>BSWB01000001.1:145186980-146436980 GCA_033239125.1 Fagopyrum homotropicum | reverse complement strand
TATGAATGTGTAAGTGAAGAAGGCCGTAGCCGCCTTTTCATTCCTCTGTAATTGCAATTCACAATTGCAATCGTAAATATATCCACAGCCGCATGTATATATATATATATATATATATATATATAGTTAATCCATATTATTTAATTAAAATGCGGTTATATTTTCCGATCTCCAAACTTTATGAAACTGAAATATAAAATTCAGATTATTATCGGGATAATTAATCCATAACTATCTCGTAAAATGGGCATTCCTAAGCCACCTTTCTTAACCGCTAAGAATCGGGATAGCGACTCTTTTGTCCGTTTCGTCTTTCTATATTATTTCACATCTAGGACATATCCGATGTCCCGATCATTTCTCTCAATTACAACTTTATTTATTCGAGCTCTCAAATGCTCCAAATAACACCGGAGGTTAAAAATAATTACCCGGGGAACAGGTAAAAAATTTCCCCATACGTCCAAAATTACGTAGGAACATAACGGTGGAGCTCATAATCATCACTTGTGAAATCTTCGCGGGTTATATGTCAATTACTATCAACGATTAAGTTAATCAACATTAATTAAAATTCGGAAATCCTAGCTATTACAAATTCCGGTTGGTTTAACGCTGGAACAGATGGTGTAGAGAGTAGATGACGTTGACGAATCAGAGATATGAGAGAGAGAGAATTATCCTGTAAATCTTTTCTAACAAAATGTTTCCTATAATACAAGATTATAGAGATATTTTTAAAAAGAATTAATAGAGAGTGTGTACACTCTCCTTCTGTGAGAGTGATTATGGCTTTTTTATTAATTGATTTTTTATTTTACATATTCCATCATTAATCTAGGCCATTGGATTTACTAAATTGGATGGTTTTGATATGTTCTCATGATTACACGATAAGGTTTGTTCTCATATGATATACTCTCTCTCTCTCTCTCTATATATATATATATTATAGATCATATGAGAACAAGCTTTATCGTGTAATCACGAGAACAAGTCTTATTATTTAATATATTATTCATAGTTATTATTAGTTTTGTTATGAAGGTGTCATATCGTTTAATGTATTATTCGTAGTTATTGTTAGTTGAATGGATTATTCGTAGTTATTATTAATCATGATATCTACCCCAAATCTCAACCCTTAATACTCACCATCCGACGGTCTAAGATTGTTCTCATGATACACAATAAGACTTGTTCTCATGGGAACCGCACCCTATATATATATAGGGTGCGGTTGAGATTAAGCAGTTTCTTAATTAACAAAAAAATTATATATAAATGCTAAACCAGTTTAGGGAAGTTGCAAGCGCGTGTGATACCCTACTCTCCATAACTTCCCTCAATTTTAAAATTTTCCTTTAATAAAACCACTAAATATTCTACGGTTAGTTTCGTATCCCGCTTATTCCTCCAGAACACAATCCCGTGTTCTTCAACTGAATCGTTTCTTTGGTGCCGATAGTTGCAGGAGCTTTCTGTGTTCGCCTTTCTTCCCCATTCATCTACAAAAGCAACCGTGTTCGCCTTTCTATGTCTTCACTCGAGGTATTCATCAAGAACAATCTTTTTTCGATTCTTCAATTTAGGGTTTTTCCATGGTTAGAACTAACGAAATCCCTAATTTCGTTGTGACTATCTTCTTCTTCAACTGCTGCATTCAAAAATTCGGAGCCATTGAAGTCGCCGGCCCAGTGGTTGGAGATCGATTTCATATTCGGTTTTGTGTTCGACTGTATTCGGAGTTGTACAACTTAATATACTGGTTGGTTGCCATATTCTGTTGTTACATTGACTGTATTCGGCGTTCTTTATTCTCCTTTCAACATCTTCACTAGAGGTAATGAACATTCTTGAATGCCCTAGTTTTTTCGATTTTTCAATTTAGGGGTTTTTGTGGGCTAAGAAGTTATTAGGTGTTCTACATCATATTATCCTGTTTGGTGACCGTATTCAGTGTATTAAGTTACCATATTCGTCGTACTGCATCAAAACATTTTGTTCTTCATTGATTCTTACACAAATTTGGGTTTCCTTCGAGTATCCGCAATTAAACCGTCTGAAGATGTACTTTAATTGTTGTATTTCGATTGTATGTCCATATTTGAGTTGTGTGTATGAGTATGAGTTTATATAATCGGTTGTCCATTGTTGTTGATTGTTTGACAACCGAGTGTGAAATGATTTATTTTGTTCAAATTGATCCATTTTTTAAAATTTGGGTTACCATCCTATTGTTGTTGAATGTTGTATTTTGAATTTGGGCTACTATTTTTCAATGAATATTGTAATTGCCTTAATTTTTTTTATTGTTCTCCATTCCTTTTTGATTGATGCATTTGCTATGCGTGTTACATATTCATGAATTTGATGTCTTATATTCGTCGTTGTTTGATTGTTGTGTTTAGAAAACAAGATGATTTCAGACAAGAAACAACATATTAGAAGTGGGAAAAGGAAGATCGTTTCAATGCAAGAATCTTCAGACGATTTAGAAGATGATAACATTGTAAGGAATTCAAGAACAAAAAGAAAACATGATAAACCAGCAATTTCGGCTAATAGCGATGATGACTTCATAGATCCTGTTCCTACTAGCCACACCCGTTTGGAATCCGGTAATATTTATACAGTTTAATTTGTTTTTTTCAAGTTTACTGTTTGTTTTATTCATAACATCTATTTTTGTTCTTCTTGTGATATTATGAAAAAATTGATTTGTTCGTCGTTTGTTAATGAGTTGATATTCGATGATTTGTAATATATATATTCGATATTGCATGATTTTTTATTCAGTATCTATTTCCTTTATTTTGCTCCATTCATAAGTCTGAAATCAATTGTTTGAAAAGCTTGAATGAAGCGCAAGTAGAGGCTGTGAAAGGTATTCGCTTAGGTAACTTGTTGGAGTTGGGGTTGTCGAAGCAACCACTCACCTTGGGAAAGTGGTTGGTTGACAATTTTGACGAGAACAGTTGTAGTTTGGAATTACCAGGAGGGCGTAGCATTTACATTACTGAGATTGATGTTCATATATGTTTTGGACTTCTGGCCTTGAGGAAAGTAGTGAGGTCGTAAAGGCATGGAAGTCTCAGTTTCGTAACAACTCGCTAAAGCTCAGGTTTGAGGAGTTGAATGAAAAAATAAGATCGTGTAGTGATGGAGGCTTCAAGTTTGTTCAAAATTTCGTGGTGTTATTCTACACGACTCTAGTTCGCAGCCACCAGTGTGGAGAAATTAACAAGGGCATTGTGAAACACTTGTGTAGTGTGGATGAAATCAAACAATTTGATTGGTGCAAATACATTATTCGTAACCTCGTTGAATCGAAGAGAGACTATAAGTTGAATGAAAAAGGAAGTTTTAGAGGCCCAGTCTTGTTACTCATTGTGAGTATTTCAATGTTTTATTTTACTTTATTGTGTAAAGTTAACGTATATAATATATAAATGTTGTTTGATTGTTGTGTTTGCAGCTTGTGTATATTGATCGGGTTGTTAACGCGAACAACAGACTTGTGGAAAGGGGAGTCCCTGTTTTCAAATTCTGGATAAATGACTTGATATACGAAAGGGAGAAGATAGACAAGAACAATGCTTCTTTTGGCAAAGGGCGTGTAGATCCACCCATTACAGCAGTTGAGATCTTAAAAACACATATTGATAAACAATGTGGTCCCACTGATAGTAGTGACATACCAACAAATGGTGATAGGGTGAATTCAATGAAAGAAAATGAATCTGTTGAGGTATTTTGTTGAATACTTTATTATATTGATGACGAATATATTCTGCTTGTTTCCATATTCACCATATTTTACTACAATTTTTTTTTTATTGATATACTTTTTTTCTTTTGGTATGCACAGGAATTTCTTGGAAAGTTTGTAGATGTGTTTGTGGAGATGGCGGGTGCTGTAACTAAAGTCATTGATAAGGTGAAAGATACGCCAAAAGAATATATGAGTCATCCCGCTATTCAAGCTGCATATGGGTTATTTAAGTCAATGTTAGGTGGTGGTGAATCAAGCTCCGGTGGTAGCACAAGTGACGTTGCAACACAATTGGGGTGTGTAATGACTCAGTCAAGTACTCAAATATTCAACGATGAGACATTGTTGGCGAACATGAATAAAATTGATGATGCGATGAAGTTGCGGGACGCCGTTTTAGCTGAGAAAAACAAATGGCCTTCTTTTGACCTTGGGATACCCGGTGTTAGGGGTAAGAGTTTGGATCCCGTCGATGTTGTCATCGCGAACATCCTAAAGGGGCAGGACTTGAAAGTTGATAAAGATGATGAAATCATCAACCGGACGGATGAGCAAGAAGATATTATATTTAATTCATCGCATGTCGCACCAAAGGTGATTTATTTATTCGTTTACAAATGTTTATTATTTTATATATAGAAAATGCTATTTTAATATTTGATGTTCCAGGTACGAGTGGTTGATGAGGATGAAGCAACTGATGGTGATACATTGTGTGCGGATGATACCATGCGGTCTGTGTCTGTTGACAAATCTAGTGTATGTATTTCATTAAGTTTACTTCACAATTATTATGTATTTATATTCAATTGCTTGTGTTTATATATTCGGTTCAATGTGTGTGTATTTATAAACTTGTAAGTGTACGTTTTTGACTTAATTATAAATGTGCAGGGAAAGGATGTCGACATTGATAATCAGATCACCGCAACAACAGCCCACAAACTTCCAACGTTGCATTGCAAATGGATGTGTCGTTTAACTCATCAAAGGTATGCATATTAATATCTTACATTCATCTATTTATTTCTGTGTATTCGTTTGAAATTTATGTTATATTCGATTTGTTTGTAAAATCATCTATTACTTGTTTAAGTTATTTTGTCGTTGTTTATGTGTAGGGGAAGGAACTCGTTGTTTATGATCCTGATAAGATCAAAAATAATGTTCAAAATTCTGTACGAGATGTGAAAACAGGGGTCACCTTGGTTTCGTCAAAGGTATGATGTTGAATATATATGCTGCACATTTGACAGGTAGATTTTATAAAGTTATATTTGACATGTATATAACCTTTATGCTTAGGGTAAGAAAGTGGATGCTCCCACTGTTGTCAAGTCAAAAACTCCGCGTCCAAAGAGGGAGGTGAAGAAATCTGTGTATGAGAAAAGTCCATATGTTGATAGGGTTGTGAAAATTGTTGGCCGAAGTTCTGCTGAGGAGAATTCATTGAACAAGTTTGTAGGGGTGTTGAATGTAAGGTAATTGTGTTTGGTCTTCCTAGCAGTTGTAATTGTTATTTATAACTTAAATTTGTATTAATAATATATTGTTGGTTAAAATAAACTACCATATTGTTTAGGAAAATACTCTTCAAACGTGGAGCAATTGTGATGGATACTGAAATATGTAAATCCATCCAAGGAAACTCAAATGTGGCGCCAGCTATTGTGGATGCTTGGGCATCATATTTAAACGCACTTGAGTGGTATAGAGGAGAAAACTCACCGAAAATCTTTTTTGTGGGTGTGTCATGCACGGTAATGTGAAAAATAAATATATATTCTGTCATTTTGTGTATATATATTCAATACCATTTAGATTAATATTCTGTATTATCTGATTTGTTTCTAATTGGAACTTAACGCTGTCAATTGGTGCAACATTGTACGCAGCTACTTTCAATGGGTGACGAAGAGGAAGTTGAGTTCGAAGAAATGTACAAAATTTTCAATTACGAGCTTAACAAGTGCATAATATCAACAAATCATATGGAAGATTTCAGAAATCTTGACATGGTAACATAAAATTATTTTTTTAAAAAAAATTAACATTATAATATTTATAGAATATGAACTAAGGCTATATTTTATTTGTATCACATGTTATGTTTCCGATGTGCGTATATGAACATTATTACGTTATGTGCTTCAAAATGAAGGAGGGGGTAATAGACATACTTGACAACTCACTGGATGGACCACCAACTCTCAATCATCCATACATTAAACACTTCACTTTAATTGTGAGTTTTATTTCAATTAACACGTGCGTTGGTCTTGCTAAGGTGCTATATGCATACATATTTGCTGAACAGTTGTGAGTTTGTGTGTGATGTAGAAGCGGCTATTCCAAGCCTATTTGTTGGAGGATGATTATGCAGATCTGACTCATAAAGTGAAAAGCATGGTCAGAATGCACAGCGTGAATATGAAATGGAGAGATACGCGTGTTAGCCAAGACAACGGTATATATGCGATGCGTCACATGGAAACTTACAAGGGGGATGTCAACTGTGAGTGTAAATTTGCAAGAGGAACCAGGAAAAATATTGGGGTGTTGAGGGTCAAATATTTATATACTTTGCTCCATTGGTCTGAGAACACAGTGATGCATGACATACCGCGTATGATTGCTAGAGGGGCTTTAGAGATTAACAACGCTAAAGATGATGATGAATAGACGTACCAAGCTGGTGTCTTATTATGTTGCTTTGGAAAACAATTTCGCTACAGTTTCTCAAACTATATTTGTAACACCCCAAGTTTCGAAACTCGAGGAGCTACTGGTTAGGACCTCACAATAGGTCCCGACCTTGGTTTAACAACAACATTACTTGGATCTTACAACAAGGCACAAATGTAGTTAAAACAATTTCAAAACATAATATTTTTACTGTATGAATGTACACATGTGACAGCCTTACAAAACATATACATATACATAACATGCATGCTGTAAGGGAGACTCCCCGTCCCCATCTAATGAGTACGTGGACCCGGCTGACCATCCGTTCCGGATCACTCTGCAATTGTCTACCTCTACAAATCTACAACACGGATCAACCGTTAGCTAACAATCCAAATATAAGCAAAATAAGGATAGCACAAACACACTCAAGATAACATAAAACAATCATCATGCTGGCACACAAACCGGTTATTATCTGTTCATTAAGTGAGTCACCTTATTCCATTTTACAGTTGTGGCACGAGAAATCTTAAGAGTTCTCGCCTCCGTTCCTTATCCAACTGGGTGTAGGTCTAGCTTACCTCCGCCGGTAGCATCACTACAAACCGAGTGCGGACTAGTCCCTAAAGAAACCCCCAGCGCCCTAAGGCTAACTGAGCAGAATGCCACCACCCGTTACTCTTAGGCCAAAGTATAGGTTGGTAGATAATTACTACTAAAATATAACTATAAACATATCATTCACACACCACCATCATTATCCACACTCATATCTAGAAGTCAGCTAAGTAAGCCCAAAGGACTTACCTGAGTCAAGTCGCAACTCTCTTAATCTCAACTCGGTATGTAACCGTAGGAACTCAATTGCCTGTTATACAAGACAAGGGAATCAATAATGTATCCCACTTTCTTAGAAGTCTCCAACTTCTAAGATATAAAAAATCGATCAACAAGATCGAGATTACCAAAATACCCTTATACAGGTAAATGACCATTTTACCCCTGGTCCCGAAACTTCTAAAAACTCGGAATATGTACTTAAATTATAATTTGAGGCTAACTAACCATATTCTACTATCTAGGATGATTTTAGGTAACAACTAGAAAAACTACTCATTTTCTATTTCCCGAAAAGTCACTAAAGTCCAATTACAGCTCAAATATAAAATTCGAATAATCTTATAAAAATTTCGAAATAATTCCCTAGGTCATCTATGATATCCTATCTACTCGTAGGAGAAAGAATTTCTTAAAACTGTTAAAGCATCACTTCTACAAAAAAATTCTAAAGTTGGTTACAACACCTAACGAACAACACACTGTCTTAACTTTGAAAAATCATGACTCCTAAACTACTCGCTGGATTTATCCCAAATTTTGATATGTTCTAATATAAAATCTTATCTATAATATATCCAAAATTTAGCTGCAAAGGAGATCAAAATCCTATTTAAAACTATCTCCCAAAACCGAATTTCAGCACAACAGAAAAACTGCTTACGACTCAATCTTGGAAAAATCATAAATCCCAAACCACTCGCTGGATGCCTCTCAAATTTTAATATGTTCTACAAAAATATGTCAACTATATCATATCCAAAATTCAGCCAAAAAGAATGAGTTTAGCACACCTAAATCTGGTCACAAAGTTGGCTGCTCGCCAATATAGAAAACTGAGAAACTGCAACAGCTCAACTACGCTACTTTGGGACCTTATAACTTTTAATCCGACCGTTCATTTGTTCTCAAATTTGGACACAGTAAACTACATATATCCATCTACCATCTATCAAAAAGTCAACGGTGGATCTTCAATATAACTCCTTAACATTAGTCTACAATATTGACAGTTTCTAACTCTCCCAAAACTGAAAAAAACGAGTTTACAGCAGGTTCTTGGTTCCACCATTCTTGACAGCCCAACTCAGAAGCTACTCTTTACTTACACACCTCTTGACTCCACACTCATAACCAACCACAAATGCTACACATCCTAACCAATCATCCAACATCAAAAGATCTACTAACTAATTCTCTCAATCTATATAACATAACCGCAAGTGAAACAGATGGGGAACTTACTCAGCAATGATGCAGGAAGAATCCTAGATATGCTATCAACCGGGCTGCTAGCGTGTTGCTACACCCGGGAGGGTTTGAGGTTCAGACGAGGCTGTAAAAGGCCATAGGACACCACAACATCCGTTAAGCAGAAACATTGTTCGATTGAAGAGAAACGTGGCAAGGGAGGTAGGAGTCCTTACACTGTTGAAGACAGTCTTGATGTGCAGAAGCTTGAAGGCGGCTCGTCACTGAGGTAGTTGGCCGGTCGTCTCTACTTTGCAGCTGGGCAAGTCTTGGTTATGCACGTTCGTTGGTATGGACTGCGTGCAGAGGCTGGGAACTCCTGTCGCTGGTGCTTCGTGAAGGAGAGTGAGAGAGACGAGGATGGGCGTGCTGTGTGTAGAGATTGATCGAGAGAGGGACTCCTTTGCAGAAGGTAAGACGGGAAGAGTGGGGCTGCTGCGTTGAAGGCCGCTGCTGAAGACCAAAGGGAAGGCGAAGAGGAAAGTGAGGGAGACGGTTCTTCTACAAAAGGCAAGGCGAGGAAGGAGAGCAGCGCGCGGTACGTGATATCGAGAGAAGGAAGAGAGGGTCATTAGGGTTTCCGTGAGAGAGGGAGAGAGTATGGGCTGGCTGTAACAGCTGGTGAGTTTTGGGCTGGCCGGCCATACTCGAGATCAGGCCTTGTCTGGGCCTCGTCAAGGCTTGTCTTGGCCTTGTCAACTGCTTGTCTGGGCCTTGTCAACTGCTTGTCTGGGCCTCGTCAACTGCTTGTCTGGGCCTCGTCACAGCTTTGTCATGATCTCGTCAACTGCTTGTCTGGGCCTCGTCACAGCTTTGTCATGATCTCGTCTAAAGTCGTCGTACGTTAATGATTAATTATAAGAATTAGGGTTTGATATAATTCTATCATTTTATGTGAATTAAATTCTACATAAAATGATAAATAATTATAAGAATTAGGATTTGATATAATTCTATCATTTTTATGTGAATTAAATTCTACATAAAATGATAAATAATTATAGGAATTATAGCTTGATATAATTTTATCATTTTATGTGAATTAGCTTCTACATAAAATTATAAAATTTGTGAAGAAAGACTTGCTAGATAGAATGGAAAACCGTCAATGGCTCAAAGTCTGATTTGATTCGGAATTAAACGGAAATAAAAATTCCGGATATTACATCAGTACCCCCTTAAAATAAGTTTCGTCCCGAAACTTAGGACAAGGTACTTAATTAAACGACTTCCATAAATAAACTGGTCTGTCCTAGTCTCACTAAATTTTTATTCGTTTCCTAAACTTCTCTAACTCTATCAAAGCGTAACAAAAAAAAAAAAAATGGTCGTTACATCAAATCTCCCTCAAATTGAGTTTCGTCCCGAAACTTAGGGTAAGAAAATCCTGATCGGCCTTTAAGGCACCAAAAGGGTGTGTTTGGTCACTACACAAAAGTCTTGTCGTTTCCACATCTAAGTATCCCGCACATCAAGGTTACCAAAAGAACACATCATTGACTAAACACTCAATCATGAAATAAACAAGCAGTCAAACAATATCACACATACAAGGTCAAGTCCTAACTCGTTACTCCCGAGGTTACAACTATCGCTACATAAGTCTTTGAAATGTTACGTCTCTTACTATCCCCAATATCTTAGGTAGCCTTATCGGATTTTCATAAATCCACTAAATCTTAAATCTTTTCAGGTATTTAGATCATAAGCGTATGTTACCACGTTCTAGAGTGGTTACCGGATATCTCACCGGTATCATCCGGCTCAACTGTCTAATCCTCTAATCTGATGACCTAACTCGGGTCTGGTAGGTATCTCTCCAACTGAAATTCTCAAACTCAGTTCCCAAACTTAGTCTCCGTGGAAAACCAAAGTTACACTCTCCAATAGGGTGCGGAAAACTAGTCCATCGGTCACTTTTAAACCATTTTAAAACTTCCAATGGTTTTCCTTACACAAATCACTTCTAGATCCTTTGATGACCCTATGGAAATTAATCTATTCAACTTCCTTCCCTTCGTTATGACCACTTGCTTACGGCCTTCTGAAGAGGTTCTGACTACCCACTCAGGCCAAAGGTCTTTGACATCCACCAACACTTACTAAGTTCCCCATGCTCTTCGTATCACGACTCATATGGTCTTGTCTTTTAATATTACTCAGTCATCATGTTCCTCAGGTACGGAATTGTCACCCTTACCCTTTTCAGGTCTAATACTCAAGACAATTAAAAATCAAATCTAGTGGTTATCCTCTTTGTTCACTTGGCTTTATTATATTATTTATAGATTTCTAATATATCGTTTGCTCCAACTTAGGCTTCTCACACATTTTCTAAGATCTTAAATGAAATAGAATAAGTCCGAAATGACGGTATTAGACACAAAGTGATCTCATATCACCGGTATTTGTTAATAACTACTCAATAAATGTTAACATACCATCATCAATGCGCCTTTTATCCACCATTGTTACCAGCCCGATAGTATTCCTCTGACTCAAAACGCAACTAAGCTCTGTTCCGACATAACATTACACATAAAATCTACTCCGAGATTATGCTTTCTTTAAGCACTGTTACTAGGTTGCAAGTATGCTCCTGTCGCTTCTCTTTCTTATGTATCTTCGACTCAAGATGGCAATTACTCACTTGGAGCTTTCTAGTGCAGGACATGCACAATACTTTTATTACCTCCTTAATTCTTTCTTAATCCATCCCGAAAACTCACTCTAGAGTATTCCATTAGTATGAAATTCCAAAACTACTTGTCTGGCAACCTGTAGCAAAGCAGTCACTCTTCACTCGGATCCGTAATAGGGTACCAGTCTCCTTCTATTACCTCTATATGCACCTAAGTTTCCGTTCAACATTTTGAGTAACTCCACATAGCCTATCTCACGTTCCTTCCAACTAGAATGCATTTCCCGAACTATCACCATCTTAAACTCGACACGACATCCCTCAACACCCTTGAGCTTCTTGCTCTGTGGGTTAGGACCCACCAGGCTTCCGCTGCGCTACTCTGATTATTTTGTTGTTTCCCGTAATCATAAGGACGTGTTCTGTCAGTCCAAAATGATTAACCGGGTGAAGTACCAAGTATTTTCCTTACTTTGTCTTCTTGAATAAAATCCTGATTGGAAAACAACCATCTTCCGTTTACTTTCTTAATTCTTTTTGACACGGATCCAAACTACTAGACTCGACCGGAGTTTGATCTTCACCAGCCAAGAAGTAACCTCTAACACGATTCTCTATACCCTTAGTTGTCTAAGGAGATTGTTGTTGCATACTTGAGGAAATCATTCCAGGCGTCGGTAAAACTACCCCATAACTCCACCGTCGCAATTATCTTTTCTTAACGGTATATAACTCGTCAATATCAAACAACACTTACACATCCTCAGCTGACATCGGTCAGTCTATAGTTGACTCATCTCAGTATCCCGAACTTACTCTTCTCATACCCCTTCTGGTATTAAAATTCTTTGGTAAGCATCACCTACTCAATTAGTCCTTTTATACTTCTTTAGTTCGTCTTATCTTTCACTTTTGTGCTTCCTTTGGGACAACTCTCTTTCTCAACTCTCACTGTGCCATTCACCTGACGTCAAAAGTTGTTCCTAACACTCCACGATAGATGGTAAGCGTCTTGTAGTTCCGATGACTTTTAATTACCTCCCAATTGTAGTCCCTTTACAGGGACCGTCTGTGTTGATGGCTTAGGTCCCATGATTATTCGGGTTACCCTGGACTCTCGAGTCTAGCAAGGCCGTTCTCCCATACACATTTCTTCACTGATGTTGGTGGTAATATCGCCTTCATGAAACTCCGTTGCCCCTGCTAAAGGCTTCCATTCTTTGGGTATTGGCGTCTCGATTTCTTTCAAACTTCTTATATCTCTGAGGAGGTAAAAACCTCCCCACTTGTGGGGTCTGCCTTTCCGCTTTTACACTCAATTGTAGGTCTTCATTCCGTGCACCTTAGATTCTCATACCCGGATTGACACTCTGTCTCTTCTGGTTTCTTATGTCCATAATGGTCTATGGGGCATCCGTTCCGATTGTAATGTCCTTGATTCCGCAATCTTGGTCGTACCCAATTCTACTTGTCCCGCTCCAATATTGTTATCACTACTCCGCACTCTTGTAGTCTCTTGTATGATTCTTCTAATGCCATCTCTCGGCCTCGTGTGCCCGAGTTCCTTGTACGACCTTCTATTCCTTCTAACTGAACTGACTCAAGAATTTCTTCCTCATCTGATTATGCTTGTGGTAACAATTATCTTCACAACTTTTACTTACTGGTTCGCTTGTTCTTTGGATGATTTGTAAGGATCACCAAACGGCCTACACGAGTATAATACTCAATTCAAGGTCCGATTCCATTGCCTCGTGCTGGAGATTCTTCAAGTCCGAAGTTGATTTATCATGAGGCGACAATCGCTTGGTGATAACACGACTAAAGGATATAAAATATCCTTTAGGGTACTAACAACTAAGCATTCACATGTATATAACATATAATAAGAAACATCATAAAAAGTCTCTATACTAACTCCTATCGACCCAAGTTGCAGAGATCCACAGAGAGCGATGGTGGTCCGATGTACTACTAACCCAACAACCCGACTATGCATGCGTGTAAATACTTAAATCCGGTTTAAAAATTTAGACCACTTTTGGGTTCTAGTTATTTTATACATTCGGTCTTTCAGAAGATTTCAAGTGCCATTGTTGCCAACCCAGAGCTCTGATACCATATTGTAACACCCCAAGTTTCGAAACTCGGGGAGCTACTGGTTAGGACCTCACAATGGGTCCCGACCTTGGTTTAACAACAACATTACTTGGATCTTACAACAAGGCACAAATGTACTTAAAACAATTTCAAAACATAATATTTTTACTGTATGAATGTACACATGTGACAGCCTTACAAAACATATACATATACATTACATGCATGCTGTAAGGGAGACTCCCCCGTCCCCATCTAATGAGTACGTGGACCCGGCTGACCATCCGTTCCGGATCACTCTGCAACTGTCTACCTCTACAAATCTACAACACGGATAAACCGTTAGCTAACAATCCAAATATAAGCAAAATAAGGATAGCACAAACACACTCAAGATAACATAAAACAATCATCATGCTGGCACACAAACCGGTTATTATCTATTCATTAAGTGAGTCACCTTATTCCATTTTACAGTTGTGGCACGAGAAATCTTAAGAGTTCTCGCCTCCGTTCCTTATCCAACTGGGTGTAGGTCTAGCTTACCTCTGCCGGTAGCATCACTACAAACCGAGTGTGGACTAGTCCCTAAGGAAACCCCCAGCGTCCTCAGGCTAACTGAGCAGAATGCCACTGCCCGTTACTCTTAGGCCAAAGTATAGGTCGGTAGATAATTACTACTAAAATATAACTATAAACATATCATTCACACACCACCATCATTATCCACACTCATATCTAGAAGTCAGCTAAGTAAGCCCAAAGGACTTACCTGAGTCAAGTCGCAACTCTCTTAATCTCAACTCGGTATGTAACCGTAGGAACTCAATTGCCTGTTATACAAGACAAGGGAATCAATAATGTATCCCACTTTCTTAGAAGTCTCCAACTTCTAAGATATAAAAAATCGATCAACAAGATCGAGATTACCAAAATACCCTTATACAGGTAAATGACCATTTTACCCCTGGTCCCGAAACTTCTAAAAACTCGGAATATGTACTTAAATTATAATTTGAGGCTAACTAACCATATTCTACTATCTAGGATGATTATAGGTAACAACTAGAAAAACTACTCATTTTCTATTTCCCGAAAAGTCACTAAAGTCCAATTACAGCTTCAAATATAAAATTCGAATAATCTTATAAAAATTTCGAAATAATTCCCTAGGTCATCTATGATATCCTATCTACTCGTAGGAGAAAGAATTTCTTAAAACTGTTAAAGCATCACTTCTACAAAAAAATTCTAAAGTTGGTTACAACACCTAACAAACAACACACTGTCTTAACTTTAAAAAATCATAACTCCTAAACTACTCGCTGGATTTATCCCAAATTTTGATATGTTCTAATATAAAAGCTTATCTATAATATATCCAAAATTTAGCTGCAAAGGAGATCAAAATCCTATTTAAAACTATCTCCCAAAACCGAATTTCAGCACAACAGAAAAACTGCTTACGACTCAATCTTGGAAAAATCATAAATCCCAAACCACTCGCTGGATGCCTCTCAAATTCTAATATGTTCTACAACAATATGTCAACTATATCATATCCAAAATTCAGCCAAAAAGAATGAGTTTTTCACACCTAAATCTGGTCACAAAGTTGGCTGCTCGCCAATATAGAAAACTGAGAAACTGCAACAGCTCAACTACGCTACTTTGGGACCTTATAACTTTTAATCCGACCGTTCATTTGTTCTCAAATTTGGACACAGTAAACTAAATATATCCATCTACCATCTATCAAAAATTCAACGGTGGATCTTCAATATAACTCCTTAACATTAGTCTACAATATTGACAGTTTCTAACTCTCCCAAAACTGAAAAAAATGTGTTTACAGCAGGTTCTTGGTTCCACCATTCTTGACAGCCCAACTCAGAAGCTACTCTTTACTTACACACCTCTTGACTCCACACTCATAACCAACCACAAATGCTAAACATCCTAACCAATCATCCAACATCAAAAGATTTACTAACTAATTCTCTCAATCTATATAACATAACCGCAAGTGAAACAGATGGGGAACTTACTCAGCAATGATGCAGGAAGAATCCTAGATATGCTATCAACCGGGCTGCTAGAGTGTTGCTACACCCGGGAGGGTTTGAGGTTCAGACGAGGCTGTAAAAGGCCATAGGACACCACAACATCCGTTAAGCAGAAACATTGTTCGATTGAAGAGAAACGTGGCAAGGGAGGTAGGAGTCCTTACACTGTTGAAGACAGTCTTGATGTGCAGAAGCTTGAAGGCGGCTCGTCACTGAGGTAGTTGGCCGGTCGTCTTTACTTTGTAGCTGGGCAAGTCTTGGTTATGCACGTTCGTTGGTATGGACTGCGTGCAGAGGCTGGGGACTCCTGTCGCTGGTGCTTCGTGAAGGAGAGTGAGAGAGACGAGGATGGGCGTGCTGTGTGTAGAGATTGATCGAGAGAGGGACTCCTTTGCAGAAGGTAAGACGGGAAGAGGGGGGCTGCTGCGTTGAAGGCCGCTGCTGAAGACCAAAGGGAAGGCGAAGAGGAAAGTGAGGGAGACGGTTCTTCTGCAGAAGGCAAGGCGAGGAAGGAGAGCAGCGCGCGGTACGTGATATCGAGAGAAGGAAGAGAGGGTCATTAGGGTTTCCGTGAGAGAGGGAGAGAGTATGGGCTGGCTGTAACAGCTGGTGAGTTTTGGGCTGGCCGGCCATACTCGAGATCAGGCCTTGTCTGGGCCTCGTCAAGGCTTGTCTTGGCCTTGTCAACTGCTTGTCTGGGCCTTGTCAACTGCTTGTCTGGGCCTCGTCAACTGCTTGTCTGGGCCTCGTCACAGCTTTGTCATGATCTCGTCAACTGCTTGTCTGGGCCTCGTCACAACTTTGTCATGATCTCGTCTAAAGTCGTCGTTAATGATTAATTATAAGAATTAGGGTTTGATATAATTCTATCATTTTATGTGAATTAAATTCTACATAAAATGATAAATAATTATAAGAATTAGGATTTGATATAATTCTATCATTTTATGTGAATTAAATTCTACATAAAATGATAAATAATTATAGGAATTATAGCTTGATATAATTTTATCATTTTATGTGAATTAGCTTCTACATAAAATGATAAAATTTGTGAAGAAAGACTTGCTAGATAGAATGGAAAACCGTCAATGGCTCAAAGTCCGATTTGATTCGGAATTAAACGGAAACAAAAATTCCGGATATTACAATATTCTAACGTGTCTTTCTATGTTTTGCTATTTTGAACACTTATGTATGGATTCTTGTGTTTGACACTACTGTCTTTATTAATGTCAATTCACTAATTTACAACAGCCGTTCGTGTATGATTTGTATCTTGTATGCTAACTCCAATTAATGACCCTTACCTTTGAATATATGTTAGTGTGTTGTACGTTAATGACCCTTACCTTTGAATATATGCAAAATATGTAATGAATATAAAGGGTTGAACTGCCGAATATACTCGATATAGACAATATAAGTGTGTTGTTTGATGATGATCAAGTTACTGAATATAGTCAACATAAGTAACGAATATATAGGTTTAAGTTGTCGCGTATATTATATGTAGTATGTTGATAATAACACCCTTTACATTTTTAACCGTATATGATGTTAAATTCTGTATAATAGACAATGTATATTTGACTGATATCTAATATATTAGTGGGTTTTATGTTAATGATCGCTCTTATTGAATACAAACGATATAAAGTATAGAATATAAAGATTTGAGTTCTCGAATATATCCGATAATACTGTCTGAATGTTATAAAGAGTCAACTAATAAAGACAGTTTATTGCAAATTCATGAGCATATAGTACTCATTCCAGGGACTCCTTGCAATTCCTCTTGTCGTGTGTGGTGAGCTGACCACATCTTGCGCACTTGCGTAGTGGTTTGCTTGCTTTCGTAGTTGCAGTTTCGAGACTACTTTTTATACGAGTGCCTTTGTTTTTTGCTTTCACTAGTGGCTGAATTGTAACATCTGGTGGAACTTTTATTCCAATAAAACTCTCAACCATGTCTTGTTTTGATGGATTTACAGTGAGTAACACATCATCGTACTTCATGTATTCGGCTCTTTTTACATTGAGGGTTTGCAACAAATCTTCTAGCATTGCAGTGTCATCAACTGCACTTCCAACTGTCGAGTATATTGCACTCCATACCTTATTTGTTAACTCTTTTTTCTCTTCCAATGCAATACACTGTTGGACAACTACCTGATCTATGTTCGTACTGGTTACCCGTCTAGCATCCTTCCTCCACCGAGGTAACACCATCTCATTCGGGATCTCCTTCATATACATATATTTGTAGGTGCAGAATATGTGAAGGCAAGGGATACCAACCCTATTAAACATGTTGCACGTACATGTTGACTTTCTCACATCCAAATCATGTTGGACAGTGAATAATCCAAACCCTTCGTCACGAACAACATGTGTCTTATAACCATCCACAACAGTCTCCTCAGTGACATTGCAGTTAACACACGCAAAGTATATCTCATATTGTACCTTTAAAAATGTCTTGAGAGTGTATATAGAAGATGCAAACCTCTCTATTTCATGCGGTGTTTTGTAATTGGGTGTCATGGTTGCAGATTCCATGTCAAACTTTGATTGGGCATGCCTTTGAGCATCCATAGCACTATCAAACTGCATCATCAGCTCTATGAGTGTGAAATTCCGCTTGTTGTATCTACCGAAGAAGCTATTGGCTGATTCAGATATCGAAGTTGTACGCATCAGTCCACCCAATAGTACGTCCCTAAAATATGCAGGAATCCATAATTGCCGCAACGAGTACATTAATGAAAGCCAAGTGTTTGCACCCAAGTCAAATTCATCGATCATTTCCCCCCATTGTTATTCAAACTCCGTGACTGTAGTCTCGTAACTCCAAACAACCTTGTTAATCTTCAGCCTAAAATCCTTGTTCAACAGCACAACTTTGTCCACCTGTTAGATCGTAAAGAATGATAATTGGTAAATATATTCAATGAAATAATATAATATATTTGCCAATAAATCGATCATATATGCGACATCTAAAACTTGTATACCAAATATACAAATGTGATCCTTACGTGAAGCGGCAATTTCATCATTATATGCCACATACAAAAGCGGTGTCTAGTATCGGGGAATACGTTTGGCACAGCAATCCTAAGGGCAGGATCTTGATCGGTGACGATAACAGCGGGATCCTTGAACATTGCTTCCTTAAAGTGGCGTAGAATCCATGTGTAAGAATCTACGTCCTCTTTCAAAAGTAGACCGGCACCAAATGTGACCGATTTACGATGGTTATCCATTCCTGTAAAGGAAGCGAATACCATACTATACCTGCAGTGTGCGATGATATGTTCATGATACAATAAATAGTTTTAATTATACCGAATTAACGAATTATGGTGATTGAATATAAAAATAACTGTTTAAACTTACTTGTTTGATCGATACGTAGAGTTGAAAGATACCACATCGCCAAACGCTGCAAAATTTGACCTAGCAATTGGGTTACACCAAAACAACCTTGTGAGTCTTTTTTGTTCGTCCACGTCATATGCAAAGTAGAAACCACTACACCGCTCTTGTTTCTTGTGGAATGTATCCAGGATCATTTGTGCATCCACACCGGATATGTATGCCATTAAATCCCTCTTGAAATTTCGACAATCCTTCACAATAGGTCCCACATCTCCGCACCCTCCCATAATTTCATTCGTCAAACGGTGTGACATAGATGGACCTAAATTAGCTTTTGCGCAGTTTATAAGAAACTTATGATGTCCGTAATCAAGCTTCCTGTTCGTTTTCATGAATTTCTTCGACACTCCTTCAAGTAGCGAATGATTATGTTGAGCCTCAAATTTTGATACAATGTACCCGTCGTTTCCGGCAAACTTAATAGCAAATATTGCTTTGCAACCAACCCGATTTGAAACTCTATGACGCTTTCCGGTAGTGGGTACATTTCCCTTGAATCCTGATCGACTACACAATATGCGACGATGCAATAAAGTCCCATCTTTTGAGCATACACGTGAAGATGACAACCGAATATCAAAACCGACCTCTTTAGCATACGTCTTATAAAAATCTATACCTTCCTCCGGCGTCTTGAAACACATTCCAATACGTGGATGGTTTGATTCATCATAATGCGGAGTCCAATATTTCGGTTTACCCGGCGATTGCGTCATGACTATTCCGGCATTGAATTCTTCGTTTGCCGTTGCTTCATAAAATTCATCCATACTCTCCATGTTAGCATCAATGCCGGATCCATCAACATCCCAATCTCTTTCACATGGGGAATCTGTAAAAAATTCAATAAATATTTATATTATGATAATTTAAATACGAGTTTGTTTAATAGTTGATATTTAGGTAAACCTTCACCGTCACCGAATCGTATTCGGTGGTATATTCAAATATATTCGTTAGTATGAAACCAAATATCCGTTAACATATTACTTTAACTGTTTATGTTATTCCACGTTCAGTTACCTTCTTCCATCGATTCCGAATCTGTTGCTTGCCTGAATCCCCTACACAAATCAACCGAACAATTGAGGACATATATTGATGAAAAACGAAAAACTTGAGGACAAATCAACTGATTGTTTGATGATGAGAATATTGTATACTGAAAAAGAAACACTTACTGTTAACTATTCCGGCGAAAATATGTTCAGTTCTTCCGGCGACAATGGAGTGTATGGCGTTTCAGCAAAACGTATCATCCATATAATTGATATTGCTTTGATCGATTTTGTTGAAATTAATTGGAAGATTCTGTATATTGTAACTCCCTAAAATAGTGGAAGAAGATCTCATTTATAATTTTTTAAAAATATTGTAATTGCCTTATTTTGGAGAGTGTATTACACATTCCAATGAGGAGAGTGTGCTGAATTTTTTATTGAATATTTATGTTAATTTTCAGCCTTTAGATTAATCAGATCAAGGGCTACTATTTGTTCTCATTGTACACTATAAGGGCTGTTTACATACGAGTCAGTATCTATATATATATATATATATATATATATATATATATATATATATATATATATATATATATATATATATATATATAGGGTGATTCTGGTTCAAGTGAGGAGGACCCTTGTGGATAGAAATTGTAATAACCAAAAATTTTAAACTCCGTTTAATACGGAATTTAACCGGATTCCGATCCGCTAACGTCTAACCTTTAAATAAAGTTAAAATGAATTTAAATTTTATCATTTTATGCGACCTTAGTTCACATAAAATAATAAAATATGAAACCGGAGATATTTCCGTACTAATAAAGTAAAATAATAATTTACATACTACGGAATACAATTCCGTAAAATTTTTCTGCAATTGCCCTACCGATCCGTACGAGTAACGGGTTTCGTTTCAGCTCGTTTTAATGAAGCAAAAGTGGGCCCAATTGCAATGAGCACAGCCGGCCCAGCCCAGCCCATGCTTAACCCTCTAATTAAAACCTAATTAATTATAACCTAAATTTTAACCTAATCTAATTCTCCCATCTACTGCCGCTACGCTTCTCCCTCTTCCCCTCTGTACGGATGACTGCCGCAGCAAACTCAGCGCCGGACCGAGCCGCCATTGCGCCGCTCTTGTTGACCGCCCAACCGCCACCGAGCCCCGCCGCCTCTATCGATCCCGGTAAGCATCGTCTTCTTCTTCCTCTCCCGCTTATCTCCTCCTCGCCCTCCTTTGTTTCGGAACTCACCAGCGAACTTCCGGCTTCACGCAGCAGATCCGACCACTAGTGAGGGCCGTCCGGAACGCCAGCGCCGCCTCGCTGCCCTGTTTCCTTCTGCACCGGCCGCCGCGCCGCCTCTCTTCGGCCAGCAGTGACCAGCGCCGCGCCGCCCTCTTCGGCCCTACAGTAGCCGCAGCCACCACCGAATCCTGTAGTAGCCACCGCCGAGTCCTGCAGTAGCCACCGCCTTCGACGCCGGACCCTTGCCGCCTAACCTCCCCGCCAGACTGCAATTCCGGTAAGGCTACTTCCCGGTTCTTCTCCTCTTCCGCACTGGAGCCGTTGCGAGTCAAGGCCGAACCCTCATATGTCCTGTACTGTAGAATGTATATAAGTATATGCTTATGAATGTGCTGAATTACGTATAACTGTATCGGAGTATGGATATATATATATATATATGTAGTAAGAAGTTTTGAAATATGATAGTGTATGTATATATACAGTGACTTGGATGTGGAAAGAGAGAATTCGTATACAGATGTATATATATACATATATATTAGACATTAAAGTGAGGTACCGTAGTGTATATATCCTTATATATATATATAGATACGTAAATGCATAGTGATACGAGCATATATATATATATATATATATATATATATATATATAGATATATATATATATATATATAGACGTATAAGTTAATGGTGTAAACTATATAGAACCATAGAATTAGTAGATATGTATTTTGTTTATAAGGACATAATTATAAGCATAAAAATAATGTATATAAATATATGAGTTAATATATAAGTACGAGTTGGGAGTTTTGAAATTATGTAAAAATAAATGAGTTGAGGAGAAAGGTTAAAAACATGTTTGACGGTATAATAAATGTAGTAGCGTAATTAGTAACCGTAGAGAAGGAGTGTTGTCCTTCTTCGAGTTGTCTCGAGTTTTGACCTTATAACCTATAAGTAGCTATCCGAGAGACTTATTTATGGAAAACAAGATAAGAAAGAAATTAGTAGAATTTAAGTATAAACTTTGAGAACTGTCGGCACTAAGGGTAAAATGGTCTTTTACCGTAAGAGAACTTTTTCAGTAATTCCTTCGCATGAGGTTGGACATCTGGATGTGATTTTGATCCACATGCCTTATTTGACAGGCGTTTGAGTTACCACGAGTACGGACCGATTTGAGACTTGTTAGAGTGTGATTTGACTCAGGTAAGTTCTTGCGACTTACTTAGCCGGTTTCTGGATATTAGTTGGGTGATAATGGTTGTGTGTGTGCAATGTGTGTTATAATAAAAATAACTTGTTAGGACGACCGTGGTTATTATGTGTTAAGGCCCAAGTGTATGTATAACGGGCCGTGACATCACTGCCCAGCTCTGCCAGGAGACTGGGAGGTTCTCTATACCCAGACCATACAGGTACACGGTGAGATGCATCGGATCCACTCCTGATGGGTACACGGGGGCGGAGGCGAGGTTTGGGAATCCCTCGTGTCACAAAATAAGTATCATTAGAGTGAATGACTTAAACGAAGATAATAAATGGATTGTGTGAAAGCATGATGAGTGTTTATTATTTTATGTGTGTGTGTGCTATTATTATTCTCCTAATATTTAGATAACTAGCTAATGGTTTCTCTTGTTGTGTTTTTTAGTTTTACCACATGTTAGACCAGCAGCTGAGTGATCCGGAAGTAGTGGTCAGCCGGGTCTCCGTACTCCTTAGAGTGGGGGTTGGGGTTGTTGACTGTCGTTCTTTCTTTTGTTAAGATAGTTGTTCGTTTGTCCCTTGTTTAAGTACTATAGGCTGTTAGACCGTGTTGCATTCATTACCTTAAAAATACTATTTCATGAATTTCGGTTTTTCCTTATTTGTGTCTTGTTGCAAGATTGTAGTAATATTGTTGTCAAACTGAGGTCGGGACCCATTGTGAGGCCCTAACCAGTAATGCCCCGAGTTCTGAGAATTCGGGGTGTTACAACATGGTATCAGAGCTCTAGGTTGACAACAATGACACTTGAAATCTTCTGAAAGACCGAATAAGCGTTAAGCAGAACCCGAAAGGGATCTGAGTTTTTAAAAAGGGAACTTTTGGTTTTCAAATGCATGCATAGTCTGGTTGGGAATAGAAAAGTACGGCTGACCACCACTACTACCGCGGATCTCAGTATGCTTAGTATGAACTTTAGGTTTTACTTTAGTTGGACTTATTAGCTGAATTAAACAGATGTGATATAGATAAGTACATGTAGAAGATTAGTAGAAATTATAGTTATATTATACCCTTAACGGAGATAAGTAAATCAGATCCTCACTCCGTTGACACACCTAAGTATATTTGAAGGGTTTCAACGTAAGGATAAGTATGCTCAGCTTATGAGCATTAGGGTAGGCGAACGTGCAAGCAACTCCTTCGGACTTGTTGAGGAACGTTGAGACGGAAAAGTGAAGACCAAAAGACAACGCCAACGACAATAACAAGAAGGAGATACAGCCAACTCCACAGGGTCAAATGAAGAAAATCCATGAGAGAGGTTCCGGAAAAGCGTTGGCTGACCGGTAATTATACAAATTAGGAGACATAACCCATAAATTCTTTCAAGTGTGGTGGAAAGCAACGTTACAGACAAAGAAGATGGCGACAGAAACAAGCATAGGTGTGGAAGTCAAAGAGAGGTGGTAGGACTCCGACAAGAGATAGAATTCAAGCTCACTGACGGACCAGAATGTGAAAGTTGATGCCAGAAACAGAACAAAATATGATCACCTTGACAGTCTGCTTGACACCACAATCAAAATGGATTACCAAGACAGTCAAAAGCATAGAAGTCTAGACGAAATACATTGTCCATCCAAATATGAAGAATTAAAGAGCTGTAAAATGGAAGCTTACGCGTTGCCAACAAGTGAAAGACAGATTTCACCAACATGGAAGCGGAGTGACTTTCTAGAAGACAAGTGAGTGACAGCAAGGGCCGTGATACAAATATCAAAAACATAGAATACTGAAAGCAGAGTCAAAGGGATCACTATAAAGGCAGCATTATAATACCAATCAAAGAAGGGAGTTTGTGAGAAGGATCTTGGCGTATCCGAATGCCCACAATAATCTCCCCCTCACAAGTAGACTTAAAATTTTCAACACCAATGATTTACCCCGGGAACCCCGAGCAGCTGATGGCTGAGGTAAAAGTAATCGCGAAGATGTATATACCAGCTATCGTGAGAGAATTGACGAGTCCGTTGACGGTAGATGAATGATAATTCTAAACTCGGAAAGATTATAACGCCCTTATAGTGCGAAGGAGAAGTGTAGATTATAGAAGAGTTAAAGAAGTACAAGTGGAGAAACTAGAGAAGATAGATTTTCACCAGGTTTATCAAATTTCAAAGAGATAGAAGAAACGTAAGCCTATGATCTTGTACAAGGTCAACTATAGACTACTTGGTAACAACCGGAACTTTACACGTGCGGGTTAACTAGTGGTGACTGGTTGCCAAATAATAAGAATAACTACAGAGTTACAAAAGAACTTTATTGACATGAAGAGGAATCCTTAAAGCGACCAATTGCGGCAACTGTGAAGACAATCAATACGAGTGCTAGTAACACTGAATAAGTTCAAGTCAGTAACTCTAAAGAGAATTAACGGTCCGAAATGACCCCTTATATCAGTAATGAAAAAAAAAAAAAGAATTGTTGTGAGGCCTTCTGGTGTTATGCCATGAAGGAAAGCAAGAGCCTGATCATAGAGTAGATACCTGTTGCATGTGAGTTTGCAGAGGTATTCAGTGACGACCTACCAGGAGTACCCCCACAGAGGAGCGTTGATTGCAACATTGACTTAGAGTCGAGCACGAGACCGATCTCAAAGGCTCCGTACCGTATGGCACCGATAGAGCTGCTTAAGCTGAAGAAGCAGTTAGAGGAGCTAGCAGAGAAGGGTTTCATACGCCCTAGCGTGTCTCCTTGGGGTGCGCCGGTATTATTTGTGAAGAAGAAGGACGGATCAATGAGGTTGTGCATAGACTACAGAGAACTGAATAAAGTCACCATCAAGAACAAGTATCCACTACCGCGCATAGATGATCTGTTGGATCAGTTGCATGGGGCGTCTGTGTTCTCGAGGATAGACTTGAGGTCAAGTTACCACTAGTTGAGGGTGAGAGATCAGGATATACCTAAGACGGCATTCCGGACTAGGTATGGTCATTATGAGTCATAGTGATGCCATTTGGACTCACTAATGCACCAGCGGTGTTCATGGAGTAGATGAATGGGATATTCATTGACTTCTTAGACCAGTTTGTAGTGGTCTTCTTTGACGACATCCTAGTTTACTCTAGGAGTCGAGAGGAGCATGCCGGACACTTGAGGACAGTATTGCAGATTCTGCAGGATAGCCAGCTGTATGCTAAGCTATCCAAGTGTGAGTTTTGGATGTCAGAGGTGGCTTTCCTAGGCCACGTGGTGACTGCTGAGGGTATTAAAGTCGACCCGACGAAGATAGAGTCAGTATATTCTTGGCAACCTCCTAAGAATGTTAAGGAGGTTCGCAGCTTTCTAGGTTTAGCAGGTTACTACCGCCGGTTTGTGGAAGGGTTTTCCTTGATTGCCCGACCACTTAATTTCCTTCCAAGGAAGACTACTCGGTTTGTCTGGTCTGAGCCGTGTCAGTAGAGTTTTGAGGAACTGAAGAGGAGATTGACATCCGCTCCGATTTTGGCACAACCTGAGGGTACAAATGATTTTGTTGTATACAGTGACGCATCCAAGCTAGGCTTGGGGTGTGTTTTGATGCAGAGGGGTAAGGTCATAGCCTATGCGTCTTGACAGTTGAAGACGTATGAGGAGAACTACCCCACACACGACTTAGAGTTAGCTGCAGTAGTCCATGCTCTTAGGATCTGGCGTCACTATCTCTATGGGGCGACATGTCAGATTTTCCGAGACCATGAGAGTGTGAAGTATATATTCACTTAGCGGGAGTTGAATAACCGCCAGAGGCGGTGGTTAGAGTTGATCAAGGACGTCGACCTTGAGATTCTCTACCACCCCGGAAAGGCGAATGTAGTAGCTGATGCTTTGAGCCGGAAGACGCCTAGGGAGAGGGCGATAGCTCGGTTGACAGTACAGCCACCGTTGCAGAGAGACTTGGCTTGGTTGGAGATAGAGATTCAGTTTCCCGATACTAATAGTCAGTTGGCTACCTTGGAGTTACTTCCTGATCTGTTGGATGAGATCCGACAGAAGCAGGAGACTTGCCCGACTTTGACCAGGATCCGAGACAGGATGTCTCGACACAAGACCCCACAGTTCACTATGGGTGCAGATGGAGTGATGAGACGTCAGGACCGCGTTTGTGTGCCGTCAGGCAGTGAGTTGAGACAGAGGATATTAGGTGAGGCTCATGCTACCCCATACTCAGTACATCCTGGAGCGAGTAAGATGTACAAGGATATGAGATGATCCTTCTGGTGGGGTGGTTTGAAGCCCGTTGTGACTCGGTATGTAGCTCAGTGTGCGACCTGCCAGCAGGTCAAGATTGAGCATCGTAGGTCTGGAGGAGAGCTCCACCCACTTCCAGTACCACAGTGGAAGTGGGAGGATATATCTATGGATTTTGTCACAGGTTTGAGACTCAGCAGAGGATTTGATGTTATTTGAGTAGTGGTAGACCGCCTGACGAAGACCGCACATTTCATTCCGATTAAGGAAACGTGGCCGGTGAGTCGTCTAGCTGAGGAGTTCACCAGACACATTGTGAGACTCCATGGAGTGCTGAGGACTATCGTCTCTGACAGAGATGGACGTTTTACCTCAAGATTTTGGCAGCAGGTACATACTGCTTTGGAGACGAGTCTCCACTTCACTACCGCCTACCACCCACAGACAGACGGACAGTCTGAGAGGATCATTAAGACCTTAGAGGACATGTTGCGGGCGTGTGTACTAGATTGGGGACAGGTATGGCCAGATCATCTTTTACTAGTAGAGTTTTCATATAATAACAGCTGACACGCGTCTATTAGGATGACTCCCTATGAGGCTTTGTACGGGCGGAGATATCGTACACCATTATGTTGGGATGGGCCCAGCAGAGCTGAGAGAGTAGCTCCAGATCAGATACAGGATGACATCGCTCGGATTGCCCTAGTCCGAGAGCAGATGTTAGCAGCTCAGAGTCGTCAGAATTCCTACGCCGACAAAAGGCGCCGACCTTTGGAGTTTAGAGTGGGTGCTCAGGTGTGGCTGAGAGTGTCACCTACGGGAGGAGTCAGGCGTTTCGGCATTAAGGGGAAACTGAGTCCCCGATATGTCGGACCTTTTGAGATCTTGGAGAGAGTTGGAGAGGTGACCTACAGATTAGCATTACCGCCGAGACTAGAGGGTGTCCATCCGGTCTTCCATGTATCTCAATTGAGAGAGTACATTCCGGATCCGAGACACGTCATCAACCATGAGGATCTGATAGTTGAGCCCGATCATACCTTTGTAGAGTACCCAATAGCTGTCTTGGAGCGCAGTACTAGACGTCTGCGGTCCAAGGAGATACCTATGTTGCGGATCCAGTGGTCTAGGAGAGGAGCTGATGAGGCCACTTGGGAGACTGAGGAGAGTATTAGACGTAACTATCCCAAGTTCTTTGCGGGGTTAGAGATTACTCCTGTACCGACGAGTTAGTACTCGGATGTTGTGTTGTTTGACCTTTCAGGTTTTATATTGGATTGAGTGATTCTGTTTTGTGTGATACTTGTCTGTTTGTGATGGTTGAGTAGTTGCATGGTAGAAAATGAAAATGTCGAGAAAACAAAAATATACCAAAGGAAATGTGTGATTAAAAGAATCGTTCTAAGTTTCGGGACGAAACTTCTTTTAAGATGGCACTGATGTAATAACCGAAAATTTTAAACTCCGTTTAATACGAAATTTAACCGGATTCCGATCCGCTAACGTCTAACCTTTAAATAAAGTTAAAATGAATTTAAATTTTATCATTTTATGCGACCTTAGTTCACATAAAATAATAAAATATGAAACCGGAGATATTTCCGTACTAATAAAATAAAATAATAATTTACCTACTACGGAATATAATTCCGTAAAATTTTTCCGCAATTGCCCTATCGATCCGTACGAGTAACGGGTTTCGTTTCAGCTCGTTTTAATGAAGCAAAAGTGGGCCCAATTGCAATGAGCACAGCCGGCCCAACCCAGCCTATGCTTAACCCTCTAATTAAAACCTAACTAATTATAACCTAAATTTTAACCTAATCTAATTCTCCCATCTACTGCCGCTACGCTTCTCCCTCTTCCCCTCTGTACGGATGACTGCCGCAGCAAACTCAGCGCCGGACCGAGCCGCCATTGCGCCGCTCTTGTCGACCGCCCAACCGCCACCGAGCCCCGCCGCCTCTGTCGATCCCCGTAAGCATCGTCTTCTTCTTCCTCTCCCGCTTATCTCCTCCTCGCCCTCCTTTGTTTCGGAACTCACCAGCGAACTTCCGGCTTCACGCAGCAGATCCGACCACCAGTGAGGGCCGTCCGGAATGCCAGCGCCGCCTCGCTGCCCTGTTTCCTTCTGCACCGGCCGCCGCGCCGCCTCTCTTCGGCCAGCAGTGACCAGCGCCGCGCCGCCCTCTTCGGCCCTGCAGTAGCCGCAGCCACCACCGAATCCTGCAGTAGCCACCGCCGAGTCCTGCAGTAGCCATCGCCTTCGACGCCGGACTCTTGCCGCCTAACCTCCCCGCCAGACTGCAATTCCGGTAAGGCTACTTCCCGGTTCTTCACCTCTTCCGCACTGGAGCCGGTGCGAGTCAAGGCCGAACCCTCATATGTCCTGTACTGTAGAATGTATATAAGTATATGCTTATGAATGTGCTGAATTACGTATAACTGTATCGGAGTATGGATATATATATATATATATGTAGTAAGAAGTTTTGAAATATGATAGTGTATGTATATATATACAGTGACTTGGATGTGGAAAGAGAGAGTTCGTATACAGATGTATATATATACATATATATTAGACATTAAAGTGAGGTACCGTAGTGTATATATCCTTATATATATATAGATACGTAAATGCATAGTGATACGAGCATATATATATATATATATATATATATATATATATAGAGACGTATAAGTTAATGGTGTAAACTATATAGAACCATAGAATTAGTAGATATGTATTTTGTTTATAAGGACATAATTATAAGTATAAAAATAATGTATATAAATATATGAGTTAATATATAAGTACGAGTTGGGAATTATGAAATTATGTAAAAATAAATGAGTTGAGGAGAAAGGTTAAAAACATGTTTGACAGTATAATAAATGTAGTAGCGTAATTAGTAACCGTAGAGAAGGAGTGTTGTCCTTCTTCGAGTTGTCTCGAGTTTTGACCTTATAACCTATAAGTAGCTATCCGAGAGACTTATTTATGGAAAACAAGATAAGAAAGAAATTAGTAGAATTTAAGTATAAACTATGAGAACTGTCGGCACTAAGGGTAAAATGGTCTTTTACCGTAAGAGAACTTTTTCCGTAATTCCTTCGCATGAGGTTGGACATCTGGATGTGATTTTGATCCACATGCCTTATTTGACAGGCGTTTGAGTTACCACGAGTACGGACCGATTTGAGACTTGTTAGAGTGTGATTTGACTCAGGTAAGTCCTTGCGACTTACTTAGCCGGTTTCTGGATATTAGTTGGGTGATAATGGTTGTGTGTGTGCAATGTGTGTTATAATAAAAATAACTTGTTAGGACGACCGTGGTTATTATGTGTTAAGGCCCAAGTGTATGTATAACGGGCCGTGACATCACTGCCCAGCTCTGCCAGGTGACTGGGAGGTTCTCTATACCCAGACCATACAGGTACACGGTGAGATGCATCGGATCCACTCCTGAAGGGTACACAGGGGTGGAGGCAAGGTTTGGGAATCGCTCGTGTCACAAAATAAGTATCATTAGAGTGAATGACTTAAACGAAGATAATAAATGGATTGTGTGAAAGCATGATGAGTGTTTATATTTTATGTGTGTGTCTGCTATTATTATTCTCCTAATATTTAGATAACTAGCTAATGGTTTCTCTTGTTGTGTTTTTAGTTTTACCACAGATTAGACCAGCAACTGAGTGATCCGGAAGTAGTGGTCAGCCGGGTCTCCGTACTCCTTAGAGTAGGGGTTGGGGTTGTTGACTGTCGTTCTTTCTTTTGTTAAGATAGTTGTTCGTTTGTCCCTTGTTTAAGTACTATAGGTTGTTAGACCGTGTTGCATTCATTACCTTAAAAATACTATTTCATAAATTTCGGTTTTTCCTTATTTGTGTCTTGTTGCAAGATCCTAGTAATATTGTTGTCAAACTGAGGTCGGGACCCATTGTGAGGTCCTAACCAGTAATGCCCCGAGTTTTGAGAATTCGGGGTGTTACAGGAATTAGGAGAGCCGTGGTGATGCCACGTGGCATGCCACGTAACAATTTTTTTTTCAAAAAAATAGAAAGAAAAGTGACGTGGCATGCCACGTGACACCACCATAAAATGAACTATTAGTAATAAAAACATGAACACTACCTATAACAAAAAAAATGAAGGGCAATTTTGGTAAGTAGGCTGTTTTTAATTTATATACCATTAACTAGGCTTTTTGTATTATATTGTTAAGTAAGTGTACCCCTCTACCACTGTAAAAACCCTAGCCGTCAAGTTATTTTCATATTCTCTCAAACTGACTGCCCATTTCTTCTTCTTCTTCCCTGAAGGCCCTTTTCATGCCTGCTTCTCCGACTCAACTCAACCCAGAAGAATGGTCTCCCTCCTCCTCCGGCGTCCACGACTTTCGTCACTCCTCCACCGTCTTCCTCTTCGGCAATATCTCCGCCGCCGCCGCCGTCGCCTTCCAATTCTTCTATGTCGCATCTCCTCCATCTTCAAACACATCTTCGTCCTCAACCTCCAAATCAAAACCGGTAATTGCAATCTTTTCGAAATTTCTAGGTTTTCATTTCAATTTAATTGTTTTGTGACGTTTCAATTTAATTCTTCCTGTTGTCGCTCCACCACTCCTTAACTTGTCAATCGAGATGTTCTTAAAATTGATTATGATTCTCCAACAGAGAAGAAGATTTGGAAGAAGTGGGGAACTCCTCCAACTACAAGGTTTGCACTTATGCCAATCAATTGTTGTTAGTTTTGAATGTTGTTTTGTGCAATGTTGATTGATTTTGGTGTTGCTTGAGTTCTTTTATCAAGAATGTGGAACTGGAAAATTGCACATGAGAATGATTTAGTTGTATACTTTGTCAAGAATGATGTATGTCTGATATTGTTCTTTGGTATCTAATCTTACCTTGTTTTTGTTGATAAATGTGAGAATGGAGATGCTATTAAAGCTGAGGAAGTTGTTGATGAGAAAACAGAGAATGGAGAAGTTGCAAATAACTGAAGTAATATGTTCAAGTGCAACAAAGACATATTGGAGTTGAGTTCAAGAGTTTAATTTGATTTTCGCTTTTACTCTTTGATGTAGGTCACAGTTTTGGTAGGGATTTTTGATGAACAATTGATGTGTTGTTATGTTGTTATAGAGAGACCCATTGATGCAATCATCTTGTACTATACCGATTGAATTTTCTGGTATGAAAATTCATACCAGAATTTTTCAAGTAAGAGTTTTCTTAGTACGAAAATTCATACCGGGAAGAAAAAATAAAAATTCTGGTATGAGTTTTTTAGTATGAAAATTCATGCCAGAAAAAAAAAAGTAATGAAAAATTTTTGGTATGAACTTCTGGTCTAAAAAAATTCCGGTATTAAAATATTCTGGTATGAGAAATAAAAAAAAAATTCTGGTATGAAACTCATACCAGAAAATCCAAAAAATAAAAAAGGACAAAAAAAACACAAAAATTAAAATTCTGGTATGAAAATTTTCTGGTATAAAAAAATTTCTGGTATATAGAACATGTGGAAAATTCTGGTATGTTCATTTTCTAGTATAAAAATCTGATACGAATTTCTGGTATGTAAAGTTTATAGTATGCAAATTTCTGGTATATAGAACATGTGGAAAATTCTGGTACAAAAATTCTGGTATGAGAATTCCGGTATGAGAAATTCAGTCCAAGAAATAAAAAAGAAAATTAAAAAAAATAAAAAAAGGCAAGAAAAATAATTAAAGAAAACAAAATCAGTAATTAAAAATTAAAACTTATACTTATATAACAAATAACAAACATCATTTATTCCTTTCTTTCTAAATAGAAGGGTTAATAATTTATACCTACTATTAAATGAAAGTGGTAAAAAATATGGGTACACTTTCTTAAACAAAAACTCAAAAAGGCCTAGTATATCAAATTATCCCAAAAATGAACAATCATTAATAAAATTATGAACACTTACTTTGAAAAATGTGAACACTTACTCTGAAAATTATGAACACACACTTGTAAAATAATAAACATCATATTTTTTTACACAATTTGAAACAAAAAGAAAATTTTTACAAAAATACAAAAATGAACATTTAGTGTTAAAATATGAACAATTAATAAATATGAACACTTACTTTAAAAAACCGTGAACACCATAGTTGTAAGAACAAAGAACACGTACTTGTAAAAATATGAACAACGTTTTTTTACAACCAAGAACACCATATTTTTATTACTAAAAACCATAAACACTTACTTTAAAAATCATGAACACTTACTTTAAAAACCATGAACACTTACTTTAAAATCCATGAACACCATAGTTGTAAGAACAATGAACACATACTCGTAAAAATCAACAATGTTTTTTTACAACCATGAACACCATATTTTTATTACTAACTGCTCATTTTGTGGTGGTGACACGTGGCATGTCACGTCACCGTTCCCCCTCTTCTTGGAAAAAAAAACGGTGACATGGCATGCCACGTGTCACCATCCTAGCTCTCATCATTCCTATCCACAAGGGTGCTCCTCACCGGAATCAGCCTCTATATAGGGTTAGGATCAAGTAAGAACATGTTTTACGGTAAGAAATAAGAACATCTACAGATCGTTAGATCAATAAACGGAAGGCTGTGATTTATCGTTTGATTAAGGTAGTTTTCTATTGGTATTTAATACACACGTGCATATGGTAACGAAATATACACGTATTTGTATATATGGAAATAAAATATTTTGTTCCAAAGTGCACAATTATTTAATTCTTTAATTAATTATTTGAGATGTAATATATATTCTTGTATACTATAGTCATGGATGGATGAATTAGTCTCGTGCAAACATAACTATTGTAACTTTTATTGAAAGAGCATAGTAATGTGCATGTGCAGACGTAGTCGTACATAGTAATGTGCATGCATAGATGTAGAGTGCATGTGTAGATGTATTCGTGTATAGTAACGTGCACATGTAGATGTATTCGTGCACAGTGAAGTGCATATGCACTAATGTAGTTACCTTAGTTAGTAGAACATAATTTAGTATTGGTTCAATTTAGTAAATATTATTATATTATGGATTAAGGATTAACTTAATAAAAGTAGTGCATAATTTAACATTCGTTTAATTATATTATGTAGGAAGTAGTGCAATTGTTTAGTATTTGTTTAATTATACTAGTGCATAGTAGGAGACACCATGAGTCTTCCATACGTTTGCTAACAATCTAAATATAAGAAAAATAAAGATAGCACAAACACAACCAAGAGAACATAAAACAATCATCATGCTGGTACACAAACCGGTTATTATCTAGTAGTTAAGTGATTCACCTTATTCCATTTTACAATTGTGGCACGAGAAATCTTAAGAGTTCTCGCCTCCGTTCCTTATCCAACTGGTGTAGGCCTAGCTTACCTCCGCCGGTAGCATCACTACAAACCGAGTGTGGACTAGTCCCCAAAGAAACCCCCAGTGCCCTCATGCTAACTGAGCAAAATGCCACCGCCCGTTACTCTTAGGCCAATGTATAGGTCGGTATATAATTACTACTAAATACAACTATAAACACATCATTCAAACAACACTATCATTATTCACACTCATATCTAGAAGCTAGCTAATTAAGCCCAAAGGACTTACCTGAATCAAATCATAATCCCGTTATCTCAACTCGGCCCGCAACCGTAGGAACTCAACCGCCTGTTATAAAAGGCAAGTGGATCAATAATGTATCCCACTTTATTATAAGTCTCCAACTTTTAGGATATTTCAATTTATCATCAGATAAATTACCAAAATACCCTCGTAATGGCAAATGACTATTTTGCCCCCTAGTGTCTGATACCCTAGAAGTATTCTTAGAGTATTTCTAAAACTTCATAAGAAGTCCAAAACCATAATATAACACTCACAAGAAAGATCTAGTTATGTTGGAAGACATTTTCCAACTTCTCAACTTCCATGAAAAATTCACTAACGATCTCACTTTGACCAAACTTAGAATCTCCTACAAAAATCTAAAAATCTCAAATAAAATCCTTATATGCAAAGTACTCTACTCACTAGAAGAAATAAATCTCAGAAAGAATCAATAACTAGTCTTACACAAAAATTCCAAGTTGACTCTTCAACACAATTTCTCCCATACTTAGCCAAAAATTTGTATTTCACCAAACTGCACAACTAGGCTACTTTGGAACCTTATAATTCTAGATTCGATCGTTGGATTGACCACAACTTTTAATACATCATAGTATGCATCTCACTTTATGTTCTATCAAAATTTCATGTCCATCAGATAGATCTAACTCATTCATATCTAGATCCAAAAACTGCTTCCACACACAGTTTTCCCATACTTAGAATATTTCACAACAAAAACAGAAAAACTGTTTACTGTCTCAACTTTGAAAAATCATAACTACTAAACCTCTTGATAAATCTCCCTCAAATTTTGATATACTCTACTATGTAATCCTAACTAAGACATATCCAAAATTTAAGTCCAAAAGAGATAAAAAAACCTATCTAAAATTGTCTCACAAAACTGCATCACATGCAATTTTTCTCAACACTCAGCACACTTATACAAACTGCATGAGTATCCAACTTTGGGACACCATAACTCTCAAACAGTAACTCCAATTCTTCCCAAATTTCAGTATGATTTACTATGCACTACTGAGTACAACATATCCAAAAATCAGAAACAAAAGAGGAGTCTAATTTACCCAAATCTGGATCACGTACAAAACTGTATCAGCATGCAGTTTTCCAACACTTAGAAATTTCAGCACAACAGAAAAAAACTACTTACGACCCAATCTTTGAAAAATCATAAATCCTAAACCACTCGGTGAATTCCTCTCAAATTTTAATATGTTCTACCACAATATCCCATCTATAACATATAAAAATTTCAGCAAAAATGGATCAGTTTTGCATTCCTAAATTTGGGGCCTGTTTGGCATTGTATGGGGTTTCTTTTTTTAGATTGTGGGGATGGAGATTGTTAGGGATTGTTGTAGATGGAGATTCTTGGGTATTGTTAGACTCATTAATTTATGTGTTTGATATAAGTTGGTTGTCTGAGATTATTTAATAGAAGATTACCAAAATGTCCATTGGAGGAAGAAGTAGAAATTAGATACAGTGTTTGCAATTCTGCAATTGTGAGGCAAAAGATCAACAAATAAGGGTATGATACATATTAACCAATCAAAGACAACTAGTAAAACCTTAAATGATAAAGATAGAAAGTGTCTATGAATTGGGTTCATATGAAGAACATAAGATATTGCTTAACAAAGGTACTAATTTGTCTTCAAAGAACCACAATCAGTTGAAAAGGAAAGAGAAACTTAACATCCTGATGCACAAACTGAGCATACTCACTGGTTGGTATGTACTTGAATGCATTTCTTGCACAAACTGCCGACTGCAAGTCGACCTTCTCCTAATCTTTTCACGAATATTCAATCTTGAAACCTTCAAGATACAAGCCATGGCGCCGCCCGGAAAGTATACTAGACTTGAAATGAGCAAACATTCTTTGAATTGCTGTTCAACGGTCTCCTTTGTGGTATTCGTCGCTTGACTTCTTCGTCAGTAACTCTTGCATAAATTGTCGATTTCAAATCAAAATCAATTTTCAACAGACAATGATTCTAAGCAAGAAGAAATGGAAAGAGGAGGAGAATACCTGGAAGGCGAAGAAAAAATAATTCTGGAGGGAAGGGCGAAAGAGTGGGAATCCGAGGAAGGAAAACAACCGTCGAGGAAGGGAGCGGAGATGCACGAGGTAAGAGAGCGGGAAGCAACACAAGCCTAGGTCATAGCCATTGATGGTGACAGTGAATGTGCAGAAGATAAACTACTACTTCGTGAAAGAGAAGATAAATTTCTCAGAAAGGGAGATGAGAGACCCTGTTCCAAAAGGAGACACCATGACTGAAGAAAAGAAATAAGAAAGAAGAAGGGTAGGAAGGGTAAAAAATCAATCTATCTCCAAGAATCTCGAAGAAGCTTGGGGACCAAACTTATTTTTACGAGATTCTTTTGCTAAAAGAATCTCGTAAAAGAATACAATACATAATCTGCATCTGATACCAAACAGTGACATTTTTGCCATCCCGAAGAATACAGTGAAAAAGAATCTAAATGAATTTGCCTAAGCTTTTCAAGCTATCTCCCGAGGCTGTTAGGTACGGCTTGGAGACACAACGGGTGTTCACATTAGCATATATATTTATATATGAAGGTTAAAGCCAGAGAAGGACCAAGAAAGGACGGGTATGGATCTTACTCGATTTCATGTCTCGAAGGGAAAAGAGAGCCGCATCGGTTGTTGTCGTTGGAATCCGAGACTGCGGTAGGGAGGAGGCTCGAAAGTGGCTCAGGAGGCGCCCTTGCGGCCTACTCCAGGCGTACCAGTGGCCAAGGAGACCGTCGCAGCCACTAGGCGTGAGCGCCGCACCCACTGGCGTGTGCGCCACCCTCTGCGGCTAGGCTTCAAGCGCTGCTGCTCGACTCCATTCCCCATCGCTGGTCTACTATCTACAGGCGTGCAGAAGGTGAACCGCGATCCCATCCACTGTAGGCAGTTACTGTCGCGAGCCCTCGTGCAGAAGGGATCCACCGGCTGCTTGCTGTAAGGTCGACGAGGCGTCCACTGTTCGTGTAGACAAGATCCATCCTTTGTACTTGCTCAGAGATTGACGAGGAGAGGAGAGGGAGATGGGAAGGGTGTCACTGGCTCGTGCGAAGGGGAAGCGAGGCTAGGTTTACGGAGAGGAGCGGCTAGCGTAAGAGAGGAAGAAGCAGGGAGAGGAACGGTTGTACTGGGAAGCAGATGGAGCAGCGGCGGTTTGAAGGTAGACGAGCGTTTAGGGCTACTGAAGTTACGTGAGATGATGAAGGAAGGAGTATCTCCTAATGGCCCAAAACACTCGTTTCTGACGGGCCCGGATGACATGGCTTGAAGGCCCGTATGGTTTAACTTAATGGATATAACTCATTTGATGGATACGAAGAAATCGATTGGTTCCGCGTATTTTATGTGAGTCAAGTCCTCACATATAATAACAAAAATCAAAGGGCTCGGTGTAAAATAAAATGTTAAAAAAAGATGGAAAAATCCAAACCGATCGAGTTCCGTTTTGTTTCGGTAATAACCGGAAATTAAATTTCTGGATGTTACAGGATGATTGAGATTTAACGTTCAAATAAGGCAATTTTCAATTTTTAGTTTAACATATATGTGCATATGGTAACATAGATGTACACGTATAGATAATTATAGAAATAAATTATTTCTATCCAAGTGCACGATTGCTTGATAGTTTGAGTTTGTGCAAATATAATTTTGTGCATGCACGATTACATCTATTCCGTGCACTATCGTGTTTTTTTATAGGGTTAGTTATACTAGTTATACTTATGAACGTTTTGTTCATACATTACTATATCTATTCGTGTTATTGTGTTTTAAAAATATTGATTCTCGGTATGCACGATAAGGTATTGAATTTAATTGATTATATTTTCTATGCACGTTTTGTTCTATTTGTATTACTGCCGTCGTGCTTAGTTCTCGATCATATTTAAACTTGTCGTGCACTACTATATTCATTATTTATTGGTATAACATAGTTTTTGTTAGTCAAAATCAATGAGACTATATATGCACAAGCACTAGTGGTTCAACTAATTATGATATCCACGATTCGGATTAAAAATATTATTTATATACAACAAGCAGAACTAATAATATTACTAACTATATATCCATGTTTATACCTCCAACATCACTCACATGCACCATTAAGTACATAAATTGAAACTAAATATGATATTAAAGGATTAAATCAAAACAATAAACCAACCTTCGTAACATTTACAAACGTATTTACAAAATTTGTACGATTTAAAACAAAGTAGTATTTGTGCATGAACCACAATCATAATCGTGTCTTCTACCATAAAGGTCGAAGACTTAAAAAAAAAAAGGAAAAATACCCCAATAACACGAATGTTGACTTGGATGTTTCACGACGCCGGGATGGGTGAGATAATTAGTCGTGGTTTGTGCACCCTTATTTATCCAGCATACTATTACTTTCCTTAATCAGATCGTTATAATATACACTTACCATATGCACATTATGCGTAAAAAAGTTTAACATCACCGTACCTTCTATAAGATTGAATCACAACCGTCCGTACTTTAATCATACAATAGATAGACGTTCTTATTTCTTACCGTAACATTTGTTCTCACTTGATCCTATCCCCATATATATATATATACACATATATATATACATGTACATAAATATATATATATATATACATGTACATAAATATATACATAAATATATATATATACATGTACATATATATACATGTATATGTATATATTTATATATATATATATATACATATATATATATATATAGAGAGTATAGATCCTATGAGAACACCCCCTAACGTGAGAACAGATTCGTAATTATTATTAGTTTTGTTACGAATGTGCCATATGGTTTAATGTATTATTCGTAGTTATTGTTGGTTGAGTGGATTATTCGTAGTTATTGTTGGATTCCTAATTATTATTATTCGTAGTTATTATTATTTTTGATATCTACTCTAAATCTCAACCCTTAATACTCACATCCAACGGTGTACGATTGTTTTCATGTTCTCACTTTAGGGGGTGTTCTCATGGGAACCACACCCTATATATATATATATATATACATAAATATATATATATATATATATACATGTACATAAATATATATATATATACATGTACATAAATATATACATAAATATATATATATACATGTATATATATATATACATGTATATATATATATATATATATATATATGTACATGTATATATTTATATATATATATATATAAATATATATATGCACATATATATATGCATACATATACATATACATATATACACAATGTGAGAGAGAGAGAGAGAGAGAGAAAGAGAGAGAGAGAGAGAGAGTGTTTGACTCCCATGTAAACATCTCTTACCATGTAAAATGAGAACAAATTGTATTCGTTAGATCATTAAATAGAAGGTTGAGATTAGACGATATTAAAGAGAAAGAAAATTGTGTGATTAGTGGAAGAAATATTGGCCGGACCTGATTCATATATTCGGCGGTATAGTCACATGTCACTACTACAAAAAGTGGAAAACAACCCGGGCGTTTGCGAGCATATACTCCGGACTACCATCGGATTAAAGGTTAGGGCGATATTTGGTCCACCAACTTTATACCCCAGGCGTTTGTTAAAAAATATCCGGGTTATTTTTTCTTCTTTTGATTTCAGTACCAACGTTGCCAACCGGGATATATTCTATCAAATAACCCGGCAAACTTATACCCGGGGTATTTGAGAATGTCACATAACTGGATACAGTTATTTGACAAATTTAAATAAGCCGTTTAGTTTAATAATAAATAACCGGATATTTGAAAGCGGGTTATCTGATACCAACAAATAACCCGGAGGTTAGGATCTAGATTATTCGACTATGTGACCACCAAATAATCCTGACAATGAAGATCCGTGTTATTTGGTATAAAATTTATTACGAGACCATTGTACAGAATGTAACCCGAATTTAATGTTCGGATTCTATACTTATTTCATGTCTTTCACAAATTGTACCTGTCCCAAATGCAAAAAAACGGAAGCAATCAATTTCATTCACAAACTTCATTCAAAGTCGTGTACTTACTAAAGGCAAAACATCATCATCGTTTTGTGATCACCAATATCACATCTGAATTGAAAGTTGGACACGTTCTTAAACTAAATGTAACCAAGTAAAGTTGTAAATGTTCACAATATTAAAAAGAAATATTCATCGTGCTAGCAATGCACATCAACTAAAAGATACCCGATGATGAAATCTTCACTGTTTTTGTCGAAGAGGTCATGAAACCCTACAATAGACCAAGTTTCCAATCTCGTCATCGTCACTGCATTGGAATCTTCCTATTGTCACAATAAAACCAAGTTTATGAAAATTAAAAAGTGAAAGTTATATGGATTTAAATCTTCTTGTTAACACATTAAACTATGCATTATAATTAATTCCTTGCATCCGTGAAACTCAGTCAAGTGGTAGCCCTTTGCAAAATAGTCTCTAATGCAAAATATATACTAGAAGAAAAGGACATTTAATGTCTATGGACATGTCAAATATTTGTTCATGAAAACCAAAGTTCAACACTCTATGGTTGATTTCAATCTGTCCAAAAAATCTATTGAAAGTCGGAACACACAATCCAAATCCATATCATGTAAATGCAATCAAAGTATAAAATTTCATACCCAAAAGATTATTTAGTTGAAGAAAATATTCCAGCCATTCCTTACGAATTTCTTCAATTTCATCATATGAGTATCTTTTTTCCCATACCACTGTAAAGATATTAGAAATTAACTTATATTAGATAAGCTCCTAAAATATAATAATTTAATGAAAAGAAAAAATAATTTTAAAATTGGTCGAAACATACAATGTTTGGGACACTATGACTTCTTCTTAATGTGATCTCGCGCATAAATCTCAACACATAATACCCACAATCATTCAAGTTTGGATTATGCGGACATTGCAACTCACGAAAAAACATATATTAAATTAGTGATACATATTACAACACATGTAAATGTTTGAGCCTTATAAAATAATAAAAAATGAGAAGATATGAGGATTAACATTTATGGCTTGCCACAAAGTCTTTCTCCGAGGTTTGTTTAGTCTCAAACTTGTGTATTTAAAGTATAAACCCTACAGATAAGGTAAAAAGAAATGGTTTTAATACTATATATGAAATTACTTATCTTTAGATAATAGTAGAAAATACTTACAAATCAACTAATTGCTCTACATCATCATTTTGTTGTCCATGGAGTGAGTCAATCCAATATGCAATTCCTTTGTGAGGGTGTAAAATCAGAAACACCCAATGATTCCTACACTTACACAGATAAATATTTATTTATGAGAGCGTATGCACATCAAAGACACTCAATAAGAACCTAATTACAACACCCATTCTCAACAGAACCTAATTACATAGATGATACCCAACATTTCAATGACAATCTAAGAAGTGAATCCATGCTTTCTATTATAGTCTACACATGTGAAATTAGCAATTGACAAAAGCCCTCAAACAAAACAACAATTATCACAGTAAGCCTCCATGCCGATTTATTATTTTAGCAACAGAGATATAGCAGTATAGCAACAGATGAAATTTACTTTCAAAAAGACTAAAAATCCCTAAACTTATTGTTGGGCGTTCAAATACTGTAGCCATTTCTCTCGTAGCTCGTCAAGGAGTCTCTTGTCATATAAGCTAGGTGAATCTCGAAAATATTATAAAAACATGACATTGACTTAGTAATTAAAAAAATTACTCATATATTAAAATATAATATTTTCAAGGGTAAATTTCTCAAACACTTACACTTATTGGGATGACACTACATTGATGATCAATTATTTCCCGCATGTACCGATATACATAGTAACTAGATTCAAGGGCATTTGGTGGTTAAAGTCCTAACATAACTAACCTTAATAATTCTAAACAATGAATCAAATGACTATTTATATTTCTCTGCTATCATACATATTGATTTCTTGACTTAAGCTTCAACTTATGAGATACCATATTACACCATGTATAGATAATGTTACTGTCTCATGATTAAAATATGTGCTTGAAATGTTAATGTATATATGCAGATTAAGTCAGCAACATATCTCATAACATTCAGAAACCTCAGTTTGAACTTTTCAAAAAATGTAACGCCCCGTTTATTGGGTACATTTCGATGTTATTTTTCCTACTTCTATCGATATTTTATTAGCACTAGTATTTTATTTTTTAAAATTATTTTAACGGCGTAAAATATCTATTCCGAGTATATTTATATTTTTGGATAGCCGATTGAGTCAACTGAATCTACTATATCCATTCACGTATATTCGAATTTTTTTCCAGAAAAGTCGAAAAGTTTTTCCGATTCGAAAATCTCCGTCCGAACGCTTTTGGATCGGATTCTCTTTTACTTTCTTTTTCCTTATTTCTTAATTCTTATTTCTTTTATCTCTCTTACATGACTGAGTGACTGGTGAGTGTGGCCCTCTCCCCGACTTGCTGTAGTGACCCGAATCCTCGCTCACCTCACCCCGACCCCTCGTTCCCTCTAGCCTCACATACACCGGGCAACCTCGATCTCTCTCTCACCTGAGCAGTCCCTCACCCCATCTTACCTATCTTCCTCTGTTTTAGCCTTCACTGCTTCACCTTCTCCCTCAACTCACGAACCACCTACGCTTCGAACTTGAGACCACCAGAAGGAAGCCCTGTTGCTCTTCTCGTGCCCCTCTGCTCCGGCGAACACCGACCTCGCTGGAACCTCTTGCACTCACCTCTGAAACGTCGAGCACCTTCAACCATCTACTGCACCACTGCTGAGCCAAACAAAGTGTCACCCAAGCCTTTACAGCAGCCTCGTCTCCCTCCTCGCACCACCGGAGATCAGGCTGCCAACCGCCAGGAAGAGAAGCCTTCCTCACCGCCTCTCTACGCCGCCGGAATGCAAGGAGAAACACCTTCCGCCCTGCAGCAGCCCCTCTCGGTTACTCCAGTCTCTTCATCTCTCGCCTGCACCCTTTGTTTCGCATCCAATCTCGCCCCCAGTCTCGAGCAGGTTCACTCCGGCCACCAGAGGAGCCACCAGAGGAGCCGCCTGAGCCCCGCCTTGCCGGAGCTCCCTGAGATTTGCCCTAGCCGTCGCCTATTCCTCTGTTCCAGCCCTGCGCGCTTATCCCAGCGAGAAAGAAGAACCCTTTTAGGGTTATTTACTTTCGGCCCCCTCTTTTGTACTAATTACAAATATGACCCACTGCTTTGTATTTACAATTTTAACCCAGCTTTTCGGAAAGTAAAGATTTTGTCCCTGCTGATATATATATTTGCAGTTTTGGTCCTATGTTTTTGGAAATGTGCATATTTGCCCTTGTGAGTAAATTAAAGATTTGGCCCAAGGTTTATTTTCGGAAAATGCGCAAGGATTTAATTGTGGTTTATGACCCATAGTTTTAGAACGGTATATCTTGCCCCGGAAAATGGATTAGCGGTGTGGAACCTTGGATTTTGATTACAGGATATTCTTATACTGAAACGCTATATTTTACGCCCTTATTAGATTTAAATTCGATTTATGGCTCAAAGTATTAATTGCGGATTTACGACCAAGTTCCTAGAATTTCATATTTTGCCCGGAAGGGTTTTTGCGGGTTTTAACATGGGCATTTGAAACCAAGTTTTCTTATATATATATATATATATATATATAAAATCTTCCGTTCAAATGTAGCGTATTAGATAAATTTGCTTAGCTTTGGTTTTAGGTCCGAAAGCGCCCCGATAAAGGTCTAACGAGTCCAAGTTCGACTTCTGTCTTTTGACGTCACGTGAGTACCCTCTCCCTCGAGATTATGATCTTACTCGATTTAGTTATATTTAGTATTAGTATCATGCTAGGTTGGATCTAGCGTAACTTAAAGTGAATGCCAAGTAGTGGCTTTGGACCTTAGACGAGTTGGTGGAGCATGTTGAACCTTCTAAGCTAGATTGTCTTTCCTTAGGTTGTGGTTTATGATCTTGTGAGGTATATGTTGTTATGAGTTCTAGAATGTGTTTGAGAGAGTGGGTTGTTGGTAGATCTTCTCATGCGATGAGTGAGAGGTGAGTGTAGGAATTCTAGGATGAGGTCCTAGAATTGAGAGTCAAATGGTTTTGCGTAGATCATTTGCATAGAAGTCTAAGACTTCTGTGTGAGTGAGTTGTTGACATATATCCTCTTGTGAGCAGGTTGTGGGCTTCTTCCCAAGGAAAGCGAGAGTGTTGTGAGTTGAGTGTGAAGACGAGATAAGTCTCCAGACTTACTTAGCTCGTATTCCTTGTACTAGCATTGATGTGTGTTTAGTGGTGTGTGTTTATTCTTTATTGTTTATAACAACTAAACTGGAAATAGGATTACCGACCTTTATATTATTTTGGCCCAAGTGTATGATAACGGGCGGTGACAACTTGCCTAGCTCCCGCGAGAGCTAGGAGGTTCTCGGCGACTATCCCATGCTAGTAGACGGTCGGATGCATCAGTACCATTCCATGCCGGTAAGTAGGGACCAAGGCAAGTTTCGGTGACTCTCGTGTCACAACCTAAGTTGAATTAGAACGGAATATGACTTAATAATAATAAGATAATAAACCGGACTTGTGTGCTTTGGAGTGTATTGGGTGTTTATGATGATTGACTTGTGTTTGTGCCTTTCACCTTGATTCTAATGCCTCGAATATTAGCTAACGTTTTTATACCGATTGTTGTAGATTGTCTTGCAGGTTAGGAATGCGGCCGTGATATCCGGAAGAGTGGGCAGCTGAGGTTCCGTACATTTTAGGAGGGGTTTGGTTGGAGTTGTTTTTGGGTATTGTTTCTTGTATATTGTTATATATTTGATGTTCAAGTCTTTGGAGTTGAGAACTCGGCTGAAGTTGTCGTGTATTTGTTTTGGGGACCATATCATTTGCATAAAAATTTATTTCGGTTTTGCCTTTATTTGTGTCTTGTTGTAAGATCCGGTGAAATTGTTGTCAGGCTAAGGGTCGAGACCCATTGTGAGGTCCCAACCCGTAGCATCCCGAGTCCCGCGGATTTGGGGTGTTACAAAAAAAACATAAATCAAAGGGTCTTGGGGGAGTTTTGAGAAAACAAACGAACCTAAAAGGAGTAGTGTTCGGCGGCAATCACTTGGGGTTGTCGGGGACTGAAGAAAATCGGCACCGGCGGCTACATGAAGAAGAATTCGATAGAGGAAGACCAAAGGTGAGTTGAAAGGGAATTGATACATAGGTTCAACACCGGTTCTCGGGAAGAAGTCGAGAGATGTAGGTTCAGCGCCTTACAACACAATTCGTTGCTAACTGAATGAATCTAGCCCTAGACCCAAAAGTGGAGCAACAAATTGAGGGAGTGAAAATTGAGGAAAAGAGAGAATTATCTATGCCGCTATAATAGAGAAGTTGAGATTTTGCAAGAACTTTTAGCTCTCCATAAATTACGGTAAGTCGATTTTGAAGAGAGGCGATAGAGCAAAAACAAATAAGGATATTAAGGTAGTTTGATACATATAAAATAAAACGCCATTGTTTCTTAGGAGGTTAAATAAAAACCCGCAAGAGAATATTTACTGAATTATAAATAAATAATATATTTTCTCAAGGGTTATATTAAAAATATCCTAGAGTGTTTTCAATTTACCAGGATTTTTATTAACCCTTGAGAAATTATCAGTGAGAGAGCCTAATTTTGTACTAGTGAATATAAGTACCTTTCAACCGATTAGGGTTTCTGCCGGAGAAGACAGCGGTTCGTGTTGACAATTCTGGATGATAGATCGAGCGGAGGGTTTCAGGAGACGATTGTTGAAGACAGATCAAACGGAGGGCTTCGGGAAACGATTGTCAAAGACAGATCGAGGAGGGCTTCCTGATGAGGCTAGGGCGTTTGGAACGATATTCAATTTTGGTGTGAAAATTTTCATGTAAATTGGTGGAAATTTTATTGCTTAGGTGGGGAAAAATAGTAATAGTCAAGCAAGCCAAATATTTCGGGCGTTTTGCTGAATTTACAAATATAATCTAATATATAACCCGGTGGTCAAAGTAACCGTGTTATATATGTTTTATATAACCCAGATATAACAATGTTCGAGTTATTTACATACCTCTTGCCTAATTTTACATAACTTTATAACCCGAGTATTACAACATCCGTGTTATTATAGGTTTCCAAATTTATTTTTTTTAAAAGTCCGATTTTATACCTCATGGTTTATAAGCCCGGGATATATTTTAAGGGTTGTAAACACTTTTTTTTTGTACTTTTACATCTTCACATGGTAAGAGTTGTTTACATGTGAGTCAGAATCTATTTATATATATATATATATATATATATATATATAGGTGTTTAGTTAGAGTAATGTGAGGATAGTCGTCTTCGCGGAGTGAAGAGCAAACCTGAGTAAGAGACATCTTACTTGCCTCACTTGGACTTGTTTGAGTGTGTTCTACTTGCCAACGGCGTAAGCAAGGTGCTTCAACTAGCTACAAGAAAACCTCTAGGTGCTCTAGGGTCTTTGTAACCCTTTTGTGTGTGGAGTAGCGGGAGGAGTTCTACAAGACTTCGCTGGTTGTGTGTTACGTGTCATCGCGTCGTAGCGTGCCTCCAGGTTGTTTCTTAGGGTTCAAACTTGATCTATCTTTCACTTTATTTATTCGTGTCATTTATGTTTCTCTTTTGTTTCTCTTATTCATCGAGTTTAGGTGTCAATTGGACAAACTACACGGTTGAATACCCTATATCAAAATGGAATGAAAGCCAGGTTATTGGACGCCCGAACCGTTCGTTCAATTCAGTAAAAAAAAGTCGAGTCTTTCATCAAATTCCTCAAAAAGAGTCAACCGGGGTCATCAGGAATTGAGACCAACAACCGTTATAGCTTATTTCTATCATTCTCGTTTATTTAATGTTTTAACTATGAATTTTGATTACTTCTAAATTCGTTGTTGTCACCATAAAATAAAAATTCTTTCACCCTTCAAGTCTCACTGAAGTTAACCGGGATCATCAGGAATTGAGACATGCATCACCACTACTCTTTTGTCTCACACCACACCTGTGCCCATCCTTAGTTGCGGTCGCGCCACCCTCACGGAACCCGCACTATAACACCCCGAATCCGCGGGACTCGGGGTGCCACATTTGGCTAGGATCTCACAATGGATCCTGACCCTAGCCTGACAACAAGTTCACTGGACCTTACAACATGGCACTGACAGATATAAAAACAAATACATAAAACAATAAAAACTATACAACCAAAAGGGGTAAAACAACATATCCGAGTACAAAACACAACGCCCTCACACAGGAGGTAACAAAAGATCAACCTCACGCAGGAGGGAAAAGATAAACAAACCCAAAAGCCCACAACAACCTATGTACTAGACGTCCTCGGCCTGCCACTCTACTAGGTCACCCAACAACATGCCTATCCTGTGGGCATCTAAAAAATAGTAATAAACCATTAGCTATACATACACATAGATAGAGTAACGCATAAGCACAATCACAAGTAAGGAAAGATAAACACATCAGCATGCTTTCACTCATTTACCCATTTAATCATCACAATTTAATGGTCATACACTCGATCAAATCGTAAATATAAGTATATATGAAACTATGTGACACGAGGACCGATACATCCTCGCCTCTGAGCCTGCTAGCCAACTGCACAAGTATCGGTCACACAATCCGTGTACCTTGTGGGAGTGGGTTGTGCCCTTCCTGTAAAGTCAGTCTGGCCTGACATCAAATATCCTCCCAGACTCCACAACGGGATGAAAGGGAAAGGTTATCACACCCACTCATACGGGGCAATCAATAAAACATAGGTCGGTATAAACAACATCTCATGCTATCATAGCAAACATACAAGGCACACATCACTCATGCAAACACCCAATATAAGGATGACATCTAAGTAAGTCCTACGGACTTACCTCAACCTCAATCAAACTCAAACACAATCACCTCTACACTAGAGGGACAACACAACCTATAAACAGGGTATAAAGAGATATATCAATCTCCTAACAACACAAGGGTCACAACTAGACCCAAAGGGATCCATAGGGATCAAGCTCAACCTCAAAACCTCAACTAACATCATTCCCAGTCCTTAAGGCCATACAAGGCATAAACCGATCATAACCTAAACCAAACACTTCCTCACACCTTTAGCATGATCCTATACTCTCACACTAGGAAAGGAGGGAACAAAGACATCCTAAGGAAATCCTATAAGCAACACACACCTACAGAACCAAGTAAAACACCAAGCTGATGCAGGTGGCGCAGGGGCGGCTATGAGGTGGCGCAGGGGCGGTGCACTGCCGGTGTTGGGGCGGCTCAAGGCAGGTGCAGGGGCGGATGGTGTGCAGAAGACACCACTTCAGCCTCTTCTTCACTCTTTCCTTCGATTCTTTACTCGTTCTTCACTCCAACAACAACATACATATATAACACACATATATATACATCAACATAAGCCAAACATGACTGGAACATTATCCAAGCCTAAGGAAACCTAAGCTAACTAAAGAAAGATAGGAAAAGATATGAAAAATGAAAGAATGAAGAAGGAAGAGATGGAAACCACGAAAGCTCACCAAGTTGAAGATCCAGAAGCTCAACACAACACCAAACGTCCTTAAGCTGGCTCACAAGGCTCAACAACCACAAACATCATCAAAGCCAAGCAAAAGCTCTCCAACTCACACACAAACTTAAAGAAGATCAAGCAAAGGTGATCCAAGGAGAAGAGAGAAGAAGATGTACGTAAGGAGAGAAAGAGATGGAGTTGAGAAGGTAAACCCTCATCAGGAGGTAAGAGATGAAGTATATAAAGGAGGTAAAAAGGGTAAAGCACGGGTCAAAGGGTCAAAGAAGACGGCTGCAACACACAAAGCCACGGGGGTGGACCCTGTGAGCCGCAGGGGCGGCCCAAGCAAACCGCAGGGGCGGTTCCAGGGTCACGTAGGGGCGGTCCAGGCATAATCCTGGCCCTCTGCACACTCTCTCAGCAACTAGGCTCTTACATCTCACCCCCCTAAAAACAAGTTTCGTCCTGAAACTTGCAAGATCCTAAAACCTCTCGGACCCATAAGCCGAGGTAAAACTCGCTCTTTCTGTCGGAGGTATCACATCTCCGTTCAAAAGGTCATAACCTATAACAAATTTATAACCTCAATTATCACCAACATGGAGGAATCATCATCTCCAGAAAACAGGGCCATAACACTACCCAAAGGCGTAGAGGAATCACATCTCTCGCCATACCACATCACAAGGCATAGAGGAAGCACATCTTTAGCCAAAACATAATCATATATATCGCATGGAGGAATAAGATCTCCACTGAAACTATGTCCATCAAGGTAGCATGGAGGAAAGAACCATCCCCAGTTGAATCCTAATCAACTTAGATAGCATGGAGGAAAGAATCATCTCCAGTTATAAACAGGTATCATGCTAAAATAGCATAGAGGGAATAATCATCTCCAACTATAACATACATCACGCTAGCACAACAAAATTTAATAAGATCATAAAACATATCATAGCTAGCATGGAGTAAACACATCAAGGCATGTAAGCACATAAGCATATAATCACATACTCACCAAGATAGCACTAAGATCTACTCATCGACCCTAGATGCATTTATCTCGGCATAAAACTCTGGATAGTTCCTCTGGATACTATCCTCAGTCTCCCATGTAGCCTCCTCACGTCCACGTCTAGACCACTGTATCCTCATCATAGGAATGTCCTTCGAATGAAGGCATCTCACACCTCGCTCTAGGACTGCAATATGATGCTCATCAAAGGTGTGGTCTGGCTCCACCACCAAATCATCATAACTCACAATGTGTCTCTGATCTGGTATGTACTCTCTCAGTTGAGACACATGAAACACAAGGTGAACACCCTCTAATCTTGGAGGCAAAGCTAATCTTTAGGCTGCTTTCCCAACTCTATCCAGTATCTCAAAAGGACAAACATATTGGGGACTCAACTTCATCTTTATGCCAAAATGTCTGACGCCACGTGGCGGAGATACTCTCAACCAGACATGAGCTCCTACCCTGAACTCTAGAGGCCGACGCCTCTTGTCTGCATATGACTTCTGACGACTTTGTGCAGCCAACATCCTCTCTAATCAGCACTACTCGAGCCATATCATCCTGAATCTTCTCTGGCACTATCCCACTGATACTGCTAGGCTCATCCCAGCATAAAGGCGTACGACACCTACGTCCATACATTGCCTCATAAGGAGCCATCCCAATAGATGCATGCCAACTGTTGTTGTATGAGAACTCAACAAGTGAGAGGTAATCAGACCATTCCTGTCCCCAATCCAACACACAAGCTCGTAGTATATCCTCCAAAGACTGGATGGTCCTCTCAGACTGACCATCGGTCTAGGGGTGAAACGCAGTCGTGAAGTGTAGACTCGTCCCCAAAGCAGTCTGAATCTGCTGCCAAAATCTTGAGGTAAATCGTCCATCTCGATCAGAGACGATCGTCCTCGGTACACCATGGAGTCTTACTATATATCTAGTGTACTCCTCAGCCAATCTACTCACTGGCCATGTCTCTCTAATAGGAATGAAACGTGCCGTCTTCGTTAGTCTATCAACAATAACCCAGATGGCATCAAAACTCCTACTGGGTCTCAAACCGGTTACAAAATCCATGGAGACGTCCTCCCACTTCCACTGCGGCACTAGTAGTGGATGGAGCTCACCTCCAGGTCTGCAATGCCCTATCTTGACCTACTGGCAGGTCGCACACTGAGCCACAAATCTAGCTACATCGGGCTTTAGCCCTCCTCACCAATATGAACATCTCACATCATGGTACATCTTACTCGTACCTGGATGTACAAAGTAAGGTGTACAATGAGCCTCCTATAAGATCCTCTGTCTCAACTCTGCATCGGCAAGAACACAGATGCGATCATGTCGGCTCATCACTCCATCAGCTCCAATAGAAAACTAGGGTGCCTCTCCACGAGACATCCTCTCTCTAATCCTCATCAATGTCGGGCAAGTCCCCTGTTTCTTCTGGATCTCATCCAACTGACCAGGTAAAATATCTAAAGCCTACAACTGGGCATCCTCATCAGGAAATTGGATGTCAAACTCTAGCCAAGCTAGATCCCTCTGAAATTGAGGTTGTACTGTTAATCTCGCATTCCCTTCTCTCGAGTCGTCTTCCCGCTCAAGGTGTCAGCTACGACATTTGCCTTGCTAGGATGATACAAAATCTCAAGGTCAAAGTCCTTGATCAACTCAAGCCATCGGCACTGGCGGTTATTCAACTCCCGCTGCGTGAAAATATACTTCAGACTCTTATGGTCTGTGAAGATCTGACATGTAGCACCATACAGGTAATGCCTCCAGATCTTCAAAGCATGAACTACCGCTGCCAACTCCAGATCATGAGTCGGGTAGTTCTCCTCATACGTCTTCAACTGTCAAGATGCATATGCAATCACTCTACCACTCTACATAAATCCACATCCCAAGCCTAGTTTAGATGCATCACTGTAAACCACAAAATCATCAGAACCCTTTGGATGTGCCAAGACAGGAGCAGAAGTCAAATGCCTCTTCAACTCTTCAAAACTCTAGGCACACTGGTCAGTCCATACAAATCTGGTAGTCTTCCTCAAAAGACTCATCAGTGGACGGGCAATCACAGAAAATCCCTCCACAAAGCGTTTGTAATAACTGGCTAGGCCAAGAAAGCTACGCACTTCCTTGGCGTTCGTCGGTGTCGTCCATGCAGCCATGTTCGCTCCAAACGGTGTGTGCAAGCTTTAAATTTATAACCCTAGACTTAAGCTTAAAACAAGGATGCGAACCCGCAGTGTACGGGTCAATCGTAGTAAAAGCAAGAAAATTCCAGGGGTCGATCGCAGGGACTCGGTGAAACAAAATCAATACGGTGTGCTTATGTCAATACTAACCACAAGAGTGATTAACACAATCAAAGATGAATAAGAAGTCAATAAAGCAAACATGCAATTCTAGGGATTAAAGCATCTAGTTGTGGTTCCAACTCAAGATCTATAGATAAGCGGACAAAGCTGAGATTTTTGCGTGGGGAAGGTGTTTCTAAAGTGGAGTAGATCACCGGGTAAGTCTCACTACACACTAATCCTAAACCGTAACTCCTATTACCGGGTAAGTCTCAAGGAATTAAGATAAAGAACTATAACCTCAAACTAACACACCATCTAAGGGAATAGAATCAACCTTTACCGGGTAAGTCTCAAGCTAACTCACAAAGATGGGATGGAAGCACACTCAAACCCCAATAAAGGATAAACCTTTATTACCTACACTTATGATCGTTGGTACACAAACTAAGGAATTACCGGGTAAGTCTCATCCTAAGCTTGCTTTGAACCAGGAAAGGTGTAATAAGAATAGGATTTGGCAAACTCTAACACTTAACTCTCAGTTTAGGATCAGATAAGTCACCTCGGTCAGCCAGTTTCCACCCCGGCCGAGATGTTCATCGACCGAACGAGATGCTTAGGGTTAAGGTTAAAGACTCGAACTTTCAGGATCGTACTGGAATCTAAGATTATTCTATCATTGTTTTTCCCACAACCTTCAGCTAATCACCCTAGAATCACACAAGGAAATTAGCCACTCATCATCATTATGAAAGTATTAAATATATGGGAAGAAGGTGAATATTTGAACAAAGAAGAATTTAAGGAAAAGACTTCAATAACTGAATCAAATATCACAACAAAAGCGTTCCTTGGATAGCAATCCAACAAGACAAGACAACAAGTGAGGGAATTGAAGACAATCTTACAAAACCCTTCAAAAAGCTATAAAAGCTATAGACTTCTATCTTCCTTCAACCTTCAAAAAGGTTCTTCAAAACTCCCAACTGGAGTATGCTGCTGCTGCTGCGTGTTTTTCGGTGTAAGCGGCCTGTATGCGAGATGTGATAGCCGATGCCGGAATTATGGGAAATCCGACCCTTTTTATAGGAAAATAACCCTCCAAAGATAATAAATCTTAGAAAGATATTTTCCCATAAATATAGGTAAAATATATGATTCTGCATATCTCCTTCCTTCCAGGAGCCAAGCCCAAAAATATAAGATCACTTTCCAAATTTAAAAGATCTCATCCAAGAATAAAATATTCTCGCCGCGTCCTAGGTGTTCGCCTCGGTCGAGTCGGCGTCTCTGGATCGCCTCGGTCGAGATGAATCTCTGGTCAACCGAGGTGAGTCATAACTGAATGTGAAATCTCTCAAAACTGGTCCAAAGTAAATCTTTAATCCATGGCTATGCTCCCTGGATGTAGTTCCAATTGAGTCATGACTCCTTTTGCTCCTTTTTGATGCAAAACGTACCAAATTACCTGCAATTACAACAAAACTAGGTGTAGACCTCGATTCTTGCAAAGGTAGGTGAAATAGTAGTAAAATCACATAATGCACATACAAACATGCAGATTACGAAAGATAAAACGTCCAAACAAACCCCAAAATATAGACTATAATTCATGCTATCAAAATACCCCATACTTAGCCCTTGCTTGTCCCCAAGAAAGTTCCGCATATAGAAGACAAGATAGAATGGATTATAGGTCATAAAAATCAATGAAAAAGTCTTTCAAAAACATTTTATGGTGTGCAACTACCATAGATCACTCTAAGAGAGTACTTCCTGGAATTTAAAAACTCAACATGATCAAAACATTTTATAAATATAGGAAAGTTGTTCATCTTTGCATAAAATCATAGAATGTATAATAAATCATAATTATCAAAATTAATCATGTATAATCCGATTTAAACCGCTAAGTCAATCAACAAGCTCAAGGTCTCAAGGGCTTCCCAAAGGAAAGGTCAAGAAACGTGTAGGGTAGGGATGTATGTAAGGTAATGTGGTGCTAGAATCCGGGAAAAGGATGAACTTCACTTTCACTTTGACTTGCAACATCTTCCACCAATAAGCTTTGCTTATTCCACTTTTTTTTTTCTTTTTACTTTACTTTTTGGGATGCATGGACAGAGGTGCACAATAACCGAAGCCTGGGAGATTAGCAATCATCAATTTCTTGAGATGCATCAAACCCTTGATGCACATACCATGACCCGTTAGGAATATCGCTCAATCCGACTTTGGCAAGACACAAACACCCGGCTATGTGAATGGTGCCGAGTTACTCATCTTCATGATTGACTTCCCCAAACCTATTATTGCTTTCTAGCACTTTCACTTCCAGCCACTTCTCAACTTTAACTCCACTTGCTTTCACCAGTTCGCTTGCTTCCAAATTCCCGGATAGGTAAAGGGAGGCAAAATGTATATGAGGGGATAAGCATGATCAAGAAGAAGAAGAAGAAGAGAATGAATTGCCTTGGTCTTTCCAAGAAGAAAGTGAGAGAACTTAACCTGCGGTGTCAACCTTCAAATTCAACATAATTTGGATAAAAACAAAGTATTAAACATGCCAATAATTTCAAACAAAGCATTTAGCAACTTAAACATATTATAAAACCTTTCAAACACATAAAGAATTTAAAACCAGTAGGTAAACAGAATCTTCACTGAGATCATATCCAGATAAGTAACACAAAAAAAATCGTTTCGAAAACTCTCAGTAACCTACCTCGGTCGAGATGTTCTTGGTTCAACCGAGGTGAAATGCCTCGTTTGGCCAGAATCTCCCCGGTCGAGGTCAAAAAATTTTTTAAAACCATTTTTTTTTTGGTTTCGACGTTTTTTTCTCAATCAAATAACCTGTAGGTATGCATGTAATATCAGATAATCATATAAAGGCAACTGAAGCATAAATATGAAAATATCCGATAAATAAAGTGTCATACATCAAAAGGTAGTCGAATAAATACATCACGTAGTCAGATAAGTACAAACACCCCATACTTGGGACACACTGTCCCAGTGGGTCAAATAAAAAGTCTAAACATGAGAGTACTCACCGGATAAATGGCCGAACTGCATAAAAGAAAATAAAGAAAATCCTGCAGCTCCTCAATAGTCTCGATCCGGTGGTGGTGGTGGTGGCACATACGGATACTGAGCCGGGTCGAACGGATAGCCCATAGTCTGCTGGAACTGTAGCTCCATCATCCTGCGCTGATAGTGCTGCTCCTCTAACATCTGATGAGTCCAGCGGTCAATGTGTTGGTCCTGGGCAGCAAATCTCTCATGCATGTCCACAGTAAGGGCAGCATAAGAGTCTATCATCTGATCTGTCAGGTCGTCGATCCGGCGATGAACCTCAAAATCTCTATGGCGGCGTGTCCGACGCCTAGCAGATCTAACAGGAGGTGCAGCAGGTGCTGGCTCAGTATCCTCCTCATCATCTAAGTCGATGATCGGTGGCACGCTCGTACCTGCAGTATTTGTCCCTGTATCCATCGGGACTCCACCATCTCTCTCATCCACTGTCTCCTCGTCGTCGTCATCCTCCTCCTCCTCAGCAGGGGCAGCTGCTGCCTCTCTGTGATCCTCCATCAGTGGAGCCCATGCTGTCTGCCAATAATGCAGATCAAAGACTGTGAACTGAGCAGACCAGCGGATCCCCTGAGGTGCAGTCCGCTCCCATGGCATGGCGACGTATGGAGTGGTCAAACCACGGGGAACCAGAATCCTCCGTGTGATCATCTCCTGTAATCCCAGCGGCTTCGGAGCCGCCGCCATCGTGCAAACACTGAGGTCCATCCCGTGGTAGGTAGCGATATGGGTGACTAGACCTCCGCAGCAAATGTCTCCCTTCGCCTTGGCCTTGATCCTGTGCAGATCCTCTGCCAAGAGCAAGCCAAAGTCTGGGAAACCTCCTGTAACCATGCAATAGAGGCTGAAAAGCTCGCCCTGTCTGATCTTCTGGGGCGTCTCAGTACGCGCCAGAAGTGTCTCGCTAAAAATCCTGTGGGCTAGTCTGAAAGCTGGGTGAAAGATGACCTTCTCCCTGGAATCTCCAGGGCGCCATCTGTCTGCGTGCTCAGTAATATGGGCAATCTGCCCCCAGAACTCCCTAGCTACGGATCGGGAGGGGAAGTCGGTGGCGGTGGGCTCAGAAAAGCCAAAAATCTCTCTCCATATCTCTAAAGGAACTATGAAGTTCCGGTTCATCAACCGGTACTTCACAGACTGGTCTGTGGGAAGGTAGGAGAAGGAGCTAACAAACTCTAAGGTCGGCTCCAAGTAAGCTGGGGCTCGGATCTCAGTAAACTAATCCAGCCCGACAGTAGCAATCATCCTCCTAAGGTCAGCATCTAACCCTAGGCAATCAAAAGCCGACACGTCCAGAAATCGTGGTGCAATAACTGGACGGCTAGCTATCCGCTCATAGTCTACCCGGCATCTCTCGTGGATAACCGGGCGGTAAGGACGGGAAGAAGAGGAAGAAGGGGAGGGTGAGGATCTGTCTCTAAGGGCCAGGCGACGATCGGAACTCATTCTTACTCAACACTGTCAGACCACCTCGGTTGTTGACAAGACTCAAAAACACCTCGGTCGAGATGCAGATCGACCGGACCGAGGCGCAGCAGTTACGATTCCAATTCTCAGAAATTCAGTTCTTTTCCCCCAGAAATCACTACAATTGCTTCCTATGGGGTACTTAAATCCTTTTTCAGCAGAATCAGGGGCAAACAAAGCCCAAATCAAAGCGAACGAACGAGTTAGGGTTTCGACTTGTTTTACCTCGTTTTGGTCGATTCGCTCGATTTCTTTGCAGATCTGTTGTTGCAATCGGTTCCTCTACCCTTCAATCACAGTTTAGAAGTAGAAATCTTCGAAAACAGGCAAGATCTGAGAAGGAGCGAAGTGGAAGTCGCCGCGGTCGAGGTGGGTAAAGTAAAAAGTGAAAAATAAAATTTTTTTCCTTTTTATACTGTTCCTGGATCTGCTGTCACCTTGGTCGAGATGGTCTCGACTGGACCGAGGTGGTACGGACCGAGGTGGTTCTGCAGAAACCCTAGTCGCCTCGGTTGCTCAAGAATCAACTCGGTCGAGGTGCTCTGACAGTAACCGAGGTGCTTCTTTCTTCTCAGAATCTCGAACTTCCGTCCTTCCAGTTATGTTCCTTCCTTAGATGTTCCCTGTTGTCTGTCCAGAACGCCAAAAACAAAGCAAAGCAAAACAAAAACAAAAACTATCTAAGCTAGACTAGAAAACGGGAAAAGAAAGCAATACCTTGGGTTGCCTCCCAAGAAGCGCTTGATTTAAGGTCGCTAGCTGGACCATGATGCGTCTCAAACGAGGTAGGAGGTGCCCTCACCCCATACTTCACCTCCATCGTGGGGTGAAGTAAGTAGATCCATCAACCGCTCCAACAAGTGTAAGTGCTCATCGGGGAATGAATCGTCTATGGGTGGGTTATCCGTCTCGCGGGAGGATTCCGGTGGCCGGCTGAGGTGATCCGCAACTGAGTTCTCGGATCCTTTCTTATCGCGGATCTCTAGGTCAAACTCTTGGAGCAGGAGAATCCATCGAATAAGGCGCGGCTTGCATCTTTCTTAGCCAACAAGTAACGAATGGCTGCGTGGTCGGTGTAGACAATGACTTTCGCTCCTACTAGATAGGAACGAAACTTCTCGAAAGCATATACAACCGCCAATAACTCCTTCTCGGTGGTAGCGTAGTTGCGTTGTGCTTCATCTAGCGTTTTGCTAGCATAATAAATGGCGGTGGTCCGTCCATCTTTCTTCTGTCCAAGCACCGCTCCTACGGCTACATCACTAGCGTCACACATGACCTCAAAGGGCAAGGTCCAATCAGGAGGTTGGATAATAGGAGCGGAGATCAACGCTTCCTTAATCCTGTAAAAAGCATCAAGACACTCCTGCGAAAACTCAAAAACAACATCTTTATTCAAGAGGTTAGTTAGAGGTTTAGAAATCTTAGAGAAGTCCTTGATGAATCTCCTGTAGAAACCTGCATGCCCGAGAAAACTCCTCACACCTTTAACAGAACAAGGAGGAGGGAGTTTCTCAATAGTTTCGATCTTAGCTCGATCGACCTCAATACCTCGATTAGAAACGAGGTGTCCTAGCACAATGCCTTTATTAACCATAAAATGACACTTCTCCCAATTTAAAACAAGGTTAGTGTCTTCACATCTTTTAAGCACTAGTGAAAGGTTAGATAGGCAATCATCAAAAGAGGAACCATATACAGAAAAGTCATCCATGAATACCTCCATGATCTCCTCTATGTACTCGGAAAAGATAGCCATCATGCATCGCTGGAAGGTAGCGGGTGCATTGCATAATCCAAATGGCATCCTCCGATAGGCAAACGTCCCCCAAGGACAAGTGAAAGTGGTCTTCTCCTGATCATCCGGATGGATAGGAATCTGGAAGAACCCACTATAGCCGTCCAAGTAGCAAAAGTGTGAATGCTGGGCCAACCGTTCGAGCATTTGATCGATGAAGGGAAGCGGAAAATGATCCTTCCGAGTTGCCGTGTTCAGCTTCCTATAATCGATGCAAACTCTCCAGCCCGTAACGGTCCTCGTTGGGATCAACTCGTTGTTCGCATTCGTCACAATGGTCATCCCTCCTTTCTTCGGAACGACATGCACCGGGCTAACCCACTTGCTGTCCGAGATAGGATAAATAATACCTGCATCCAATAACTTAAGAACTTCCTTCTTCACAACCTCTTTCATGATCGGATTTAACCGTCTTTGAGGTTCCCGTGAAGTCTTATGATTATCTTCCATTAGAATTCTATGCATGCAGAAAGAAGGTTTAATGCCAATAAGATCGTCCGTGGTGTAACCTATAGCTTTTCGATGCTTTCTCAGGACATGCATTAACTTAGACAATTCAGAATCGGAGAGGGAAGCACTAGCAATAACGGGATAAGTAGAATCCGGCCCAAGAAAGATATACCTCAAGTGACTAGGGAGTTGTTTAAGCTCCACAACTGGGGGTGCTTTCTTAGAGGGATCTCTGCTTCCTCCGTCCAGTGGAGTGGTGTCAGAAACTGGACTCGATGCAGTCTCAGTTAGAATCGTCTCGCCATCGACCTCGGTCGAGGCGCATAGGCGTTGACCGAGATGTTCTTCGGTCGCCTCGCTCAGTCCAGAAGGTGCCTCGGTCGAGGTACTGCTAGTGGATCCGGGACTGGAGATCTTCGTCTCCTGGATTAGCTTTTCAGTTTTAGCTCCTGGATCCTCTTCCAGTGCCTTCAAGCTCTGTATATCTGCATCACAAGAAGCATCTATACCTTCCTCCATTAAACTGAAGCTAATAACTCTTTCGAGTGGATCGTTAATAAGGATAGAGCTCACCAATTCTCTTGATTCTTCTTCATCGTAGATGTTGAAGATATCATCAGTTAGTTGCTCCCCTTTCATGGCTGCAAGTAGCGCGAACTCCACCTCATCCCCACCAACGTTGAATTTCAACTTGGCGTTCTTGTAATCCACGTTGCAACCCGAAGTTGCTAGAAATGGCCTCCCGAGAATAATAGGAACAGGATAATCTGCGGGAATGTCAAGTACAACAAAATCTATGGGTAGATATAAGTTACCTAACTTGACCGGAACGTCCTCCAAGATGCCTACGGGATGGGTAATGGAGCGATCCGCCATATAAAGTCGAATCTTGACCGGCTTGGGCTCTCCAAGACCGATCTTCGTGCATAGCTCCAGCGGGATGATGCTCACGCTGGCTCCTAGATCACAAAGGGCTTCACAAGTGACATCCTCAACTTGAATGGGAATACAAAATGAGCCGGGATCTCTCAACTTAGGTGGCATCTTTTCCTTCATGATTTTGATAAGCTCCGAAGATTTAGATGTCATCCTAACTTCACCAACATCCTCCAGCTTCCTCTTCCTTGATAAGATTTCTTTTAAGAACTTCCCATAGGCGGGCATACCTAAAATAGCATCAAGGAAAGGAATATTAATATGTAGCTTATTCATCAAGTCAAGAAACTTACCAAAGTGCTTGTCTAGATGTGCTCTGGCTCTGGACTGAGGGAATGGAAGTGGTGGTTTGTATGCAGGAGGTGGAACATAAGTTTCTGTCGTCCCTCCTGCTTTCTGTTGCTCCGCCTCGGTTGGCATCTCGGTCGAGGTGTTCTTCGACTGGATCTGGACCGAGGTGGTCTGCGTCGAGCGAGGTACTGGATCTGCAGTTTTGAGTCCACTCCTCGTCGTTATGGCCATGCATTGGCCCTTAGGGTTAGTTTCCGTCTTTGCTGGAAGCTTCCCTGGATCTCTTGGCGCTTCATTCGCCCTATTAGCAAGTTGTTGTTCGAAGGACTTTTGGGCCCTCGAAAACGAAGTCATAGAATTCTCCATAGCGCTAAGCTTGATCAAGATTGCCTCCAGAACTGCGTCTTTCTTTTCTGGCTGAGACGAACTTGATCCTTGCCCTTGGCTTTTCAATGGAGTAGAAGAAGAAGAAGGGGAAGAGAGGAAAGGGTTAGAGGAATCATTAGAGTTGGAGTTTGAATGATTGTTACCGTAGTTTTGGTTATTCGCCCTCCAGTTGTTGCTATTGGATCCTCTATTGTTGTTGTTGTAGTTGTTGTTTCAGGGACCGTTGTTGTTGTTACGGTACCCGTTATTGTTGTTGTTCCTTTGCCCTTGCTCTTCCTTCTTAGTTTGAGCCATCAAGAGCTCCTTCAATTGCTTCACGTCATTCTTCAAAGACGTGAGTTGATTGTTGTTGGATTGAGTCTCTTGAAAGTTGACTCTTTTAACTCCACCTTTAGCTCCTTGGTGGGTGTATTTCTCCATGTGCAAGGCTTGCTTCTCAATGAAGTCCCAAGCCTCATCAATCGCCATGTCCATGAAGGTACCGGCGAAGAGTAGTTGGAGATTGAACTGGGTGCTTCCGTCCAGCCCTTTGAAGTAGATCTCCAGCAACTCGATCTTTGGAATCCCATGATGTGGGCAATCCAAGAGGATATCCTTGAACCGCTCCCAAGATTTGGACAAGCTCTCCTTGTCCTTCATAATGAAAGCGTTGATCTTCCCTCTCATTTCAGCGGTCTTTGAGGGGGGAAAGAATTTGGTCAAGAATTCCGTAGTCATCTCCTCCCATGTGCTAATTTTTCCTGGAAGAAGAGATTGATACCAAGTAAGAGCTCTATCTTTTAAAGAAAAGTAAAAAGGTCTTAGCTTGTAGTTGTTATTCTCAATTCTGGGAGGTCGCAAGGTTTCCATCAAGATCTCGTAGTTTTGAAGATGTTGATGCGGCGACTCCTTCTCTAGCCCTCCGAATTGGCATTGGCGAATCATGGCTAGAACTTGCGGTCGAAGTTCGTAGTCATGATCTGCTGGATCTCCTAGGTTCACTCCTGGACGCCTCAGCTGTTGATTAGGGTCCATCCTTTGACCTAGGGTTTGTGGGATTCCTGCAAGAAGAACATCTCGGACTGGCATCCGAGGTGGAAGTACATCGGCCGGGGCGTCAGGTGCTGGAATCTGCCTCGGTCGAGGATCAACAAGAGGATCTTCCCTCGGTCGAAGTAGAATCTGGTCTCGTATGACTGCTATCTCAGCTTCGATTGCTGCAGTCTTGGTGCGATTCTCTTCTTTCTCTTGCCTGAGTTCTTCCTTGCTGAGGCGTAGCAGCTCTAGCGCCTCTTTCAATTGGGCCGCAAGATCACGATCATCTTGTTGGGCCATCTTTGCTTCTCTTAAGCGTCGCTTGTATGTCTTTTCTGGTTCGGGATCATAAGGAACAATTTCCTTCCCAGCGCGGTGTTCGCCCTTAGAGGTGTGTGCAAATAAGTTTTAAATTTATAAAACTAGAATCAAGCAGCGAACCTGCAGTGTACGGATCGACGTAGTTAAGCAAGAATTTCAGAGTATCGAACACAGGGATTTGGGGGGAACGAACTCGATTGCAGATTATCAAGCAAGTAAATATAGGAGTTTTGCAAATATTGGGAAAACAACAATCCTAAAGATCCAGGTATCCAGCTGTGGCAATCGATTCAAGATGTACTTAATGAGGTAAAGACAGAGTTGAGATATGCAAAGGTATACTAATGTAAGGTAATCGTACGGTGAAGTTCCAAAAACCTTATATAACTCACCTACAAGGCACTCTCTATACAGGTTGTTGAGGCTCAATATAGAAAGATTCTAAAGATGAGAATTAGTGTCAAATACCCAAACTTGTAACCCAAGGATCAAGACTAACTTAACCGATTGAGGTTGTGACACTCACAATCGAGGTAGAGGTTGTTGAGGCTTCACTACCACCTAGAAAAGACAAGTCTAAACTAAGCTAAAGCAAATCTTTAACTTTAGATTAAAGTAAAAGCAGGTTCGTAGACTTAAGGGAAATCACGGTTAGTTCTTGAGGTTCCACGGCCGTGGACTCAAGAACAGACCGTAATTTAGGGTTTGTGGGCGAATCTCTCTAACTCTCAGGGTCTAATCTGTTTGCGATCGATCTATCATCATCTAAGCCACAACTATCAACCCTTCACCTTAGAATTGTTAAGGGTTTTTAGCCAATAACAGTCATATTGATATCAATTCAAGAATTAAAAGATAAAAAGATGAAAACTTTCAAGAACTTTCAATAATCTTCAATTCAATCTCAATGTCACAAAGAGAACAAGCAATGTCAAAAGATTCAAAGTAAAACAAATAATCACCCCCTTAGGAAAGAAGAGAAAACGGGATGTCAATCCGTTTTCCAAATCAAACCTAAACAAGAAGAGAGATCTTCTTGCAAAATCTTCCAAGAACTTCGATCTTCCACCAATCCGGAGATCTCAATAGCAATCTCCACCAAAAGTGCGAGATTAGAGGAATTGCCAAACACGAACTTCGATCTCTCAAAGAGATGTCAATAATTCCAAACAAGCTAATTGAACTGTAAGCGTGTCTAAGCGATGATGAATGAGGGTAAACGGGGGTAAGCCAAGGTGCGCGAGCCTAAGCGACCGTCCCGGATTCTTGCTTCGTCCGTCTTTTTATAGTGCAGGGCAAAATGTCGGCCCGGCCCAATCTTTAAAAGATCGTGGCTTCAAAGTGTGGCGAAAGATTTGCCAAGATCACGGTCGTGGAAGTGTTCCACGACCGTAATTTAGAGCGTGGAAACAAATACGGTTTGCAACATATGTTCCACGGCCGTGTAATCCCCTGGAATGAACATGAATTTCTGACTCCAAATCCACGGTCGTGGAATTGAACGTGGAATGTGATACGGCCGTATTTTAGGGCGTGGTTTAGGACAAGAACGTGATTCTTCCCTAAACTCGTGCATTCCTCAAGCTAAGACTCCAAAATGCTTCCAAAGAACGTTCCTAATCCATGGACAAATCAACTCAACTCTCCTTTGCTCGATTCCGTTCGGAAATAGCTCCAAATCACCTATAATCAACATAGAACTAGTGTAGACATCCATATCGACAATATAGGTAATACTAGCTCACATATGCACAAAGTTCAATCAAAGACTATCAATATGAATCGAATACATTTAGAAAACGTGCCTAAAATATCACAATATTTCATGCTAACACGCGGGTTCTTCGCATATACCTAAGAAAGAACCTGCAAAAGTCACTCAAGTAGAGTGGTTAGATGAAACGGGGCAATCGCCCCAAGAGCAAACCGTACCGACTTGGTCTAGACCAAGTCCCCGGCAACGGCGCCAAAAACTTGTTCGCTCCAAACGGTGTGTGCAAGCTTTAAATTTATAACCCTAAACTTAAGCTTAAAACAAGGATGCGAACCCGCAGTGTACGGGTCAATCGTAGTAAAAGCAAGAAAATTCCAGGGGTCGATCACAGGGACTCGGTGAAACAAAATCAATACGGTGTGCTTATGTCAATACTAACCACAAGAGTGATTAACACAATCAAAGATGAATAAGAAGTCAATAAAGCAAACATGCAATTCTAGGGATTAAAGCATCTAGTTGTGGTTCCAACTCAAGATCTATAGATAAGCGGACAAAGCTGAGATTTTTGCGTGGGGAAGGTGTTTCTAAAGTGGAGTAGATCACCGGGTAAGTCTCACTACACACTAATCCTAAACCGTAACTCCTATTACCGGGTAAGTCTCAAGGAATTAAGATAAAGAACTATAACCTCAAACTAACACACCATCTAAGGGAATAGAATCAACCTTTACCGGGTAAGTCTCAGGCTAACTCACAAAGATGGGATGGAAGCACACTCAAACCCCAATAAAGGATAAACCTTTATTACCTACACTTATGATCGTTGGTACACAAACTAAGGAATTACCGGGTAAGTCTCATCCTAAGCTTGCTTTGAACCAGGAAAGGTGTAATAAGAATAGGATTTGGCAAACTCTAACACTTAACTCTCAGTTTAGGATCAGATAAGTCACCTCGGTCAGCCAGTTTCCACCCCGGCCGAGATGTTCATCGACTGAACGAGATGCTTAGGGTTAAGGTTAAAGACTCGAACTTTCAGGATCCTACTGGAATCTAAGATTATTCTATCATTGTTTTTCCCACAACCTCAGCTAATCACCCTAGAATCACACAAGGAAATTAGCCACTCATCATCATTATGAAAGTATTAAATATATGGGAAGAAGGTGAATATTTGAACAAAGAAGAATTTAAGGAAAAGACTTCAATAACTGAATCAAATATCACAACAAAAGCGTTCCTTGGATAGCAATCCAACAAAACAAGACAACAAGTGAGGGAATTGAAGACAATCTTACAAAACCCTTCAAAAAGCTATAAAAGCTATAGACTTCTATCTTCCTTCAACCTTCAAAAAGGTTCTTCAAAACTCCCAACTGGAGTATGCTGCTGCTGCTGCGTGTTTTTCGGTGTAAGCGGCCTGTATGCGAGATGTGATAGCCGATGCCGGAATTATGGGAAATCCGACCCTTTTTATAGGAAAATAACCCTCCAAAGATAATAAATCTTAGAAAGATATTTTCCCATAAATATAGGTAAAATATATGATTCTGCATATCTCCTTCCTTCCAGGAGCCAAGCCCAAAAATATAAGATCACTTTCCAAATTTAAAAGATCTCATCCAAGAATAAAATATTCTCGCCGCGTCCTAGGTGTTCGCCTCGGTCGAGTCGGCGTCTCTGGATCGCCTCGGTCGAGATGAATCTCTGGTCAACCGAGGTGAGTCATAACTGAATGTGAAATCTCTCAAAACTGGTCCAAAGTAAATCTTTAATCCATGGCTATGCTCCCTGGATGTAGCTCCAATTGACTCATGACTCCTTTTGCTCCTTTTTGATGCAAAACGTACCAAATTACCTGCAATTACAGCAAAACTAGGTGTAGACCTCGATTCTTGCAAAGGTAGGTGAAATAGTAGTAAAATCACATAATGCACATACAAACATGCAGATTACGAAAGATAAAACGTCCAAACAAACCCCAAAATATAGACTATAATTCATGCTATCAAGCCACATACTCAATCTTCGCCGGGTCAACCATAATCCCGTAGGAGGAGACGATATGTCCAAGAAAAGCAACCTCCGACATCTAGAACTCGCACTTAGAGAGCTTAGCATACAACTCTCTATCCTTCAGAATCTGCAAAACCGTCCTCAAATGACCGGCATGCTCCTCTATGCTACGAGAGTATACCATAATGTTATCAATAAAAACCACTACAAACTGATCTAGAAAGTCGATGAAAGTACTGTTCATCAACTCCATGAAGACTGTTGGGGCATTCGTCAACCCGAATGGCATCACTACAAACTCGTAGTGTCCATAACGGGTACGAAATGTCGTCTTGTGTATATCTTGCTCCCTCACTCTCAGCTGGTGATATCCTTAGCGCAAGTCAATCCGGGAGAAAACTCTAGCTCCCCGAAGCTGATCAAGTAGATCATCAATATAAGGCAATGGATACCTATTCTTGATAGTCACCTTATTTAGCTCTTTGTAATCAAAGCATAGCCACAAAGATCCGTCTTTCTTCCGCACGAAGAGGATAGGTGCACCCCATGGTAAAACACTAGGGCGTATGAAGCCCTTCTCAGCCAACTCCTCGAGTTGCTTCTTCAGCTCCAACATCTCGAAAGGTGCCATACGATATGGGGCCTTCAAGATGGGTCTCGAGCCAGGCTCTAACTCTATGCTAAAATCCACACTCCTCTGAGGCGGTAAGCTCGACGACTCAGCAAATACGTCTGCAAACTCGCAAACCACTGGAATGTCCTCCAAAGCCGGACTCTCTCCATCCTTCATGGCGTAGCACCAGAAGACATCACATCCGTGTGCAATCAATCTAGCTGCTCTTACAACACTGATGACAAAACTTGTCTTCCCAAGGTCCCAGCCCCGGAAGACCTCGATTTGACCAACCTCGGTAGAGACCGTAACAGTCCGTCTACAAACATCCAAAATTGCATGGTGTCTACGCATCCAGTCCATACCTAGTATGACTTCTTCATGCATTAATGGCATGACTAAGAAGTCAACAAGTAAAACACTAGTCCCTAAACGAAGGGGACAACTACGTATCTCATTGGTACCTCTGACCCGACTACCATCAGGTAACCCTATAGTAAAGGGTATACCCTCTATGGTATCTAAACTTAGACGCTCAACACTTGTATCAGAAATAAATGAATGCGTAGCACCAATATCAAACAAAACTCTAACATGTAAACCATGAAGAAGAATGATACTTGTAACAGCCGGTGCAGGTGGATCCTCTACACTCCTCAACTCAAAAGCTCGCCCTCGGGCTCCTTTGGCATCACTGGTGCCAACATCTCAACCTCTGCCTCTACTCAGTCTTGGAGCAGAACCTTGAATAGATGGACGCTCTGGAACTCTCTATTGTCCCTGTGTATGCTGCTGAGGTGTCCTCTGACCACCTCCTGCTATACTGGCAGGGGAAGAACCCTGCTGAGATGCAACTCCACCCTGCCTATAGAAGGCAGCTTTGTGGCCTGGTCTACCACATGTAAAGCAAGTCACAACTGATACGCCCCCGGATGGCGATGCCATCCGTGTTTCCGGCTTGAAGGACCCGCATATTTTGAAGACGTTTATTATTATTCGGCTATTTAATAATAAGTCTTTTTGTATTCGGAACTTTAATTCCGGAACTTAATTCCGTGAATTAAATTCCGACCTTTCATATTTCAGGCTTTTCATATTCGGAACTTAATTCCGACTTTAATTCCATCATTTATGTTAAGACTCTTTGTATGACCTCCATCCACTATATAAGGATGGCTTGACTCATTTGTAAAAAGATGTCTAAGTTGAATCCAAGTATTGTGAAGGGAAAATCCTCTTACTTGGTTTAGGCATCACCTTCTTCTCCCACCCTCTTAAAGTTCTTATCTTGGATCTAATCTTTGATCCAAGCCTTTCAAATTCGAGGATCCTTTTAAGGATCAACTATATGCTTCCGCCACCCAAATTCATGTTTGATTCAACTTGAACGATCAAGAAGAAGTAGTTGAAGTTTCTCCTCGATCTAGATCGCCCGTATTCGTATCATTGGTATCAAAGCTCGGGATCGAGGTCAAGTTCTTTACTTGTGTTCTTGATTGTTCATCAAAATTTTTCTCTCTATTTGGTGTTCTTTGAAGATCTTCATAGGTATCTTCAAAGATCTTCAAGTGTTGTTCGTTGTTCTTCGAAGATCTTCAAGTGTTCTTCGGTGTTCTTCGAAGATCTTCAACCGTTCTTCAAGTGTTCTTCATCGTTCATCATGTTCTATGACGATTCTGATTCTTATGATGAGGATGAAAAATGGTTACCTCCTCCATATCCACCAAAGGCCAAGAAACCACCCGGAGGTACCAACGGAGAGAATACTTTAAGGAGGAGGTGTGGTTGCCTCCTCCGGACCCACCAAGGCCCCACCGACGGCGTCCTAATCTCCAAGAGGTGTGGTTGCCTCCTCCAAATACACCAAGGCCTAAAGAGAGCATCCATGGGTATCCCCATGAACACCGACAACGTGTTGCCGTCTTAGCCAAAGAGAATGTCGCTCTAAAGCATGAGATAGAAACTTTGAAGGCACAAATGGCCTCCCTCATGACGGCCGCCCAACAAGAAGAACCGTTGTGTGATGATCCATTAGAAGAGGCCAAGGAAGAAATCATCATTCCGGAGGTATCCCCGATTATTCCAATTCATCTTGTCAATCCGCTATGTGGAGAGTACTTTCAAGATGACAAATATGAAGCCCTCATTGAGAAAGAAGAACTCATCGACTCCGACAATGGCACAATGGTGTTGATGGAATACAAATCCGAGTCGTATGATCCGAGGTTTGTCTTTACATTGCCAACTCACTTACCTCCCGACTTGCCGTTCTATCTTTTCAGCTTGGCCTCAACGTTCCCCATCAAGGTTCTTGACGGCATGATAGACAAACTCCACAGCACCACCACCTTGAGGGATTACATATTCAACAAACGCCGTAAAGCCACAATGTTGAAGGACTACAAGTCCAAGCCGCCCGACAATGTGCATTCGGTGTTGATTTTCAAGGGTCTTGTTCCTCAAGTGACTCCTTTCTTTTTTTGACGGTGAAACGAGGACGTTTCACATTTAAGAGGAGGAGAATGATATGCCCCCGGATGGCGATGCCATCCGTGTTTCCGGCTTGAAGGACCCGCACATTTTGAAGACGTTTATTATTATTCGGCTATTTAATAATAAGTCTTTTTGTATTCGGAACTTGAATTCCGGAACTTAATTCCGTGAATTAAATTCCGACCTTTCATATTTCAGGCTTTTCATATTCGGAACTTAATTCCGACTTTAATTCCGTCATTTATGTTAAGACTCTTTGTATGGCCTCCATCCACTATATAAGGATGGCTTGGCTCATTTGTAAAAGGATGTCTAAGTTGAATCCAAGTATTGTGAAGGGAAAATCCTCTTACTTGGTTTAGGCATCACCTTCTTCTCCCACCCTCTTAAAGTTCTTATCTTGGATCTAGTCTTTGATCCAAGCCTTTCAATAAAGCTAACAAGCAGTTCTAGGGATTAAAGCATCTAGTTGTGGTTCCAACTCAAGATCTAAAGATAAGCGGACAAAGCTGAGGTTTTTGCATAGGGAAGGTGTTACTAAAGTGGGATAGATCACCGGGTAAGTCTCACTACTCACTAATCCTAAACCGTAACTCCTATTACCGGGTAAGTCTCAAGGAATCAAGATAAAGAACTATATCCTCAAACTAACACACCATCTAAGGGAATAGAATCAACCTTTACCGGGTAAGTCTCAGGCTAACTCACAAAGATGGAATGAAAGCACACTCAAACCCCAATAAAGGATAAACCTTTATTACCTACACTTATGATCTTAGGTACACAAACTAAGGAATTACCGGGTAAGTCTCATCCTAAGCTTGCATTGAACCAGGAAAGGTGTAATAAGAATAGGATTTGGCAAACTCTAACACTTAACTCTCAGTTTCGGATCAGATAAGTCACCTTGGTCAGCCAAATTCCACCCCGGCCGAGATGTTCATCGACTGAGCGAGATGCTTAGGGTTAAGGCTAAAGACTCGAACTTTCAGGGTCCTACTGGAATCTAGATTATTCTATCATTGTTTTTCCCACAATCTTCAGCCAATCACCCTAGAATCACACAAGGAAATTAGCCACTCATCATCATTATGAAAGTATTAATCAAATATATGGGAAGAAGGTGAATATTTGAACAAGAAGAATTTAATGAAAAGACTTCAATAACTGAACCAAATATCACAACAAAAGCGTTCCTTGGATATAAATCCAACAAGCAAGACAACAGGGAAGAGAATCTAAGGTAATCTTACAAGAAAACCTTCCAAAAGCTATAAAAGCTAAAATCTTCAATCTTCCTTCAACCTTCAAAAAGGTTCTTCAAATCTCCCAACTGGAGTATGGCTGCTGCCTGATTCCCAACTAAATGCGGATTTTTCGGTGTAAGCGGGATTGTGGTATGCAGGATGTATGCAGCCTCCTGGATTTGTGGAAATCCAACCCTTTTTATAGGAAAATAACCCTCCAAAGATAAGATATCTTAGAAAAAATCTCTTCCCATAAAAATAGGTAAAATATAAGATCTAATATATCTTCTTCCTTCCAGGAGCCAAGCCCAAAAATATAAGATCACTTTCCAAATATAAAAGATCTCAGCCAAGAATAAAATATTCTCGCCGCGTCCTAGGTATTCGCCTCGGTCGAGTCGGCTTCTCTGGATCACCTCGGCCGAGGTGAATCTGTGGTCAACCGAGGTGAGTCACAACTGAATGTGAAATCTCTCAAATCTGATCCAAAGTGAGTCCTAAATCCATAGCTATGCTTCCTGGATGGTTCCTTATGTTCCTCAATGTAGCTCCAATGACTCCATAGCTCCTTTTTGATGCAAAACGTGCCATTTTACCTACGATTACAACAAAACTAGGTGTAGACCTCGATTCTCGCAAAGGTAGATGAAATGGTAATATAATCACATAATATACATACAAACATGCAGATTATGAAAGATAAAACGTCCAAACAAACCCCAAAATATAGACTATAATTCATGCTATCAAAATACCCCATACTTAGCACTTGCTTGTCCCCAAGCAAGTTCCGCATATAAGAGACAAGATAGAATGAATTAATAGTCAAGAAAATCAATGAAAAGTCTTTCAAAAATTTTTTTACGGTGTGCTACAATCATAGATCACTCTAAGAGAATACTTTATGGAATTTAAAATCAAAACATGTTCAAAACATTTTATAAATATAGGAAAGTTGTTCATCTTTGCATAAAATCATAGAATGCATAATAAGTCATCATTATCAAAATTAATCATGTATAATCCAGTTTAAACCACTAAGTCAATCAACAAGCTCGAGGTCTCAAGGGCTTCCCAAAAGAAAGGTCATGAAAACGTGTAGGGTAGGGATGTATGTAAGGTAATGTGGTGCTAGAATCCGGGAAAAGGATAAACTTCACTTTCACTTTGACTTGCAACATCTTCCACCAATAAGCTTTGCTTATTTCACACACTTTTTTTTACTTTACTTTTTGGGATGCATGGACAGAGGTGCACAATAACCGAAGCCTAGGAAATCAGCAATCATCAATTTCTTGAGATGCATCAAACCCTTGATGCACATACCATGACCCGTTAGGAATGTCGCTCAATCCGACTTTGGCAAGACACAAACACCCGGCTATGTGAATGGTGCCGAGTTACTCATCTTCATGATTGACTTCCCCAAACCTATTATTACTTTCTAACACTTTCACTTCCAGCCAACTTCTCAACTTTAACTTCACTTGCTTTCACCACTTCGCTTGCTTCCAAATTCCCGGATAGGTAAAGGGAGGCAAAATGTATATGAGGGGCTAAGCATGATTAAGAAGAAGAAGAGAGAAGAATGAATTGCCTTGGTCTTTCCAGGAAGAACGTGAGAGAACTCATAATGTGGTGTCAACCTTCAAATTCAACATAATTTAGATAAAAACAAAGTATTAAACATGCCAATAATTTCAACAAAGCATTTAGCAACTTAAACATATTATAAAACCTTTCAAACACATAAAGAATTTAAAACCAGTCAGTAAGCAAGATCTTCACTGAGATCATATCCAGATAAGAAGCACAAAAATAGTTTTCGAAAACTCTCAGTTAACACACCTCGGTCGAGGTGTTCTTAAGTCAACCGAGGTGAAACACCTCGTTTGGCCAGAACTCCACCGGTCGAGGTCAAAAAATTTTTTTTAAAACCAGCTTTTTTTTTTTTTTCAGTTTCGACGTTTTTCTCAATCAAATATCCTGTATGTATGCATGCAATCTCAGATAAACATATAAATGCAGAAGTGAAGCATAAATATAAATATCCGGTCAATAGAGTCATACATCAAAGTCAAATAATACATCAAATACCCCATACTTGGGACACACTGTCCCAGTGGGTCAAAATAAGTCTAAAGGATAAAAGTACTCACCGGATAAATAGCTGAACTGCATAAAATAATAAAGAAAACCCTGCAGCTCTCAAGAATCCTGATCCGGTGGTGGTGGTGGTGGTATGTACGGATACTGAGACGGGTCGAATGGATAACCCATAGCCTGCTGGAACTGTATCTCCATCATCCTGCGCTGATAGTGTTATCCCTCGAGCATCTGGTGAGTCCAGTTGTCAATCTGTCGGTGCTGGGCAGCAAATCTCTCATGCATGTCCACAGTAAGGGCAGCATAAGAGTCTATCATCTGATCCGTCAGATCATCGATCCGACGATAAGCCTCTGAATCTCTATGACGGCGTGTCCTACGCCTAGCAGGTCTAGCAGGTGATGCAGCAGGTGCAGGCTCAGTATCCTCATCATCCAGATCTATAACTGGCGGTGCGCTCATCCCTGCAGTATCTGTCCCTGTATCCATCGGGACTCCACCCTCTCTCTCATCAACTGTCTCCTCATCATCAACCTCCTCCTCCTCAGCTGGGGCAGTTGTTGCCTCTCTGTAATCCTCCATCAATGGAGCCCAAGCGGTCTGCCAATAGTGTGGGTCATAAACAGTAAACTGGGCAGACCACCTGATCCCCTGTGGCGCAGTCAGCTCTCACGGCATAGCCACGTACGGAGTAGTCAGACCTCGGGGAACTAGAATCCGCCGAGTGATCATCTCCTGCAATCCAAGCGGCTTGGCAGCCGCCACCATCGTGCAAGCACTGAGATCCATGTCTTGATAGCTAGCTATGTGGGTGACAAGCCCTCCGCAGCAGATGTCTCCCTTCGCCTTGGCCTTGATCCTGTGCAGATCCTCTGCCAGCATCAAGCCAAAGTCCGGGATACCCCCAGTAACCATGCAGTACAAACTGAAAAGCTCTCCCTGTCGGATCTTCTGGGGTGTCTCAGTACGCGCCAGAAGTGTCTCGCTGAATATCCGGTGGGCTAACCTAAAGGCTAAATGGTAGATGACCTTCTCCTTGGAATCTCCAAGGCGCCATCTATCTGCATGCTCAACAATATGGGCAATCTGCCCCCAAAACTCCCTAGCTACTAATCGGGACGGGAAGTCAACAGCGGTGGGCTCAGGAAAGCCGAAAATCTCTCTCCAGTACTCTAGTGGCACTAAGAAGTTCCGGTTCATCAACCGGTACTTCACAGAACGCTCTGTGGGGAGGTAGGTAAAGGAGCTAACGAGCTCTAGGGTCGGCTCCAAATAGGCTGGGGCTCGGATCTCAGTAAACTGATCCAGCCCAACTGTAGAAATCATCCTCCTAAGGTCTCCGTCGACCTGGAGGCAATCAAAAGTAGACACGTCCAGGAAGCGTGGTGCAATCACTGGACGGCCGGAAATACGCTCATAATCCACCCGGTGTCGCTCATGGATCACCGGGCGGTAAGGTCGGGAAGAAGAGGAAGAAGGGGAAGGTGAGGATCTATCCCTGAGGGAAGGCGGCGGTCAGAACTCATTTTCAGAAAATCAAACTGTCAGGTCACCTCGGTCGACTGACGACACTCAGGAATCACCTCGGCCGAGGCACAGCTCGACTGGACCGAGGCGGAAAACTGGATCTAATTTCTTCAAAAAATTCAGTTCTTTTCCCCCAAAAATCACTACAACTGCTTCCTATGGGGTACTTAAGCCTTTCCTCAACAAATGCAGGGGCAACCAAAGCCCAAATCGAAGCGAAACGGAGAGGTTAGGGTTTCGGTTCATTTTACCTTTTTCCGGCCGAATCGGTTCGATTTTCTGCAGATCTGTACTTGCAACACGATCCTCTATCTTTCAATCGTAGTTTGGAGACAGAAATCTTCGAAAACGAGCAAGAAACGAAAGAGGCGAGGTGAACTGTCGCCGCGGTCGAGGGGAAAGAGTAAAGTGAGGAGAGAGAAATCTTCCGCCTTTTATACCCTTTTCTGGACTGTTGTCACCTCGGTCGAGATGGTCTCGACTGGACCGAGGTGGTACGGACCGAGGTGGTTCTTCAGAAAACCCTAGTCGCCTCGGTTGCTCAAGAATCATCTCGGCCGAGGTGCTCTGATAGCAACCGAGATGCCTCAGTCGAACTCCGTCTTCTCAAATTCTCGAACTTCTGTCCTTCCAGTTATGCTCCTTCCTTAGATGTCTCCTGTTATCTGTCTAGAACGCCAAAACAAAACAAAGCAAAGCAGAAGCAAAAACTATCTAAGCTAGACTAGAAAACGGGAAAAGAAAGCAATACCTTGGGTTGCCTCCCAAGAAGCGCTTGGTTTAAGGTCGCTAGCTGGACCATAATGCGTCTCTCAAACGTGATGGGATGTGCTCTCACCCCATACTTCACCTCCATCGTGGGGTGAAGTAAGTAAATCTATCAAACGCTCCAACAAGTGTAAGTGCTCATCGGGGAATGAATCGTCTATGGGCGGGTCGTCTTTCTCACGTGAAGATGCAGGTAGCCGGCTGAGGTGATCCGCAACAGAATTCTCGGATCCCTTCTTATCGCGGATCTCTAGGTCAAACTTTTGAAGCAAGAGAATCCATCGAATAAGGCGTGGCTTGGCATCTTTCTTAGCCAACAAGTAACGAATGGCTGCATGGTCGGTGTAGACAATGACTTTCGCCCCCACTAAATAGGAACGAAACTTCTCGAAAGCATATACAACCGCCAATAACTCCTTTTCGGTGGTGGCGTAGTTGTGTTGTGCTATATCTAGCGTCTTGCTAGCATAGTAGATGGCGGTGGTCCGTCCATCCTTCTTTCGTCCGAGCACCGCTCCTACGGCTACATCACTAGCATCGCACATGATCTCAAAGGGCAAGGTCCAATCCGGAGGTTGGATAATAGGAGCGGAGATCAACGCTTCCTTAATCCTGTAAAAAGCATCAAGACACTCCTACGAAAACTCAAAAACAACATCTTTATTCAAGAGGTTAGTTAGAGGTTTAGAAATCTTAGAGAAGTCCTTGATGAATCTCCTATAGAAACCTGCATGCCCGAGAAAACTCCTCACACCTTTTACAGAACAAGGGGGAGGGAGTTTCTCAATAGTCTCAATCTTAGCGCGATCGACCTCAATGCCTCGATTAGAAACGAGGTGTCCTAGCACAATGTCTTCATTAACCATAAAATGACACTTCTCCCAATTCAAAACAAGATTAGTGTCTTCACATCTTTTAAGTACTAAAGAAAGGTTAGATAGGCAATCATCAAAAGAGGAACCATATACAGAAAAATCATCCATAAATACCTCCATGATCTCCTCTATGTACTCGGAAAAGATAGCCATCATGCATCGCTGGAAGGTAGCGGGTGCATTGCACAATCCAAATGGCATCCTCCTATAAGCAAATGTCCCCCATGGACAAGTGAAAGTGGTCTTCTCCTGATCATCCGGATGGATAGGAATCTGGAAGAATTCACTATAACCGTCTAAGTAGCAAAAGTGTGAATGCTGGGCCAACCGCTCGAGCATTTGATCAATGAAGGGGAGTGGAAAATGGTCTTTCCGTGTGGCCGTGTTCAGTTTCCTATAATAGATGCAAACCCTCCAGCCCGTAACGGTTCTAGTTGGGATCAACTCGTTGTTCTTATTCGTCACAACGGTCATCCCTCCTTTCTTCGGAACTACATGCACCGGGCTAACCCACTTGCTGTCCGAGATAGGATAAATGATACCCTCATCCAACAACTTAAGAATTTCCTTCTTCACAACCTCTTTCATGATCGGATTTAACCGTCTTTGAGGTTCCCGTGAAGTCTTATGATTGTCCTCCATAAGAATTCTATGCATGCAGAAAGAAGGCTTAATGCCAATAAGATCATCCGTGGTATAACCTATAGCCTTTTGATGCTTTCTCAGGACATGCATTAACTTAGACAATTCAGTTTCGGAAAGGGAAGCACTAACAATAACGGGATAAGTGGAATCCGGTCCAAGAAAGACATACCTCAAGTGACTAGGGAGTTGTTTAAGATCCACAACTGGGGGTGCTTTCTGAGGGGGATCCTTGCTTCCTCCTTCCAGTGGAATGGATTCAGAAATTGGACTTTCGGAAGTCTTAGTTGAAATCGTCTCGCCATCGACCTCGGTCGAGGCGCAGAGGCGTTGACCGAGATGTTCTTCAGTCGCCTCGCTCAGTCCAGGAAGTGCCTCGGTCGAGGTACTGCAACTGGAACCGAAACTGGAGATCTTCGTCTCCTGGGTCAGCTTCTCAGTTTTGGCTCCTGGATCCTCTTCCAGTGCTTTTAAGCTCCGTATATCTGCATCACAAGAAGCATCTATACCTTCCTCCATTAAACTGAAGCTAATAACTCTTTCGAGTGGATCGTTAATAAGGATAGAGCTCACCAATTCTCTTGATTCTTCTTCATCATAGATGTTGAAGATATCATCAGTTAGCTGCTCCCCTTTCATGGCTGCAAGCAATGCAAACTCCACCTCGTCGCCACCAACGTTGAATTTCAACTTGGCGTTCTTGCAATCCACGTTGCAACCCGAAGTTGCTAGAAATGGCCTCCCGAGAATAATAGGAATAGGATAATCTGCGGGAATGTCAAGTACAACAAAATCTATAGGTAGATAGAAGTTACCTAACTTGACCGGAACGTCCTCCAAGATGCCGACGGGATGGGTGATGGAGCGATCCGCCATGTAAAGTTGAATCTTGACCGGCTTGGGCTCTCCAAGTCCGATCTTCACACATAGCTCCAGCGGGATGATGCTCACGCTGGCTCCTAGATCACAAAGGGCTTCACAAGTGACATCCCCAACTTGAATGGGAATGCAAAATGAGCCGGGATCTCTCAATTTAGGTGGCATCTTTTCCTTCATGATTTGTATAAGCTCCGAGGATTTAGATGTCATCCTAACTTCACCAAAGTCTTCCAGTTTCCTTTTCCTTGAAAGGATTTCCTTCAAGAATTTCCCATAGGCGGGCATTCCTAGAATGGCATCAAGGAAAGGAATGTTAATATGCAGCTTATTCATCAAGTCAAGGAACTTACCAAAGTGCTTGTCTAGATGTGTTCTGGCCCTTGACTGGGGGAATGGAAGTGGTGGTTTGTATGCAGGAGGTGGAACATAAACTTCAGTTTTCCCCTCCGCTTTCTATAGCTCCACCTCAGTTGGTATCTCGGTCGAAGTGTTTTTCGACTGTATCTGGACCGAGGTGGTCTTCGTCGGTACTGGCACCGACCGAGGCACTGGATCTGCTGTTTTCAGTCCACTCCTCGTAGTTATGGCCATGATGTGGCCCTTAGGGTTGCTTTCCGTCCTTGCTGGAAGCTTCCCTAGATCTCTTGGCGCTTCATTCGCCCTACTTGCAAGTTGTTATTCAAAGGCTTTTTGGGCCTTCGAAAATGAAGTCATAGAAGTCTCCATAGCGTTGAGGTTGATCAAGATGGCCTCCAGAACTGCGTCTTTCTTTTCCGGCTGAGACGAACTTGATCCTTGCCCCCGGCTTTTTAATGGAGTAGAAGAAGAAGAAGGGGAAGAGAGGAAAGGGTTAGAGGAATCGTTAGAGTTGGAGTTTGAATGATTGTTACCGTTATTTTGGTTGTTCGCCCTCCAATTATTGCTATTGGACCCTCTATTGTTGTTGTTGTTGTAATTGTTCTTCCGGTAACCGTTGTTGTTATGGTATCCGTTGTTGTTGTTCCTTTGCCCTTGCTCTTCCTTCTTGGTTTGTGCGACCAAGAGTTCCTTCAATTGCTTCACGTCATTCTTCAAAGACGTGAGTTGATTGTTGTTGGGCTGAGTTTCTTGGAAATTAACTCTTTTAACCCCACCTTCAGCTCCTTGGTGGGTGTATTTCTCCATGTGCAAGGCTTGCTTCTCGATGAAGTCCCAAACCTCGTCAACCGCCATGTCCATGAAGGTACCGGCGGAGAGTAGTTGGAGATTGAACTGGGTGCTTCCGTCCAGTCCTTTGAAGTATATCTCCAATAACTCTAACTTTGGAATCCCATGATGTGGGCAATCCAAAAGAATGTCCTTGAACCGCTCCCATGACTTGGACAAGCTCTCCTTGTCCTTCATAATGAAAGCGTTGATCTTCCCTCTCATTTCAGCTGTCTTTGAGGGGGGAAAGAATTTCGTCAAGAATTCCGTAGACATTTCCTCCCATGTGCTAATTTTTCCTGGAGGAAGAGACTGATACCAAGTAAGAGCTCTATCTTTTAAAGAAAAGTAAAAAGGTCTTAGCTTGTAGTTATTGTTTTCAATCCTCGGAGGTCTCAAGGTCTCCATCAAGATCTCATAGTTTTGAAGATGTTGATGTGGTGATTCCTTCTCTAGCCCTCCGAACTGGCATTGGCGAATCATGGATAGAACTTGCGGTCGAAGTTCATAGTCATGGTCCGCTGGATCTCTTAGATTAACTCTTGGACGCCTCAGTTGTTGATTAGGGTCCATCCTTTGACCTAGGGTTTGTGGGATTCCTGCAAGAAGAACGTTTCGGACTGGCATCTGAGGTGGAAGTATCTCGGCCGGGGCGTCTGGTACTGGAACCTGCCTCGGTCGAGGGTCAGCGACTGGATCTTCCCTCAATCGAAGTAGAATTTGGTCTCGTATGGCTGCCATATCTGCTTCGATTGCTTCAGTCCTGGTGCGAGTTTCTTCCTTCTCTCGCCTTAGCTCTTCCCTGCTGAGGCGTAGCAGCTCTAACGCCTCTTTCAACTCGGCCTCAAGATCGCGGTCGTCTTGTTGGGCCATCTTTGCTTCTCTTAAGCGTCGCTTGTATGTCTTTTCTGGTTCGGGATCGTAAGGAACGATTTCCTTCCCAGTGCGGGTTCTTCGCATATACCTAAGAAAGAACCTGCAAAAGTCACTCAAGTAGAGTGGTCAGTAGACACGGGGGCAAGTGCCCGAAGAGCAAACCGTACCGGCTCGGTCTAGACCAAGTCCCCGGCAACGGCGCCAAAAACTTGTTCGCTCCAAACGGTGTGTGCAAGCTTTAAATTTATAACCCTAGACTTAAGCTTAAAACAAGGATGCGAACATGCAGTGTACGAGTCAATCGTAGTAAAAAGCAAGGAATTCCAGGGGTCGATCACAGGGACTTAGTGAAACAAAGTCCAGTTACGGTATGCTTATGTAAATATTAACCACAAGAGCAATTAACACAATCAAAGATGAATAAGAAGTCAATAAAGCAAACATGCAATTCTAGGGATTAAAGCATCTAGTTGTGGTTCCAACTCAAGATCTAAAGATAAGCGGACAAAGCTGAGGTTTTTGCATAGGGAATGTGTTACTAAAGTGGGATAGATCACCGGGTAAGTCTCACTACTCACTAATCCTAAACCGTAACTCCTATTACCGGGTAAGTCTCAAGGAATAAAGATAAAGAACTATATCCTCAAACTAACACACCATCTAAGGGAATAGAATCAACCTTTACCGGGTAAGTCTCAGGCTAACTCACAAAGATGGGATGAAAGCACACTCAAACCCCAATAAAGGATAAACCTTTATTACCTACACTTATGATCTTAGGTACACAAACTAAGGAATTACCGGGTAAGTCTCATCCTAAGCTTGCATTGAACCAGGAAAGGTGTAATAAGAATAGGATTTGGCAAACTCTAACACTTACCTCTCAGTTTCGGATCAGATAAGTCACCTCGGTCAGCCAAATTCCACCCCGGCCGAGATGTTCATCGACTGAGCGAGATGCTTAGGGTTAAGGCTAAAGACTCGAACTTTCAGGGTCCTACTGGAATCTAAGATTATTCTATCATTGTTTTTCCCACAATCTTCAGCCAATCACCCTAGAATCACACAAGGAAATTAGCCACTCATCATCATCATGAAAGTATTAATCAAATATATGGGAAGAAGGTGAATATTTGAACAAGAAGAATTTAATGAAAAGACTTCAATAACTGAATCAAATATCACAACAAAAGCGTTCCTTGGATATAAATCCAACAAGAAAGACAACAGGGAAGAGAATCTAAGGTAATCTTACAAGAAAACCTTCCAAAAGCTATAAAAGCTAAAATCTTCAATCTTCCTTCAACCTTCAAAAAGGTTCTTCAAATCTCCCAACTGGAGTATGGCTGCTGCGTGATTCCCAACTGAATGCGGATTTTTCGGTGTAAGCGGGATTGTGGTATGCAGGATGTATGCAGCCTCCTGGATTTGTGGAAATCCAACCCTTTTTATAGGAAAATAACCCTCCAAAGATAAGATAACTTAGAAAAGATCTCTTCCCATAAAAATAGGTAAAATGTAAGATCTAATATATCTTCTTCCTTCCAGGAGCCAAGCCCAAAAATATAAGATCACTTTCCAAATATAAAAGATCTCAGCCAAGAATAAAATATTCTCGCCGCGTCCTAGGTATTCGCCTCGGTCGAGTCGGCTTCTCTGGATCACCTCGGTCGAGGTGAATCTGTGGTCAACCGAGGTGAGTCACAACTGAATGTGAAATCTCTCAAATCTGGTCCAAAGTGAGTCCTAAATCCATAGCTATGCTTCCTAGATGGTTCCTTATGTTCCTCAATGTAGCTCCAATGACTCCATAGCTCCTTTTTGATGCAAAACGTGCCATTTTACCTACGATTACAACAAAACTAGGTGTAGACCTCGATTCTCGCAAAGGTAGATGAAATGGTAATACAATCACATAATATACATACAAACATGCAGATTATGAAAGATAAAACGTCCAAACAAACCCCAAAATATAGACTATAATTCATGCTATCACTCCCACCCTCTTAAAGTTCTTATTTTGGATCTAGTCTTTGATCCAAGCCTTTCAAATTCAAGGATCCTTTTAAGGATCAACTATACGCTTCCGCCACCCAAATTCATGTTTGATTCAACTTGAACGATCAAGAAGAAGTAGTTGAAGTTTCTCCTCGATCTAGATCGCCCGTATTCGTATCAACAACTGGAATGGGGCAATCTGGCCTCAGGTTATCAGGGTCACCACAATTGTAACACTGTCATCCCTTATATGCAGTCGCTGCACACGAGGGGTAACTCTCTCGTCTCTAGTCCCGTCTAGAACCAGAAGCTCCTCCATCTCCACTAGTATGCCCAGTGTGCTGCCTCTCTCGAAAGGAGAAGCCCGATCCTGGTAATCAGCTGAGGATTGACAATGGAATCCCGTCATGTATGAGCACGTGCTCTCTCTCAGACAACGAGAGAACATATACATGTTGGTCCTCAGATGGTGCAGTTGGACCCATTAATGCTAACTCAGTCTGGAAGCGGCGGATGGCGTCAGCAATATGCACGTCCTCAAAACCGGCCTCCACGAAATCCTTCAGCTTCTCCCTCCTCAGTGAGGCAGGGAAAAACTGCTCCCTAATCATACTCCTCATGTGATCATAACTGGTGGCTCTGGTCCATACCCTCCTCCACCACTAGTGTGCAAGGTCACGGAATAGAGACTACACTAGCTTTATCCGTCTGTCCTCAAGGCACCTGATAGACACTAAAGCTGAGTCTACATGCCCAATCCACACCTCAGTCTGTAAGCCAATCTCTCATGAGAAATGTGAAACCCCCTGCTGGTGAAATGCCTTCAACCAGGAATCTGGTCGAGGCCCTCGAATATCCTCCATAACTCGAATTGGCTTAGAAACACGTACAGGTGCAGCTGGCACCTGTGTCGCTCCTTGAGATCTCTCAAAAGATCCCTCATGTACTGGTAAGTCTGGGGCCCTTCTGCCAGCCCTAATGTCCTCCTTAAAACGTCGGAGGTACTCTCTGAACTCCGGTCCTCCCATGGAGACACGGTCAGCGTCCTCAGACTGAGCTCGGTGTGAATGATGTCTCATAGATCCACCACTCCTCGTCTCTAGGACGACGCTCTCTACAACCTCCTCGTGTATCTCCTCCACCACTGGTGGATTAGAACCGGGAACTGGTCCCCTTCCTACCACACCCGGAGGACGGGGTGGTCTACCTCTACCTCTGCCTACAGTGGCAGTAGCTCTAGTCCGAGCCATATACGGGGTATGCACACCTAACTTATAAGGCTCTATATAGGCCATAAGTATATATATATATATATATATATATATATATATATATATATATATATATATACTCAACACATACACATACATAATCCATAATACATGTATACATAACTATACTGCAGAGATCCATAGCAAGAGTGGCGACTTCTCGTACATCTAACACAAAACCACATTTAAAACCAAAAACGTTCGAAAATGTCAGACCCCGTGTGGGTTCTGTTTATTTTACCTATCAAACCTCATCACAGGTAGCAAGTGCCATTGTTGTCAACCTAAGGCTCTAATACCAACTCTGTAACACTGCGAATCCGCAGGACTCGGAGTGCCACATTGGGCTAGGATCTCACAATGGATCTTGACCCTAGCCTGAAAACAAGTTCACAGGACCTTACAACATGGCACTGACAAATATAAAAACAAATACATAAAACAGTAAAAATTGTACAACCAAAAGGGGTAAAACAACATAGCCGAGTACAAAATACAATGCCCTCACATAGGAGATAACAAAAGATCAACCTCACACAAGAGGAAAAGATAAACAAACCCAAAAGCCCACAGTAACCTATGTACAAGACGTCCTCGGCTTGCCACTCTGCTAGGTCACCGAGCAACATGCCTATCCTGTGGGGCATCTACATCATGGTAATAAACTATTAGCTATCCATACACATATATAGAGTAATGCATAAGCACAATCAAGGTAAGATAAACACATCAGCATGCTTTCACACATTTACCCATTTAATCATCTCAATATAATGGTCATTCACTCAAATCGTACATACATAATATATATATATATATGAAATTATGTGACACGAGGACCGATACATCCTCGCCTCGGAGCCTGCTAGCCAGCTGCACAAGTATCGGTCACACAATCCGTGTACCTTGTGGGAGTGAGTTGTGCCCTTCTTGTAAACTCAGTCTGGCCTGACATCAAATATCCTCCCAGACTCCACGGCGGGATGAAAGGGAAAGGTTATCACAACCACTCATACGGGACAATCAATAAAACATAGGTCGGTATAAACGACATCTCATGCTATCATAGCAAACATACAAGGCACACATCACTCAAGCAAACACCCAATATAAGGATGACATCTAAGTAAGTCCTACGGACTTACCTCAACCTCGATCAAACTCAAACACGACCACCTCTACACTGGAGGGACAACACAACCTATAAATAGGGTATAAAGAGATATATCAATCTCGTAACAACATAAGGGTCACAACTAGACCCAAAGGGATCCATAGGGATCAAGCTCAACCTCAAAACCTCAACTAACATCATTCCAAGTCCTTAAGGCCATACAAGGCATAAACCGATTATAACCTAAACCAAACACTTCCTCACACCTCTAGCATGATCCTATGCTCTCACACTAGGAAAAGAGGGAACAAAGACATCCTAAGGAAATCCTATAAGCAACACACACCGGTAGAACCAAGTAAAACACCAAGCTGATGCAGGTGGCGCAGGGGCGGTGCACTGCCGGCGCTGGGGCGGCTCAAGACAGGCGCAGGGGCAGCTGGTGTGCAGAAGACACCACTTCAGCCTCTTCTTCACTCTTTCCTTCAATTCTTTACTCCTTCTTCACTCCAACAACAACATACATATATAACACACATATATATACATCAACATAAGCCAAACATGGCTGGAACATTATCCAAGCCTAAGGAAACCTAAGCTAACTAAAGAAGCTCAACACAACACCAAACGTCCTCAAGTTGGCTCATAAAGCTCAACAACCACTAACATCATCAAAGCCAAGCAAAAGCTCTCCAACTCACACACAAACATAAAGAAGATCAAGCAAAGGTGATCCAAGGAGAAGAGAGAAGAAGATGTACGTAAGGAGAGAAAGAGATGGAGTTGAGAAGGTAAACCCTCATCATGAGGTAAGAGATGAAGTATATAAAGGAGGTAAAAAGGGTAAAGTACGGGTCAATGGGTCAAAGAAGACAGCTGTAGCACACAAAGCCGCGGGGGTGGACCCTGTGAGCTGCTGGGGTGGCCCAGGCAAACCGCAGGGGCGGTTCCAGGGTTACGCAGGGGCGGTCCAGGCATAATCCTGGCCCTCTGCACACTCTCTTAGCAATTCAACAACTAGGCTCTTACACACACCCAGCTCAACCGGTGGTTGTGTCACCCTGCAATCGTGCCACTATTCATCGTTGGTCGCCCATTCACCACCACAGTCGCGTTTATACTTCTCTACAGTTGCACCGTCGCCACCGGTTCCGCCACTTCGATCTAGTTTGACTGTTTTGAATTTTAAAAAAAATCGATTTAGTTCGCCCCTACAGTAGCAATGGATCCGAGTCCAACAATCGAAGAAGTCACCGATTCATCCTCAACGAACAACAACTGCAACAAACTGGTTCAATTGAACCTGGTTCACCGTAGTTTGCTCTTTTCAATTCATTGCATTTGATTTTCTATATAATAAAAAATTTCAGTTTTTTAAGAAAAGAAGAGCAATCGACAAAAAAAAGTCGATTACAAAAAAAAATGAATAAATTCAGTTGTTCCTTATTCGTCTAAAGATTTATAAGTATTGGTTGATGATTGTGGTGCATCTTCGATTATCGGAAGTGAACTCCGTCCCTTTCCTAGCCATCTCCCCCAATTCTGATTTTGATCTTATTTTTGGCTACTTAAGTCTTTTATAAGTTCTTTCCTTTTGATTTCGAAAGTAAGCGAGAGTGGTTTTTCTTATCTTTGTTTTCACCACACTAAAACATCCCTTTCCTACCCATCTCCCTCAAAATAAGTAGAAATTCAGTTGTTTCTTAATTTTGTCGAATATGTTGCACGCACCGGTCATCAGAACGTAACTATCTTTGTGTCTCCTGTATTTTTTTTGGATAAAGGTAAATTCATGGAAAGGAGAAAATAGCATAAATAGGTTTGTTACGTCCAAATTATACTAAAGTAACAAAGTTTATGTACAAGCCTACGACCTGGAGTCTATGACCAAAAACAAACATACATGTTCGCTCAAAAGGGTGTGCGTCAAAGTCTTAATATTTATATCTAGAACTCAAAAGCAAAGCGAACCCGCAATGTACGGATCGGCTGTAGAAAGGTAAGAATTCCAGAGTCGAACTCAGGGATTTGGTGAGAAAATTTCCAATTTCAATTGTCTAGCGAAAGTATAAAAGCTTTTGTGATGTGATAAAGAGAGAAATGATTCCAAGGATTCAAGTATCCGATTTAGGCTTTCGATTCAAGACACTTCTATAGGTGTAGGACAGAATTTATATTGCCAAGATTAAATGTTCAAAGGTAGGATTCGTACGATGAAGTTCCGAAACCTATATAACTAATCTATAGGTTCTCTCTATAAGGGTTGTTGAGGCTGCAATATAGAAAGATCTAAAGACAAGAATTATGTTCAAACTAACTATCTAAAACTCCAGGATATGACTCTCCAAAGTATGAATAGAAAGCACACTTAAAATCTTAATAAAGGATGTTGAGTCACTTTATTACCCAAATCTTGCAATTTTAATCTATTAAATGTAGAAACAGGTTTGAAGTGCATTCAAACATTCAATTAGAGGATGAAAAGAGTTAATCAAGAATGGGATTTAGGCAAGGATTAGTTTTGATTAAAGAATTGTTCAATTAAGTTCGTCCGAAGGATAAATCGCCCTGTTCATAGGAAAAATCGGCCGATTTTCCTCAAGAACAGCCCGATTTTCCTGTTTGTCGCAAAACTAAAATCTAAATTTTCAGGATCCTAATGTTTGAATGAGTTCAGTCTATCATCATCTAAGCCTTAATCATCAACTATTCTCCCCAGAATCACAAGGTTTTTAGCCAACCATTTTCAAAATCGAATCAAATTAATTATTGAAGAAGATATCGCAAAGAAACCAAATCTTGAATGAAAAATTCTATAACTCTTAAATCTGTAAAACAATCGTCAAATCTGTTCAATATATCTCCCAACAACTCAATTTCGTGTTCATAAACCACAAACAAGTCAATGGAATAAAGAAATCTCACAATCAAAGATCAAGAATGACTTTCCGGCAAAAGCTCTTCAATCTCTCTCCAAGAATCGTTGATTTCTTCAAAACGTGTAAAGATTATCTGGTGCGACCCCCCCGTCTTCGTTCGTAGGGTTCTCTTCTATAGTTTCTTGCAGATGGGCCGTTTGGCAAAACTCTCATCTAGCCCAAATTAATTGGGCTTTATGTCGTCTTTTTATTTGGCCGAATCGTGAAGAAAATCGACCTAGTCGATTTTGGTGCAAAATCGTTCGATTTTCAAGGTGTAAAAATCGTCCGATTTATATATACATTGGCACGATTTTCTTCAACAGAAAGTGCTCTTCCTTTGGTTCGTCTTCTATGCTTCCCCTTAGCAATTCCTTAGCTCTTTGTGATCCTTCTAAGACTCCTTTAGCTTCCTTAACACCCTTAGATGCTTCTTGCTCTATTTTTGCTTCCAATTCAACTCTATTTACCTGCAATTCATCAAAATCTCGTGTAGACCTCTATTTCCGACAATTGATTGAATAGAACATAAAAGTTATGCAAAATCCCTCAAAATGCAAAGTAAATAGAGATAATGTGCTGCAATATGCATGAATATGATGATACATAATTCATGTCATCAATACACAAGGTATTTCAGACATGCATGCAATCCTCCTGGACATACCAACTACCTGAAACCAAAAGTCATGAGAAACATGTAACCTGACACAACTCATGAGGCTCGTTCACTTTCGACAAAGTCATCAACAAACATAGACACTCACAAGCAAAACAAGTGCCCAAACCTCAAATCAATGGCCAAGAGGGTTGCATCATTTCCCGTTTACCTTATCATTTTTGTAGGAATGCTTAATTTATCCGTTTTTTGTAGTTTATCAGTTTGTAAGGACAAAGCGAAATCTTCTTCCTCAGTTAGCAAGTTGCAGACAACTTGACTTTCACAAGTTATTATCAATAGATTAATTATATTCATCATGCGTGAGCTTGATGAGAAAAAATATGATCAGTTTATGCAAAATGATCGTTTCATATGCTGAATTTTTTCCATGGACAAGCTGATTTTCATAAACAATATCTATAGTTTACAGCTTTTATGTAAACTCATCTTAAATTCATTATTTCATGCTTTCCGAACTTTTGAAAGCTTATTCCTCATAAGGGCTCGATATTCGTCGAGCATGGCTGTGGTCCAACACGGATCTTGAAAAGCCACATTGTGGGATTTAGGAATGGGAGATACGGAACGGGATTGCTGGGTGGTGGTGACTCATAAATCAAATATTGGTTGGGTTTGACGATTCTGGATTGCCTCCGGGTTTGTGGTCGGTTGGTAGGACGGATAGGCGGATTTATGGTCTGATTGGAGGAGGATTGGTGTTGCGTTAGCGGATGTGGGATAATATGTGGTCTGAGCTGAAGCGCAGGAGATGGGGAAGCAGGTAACGTTGGTGCAGGTGGGCCTGGATCATCAAGGGGATGAGGTCTGAGATGGGCCAAGTTGACGGATTGGGCCTAGGGAAACAGGTGGGCCGTCACTAGTAGCCTGCGACATGCGTGGAAGGAGGGCGGCAGGGATTGGGCCACGCGATTGGTGGGCTGAAGGTGGGCCTGATTTTGGAGGTGGACTGTTGAGGATTAAATCACGAAGGTGAGTTATGGTGTAGGGGAAATTCTGTCGTCGATGAGAGAGTCATATTGGTCCGGGGAGACGGTATTCCGGGAAGCGAACGGGAAAATAGACTCATCAAAAGTGACATGATGAGAAAAATTAATTTATTTGTACCTAATTCTAGGCATTTGTATCCTCGATGATGGGAGGGATATCCTAGAAAAACACATGGGGAGGTACGAGATTGGAGTTTATGGGAAATGGTAGCACTTTGATTGGGGTAGCAAAGGCAACCAAATACTCTAAGATGATCGAATAGAGGAGTCGTGTTGTATAACACGTGGGTGGGGGACAAATTTTGAATTGTGGTGGAGGGGAGAATGTTGAGGAGGTAACAAGACGTTTTCAAGGCGTGAGGCCAATAAGAAATGGGAAAAAAGGCATGAAAAAGGAGGGAACACAACATGTTATTGATGGTTCGGATGATACGTTCTGCTTTGCCATTTTGAGGAGAGGTGCGAGGACACGAAAATTGAAGATTGATTCCATGGGTGGCAAAAAAATTGTGAAAATTCATATTGTTAAACCCACAACCCATGTCGCATTAAAAGCTCTTAATCTTGATATGAAATTGTTTTTGAAAAAGTTTATGGAATTGCACAAAAAGATCAAAAACTTGAGACTTAAATTTGATAGGATAAATCCATAAAAAATGAGAATAGTTATCAAGAAATAAGAGATAATATTTAAAACCTTCCCGACTAGGAATGAGAGAAGTCCAAATATCACTATGAATAATGTCAAAAGGTGCAACTGTAGTAGAAGTAGAGCGTTCAAACGACAATCTATGATGCTTTGCTAATTGACAAGCATGATAAAGAGGTGTAGATGACTCCTTTTTGCAACGAAGAAAAGAAGAAGAACGCAGAAGGTTCAGCACGGGCACGCCGGGATGTCCGTGATGAGCATGCCAAACTGTGGAAGACTCGACAAAGAGAGTGTGATGTGGAGGAATGGGGTTGTTGGTAACCGAATAGAGCTCCCCGGAGCTATTACATCTCATGTGAACGGTCCCCGTTTAAAGATCCTTCGTAGTGAAACCAAAAGGGTCAAATTCTACGGAAGCACGGTTATTAGTGGTAAAACGTCTAATGGAAACCAAATTTTTGACAAGTTTGGAAGCACGGTCAAATTCACATACCATTTCCAACAATTATCGAATTTAAAAAACCATGCATTATGTGAAAAAGACGAGAGGTTACCGGAGTCATTCGTCATGTGTGATGTCGCGCCCGTTTCCATATACCAAAGATTGTCCGCGGGATTGAGAGGCATAGTCGCAAAATCTTGATCAAGGGCAGTGGGCTGCTGGTAGGCGTCCGAAATAAGGCCTAAATTAGCCTGTTGCGGTGTGGGTTGAGGACTATGCCTAAGAATCCCTTGCTGAGTTGCTGGATAAGGACAGGGAGGAAATTGGCGGCCCATCTGTTGCTGCTGAAATGGGCTAGAAGACTGGGCCTAAAACCAAGCGGCCCGGGGCGGAGAACACGGCCCACCAGAAGCTGCAGCAATAGGCTGCCAACTTAGCTGCGGATGAAAGGCGAACTTCACGCCGACGGTGGCAGGTTGCTAGCCCTTTTCTTTCCGACTACGGCCACGACTCCGGGTAGTCTGGTCCGGTGCAGAAGAGGTGCGGCTTGACTGTGGTCTGGAGGGAGTGGATCTGTAGCCGGCAGTGGAAGTATTGATGGCGGTCGTTTGACCGGAGGCGGTTTGAGCAGCCAATCTCGTTTCTTCAAGAGGCAATTGTGACCGGACTTTGGTGAAATTCGGAAGGGGATCCGATTGTTGAATAAAGTTGGCCGCAATATTGTACTCAACAGGTAAGCCTAAGATGAGTTGAAGAACGAGACGGTTGCCCAAAACAGGAGATCCGATACCCTTCAGTTGATCAGCAAGGGATTTAAGTTGTAGACAATAAGCACAGATATAAGCAAACCTTGACAGTTTACAGTTGGAGAACTCGTGTTCAAGATATATTGTGTGGGTGTTCTTATTATCCTGAAAGATGGTCTGAACTCGAATCCATGCTTGAAGAGCGGTATCATCCGGATCCAAGATTTGGAGAAGGATGTCCCGTGAAACCGTGCTATATATCCATTGAAGAACGGTCGCGTCAACTTGTTGCCAGAGGGTGTCATCAATGTCAACCGGCTTGGGAACCGTGGCATCAATGTGATCCAAAACGTTATGATCCTTTGCAGTGACGCGAAATAAGGTGACCCATGAAGCGTAAGGAGTGTCATGGTCAAGGACGAGAGCGATGTTGTTCTTGAGCTGGGATATTCCAAGGGCGGAATGAAAAGATTGCTTTTTGTCGGCAGCCATGAGAGGGGTCGTGCGATCCGTGGTACTAGAGGCGAAGGTGGCGGGTGGGCACACAAAGGAAGCTTCGACAGAGAAACGGAATTAAGGTTAGGGTTAGCCATCGGGAAAAAGAGCGTGCGGAAGAGGAGGAAAGAAGGTTGATACCATGTAAGAATATGAATAAATTCCTAGTGGGGTTTCCATTGACTGATGGATATATTTCTAATAAACGTATTTACAATATTTACGTGGTCATCCTCTATTTACACAGAATTGCACATTCTATTAAAAATTATTTTCTTGTTCAAAACAATGATTAAAAACTCATTAGCCTTTGCATTTTCATTCAAAAATTGAAAATCAAGAAGAAAACTATAAGGCTTTGTTTTTTTACCTTAAGCCAGCAAGGAACGTTGCTTTTTTACCCAGTAGCTAAGATGACTGTGTTGGGTTAATCCATATCTAATTAGGCTATTAAGTATGTGGTAATGAAGTTTGGTCCCAACTTGATACAAGTTGTAGAGAAGCATCTAGAATTGTTGTGTTTGAATGTGAAAAGTAAAGACATTTGTAGATTAGTGGTAAAGTAATCATTTGAATTATGGTAGGTTAGTTTAGAATAGTTTTAAGCTAGAATTATCTCTCTTAATATCTACTTAGGTTTTTGTGTAAGTCGGTACTTTGGGTTGATTACCCACCGACCTAGTGCAATATATATAGCTGTAAATGGTTGCAAATGGAATATAATGTAATGTGAAGAAGGAGTTGGATCCAAAAGGCTATACACAAAAGTGAAGTTTATGAGTGTGAGTGCGCAATAAAATACCCGTTTATAAATACTCGGTGTGAGTTGGGAACGTGCAGAGTTTTTTCCAACAGACTGAATCTATATCCAGATTTTTTTCATCTTCAAGCTCAGCTGAGTTTCTAGTGAAGTTTCGGATACCGGGTACAACCCGGATATCCGCGGAACGGATCCTGGAAAGAGCTCCTATGTCAAGAACAAGGGTTTTACCCTGTGTGTTCTTCGGCTCCAATGGTCCCTTTAATGGCCTCTTCAATCCAATTTTCTCAATGTTCCCTATACCAACCATGCCAGAAGCTTGTCTACTATCCATAATGGAAGCCATTACATCATCGTAACCGGCGGTTACGATGATGAAAGAACATTCTCTGTGATGAAGACATTCTCTGTGGTGAAACATCTTTATCGCATGTGGTCATACTTTGAGCACTAAAGACCGATGTAACATTCTGGTAATTGTGAACACAGGAAGAAGAATAGTTCGTGTATTGCTATGATAGATACACCAGAGTATATATACTCATAGTGGTTCTGTTATGGTTGTTACAACTTGTCATTATTTACATATGTTTCCTATTTATTCACTATATCTACACATATACTCTATACCCGCCCCCCTTCAAGTTGGATCTAGGGATAACGAGTCCAAGCTTGCGAGACAAAACCATGTGATGTTGTTCACCCAAAGCTTTGGTGAAAATGTCTGCAAGTTGAAGTGTAAATGGAACATGAGCAGTACTGATGAATCCTTTTTGGACTTCATCACGTACGAAGTGACAATCGATGCGGAGGTGTTTGGTGCGCTCATGAAATACGGGGTTTGTAGCTAAGTGTTGAGTTGCTTTGTTGTCACAATAGAGCACAAAAGGGCGAGACATGGTGACGTGAAGGTCATATAGAAGACCATCAATCCATATGATCTCACTGATTGTCATTGACATGTCTCTATATTCGCTTTCAACAAAGGACTTAGTAACCGTACACTGCTTCTTGGTTTTCCAAGAGACAAGTGATTTGCCCAGGAAACACAATATCCTGTGATGGAGCGACATGTAAACGGACAGAAACTCCAGTCAGCATCACTGTAGGTTGTGAGGGATAAAGTAGATTGCGGATAGTAAGCTAGGGCAAAGTCCATTGTGCCTTTTATACATAGTAAGAGATAGGTAGCAGCATGCCGATGTGGAATGTGTGGGGATGCTAAGAATTGACTGAGCTGTTGGACGGTGTATGCAATATCTGGCCTGGTAAGAGTGAGGTAGAAGAGACGTCCGATCAAGCGTCTATATGCCTCAGGGTCAGTGTATAGATCACCAAATTCAGAAGAGAGATGTGTGTTGTGTTGCATAGGAAAGCTGGTAGCTTTATAGGTTAGCATATCAATATCATGCATAATGTCATCGATGTATTTACACTGGTTAAGAAGCAAGCCAGTGGAGCTATGAGCAATCTCCATACCCGGGAAAAATCTAGCTAATCTCAAGTCCTTGATGGTGAACGCCCGATCTAGTGAAGTTTTGAGGGACTCAATCTCAAAAAAGAATATCTCCAGTAAGAGACACATCATCAACATACACCAATACAATGGTTATACCAAGAGGAGATTTATTTACAAATAAGGAAAAGTCCTGGTGAGATTGGATAAAACCCAACTGAAGTAGTTGTTTGGTGAATTCAATATTCCATTGTCTACTGGCCTATTTGAGACGATATAAGGAATGCTTCAACCGACATACATGACCTGAAGGACCCTTAATGTATCCTTGAGGAGGAAGAAGATAAACTTCCTAATCAAGATAACCGTGTAAGAAGGCGTTATTGATGTCTAGTTGGTGCAAAGGTCATGAATGGGAAGCAACCAATGCCAACACTGTACGAATAGTAGCAAATTTTGCTACCGGACTGAAAGTATGCTTGTAGTCCTTGTCTTTTATCTGATTGTATCCCTTAGCAACTAATCGGCCCTTATGTTTTTCAACTATACCATCAACTCGATACTTGAGCTTATATATCCATTTGGACCCAATTGCAACTTTTCCATATGGAAGTGGGACAATATCCCAAGTGTCATTCATCTCCAGGGCTTGTATTTCTTTGGTCATGGCTTCATATCAAAGAGGGGATCGTTTGGCCTGGTGATAAGTAGATGGTTCAAATGACTGAATGACATTACAAAGGACATGAATGTACTCAGGAGAATGAGGAGCAAGGTCAAAAAGAGTAAGAGATGAAATGGTATTGCAATTGTAATCGTGCAGATAAGTAGGTCGTGTAATGGTGCGAGTAGGTTGGGTAGATGGGATAATTAAAGGAGTTTGAGAGGAGAAATAATTAATGGGGAGTGAGAAGAAGTAGTAGGTAATGATGGACTGGCAAGTGTGTCTGCACACTTTTTAGGTAATTAGAAAGTGTTAATTTGGCATGGAGTTTAATCACAACTCAATCTGTAACTGTATAACTCGGTTGCCTGTCAAAGGAGGCAAGTGTGTCTGCACACTTTCTAGGTAATTAGAAGTCTAAGATTCTAAGGTAGTAGATCTTATTAGAACAGAATTTAATACAATACCAATTTATGGTAAAATGACTATTTTACCCTTGGTCCCGAAACATCAAAAAATTCTCTAATTCATGCCTAAACTCTTATTTGAGACTAAAGAGTCATATTCTAACTCCTAAAGATGAGTTTGGTTACAAACTGGCAATTTACCCATTTTCCTATTTTCAAAAAGATCGTTAAGGTCCAACTTCGGCTTCAAATATAAAAATCGAATAATCTTATAAAAATTTCGAAATAGTTCCCTAGATTATCTATGGTATCTCATCTACTCCTAGGAGCAAGAATTTCTTAAAACTGTTCAACCATCACTTCTACAAAAATTTTCAAAGTTGGTTACAACACTTGAAATTTTCTATACTTAGCCAAAATCTGAAAATATTTTCTAACTGTACAACAAGTCCACTTTGAGCCTCCATAACTCTAAGTCCCACCGTTGAATTTATCCCAACTTTTGGCATGTTAACCTGTGTATGGCACGAAACAACATCTCAAAAACTAAACGGTGGATATTATGTCTAAGGCATCTAAAAGTATGCTCAAACTTGACTGATCAACACAGTTTCTGGAAATTCAGCAAACATGTAACAAAACAGCACACTGTCTTAACTTTGAAAAATCATAACTCCTAAACCACTCGCTGGATTTATTCCAAATTTTGATATGTTCTACTACAACATGTCAACGATCTCATATCCAAAATTCAAGTCCAACAGAGATCAAAAGCCTATTCAAAACTATCTCACAAAATAGCATCACATGCTGTTTTTCCCAACACTCACCACAGTTATAAAAACTGCATGAGGAATCAACTTTGCAACATCATAACTCTCAAACCGTAACTCTGATTCTTCCCAAATTTTAGTATGATCTACTATGTACTACTGACTACAATATATCCGAAAATCAGCCAAAAAAGAAGAGCTTAGCTTACCCAAAATTGGACTCGAAGATGACTGCTCATCACTTCATAAAAACGCAGAAACGTGTGCCTCCTTATTGCTCATCTACGAATGCTCTGTGTAGGTTTAGAAGGAATGACAGGCACTCGTTAGGCATGGGATACATGGACAGAAAAGCAAGGGAGAGAGGTACAAGCCTTACTCGATTCCACGACTCGAAGGGGTGAAGGGAGCAGCACCGGGTTGCTGTTGTTAGAGCCCGCGACTGCGGTAGGGGAAAGACTCAACAGTGGCCCAGGAGGTGCGCCTGCAGTCTGCTCTAGGTTCACCAGTGGGTCGTGCACACCGTCCCAGCGGTTCCTCACAGCCCCATCGTTGTTGTCGTTGGTGTGCAGAAGGCGGAGAGGGCGGAGTTGAATGGTCCTTGGCGGTGTGCATAAGGCGAAGTGGGCGGAGCTGAAGGGTCCTTGGCGGTGTGCAGAAGGCGAAGAGGGAGGAGCTGAATGGTTGGTTCTGGAATCGCACGAGGTGACGAGGTTGAGAGCTGCGTGACGCTTCTAGGGTTAGAGCGTGAAAGAGGGGAAAAGAAGTGTTGTTGATCTTCCCTTCTAGTTGGGCTTGGACATGAGATGGCTTGGGCTTTGCACTGTTGGGATGGCTGAGGGTAAGGTAGGGCAAGGCTGATGCAAACCGGGCTGGCTGGAGGTGTAAAAAAATTGGGCTGAAGCAATCTGGCATGAAGAGGTGAGCTGAATTTGTGCAAAAAGCAATGGTGGGATGGGTTGTCAAAACTCGTCATAACTCGTCATGGCTTTGTCAGGCCCATGCATGACTTCGTCACAGAGTTGTCGGGCTTCGTCATGACCTCGTCTCAGCTCTGTCATGGTCTCGTCACAGCTTTGTCACAGTCTCGTCTCATCCTTGTCATGATCTCGTCTAAAGTCGTCGTTAGGGATTAATTATAAGAATTACGGTTTGATATAATTCTATCATTTTATGTCAATTAAATTCTACATAAAATGATAAATAATTATAAGAATTAGGGATTGATATAATTATATCATTTTATGTGAATTAAATTCTAAATAAAATGATAAAATTTGTGAAGAAAGAAATACTGGATAGAATGGGAACCGTCAACGACTCGAAGTCCGAATTGATTCGGAATTAAACGGAATAAAAAATCCGGATATTACACAGATGATGTTATATAACTTGTACAGGTTCCCCTCCTTGTAACCAGAAGCAATTAGAGAGTTACTGGTAAGGTCCTGAAATAAACAGGATGTGTGAGTAAACATGATCTCCATAGTTAAATCAGTGATTAAACGAGAGATAGACAAGATATTATGCTTGAAGTGAGGAAGATATTGAACATCATGGAGAGTAATAACTGGAGAGATGATAACAATCCCTTTGTAATATACTTCCTTCACTGATCCATCAGGAAGACCAATCAACAGTGGTCTGTCTAGCTTTGTCATTATAGAAAAAAGATCTTTGCAAAAGGTGATATGATCTGTAGCACCAGAATCCAAGATCCAAGTGTTTATATTAACACAGTGTTTACAAAACGAGCATTAATACATGCAAAGTTGCTAGACGAAATTGCTTGTTTATCCATCATGAGTTTGATAACTTCTTGACATACTACATTGATCATGGAAGAATCCATAGCAAATGAGGATGGTGGATTATCTGCAAGATCTAAGGGAGTTTCTACAACTGTAACTTCAAGATTGTTAGCAGTTCGATAAGAATGATTGTGTGTATCAACACGACTCCCTGAATTCCTGTCTTCTTTGCTGCGAAATTCGTTATACCAATAAGTTATGCCTCAACTTAAAACAAGATTCACGCAAATGACCTTTTTCCTTACAATAGGTACACATACGATCAAGCTTATCTTTCTTGAAATCTCTGCGGCTGCCCCCTGCTTGTCTGTATGGAGGAGAGCGTAACACAACAAAAACATGATGTGCAACAGGATTGTGACAAGTTCTTTCTGCTTTTCAACTTGTAAAATCATGTGAAAAACACGATTCTCAGTAGGTAGAATGTCAAGAGACAGAATCTGGCTACGTATATGCTCAAATTGCTCATTTAAGCCCATTAAAAACTGCATAACACGAGTATTAGCTTCCCTAGCAATAATTTTCCTCATCAAATCATATGTGCAATTAACAATTCCTCGACAGGAGCAAGAAGGAATTACATCTATGGAGCAGAGCTCATCCCACAATTTCTTAAATTTGCCATAATAAACAGCAACAACAGTATTCTCTTGTTTGAGCAATGATAAATCCTTGTGAATTTGGTAAATAAGAGGAGTGTTTTATACCTAAAAGCGTTCCACTATGTCCTTCCACAGTGCCAAGGCCGATTCAACGTAAGTAAACAATTCAGCGATGTCCGACTGTATTGAGCGTAAGATCCAACAACGAATCAAGTAATCGGCCCGAATCCAAGGAGCTAATTGATCAGGTTCTCCAACAGCTGGTTTGGCACATGTTCCATCGATAAAACCAAGCTTCTGCTTGGCACCAAATGTCATTCGAATGCTGCGCTTCCAGAACTATTTCGATCCAGATTAGAATTAGAGAGGTCTAATGGATCGTTGATATTAACAGAAGTATTTCGATCCAGAAAAGAATTTAGGGAAGCATTACTAATAGTAGACATGGATAGATAGAAGCAAAGAGGTTGTGTTTGTAGGGCGAGAGCTGAAAAATGAAGGAAAGGTAGATTTGAAAAAAAATCAGATGTGGAAAGTGAAATCTATGTCCATGGCTCTGATACTATATGATAGTGCAAAAGGGAATGTGTATGAACACTCACAGAACTTGTTGATACCTCTTAAAAGCCACACTTCAGAGATCTATTTTTGGGCCAAGGAGACAAAATATTATATTTAGGGTTTTGTTACTGTATCGTGATCAAAAACTCCAAATTATTTGTTCATTTGAGATTCGAAATTTAATAATATCTTTCTAAGTCAATATTGGGTGAACTATTATTTAATTTTTTTTTTTGCTTGTTGAATATTTGTTATTTCTCATATTCCGCACAAAAATCTCAGTCTTATAACTGAGACAATATTTAATATCGTATAATATCATAGTAAAATACAAGGGGTCAAAAACTCCAAATTATTTACTCTGTTTTCTCTACATATGAATGTGCATAATGTTCCAACTATAGAAGAAGTTATTTTTAACGAAATAGCAGGCAAAAAGTACGTTTACAGCTTCCGAATGTTTAATCTTTGTGTCACCTTTATGACTAAACTTGATTACTGTTTAGAACTTGATCCGTTTTTGACAGGTCATCAGTTTGTAATGACAAACTCAAATCTTCTTCCTCCGTTAGCAAGTAGATTATAAGTTGCAGACAGCTTGACTTTCACAAGTTATTATCAATAGATTATATTCATCATGTATGAGGATGATGAGAAAAAAGATGATCACTTTCATAAGCTGATTTTCTTCCATGAACAAGCTGATTTTCATAAGCACTGTCAATAATTTATAGCTTTTATACGTAAACTCATCTTAAATTCATTTTGTTTTGGTGTGAATCTTAAATTCATTATTTCATGTTTTCTCAACTTTTGACAGCTTATCAGTTTGTAAAATAGACACACCATCCTTACTCTCAAAGATTGCAAAAGAGGAATGATGTTGATCGAACACTTGGACAATTCAATTCTGTAGTCGGGGCAACAATTAGTATAATATCATATCAATAACATATATTCTTGTTGGAAAGAAATACAAATAAGAATATCATATTCTTTCTCGGATCAGCAAATTGACTCAATGTTTGAAAAAAATTAAGATAACTCAATATGTAACCCCAGTTTTTGAAACCCTTCAGTAGACGTATTCGGGCTTCTTGTAGACGGGTGATGGAGTGTAAGTTGGAGCCTTGTAGACTGGAGATGGGGTGTACACTGGAGCCTTGTAAACCGGTGACGGAGTGTAAACTGGGGCCTTGTAGTACACTGGAGATGGAGTGTAAACTGGGGCCTTGTAGTAGACGGGAGATGGGGTGTACACTGGCTTCTTGTAGTACACTGGAGATGGGGTGTACACGGGGGCCTTGTAGTACACGGGAGATGGGGTGTACACCGGCTTCTTGTAGTACACGGGAGATGGGGTGTAAACTGGCTTCTTGTAGTACACTGGGGAAGGGGTGTAGACAGGTGAAGCCTTGTATTCAGGAGATGGAGTGTAGACGGGCTTCTTGTAGTACACTGGGGAAGGGGTGTAGACGGGTGAAGGTTTGTATTCGGGGGTGGGGGTGTACACTGGCTTCTTGTAGTACACAGGTGAAGCCTTGTATTCAGGAGATGGAGTGTAGATGGGCTTCTTGTAGTACACTGGGGAAGGGGTGTAGACGGGTGAAGGTTTGTACTCGGGGGTGGGGGTGTACACTGGCTTCTTGTAGTACACTGGGGAAGGGGTGTAGACGGGTGAAGCCTTGTATTGAGGAGATGGAGTGTAGACGGGCTTCTTGTAGTATGGAGATGGGGTGTAGACGGGTGAAGCTTTGTATTCAGGAGATGGGGTGTAGACAGGTGAAGCTTTGTAAACCGGAGAAGGAGAGGCGTAGCCATAGGAATCTGCAGAGGCAAGGGCAGCCAAAGCCAAGAAAAGCAAAGAGGCCAAGAGGGAAGAGGTTTTGAAAGCCATGTTGAATGAAGTTTAGGCCAAGAAAGTCAAAGGAGAAGATGAAGCAGATGATCGAGATGCATAAGTCCTTAATGGTTGGGGTTTATATATAGTTTTGTTTTTTTGGAGGCTTAGCTATTGATTGAGAAGATTAGTAAATTCAAGGTATATATGATCGGATGCACGTCAGGCATGTCTAATGTATTTTGGACGCACGTTTCCTCTATACTATTAAATAATAGATCGTGGCTAGACTGTGCAAATTTTTGCTGCAAATCCAATTCCCTTAATGAAAAGCCCATCTACATGCATCTTCAACAGCAGATTTTAGGCTAAAAGACTCCAACTGGATTGAATCAATAACTTTTTGAGGGGTTTCAATTTATTTTACGCAGCAGCAGATTTTTGCTTATAATTTGAAAAAGGGAATTTAGATGAATTTGATTAGCATCTCGCTTGTGTGAATTGTAGAATTCAGCAAAGACGTGGGTTGCCTACACCTACTTGTTTACACTTTCAGGCACTTTTTGCAGATTTACAAAAGAATTATTGGATGACGGGAGATTGTTCATGTAAGTTATCTATGGTTTATGAAGATTTTGCTTGAACTAAAACGGCCGGGAGCTGAAGAACCAATATTTATCCAAGCTTAAAATCATCTAAAGAAGTATAAATAATGAAAGAAGAAGTACAAATGAGTGTTTGTTATTGAAAGAGTGAGTCATGGCTGTACAGTACTTGAGCATGCAGTAAACGAGTTTTGAGTTACTGATCGAAATCAATGAGAAGCTGGCAATCTCTAAGCATGTAATTAAACACTAGTCTTCAGTTACTGCTGAAGCTGTACACGAATGTGTTGGAACATGCACGAGCAATAATAAGCCTTGGGCACGGTCAATACAAAGAAACCTTCATATGTAGAGAAGAAGTGCATCCCAACTACACTAGACATGTTCTGACGTGCGTCCAATTATATATACTACTCTTCTAAAGACAACCCTATATATAAAGCCCAACGTATAGGGACTTCTGTATCTCATCTTATTCTTCTCCTTTCGGTTTCTTAGCTTACCCATCCTTCAACATGGCTTTCAAAAGCTCTTCCCTCTTGACCTCTTTGCTTTTCTTGGCTTTGGCTGCCATTGCCTCTGCAGATTACTATGGCTACAGCTCCCCTTCTCCGGTTTACAAAGCTTCACCGGCCTACACCCCATCCCCTGAATACAAAGCTTCACCCGTCTACACCCCATCTCCATACTACAAGAAGCCCGTCTACACTCCCACCCCCGAGTACAAGCCTTCACCAATCTACACCCCTTCTCCATACTACAAGAAGCCCGTCTACACCCCCTCTCCTGAATATAAGTCTTCACCCGTGTACACCCCTTCCCCGGTGTACTACAAGAAACCCATCTACACTCCATCTCCCGAATACAAGGCTTCACCTGTGTACACCCCTTCCCCGGTGTACTACAAGAAGCCAGCGTACACCCCATCTCCCGTGTACTACAAGGCCCCATCTCCAGTGTACTACAAGGCCCCAGTGTACACCCCATCTCCAGTGTACTACAAGGCCCCAGTGTACACCCCATCTCCAGTGTACTACAAGAAGCCAGTGTACACCCCATCTCCCGTCTACTACAAGAAGCCAGTGTACACCCCATCTCCAGTGTACTACAAGTCCCCATCACCAGTGTACTACAAGACCCCCGTGTACACCCCATCACCAGTCTACAAGGCTCCAGTCTACACCCCATCTCCAGTATACTACAAGGCCCCCGTTTACACCCCATCACCAGTCTACAAGGCTCCAGTCTACACCCCATCTCTAGTGTACTACAAGGCCCCCGTTTACTCTCCATCACCAGTCTACAAGGCTCCAACTTACACTCCATCACCTATCTACAAGAAGCCCGAATACGTCTACTGAAGGGTTTCACCAATTGGAGTTTCAAATTGATTTTTCTTAATTTTCTTCTATTATTGAGTCAATTTGTTGATCCAAGGAACAATTCCCTATTCTTGTTTGCATTTCTTTCCAACAAAAGTGTTATTGATATGATATTCTACTAAATATTGTCTCAACTACAAAATTTGCTTCTACAACTCTCCTTTCACATTCTTGTGTTCCAATAACAATGAGTACAACTCATCAACTACGCTTTCATATATATATGAGAACAATCGTACACCGTTGGATGGTGAGTATTAAGGGTTGAGATTTATAGTAGATATCATAATTAATAATAACTACGAATAATAATAATTAGGAATCTAACAATAACTACGAATAATCCACTCAACCAACAATAACTACGAATAATACATTAAACGATATGACACCTTCGTAACAAAACTAATAATAATTACGAATCTGTTCTCATGTTCTCACGTTAGAGGGTGTTCTCATATGATCTATACTCTCTCTCTCTCTATATATATATATACTATGAGAAAAATAGGACCTTATTTTCGATTGTCATATATTAGTTTATCCCTCTACAATGGAGGTATAACACAAAGTCAGTGATTTGAACATGACATACAAAAACACAAATCTTGTTAATTCATACTTACGATATTCTATTAAAGAGATGTACACGGAAGAATGTGAAGGAGGTACTTATATCACAGACTCTGTTTTCCTCACTCCAAATCGTGCGGTTCTTAGGTTGTATCGACCCCTTGTCATGTCAACCTATCACCGATCTTGAAAACGGAAGAGTCCGATATTGATGGCTAAAGAAACTTATAAAACTTTTTATGGTAAAGAAAACTTGTATCGATTACTAGAAAGTTTGCAAGGGTTTGAGAGAGAGCTCCAAACATGTATGATGAAAATGAGGGTGAATCCCCTATTTATAGCCTAGGTCTTATCTCGAATGATCCGATCTTGTCCTTGGTTCTCCAACAATTTACTATGAGCAAAATAGGACCTCGTTTCCAATAGGTATACATTAATTATCCCTCTTCGATGAATTTATAGAACAATGTACTTGATTTAAACTTTACAAACAAAATTAAAATCTTGTTCATATTTACGAGATTTTGTTCAAGATGTCCATAGAAGAATGTAAAAGAGGTACTTGTATCACGGACTCAGTTTTTCCTGACTCAAAATCGTAAGGTTCTTAGGTTGTGTTTAACCCTTGTTGTGTCAACCTATCCCCAAGTTTAAAAAAGGAAGAGTTCAAGACCAATGGCTACTTGTGTTGAACCCTTGTAGCGGGTGTATGAGTGAGAGTGAGTTACACGACCACTTGATCTTTGGATGCACATATGCATAACAGTTGTGGAGGCGATTTGGAGCGGATTTTTGGGTTCCCAACGTTATTACTACCAAACTAGAGATATTGCACTAGGTAACACACACCGTACATCCTAGGAGTAGGATGAGCAAATCTAGGATTTATACGTTTTCTGCCACAATCTACTACCTTTGGTATTAGAGGAATGTCTTGGTGTTTGACCAGAATAGGTTTTCGATAGATATTCTGGTGAGGATGATCAAGACTCATATCTACACTTTTTCTGCATGAGGCTTTTCCCGCTGGAGATGGAGCTAGAGTTATAGAGAGGATTGCTTCCTAGTAGTCTCCATACTATGACGCTTTGAGCTATGTGTGTACCGGACTTGGATCTAGGTTGTTGATGGCTTTGCCGAAGGTGGACTGGCCATTTACCCGAGATTTGGACACTTGTTTGGCTTGTGAGTTTCTATGTTTGCTGATGGATTTGCCGAAGGTGAACGAGCCTCATGAGTTGTGTCAGGTTACATGTTTATCATGACTTTTGGTTTCAGGTAGTTGGTATTTATAGGAGGATTGCATTCCTGTTTGGAATACCTTGTGTATGATTGTTTTGGCCATGGACCCCATATCGTAGGCTTGTACATAGACTTTGTTACTTTAGTATAACTAGGTCGTAACAAACCTAGTTATGCTATTTTCTCATTTCTATGAATTTACCTTTATCCAAAAAAAAGGTTCATAAGCATGAGAGTTACTAATCGGGAAAACGGCTCTAGTTTATTTTTCTCTATGAAGAATATCACAAGGGTCTTTTTACAGTTTATAAATACTAGAAGTGGAGATTCTCGAAATCGATTTAAGTAAATCAATAGAAGGATGACCCAATCTTTGGTGCAAAAGAAGAACTATGTCATTGGATGAAGACAAGCAAAAACGTAACCAGAAAACACCCTCCCTAGTGTCACCTCATCCAATCAATGTCCTCGAATTTCGGTGCTGAATGATATACATGTTTTTAGTAAACGTAATAACACAAATGAGATCATTAGCAAGACATTGAACATATAGTAGATTACACTTTAATCTAGGTACAAATAGAACATTTGGAATAAGCATATTCGAACCTAGAGTAATAGATCATATATAGTTGTAGCAGATAAAGTGCCATTTGGAAGAGTGATATAACATGATGAAATTAAGCATGAATCCGATAGAAGTATTTTTGTGCTCGTCATATGGAATGAAGCATCACTATCAATAATCCAAGGATTTGAGAACATACTTGGAAAAGTTTCAACAGAAATATAGTTTCGGTGAGATTGAAACATTTTATATAGGGATGCCCATTCTATTATTGCAGGACCAAGAGATAAACGATATGGAGTATCAATTTGTGACGTAGATGATACAAAATTAAATAGTGCAGCGTTCACATTTCATCAAAAACGGCTCTGTCTTGGGACTGATGGAGTAGGAAGAATACCACGTCCACATCCCACTGGGTTTGCATTGGTCTGGTCAGAGACACTTAGGCCATTATTCCACCATTCAAGATAGCCAATAACTTTAAAACAAGAGGTTACTTCGTGACCTGGACGATTGCAGCAAGTGCATATCATAGAAATATTGGGGCGAGAAGAGCGAAAGTGATGAGATTCCGCAAGGGCAACGGAGTCTAAGTGAGGAGTCTTATCTTTGGATATTAATTTTACATGTTCTTCTTGAACACATAGAGAATATACATGATTCAAAGTTGGAACATGATCTCGAGCAATGATGATTGAATGTAGTGTAGAGTAGATGTTAAGAACTAGTGAACACGTTCTTTGTCTTTGGCTGCAGCAGCGTGTCCACATGTGCAAGTTTCACGTGACAACTGAGTGTCTAAGTCTTCCCATAGACGTTGGATTCGATCAAAGTAGAATATGAGGTCCATTTCTGATTGCAAATCGAGCCAAGATGTCGTCTTATTGCTCTTTTGTAGTAGAACATACAAGAATAGAGGCATGCATACTTCCTTCAATTGAGTTGAGAATCCAACTCACTAGCATGGAATTAACACTTTTCCAATATTTACTATATATTAGTATATGTATTTGCTGGTTTGATGCTTGAGCCATCTAAGAAGCCTTCATACCAGAAACTCAACCAGAAACCATTCTAGAAATTCATACCAGAAAACATACCAAAAATTCATACCAAAAACTCAACCAAAAACCATACCAGAAATCAACCAGAATCCATACCAGAAATTCATACCAAAAACCATACTAGAAACTCAACCAGAAATCATACCAGAAACTCAACCACAAACTGTAACACCCCAAGTTTTCAAAACTCGGGGAGTCACGGGTTAGGACTTCACAATGGGTCTCGACCCTAGTTTGATAACGGTTTCATCAGATCTTACAACAAGACACAAATAAGGAAACCGAAATTCATAAAACGATGTTTTAATGTTATTAATGCAACAACATGATACTATCAGCAAACAACGTACTTAAGATCAACATATCTAAAGTCAACATGATAAGAAGAAAAAACAATATAATAATATCCAAAGCATCTATCCTTTATTCTCGAGAACATCGTTTTACCCTTCTGATCATAAGAGTATCACTCAAAGGTCATGAAAAGGTATTACATTAAAGGCTAATCACCTAAACATGCAAAACATAAAAACAAATCAATCACTCATCCATGAAGACAACCACGTAGTCAAAAGTCACACGAGAAGAAGTCCGAGTACTAACCCGACGGTCTTGAGATTGCAACTTACTCAGCATAAAACTCAGGATAATTACACCTAATGCTATCTTTCGTCTCCCACGTAGCCTCGTTGGCTCCTCGTCTAAACCACTGGATCCTCAACATCGGTATATCCTTAGACCGTAGATGCCTAGTACTAATATGCTCTAGAACCACCACTAAATACTCCACGAAAGTATGATCAAGATCAACTATGAGATCCTCATGATATATGAGGTGTCTCTCGGATCTGATATGTACTCTCTCAACTGAGATACATGGAAGACCAGATCGACACCCTCTAGTCTCGGTGACAGTGCTAGTCGGTAGGCGACCTTTCCAACTCTCTCCAAGATTTTAAAAGGCCTGACATATCAGGGACTCAACTTCCCCTTAATGTCGAAACGTCAGACACCTCTCGACGATGATACTCTCAACCATACCTGATCACCTACTCTAAACTCCAAAGGTCAACGTCTCTTGTCGGCATAGAATTTCTGACGACTTTGTGCTGCTAACATCTGCTCCCGGACAAGTGTGACTCGAGCGATGTCTTCTTGTATCTACTCCGGAGCTACTACATCATCTATGTTGGGCTCATCCCAACACAACGGTGTACGACATCTCCGCCCATACAAGACCTCATAAGGTGTCATCCCAATAGACGCGTGCCATCTATTATTATAGGTATACTCTACAAGGGTAAGATGGTCCGGTCATACCTGTCCCCAATCCAACACACACGCTTGCAGCATATCCTCTTATGTCTGGATGGTCCTCTCATGCTGACCATCAGTCTTTGTTAAGGAGTAGACTAACAACTTAGTATTGTAATTTTATTTTTCCTACACCGGGATCCAAATACCTTAGTGGGATAACAGCACTAAGTTGTTAGTGTACTCCTTAACGAAGATTACAACAACTTGTAAGTCGCTTGTCCACTCAATTATGAGATTACGGTGCCTTTACCTAATTAATTTATTTGTATACTCCTATTGGAGATTACAACAATTTGTAAGGTGTTAGTCTACTCCTTCTTGGAGATTACAACAATTTTGCCACAAAATTAAAAAGACTTCCAAATTTCTTTAGTCATATGTCTTGAACTCTTCCTTTTTAAAACTCAGGGATAGGTTGACACAACAAGGGTTCAACACAACGTAAGAACCTCACGATTTTGAGTTAGGAAAAACTAAGTCCGTGATACAAGTACCCCTTTCACATTGTTTAATGGAAATCTCTTGAACATAATCTCGTAAATATGAACAAGAATTTAATTTTGTTTGTAAAGTTTAAACCAAGTACTTTGATCTATATATTCATCGAAGAGGGATAATTAATGTATACCTATTGAAAATGAGGTCCTATTTTGCTCATAGTAAATTGTTGGAGAACCTAGTAAATTGTTGGGGATTCACCCTCATTTTCATCATCCAAGTTTCAAGCTCTCTATTAAACCCTTGAAACTATCTAGTAACCAATACAAGTTTTTTTTAAAGGTTAATAGTAGCTCCCCGTTCGATCGGCTTTGCCACTCTACATCCGGGACGGGTATAAGTCGTGGCCCAATTTGGGGATACCCTCCCAATACCAATTTCTCCATACATGTCTCCAGAAGGATTCGAACTCGAATCTCCACACCAACACTTAAGAAGTCTAGCACAACAACCACTATACCAATTGAGTATTGACAATACAAGTTTTCTTTACCATAAAATGTTTTACAAGTTTCTTTAGCCATCAATATCGGACTCTTTCGTTTTCAAGATCGGTGATAGGTTGACATGACAAGGGGTCGATACAACCTAAGAACCGCACAATTTAGAGTGAGGAAAAACAGAGTCCGTGATACAAGTACCTCCTTCACATTCTTCCTTGTACATCTCTTTAATAGAATCTCGTAAGTATGAATTAACAAGATTTGAGCTTTTGTATGTCATGTTCAAATCAATTACTTTGTGTTATACATCCATTGTAGAGGGATAAACTAATATATGACCGAAAATAAGGTCCTATTTTTCTTATAGTATATATATATATATATATATATATATATATATATATATATATATATATATATATATATATATATATATATATATATATATATATATATATATATATATATATATATAGCTGATGAATTGTACTGACTGTTATTGGACCACAAGAATGTGAAAGGAGAGTTGTAGAAGCAAATTTTGTAGTTGAGACAATATTTAATAGAATATCATATCAATAACACTTTTGTTGGAAAGAAATGCAAACAAGAATAGGGAATTGTTCCTTAGATCAACAAATTGACTCAATAATAGAAGAAAATTAAGAAAAATCAATTTGAAACTCCAATTGGTGAAACCCTACGGTAGACGTATTCGGGCTTCTTGTAGACATGTGATGGAGTGTAAGTTGTAGCCTTGTAGACTGGTGATGGAGAGTAAACGGGGGCCTTGTAGTACACTGGAGATGGGGTGTAGACTGGAGCCTTGTAGAATGATGATGGGGTGTAAACGGGGGCCTTGTAGACTGGAGCCAATTGGTGAAACCCTTCAGTACACTGGAGAGTATGAATCAACAACCTAGATCCAAGTCCGGTACACACATAGCTCAAAGCGTCATAGTATGGAGACTACTAGGAAGCAATCCTCTCTATAACTCTAGCTCCATCTCCAACGGGAAAAGCTTCATGCAACAAAGTGTAGATATGAATCCTTATCATCCTCACCAGAATATCTATCAAAAACCTATTCTGGTCAAACACCAAGGCATTCCTCGAATTCCAAAGGTAGTAGACTGTGGCAGAAAACACGTAAATCCTAGATCTGCTCGTCCTACTCCTAGCATGTACGGTGTGTGTCAGCTAGTGCAATATCTCTAGTTTGGTAGTAATAACGTTGGGAACCCAAAAATCCGCTCCAAATTGCCTCCACAACTGTTGTGCATATGTGCATCCAAAGATCAAGTGGTCGTGTAACTCACTCTCACTCATACACCCGCTACAAGGGTTCAACACAAGTAGCCATTGGTCTAGAATTCTTCCTTTTTTAACTCGGGGATAGGTTTACACAACAAGGGTTAAACACAACCTAAGAACCTTACGATTTTGAGTCAGGAAAAACTAAGTCCGTGATACAAGTACCTCTTTTACATTCTTCTAAGGACATCTTGAACAGAATCTCGTAAATATGAACAAGATTTTAATTTTGTTTGTAAAGTTTAAATCAAGTACTTTGTTCTATAAATTCATCGAAGAGGGATAATTAATGTATACCCATTGGAAACGAGGTCCTATTTTGCTCATAGTAAATTGATGGAGAACCTAGGACAAGATCGGATCATTCGAGATAAGACCTAGACTATAAATAGGGGATTCACCCTCATTTTCATCATCCATGTTTAGAGCTCTCTCTCAAAACCTTGCAAACTTTCTAGTAATCAATACAAGTTTTCTTTACCATAAAAAGTTTTACAAGTTTCTTTAGCAATCAATATCGGACTCTTCCATTTTCAAGATCGGTGATAGGTTGACATTACAAGGGTTCGATACAACCTAAGCACCGCACGATTTGGAGCGAGGAAAACAAAGTCCGTGATACAAGTACCTCCTTCACATTCTTCATGTACATCTCTTTAATAGAATATCGTAAGTATGAATTAACAAGATTTGGGTTTATGTATGTCACGTTCAAATCAATTACTTTGTGCTATATATCCATTGTAGAGGGATAAACTAATATATGACAATCGAAAATAAGGTCCTATTTTTCTCATAGTATATATATATATATATATATATATATATATATATATATATATATATATATATATATATATATATATATATATATATATATATATATATATATATATATGCGCGCGCGGAGTTGATGAGTTGTACTCATTGTTATTGGAACACAAGAATGTGAAAGGAGAGTTGTAGAAGCAAATTTTGTAGTTGAGACAATATTTAGTAGAATATCATATCAATAACACTTTTGTTGGAAAGAAATGCAAACAAGAATAGGGAATTGTTCCTTGGATCAACAAATTGACTCAATAATAGAAGAAAATTAAGAAAAATCAATTTGAAACTCCAATTGGTGAAACCCTTCAGTAGACGTATTCGGGCTTCTTGTAGACAGGTGATGGAGTGTAAGTTGGAGCCTTGTAGACTGGTGATGGAGAGTAAACGGGGGCCTTGTAGTACACTGGAGATGGGGTGTAGACTGGAGCCTTGTAAGGGAACTAAGGAGTATAAGGGCTTGCAACTCAATGATGGCATCCATGGTGAGCTTCTCTTCTGGGGTTGAGTTACTAAGAGTAACTACGAGAGTGTCCCAACTCTCTGTAAGGGAACTAAGGAGTATAAGGGCTTGCAACTCATCTTCGAGTTTCATTCCAGCTTTACTTAGCTGATTAATGAGCCCCTTGAAATTATTAAAGTGCTCAATCATGTTTTGGCCATCCTTGTACTCAATATTCACCAACCGTTAAACTAGAACGGCTTTGTTACGAGGCGTTTTCTTTTGAATCATGGACTCAAGTTTTACCCATAATTCAAAAGCATTTGTATATGTAGATACATGTTCAAATAGAGATTTGTTGATGTACTTCCGGATCATGGCGAATGCTTTCCGGTTTAGAAGCTCCCACTCCTTCTCGCTCTTCCCTTCGGGCTTATCCTTGCTGGTGATGGGATCGTACAAATCCTTACAATAAAGGTGGTCTTCCATCATCGGCTTCCAATAAGAATAATTATCCACCGTGAGTTTGAACATCTCGCCATCGTGAATGACGGTAGCCTCCATCTTGACAACACGAGCTAAGGAAAAACGACCGGACTAACCTTGTTCTGATACCAGTTGTTGGGAAAACCTCCCACTTTCATGTTGGTAGAATGGTAATATAGACTAATAAAGTCAATGACTTAATTGATACAAACTCACTTATATTTTTGTGGAGAAGGAATTCTACAAGATTTTGTGTGGGCACTCTCAAAAATTATGTTTAGCTTGCTTGAGCTCTCAATTTGTGCATGATGCAAATGTACAACTTCTCCACCTATTGATAGTGGGAGGAGATCACCATCCTACCCAATGATCTAGGAAGATATTTGAGAAGAGAATTCTAGAATTACACAAAATCCTAGAAGATATTTTAGAGGAGAATTCTAGATTAGTTCTAGACTAATCTTATCTAGATCTTTCTTATCTTATCTTTTCTTCTCTGGATGTTTCTCCATAATAGACTCCTCCTTGTTGGATCTTAGCCCATTGGACTTAAATCCAATTTGTTGGATAACCCATTTATTAGTTGGGCTTGATTAAGAAGGGAACAACAATTACAAACTAATAACCTATAAAAAAACAAATAAAGCTTTCTTACAAAAATGATAAGGTAAACATGAAATGATGCAATCCTCTTGGCTATTGATCCGAGGTTTAGGCATTTGTTTGTCTTGTGAGTGTTTATGTTTGTTTATGACTTTGTCGAAGGTGAATGAACCTCAGTAGTTGTGTCAGGTTACATGTTTCTCATGACTTTTGGTTTCAGGTAGTTGGTATGTCCAGGAGGATTGCATGCATGTTTGAAATACCTTGTGTATGATTGTTTTTGGCCATAGACCCCAGGTCGTAGGCTTGTACATAAAATTTGTTACTTTAGTTTAATTGGGTCGTAACAAACCTAGTTATGCTATTTTCTCCTTTCAATGAATTTACCTTTATCCAAAAAAATACATGTGACACAAAGATAGTTTTGTTCTCATGACCGGTGCATACAATATATTTGACAAAATTAAGAAACAACTTAATTTCTTCTTATTTTGAGGGAGGGGGTAGGAAAGAGATGTTTTAGTGTGGTGCGAACAAAGACAAGCAAAACCACTTGATTGCTTGACTCGGATCCGTTGCTACTGTAGGGGCGAACTGAATCAATTTTTTCAAAAATTCAAAACAGTCGAACTAGATCGAAGTGGCGGAACCGGTGGCGAAGGCGCGACTGTAGAGAAGCATAAACGCGACTGTGGTGGTGAAGGGGCGACCGCCGATGAACAATTGCACGATTGCAGGGTGACATAACCACCGGTTGAGCTAGGTGCGGGTGCCGTGAGGGTGCCGCGACCGCAACTAAGGAAGGGCACAGGTGTGGTGTGAGACAAAAGAGTGGTGGGGACGCATGTCTCAATTCCTGACGACCCCGGTTAACTTTGGTGAGACTCCGAGGGTAAAAGAAGTTTTTATTTTTTGGCTACAACAATCAATTTAGAAGTAATCATAATTGAGAGTTAAAGTATTAAATAAACGAGAATGAGAGAAATAAAGTGTAATGGTTGATGGTCTGGTTGACTCTTTTTGAGGAATTTGATGAAAGACTCAATTTTTTTTACTAAATCGAACGAACAGTTGGGGCATCCAATAACTTGGCTTTGATACCATTTTGATATGGGGTATTCACCCGTGTAGTTTGTCTAATCTTTTGACGCCTGAACTCGATGAAAAAGAGAAACAAAAGAGAAACATAAATGACACGAATAAATAAAGGGAAAGATAGATCAAGGTTGAACCTTAAGAAACAACCAGGAGGCACGCTACGACGCGATGACATGTAACACACAACCAGCTAAATCCTATAGAACTCCTCCTGCTAATCCACACACAAACGGTTACAAAGACCCTAGAGCACCTAGAGGTTTGCTTCTAGCTAGTTAAAGCACCTTGCTTACGCCGTTGGCAAGTAGAACAAACTCAAACAAGTCCAAGTGAGGCAAGTAAGATGTCTCTTACTCAGATTTGCTCTTCACTCCGTGAATACGACGGTAGACACCGTAGGGGAATAACACACGTCTTTATCGATAATTGTATATATATCTAGATCAAAAATAATGAGCCACAACCACTCTATATATAGAAGAGGGGTGTGTCACGTGTAACATTAGGGTGTCCGAAAATTAGCTTCCTATTTATCTAAAATAGGATAAGATATATTTCAAAAGAAATAATAAAATAAGATCAATTTTCTACGAAGATTAAATCTTCTTAAAGTAAATAAAATTGATTCCATCTCCTAATAAGATAAGATATATTTTTAACTAAATAAAAAAAGATCAATCTTATAGAAAGATTAAATCTTCTAAACAAAAATAGATTATATCTTCTAATAAGATAAGATCTTTAAGCTTTCTTATTAGAAGACTTAATTTTATTCTAAAAAAATCAAATTAGTGCCGATCGAAAATATAATTAATGCCCAACAAAATATAACCCATGATTAAACGAGTCTCTTATGGATCAAAAATATAATACAGATGGGCCGAGATCATTTCTCCTCCACACACAACTATGGGTCGGACATGGCTTTTGTGGGTCATGGTTCGTGATAGCATCGTTGATCGGGAAGACTTGTATAGTTGATCTAATCTTTAATGGGAGAATCTAGAGGGCAGGTCCGGAAAGTATACCCTTCAAGATTGTGGACCTCACATGGCGATCCTACATAGATAGCTTGAAGAGGTGTAGCAAGAATAGTTGGACCCTCACATGGCTCATGTCATTTCCCATTCTCATGTCTGTGCGGCCTACGTGGATGAAAGTGAATCTTGCATGGTCTCCCCTCACGTGCGGATGAATATGTCTTCTTCTATCAAGATGGATCCTCAAGGTCTCGTTAAGCCTTCTCCTATCTTGAACTCTTATAACGTGATCGATCATGTTCTAATGTACCCTTGACCTTGTAGCTTGGAAAGGCTTGATCCTTCTTCTCCTTTTGGCAACAATCCTTCTCCTTTTCTTATGTCTTGGACTCCATAATTGTCTTTGCCTTCTCTTCATAGCCTTTATCTTCCTCTTCCTAGTAGGAGGCTCTGGATGTGCTCTTGCAGCAGGATGCGATCTTGGTGATGAGTGTGATCTTGTAAATGCTCCTGGAACAGACCATATGTCTTGGTGTGATCGTGGAGATGAGTGTGATCCTGGAGATGCTCCCACATCATTTTCTCTATGAAATACATGTTTTCTCTATTTCTTTTCTTATCACAAGGCTTGTATAATTTTAGTTTATGAAGTACCAATTCTTATTTTTGTTCTTATTTCCCATCATCTTACATATATGGTTGTCTTGGTTCTTTGAGTTCGTCCCGAAGAAGTTGGTTGCAAAAGGAAGTTCAGTTATTCCCGTTAGGGAGTGTTTGTGACTGATTGTAACAGTCAAAAATTGAAGATGACCTAATCGAGAATTTTAAGGAATTAAATCCGTTTTAAAACGAGATACATCTCGAGGTAACTTGCTCCTAGATGATATTACAACCCGGTGTTATTTGGAGCATTTGGGAGCTTCAATTAATAAAAATACAGTTGAGAGAAATGATCAGGACATCGGACATGTCCAAGATATGAAAAAACATGGAAAGGCAAAACGGCTAAAAGAGTCGCTATTTCGTTTCTTAGCGGCTAAGAAAGACGGCTTAGGAATACGCGTTTTTCGAGACAATTGCGGAATAATTATCCATACAATATTTTAGATTTATTATTCCAATTTCGAGAAGTTTGGAGAAGGGGTCTTGAACCGCTTTTTCGGATCGGTGAAAGGATAATTATCGATTCCGCTAAAGGATAATCATCGACTCCGCATATTTTAGATTTATTATTCCAATTTCGAGAAGTTTGGAGAAGGGGTCTTGAACCGCTTTTTCGGATCGGTGAAAGGATAATTATCGATTCCGCTAAAGGATAATCATCGACTCCGCTAAAGGATAATTATCGTCTTCGCTATAAATAGCAGAAATATCGTTTATTAATTCATTTTCCTTCACGTTTCCTCGTAAAAGCTCTGATTTCTCTCAACCTTCAAACTCAGATCTACTCTTCGTTTCTAATCCGATTTCAAATCCGTTTGAGTTTTTGGATTCCTCTCTTCATTCTCTTCATTTTGGTACCGAGTTTCTACATTTCCGAGCAAGGGAAGGTTTGGTCGAGCATATATGATACTAGGGAGGTTCCGTCGCTCAGATTCCGGTGAATTTGATGGTGTCCGAGCGTAGCCTGCGTCGTTGTGATTCCAAATCTTCTTTCGGATCGTCAATCGGGTTAGTAACGAATAAGTTATGAATTTATTCGTTTTCCGTATTGCGATTTAGCCTAAATTGACCTTAGGCTTGTCAAAATGGATAATTGGAAATTCCATTATGCTCGTTACTTCATTCTGGTGATTATGGGCTGTTTGTTTGATCAGATTTGATGACAGGTGGATTCAGAAATTGCCTGCGGGCAAAACGTTATTCTGGCAAAATTTAATTAATTAATTGAAGGTTAATTAATTAAATTGGGATTCTAGAAAATGCTATAAGCTAATTAAATTCAAAGGAATGAATTTAACTGGTGTTTGAAGCGAGAAGTTTAATATGAGGAATATGATATTCTCAACAGGTGTTGTTGAAGGTTTCAGTTTAACTATAGTTTAGTTGTTTTGGGAGCGTATCCAAGCACGATAAAGGAGGATAGTCCGAGTGGGAAACGGACTCAATAGTTGGTTTGCGAGGTTTTATTGTTCTTACCTGCGAGGTAAGTGTATATGAATTACACTTGCTTAATATATGTTATGTATTTAATATGCCATGATTGTATGCATGCTTGTGTGTATATATCTGTTTGTTATGGTTGTATGCATGCTTATATGTATATGAGTGAGACGACGATGATGATGAATTGATATTCTTTATGAAAGCATGCATGAGGTACATGAGATGATAGTGGAAAGAATGTGATGAAAAAAATATGATGAAAGCATGAATTTGAGTAATGATATGAAAGTGATAATATAGGATGGTAATTGATTAATTAGCCCAACTGGGTACCGCACGGGTTTCCGGGGGACGAGATCGCTACCTGATCTACAGGGGGCCTCAGAGGTCGCTACCTGATCTACAGGGGGCCTCAAGATAAGAAAAATAGTCCAAGATCGCAACCTGATCTACAGGGGGTCTTAGGACAAGATGGCCGAGGTCGCTACCTGATCTACAGGGGGCCTAGGACACTATCGGGTTGGCCAACCGAAAGAAAAAAAAAGAAAGAAAGAAAAGAAATACGAAAGCACGTGAGAAAATATATCGTACGATCAGTTGGGGCTAGTTAGTTAATTATCACCTATGCATCGATGCGATCGAGTCTAGCATGTTATATGTTATGTTATGATTATTTTTATGTGATGAGATGATATGGTTATATGTGATGTGTGATAACATGCTTGAATGTTTATGTTTATGTGATATGAATGGTTGTGGAATTATATGTGAATGTGGATATGTATGTGTGCTTTGAAATTGAGGAAGGGTATAGAGTGTCCTTTGGGAACGGGATATTAGATACTTATATATATTGGGAGAGTGCGATTTGTATACCCTTACTGAGCGTGTGGCTCATTGTTGTTATATCCACATATTTTTCAGCTACTCAGACTCGGCCTGATCAAGGCAAGGACATTGGACCCAACACCTGGATTTGAGATCATATCAGGTGGGCTGTTATGGGATGCTACCGCCTAGGATGTTTTGCATGGTTTTAAAACAGTTGTGTTTTGGTTAAACGGAGTTTATGACGTATGTTAGTATGTATATATGTTGTGAATATGGTTGTAAGATAAAGTTTTAAAAATTTACGTTTTCCGCTTTTCCGCTTATTGTTTTAAACAGGGTTAATTAATTGGTAATCAACTAGAAATGAAATAGGTGTCACACTGATAATAGGAATGACTTCCTATTAAACCTGCACAAATCCGGGCTCGGGCCGGGCCATACCTAAAAACTCTACCCATAAGGTGCGGGTCGGGCTGGCCCGACCCGGTTTGTCCGGGCCACAAACGCTACCCATGTCCACCCATGTAAAAAAACGGGCGGGCTACTGGGCCGGCCCGGATGGCCCGTATGTACTTGCTTGTGTGTTTTTTCTCGAAATTTATCGTTCAAAAAAAGTAATTTAATAAATTTAATACACACTTTCAATCCAATTATACTTGCATAGTGCACTACCAACAAGTTCAATAACAATCAAACCACAAAAAAGAACAAGTCCAAATACCTAAAAAACAATAAGTATCATTACAGTCAAGTTAGTCGTACAATCTTGTGTTACAAATGAATATAACTCGTTAAAATACTCCAAACAAACTAAACCAACAATCAGAATATGTAACACTCAAAACAATATAAATTATATACACATAAATATAAAAAAGTATTATATGTATAATATTGTATGCGGGCCGGACCGGGTCAGGCCCGAACGGGCCAAACTTGTTCCCATGTTTTTTCCCGGGCGGGCGGGCGGGCTGGACGGGCCGGCCCGGTTTTGTACAGGTCTACTTCCTATGATTTGTTTTTAGTTGTCCCATGCGTCTTTGTTTTAGAGCATTTTTTTAGAAGAATTTGTTGAAATAAGCTTTTTTTTATAAGCTTTTGTTTTCTATACCCCTATATTTTTTTTACCACTTTCATTAATTGTAGGTAAAAGTAATTAACCCTCAAAATTTAAAAATAAAAAAGAAACATCCATATATGGTTTCTGGTTTGGTTTCTAGTTGAGTTTCGGGTATGAGTATCTAGTATGAGTTTTTGGTATGAGTATCTAGCCTAGACCACTAGTTCTGATACCATGTTGTCACACCCCAAATTCTCAAAACTCGGGGAGTCACGGGTTAGGACCTCACAATGGGTTTTGGCCCTAGTTTGACAACGCTTTCAGTGAATTTTACAACAAGACACAAATAAGGGAACCAAAATTCATAAAACGATGTTTTAATGTCATGAATGCAACAACATGATACTATCATCCAACAACGTACTTACGATCAACATGTGTAAAGTCAACATGCTAAGAAGGAAAGACAATATAATAATATCCAATGCATCTATCCTTTATTCTCGAGAACATCGTTCTACCCTTCTGGTCATAAGAGTATCACTCAAAGGTCATGAAAAGGTATTACATTAAAGGCTAATCAGTTAAACATGCAACACATAAAAACATATCAATCACTCAACCACGAAGACAACCACGTAGTCAAAAGTCACACGAGAATAAGTCCGAGTACTAACCCGACGGTCTTGAGATTTCAACTGACTCAACATAAAACTCTGGATAATTACCCCTAATGTTATCCTCCATATCCCACGTAGCCTCATCGGCTCCCTATCTAGACCACTAGATCCTCAACATCGATATATCAATTGACCATAGACGTCTAATAATACGCTCTAGAACAGCCACTGAATACTTCACAAAAGTATGATCAGGCTCAACTATGAGATCCTCATGACTGATGATGTGTCTCGGATCTGGTATGTACTCTCTCAACTAAGATACATGAAAGACCGAATGGACACCCTGGATCTGATACCGCTGGCTCTAATGAACGGGATTTGGTAGTGGTCTTTATTGATGAAAACTTCGTTCATGGAATTGATGAACGGGATTTTCATCGACTTCTTAGACCAGCTTGTAGTGGTCGTCATTGATGACATCTTGGTTTACTCCAACAATCGATAGGAGCATGATAGACACTTGAGGACATTGTTTCGGATTCTGTAAGATAGCGAGCTTTATGCTAAGCTATCCAAGTTCGAGTTTTGGATGTCTGAGGTGGCCTTCCTCGGCCATGTAGTGACTGCTGATGGAATTAAAGTCGATCCGGCAAAGATCGAGTCAGTGTTTTCTTGGAAATCTCCGAGGAATGTAAAGGAGGTTTATAGCTTCCTAGGCTTGGCGTGCTACTACCGCCGGTATGTGGAAGGGTTTTCCTTAATTGCCCGACCAATCACCTGTCTATTAAGGAAGACTACTCGGTTTGTTTGGTCCGAGCCATGTCAGCGGAGCTTTGAGAAGCTGAAGAGCATATTGACTTCTGCTCCGATTTTAGCACAACCAGAGGGTGTGGAGGACTTTGTGCTATACAATGACGCATCCAAGTTGGGCTTGGGATGTGTCTTGATGTAGAGGGGTAAGGTTATAGTGTATGCGCCTCGACAATTGAAGACGTGTCACGAAAACTACCCGACACACGATCTAGAGTTAGCGATAGTATTCTACAGTCTTAAGATCTGGCGTCACTACCTCTATGGGGTGATGTGTCAGATCTTCACATACCATAAGAGTCTGAAGTACATATTCACTCAACGGAAGTTTAATAACAGCTAGAGGAGGTGTCTAAAGTTGATTATGGATTTCGACCTTAAGATTTTCTGCCATCCAGGGATGGCGAATGTAGTTATTGATGCTTTGAGTCGGAAGACACCTCGAGAGAAGGCTATAGTCCGGTTGACGGTACAACCTCAGTTGTAGAGAGATTTAGCATGGTTAGAGGTGGTGATTCATATTCCGGATTAAGATCGTCATCTGGCTACCTTGGAGTTGCTACCTGACTTGTTGGGAGAGGTCCGACAAAATAAGGAGACTTGCCCTATGTTGACTAGGATACAAGACAAGATGTCATGAGGGGAGGTACCTCAAATCACCATTGATGTTGATGGATCAATGAGACGCCAAGATCGTATTTGTGTTCAATTAGACAACAAGCTAAGATAGAGGATATTAGGTGAGGCTTGCGCTACCCTATACTCAGTACATCCCGGAGCAAGTAAGATGTACAAAGACGTGAGACATTCCTTCTAGTGGGGTGGTTTGAAGCCCGGCGTGGCTCGGTATGTAGCTCAGTGTGCGACATGTCAGTAGGTCAAGATTGAGCATCGTAGATCCGGAGGAGAGCTACACTCACTACCAGTACAGTAGTGGAAGTGGGAGGACATCTCTATGGATTTTGTCACATGATTGAGGCTCAAAAGTAGTTTTGATGCCATTTGGGTAGTGGTTGATCGATTGACGAAGACTGCACGTTTTATTCCTATCAAGGAAATGTCGCCGATAAGTCGTCTAGCCGAGGAGTTCACCAGGCACATTGTGAGACTCCATAGAGTTCCGAGGACTATCATTTCCGATAGTGACGCACATTTCACCTCGAGGTTCTGGCAACAGGTGCATACGGCCTTGGGGGATGAGTCTCTATTTCACCACTACTTATCACCCGCAAATTGATGGTCAAAATGGAAGGACTAGCAAGACATAAGACGATATGTTGCAAGCGTGTGTGTTGGATTGGGGACAAGTATGGCCGGACCATCTTCCCCTTGTAGAGTATTCCTATAATAATAGATGGCATGCGTCTATTGGGATGACAACTTATGAGGTCTTGTACGGGCGGATATGTCATACACCGTTGTGTTGGGATGAGCCCAACAGAGATGATGGAGTAGCTCCAGAGTAGATACAAGAAGACATCGCTCGAGTCACTCTTGTCCGGGAGCAAATGTTAGCAGCACAAAGTTGTCAGAAATTCTACGACGACAAGAGGCGTCGACCTCTGGAGTTTAGAGTATTCAGGTATGGTTGAGAGTATCATCGTCGAGAGGTGTCCGACATTTCAGAATTTAGGGGAAGTTGAGTCCCTGATATGTCGGGCCTTTTGAGATCTTGTAGAGAGTTGGAGAGGTCGCCTACTGACTAGCACTGTCACCGAGACTAGAGGGTGTCGATCCAGTCTTCCATGTATCTCAGTTGAGAGAGTACATATTAGATTCGAGACTTGTCATATGTCATGAGGATCTCATAGTTGATCCTGATCATACTTTCGTGGAGTATTTAGTGGTCGTTATAGAGCATAGTACTAGGGGTCTACATTCTAAGGATATACAGATGTTGAGGATCCAATGGTTTAGACGAGGAGCTGATGAGGCTACGTGGGAGACGAAAGATAGAATTAGGAGTAATTATCCTGAGTTTTATGCTGAGTAAGTTGCAATCTCAAGACCGTCGGGTTAGTATATACTCGGACTTCTTCTCGTGTGACTTTTGACTTCGTGGTTGTCTTTAGGGTTAAGTGATTGATTTGTTTTTATGTTTTGCATGTTTAGGTGATTAGTCTTTAATGTAGTACCTATTCATGACCTTTGAGTGATACTCTTATGAATAGAAGGGTAAAACGATGTTCTCGAGAATAAAGGATAGATGCTTTGGATATTATTATATTGTTTTTCCTTCTTATCATGTTGAATTTAGATATGTTGATCTTTAGTACGTTGTTTGTTGATAGTATCATGTTGTTGCATTCATAACATTAAAACATCGTTTTATGAATTTCTGTTTCCTTACTTGTGTCTTGTTGTAAGATCTCATGAAAGCGTTATCAAACTAGGGTCGAGACCCATTGTGAGGTCCTAACCCGTGACTCCCCGAGTTTTGAGAATTTGGGGTGTTATAGTTTGTGGTTGAGTTTCTGGTATGGTTTCTGGTTGAGTTTCTAGTATGGTTTTTGGTATGAATTTCTGGTATGGATTTTTGGCTGATTTCCTGTATGGTTTTTGGTTGAGTTTTTTATATGAATTTTTGGTATGTTTTCTGGTATGAGTTTGTGGAATGGTTTCTGGTTGAGCTTCTGGTATGAAGGCTTCTTAGATTGCTCAAGCATCAAACCAGCAAACACATCTACTAATAGTAAATATTGGAAAAGTGTCAATTCCATGCTAGTGAGTTGGATTCTCAACTCGATGTAGGAAGTATACATGCCTCTATTCTTGTACGCCCTACTACAAAAGAGCAATGAGACGACATCTTGGCTTGATTTGTAGTTAGAAATGGACCTCGTATTCTACTTGATCGAATCCAACGTCTATGGGAAGACTTAGACACTCAGTTTACAGGTGAAACTTGTACATGTGGACACGCTGGTGCAGCAAAAGAGAAAGAATGTGTTCACTAGTTCATAACATCTACTCTACATTGCATTCGATCATCATTGCTCGAGATCGTGTTCCAACTCTTAATCATGTATATTCTCTATGTGTTCAAGAAGAACATGTAAAATTAATTTCTAAAGATAAGACTCCTGACTCAGACTTTGTTGCCCTTGCGGCATCCCATTACTCTCGCTTTTCTCGTCCCAATATTTCTATGATATGCACTCGTTGCAATCGTCCAGTTCACGAAAAGTAACCTCTTATTTCAAAGTTGGCTATCTTGAGTGGTGGAATAATGGCCTAGGTGTCTCTGACCAGACCAGTGCAAACCCAGTGCGATGTGGACGTGGTATTCTTCCTACTCCATCAGTCCCAAGACAAATCCGTGTTTGACGAAATGTGAACGTTGCACTAGTTAATTTTGTATCATCTACGTCACAAATTGATACTACATATCGTTTCTCTCTTGGTCCTGCAAAAATAGAATGGGCATCCCTATATAAAATGTTTCAATCTCACCGAAACTATATTTTTGTTGAAACTTTTCCAGGTATGATCTCAAATCCTTGGATTATTGATAGTAGTGCTTCATTCCATATGACGAGCACAAAAGTACTTCTATCGGATTCATGCTCAATTTCATCATGTTATATCACTCTTCCAAATGGCACTCTATATGCTACAACTATATCTGATCTATTACTCTAGGTTCGAACATGCTTGTTCCAAATGTTTTGTTTGTACCTAGATTAAAGTGTAATATACTATATGTTCAATGCCTTGCTAATGATCTCATTTGTGTTATTACGTTTACTAAAAACATGTGTATCATTCAGCACCGAAATTCGAGGACATTGATTGGATGGGGTGACACTAGGGAGGGTGTTTTCTGGTTACACGTTTGCTATCATCTCCGTCACTCAAATCCAAATATTTCTTGTCTTCATCTAGTGACATAATTCTTCTTTGGCATCAAAGATTGAGTCATCCTTCTATTGATTTACTTAAATCTATTTCGAGAATCTCCACTTCTAGTATTTATAAACTAAAAATAACCCTTGTGATATTTTTCATAGAGAAAAAACAAACTAGAACCGTCATGCTTATGAACCTTTATTTAGGATAAAGGTAAATTCATAGAAAAGAGAAAATATCATAACTAGGTTTGTTACGACTCAGTTATACTAAAGTAACAAAGTCTGTGTACAAGCCTACGGTATGGGGTTCACGGTCAAAACAACCATACACAAGGTATTCCAAACAAGAATGCAATCCTCCTATAAATACCAACTACCTGAAACCAAAAGTCATGATAAACATGTAACTTGACAAAACTCATGAGGCTCGTTCACCTTTGGCAAATCCATCCACAAACATAGAAACTCATAAGCCGAACAAGTGTCCAAACCTCGGGTAAATGGCCAGTCCACCTTCGGCAAAGCCATCAACAACCTAGATCCAAGTCCGGTACACACATAGCTCAAAGCGTCATAGTATGGAGACTACTAGGAAGCAATCCTCTCTATAACTCTGGCTCCATCTCCAGCGGGAAAAGCCTCATGCAAAAAAAGTGTAGATATGAGTCTTGATCATCCTCACCAGAATATCTATTGAAAACCTATTCTGGTCAAACACCAAGACATTCCTCTAATACCAAAGGTAGTAGATTGTGGCAGAAAACGTATAAATCCTAGATTTGCTCATCCTACTCCTAGGATGTACGGTGTGTGTCAGCTAGTGCAATATCTCTAGTTTGGTAGTAATAACGTCGGGAACCCAAAAATCCGCTCCGAATCACCTCCACAACTGTTGTGCATATGTGCATCCAAAGATCAAGTGGTCGTGTAACTCACTCTCACTCATACACCCGCTACAAGGGTTCAACACAAGTAGCCATTGGTCTTGAACTCTTCCTTTTTTAAACTCGGGGATAGGTTGACACAACAAGGGTTAAACACAACCTAAGAACCTTACGATTTTGAGTCAGGAAAAACTAAGTCCGTGATACAAGTACCTCTTATACATTCTTCTATGGACATCTTGAATAAAATCTCGTAAATATGAACAAGATTTTAATTTTGTTTATAAAATTTAAATCAAATACATTGTTCTATAAATTCATCGAAGAGGGATAATTAATGTATACCTATTGGAAATGAGGTCCTATTTTGCTCATAGTAAATTGTTGGAGAACCAAGGACAAGATCAGATCATTCGAGATAAGACCTAGGCTATAAATCGGGGATTCACCCTCATTTTCATCATCCATGTTTGGAGCTCTCTCTCAAACCCTTGCAAACTTTCTAGTAATCAATACAAGTTTTCTTTACCATAAAAAGTTTTACAAGTTTCTTTAGCCATCAATATCGGACTCTTCCGTTTTCAAGATCGGTGATAGGTTGACATGACAAGGGGTCAATACAACCTAAGAACCACACGATTTGAAGTGAGGAAAACAGAGTCCGTGATACAAGTACCTCCTTCACATTCTTCCGTGTACATCTCTTTAATAGAATCTCGTAAGTATGAATTAACAAGATTTGTGTTTTTGTATGTCATGTTCAAATCACTGACTTTGTGATATACCTCCATTGTAGAGGGATAAACTAATATATGACAATCGAAAATAAGGTACTATTTTTCTCATAGTGTATATATATATATATATATATAGAGAGAGAGAGAGAGAGAGAGAGTATAGATCATATGAGAACACCCTCTAACGTGAGAACATGAGAACAGATTCGTAATTATTATTAGTTTTGTTACGAAGGTGTCATATCGTTTAATGTATTATTCGTAGTTATTGTTGGTTGAGTGGATTATTCGTAGTTATTGTTAGATTCCTAATTATTATTATTCGTAGTTATTATTAATTATGATATCTACTATAAATCTCAACCCTTAATACTCACCATCCAACGGTGTACGATTATTCTCATATATATATGAAAGCGTAGTTGATGAGTTGTACTCATTGTTATTGGAACACAAGAATGTGAAAGGAGAGTTGTAGAAGCAAATTTTGTAGTTGAGACAATATTTAGTAGAATATCATATCAATAACACTTTTGTTGGAAAGAAATGCAAACAAGAATAGGGAATTGTTCCTTGGATCAACAAATTGACTCAATAATAGAAGAAAATTAAGAAAAATCAATTTGAAACTCCAATTGGTGAAACCCTTCAGTAGACGTATTCGGGCTTCTTGTAGATAGGTGATGGAGTGTAAGTTGGAGCCTTGTAGACTGGTGATGGAGAGTAAACGGGGGCCTTGTAGTACACTGGAGATGGGGTGTAGACTGGAGCCTTGTAGACTGGTGATGGGGTGTAAACGGGGGCCTTGTAGTATACTGGAGATGGGGTGTAGACTGGAGCCTTGTAGACTGGTGATGGGGTGTACACGGGGGTCTTGTAGTACACTGGTGATGGGGACTTGTAGTACACTGGAGATGGGGTGTACACTGGCTTCTTGTAGTAGACGGGAGATGGGGTGTACACTGGCTTCTTGTAGTACACTGGAGATGGGGTGTACACTGGGGCCTTGTAGTACACTGGAGATGGGGCCTTGTAGTACACGGGAGATGGGGTGTACGCTGGCTTCTTGTAGTACACCGGGGAAGGGGTGTACACAGGTGAAGCCTTGTATTCGGGAGATGGAGTGTAGATGGGTTTCTTGTAGTACACCGGGGAAGGGGTGTACACGGGTGAAGACTTATATTCAGGAGAGGGGGTGTAGACGGGCTTCTTGTAGTATGGAGAAGGGGTGTAGATTGGTGAAGGCTTGTACTCGGGGGTGGGAGTGTAGACGGGCTTCTTGTAGTATGGAGATGGGGTGTAGACGGGTGAAGCTTTGTATTCAGGGGATGGAGTGTAGGCCGGTGAAGCTTTGTAAACCGGAGAAGGGGAGCTGTAGCCATAGTAATCTGCAGAGGCAATGGCAGCCAAAGCCAAGAAAAGCAAAGAGGTCAAGAGGGAAGAGCTTTTGAAAGCCATGTTGAAGGATGGGTAAGCTAAGAAACCGAAAGGAGAAGAATAAGATGAGATACAGAAGTCCCTATACGTTGGGCTTTATATATAGGGTTGTCTTTAGAAGAGTAGTATATATAATTGGACGCACGTCAGAACATGTCTAGTGTAGTTGGGATGCACTTCTTCTCTACATATGAAGGTTTCTTTGTATTGACCGTGCCCAAGGCTTATTATTGCTCGTGCATGTTCCAACACATTCGTGTACAGCTTCAGCAGTAACTGAAGACTAGTGTTTAATTACATGCTTAGAGATTGCCAGCTTCTCATTGATTTCGATCAGTAACTCAAAACTCGTTTACTGCATGCTCAAGTACTGTACAGCCATGACTCACTCTTTCAATAACAAACACTCATTTGTACTTCTTCTTTCATTATTTATACTTCTTTAGATGATTTTAAGCTTGGATAAATATTGGTTCTTCAGCTCCCGGCCGTTTTAGTTCAAGCAAAATCTTCATAAACCATAGATAACTTACATGAACAATCTCCCGTCATCCAATAATTCTTTTGTAAATCTGCAAAAAGTGCCTGAAAGTGTAAACAAGTAGGTGTAGGCAACCCACGTCTTTGCTGAATTCTACAATTCACACAAGCGAGATGCTAATCAAATTCATCTAAATTCCCTTTTTCAAATTATAAGCAAAAATCTGCTGCTGCGTAAAATAAATTGAAACCCCTCAAAAAGTTATTGATTCAATCCAGTTGGAGTCTTTTAGCCTAAAATCTGCTGTTGAAGATGCATGTAGATGGGCTTTTCATTAAGGGAATTGGATTTGCAGCAAAAATTTGCACAGTCTAGCCACGATCTATTATTTAATAGTATAGAGGAAACGTGCGTCCAAAATACATTAGACATGCCTGACGTGCATCCGATCATATATACCTTGAATTTACTAATCTTCTCAATCAATAGCTAAGCCTCCAAAAAAACAAAACTATATATAAACCCCAACCATTAAGGACTTATGCATCTCGATCATCTGCTTCATCTTCTCCTTTGACTTTCTTGGCCTAAACTTCATTCAACATGGCTTTCAAAACCTCTTCCCTCTTGGCCTCTTTGCTTTTCTTGGCTTTGGCTGCCCTTGCCTCTGCAGATTCCTATGGCTACGCCTCTCCTTCTCCGGTTTACAAAGCTTCACCTGTCTACACCCCATCTCCTGAATACAAAGCTTCACCCGTCTACACCCCATCTCCATACTACAAGAAGCCCGTCTACACTCCATCTCCTCAATACAAGGCTTCACCCGTCTACACCCCTTCCCCAGTGTACTACAAGAAGCCAGTGTACACCCCCACCCCCGAGTACAAACCTTCACCCGTCTACACCCCTTCCCCAGTGTACTACAAGAAGCCCATCTACACTCCATCTCCTGAATACAAGGCTTCACCTGTGTACTACAAGAAGCCAGTGTACACCCCCACCCCCGAATACAAACCTTCACCCGTCTACACCCCTTCCCCAGTGTACTACAAGAAGCCCGTCTACACTCCATCTCCTGAATACAAGGCTTCACCTGTCTACACCCCTTCCCCAGTGTACTACAAGAAGCCAGTTTACACCCCATCTCCCGTGTACTACAAGAAGCCGGTGTACACCCCATCTCCCGTGTACTACAAGGCCCCCGTGTACACCCCATCTCCAGTGTACTACAAGAAGCCAGTGTACACCCCATCTCCCGTCTACTACAAGGCCCCAGTTTACACTCCATCTCCAGTGTACTACAAGGCCCCAGTTTACACTCCGTCACCGGTTTACAAGGCTCCAGTGTACACCCCATCTCCAGTCTACAAGGCTCCAACTTACACTCCATCACCCGTCTACAAGAAGCCCGAATACGTCTACTGAAGGGTTTCAAAAACTGGGGTTACATATTGAGTTATCTTAATTTTTTTCAAACATTGAGTCAATTTGCTGATCCGAGAAAGAATATGATATTCTTATTTGTATTTCTTTCCAACAAGAATATATGTTATTGATATGATATTATACTAATTGTTGCCCCGACTACAGAATTGAATTGTCCAAGTGTTCGATCAACATCATTCCTCTTTTGCAATCTTTGAGAGTAAGGATGGTGTGTCTATTTTACAAACTGATAAGCTGTCAAAAGTTGAGAAAACATGAAATAATGAATTTAAGATTCACACCAAAACAAAATGAATTTAAGATGAGTTTACGTATAAAAGCTATAAATTATTGACAGTGCTTATGAAAATCAGCTTGTTCATGGAAGAAAATCAGCTTATGAAAGTGATCATCTTTTTTCTCATCATCCTCATACATGATGAATATAATCTATTGATAATAACTTGTGAAAGTCAAGCTGTCTGCAACTTATAATCTACTTGCTAACGGAGGAAGAAGATTTGAGTTTGTCATTACAAACTGATGACCTGTCAAAAACGGATCAAGTTCTAAACAGTAATCAAGTTTAGTCATAAAGGTGACACAAAGATTAAACATTCGGAAGCTGTAAACGTACTTTTTGCCTGCTATTTCGTTAAAAATAACTTCTTCTATAGTTGGAACATTATGCACATTCATATGTAGAGAAAACAGAGTAAATAATTTGGAGTTTTTGACCCCTTGTATTTTACTATGATATTATACGATATTAAATATTGTCTCAGTTATAAGACTGAGATTTTTGTGCGGAATATGAGAAATAACAAATATTCAACAAGCAAAAAAAAAAATTAAATAATAGTTCACCCAATATTGACTTAGAAAGATATTATTAAATTTCGAATCTCAAATGAACAAATAATTTGGAGTTTTTGATCACGATACAGTAACAAAACCCTAAATATAATATTTTGTCTCCTTGGCCCAAAAATAGATCTCTGAAGTGTGGCTTTTAAGAGGTATCAACAAGTTCTGTGAGTGTTCATACACATTCCCTTTTGCACTATCATTAGGTTTGTCAACTAATATATTTACTAGGAGAAGAAGCCTGATGGAGATTAAAAATCCAATATCTTGAGACTGAGAAGATTAATGATGTGGGTGTGTATTATGAAGTAAGAAGCTATCAAAAGCTGATCAGAAAAGCATGTAATGATAAATTTAAGTTGAGTTTACCAGCTATAAAATTATTGATATTACCAATGAAAGTTAGCTTATCTGCTACATATCATCTACATACTTGAGATGAGCTTCTAAACAAATGAGTAGTGGTACGCATAAAAATTCAATTATAGAAGGCGAGTAAATGACAATTTCAGGTGATAAGTTTATTCATGAAGGAGAGTCTCTAATAAAGAGTTAGAGATGAGATGTTTCACCCTTACCAAGGCAAGTAAATGATAAGTAACGATTAGTAAGTATAGAATATATGTGTAGATATAGTGAATAAAAGGAAAAAATATGTATATAATGAGAAGTTGTAGCAACCATAACATAACCACTATGAGTATGTATACTCAGGTGTATCTGTCATAGCGATACACGAACTATTCTTCTTCTTGTGTTCATATAGTATCAAAGCCATGGACATAGATTTCACTTTCCACATCTGATATTTTTTCAAATCTACCTTTCCTTCATTTTTCAGCTCTCGCCCTACAAACACAACCTCTTTGCTTCTATCTATCCATGTCTACTATTAGTAATGCTTCCCTAAATTCTTTTCTGGATCGAAATACTTCTGTTAATATCAACGATCCATTAGACCTCTCTAATTCTAATCTGGATCGAAATAGTTCTGGAAGCGCAACATTCGAATGACATTTGGTGCCAAGCAGAAGCTTGGTTTTATCGATGGAACATGTGCCAAACCAGCTGTTGGAGAACCTGATCAATTAGCTCCTTGGATTCGGGCCGATTACTTGATTCGTTGTTGGATCTTACGCTCAATACAGTCGGACATCGCTGAATCGTTTACTTACGTTGAATCGGCCTTGGCACTGTGGAAGGACATAGTGGAACGCTTTGAGGTATCAAACGCTCCTCTTATTTACCAAATTCACAAGGATTTATCATTGCTCAAACAAGAGAATACTGTTGTTGCTGTTTATTATGGCAAATTTAAGAAATTGTGGGATGAGCTCTGCTCCATAGATGTAATTCCTTCTTGCTCCTGTCGAGGAATTGTTAATTGCACATGTGATTTGATGAGGAAAATTATTGCTAGGGAAGCTAATACTCGTGTTATGCAGTTTTTAATGGGCTTAAATGAGCAATTTGAGCATATACGTAGCCAGATTCTGTCTCTTGACATTCTACCTACTGAGAATCGTGTTTTTCACATGATTTTACAAGTTGAAAAGCAGAAAGAACTTGTCACAATTCTGTTGCACATTATGTTTTTGCTGTGTTACGCTCTCCTCCATACAGACAAGCAGGGGGCAGCCGCAGAGATTTCAAGAAAGATAAGCTTGATCGTATGTGTACCTATTGTAAGGAAAAAGGTCATTTGCGTGAATCTTGTTTTAAGTTGAGGCATAACTGATTGGTATAAGGAATTTCGCAGCAAAGAAGACAGGAATTCAGGGAGTCGTGTTGATACACACAATCATTCTTATCGAACTGCTAACAATCTTGAAGTTACAGTTGTAGAAACTCCCTTAGATCTTGCAGATAATCCACCATCCTCATTTGCTATGGATTCTTCCATGATCAATGTAGTATGTCAAGAAGTTATCAAACTCATGATGGATAAACAAGCAATTTCTCCTAGCAACTTTGCATGTATTAATGCTCGTTTTGTAAACACTGTGTTAATATAAACACTTGGATCTTGGATTCTGGTGCTACAGATCATATCACCTTTTGCAAAGATTTTTTTTCTATAATGACAAAGCTAGACAGACCACTGTTGATTGGTCTTCCTGATGGATCAGTGAAGGAAGTATATGACAAAGGGATTGTTATCATCTCTCCAGTTATTACTCTCCAGGATGTTCAATATCTTCCTCACTTCAAGCATAATCTCTTGTCTATCTCTCGTTTAATCACTGATTTAACTATGGAGATCATGTTTACTCACACATCCTGTTTATTTCAGGACCTTACCAGTAAGTCTCTAATAGCTTTTGCTTACAAGGAGGGGAACCTGTACAAGTTAGCATCATCTGGCTCTCTGGATTTTACTCATGCAGTGTCCAATGTCGTTAATAAACCTTGTGATGTATCCTTATTTCATGCCAAAGTAAGCCACATGTCTTTGTCCAAAATACATCACATAGATACCTTTGTTACTTCCAAATTACATCATTTGGATTGCCATACTTGTATTACAGCAAACAACACAAACTTCCTTTTGAGTCTAGTCATTCTCGTGCAAAAAGGCCTTTAGTTTGATTCATGTGGATATTTGGGGCCCGTACCATACTTTAGCTATGTGTGGCTCTTGTTATTTTCTAACTGTAGTGGATGATTTTACTCGATGTACTTGGACGTTTCTCATGTCTAATAAGCAACAGGTACTCAACATCATTACCAACTTCCTGGCTTATGTGAAGACCCAGTTTAACACTAGTATTTAAACTTTTAGGTAAGATAATGGGCTCGAGTTCATGCAGAAACCTCTCCAAGAATTATTTATGGCTTCTAGCATTATTCACCAAAGGTCCGCCATATGTTCCACAGCAAAATGCAAGGGTCGAACGAAAGCACAGACACCTGCTTGAGACTGCACGTGCTATTCAACTCCATGCACAATTACAACTTCATTTATGGGTTGAATGTATTCTTACTGCAACATATCTTATCAACCTCATGCCCTCATCTATCCTTGCATGAAAGTCTCCTTTTAAAACTCTCCACCACATTAAACCATCTTACAATCATCTACGAGTAGTTGGATGCTTGTGCTTCAGTTTTCTTCCCAAACGAGACAAGTTGGAGCCTGTCTCAACCCCTTGTATTTTACAGGGATATCCTCCAAGTCATAAAGCTTACAAACTATATAACCTCACCACCAAAAAAATCACCATTAGTCGTCATGTCATTTTTCACGAGCATATCTTCCCTTTCAAAACAGTACCTTCCCCACCAACTACATCATCCACATCATCCTCTCTCCCATTGGTTACTCCAGCTCCTGACACAGACCCTCCAATTTTCATCTCTCCCTATCCAACTAGCTCCAATTTATCACCTACCTACCTACCACCTTCTACTTCTGCTCATGATTCTAGTTCATCACCTTCATTTGATGATTCACTTGCCGATCCTATTCAAGCACCATTCGATGCCATTCCTACCACCTCCGCTAGTCCATCATTACCTACTACTTCTTCTCACTCCCCATTAATTATTTCTCCTTCTCAAACTCCTTTAATTATCCCATCTACCCGACCTAGTCGCACCATTACACGACCTGCTTATTCGCAAGATTACAATTGCAATACCGTTTCATCTCTTACTCCTTTTTACCTTGCTCCTCATTCTCCTGAGTACATTCATGTCCTTTGTAATGTCATTCAGTCATTTGAACCATCTATTTATCACCAGGCCAAATGATCCGCTCTTTGATTTGAAGCCATGACCAAAGAAATACAGGCCCTGCAGATGAATGACACTTGGGATATAGTCCCACTTCCCTCTGGAAAAGTTGTAATTGGGTCCAAATGGATATATAAGCTCAAGTATCGAGCTGATGGTACAGTTGAAAGACATAAGGCACGGTTAGTTGCTAAGGGCTACAATCAGACGAAAGACAAAGACTACAAGCATACTTTCAGTCCGGTTGCAAAATTTGCTACCATTCGTACAGTGTTGGCATTGGCTGCTTCCCATTCATGGCCTTTGCACCAACTAGACATCAATAACGCCTTCTTACACGGCTATCTTGATGAGGAAATTTATCTTCTGCCTCCTCAAGGATACACTAAGGCTCCTTCAGGTCATGTATGTCGATTGAAGCATTCCTTATATGGTCTCAAACAGGCCAGTAGACAATGGAATATTGAATTCACCAAACAACTACTTTAGTTGGGTTTCGTCCTATCTCACCAGAACTATTCCTTATTTGTAAAGAAATCTCCTCTCGGTATAACCATTGTATTGGTGTATGTTGATGATGTGTTGCTTATTGGAGATATTCCTTCTGAGATTGAGTCCCTCAAAACTGCACTAGATTGGGCATTCATCATCAAGGACTTGGGATTAGCCAGATTTTTTCTGGGTATGGAGATTGCTCATAGCTCCACTGGCTTGCTTCTTAACTAGTGTAAATACATCTATGACATTCTTCATGATACTCAGATGCTAACCTATAAAGCTACTAGCTTTCCTATGCAACACAACACACATCTCTCATTTGAATTTGGTGATCTATACACTAACCCTGAGGCATATAGACGCTTGATCGGACGTCTCCTTTACCTCACTCTTACTAGGCCAGATATTGCATACACCGTCCAACAGCTCATTCAATTCTTAGCATCCCCACACATTCCACATTGGCATGCTGCTACCTATCTCTTACGATATATCAAAGGCACAATGGACTTTGCCCTAGCTTACTATCCACAATCTACTTTATCCCTCACAACCTACAGTGATGCTAAATGGGGTTCTTGTCCGTTTACATGTCGCTCCATCACAGGATATTGCGTTTTTCTGGGCAAATCACTTGTCTCCTGGGAAACCAAGAAGCAGCGTACAGTTACTAAGTCCTCTTTTGAAAGCGAATATAGAGCCATGTCAATGACAATCAGTGAGATCATATGGATTGATGGTCTGCTTCATAACCTTCACGTCACCATATCTCACCCTTTGTGCTCTATTGTGACAACAAAGCAGCTCAACACTTAGCTGCAAACCCCGTATTTCATGAGCGCACCAAACACCTCCGCATTAATTGTCACTTCGTACGTGATGAAGTCTAGAAAGGAGTCATCAAAACTGCTCATGTTCCATCTACACTTCAACTTGCAGACATTTTCACCAAAGCTTTAGGTGAACAGCAGCACATGTTTTTGTCTCGTAAGCTTGGACTCGTTATCCCTAGATCCAGCTTGAAGGGGGTATAGAGTATATGTGTAGATATAGTGAATAAAAGGGAAACATATGTAAATAATGACAAGTTGTAACAACCATAACAGAACCACTATGAGTATATATACTATGGCGTATCTGTCATAGCAATACACGAACTATTCTTCTTCCTGTGTTCACAATTACTAGAATGTTACATCGGTCTTTAGTGCTCCAAGTACGACCACATGCGATAAAGATGTTTCACCCTTTTACATATACATGTAATACATGGTGAGTCCCATATCAGGAGATTGTATTCATTATCAATATCTCGTCTAACATGATATCAGAGCATATATGAACGACCATACGTTTTTTATAACTACGATCCACCATTACTTTCCGCCACAATAACCCTAATCTACCCAATCCATGTCCGATGACGAGAACACCCGTGATCACTCCGGATCTTAGTTCAATGATAGTGTTGCTATCGCTACTCCACCGCATGTTACAACCCTTTCCACTCCGCACAATCCGTCTCCAACATCCGTAATCCCATTCCCCTTACCCTTGACCTTGTGAAGGTTCAATACCACACATGGGCAGCATTGTTTTCCGTCACTACTCCCGCTCATAATGTTGCCAATCATATCGATGACACTCCTCCGGATTCCTCCACTCCTCAATGGATAAAATTGGATGTTATTATAATATTGTTGATCTATGTCACCATATAGCACGGTTTCACGGGACATCCTTCTCCAAATCTTGGATCTGGATAATGTCGGTCTTGAAGCATGGATTCGAGTTCAGAACATCTTTTAGGATAACAAGAACACCCGCGCAATATATCTTTAACACGAGTTCTCCAATTGTAAACTGTCAGGGTTTGCTTCTATCTTTGCTTATTGTCTACAACTTAAATCTCTCGCTGATCAACTGAAGGGTAGGGGTGTCAATGGGTTGGGGATTACCCGAAATTCGCGGGTATTACCCGTGATGGGGATGGGGATTTTAAACGGGTATGGGGATGGGTTAAAAATTGATTTCCCGCTTGGGTATGGGAACGGGGATGAAGATAGGGGTATTCGCCCCGCTCCCCGATCTGAACCCGAACCCGACGGGGAACCGAGACGGGGAATCCGACGGGAAACCCAGACGCGAAATCCAACGGGGAACTCGGTGGGGAATCCGACGGGGAACCCAAAAAAATTGTGTTTAGTTTAGACTTTCATTGTAGTTTCAAGTTTAATTGAAATTTTATTCGGAAACTGTGTTTAAATTTAAATTGCCGATGATTTTTTAATTTCAAACTATATACGCTTTTATGCTTTTAAGAATTAAGAGTATCATACTCATTCCTACATTCCTACTTGCACAAAAAATGTATTTAAAAAAATGTTTTGAGGTTATATTTTTGTATGATTATTATATGTGTAAATTATGCTAATGCTAAGTGAAGTAAGTGCTAACCTATTATGGTGGACATGTTAATGGTGTTTGTGGTAGTGATGGTTGAGAACAATTATTAATTGTTCTTTCTACTATTATTGGCTTTATTTGAAGGTTTTTAGGGTGTGTTATTTTTCATGAGATTAGACATTGAATTCCAACAGATTTTGATTTTGCAGTTATGAATATATCTTTTTTACTATTATTGGTTTTATTTGTAGGTTTCTAAGGTTTGATCTTTTTTCATGAGATTAGATAGTGGTGATTGAGAACAATTAAAATGCGTTGAATTTGATGAAGGGGTGCAACACTGCAACAAAATAATCCTTTCCTTCGAATAAATTAGAAAAGCAATTGTTAACAATTTCCAGGAATGCTTTGGCTATCAAGGCGTTGAGGTGCACGTTGCGTACCTACTACCTACAGGGATGAGCATATATACATAACAACATCAACACTTCATATAATGTAGTATCTGTTGCATTGAGAATTAGTATTGAATACATGCCACAATGATTATCCATGTCAAGTCATCATTTAAATCCATAATAAGGATTTGATTTAGTCACACTTACTATGTTTAAAAAATATTCGAAAAAGCTAAATACACTTGAGGACAAAAATATGGGGACGGGAAATTCCCCGATGGGGACGAATATCCGACATTGATGGGGAATTTTGCGGGGAAAACTTCTAAAACTTTAAAATGGGAAAAATTAAACGGGGACGGGGATTCCCCGATGGGGACGAATATCCGACGGGGACGGGGATGGGGGACAATTTTCAATACTCGAACGGGTATGGGGATGGGGACGGGGGGCATTATACTAAACGGGGATGGGGATGAATATGGTACTCCACGACCCATATCCGACCCATCGACATCCCTACTGAAGGGTGTCGGATCTCCCGTTTCGGACAAACGTCTCGTTCTTCAACTCATCTTAGGCTTACCTGCTGAGTACAATGTTGCGGCCATCTTTATTCAACAATCGGATCCCCTTCCGAATTTCACCAAAGTCTGGTCGCAATTGCCTCTTGAAGAAACGAGATTGGTCTCTCAAACCGCCTCCGGTCAAACGACCGCCCTCAATACTTCCTGTGCCGGCAACAAATCCATTCCCTCCAGACCACAGTCCAGCCGCACCTATTCTGCACCGGACCAGACCACCCGGAGTTGTTGCCGTAGTCGGAAAGGCAAGGGCCGGCAACCTGCCGCCGCCGGCGTGAAGTTCGCCTTCCATCCGCGGCTAGGTTGGCAGCCTATTGCTGCAGCTTCTGGTGGGCCGTGTTCTCCGTCCCAGGCCGCTTGGTTTCGGGCCCAGTCTTCCAGCCCGTTTCAGCAGCAACAGATGGGCCGCCAATTTCCTCCCTGTCCTTATCCAACAACTCGACAAGGGATTCTTGGGCCTAGTCCTCAGCCCACACTGCAGCAGGCTAATTTGGGCCTTATTTGGGATGCCTACCAACAACCCACTTCCCTTGATCAAGATTTTGCGACTATGTCTCTCAATCCCGCGGACAATCTTTGCTATATGGACACGGGCGCGACATCACACATGACGAATGACTCCGGTAACCTCTCGTCTTTTTCACATAATGCATGGTTTTTTAAATTCGATAACTGTTGGAAATGATATGTGAATTCCTTCTATAGGTCTTGGCGATGCTACTTACCCACAAATAACCGACCCCTTAAATTGACCAATATCCTTGTTGCTCCCAAACTTGTCAAAAACTTGGTTTCCGTTAGACGTTTTACCACTAATAACTGTGCTTCCGTAGAATTTGACCCTTTTAATTTCACTATGAAGGATCTACAAACAAGGATCGTTCACATGAGATGTAATAGCTCCGGGGAGCTCTATCCGGTTACCAACAACCCCATTCCTCCACATCACGCTCTCTTTGTCGAGTCTTCCACAGTTTGACACGCTCATCTTGGACATCCCGGCACGCCCGTGCTGAACCTTCTGTGTTCTTCTTCTTTTCTTCATTGCAAAAAGGAGTCACCTACACCTCGTTGTCATGCTTGTCAGTTAGGAAAGCATCATAGATTGTCGTTTGATCGCTCTACTTCTACTACAGTTGCACCTTTTGACATTATTCATAGTGATATTTGGACTTCTCTCATTCCTAGTCGGGAAGGTTTTAAATATTATCTCTTATTTCTTGATGACTATTCTCATTTTTTTATGGATTTATCCTATCAAATCTAAGTCTCACGTTTTTGAGAGTGAGGATGGTGTGTCTATTTTACAAACTGATAAGCTGTCAAAAGTTGGGAAAGCATGAAATAATGAATTTAAGATGAGTTTACGTAAAAGTTGTAATCTATAGATATTGTTTATGAAAATCAGCTTGTCCATGGAAAAAATTCAGCATATGAAACGATCATTTTGCCTAAACTAATCATATTTTTTCTCATCAAGATCACGCTGTGAATATAATTAATCTATTGATAATAACTTGTGAAAGTCAAGTTGTCTGCAACTTGCTAACTGCGGAAGAAGATTTGGCTTGTCTTTAGCGTTGGTAAAACCTCACACTTTCATGTTGGTAGAATGGAAATATGGACTCATTAAGTCAATGCCTTAATTGATACAAACTCACTTATATTTTGTGGAGAAGGAATTCTACAAGATTTTATGTGGACACTCTCACAAATAATGGTTAGCTTGCTTGAGCTCTCAATTTGTGCATGATGCAAATGTACATCTTCTCCACCTATTGATAGTGGGAGGAGATCACCATCCTACACAATGATTTAGGAAGATATTTGAGAAGAGAATTCTAGAATTACACAAAATCCTAAAAGATATTTTAGAGGAGAATTATAGATTAGTTCTAGACTAATCTTATCTAGATCTTTCTTATCTTATCTTTTCTTCTTTAGATCTTTTCCCATAATGTACTCCTCCTTGTTGGATCTTATCCCATTGGACTTAAATCCAATTTGTTGGATAACCCATTTATTAATTGGGCTTGATTAAGGAGGGGCCAACAATTCTCCCTCTCACAACATAATCATGTTATACGAGGACGGTACCTTGAAAACAATCTTCAAACTTCTTGATCGGATTACCTTGGTCATAATGTCTGACTAGTTCTCATCTGTGTGCACCTTGCCAAGCTGCTGAAGCTTTTCTTCAAGAACATCTCTGATAGCATGAATTATAGTCTATATTTTGGGACTTGTTTAGACGTTTTATCTTCAATAACCTACATGTTTGGATGTTTATTATGTGATTATATTGTCGTTTCATCTACCTTTGCGGGAATCGAGGTCTACAACAAGTTTCGTTGTAATCGTAGGTAAAATGACACATTTTGGACTAAAAAGGAGCTAAGGAGTCATAGGAGCTACATTTTGGAGCTTAAAAAGGAACGCCCCGACTTGAGAGATTTCACATTAAGCTGAGAGATTTCACATTAAGCTGAGATTCACCTCGGTCAGCTACAGTGTCACCTCGACCGAGGTGATTTTGAGGAACGCCCCGACCGAGGCGAACACCCTGACGCGGCGAGGAGATATATTTTATTTGGCTGAGATCTTTTAATTATGGAAAGAAGATCTTATATTTTTGGGCTGGATTTCTGGAAGGAAGAAGATATATTCAGCTGATTTAATTAGATATATTTTATGGGAAAATATCTTTCTAAGATATCTTATCTTTGGGAGGCAATTTTCCTATAAAAGGGTTGGATTTTCCATAAATTAAAGGCATGCTTAGAGGGCTGAGAGCATCCAGCAATTAAGGGATTTTTCCGGAGTTTTGAAGGAAGGAATGAAGATTGAAGATCAATAAGGAAGGATTGATAGCTTGTTATAGCTTTTGAGGGGATTTGTAAGACTTTCTTAGATTCCCTTTTGTTGATTGTCTTGTTGTGATCCAATGAACGCTTATTTGTGTGATATTTGATTCAGTTATTGAGACCTTGTTCTTAAGGTTTTGTGTTCAAATATCATTCCTTTCTCATATATTTGATTATTGCTTTCATGATGATGAGTGGCTAATTTCTTTGTGTGATTCTAGGGTGATTGGCTGAAAGTTGTGGGAAAGACGATGATAGAATGATCTTAATCACAGTAGGACCCTGAAAGCTCGAGTCTTTATCCTTAACCCTAGAGCATCTCGCTCATTCGATGAACATCTCGACCGGGATGGAATTTGTCTGACCGAGGTGACTTTTTGATCCGAAACTGAGAGTTAAGTGTTAGAGTTTGCCAAATCCTATTCTTATTACACCTTTCCTGGTTTAATGCAAGCCTAGGATGAGACTTACCCGGTAATTCCTTTGTTTGTTTACCCAAGATTATAAGTGTAGTTAATAAAGGTTTATCCTTTATTGGGGTTTGAGTGTGCCTTCATTCCATCTTTATGAGTTAGCCTGAGACTTACGCAGTAAATGTTGATTCTATTCCCTTAGTTGGTATGTTGGTTTGAGATTATAATTCCTTTCCTTAGTACCTTGAGACTTACCCGGTAATAGGTTCTTCGGTTTGGAATAGTGAGTAGTGAGACTTACCCGGTAATCTATTCCACTTTAGAAACACCTTCCCTTTGCAAATCTCAGCTTTGTCCGCTTATCTTTAGATCTTGAGTTGGAACCACAACTAGATGCTTTAATCCCTAGAATTGCATATTCCTTTAATTGACTTTTTATCATTTTTTATTGCTTTAATCGCTTTTGTGGTTAGTAATTACATTGACTACTTGTACTTGCTTAGGTTTCACCTAAGTCCCTGTGATCGACCCCTGGAATTCTTGCTTTTTACTATAATTAACCGTACACTGCGGGTTCACATCCTTGTTTGAAGCATACTTCTTGGGTTATAAATTTAAAGCTTGCACACACCATTTGGAGCGAACAATCTCGGATCCTGTGATGTCGTATATCGATGTGCTTCGAGCGGGAGTGAAGAGTTGAATTCTTTGCCAAGTGAATTGTGCTTTGATTATCACATTGCAAGATATAGCGATCTTGCTCTACTCTCATCTCCATCAAGAAGTTCTTCATCCATAACATCTCCTTGTATGCCTCAGTAGCTGCAATATATTTTGCTTCAGTGGTGGACAAGGCAACACTCTTTTGTAACTTTGATTGCCAAGAAACAGCTCCCCCTGCAAATGTAATCACATACCTTGACATTGATTTCTTGGAATCATTATCACCGGCCCAGTCGGCATCTGTTTATCCTTGTAGTATTGGCTTCTCTTTTCCGAAGCATAAGCACCTATTAGTAGTGCCTCGTAGATATCGGAGGATCCATTTCACTGCAGCCCAATGTTCCTTTCCTGGATTTGCTAGGAAGCGACTCACTACTCCAAGTGCATATGCATTGTCGGGCCTAGTGCACACCATGGCATACATAAGGTTGCCTATTGTCGAAGCATAAGGGGTCTTCTCCATATCTTGCTTCTCTTGTTCACTAGTTGGGCATTGTTTTGAACTTAACTTAAAGTGCCCAACAAGTGGTGTGCTTACCGGATTAGCTTGGTGCATATTGAATCTCTCTAGCACCTTTTTGATGTATCTTTCTTGGGATAGCCACAACATCTTCTTTGATCGATCACGAATGATCTTCATCCCAAGAATTTACTTTGCCGGTCCTAAGTCTTTCATGGCAAAGCTCTTGCTTAAATCTTTCTTTAGAGTATCTATCTTGTTACGATCATGACCTACTATTAACATGTCATCCACATAAAGTAAGAGTATAAGAAAGTTGCCACTAACGTAGCTCTTCATGAAGACACATGGGTCACATGGATTCCTCTTGAAGTCATGATCGGCCATGAAAGAGTCGAACTTTTTGTACCATTGCCTTAGTGCCTGTTTTAGCCCATAGAGACTCTTCGTTAGTCGGCAGACTTGATTCTCCTTGTCTGGTTCTTTAAATCCTTCAGGTTTCTCCATGTATATCTCCTCTTCAAGATCTCCGTGAAGAAAGGCGATCTTGACGTCGAGTTATTCGATCTCCAAGTCTAGAGCAACTGCTATACCAAGAACAACTCGGATTGATGACATCTTCACTACCGGAGAGAATATCTCTTCAAATTCGATGCATTTCTTTTGTTGGAATCCTTTTACGACCAATCAAGCCTTGTACCGAGGCTTTGAGTTTTCATCCTCCGATTTTATTTGGTATACCCATCTGTTCTTCAGAGCTCACCTCCCTTTTGGTAGCTCCACCAGCTCATGTGTGTGGTTTTCATGCAAGGATTCCATTTCATCTTGCATGACTCTTACTCACTCATTCTTGTGGGTGTCATTCATAGCCTCCTTGTAGCTTTGAGGCTCCCCCTCATCCGTGAGGGTCACATATTCGTCCGGAGTGTATCGTGTAGATGGTCATCTATCTTTGGATGACCTTCTCGGTTGAGAATCTGGTGGAGTGCTCGATTGTGCTTCTGGCCCTTGGTGGCTTTCTTCATCACCGAGCTCTGAAGAAGGATCACTCTCTTCATTATTGTCGCTTTGTGGTGTGACTTCTTCTGAAGTGATTTGTCGTGTAGGAGAAGGATAAGGGTCTTGCGTGCTCCTTTTGACTCTTGATCTTGGCTTCTCTAACGGTGAATATATTCAATTGTTTGATCTTCGAAGAATACTACATCTCAACTTATAACGATCTTGTTGTTGGTCGGATCCCATAGCCGGTATCCGAGTTCATCTATTGGTGAGCCAAGATAGATACATTCTTTGGTCCTGGCATCAAGCTTGGCACATTCGTCCCTGGGTATGTGAACGAATGCTCTACATCCGAACACCTTTAGATGGTCATACGAAACCTTATTTCTTGACCAAACTTCCTCCGGGGTGTCTCCATCCAGGGGAACAAACGGCGTAAGGTTGACAATATCGGTGACGGTCTTCACAGCTTCTCCCCAGAACGACTTGGGAAATTTTGCGTGCGATAGCATACACCGAACTCTTTCTGTAATTGTTCAGTTCATTCTCTTTGGCAAGCCCGTTCAGCTGTGGTGTCTTAGGTGGCATCTTCTCCATACTGATTTCATGAGATCTACAATATATGCTTTAAATCGACCTCGGTCTTCTCCTCCATTTTCCTATCGCACACTCTTGAGCTTTTGTCTTGTCTCTCGTTCCACCTGAGCAACAAAATCCTTGAATGCATCAAGAACTTGGTCTTTGGTCTTTAAGAGATAAACCCATACCTTCCTTGGGTGGTCGTCTATGAAGGTGACAAAATAGGACGCACCACCAAGGGATTTTTCGGACATGGAGCAAACATCGGTGTGCACAAGATCTAGAATATTATTTCATCTTCTAGGTTGATAAGACGTTTGGAAGGACACTCTATGTTGTTTACCAGCCAAACAACCAGCACAAGGGTCAAGAGAGTTACCTTGCACCTTTGGGAGGAGTTGTCTTCGCGCTAGTGTGTGAAGACCCTTCTCGCTCATGTGCCCGAGCCTTCGGTGCCATAATTCCATGTCTAATCCTACAACATTGACTTATCCTTTACAGATCTTGGCTTGTGAGACATATAATGATCCTTCCTTCTTTTACGGAGCCATTATCATGCTTCCTTGGATGAGCTTCCATTTGCCGCCGCCAAAGTGATTTACTAGGCCAAAATCGTCAAGCTTTCCGGCTGATATGAGGTTGAGGCGCATACTAGGGACATGCCTCACATCCATAAGGGTAATCTTGCATCTCGTATTTGATACCAGGATGATGTCTCCTATACCAATGATCTTGCTCCTATTTTGATTCCCCATCTGAACATTACCAAAGTCACCGCTTTGGTAGGTTGAGAAGAAACTCTCATGAGGAGTAACGTGGAATGATGCACCGGAATCGACAATCCAGGAGCTATCGTCAGAGGCGATATTCAGGAAGTTGTCTTCTCCGAAGAGATATAGATCATCACCTTCATCTGCCATGGCAGTCGTACCCTTATCTTCCTCTCGCTTCTTTGGTTGGTGAATTTGGTATGGCTTGACATTGCCGGCCTTTTGATCTTTCTAAAGAAATCAACATTCTTATTTCTTATGGCCTATTTTTCCACAATAATAACAAGTTGGCCTAGAGCATGACATAGACCGACCTCGAGACTGGTCTCGGCTTCGGTTCATATTAGCCCATGTGTATCGCTTCTATTCCGGTTGTCAATAATGTTCACCTTAGATTGGGTAGACGTGCCTCGTTCCATCCTTCTAACTTCTTCACCAAGTCGGCTATCAATGATGGCATCCATGGTGAGCTTCTCTTCTGGGGTTGAGTTACTAAGAGTAACTACGAGAGTGTCCCAACTCTCTGTAAGGGAACTAAGGAGTATAAGGGCTTGCAACTCATCTTCGAGTTTCATTCCAGCTTTACTTAGCTGATTAATGAGCCCCTTGAAATTATTAAAGTGCTCAATCATGTTTTGGCCATCCTTGTACTCAATATTCACCAACCGTTAAACTAGAACGGCTTTGTTACGAGGCGTTTTCTTTTGAATCATGGACTCAAGTTTTACCCATAATTCAAAAGCATTTGTATATGTAGATACATGTTCAAATAGAGATTTGTTGATGTACTTCCGGATCATGGCGAATGCTTTCCGGTTTAGAAGCTCCCACTCCTTCTCGCTCTTCCCTTCGGGCTTATCCTTGCTGGTGATGGGATCGTACAAATCCTTACAATAAAGGTGGTCTTCCATCATCGGCTTCCAATAAGAATAATTATCCACCGTGAGTTTGAACATCTCGCCATCGTGAATGACGGTAGCCTCCATCTTGACAACACGAGCTAAGGAAAAACGACCGGACTAACCTTGTTCTGATACCAGTTGTTGGGAAAACCTCCCACTTTCATGTTGGTAGAATGGTAATATGGACTAATAAAGTCAATGACTTAATTGATACAAACTCACTTATATTTTTGTGGAGAAGGAATTCTACAAGATTTTGTGTGGGCACTCTCAAAAATTATGTTTAGCTTGCTTGAGCTCTCAATTTGTGCATGATGCAAATGTACAACTTCTCCACCTATTGATAGTGGGAGGAGATCACCATCCTACCCAATGATCTAGGAAGATATTTGAGAAGAGAATTCTAGAATTACACAAAATCCTAGAAGATATTTTAGAGGAGAATTCTAGATTAGTTCTAGACTAATCTTATCTAGATCTTTCTTATCTTATCTTTTCTTCTCTGGATGTTTCTCCATAATAGACTCCTCCTTGTTGGATCTTAGCCCATTGGACTTAAATCCAATTTGTTGGATAACCCATTTATTAGTTGGGCTTGATTAAGAAGGGAACAACAATTACAAACTAATAACCTATAAAAAAACAAATAAAGCTTTCTTACAAAAATGATAAGGTAAACATGAAATGATGCAATCCTCTTGGCTATTGATCCGAGGTTTAGGCATTTGTTTGTCTTGTGAGTGTTTATGTTTGTTTATGACTTTGTCGAAGGTGAATGAACCTCAGTAGTTGTGTCAGGTTACATGTTTCTCATGACTTTTGGTTTCAGGTAGTTGGTATGTCCAGGAGGATTGCATGCATGTTTGAAATACCTTGTGTATGATTGTTTTTGGCCATAGACCCCAGGTCGTAGGCTTGTACATAAAATTTGTTACTTTAGTTTAATTGGGTCGTAACAAACCTAGTTATGCTATTTTCTCCTTTCAATGAATTTACCTTTATCCAAAAAAATACATGTGACACAAAGATAGTTTTGTTCTCATGACCGGTGCATACAATATATTTGACAAAATTAAGAAACAACTTAATTTCTTCTTATTTTGAGGGAGGGGGTAGGAAAGAGATGTTTTAGTGTGGTGCGAACAAAGACAAGCAAAACCACTTGATTGCTTGACTCGGATCCGTTGCTACTGTAGGGGCGAACTGAATCAATTTTTTCAAAAATTCAAAACAGTTGAACTAGATCGAAGTGGCGGAACCGGTGGCGAAGGCGCGACTGTAGAGAAGCATAAACGCGACTGTGGTGGTGAAGGGGCGACCGCCGATGAACAATTGCACGATTGCAGGGTGACATAACCACCGGTTGAGCTAGGTGCGGGTGCCGTGAGGGTGCCGCGACCGCAACTAAGGAAGGGCACAGGTGTGGTGTGAGACAAAAGAGTGGTGGGGACGCATGTCTCAATTCCTGACGACCCCGGTTAACTTTGGTGAGACTCCGAGGGTAAAAGAAGTTTTTATTTTTTGGCTACAACAATCAATTTAGAAGTAATCATAATTGAGAGTTAAAGCATTAAATAAACGAGAATGAGAGAAATAAAGTGTAATGGTTGATGGTCTGGTTGACTCTTTTTGAGGAATTTGATGAAAGACTCAATTTTTTTTACTAAATCGAACGAACAGTTGGGGCATCCAATAACTTGGCTTTGATACCATTTTGATATGGGGTATTCACCCGTGTAGTTTGTCTAATCTTTTGACGCCTGAACTCGATGAAAAAGAGAAACAAAAGAGAAACATAAATGACACGAATAAATAAAGGGAAAGATAGATCAAGGTTGAACCTTAAGAAACAACCAGGAGGCACGCTACGACGCGATGACATGTAACACACAACCAGCTAAATCCTATAGAACTCCTCCTGCTAATCCACACACAAACGGTTACAAAGACCCTAGAGCACCTAGAGGTTTGCTTCTAGCTAGTTAAAGCACCTTGCTTACGCCGTTGGCAAGTAGAACAAACTCAAACAAGTCCAAGTGAGGCAAGTAAGATGTCTCTTACTCAGATTTGCTCTTCACTCCGTGAATACGACGGTAGACACCGTAGGGGAATAACACACGTCTTTATCGATAATTGTATATATATCTAGATCAAAAATAATGAGCCACAACCACTCTATATATAGAAGAGGGGTGTGTCACGTGTAACATTAGGGTGTCCGAAAATTAGCTTCCTATTTATCTAAAATAGGATAAGATATATTTCAAAAGAAATAATAAAATAAGATCAATTTTCTACGAAGATTAAATCTTCTTAAAGTAAATAAAATTGATTCCATCTCCTAATAAGATAAGATATATTTTTAACTAAATAAAAAAAGATCAATCTTATAGAAAGATTAAATCTTCTAAACAAAAATAGATTATATCTTCTAATAAGATAAGATCTTTAAGCTTTCTTATTAGAAGACTTAATTTTATTCTAAAAAAATCAAATTAGTGCCGATCGAAAATATAATTAATGCCCAACAAAATATAACCCATGATTAAACGAGTCTCTTATGGATCAAAAATATAATACAGATGGGCCGAGATCATTTCTCCTCCACACACAACTATGGGTCGGACATGGCTTTTGTGGGTCATGGTTCGTGATAGCATCGTTGATCGGGAAGACTTGTATAGTTGATCTAATCTTTAATGGGAGAATCTAGAGGGCAGGTCCGGAAAGTATACCCTTCAAGATTGTGGACCTCACATGGCGATCCTACATAGATAGCTTGAAGAGGTGTAGCAAGAATAGTTGGACCCTCACATGGCTCATGTCATTTCCCATTCTCATGTCTGTGCGGCCTACGTGGATGAAAGTGAATCTTGCATGGTCTCCCCTCACGTGCGGATGAATATGTCTTCTTCTATCAAGATGGATCCTCAAGGTCTCGTTAAGCCTTCTCCTATCTTGAACTCTTATAACGTGATCGATCATGTTCTAATGTACCCTTGACCTTGTAGCTTGGAAAGGCTTGATCCTTCTTCTCCTTTTGGCAACAATCCTTCTCCTTTTCTTATGTCTTGGACTCCATAATTGTCTTTGCCTTCTCTTCATAGCCTTTATCTTCCTCTTCCTAGTAGGAGGCTCTGGATGTGCTCTTGCAGCAGGATGCGATCTTGGTGATGAGTGTGATCTTGTAAATGCTCCTGGAACAGACCATATGTCTTGGTGTGATCTTGGAGATGAGTGTGATCCTGGAGATGCTCCCACATCATTTTCTCTATGAAATACATGTTTTCTCTATTTCTTTTCTTATCACAAGGCTTGTATAATTTTAGTTTATGAAGTACCAATTCTTATTTTTGTTCTTATTTCCCATCATCTTACATATATGGTTGTCTTGGTTCTTTGAGTTCGTCCCGAAGAAGTTGGTTGCAAAAGGAAGTTCAGTTATTCCCGTTAGGGAGTGTTTGTGACTGATTGTAACAGTCAAAAATTGAAGATGACCTAATCGAGAATTTTAAGGAATTAAATCCGTTTTAAAACGAGATACATCTCGAGGTAACTTGCTCCTAGATGATATTACAACCCGGTGTTATTTGGAGCATTTGGGAGCTTCAATTAATAAAAATACAGTTGAGAGAAATGATCAGGACATCGGACATGTCCAAGATATGAAAAAACATGGAAAGGCAAAACGGCTAAAAGAGTCGCTATTTCGTTTCTTAGCGGCTAAGAAAGACGGCTTAGGAATACGCGTTTTTCGAGACAATTGCGGAATAATTATCCATACAATATTTTAGATTTATTATTCCAATTTCGAGAAGTTTGGAGAAGGGGTCTTGAACCGCTTTTTCGGATCGGTGAAAGGATAATTATCGATTCCGCTAAAGGATAATCATCGACTCCGCATATTTTAGATTTATTATTCCAATTTCGAGAAGTTTGGAGAAGGGGTCTTGAACCGCTTTTTCGGATCGGTGAAAGGATAATTATCGATTCCGCTAAAGGATAATCATCGACTCCGCTAAAGGATAATTATCGTCTTCGCTATAAATAGCAGAAATATCGTTTATTAATTCATTTTCCTTCACGTTTCCTCGTAAAAGCTCTGATTTCTCTCAACCTTCAAACTCAGATCTACTCTTCGTTTCTAATCCGATTTCAAATCCGTTTGAGTTTTTGGATTCCTCTCTTCATTCTCTTCATTTTGGTACCGAGTTTCTACATTTCCGAGCAAGGGAAGGTTTGGTCGAGCATATATGATACTAGGGAGGTTCCGTCGCTCAGATTCCGGTGAATTTGATGGTGTCCGAGCGTAGCCTGCGTCGTTGTGATTCCAAATCTTCTTTCGGATCGTCAATCGGGTTAGTAACGAATAAGTTATGAATTTATTCGTTTTCCGTATTGCGATTTAGCCTAAATTGACCTTAGGCTTGTCAAAATGGATAATTGGAAATTCCATTATGCTCGTTACTTCATTCTGGTGATTATGGGCTGTTTGTTTGATCAGATTTGATGACAGGTGGATTCAGAAATTGCCTGCGGGCAAAACGTTATTCTGGCAAAATTTAATTAATTAATTGAAGGTTAATTAATTAAATTGGGATTCTAGAAAATGCTATAAGCTAATTAAATTCAAAGGAATGAATTTAACTGGTGTTTGAAGCGAGAAGTTTAATATGAGGAATATGATATTCTCAACAGGTGTTGTTGAAGGTTTCAGTTTAACTATAGTTTAGTTGTTTTGGGAGCGTATCCAAGCACGATAAAGGAGGATAGTCCGAGTGGGAAACGGACTCAATAGTTGGTTTGCGAGGTTTTATTGTTCTTACCTGCGAGGTAAGTGTATATGAATTACACTTGCTTAATATATGTTATGTATTTAATATGCCATGATTGTATGCATGCTTGTGTGTATATATCTGTTTGTTATGGTTGTATGCATGCTTATATGTATATGAGTGAGACGACGATGATGATGAATTGATATTCTTTATGAAAGCATGCATGAGGTACATGAGATGATAGTGGAAAGAATGTGATGAAAAAAATATGATGAAAGCATGAATTTGAGTAATGATATGAAAGTGATAATATAGGATGGTAATTGATTAATTAGCCCAACTGGGTCCCGCACGGGTTTCCGGGGGACGAGATCGCTACCTGATCTACAGGGGGCCTCAGAGGTCGCTACCTGATCTACAGGGGGCCTCAAGATAAGAAAAATAGTCCAAGATCGCAACCTGATCTACAGGGGGTCTTAGGACAAGATGGCCGAGGTCGCTACCTGATCTACAGGGGGCCTAGGACACTATCGGGTTGGCCAACCGAAAGAAAAAAAAAGAAAGAAAGAAAAGAAATACGAAAGCACGTGAGAAAATATATCGTACGATCAGTTGGGGCTAGTTAGTTAATTATCACCTATGCATCGATGCGATCGAGTCTAGCATGTTATATGTTATGTTATGATTATTTTTATGTGATGAGATGATATGGTTATATGTGATGTGTGATAACATGCTTGAATGTTTATGTTTATGTGATATGAATGGTTGTGGAATTATATGTGAATGTGGATATGTATGTGTGCTTTGAAATTGAGGAAGGGTATAGAGTGTCCTTTGGGAACGGGATATTAGATACTTATATATATTGGGAGAGTGCGATTTGTATACCCTTACTGAGCGTGTGGCTCATTGTTGTTATATCCACATATTTTTCAGCTACTCAGACTCGGCCTGATCAAGGCAAGGACATTGGACCCAACACCTGGATTTGAGATCATATCAGGTGGGCTGTTATGGGATGCTACCGCCTAGGATGTTTTGCATGGTTTTAAAACAGTTGTGTTTTGGTTAAACGGAGTTTATGACGTATGTTAGTATGTATATATGTTGTGAATATGGTTGTAAGATAAAGTTTTAAAAATTTACGTTTTCCGCTTTTCCGCTTATTGTTTTAAACAGGGTTAATTAATTGGTAATCAACTAGAAATGAAATAGGTGTCACACTGATAATAGGAATGACTTCCTATTAAACCTGCACAAATCCGGGCTCGGGCCGGGCCATACCTAAAAACTCTACCCATAAGGTGCGGGTCGGGCTGGCCCGACCCGGTTTGTCCGGGCCACAAACGCTACCCATGTCCACCCATGTAAAAAAACGGGCGGGCTACTGGGCCGGCCCGGATGGCCCGTATGTACTTGCTTGTGTGTTTTTTCTCGAAATTTATCGTTCAAAAAAAGTAATTTAATAAATTTAATACACACTTTCAATCCAATTATACTTGCATAGTGCACTACCAACAAGTTCAATAACAATCAAACCACAAAAAAGAACAAGTCCAAATACCTAAAAAACAATAAGTATCATTACAGTCAAGTTAGTCGTACAATCTTGTGTTACAAATGAATATAACTCGTTAAAATACTCCAAACAAACTAAACCAACAATCAGAATATGTAACACTCAAAACAATATAAATTATATACACATAAATATAAAAAAGTATTATATGTATAATATTGTATGCGGGCCGGACCGGGTCAGGCCCGAACGGGCCAAACTTGTTCCCATGTTTTTTCCCGGGCGGGCGGGCGGGCTGGACGGGCCGGCCCGGTTTTGTACAGGTCTACTTCCTATGATTTGTTTTTAGTTGTCCCATGCGTCTTTGTTTTAGAGCATTTTTTTAGAAGAATTTGTTGAAATAAGCTTTTTTTTATAAGCTTTTGTTTTCTATACCCCTATATTTTTTTTACCACTTTCATTAATTGTAGGTAAAAGTAATTAACCCTCAAAATTTAAAAATAAAAAAGAAACATCCATATATGGTTTCTGGTTTGGTTTCTAGTTGAGTTTCTGGTATGAGTATCTAGTATGAGTTTTTGGTATGAGTATCTAGCCTAGACCACTAGTTCTGATACCATGTTGTCACACCCCAAATTCTCAAAACTCGGGGAGTCACGGGTTAGGACCTCACAATGGGTTTTGGCCCTAGTTTGACAACGCTTTCAGTGAATTTTACAACAAGACACAAATAAGGGAACCGAAATTCATAAAACGATGTTTTAATGTCATGAATGCAACAACATGATACTATCATCCAACAACGTACTTACGATCAACATGTGTAAAGTCAACATGCTAAGAAGGAAAGACAATATAATAATATCCAATGCATCTATCCTTTATTCTCGAGAACATCGTTCTACCCTTCTGGTCATAAGAGTATCACTCAAAGGTCATGAAAAGGTATTACATTAAAGGCTAATCAGTTAAACATGCAACACATAAAAACATATCAATCACTCAACCACGAAGACAACCACGTAGTCAAAAGTCACACGAGAATAAGTCCGAGTACTAACCCGACGGTCTTGAGATTTCAACTGACTCAACATAAAACTCTGGATAATTACCCCTAATGTTATCCTCCATATCCCACGTAGCCTCATCGGCTCCCTATCTAGACCACTAGATCCTCAACATCGATATATCAATTGACCATAGACGTCTAATAATACGCTCTAGAACAGCCACTGAATACTTCACAAAAGTATGATCAGGCTCAACTATGAGATCCTCATGACTGATGATGTGTCTCGGATCTGGTATGTACTCTCTCAACTAAGATACATGAAAGACCGAATGGACACCCTGGATCTGATACCGCTGGCTCTAATGAACGGGATTTGGTAGTGGTCTTTATTGATGAAAACTTCGTTCATGGAATTGATGAACGGGATTTTCATCGACTTCTTAGACCAGCTTGTAGTGGTCGTCATTGATGACATCTTGGTTTACTCCAACAATCGATAGGAGCATGATAGACACTTGAGGACATTGTTTCGGATTCTGTAAGATAGCGAGCTTTATGCTAAGCTATCCAAGTTCGAGTTTTGGATGTCTGAGGTGGCCTTCCTCGGCCATGTAGTGACTGCTGATGGAATTAAAGTCGATCCGGCAAAGATCGAGTCAGTGTTTTCTTGGAAATCTCCGAGGAATGTAAAGGAGGTTTATAGCTTCCTAGGCTTGGCGTGCTACTACCGCCGGTATGTGGAAGGGTTTTCCTTAATTGCCCGACCAATCACCTGTCTATTAAGGAAGACTACTCGGTTTGTTTGGTCCGAGCCATGTCAGCGGAGCTTTGAGAAGCTGAAGAGCATATTGACTTCTGCTCCGATTTTAGCACAACCAGAGGGTGTGGAGGACTTTGTGCTATACAATGACGCATCCAAGTTGGGCTTGGGATGTGTCTTGATGTAGAGGGGTAAGGTTATAGTGTATGCGCCTCGACAATTGAAGACGTGTCACGAAAACTACCCGACACACGATCTAGAGTTAGCGATAGTATTCTACAGTCTTAAGATCTGGCGTCACTACCTCTATGGGGTGATGTGTCAGATCTTCACATACCATAAGAGTCTGAAGTACATATTCACTCAACGGAAGTTTAATAACAGCTAGAGGAGGTGTCTAAAGTTGATTATGGATTTCGACCTTAAGATTTTCTGCCATCCAGGGATGGCGAATGTAGTTATTGATGCTTTGAGTCGGAAGACACCTCGAGAGAAGGCTATAGTCCGGTTGACGGTACAACCTCAGTTGTAGAGAGATTTAGCATGGTTAGAGGTGGTGATTCATATTCCGGATTAAGATCGTCATCTGGCTACCTTGGAGTTGCTACCTGACTTGTTGGGAGAGGTCCGACAAAATAAGGAGACTTGCCCTATGTTGACTAGGATACAAGACAAGATGTCATGAGGGGAGGTACCTCAAATCACCATTGATGTTGATGGATCAATGAGACGCCAAGATCGTATTTGTGTTCAATTAGACAACAAGCTAAGATAGAGGATATTAGGTGAGGCTTGCGCTACCCTATACTCAGTACATCCCGGAGCAAGTAAGATGTACAAAGACGTGAGACATTCCTTCTAGTGGGGTGGTTTGAAGCCCGGCGTGGCTCGGTATGTAGCTCAGTGTGCGACATGTCAGTAGGTCAAGATTGAGCATCGTAGATCCGGAGGAGAGCTACACTCACTACCAGTACAGTAGTGGAAGTGGGAGGACATCTCTATGGATTTTGTCACATGATTGAGGCTCAAAAGTAGTTTTGATGCCATTTGGGTAGTGGTTGATCGATTGACGAAGACTGCACGTTTTATTCCTATCAAGGAAATGTCGCCGATAAGTCGTCTAGCCGAGGAGTTCACCAGGCACATTGTGAGACTCCATAGAGTTCCGAGGACTATCATTTCCGATAGTGACGCACATTTCACCTCGAGGTTCTGGCAACAGGTGCATACGGCCTTGGGGGACGAGTCTCTATTTCACCACTACTTATCACCCGCAAATTGATGGTCAAAATGGAAGGACTAGCAAGACATAAGACGATATGTTGCAAGCGTGTGTGTTGGATTGGGGACAAGTATGGCCGGACCATCTTCCCCTTGTAGAGTATTCCTATAATAATAGATGGCATGCGTCTATTGGGATGACAACTTATGAGGTCTTGTACGGGCGGATATGTCATACACCGTTGTGTTGGGATGAGCCCAACAGAGATGATGGAGTAGCTCCAGAGTAGATACAAGAAGACATCGCTCGAGTCACTCTTGTCCGGGAGCAAATGTTAGCAGCACAAAGTTGTCAGAAATTCTACGACGACAAGAGGCGTCGACCTCTGGAGTTTAGAGTATTCAGGTATGGTTGAGAGTATCATCGTCGAGAGGTGTCCGACATTTCAGAATTTAGGGGAAGTTGAGTCCCTGATATGTCGGGCCTTTTGAGATCTTGTAGAGAGTTGGAGAGGTCGCCTACTGACTAGCACTGTCACCGAGACTAGAGGGTGTCGATCCAGTCTTCCATGTATCTCAGTTGAGAGAGTACATATTAGATTCGAGACTTGTCATATGTCATGAGGATCTCATAGTTGATCCTGATCATACTTTCGTGGAGTATTTAGTGGTCGTTATAGAGCATAGTACTAGGGGTCTACATTCTAAGGATATACAGATGTTGAGGATCCAATGGTTTAGACGAGGAGCTGATGAGGCTACGTGGGAGACGAAAGATAGAATTAGGAGTAATTATCCTGAGTTTTATGCTGAGTAAGTTGCAATCTCAAGACCGTCGGGTTAGTATATACTCGGACTTCTTCTCGTGTGACTTTTGACTTCGTGGTTGTCTTTAGGGTTAAGTGATTGATTTGTTTTTATGTTTTGCATGTTTAGGTGATTAGTCTTTAATGTAGTACCTATTCATGACCTTTGAGTGATACTCTTATGAATAGAAGGGTAAAACGATGTTCTCGAGAATAAAGGATAGATGCTTTGGATATTATTATATTGTTTTTCCTTCTTATCATGTTGAATTTAGATATGTTGATCTTTAGTACGTTGTTTGTTGATAGTATCATGTTGTTGCATTCATAACATTAAAACATCGTTTTATGAATTTCTGTTTCCTTACTTGTGTCTTGTTGTAAGATCTCATGAAAGCGTTATCAAACTAGGGTCGAGACCCATTGTGAGGTCCTAACCCGTGACTCCCCGAGTTTTGAGAATTTGGGGTGTTATAGTTTGTGGTTGAGTTTCTGGTATGGTTTCTGGTTGAGTTTCTAGTATGGTTTTTGGTATGAATTTCTGGTATGGATTTTTGGCTGATTTCCTGTATGGTTTTTGGTTGAGTTTTTTATATGAATTTTTGGTATGTTTTCTGGTATGAGTTTGTGGAATGGTTTCTGGTTGAGCTTCTGGTATGAAGGCTTCTTAGATTGCTCAAGCATCAAACCAGCAAACACATCTACTAATAGTAAATATTGGAAAAGTGTCAATTCCATGCTAGTGAGTTGGATTCTCAACTCGATGTAGGAAGTATACATGCCTCTATTCTTGTACGCCCTACTACAAAAGAGCAATGAGACGACATCTTGGCTTGATTTGTAGTTAGAAATGGACCTCGTATTCTACTTGATCGAATCCAACGTCTATGGGAAGACTTAGACACTCAGTTTACAGGTGAAACTTGTACATGTGGACACGCTGGTGCAGCAAAAGAGAAAGAATGTGTTCACTAGTTCATAACATCTACTCTACATTGCATTCGATCATCATTGCTCGAGATCGTGTTCCAACTCTTAATCATGTATATTCTCTATGTGTTCAAGAAGAACATGTAAAATTAATTTCTAAAGATAAGACTCCTGACTCAGACTCTGTTGCCCTTGCGGCATCCCATTACTCTCGCTTTTCTCGTCCCAATATTTCTATGATATGCACTCGTTGCAATCGTCCAGTTCACGAAAAGTAACCTCTTATTTCAAAGTTGGCTATCTTGAGTGGTGGAATAATGGCCTAGGTGTCTCTGACCAGACCAGTGCAAACCCAGTGCGATGTGGACGTGGTATTCTTCCTACTCCATCAGTCCCAAGACAAATCCGTGTTTGACGAAATGTGAACGTTGCACTAGTTAATTTTGTATCATCTACGTCACAAATTGATACTACATATCGTTTCTCTCTTGGTCCTGCAAAAATAGAATGGGCATCCCTATATAAAATGTTTCAATCTCACCGAAACTATATTTTTGTTGAAACTTTTCCAGGTATGATCTCAAATCCTTGGATTATTGATAGTAGTGCTTCATTCCATATGACGAGCACAAAAGTACTTCTATCGGATTCATGCTCAATTTCATCATGTTATATCACTCTTCCAAATGGCACTCTATATGCTACAACTATATCTGATCTATTACTCTAGGTTCGAACATGCTTGTTCCAAATGTTTTGTTTGTACCTAGATTAAAGTGTAATATACTATATGTTCAATGCCTTGCTAATGATCTCATTTGTGTTATTACGTTTACTAAAAACATGTGTATCATTCAGCACCGAAATTCGAGGACATTGATTGGATGGGGTGACACTAGGGAGGGTGTTTTCTGGTTACACGTTTGCTATCATCTCCGTCACTCAAATCCAAATATTTCTTGTCTTCATCTAGTGACATAATTCTTCTTTGGCATCAAAGATTGAGTCATCCTTCTATTGATTTACTTAAATCTATTTCGAGAATCTCCACTTCTAGTATTTATAAACTAAAAATAACCCTTGTGATATTTTTCATAGAGAAAAAACAAACTAGAACCGTCATGCTTATGAACCTTTATTTAGGATAAAGGTAAATTCATAGAAAAGAGAAAATATCATAACTAGGTTTGTTACGACTCAGTTATACTAAAGTAACAAAGTGTGTGTACAAGCCTACGGTATGGGGTTCACGGTCAAAACAACCATACACAAGGTATTCCAAACAAGAATGCAATCCTCCTATAAATACCAACTACCTGAAACCAAAAGTCATGATAAACATGTAACTTGACAAAACTCATGAGGCTCGTTCACCTTTGGCAAATCCATCCACAAACATAGAAACTCATAAGCCGAACAAGTGTCCAAACCTCGGGTAAATGGCCAGTCCACCTTCGGCAAAGCCATCAACAACCTAGATCCAAGTCCGGTACACACATAGCTCAAAGCGTCATAGTATGGAGACTACTAGGAAGCAATCCTCTCTATAACTCTGGCTCCATCTCCAGCGGGAAAAGCCTCATGCAAAAAAAGTGTAGATATGAGTCTTGATCATCCTCACCAGAATATCTATCGAAAACCTATTCTGGTCAAACACCAAGACATTCCTCTAATACCAAAGGTAGTAGATTGTGGCAGAAAACGTATAAATCCTAGATTTGCTCATCCTACTCCTAGGATGTACGGTGTGTGTCAGCTAGTGCAATATCTCTAGTTTGGTAGTAATAACGTCGGGAACCCAAAAATCCGCTCCGAATCACCTCCACAACTGTTGTGCATATGTGCATCCAAAGATCAAGTGGTCGTGTAACTCACTCTCACTCATACACCCGCTACAAGGGTTCAACACAAGTAGCCATTGGTCTTGAACTCTTCCTTTTTTAAACTCGGGGATAGGTTGACACAACAAGGGTTAAACACAACCTAAGAACCTTACGATTTTGAGTCAGGAAAAACTAAGTCCGTGATACAAGTACCTCTTATACATTCTTCTATGGACATCTTGAATAAAATCTCGTAAATATGAACAAGATTTTAATTTTGTTTATAAAATTTAAATCAAGTACATTGTTCTATAAATTCATCGAAGAGGGATAATTAATGTATACCTATTGGAAATGAGGTCCTATTTTGCTCATAGTAAATTGTTGGAGAACCAAGGACAAGATCAGATCATTCGAGATAAGACCTAGGCTATAAATCGGGGATTCACCCTCATTTTCATCATCCATGTTTGGAGCTCTCTCTCAAACCCTTGCAAACTTTCTAGTAATCAATACAAGTTTTCTTTACCATAAAAAGTTTTACAAGTTTCTTTAGCCATCAATATCGGACTCTTCCGTTTTCAAGATCGGTGATAGGTTGACATGACAAGGGGTCAATACAACCTAAGAACCACACGATTTGAAGTGAGGAAAACAGAGTCCGTGATACAAGTACCTCCTTCACATTCTTCCGTGTACATCTCTTTAATAGAATCTCGTAAGTATGAATTAACAAGATTTGTGTTTTTGTATGTCATGTTCAAATCACTGACTTTGTGATATACCTCCATTGTAGAGGGATAAACTAATATATGACAATCGAAAATAAGGTACTATTTTTCTCATAGTGTATATATATATATATATATATATATATATATATAGAGAGAGAGAGAGAGAGAGTATAGATCATATGAGAACACCCTCTAACGTGAGAACATGAGAACAGATTCGTAATTATTATTAGTTTTGTTACGAAGGTGTCATATCGTTTAATGTATTATTCGTAGTTATTGTTGGTTGAGTGGATTATTCGTAGTTATTGTTAGATTCCTAATTATTATTATTCGTAGTTATTATTAATTATGATATCTACTATAAATCTCAACCCTTAATACTCACCATCCAACGGTGTACGATTGTTCTCATATATATATGAAAGCGTAGTTGATGAGTTGTACTCATTGTTATTGGAACACAAGAATGTGAAAGGAGAGTTGTAGAAGCAAATTTTGTAGTTGAGACAATATTTAGTAGAATATCATATCAATAACACTTTTGTTGGAAAGAAATGCAAACAAGAATAGGGAATTGTTCCTTGGATCAACAAATTGACTCAATAATAGAAGAAAATTAAGAAAAATCAATTTGAAACTCCAATTGGTGAAACCCTTCAGTAGACGTATTCGGGCTTCTTGTAGATAGGTGATGGAGTGTAAGTTGGAGCCTTGTAGACTGGTGATGGAGAGTAAACGGGGGCCTTGTAGTACACTGGAGATGGGGTGTAGACTGGAGCCTTGTAGACTGGTGATGGGGTGTAAACGGGGGCCTTGTAGTATACTGGAGATGGGGTGTAGACTGGAGCCTTGTAGACTGGTGATGGGGTGTACACGGGGGTCTTGTAGTACACTGGTGATGGGGACTTGTAGTACACTGGAGATGAGGTGTACACTGGCTTCTTGTAGTAGACGGGAGATGGGGTGTACACTGGCTTCTTGTAGTACACTGGAGATGGGGTGTACACTGGGGCCTTGTAGTACACTGGAGATGGGGTGTACACTGGGGCCTTGTAGTACACTGGAGATGGGGCCTTGTAGTACACGGGAGATGGGGTGTACGCTGGCTTCTTGTAGTACACCGGGGAAGGGGTGTACACAGGTGAAGCCTTGTATTCGGGAGATGGAGTGTAGATGGGTTTCTTGTAGTACACCGGGGAAGGGGTGTACACGGGTGAAGACTTATATTCAGGAGAGGGGGTGTAGACGGGCTTCTTGTAGTATGGAGAAGGGGTGTAGATTGGTGAAGGCTTGTACTCGGGGGTGGGAGTGTAGACGGGCTTCTTGTAGTATGGAGATGGGGTGTAGACGGGTGAAGCTTTGTATTCAGGGGATGGGGTGTAGGCCGGTGAAGCTTTGTAAACCGGAGAAGGGGAGCTGTAGCCATAGTAATCTGCAGAGGCAATGGCAGCCAAAGCCAAGAAAAGCAAAGAGGTCAAGAGGGAAGAGCTTTTGAAAGCCATGTTGAAGGATGGGTAAGCTAAGAAACCGAAAGGAGAAGAATAAGATGAGATACAGAAGTCCCTATACGTTGGGCTTTATATATAGGGTTGTCTTTAGAAGAGTAGTATATATAATTGGACGCACGTCAGAACATGTCTAGTGTAGTTGGGATGCACTTCTTCTCTACATATGAAGGTTTCTTTGTATTGACCGTGCCCAAGGCTTATTATTGCTCGTGCATGTTCCAACACATTCGTGTACAGCTTCAGCAGTAACTGAAGACTAGTGTTTAATTACATGCTTAGAGATTGCCAGCTTCTCATTGATTTCGATCAGTAACTCAAAACTCGTTTACTGCATGCTCAAGTACTGTACAGCCATGACTCACTCTTTCAATAACAAACACTCATTTGTACTTCTTCTTTCATTATTTATACTTCTTTAGATGATTTTAAGCTTGGATAAATATTGGTTCTTCAGCTCCCGGCCGTTTTAGTTCAAGCAAAATCTTCATAAACCATAGATAACTTACATGAACAATCTCCCGTCATCCAATAATTCTTTTGTAAATCTGCAAAAAGTGCCTGAAAGTGTAAACAAGTAGGTGTAGGCAACCCACGTCTTTGCTGAATTCTACAATTCACACAAGCGAGATGCTAATCAAATTCATCTAAATTCCCTTTTTCAAATTATAAGCAAAAATCTGCTGCTGCGTAAAATAAATTGAAACCCCTCAAAAAGTTATTGATTCAATCCAGTTGGAGTCTTTTAGCCTAAAATCTGCTGTTGAAGATGCATGTAGATGGGCTTTTCATTAAGGGAATTGGATTTGCAGCAAAAATTTGCACAGTCTAGCCACGATCTATTATTTAATAGTATAGAGGAAACGTGCGTCCAAAATACATTAGACATGCCTGACGTGCATCCGATCATATATACCTTGAATTTACTAATCTTCTCAATCAATAGCTAAGCCTCCAAAAAAACAAAACTATATATAAACCCCAACCATTAAGGACTTATGCATCTCGATCATCTGCTTCATCTTCTCCTTTGACTTTCTTGGCCTAAACTTCATTCAACATGGCTTTCAAAACCTCTTCCCTCTTGGCCTCTTTGCTTTTCTTGGCTTTGGCTGCCCTTGCCTCTGCAGATTCCTATGGCTACGCCTCTCCTTCTCCGGTTTACAAAGCTTCACCTGTCTACACCCCATCTCCTGAATACAAAGCTTCACCCGTCTACACCCCATCTCCATACTACAAGAAGCCCGTCTACACTCCATCTCCTCAATACAAGGCTTCACCCGTCTACACCCCTTCCCCAGTGTACTACAAGAAGCCAGTGTACACCCCCACCCCCGAGTACAAACCTTCACCCGTCTACACCCCTTCCCCAGTGTACTACAAGAAGCCCATCTACACTCCATCTCCTGAATACAAGGCTTCACCTGTGTACTACAAGAAGCCAGTGTACACCCCCACCCCCGAATACAAACCTTCACCCGTCTACACCCCTTCCCCAGTGTACTACAAGAAGCCCGTCTACACTCCATCTCCTGAATACAAGGCTTCACCTGTCTACACCCCTTCCCCAGTGTACTACAAGAAGCCAGTTTACACCCCATCTCCCGTGTACTACAAGAAGCCGGTGTACACCCCATCTCCCGTGTACTACAAGGCCCCCGTGTACACCCCATCTCCAGTGTACTACAAGAAGCCAGTGTACACCCCATCTCCCGTCTACTACAAGGCCCCAGTTTACACTCCATCTCCAGTGTACTACAAGGCCCCAGTTTACACTCCGTCACCGGTTTACAAGGCTCCAGTGTACACCCCATCTCCAGTCTACAAGGCTCCAACTTACACTCCATCACCCGTCTACAAGAAGCCCGAATACGTCTACTGAAGGGTTTCAAAAACTGGGGTTACATATTGAGTTATCTTAATTTTTTTCAAACATTGAGTCAATTTGCTGATCCGAGAAAGAATATGATATTCTTATTTGTATTTCTTTCCAACAAGAATATATGTTATTGATATGATATTATACTAATTGTTGCCCCGACTACAGAATTGAATTGTCCAAGTGTTCGATCAACATCATTCCTCTTTTGCAATCTTTGAGAGTAAGGATGGTGTGTCTATTTTACAAACTGATAAGCTGTCAAAAGTTGAGAAAACATGAAATAATGAATTTAAGATTCACACCAAAACAAAATGAATTTAAGATGAGTTTACGTATAAAAGCTATAAATTATTGACAGTGCTTATGAAAATCAGCTTGTTCATGGAAGAAAATCAGCTTATGAAAGTGATCATCTTTTTTCTCATCATCCTCATACATGATGAATATAATCTATTGATAATAACTTGTGAAAGTCAAGCTGTCTGCAACTTATAATCTACTTGCTAACGGAGGAAGAAGATTTGAGTTTGTCATTACAAACTGATGACCTGTCAAAAACGGATCAAGTTCTAAACAGTAATCAAGTTTAGTCATAAAGGTGACACAAAGATTAAACATTCGGAAGCTGTAAACGTACTTTTTGCCTGCTATTTCGTTAAAAATAACTTCTTCTATAGTTGGAACATTATGCACATTCATATGTAGAGAAAACAGAGTAAATAATTTGGAGTTTTTGACCCCTTGTATTTTACTATGATATTATACGATATTAAATATTGTCTCAGTTATAAGACTGAGATTTTTGTGCGGAATATGAGAAATAACAAATATTCAACAAGCAAAAAAAAAAATTAAATAATAGTTCACCCAATATTGACTTAGAAAGATATTATTAAATTTCGAATCTCAAATGAACAAATAATTTGGAGTTTTTGATCACGATACAGTAACAAAACCCTAAATATAATATTTTGTCTCCTTGGCCCAAAAATAGATCTCTGAAGTGTGGCTTTTAAGAGGTATCAACAAGTTCTGTGAGTGTTCATACACATTCCCTTTTGCACTATCATTAGGTTTGTCAACTAATATATTTACTAGGAGAAGAAGCCTGATGGAGATTAAAAATCCAATATCTTGAGACTGAGAAGATTAATGATGTGGGTGTGTATTATGAAGTAAGAAGCTATCAAAAGCTGATCAGAAAAGCATGTAATGATAAATTTAAGTTGAGTTTACCAGCTATAAAATTATTGATATTACCAATGAAAGTTAGCTTATCTGCTACATATCATCTACATACTTGAGATGAGCTTCTAAACAAATGAGTAGTGGTACGCATAAAAATTCAATTATAGAAGGCGAGTAAATGACAATTTCAGGTGATAAGTTTATTCATGAAGGAGAGTCTCTAATAAAGAGTTAGAGATGAGATGTTTCACCCTTACCAAGGCAAGTAAATGATAAGTAACGATTAGTAAGTATAGAATATATGTGTAGATATAGTGAATAAAAGGAAAAAATATGTATATAATGAGAAGTTGTAGCAACCATAACATAACCACTATGAGTATGTATACTCAGGTGTATCTGTCATAGCGATACACGAACTATTCTTCTTCTTGTGTTCATATAGTATCAAAGCCATGGACATAGATTTCACTTTCCACATCTGATATTTTTTCAAATCTACCTTTCCTTCATTTTTCAGCTCTCGCCCTACAAACACAACCTCTTTGCTTCTATCTATCCATGTCTACTATTAGTAATGCTTCCCTAAATTCTTTTCTGGATCGAAATACTTCTGTTAATATCAACGATCCATTAGACCTCTCTAATTCTAATCTGGATCGAAATAGTTCTGGAAGCGCAACATTCGAATGACATTTGGTGCCAAGCAGAAGCTTGGTTTTATCGATGGAACATGTGCCAAACCAGCTGTTGGAGAACCTGATCAATTAGCTCCTTGGATTCGGGCCGATTACTTGATTCGTTGTTGGATCTTACGCTCAATACAGTCGGACATCGCTGAATCGTTTACTTACGTTGAATCGGCCTTGGCACTGTGGAAGGACATAGTGGAACGCTTTGAGGTATCAAACGCTCCTCTTATTTACCAAATTCACAAGGATTTATCATTGCTCAAACAAGAGAATACTGTTGTTGCTGTTTATTATGGCAAATTTAAGAAATTGTGGGATGAGCTCTGCTCCATAGATGTAATTCCTTCTTGCTCCTGTCGAGGAATTGTTAATTGCACATGTGATTTGATGAGGAAAATTATTGCTAGGGAAGCTAATACTCGTGTTATGCAGTTTTTAATGGGCTTAAATGAGCAATTTGAGCATATACGTAGCCAGATTCTGTCTCTTGACATTCTACCTACTGAGAATCGTGTTTTTCACATGATTTTACAAGTTGAAAAGCAGAAAGAACTTGTCACAATTCTGTTGCACATTATGTTTTTGCTGTGTTACGCTCTCCTCCATACAGACAAGCAGGGGGCAGCCGCAGAGATTTCAAGAAAGATAAGCTTGATCGTATGTGTACCTATTGTAAGGAAAAAGGTCATTTGCGTGAATCTTGTTTTAAGTTGAGGCATAACTGATTGGTATAAGGAATTTCGCAGCAAAGAAGACAGGAATTCAGGGAGTCGTGTTGATACACACAATCATTCTTATCGAACTGCTAACAATCTTGAAGTTACAGTTGTAGAAACTCCCTTAGATCTTGCAGATAATCCACCATCCTCATTTGCTATGGATTCTTCCATGATCAATGTAGTATGTCAAGAAGTTATCAAACTCATGATGGATAAACAAGCAATTTCTCCTAGCAACTTTGCATGTATTAATGCTCGTTTTGTAAACACTGTGTTAATATAAACACTTGGATCTTGGATTCTGGTGCTACAGATCATATCACCTTTTGCAAAGATTTTTTTTCTATAATGACAAAGCTAGACAGACCACTGTTGATTGGTCTTCCTGATGGATCAGTGAAGGAAGTATATGACAAAGGGATTGTTATCATCTCTCCAGTTATTACTCTCCAGGATGTTCAATATCTTCCTCACTTCAAGCATAATCTCTTGTCTATCTCTCGTTTAATCACTGATTTAACTATGGAGATCATGTTTACTCACACATCCTGTTTATTTCAGGACCTTACCAGTAAGTCTCTAATAGCTTTTGCTTACAAGGAGGGGAACCTGTACAAGTTAGCATCATCTGGCTCTCTGGATTTTACTCATGCAGTGTCCAATGTCGTTAATAAACCTTGTGATGTATCCTTATTTCATGCCAAAGTAAGCCACATGTCTTTGTCCAAAATACATCACATAGATACCTTTGTTACTTCCAAATTACATCATTTGGATTGCCATACTTGTATTACAGCAAACAACACAAACTTCCTTTTGAGTCTAGTCATTCTCGTGCAAAAAGGCCTTTAGTTTGATTCATGTGGATATTTGGGGCCCGTACCATACTTTAGCTATGTGTGGCTCTTGTTATTTTCTAACTGTAGTGGATGATTTTACTCGATGTACTTGGACGTTTCTCATGTCTAATAAGCAACAGGTACTCAACATCATTACCAACTTCCTGGCTTATGTGAAGACCCAGTTTAACACTAGTATTCAAACTTTTAGGTAAGATAATGGGCTCGAGTTCATGCAGAAACCTCTCCAAGAATTATTTATGGCTTCTAGCATTATTCACCAAAGGTCCGCCATATGTTCCACAGCAAAATGCAAGGGTCGAACGAAAGCACAGACACCTGCTTGAGACTGCACGTGCTATTCAACTCCATGCACAATTACAACTTCATTTATGGGTTGAATGTATTCTTACTGCAACATATCTTATCAACCTCATGCCCTCATCTATCCTTGCATGAAAGTCTCCTTTTAAAACTCTCCACCACATTAAACCATCTTACAATCATCTACGAGTAGTTGGATGCTTGTGCTTCAGTTTTCTTCCCAAACGAGACAAGTTGGAGCCTGTCTCAACCCCTTGTATTTTACAGGGATATCCTCCAAGTCATAAAGCTTACAAACTATATAACCTCACCACCAAAAAAATCACCATTAGTCGTCATGTCATTTTTCACGAGCATATCTTCCCTTTCAAAACAGTACCTTCCCCACCAACTACATCATCCACATCTTCCTCTCTCCCATTGGTTACTCCAGCTCCTGACACAGACCCTCCAATTTTCATCTCTCCCTATCCAACTAGCTCCAATTTATCACCTACCTACCTACCACCTTCTACTTCTGCTCATGATTCTAGTTCATCACCTTCATTTGATGATTCACTTGCCGATCCTATTCAAGCACCATTCGATGCCATTCCTACCACCTCCGCTAGTCCATCATTACCTACTACTTCTTCTCACTCCCCATTAATTATTTCTCCTTCTCAAACTCCTTTAATTATCCCATCTACCCGACCTAGTCGCACCATTACACGACCTGCTTATTCGCAAGATTACAATTGCAATACCGTTTCATCTCTTACTCCTTTTTACCTTGCTCCTCATTCTCCTGAGTACATTCATGTCCTTTGTAATGTCATTCAGTCATTTGAACCATCTATTTATCACCAGGCCAAATGATCCGCTCTTTGATTTGAAGCCATGACCAAAGAAATACAGGCCCTGCAGATGAATGACACTTGGGATATAGTCCCACTTCCCTCTGGAAAAGTTGTAATTGGGTCCAAATGGATATATAAGCTCAAGTATCGAGCTGATGGTACAGTTGAAAGACATAAGGCACGGTTAGTTGCTAAGGGCTACAATTAGACGAAAGACAAAGACTACAAGCATACTTTCAGTCCGGTTGCAAAATTTGCTACCATTCGTACAGTGTTGGCATTGGCTGCTTCCCATTCATGGCCTTTGCACCAACTAGACATCAATAACGCCTTCTTACACGGCTATCTTGATGAGGAAATTTATCTTCTGCCTCCTCAAGGATACACTAAGGCTCCTTCAGGTCATGTATGTCGATTGAAGCATTCCTTATATGGTCTCAAACAGGCCAGTAGACAATGGAATATTGAATTCACCAAACAACTACTTTAGTTGGGTTTCGTCCTATCTCACCAGAACTATTCCTTATTTGTAAAGAAATCTCCTCTCGGTATAACCATTGTATTGGTGTATGTTGATGATGTGTTGCTTATTGGAGATATTCCTTCTGAGATTGAGTCCCTCAAAACTGCACTAGATTGGGCATTCATCATCAAGGACTTGGGATTAGCCAGATTTTTTCTGGGTATGGAGATTGCTCATAGCTCCACTGGCTTGCTTCTTAACTAGTGTAAATACATCTATGACATTCTTCATGATACTCAGATGCTAACCTATAAAGCTACTAGCTTTCCTATGCAACACAACACACATCTCTCATTTGAATTTGGTGATCTATACACTAACCCTGAGGCATATAGACGCTTGATCGGACGTCTCCTTTACCTCACTCTTACTAGGCCAGATATTGCATACACCGTCCAACAGCTCATTCAATTCTTAGCATCCCCACACATTCCACATTGGCATGCTGCTACCTATCTCTTACGATATATCAAAGGCACAATGGACTTTGCCCTAGCTTACTATCCACAATCTACTTTATCCCTCACAACCTACAGTGATGCTAAATGGGGTTCTTGTCCGTTTACATGTCGCTCCATCACAGGATATTGCGTTTTTCTGGGCAAATCACTTGTCTCCTGGGAAACCAAGAAGCAGTGTACAGTTACTAAGTCCTCTTTTGAAAGCGAATATAGAGCCATGTCAATGACAATCAGTGAGATCATATGGATTGATGGTCTGCTTCATAACCTTCACGTCACCATATCTCACCCTTTGTGCTCTATTGTGACAACAAAGCAGCTCAACACTTAGCTGCAAACCCCGTATTTCATGAGCGCACCAAACACCTCCGCATTAATTGTCACTTCGTACGTGATGAAGTCTAGAAAGGAGTCATCAAAACTGCTCATGTTCCATCTACACTTCAACTTGCAGACATTTTCACCAAAGCTTTAGGTGAACAGCAGCACATGTTTTTGTCTCGTAAGCTTGGACTCGTTATCCCTAGATCCAGCTTGAAGGGGGTATAGAGTATATGTGTAGATATAGTGAATAAAAGGGAAACATATGTAAATAATGACAAGTTGTAACAACCATAACAGAACCACTATGAGTATATATACTATGGCGTATCTGTCATAGCAATACACGAACTATTCTTCTTCCTGTGTTCACAATTACTAGAATGTTACATCGGTCTTTAGTGCTCCAAGTACGACCACATGCGATAAAGATGTTTCACCCTTTTACATATACATGTAATACATGGTGAGTCCCATATCAGGAGATTGTATTCATTATCAATATCTCGTCTAACATGATATCAGAGCATATATGAACGACCATACGTTTTTTATAACTACGATCCACCATTACTTTCCGCCACAATAACCCTAATCTACCCAATCCATGTCCGATGACGAGAACACCCGTGATCACTCCGGATCTTAGTTCGATGATAGTGTTGCTATCGCTACTCCACCGCATGTTACAACCCTTTCCACTCCGCACAATCCGTCTCCAACATCCGTAATCCCATTCCCCTTACCCTTGACCTTGTGAAGGTTCAATACCACACATGGGCAGCATTGTTTTCCGTCACTACTCCCGCTCATAATGTTGCCAATCATATCGATGACACTCCTCCGGATTCCTCCACTCCTCAATGGATAAAATTGGATGTTATTATAATATTGTTGATCTATGTCACCATTAGCAAGGATGTCCTTCTCACCATCCTTAAACTTGGATCGATAGAGCGAGAAAGCTTGGATACGTATCAAAGGGTTATTTCGTGATATTTAATTTGCCAAGGCGCGTTGTAGATCTGGAAGGACGGTTCATAAATTGCCGGCTTGATTCCCACAAGTTTGTAGCAAACTATTGTCAAACCCTAAAAACATCATAGATCAACGCGCTAAAGTTGATCATCTTATAAGCGACACGAGATTAGTCTTATAACTTATCGATGGTATGTCTAACAAATACGCCGTCGTCGGGAGCATCATTAGCCAGACGGATCCGCTAACGTCCTCTATGCAGGCTCGTAGCATTCTTAGCTAGGAGGAAGCTCGTGTCAACCGATCTTCTGAAGATACAACGGCACTGAGGACTACTGTCGTTGCGAAAGACGACACTCTATACGTAAAACTAAGAAAAATGAATAAAATAGTCCTATCCAACCAGTGGCGGCCGCATGATTTCTAAGAGGGGGCAAAAATAAATTATCGATAAATATGAAAACAAAATAGCGATAAAAACAAAGTCAATATGTCATCTAGTTACGAAGTTTTGACTACAAGTTTATCAAAAATAAATAGTCAATGTTACAACAACAAAGGGTGCGATTTGACATATTTTGATATTATTGAAGAATATCTTCATCACAGAGAATGTTCTTTCATCATCGTAACCGCCGGTTACGATGATGAAATGGCTTCCATTATGAATAGTAGACAAGCTTCTGGCATGGCTGGAATAGGGAACATTGAGAAAATTGGATTGAAGAGGCCATTAAAGGGACCATTAGAGCCGAAGAACACACAGGGTTAAACCCTTGTTCTTGACATAGGAGCTCTTTCCAGGATCTGATCCGGGGATATCCGGGTTGTACCCGGTATCCGAAAGTTCACTAGAAACTCAGCTGAGCTTGAAGATGACAAAAATCTGGATATAGATTCAATCTGTTGGAAAAAACTCAGCACGTTCCCAACTCACACCGAATATTTATAAACGGGTATTTTGATGCGCAGTCACACTCCTAAACTTCACTTTTGTGTATAGCCTTTTTGGATCCAACTTCTTCACATTACATTATATTCCATTTGCAACCATTTACAGCAATATATATTGCACTAGGTCGGTGGGTAATCAACCCAAAGTACCGACTTACACAAAAACCTAAGTAGATATTAAGAGAGATAATTCTAGCTTAAAACTATTCTAAACTAATCTAAACTAACCTACCATAATTCAAATGATTACTTTACCACTAATCTACAAATGTCTTTACTTTTCACATTCAAACACAACAATTCTAGATGCTTCTCTGCAGCTTGTATCAAGTTGGGACCAAACTTCATTACCACATACTTAATAGCCTAATTAGATATGGATTAACCCAACACAGTAATCTTAGCTATTGGGTACAAAATCAACGTTCCTTACTGGCTTAAGGTAAAAAAAAACAGAGCCTTATAGTTTTCTTCTTGATTTTCAATTTTTGAATGAAAATTCAAAGGCTAATGAGTTTTTAATCATTGTTTTGAACAAGAAAATGATTTTTGATAGAATGTGCAATTCTGTGTAAATGAGGATGCCCTACGTAAATATTGTAAATACGTTTGTTATAAATATATCCATCAGTCAATGAAAACCCCACGAGGAATTTATTCATATTCTTACATGGTATCAGCCTTCTTTCCTCCTCTTCCGCACGCTCTTTTCCCCGACGACTAACCCTGATTCCGTTTCTCTGTCGAGGCTTCCTTTGTGTGTCCACCTGCCACCTTCACCTCCAGTACCACGGATCACATGGCCCCTCTCATGGCTGCCGACAAAAAGCAATATTTTCATTCCGCCCTCGGTACGTATATCCAACATCAAGAACAACATCACTCGCGTCCTTTACCATGACACTCCTTACGCTTCATGAGTCACCTTATTTTGCGTCACTGCGAAGAATCATAATATTTTGGATCACATTGATGCCATGGTTCCCAAGCCGGTTGACATTGATGACACCCTCTGGCAACAAGTTGACGCAACCGTTCTTCAAAGGATATATAGCACGGTTTCACGGGACATCCTTCTCCAAATCTTGGATCTGGATAATGTCGGTCTTGAAGCATGGATTCGAGTTCAGAACATCTTTTAGGATAACAAGAACACCCGCGCAATATATCTTTAACACGAGTTCTCCAATTGTAAACTGTCAGGGTTTGCTTCTATCTTTGCTTATTGTCTACAACTTAAATCTCTCGCTGATCAACTGAAGGGTAGGGGTGTCAATGGGTTGGGAATTACCCGAAATTCGCGGGTATTACCCGTGATGGGGATGGGGATTTTAAACGGGTATGGGGATGGGTTAAAAATTGATTTCCCGCTTGGGTATGGGAACGGGGATGAAGATAGGGGTATTCGCCCCGCTCCCCGATCTGAACCCGAACCCGACGGGGAACCGAGACGGGGAATCCGACGGGAAACCCAGACGCGGAATCCAACGGGGAACTCGGTGGGGAATCCGACGGGGAACCCAAAAAAATTGTGTTTAGTTTAGACTTTCATTGTAGTTTCAAGTTTAATTGAAATTTTATTCGGAAACTGTGTTTAAATTTAAATTGCCGATGATTTTTTAATTTCAAACTATATACGCTTTTATGCTTTTAAGAATTAAGAGTATCATACTCATTCCTACATTCCTACTTGCACAAAAAATGTATTTAAAAAAATGTTTTGAGGTTATATTTTTGTATGATTATTATATGTGTAAATTATGCTAATGCTAAGTGAAGTAAGTGCTAACCTATTATGGTGGACATGTTAATGGTGTTTGTGGTAGTGATGGTTGAGAACAATTATTAATTGTTCTTTCTACTATTATTGGCTTTATTTGAAGGTTTTTAGGGTGTGTTATTTTTCATGAGATTAGACATTGAATTCCAACAGATTTTGATTTTGCAGTTATGAATATATCTTTTTTACTATTATTGGTTTTATTTGTAGGTTTCTAAGGTTTGATCTTTTTTCATGAGATTAGATAGTGGTGATTGAGAACAATTAAAATGCGTTGAATTTGATGAAGGGGTGCAACACTGCAACAAAATAATCCTTTCCTTCGAATAAATTAGAAAAGCAATTGTTAACAATTTCCAGGAATGCTTTGGCTATCAAGGCGTTGAGGTGCACGTTGCGTACCTACTACCTACAGGGATGAGCATATATACATAACAACATCAACACTTCATATAATGTAGTATCTGTTGCATTGAGAATTAGTATTGAATACATGCCACAATGATTATCCATGTCAAGTCATCATTTAAATCCATAATAAGGATTTGATTTAGTCACACTTACTATGTTTAAAAAATATTCGAAAAAGCTAAATACACTTGAGGACAAAAATATGGGGACGGGAAATTCCCCGATGGGGACGAATATCCGACATTGATGGGGAATTTTGCGGGGAAAACTTCTAAAACTTTAAAATGGGAAAAATTAAACGGGGACGGGGATTCCCCGATGGGGACGAATATCCGACGGGGACGGGGATGGGGGACAATTTTCAATACTCGAACGGGTATGGGGATGGGGACGGGGGGCATTATACTAAACGGGGATGGGGATGAATATGGTACTCCACGACCCATATCCGACCCATCGACATCCCTACTGAAGGGTGTCGGATCTCCCGTTTCGGACAAACGTCTCGTTCTTCAACTCATCTTAGGCTTACCTGCTGAGTACAATGTTGCGGCCATCTTTATTCAACAATCGGATCCCCTTCCGAATTTCACCAAAGTCTGGTCGCAATTGCCTCTTGAAGAAACGAGATTGGTCGCTCAAACCGCCTCCGGTCAAACGACCGCCCTCAATACTTCCTGTGCCGGCAACAAATCCATTCCCTCCAGACCACAGTCCAGCCGCACCTATTCTGCACCGGACCAGACCACCCGGAGTTGTTGCCGTAGTCGGAAAGGCAAGGGCCGGCAACCTGCCGCCGCCGGCGTGAAGTTCGCCTTCCATCCGCGGCTAGGTTGGCAGCCTATTGCTGCAGCTTCTGGTGGGCCGTGTTCTCCGTCCCAGGCCGCTTGGTTTCGGGCCCAGTCTTCCAGCCCGTTTCAGCAGCAACAGATGGGCCGCCAATTTCCTCCCTGTCCTTATCCAACAACTCGACAAGGGATTCTTGGGCCTAGTCCTCAGCCCACACTGCAGCAGGCTAATTTGGGCCTTATTTGGGATGCCTACCAACAACCCACTTCCCTTGATCAAGATTTTGCGACTATGTCTCTCAATCCCGCGGACAATCTTTGCTATATGGACACGGGCGCGACATCACACATGACGAATGACTCCGGTAACCTCTCGTCTTTTTCACATAATGCATGGTTTTTTAAATTCGATAACTGTTGGAAATGATATGTGAATTCCTTCTATAGGTCTTGGCGATGCTACTTACCCACAAATAACCGACCCCTTAAATTGACCAATATCCTTGTTGCTCCCAAACTTGTCAAAAACTTGGTTTCCGTTAGACGTTTTACCACTAATAACTGTGCTTCCGTAGAATTTGACCCTTTTAATTTCACTATGAAGGATCTACAAACAAGGATCGTTCACATGAGATGTAATAGCTCCGGGGAGCTCTATCCGGTTACCAACAACCCCATTCCTCCACATCACGCTCTCTTTGTCGAGTCTTCCACAGTTTGACACGCTCATCTTGGACATCCCGGCACGCCCGTGCTGAACCTTCTGTGTTCTTCTTCTTTTCTTCATTGCAAAAAGGAGTCACCTACACCTCGTTGTCATGCTTGTCAGTTAGGAAAGCATCATAGATTGTCGTTTGATCGCTCTACTTCTACTACAGTTGCACCTTTTGACATTATTCATAGTGATATTTGGACTTCTCTCATTCCTAGTCGGGAAGGTTTTAAATATTATCTCTTATTTCTTGATGACTATTCTCATTTTTTTATGGATTTATCCTATCAAATCTAAGTCTCACGTTTTTGAGAGTGAGGATGGTGTGTCTATTTTACAAACTGATAAGCTGTCAAAAGTTGGGAAAGCATGAAATAATGAATTTAAGATGAGTTTACGTAAAAGTTGTAATCTATAGATATTGTTTATGAAAATCAGCTTGTCCATGGAAAAAATTCAGCATATGAAACGATCATTTTGCCTAAACTAATCATATTTTTTCTCATCAAGATCACGCTGTGAATATAATTAATCTATTGATAATAACTTGTGAAAGTCAAGTTGTCTGCAACTTGCTAACTGCGGAAGAAGATTTGGCTTGTCTTTAGCGTTGGTAAAACCTCACACTTTCATGTTGGTAGAATGGAAATATGGACTCATTAAGTCAATGCCTTAATTGATACAAACTCACTTATATTTTGTGGAGAAGGAATTCTACAAGATTTTATGTGGACACTCTCACAAATAATGGTTAGCTTGCTTGAGCTCTCAATTTGTGCATGATGCAAATGTACATCTTCTCCACCTATTGATAGTGGGAGGAGATCACCATCCTACACAATGATTTAGGAAGATATTTGAGAAGAGAATTCTAGAATTACACAAAATCCTAAAAGATATTTTAGAGGAGAATTATAGATTAGTTCTAGACTAATCTTATCTAGATCTTTCTTATCTTATCTTTTCTTCTTTAGATCTTTTCCCATAATGTACTCCTCCTTGTTGGATCTTATCCCATTGGACTTAAATCCAATTTGTTGGATAACCCATTTATTAATTGGGCTTGATTAAGGAGGGGCCAACAATTCTCCCTCTCACAACATAATCATGTTATACGAGGACGGTACCTTGAAAACAATCTTCAAACTTCTTGATCGGATTACCTTGGTCATAATGTCTGACTAGTTCTCATCTGTGTGCACCTTGCCAAGCTGCTGAAGTTTTTCTTCAAGAACATCTCTGATAGCATGAATTATAGTCTATATTTTGGGACTTGTTTAGACGTTTTATCTTCAATAACCTACATGTTTGGATGTTTATTATGTGATTATATTGTCGTTTCATCTACCTTTGCGGGAATCGAGGTCTACAACAAGTTTCGTTGTAATCGTAGGTAAAATGACACATTTTGGACTAAAAAGGAGCTAAGGAGTCATAGGAGCTACATTTTGGAGCTTAAAAAGGAACGCCCCGACTTGAGAGATTTCACATTAAGCTGAGAGATTTCACATTAAGCTGAGATTCACCTCGGTCAGCTACAGTGTCACCTCGACCGAGGTGATTTTGAGGAACGCCCCGACCGAGGCGAACACCCTGACGCGGCGAGGAGATATATTTTATTTGGCTGAGATCTTTTAATTATGGAAAGAAGATCTTATATTTTTGGGCTGGATTTCTGGAAGGAAGAAGATATATTCAGCTGATTTAATTAGATATATTTTATGGGAAAATATCTTTCTAAGATCTCTTATCTTTGGGAGGCAATTTTCCTATAAAAGGGTTGGATTTTCCATAAATTAAAGGCATGCTTAGAGGGCTGAGAGCATCCAGCAATTAAGGGATTTTTCCGGAGTTTTGAAGGAAGGAATGAAGATTGAAGATCAATAAGGAAGGATTGATAGCTTGTTATAGCTTTTGAGGGGATTTGTAAGACTTTCTTAGATTCCCTTTTGTTGATTGTCTTGTTGTGATCCAATGAACGCTTATTTGTGTGATATTTGATTCAGTTATTGAGACCTTGTTCTTAAGGTTTTGTGTTCAAATATCATTCCTTTCTCATATATTTGATTATTGCTTTCATGATGATGAGTGGCTAATTTCCTTGTGTGATTCTAGGGTGATTGGCTGAAAGTTGTGGGAAAGACGATGATAGAATGATCTTAATCACAGTAGGACCCTGAAAGCTCGAGTCTTTATCCTTAACCCTAGAGCATCTCGCTCATTCGATGAACATCTCGACCGGGATGGAATTTGTCTGACCGAGGTGACTTTTTGATCCGAAACTGAGAGTTAAGTGTTAGAGTTTGCCAAATCCTATTCTTATTACACCTTTCCTGGTTTAATGCAAGCCTAGGATGAGACTTACCCGGTAATTCCTTTGTTTGTTTACCCAAGATTGTAAGTGTAGTTAATAAAGGTTTATCCTTTATTGGGGTTTGAGTGTGCCTTCATTCCATCTTTATGAGTTAGCCTGAGACTTACGCAGTAAATGTTGATTCTATTCCCTTAGTTGGTATGTTGGTTTGAGATTATAATTCCTTTCCTTAGTACCTTGAGACTTACCCGGTAATAGGTTCTTCGGTTTGGAATAGTGAGTAGTGAGACTTACCCGGTAATCTATTCCACTTTAGAAACACCTTCCCTTTGCAAATCTCAGCTTTGTCCGCTTATCTTTAGATCTTGAGTTGGAACCACAACTAGATGCTTTAATCCCTAGAATTGCATATTCCTTTAATTGACTTTTTATCATTTTTTATTGCTTTAATCGCTTTTGTGGTTAGTAATTACATTGACTACTTGTACTTGCTTAGGTTTCACCTAAGTCCCTGTGATCGACCCCTGGAATTCTTGCTTTTTACTATAATTAACCGTACACTGCGGGTTCACATCCTTGTTTGAAGCATACTTCTTGGGTTATAAATTTAAAGCTTGCACACACCATTTGGAGCGAACAATCTCGGATCCTGTGATGTCGTATATCGATGTGCTTCGAGCGGGAGTGAAGAGTTGAATTCTTTGCCAAGTGAATTGTGCTTTGATTATCACATTGCAAGATATAGCGATCTTGCTCTACTCTCATCTCCATCAAGAAGTTCTTCATCCATAACATCTCCTTGTATGCCTCAGTAGCTGCAATATATTTTGCTTCAGTGGTGGACAAGGCAACACTCTTTTGTAACTTTGATTGCCAAGAAACAGCTCCCCCTGCAAATGTAATCACATACCTTGACATTGATTTCTTGGAATCATTATCACCGGCCCAGTCGGCATCTGTTTATCCTTGTAGTATTGGCTTCTCTTTTCCGAAGCATAAGCACCTATTAGTAGTGCCTCGTATATATCGGAGGATCCATTTCACTGCAGCCCAATGTTCCTTTCCTGGATTTGCTAGGAAGCGACTCACTACTCCAAGTGCATATGCATTGTCGGGCCTAGTGCACACCATGGCATACATAAGGTTGCCTATTGTCGAAGCATAAGGGGTCTTCTCCATATCTTGCTTCTCTTGTTCACTAGTTGGGCATTGTTTTGAACTTAACTTAAAGTGCCCAACAAGTGGTGTGCTTACCGGATTAGCTTGGTGCATATTGAATCTCTCTAGCACCTTTTTGATGTATCTTTCTTGGGATAGCCACAACATCTTCTTTGATCGATCACGAATGATCTTCATCCCAAGAATTTACTTTGCCGGTCCTAAGTCTTTCATGGCAAAGCTCTTGCTTAAATCTTTCTTTAGAGTATCTATCTTGTTACGATCATGACCTACTATTAACATGTCATCCACATAAAGTAAGAGTATAAGAAAGTTGCCACTAACGTAGCTCTTCATGAAGACACATGGGTCACATGGATTCCTCTTGAAGTCATGATCGGCCATGAAAGAGTCGAACTTTTTGTACCATTGCCTTAGTGCCTGTTTTAGCCCATAGAGACTCTTCGTTAGTCGGCAGACTTGATTCTCCTTGTCTGGTTCTTTAAATCCTTCAGGTTTCTCCATGTATATCTCCTCTTCAAGATCTCCGTGAAGAAAGGCGATCTTGACGTCGAGTTATTCGATCTCCAAGTCTAGAGCAACTGCTATACCAAGAACAACTCGGATTGATGACATCTTCACTACCGGAGAGAATATCTCTTCAAATTCGATGCATTTCTTTTGTTGGAATCCTTTTACGACCAATCAAGCCTTGTACCGAGGCTTTGAGTTTTCATCCTCCGATTTTATTCGGTATACCCATCTGTTCTTCAGAGCTCACCTCCCTTTTGGTAGCTCCACCAGCTCATGTGTGTGGTTTTCATGCAAGGATTCCATTTCATCTTGCATGACTCTTACTCACTCATTCTTGTGGGTGTCATTCATAGCCTCCTTGTAGCTTTGAGGCTCCCCCTCATCCGTGAGGGTCACATATTCGTCCGGAGTGTATCGTGTAGATGGTCATCTATCTTTGGATGACCTTCTCGGTTGAGAATCTGGTGGAGTGCTCGATTGTGCTTCTGGCCCTTGGTGGCTTTCTTCATCACCGAGCTCTGAAGAAGGATCACTCTCTTCATTATTGTCGCTTTGTGGTGTGACTTCTTCTGAAGTGATTTGTCGTGTAGGAGAAGGATAAGGGTCTTGCGTGCTCCTTTTGACTCTTGATCTTGGCTTCTCTAACGGTGAATATATTCAATTGTTTGATCTTCGAAGAATACTACATCTCAACTTATAACGATCTTGTTGTTGGTCGGATCCCATAGCCGGTATCCGAGTTCATCTATTGGTGAGCCAAGATAGATACATTCTTTGGTCCTGGCATCAAGCTTGGCACATTCGTCCCTAGGTATGTGAACGAATGCTCTACATCCGAACACCTTTAGATGGTCATACGAAACCTTATTTCTTGACCAAACTTCCTCCGGGGTGTCTCCATCCAGGGGAACAAACGGCGTAAGGTTGACAATATCGGTGACGGTCTTCACAGCTTCTCCCCAGAACGACTTGGGAAATTTTGCGTGCGATAGCATACACCGAACTCTTTCTGTAATTGTTCAGTTCATTCTCTTTGGCAAGCCCGTTCAGCTGTGGTGTCTTAGGTGGCATCTTCTCCATACTGATTTCATGAGATCTACAATATATGCTTTAAATCGACCTCGGTCTTCTCCTCCATTTTCCTATCGCACACTCTTGAGCTTTTGTCTTGTCTCTCGTTCCACCTGAGCAACAAAATCCTTGAATGCATCAAGAACTTGGTCTTTGGTCTTTAAGAGATAAACCCATACCTTCCTTGGGTGGTCGTCTATGAAGGTGACAAAATAGGACGCACCACCAAGGGATTTTTCGGACATGGAGCAAACATCGGTGTGCACAAGATCTAGAATATTATTTCATCTTCTAGGTTGATAAGACGTTTGGAAGGACACTCTATGTTGTTTACCAGCCAAACAACCAGCACAAGGGTCAAGAGAGTTACCTTGCACCTTTGGGAGGAGTTGTCTTCGCGCTAGTGTGTGAAGACCCTTCTCGCTCATGTGCCCGAGCCTTCGGTGCCATAATTCCATGTCTAATCCTACAACATTGACTTATCCTTTACAGATCTTGGCTTGTGAGACATATAATGATCCTTCCTTCTTTTGCGGAGCCATTATCATGCTTCCTTGGATGAGCTTCCATTTGCCGCCGCCAAAGTGATTTACTAGGCCAAAATCGTCAAGCTTTCCGGCTGATATGAGGTTGAGGCGCATACTAGGGACATGCCTCACATCCATAAGGGTAATCTTGCATCTCGTATTTGATACCAGGATGATGTCTCCTATACCAATGATCTTGCTCCTATTTTGATTCCCCATCTGAACATTACCAAAGTCACCGCTTTGGTAGGTTGAGAAGAAACTCTCATGAGGAGTAACGTGGAATGATGCACCGGAATCGACAATCCAGGAGCTATCGTCAGAGGCGATATTCAGGAAGTTGTCTTCTCCGAAGAGATATAGATCATCACCTTCATCTGCCATGGCAGTCGTACCCTTATCTTCCTCTCGCTTCTTTGGTTGGTGAATTTGGTATGGCTTGACATTGCCGGCCTTTTGATCTTTCTAAAGAAATCAACATTCTTATTTCTTATGGCCTATTTTTCCACAATAATAACAAGTTGGCCTAGAGCATGACATAGACCGACCTCGAGACTGGTCTCGGCTTCGGTTCATATTAGCCCATGTGTATCGCTTCTATTCCGGTTGTCAATAATGTTCACCTTAGATTGGGTAGACGTGCCTCGTTCCATCCTTCTAACTTCTTCACCAAGTCGGCTATCAATGATGGCATCCATGGTGAGCTTCTCTTCTGGGGTTGAGTTACTAAGAGTAACTACGAGAGTGTCCCAACTCTCTGTAAGGGAACTAAGGAGTATAAGGGCTTGCAACTCATCTTCGAGTTTCATTCCAGCTTTACTTAGCTGATTAATGAGCCCCTTGAAATTATTAAAGTGCTCAATCATGTTTTGGCCATCCTTGTACTCAATATTCACCAACCGTTAAACTAGAACGGCTTTGTTACGAGGCGTTTTCTTTTGAATCATGGACTCAAGTTTTACCCATAATTCAAAAGCATTTGTATATGTAGATACATGTTCAAATAGAGATTTGTTGATGTACTTCCGGATCATGGCGAATGCTTTCCGGTTTAGAAGCTCCCACTCCTTCTCGCTCTTCCCTTCGGGCTTATCCTTGCTGGTGATGGGATCGTACAAATCCTTACAATAAAGGTGGTCTTCCATCATCGGCTTCCAATAAGAATAATTATCCACCGTGAGTTTGAACATCTCGCCATCGTGAATGACGGTAGCCTCCATCTTGACAACACGAGCTAAGGAAAAACGACCGGACTAACCTTGTTCTGATACCAGTTGTTGGGAAAACCTCCCACTTTCATGTTGGTAGAATGGTAATATGGACTAATAAAGTCAATGACTTAATTGATACAAACTCACTTATATTTTTGTGGAGAAGGAATTCTACAAGATTTTGTGTGGGCACTCTCAAAAATTATGTTTAGCTTGCTTGAGCTCTCAATTTGTGCATGATGCAAATGTACAACTTCTCCACCTATTGATAGTGGGAGGAGATCACCATCCTACCCAATGATCTAGGAAGATATTTGAGAAGAGAATTCTAGAATTACACAAAATCCTAGAAGATATTTTAGAGGAGAATTCTAGATTAGTTCTAGACTAATCTTATCTAGATCTTTCTTATCTTATCTTTTCTTCTTTGGATGTTTCTCCATAATAGACTCCTCCTTGTTGGATCTTAGCCCATTGGACTTAAATCCAATTTGTTGGATAACCCATTTATTAGTTGGGCTTGATTAAGAAGGGAACAACAATTACAAACTAATAACCTATAAAAAAACAAATAAAGCTTTCTTACAAAAATGATAAGGTAAACATGAAATGATGCAATCCTCTTGGCTATTGATCCGAGGTTTAGGCATTTGTTTGTCTTGTGAGTGTTTATGTTTGTTTATGACTTTGTCGAAGGTGAATGAACCTCAGTAGTTGTGTCAGGTTACATGTTTCTCATGACTTTTGGTTTCAGGTAGTTGGTATGTCCAGGAGGATTGCATGCATGTTTGAAATACCTTGTGTATGATTGTTTTTGGCCATAGACCCCAGGTCGTAGGCTTGTACATAAAATTTGTTACTTTAGTTTAATTGGGTCGTAACAAACCTAGTTATGCTATTTTCTCCTTTCAATGAATTTACCTTTATCCAAAAAAATACATGTGACACAAAGATAGTTTTGTTCTCATGACCGGTGCATACAATATATTTGACAAAATTAAGAAACAACTTAATTTCTTCTTATTTTGAGGGAGGGGGTAGGAAAGAGATGTTTTAGTGTGGTGCGAACAAAGACAAGCAAAACCACTTGATTGCTTGACTCGGATCCGTTGCTACTGTAGGGGCGAACTGAATCAATTTTTTCAAAAATTCAAAACAGTCGAACTAGATCGAAGTGGCGGAACCGGTGGCGAAGGCGCGACTGTAGAGAAGCATAAACGCGACTGTGGTGGTGAAGGGGCGACCGCCGATGAACAATTGCACGATTGCAGGGTGACATAACCACCGGTTGAGCTAGGTGCGGGTGCCGTGAGGGTGCCGCGACCGCAACTAAGGAAGGGCACAGGTGTGGTGTGAGACAAAAGAGTGGTGGGGACGCATGTCTCAATTCCTGACGACCCCGGTTAACTTTGGTGAGACTCCGAGGGTAAAAGAAGTTTTTATTTTTTGGCTACAACAATCAATTTAGAAGTAATCATAATTGAGAGTTAAAGCATTAAATAAACGAGAATGAGAGAAATAAAGTGTAATGGTTGATGGTCTGGTTGACTCTTTTTGAGGAATTTGATGAAAGACTCAATTTTTTTTACTAAATCGAACGAACAGTTGGGGCATCCAATAACTTGGCTTTGATACCATTTTGATATGGGGTATTCACCCGTGTAGTTTGTCTAATCTTTTGACGCCTGAACTCGATGAAAAAGAGAAACAAAAGAGAAACATAAATGACACGAATAAATAAAGGGAAAGATAGATCAAGGTTGAACCTTAAGAAACAACCAGGAGGCACGCTACGACGCGATGACATGTAACACACAACCAGCTAAATCCTATAGAACTCCTCCTGCTAATCCACACACAAACGGTTACAAAGACCCTAGAGCACCTAGAGGTTTGCTTCTAGCTAGTTAAAGCACCTTGCTTACGCCGTTGGCAAGTAGAACAAACTCAAACAAGTCCAAGTGAGGCAAGTAAGATGTCTCTTACTCAGATTTGCTCTTCACTCCGTGAATACGACGGTAGACACCGTAGGGGAATAACACACGTCTTTATCGATAATTGTATATATATCTAGATCAAAAATAATGAGCCACAACCACTCTATATATAGAAGAGGGGTGTGTCACGTGTAACATTAGGGTGTCCGAAAATTAGCTTCCTATTTATCTAAAATAGGATAAGATATATTTCAAAAGAAATAATAAAATAAGATCAATTTTCTACGAAGATTAAATCTTCTTAAAGTAAATAAAATTGATTCCATCTCCTAATAAGATAAGATATATTTTTAACTAAATAAAAAAAGATCAATCTTATAGAAAGATTAAATCTTCTAAACAAAAATAGATTATAACTTCTAATAAGATAAGATCTTTAAGCTTTCTTATTAGAAGACTTAATTTTATTCTAAAAAAATCAAATTAGTGCCGATCGAAAATATAATTAATGCCCAACAAAATATAACCCATGATTAAACGAGTCTCTTATGGATCAAAAATATAATACAGATGGGCCGAGATCATTTCTCCTCCACACACAACTATGGGTCGGACATGGCTTTTGTGGGTCATGGTTCGTGATAGCATCGTTGATCGGGAAGACTTGTATAGTTGATCTAATCTTTAATGGGAGAATCTAGAGGGCAGGTCCGGAAAGTATACCCTTCAAGATTGTGGACCTCACATGGCGATCCTACATAGATAGCTTGAAGAGGTGTAGCAAGAATAGTTGGACCCTCACATGGCTCATGTCATTTCCCATTCTCATGTCTGTGCGGCCTACGTGGATGAAAGTGAATCTTGCATGGTCTCCCCTCACGTGCGGATGAATATGTCTTCTTCTATCAAGATGGATCCTCAAGGTCTCGTTAAGCCTTCTCCTATCTTGAACTCTTATAACGTGATCGATCATGTTCTAATGTACCCTTGACCTTGTAGCTTGGAAAGGCTTGATCCTTCTTCTCCTTTTGGCAACAATCCTTCTCCTTTTCTTATGTCTTGGACTCCATAATTGTCTTTGCCTTCTCTTCATAGCCTTTATCTTCCTCTTCCTAGTAGGAGGCTCTGGATGTGCTCTTGCAGCAGGATGCGATCTTGGTGATGAGTGTGATCTTGTAAATGCTCCTGGAACAGACCATATGTCTTGGTGTGATCTTGGAGATGAGTGTGATCCTGGAGATGCTCCCACATCATTTTCTCTATGAAATACATGTTTTCTCTATTTCTTTTCTTATCACAAGGCTTGTATAATTTTAGTTTATGAAGTACCAATTCTTATTTTTGTTCTTATTTCCCATCATCTTACATATATGGTTGTCTTGGTTCTTTGAGTTCGTCCCGAAGAAGTTGGTTGCAAAAGGAAGTTCAGTTATTCCCGTTAGGGAGTGTTTGTGACTGATTGTAACAGTCAAAAATTGAAGATGACCTAATCGAGAATTTTAAGGAATTAAATCCGTTTTAAAACGAGATACATCTCGAGGTAACTTGCTCCTAGATGATATTACAACCCGGTGTTATTTGGAGCATTTGGGAGCTTCAATTAATAAAAATACAGTTGAGAGAAATGATCAGGACATCGGACATGTCCAAGATATGAAAAAACATGGAAAGGAAAAACGGCTAAAAGAGTCGCTATTTCGTTTCTTAGCGGCTAAGAAAGACGGCTTAAGAATACGCGTTTTTCGAGACAATTGCGGAATAATTATCCATACAATATTTTAGATTTATTATTCCAATTTCGAGAAGTTTGGAGAAGGGGTCTTGAACCGCTTTTTCGGATCGGTGAAAGGATAATTATCGATTCCGCTAAAGGATAATCATCGACTCCGCATATTTTAGATTTATTATTCCAATTTCGAGAAGTTTGGAGAAGGGGTCTTGAACCGCTTTTTCGGATCGGTGAAAGGATAATTATCGATTCCGCTAAAGGATAATCATCGACTCCGCTAAAGGATAATTATCGTCTTCGCTATAAATAGCAGAAATATCGTTTATTAATTCATTTTCCTTCACGTTTCCTCGTAAAAGCTCTGATTTCTCTCAACCTTCAAACTCAGATCTACTCTTCGTTTCTAATCCGATTTCAAATCCGTTTGAGTTTTTGGATTCCTCTCTTCATTCTCTTCATTTTGGTACCGAGTTTCTACATTTCCGAGCAAGGGAAGGTTTGGTCGAGCATATATGATACTAGGGAGGTTCCGTCGCTCAGATTCCGGTGAATTTGATGGTGTCCGAGCGTAGCCTGCGTCGTTGTGATTCCAAATCTTCTTTCGGATCGTCAATCGGGTTAGTAACGAATAAGTTATGAATTTATTCGTTTTCCGTATTGCGATTTAGCCTAAATTGACCTTAGGCTTGTCAAAATGGATAATTGGAAATTCCATTATGCTCGTTACTTCATTCTGGTGATTATGGGCTGTTTGTTTGATCAGATTTGATGACAGGTGGATTCAGAAATTGCCTGCGGGCAAAACGTTATTCTGGCAAAATTTAATTAATTAATTGAAGGTTAATTAATTAAATTGGGATTCTAGAAAATGCTATAAGCTAATTAAATTCAAAGGAATGAATTTAACTGGTGTTTGAAGCGAGAAGTTTAATATGAGGAATATGATATTCTCAACAGGTGTTGTTGAAGGTTTCAGTTTAACTATAGTTTAGTTGTTTTGGGAGCGTATCCAAGCACGATAAAGGAGGATAGTCCGAGTGGGAAACGGACTCAATAGTTGGTTTGCGAGGTTTTATTGTTCTTACCTGCGAGGTAAGTGTATATGAATTACACTTGCTTAATATATGTTATGTATTTAATATGCCATGATTGTATGCATGCTTGTGTGTATATATCTGTTTGTTATGGTTGTATGCATGCTTATATGTATATGAGTGAGACGACGATGATGATGAATTGATATTCTTTATGAAAGCATGCATGAGGTACATGAGATGATAGTGGAAAGAATGTGATGAAAAAAATATGATGAAAGCATGAATTTGAGTAATGATATGAAAGTGATAATATAGGATGGTAATTGATTAATTAGCCCAACTGGGTCCCGCACGGGTTTCCGGGGGACGAGATCGCTACCTGATCTACAGGGGGCCTCAGAGGTCGCTACCTGATCTACAGGGGGCCTCAAGATAAGAAAAATAGTCCAAGATCGCAACCTGATCTACAGGGGGTCTTAGGACAAGATGGCCGAGGTCGCTACCTGATCTACAGGGGGCCTAGGACACTATCGGGTTGGCCAACCGAAAGAAAAAAAAAAAGAAAGAAAGAAAAGAAATACGAAAGCACGTGAGAAAATATATCGTACGATCAGTTGGGGCTAGTTAGTTAATTATCACCTATGCATCGATGCGATCGAGTCTATCATGTTATATGTTATGTTATGATTATTTTTATGTGATGAGATGATATGGTTATATGTGATGTGTGATAACATGCTTGAATGTTTATGTTTATGTGATATGAATGGTTGTGGAATTATATGTGAATGTGGATATGTATGTGTGCTTTGAAATTGAGGAAGGGTATAGAGTGTCCTTTGGGAACGGGATATTAGATACTTATATATATTGGGAGAGTGCGATTTGTATACCCTTACTGAGCGTGTGGCTCATTGTTGTTATATCCACATATTTTTCAGCTACTCAGACTCGGCCTGATCAAGGCAAGGACATTGGACCCAACACCTGGATTTGAGATCATATCAGGTGGGCTGTTATGGGATGCTACCGCCTAGGATGTTTTGCATGGTTTTAAAACAGTTGTGTTTTGGTTAAACGGAGTTTATGACGTATGTTAGTATGTATATATGTTGTGAATATGGTTGTAAGATAAAGTTTTAAAAATTTACGTTTTCCGCTTTTCCGCTTATTGTTTTAAACAGGGTTAATTAATTGGTAATCAACTAGAAATGAAATAGGTGTCACACTGATAATAGGAATGACTTCCTATTAAACCTGCACAAATCCGGACTCGGGCCGGGCCATACCTAAAAACTCTACCCATAAGGTGCGGGTCGGGCTGGCCCGACCCGGTTTGTCCGGGCCACAAACGCTACCCATGTCCACCCATGTAAAAAAACGGGCGGGCTACTGGGCCGGCCCGGATGGCCCGTATGTACTTGCTTGTGTGTTTTTTCTCGAAATTTATCGTTCAAAAAAAGTAATTTAATAAATTTAATACACACTTTCAATCCAATTATACTTGCATAGTGCACTACCAACAAGTTCAATAACAATCAAACCACAAAAAAGAACAAGTCCAAATACCTAAAAAACAATAAGTATCATTACAGTCAAGTTAGTCGTACAATCTTGTGTTACAAATGAATATAACTCGTTAAAATACTCCAAACAAACTAAACCAACAATCAGAATATGTAACACTCAAAACAATATAAATTATATACACATAAATATAAAAAAGTATTATATGTATAATATTGTATGCGGGCCGGACCGGGTCAGGCCCGAACGGGCCAAACTTGTTCCCATGTTTTTTCCCGGGCGGGCGGGCGGGCTGGATGGGCCGGCCCGGTTTTGTACAGGTCTACTTCCTATGATTTGTTTTTAGTTGTCCCATGCGTCTTTGTTTTAGAGCATTTTTTTAGAAGAATTTGTTGAAATAAGCTTTTTTTTATAAGCTTTTGTTTTCTATACCCCTATATTTTTTTTACCACTTTCATTAATTGTAGGTAAAAGTAATTAACCCTCAAAATTTAAAAATAAAAAAGAAACATCCATATATGGTTTCTGGTTTGGTTTCTAGTTGAGTTTCTGGTATGAGTATCTAGTATGAGTTTTTGGTATGAGTATCTAGCCTAGACCACTAGTTCTGATACCATGTTGTCACACCCCAAATTCTCAAAACTCGGGGAGTCACGGGTTAGGACCTCACAATGGGTTTTGGCCCTAGTTTGACAACGCTTTCAGTGAATTTTACAACAAGACACAAATAAGGGAACCGAAATTCATAAAACGATGTTTTAATGTCATGAATGCAACAACATGATACTATCATCCAACAACGTACTTACGATCAACATGTGTAAAGTCAACATGCTAAGAAGGAAAGACAATATAATAATATCCAATGCATCTATCCTTTATTCTCGAGAACATCGTTCTACCCTTCTGGTCATAAGAGTATCACTCAAAGGTCATGAAAAGGTATTACATTAAAGGCTAATCAGTTAAACATGCAACACATAAAAACATATCAATCACTCAACCACGAAGACAACCACGTAGTCAAAAGTCACACGAGAATAAGTCCGAGTACTAACCCGACGGTCTTGAGATTTCAACTGACTCAACATAAAACTCTGGATAATTACCCCTAATGTTATCCTCCATATCCCACGTAGCCTCATCGGCTCCCTATCTAGACCACTAGATCCTCAACATCGATATATCAATTGACCATAGACGTCTAATAATACGCTCTAGAACATCCACTGAATACTTCACAAAAGTATGATCAGGCTCAACTATGAGATCCTCATGACTGATGATGTGTCTCGGATCTGGTATGTACTCTCTCAACTAAGATACATGAAAGACCGAATGGACACCCTGGATCTGATACCGCTGGCTCTAATGAACGGGATTTGGTAGTGGTCTTTATTGATGAAAACTTCGTTCATGGAATTGATGAACGGGATTTTCATCGACTTCTTAGACCAGCTTGTAGTGGTCGTCATTGATGACATCTTGGTTTACTCCAACAATCGATAGGAGCATGATAGACACTTGAGGACATTGTTTCGGATTCTGTAAGATAGCGAGCTTTATGCTAAGCTATCCAAGTTCGAGTTTTGGATGTCTGAGGTGGCCTTCCTCGGCCATGTAGTGACTGCTGATGGAATTAAAGTCGATCCGGCAAAGATCGAGTCAGTGTTTTCTTGGAAATCTCCGAGGAATGTAAAGGAGGTTTATAGCTTCCTAGGCTTGGCGTGCTACTACCGCCGGTATGTGGAAGGGTTTTCCTTAATTGCCCGACCAATCACCTGTCTATTAAGGAAGACTACTCGGTTTGTTTGGTCCGAGCCATGTCAGCGGAGCTTTGAGAAGCTGAAGAGCATATTGACTTCTGCTCCGATTTTAGCACAACCAGAGGGTGTGGAGGACTTTGTGCTATACAATGACGCATCCAAGTTGGGCTTGGGATGTGTCTTGATGTAGAGGGGTAAGGTTATAGTGTATGCGCCTCGACAATTGAAGACGTGTCACGAAAACTACCCGACACACGATCTAGAGTTAGCGATAGTATTCTACAGTCTTAAGATCTGGCGTCACTACCTCTATGGGGTGATGTGTCAGATCTTCACATACCATAAGAGTCTGAAGTACATATTCACTCAACGGAAGTTTAATAACAGCTAGAGGAGGTGTCTAAAGTTGATTATGGATTTCGACCTTAAGATTTTCTGCCATCCAGGGATGGCGAATGTAGTTATTGATGCTTTGAGTCGGAAGACACCTCGAGAGAAGGCTATAGTCCGGTTGACGGTACAACCTCAGTTGTAGAGAGATTTAGCATGGTTAGAGGTGGTGATTCATATTCCGGATTAAGATCGTCATCTGGCTACCTTGGAGTTGCTACCTGACTTGTTGGGAGAGGTCCGACAAAATAAGGAGACTTGCCCTATGTTGACTAGGATACAAGACAAGATGTCATGAGGGGAGGTACCTCAAATCACCATTGATGTTGATGGATCAATGAGACGCCAAGATCGTATTTGTGTTCAATTAGACAACAAGCTAAGATAGAGGATATTAGGTGAGGCTTGCGCTACCCTATACTCAGTACATCCCGGAGCAAGTAAGATGTACAAAGACGTGAGACATTCCTTCTAGTGGGGTGGTTTGAAGCCCGGCGTGGCTCGGTATGTAGCTCAGTGTGCGACATGTCAGTAGGTCAAGATTGAGCATCGTAGATCCGGAGGAGAGCTACACTCACTACCAGTACAGTAGTGGAAGTGGGAGGACATCTCTATGGATTTTGTCACATGATTGAGGCTCAAAAGTAGTTTTGATGCCATTTGGGTAGTGGTTGATCGATTGACGAAGACTGCACGTTTTATTCCTATCAAGGAAATGTCGCCGATAAGTCGTCTAGCCGAGGAGTTCACCAGGCACATTGTGAGACTCCATAGAGTTCCGAGGACTATCATTTCCGATAGTGACGCACATTTCACCTCGAGGTTCTGGCAACAGGTGCATACGGCCTTGGGGGACGAGTCTCTATTTCACCACTACTTATCACCCGCAAATTGATGGTCAAAATGGAAGGACTAGCAAGACATAAGACGATATGTTGCAAGCGTGTGTGTTGGATTGGGGACAAGTATGGCCGGACCATCTTCCCCTTGTAGAGTATTCCTATAATAATAGATGGCATGCGTCTATTGGGATGACAACTTATGAGGTCTTGTACGGGCGGATATGTCATACACCGTTGTGTTGGGATGAGCCCAACAGAGATGATGGAGTAGCTCCAGAGTAGATACAAGAAGACATCGCTCGAGTCACTCTTGTCCGGGAGCAAATGTTAGCAGCACAAAGTTGTCAGAAATTCTACGACGACAAGAGGCGTCGACCTCTGGAGTTTAGAGTATTCAGGTATGGTTGAGAGTATCATCGTCGAGAGGTGTCCGACATTTCAGAATTTAGGGGAAGTTGAGTCCCTGATATGTCGGGCCTTTTGAGATCTTGTAGAGAGTTGGAGAGGTCGCCTACTGACTAGCACTGTCACCGAGACTAGAGGGTGTCGATCCAGTCTTCCATGTATCTCAGTTGAGAGAGTACATATTAGATTCGAGACTTGTCATATGTCATGAGGATCTCATAGTTGATCCTGATCATACTTTCGTGGAGTATTTAGTGGTCGTTATAGAGCATAGTACTAGGGGTCTACATTCTAAGGATATACAGATGTTGAGGATCCAATGGTTTAGACGAGGAGCTGATGAGGCTACGTGGGAGACGAAAGATAGAATTAGGAGTAATTATCCTGAGTTTTATGCTGAGTAAGTTGCAATCTCAAGACCGTCGGGTTAGTATATACTCGGACTTCTTCTCGTGTGACTTTTGACTTCGTGGTTGTCTTTAGGGTTAAGTGATTGATTTGTTTTTATGTTTTGCATGTTTAGGTGATTAGTCTTTAATGTAGTACCTATTCATGACCTTTGAGTGATACTCTTATGAATAGAAGGGTAAAACGATGTTCTCGAGAATAAAGGATAGATGCTTTGGATATTATTATATTGTTTTTCCTTCTTATCATGTTGAATTTAGATATGTTGATCTTTAGTACGTTGTTTGTTGATAGTATCATGTTGTTGCATTCATAACATTAAAACATCGTTTTATGAATTTCTGTTTCCTTACTTGTGTCTTGTTGTAAGATCTCATGAAAGCGTTATCAAACTAGGGTCGAGACCCATTGTGAGGTCCTAACCCGTGACTCCCCGAGTTTTGAGAATTTGGGGTGTTATAGTTTGTGGTTGAGTTTCTGGTATGGTTTCTGGTTGAGTTTCTAGTATGGTTTTTGGTATGAATTTCTGGTATGGATTTTTGGCTGATTTCCTGTATGGTTTTTGGTTGAGTTTTTTATATGAATTTTTGGTATGTTTTCTGGTATGAGTTTGTGGAATGGTTTCTGGTTGAGCTTCTGGTATGAAGGCTTCTTAGATTGCTCAAGCATCAAACCAGCAAACACATCTACTAATAGTAAATATTGGAAAAGTGTCAATTCCATGCTAGTGAGTTGGATTCTCAACTCGATGTAGGAAGTATACATGCCTCTATTCTTGTACGCCCTACTACAAAAGAGCAATGAGACGACATCTTGGCTTGATTTGTAGTTAGAAATGGACCTCGTATTCTACTTGATCGAATCCAACGTCTATGGGAAGACTTAGACACTCAGTTTACAGGTGAAACTTGTACATGTGGACACGCTGGTGCAGCAAAAGAGAAAGAATGTGTTCACTAGTTCATAACATCTACTCTACATTGCATTCGATCATCATTGCTCGAGATCGTGTTCCAACTCTTAATCATGTATATTCTCTATGTGTTCAAGAAGAACATGTAAAATTAATTTCTAAAGATAAGACTCCTGACTCAGACTCTGTTGCCCTTGCGGCATCCCATTACTCTCGCTTTTCTCGTCCCAATATTTCTATGATATGCACTCGTTGCAATCGTCCAGTTCACGAAAAGTAACCTCTTATTTCAAAGTTGGCTATCTTGAGTGGTGGAATAATGGCCTAGGTGTCTCTGACCAGACCAGTGCAAACCCAGTGCGATGTGGACGTGGTATTCTTCCTACTCCATCAGTCCCAAGACAAATCCGTGTTTGACGAAATGTGAACGTTGCACTAGTTAATTTTGTATCATCTACGTCACAAATTGATACTACATATCGTTTCTCTCTTGGTCCTGCAAAAATAGAATGGGCATCCCTATATAAAATGTTTCAATCTCACCGAAACTATATTTTTGTTGAAACTTTTCCAGGTATGATCTCAAATCCTTGGATTATTGATAGTAGTGCTTCATTCCATATGACGAGCACAAAAGTACTTCTATCGGATTCATGCTCAATTTCATCATGTTATATCACTCTTCCAAATGGCACTCTATATGCTACAACTATATCTGATCTATTACTCTAGGTTCGAACATGCTTGTTCCAAATGTTTTGTTTGTACCTAGATTAAAGTGTAATATACTATATGTTCAATGCCTTGCTAATGATCTCATTTGTGTTATTACGTTTACTAAAAACATGTGTATCATTCAGCACCGAAATTCGAGGACATTGATTGGATGGGGTGACACTAGGGAGGGTGTTTTCTGGTTACACGTTTGCTATCATCTCCGTCACTCAAATCCAAATATTTCTTGTCTTCATCTAGTGACATAATTCTTCTTTGGCATCAAAGATTGAGTCATCCTTCTATTGATTTACTTAAATCTATTTCGAGAATCTCCACTTCTAGTATTTATAAACTAAAAATAACCCTTGTGATATTTTTCATAGAGAAAAAACAAACTAGAACCGTCATGCTTATGAACCTTTATTTAGGATAAAGGTAAATTCATAGAAAAGAGAAAATATCATAACTAGGTTTGTTACGACTCAGTTATACTAAAGTAACAAAGTGTGTGTACAAGCCTACGGTATGGGGTTCACGGTCAAAACAACCATACACAAGGTATTCCAAACAAGAATGCAATCCTCCTATAAATACCAACTACCTGAAACCAAAAGTCATGATAAACATGTAACTTGACAAAACTCATGAGGCTCGTTCACCTTTGGCAAATCCATCCACAAACATAGAAACTCATAAGCCGAACAAGTGTCCAAACCTCGGGTAAATGGCCAGTCCACCTTCGGCAAAGCCATCAACAACCTAGATCCAAGTCCGGTACACACATAGCTCAAAGCGTCATAGTATGGAGACTACTAGGAAGCAATCCTCTCTATAACTCTGGCTCCATCTCCAGCGGGAAAAGCCTCATGCAAAAAAAGTGTAGATATGAGTCTTGATCATCCTCACCAGAATATCTATCGAAAACCTATTCTGGTCAAACACCAAGACATTCCTCTAATACCAAAGGTAGTAGATTGTGGCAGAAAACGTATAAATCCTAGATTTGCTCATCCTACTCCTAGGATGTACGGTGTGTGTCAGCTAGTGCAATATCTCTAGTTTGGTAGTAATAACGTCGGGAACCCAAAAATCCGCTCCGAATCACCTCCACAACTGTTGTGCATATGTGCATCCAAAGATCAAGTGGTCGTGTAACTCACTCTCACTCATACACCCGCTACAAGGGTTCAACACAAGTAGCCATTGGTCTTGAACTCTTCCTTTTTTAAACTCGGGGATAGGTTGACACAACAAGGGTTAAACACAACCTAAGAACCTTACGATTTTGAGTCAGGAAAAACTAAGTCCGTGATACAAGTACCTCTTATACATTCTTCTATGGACATCTTGAATAAAATCTCGTAAATATGAACAAGATTTTAATTTTGTTTATAAAATTTAAATCAAGTACATTGTTCTATAAATTCATCGAAGAGGGATAATTAATGTATACCTATTGGAAATGAGGTCCTATTTTGCTCATAGTAAATTGTTGGAGAACCAAGGACAAGATCAGATCATTCGAGATAAGACCTAGGCTATAAATCGGGGATTCACCCTCATTTTCATCATCCATGTTTGGAGCTCTCTCTCAAACCCTTGCAAACTTTCTAGTAATCAATACAAGTTTTCTTTACCATAAAAAGTTTTACAAGTTTCTTTAGCCATCAATATCGGACTCTTCCGTTTTCAAGATCGGTGATAGGTTGACATGACAAGGGGTCAATACAACCTAAGAACCACACGATTTGAAGTGAGGAAAACAGAGTCCGTGATACAAGTACCTCCTTCACATTCTTCCGTGTACATCTCTTTAATAGAATCTCGTAAGTATGAATTAACAAGATTTGTGTTTTTGTATGTCATGTTCAAATCACTGACTTTGTGATATACCTCCATTGTAGAGGGATAAACTAATATATGACAATCGAAAATAAGGTACTATTTTTCTCATAGTGTATATATATATATATATATATATATATATATAGAGAGAGAGAGAGAGAGAGAGTATAGATCATATGAGAACACCCTCTAACGTGAGAACATGAGAACAGATTCGTAATTATTATTAGTTTTGTTACGAAGGTGTCATATCGTTTAATGTATTATTCGTAGTTATTGTTGGTTGAGTGGATTATTCGTAGTTATTGTTAGATTCCTAATTATTATTATTCGTAGTTATTATTAATTATGATATCTACTATAAATCTCAACCCTTAATACTCACCATCCAACGGTGTACGATTGTTCTCATATATATATGAAAGCGTAGTTGATGAGTTGTACTCATTGTTATTGGAACACAAGAATGTGAAAGGAGAGTTGTAGAAGCAAATTTTGTAGTTGAGACAATATTTAGTAGAATATCATATCAATAACACTTTTGTTGGAAAGAAATGCAAACAAGAATAGGGAATTGTTCCTTGGATCAACAAATTGACTCAATAATAGAAGAAAATTAAGAAAAATCAATTTGAAACTCCAATTGGTGAAACCCTTCAGTAGACGTATTCGGGCTTCTTGTAGATAGGTGATGGAGTGTAAGTTGGAGCCTTGTAGACTGGTGATGGAGAGTAAACGGGGGCCTTGTAGTACACTGGAGATGGGGTGTAGACTGGAGCCTTGTAGACTGGTGATGGGGTGTAAACGGGGGCCTTGTAGTATACTGGAGATGGGGTGTAGACTGGAGCCTTGTAGACTGGTGATGGGGTGTACACGGGGGTCTTGTAGTACACTGGTGATGGGGACTTGTAGTACACTGGAGATGAGGTGTACACTGGCTTCTTGTAGTAGACGGGAGATGGGGTGTACACTGGCTTCTTGTAGTACACTGGAGATGGGGTGTACACTGGGGCCTTGTAGTACACTGGAGATGGGGTGTACACTGGGGCCTTGTAGTACACTGGAGATGGGGCCTTGTAGTACACGGGAGATGGGGTGTACGCTGGCTTCTTGTAGTACACCGGGGAAGGGGTGTACACAGGTGAAGCCTTGTATTCGGGAGATGGAGTGTAGATGGGTTTCTTGTAGTACACCGGGGAAGGGGTGTACACGGGTGAAGACTTATATTCAGGAGAGGGGGTGTAGACGGGCTTCTTGTAGTATGGAGAAGGGGTGTAGATTGGTGAAGGCTTGTACTCGGGGGTGGGAGTGTAGACGGGCTTCTTGTAGTATGGAGATGGGGTGTAGACGGGTGAAGCTTTGTATTCAGGGGATGGGGTGTAGGCCGGTGAAGCTTTGTAAACCGGAGAAGGGGAGCTGTAGCCATAGTAATCTGCAGAGGCAATGGCAGCCAAAGCCAAGAAAAGCAAAGAGGTCAAGAGGGAAGAGCTTTTGAAAGCCATGTTGAAGGATGGGTAAGCTAAGAAACCGAAAGGAGAAGAATAAGATGAGATACAGAAGTCCCTATACGTTGGGCTTTATATATAGGGTTGTCTTTAGAAGAGTAGTATATATAATTGGACGCACGTCAGAACATGTCTAGTGTAGTTGGGATGCACTTCTTCTCTACATATGAAGGTTTCTTTGTATTGACCGTGCCCAAGGCTTATTATTGCTCGTGCATGTTCCAACACATTCGTGTACAGCTTCAGCAGTAACTGAAGACTAGTGTTTAATTACATGCTTAGAGATTGCCAGCTTCTCATTGATTTCGATCAGTAACTCAAAACTCGTTTACTGCATGCTCAAGTACTGTACAGCCATGACTCACTCTTTCAATAACAAACACTCATTTGTACTTCTTCTTTCATTATTTATACTTCTTTAGATGATTTTAAGCTTGGATAAATATTGGTTCTTCAGCTCCCGGCCGTTTTAGTTCAAGCAAAATCTTCATAAACCATAGATAACTTACATGAACAATCTCCCGTCATCCAATAATTCTTTTGTAAATCTGCAAAAAGTGCCTGAAAGTGTAAACAAGTAGGTGTAGGCAACCCACGTCTTTGCTGAATTCTACAATTCACACAAGCGAGATGCTAATCAAATTCATCTAAATTCCCTTTTTCAAATTATAAGCAAAAATCTGCTGCTGCGTAAAATAAATTGAAACCCCTCAAAAAGTTATTGATTCAATCCAGTTGGAGTCTTTTAGCCTAAAATCTGCTGTTGAAGATGCATGTAGATGGGCTTTTCATTAAGGGAATTGGATTTGCAGCAAAAATTTGCACAGTCTAGCCACGATCTATTATTTAATAGTATAGAGGAAACGTGCGTCCAAAATACATTAGACATGCCTGACGTGCATCCGATCATATATACCTTGAATTTACTAATCTTCTCAATCAATAGCTAAGCCTCCAAAAAAACAAAACTATATATAAACCCCAACCATTAAGGACTTATGCATCTCGATCATCTGCTTCATCTTCTCCTTTGACTTTCTTGGCCTAAACTTCATTCAACATGGCTTTCAAAACCTCTTCCCTCTTGGCCTCTTTGCTTTTCTTGGCTTTGGCTGCCCTTGCCTCTGCAGATTCCTATGGCTACGCCTCTCCTTCTCCGGTTTACAAAGCTTCACCTGTCTACACCCCATCTCCTGAATACAAAGCTTCACCCGTCTACACCCCATCTCCATACTACAAGAAGCCCGTCTACACTCCATCTCCTCAATACAAGGCTTCACCCGTCTACACCCCTTCCCCAGTGTACTACAAGAAGCCAGTGTACACCCCCACCCCCGAGTACAAACCTTCACCCGTCTACACCCCTTCCCCAGTGTACTACAAGAAGCCCATCTACACTCCATCTCCTGAATACAAGGCTTCACCTGTGTACTACAAGAAGCCAGTGTACACCCCCACCCCCGAATACAAACCTTCACCCGTCTACACCCCTTCCCCAGTGTACTACAAGAAGCCCGTCTACACTCCATCTCCTGAATACAAGGCTTCACCTGTCTACACCCCTTCCCCAGTGTACTACAAGAAGCCAGTTTACACCCCATCTCCCGTGTACTACAAGAAGCCGGTGTACACCCCATCTCCCGTGTACTACAAGGCCCCCGTGTACACCCCATCTCCAGTGTACTACAAGAAGCCAGTGTACACCCCATCTCCCGTCTACTACAAGGCCCCAGTTTACACTCCATCTCCAGTGTACTACAAGGCCCCAGTTTACACTCCGTCACCGGTTTACAAGGCTCCAGTGTACACCCCATCTCCAGTCTACAAGGCTCCAACTTACACTCCATCACCCGTCTACAAGAAGCCCGAATACGTCTACTGAAGGGTTTCAAAAACTGGGGTTACATATTGAGTTATCTTAATTTTTTTCAAACATTGAGTCAATTTGCTGATCCGAGAAAGAATATGATATTCTTATTTGTATTTCTTTCCAACAAGAATATATGTTATTGATATGATATTATACTAATTGTTGCCCCGACTACAGAATTGAATTGTCCAAGTGTTCGATCAACATCATTCCTCTTTTGCAATCTTTGAGAGTAAGGATGGTGTGTCTATTTTACAAACTGATAAGCTGTCAAAAGTTGAGAAAACATGAAATAATGAATTTAAGATTCACACCAAAACAAAATGAATTTAAGATGAGTTTACGTATAAAAGCTATAAATTATTGACAGTGCTTATGAAAATCAGCTTGTTCATGGAAGAAAATCAGCTTATGAAAGTGATCATCTTTTTTCTCATCATCCTCATACATGATGAATATAATCTATTGATAATAACTTGTGAAAGTCAAGCTGTCTGCAACTTATAATCTACTTGCTAACGGAGGAAGAAGATTTGAGTTTGTCATTACAAACTGATGACCTGTCAAAAACGGATCAAGTTCTAAACAGTAATCAAGTTTAGTCATAAAGGTGACACAAAGATTAAACATTCGGAAGCTGTAAACGTACTTTTTGCCTGCTATTTCGTTAAAAATAACTTCTTCTATAGTTGGAACATTATGCACATTCATATGTAGAGAAAACAGAGTAAATAATTTGGAGTTTTTGACCCCTTGTATTTTACTATGATATTATACGATATTAAATATTGTCTCAGTTATAAGACTGAGATTTTTGTGCGGAATATGAGAAATAACAAATATTCAACAAGCAAAAAAAAAAATTAAATAATAGTTCACCCAATATTGACTTAGAAAGATATTATTAAATTTCGAATCTCAAATGAACAAATAATTTGGAGTTTTTGATCACGATACAGTAACAAAACCCTAAATATAATATTTTGTCTCCTTGGCCCAAAAATAGATCTCTGAAGTGTGGCTTTTAAGAGGTATCAACAAGTTCTGTGAGTGTTCATACACATTCCCTTTTGCACTATCATTAGGTTTGTCAACTAATATATTTACTAGGAGAAGAAGCCTGATGGAGATTAAAAATCCAATATCTTGAGACTGAGAAGATTAATGATGTGGGTGTGTATTATGAAGTAAGAAGCTATCAAAAGCTGATCAGAAAAGCATGTAATGATAAATTTAAGTTGAGTTTACCAGCTATAAAATTATTGATATTACCAATGAAAGTTAGCTTATCTGCTACATATCATCTACATACTTGAGATGAGCTTCTAAACAAATGAGTAGTGGTACGCATAAAAATTCAATTATAGAAGGCGAGTAAATGACAATTTCAGGTGATAAGTTTATTCATGAAGGAGAGTCTCTAATAAAGAGTTAGAGATGAGATGTTTCACCCTTACCAAGGCAAGTAAATGATAAGTAACGATTAGTAAGTATAGAATATATGTGTAGATATAGTGAATAAAAGGAAAAAATATGTATATAATGAGAAGTTGTAGCAACCATAACATAACCACTATGAGTATGTATACTCAGGTGTATCTGTCATAGCGATACACGAACTATTCTTCTTCTTGTGTTCATATAGTATCAAAGCCATGGACATAGATTTCACTTTCCACATCTGATATTTTTTCAAATCTACCTTTCCTTCATTTTTCAGCTCTCGCCCTACAAACACAACCTCTTTGCTTCTATCTATCCATGTCTACTATTAGTAATGCTTCCCTAAATTCTTTTCTGGATCGAAATACTTCTGTTAATATCAACGATCCATTAGACCTCTCTAATTCTAATCTGGATCGAAATAGTTCTGGAAGCGCAACATTCGAATGACATTTGGTGCCAAGCAGAAGCTTGGTTTTATCGATGGAACATGTGCCAAACCAGCTGTTGGAGAACCTGATCAATTAGCTCCTTGGATTCGGGCCGATTACTTGATTCGTTGTTGGATCTTACGCTCAATACAGTCGGACATCGCTGAATCGTTTACTTACGTTGAATCGGCCTTGGCACTGTGGAAGGACATAGTGGAACGCTTTGAGGTATCAAACGCTCCTCTTATTTACCAAATTCACAAGGATTTATCATTGCTCAAACAAGAGAATACTGTTGTTGCTGTTTATTATGGCAAATTTAAGAAATTGTGGGATGAGCTCTGCTCCATAGATGTAATTCCTTCTTGCTCCTGTCGAGGAATTGTTAATTGCACATGTGATTTGATGAGGAAAATTATTGCTAGGGAAGCTAATACTCGTGTTATGCAGTTTTTAATGGGCTTAAATGAGCAATTTGAGCATATACGTAGCCAGATTCTGTCTCTTGACATTCTACCTACTGAGAATCGTGTTTTTCACATGATTTTACAAGTTGAAAAGCAGAAAGAACTTGTCACAATTCTGTTGCACATTATGTTTTTGCTGTGTTACGCTCTCCTCCATACAGACAAGCAGGGGGCAGCCGCAGAGATTTCAAGAAAGATAAGCTTGATCGTATGTGTACCTATTGTAAGGAAAAAGGTCATTTGCGTGAATCTTGTTTTAAGTTGAGGCATAACTGATTGGTATAAGGAATTTCGCAGCAAAGAAGACAGGAATTCAGGGAGTCGTGTTGATACACACAATCATTCTTATCGAACTGCTAACAATCTTGAAGTTACAGTTGTAGAAACTCCCTTAGATCTTGCAGATAATCCACCATCCTCATTTGCTATGGATTCTTCCATGATCAATGTAGTATGTCAAGAAGTTATCAAACTCATGATGGATAAACAAGCAATTTCTCCTAGCAACTTTGCATGTATTAATGCTCGTTTTGTAAACACTGTGTTAATATAAACACTTGGATCTTGGATTCTGGTGCTACAGATCATATCACCTTTTGCAAAGATTTTTTTTCTATAATGACAAAGCTAGACAGACCACTGTTGATTGGTCTTCCTGATGGATCAGTGAAGGAAGTATATGACAAAGGGATTGTTATCATCTCTCCAGTTATTACTCTCCAGGATGTTCAATATCTTCCTCACTTCAAGCATAATCTCTTGTCTATCTCTCGTTTAATCACTGATTTAACTATGGAGATCATGTTTACTCACACATCCTGTTTATTTCAGGACCTTACCAGTAAGTCTCTAATAGCTTTTGCTTACAAGGAGGGGAACCTGTACAAGTTAGCATCATCTGGCTCTCTGGATTTTACTCATGCAGTGTCCAATGTCGTTAATAAACCTTGTGATGTATCCTTATTTCATGCCAAAGTAAGCCACATGTCTTTGTCCAAAATACATCACATAGATACCTTTGTTACTTCCAAATTACATCATTTGGATTGCCATACTTGTATTACAGCAAACAACACAAACTTCCTTTTGAGTCTAGTCATTCTCGTGCAAAAAGGCCTTTAGTTTGATTCATGTGGATATTTGGGGCCCGTACCATACTTTAGCTATGTGTGGCTCTTGTTATTTTCTAACTGTAGTGGATGATTTTACTCGATGTACTTGGACGTTTCTCATGTCTAATAAGCAACAGGTACTCAACATCATTACCAACTTCCTGGCTTATGTGAAGACCCAGTTTAACACTAGTATTCAAACTTTTAGGTAAGATAATGGGCTCGAGTTCATGCAGAAACCTCTCCAAGAATTATTTATGGCTTCTAGCATTATTCACCAAAGGTCCGCCATATGTTCCACAGCAAAATGCAAGGGTCGAACGAAAGCACAGACACCTGCTTGAGACTGCACGTGCTATTCAACTCCATGCACAATTACAACTTCATTTATGGGTTGAATGTATTCTTACTGCAACATATCTTATCAACCTCATGCCCTCATCTATCCTTGCATGAAAGTCTCCTTTTAAAACTCTCCACCACATTAAACCATCTTACAATCATCTACGAGTAGTTGGATGCTTGTGCTTCAGTTTTCTTCCCAAACGAGACAAGTTGGAGCCTGTCTCAACCCCTTGTATTTTACAGGGATATCCTCCAAGTCATAAAGCTTACAAACTATATAACCTCACCACCAAAAAAATCACCATTAGTCGTCATGTCATTTTTCACGAGCATATCTTCCCTTTCAAAACAGTACCTTCCCCACCAACTACATCATCCACATCTTCCTCTCTCCCATTGGTTACTCCAGCTCCTGACACAGACCCTCCAATTTTCATCTCTCCCTATCCAACTAGCTCCAATTTATCACCTACCTACCTACCACCTTCTACTTCTGCTCATGATTCTAGTTCATCACCTTCATTTGATGATTCACTTGCCGATCCTATTCAAGCACCATTCGATGCCATTCCTACCACCTCCGCTAGTCCATCATTACCTACTACTTCTTCTCACTCCCCATTAATTATTTCTCCTTCTCAAACTCCTTTAATTATCCCATCTACCCGACCTAGTCGCACCATTACACGACCTGCTTATTCGCAAGATTACAATTGCAATACCGTTTCATCTCTTACTCCTTTTTACCTTGCTCCTCATTCTCCTGAGTACATTCATGTCCTTTGTAATGTCATTCAGTCATTTGAACCATCTATTTATCACCAGGCCAAATGATCCGCTCTTTGATTTGAAGCCATGACCAAAGAAATACAGGCCCTGCAGATGAATGACACTTGGGATATAGTCCCACTTCCCTCTGGAAAAGTTGTAATTGGGTCCAAATGGATATATAAGCTCAAGTATCGAGCTGATGGTACAGTTGAAAGACATAAGGCACGGTTAGTTGCTAAGGGCTACAATTAGACGAAAGACAAAGACTACAAGCATACTTTCAGTCCGGTTGCAAAATTTGCTACCATTCGTACAGTGTTGGCATTGGCTGCTTCCCATTCATGGCCTTTGCACCAACTAGACATCAATAACGCCTTCTTACACGGCTATCTTGATGAGGAAATTTATCTTCTGCCTCCTCAAGGATACACTAAGGCTCCTTCAGGTCATGTATGTCGATTGAAGCATTCCTTATATGGTCTCAAACAGGCCAGTAGACAATGGAATATTGAATTCACCAAACAACTACTTTAGTTGGGTTTCGTCCTATCTCACCAGAACTATTCCTTATTTGTAAAGAAATCTCCTCTCGGTATAACCATTGTATTGGTGTATGTTGATGATGTGTTGCTTATTGGAGATATTCCTTCTGAGATTGAGTCCCTCAAAACTGCACTAGATTGGGCATTCATCATCAAGGACTTGGGATTAGCCAGATTTTTTCTGGGTATGGAGATTGCTCATAGCTCCACTGGCTTGCTTCTTAACTAGTGTAAATACATCTATGACATTCTTCATGATACTCAGATGCTAACCTATAAAGCTACTAGCTTTCCTATGCAACACAACACACATCTCTCATTTGAATTTGGTGATCTATACACTAACCCTGAGGCATATAGACGCTTGATCGGACGTCTCCTTTACCTCACTCTTACTAGGCCAGATATTGCATACACCGTCCAACAGCTCATTCAATTCTTAGCATCCCCACACATTCCACATTGGCATGCTGCTACCTATCTCTTACGATATATCAAAGGCACAATGGACTTTGCCCTAGCTTACTATCCACAATCTACTTTATCCCTCACAACCTACAGTGATGCTAAATGGGGTTCTTGTCCGTTTACATGTCGCTCCATCACAGGATATTGCGTTTTTCTGGGCAAATCACTTGTCTCCTGGGAAACCAAGAAGCAGTGTACAGTTACTAAGTCCTCTTTTGAAAGCGAATATAGAGCCATGTCAATGACAATCAGTGAGATCATATGGATTGATGGTCTGCTTCATAACCTTCACGTCACCATATCTCACCCTTTGTGCTCTATTGTGACAACAAAGCAGCTCAACACTTAGCTGCAAACCCCGTATTTCATGAGCGCACCAAACACCTCCGCATTAATTGTCACTTCGTACGTGATGAAGTCTAGAAAGGAGTCATCAAAACTGCTCATGTTCCATCTACACTTCAACTTGCAGACATTTTCACCAAAGCTTTAGGTGAACAGCAGCACATGTTTTTGTCTCGTAAGCTTGGACTCGTTATCCCTAGATCCAGCTTGAAGGGGGTATAGAGTATATGTGTAGATATAGTGAATAAAAGGGAAACATATGTAAATAATGACAAGTTGTAACAACCATAACAGAACCACTATGAGTATATATACTATGGCGTATCTGTCATAGCAATACACGAACTATTCTTCTTCCTGTGTTCACAATTACTAGAATGTTACATCGGTCTTTAGTGCTCCAAGTACGACCACATGCGATAAAGATGTTTCACCCTTTTACATATACATGTAATACATGGTGAGTCCCATATCAGGAGATTGTATTCATTATCAATATCTCGTCTAACATGATATCAGAGCATATATGAACGACCATACGTTTTTTATAACTACGATCCACCATTACTTTCCGCCACAATAACCCTAATCTACCCAATCCATGTCCGATGACGAGAACACCCGTGATCACTCCGGATCTTAGTTCGATGATAGTGTTGCTATCGCTACTCCACCGCATGTTACAACCCTTTCCACTCCGCACAATCCGTCTCCAACATCCGTAATCCCATTCCCCTTACCCTTGACCTTGTGAAGGTTCAATACCACACATGGGCAGCATTGTTTTCCGTCACTACTCCCGCTCATAATGTTGCCAATCATATCGATGACACTCCTCCGGATTCCTCCACTCCTCAATGGATAAAATTGGATGTTATTATAATATTGTTGATCTATGTCACCATTAGCAAGGATGTCCTTCTCACCATCCTTAAACTTGGATCGATAGAGCGAGAAAGCTTGGATACGTATCAAAGGGTTATTTCGTGATATTTAATTTGCCAAGGCGCGTTGTAGATCTGGAAGGACGGTTCATAAATTGCCGGCTTGATTCCCACAAGTTTGTAGCAAACTATTGTCAAACCCTAAAAACATCATAGATCAACGCGCTAAAGTTGATCATCTTATAAGCGACACGAGATTAGTCTTATAACTTATCGATGGTATGTCTAACAAATACGCCGTCGTCGGGAGCATCATTAGCCAGACGGATCCGCTAACGTCCTCTATGCAGGCTCGTAGCATTCTTAGCTAGGAGGAAGCTCGTGTCAACCGATCTTCTGAAGATACAACGGCACTGAGGACTACTGTCGTTGCGAAAGACGACACTCTATACGTAAAACTAAGAAAAATGAATAAAATAGTCCTATCCAACCAGTGGCGGCCGCATGATTTCTAAGAGGGGGCAAAAATAAATTATCGATAAATATGAAAACAAAATAGCGATAAAAACAAAGTCAATATGTCATCTAGTTACGAAGTTTTGACTACAAGTTTATCAAAAATAAATAGTCAATGTTACAACAACAAAGGGTGCGATTTGACATATTTTGATATTATTGAAGAATATCTTCATCACAGAGAATGTTCTTTCATCATCGTAACCGCCGGTTACGATGATGAAATGGCTTCCATTATGAATAGTAGACAAGCTTCTGGCATGGCTGGAATAGGGAACATTGAGAAAATTGGATTGAAGAGGCCATTAAAGGGACCATTAGAGCCGAAGAACACACAGGGTTAAACCCTTGTTCTTGACATAGGAGCTCTTTCCAGGATCTGATCCGGGGATATCCGGGTTGTACCCGGTATCCGAAAGTTCACTAGAAACTCAGCTGAGCTTGAAGATGACAAAAATCTGGATATAGATTCAATCTGTTGGAAAAAACTCAGCACGTTCCCAACTCACACCGAATATTTATAAACGGGTATTTTGATGCGCAGTCACACTCCTAAACTTCACTTTTGTGTATAGCCTTTTTGGATCCAACTTCTTCTTCACATTACATTATATTCCATTTGCAACCATTTACAGCAATATATATTGCACTAGGTCGGTGGGTAATCAACCCAAAGTACCGACTTACACAAAAACCTAAGTAGATATTAAGAGAGATAATTCTAGCTTAAAACTATTCTAAACTAATCTAAACTAACCTACCATAATTCAAATGATTACTTTACCACTAATCTACAAATGTCTTTACTTTTCACATTCAAACACAACAATTCTAGATGCTTCTCTGCAGCTTGTATCAAGTTGGGACCAAACTTCATTACCACATACTTAATAGCCTAATTAGATATGGATTAACCCAACACAGTAATCTTAGCTATTGGGTACAAAATCAACGTTCCTTACTGGCTTAAGGTAAAAAAAAACAGAGCCTTATAGTTTTCTTCTTGATTTTCAATTTTTGAATGAAAATTCAAAGGCTAATGAGTTTTTAATCATTGTTTTGAACAAGAAAATGATTTTTGATAGAATGTGCAATTCTGTGTAAATGAGGATGCCCTACGTAAATATTGTAAATACGTTTGTTATAAATATATCCATCAGTCAATGAAAACCCCACGAGGAATTTATTCATATTCTTACATGGTATCAGCCTTCTTTCCTCCTCTTCCGCACGCTCTTTTCCCCGACGACTAACCCTGATTCCGTTTCTCTGTCGAGGCTTCCTTTGTGTGTCCACCTGCCACCTTCACCTCCAGTACCACGGATCACATGGCCCCTCTCATGGCTGCCGACAAAAAGCAATATTTTCATTCCGCCCTCGGTACGTATATCCAACATCAAGAACAACATCACTCGCGTCCTTTACCATGACACTCCTTACGCTTCATGAGTCACCTTATTTTGCGTCACTGCGAAGAATCATAATATTTTGGATCACATTGATGCCATGGTTCCCAAGCCGGTTGACATTGATGACACCCTCTGGCAACAAGTTGACGCAACCGTTCTTCAAAGGATATATAGCACGGTTTCACGGGACATCCTTCTCCAAATCTTGGATCTGGATAATGTCGGTCTTGAAGCATGGATTCGAGTTCAGAACATCTTTTAGGATAACAAGAACACCCGCGCAATATATCTTTAACACGAGTTCTCCAATTGTAAACTGTCAGGGTTTGCTTCTATCTTTGCTTATTGTCTACAACTTAAATCTCTCGCTGATCAACTGAAGGGTAGGGGTGTCAATGGGTTGGGAATTACCCGAAATTCGCGGGTATTACCCGTGATGGGGATGGGGATTTTAAACGGGTATGGGGATGGGTTAAAAATTGATTTCCCGCTTGGGTATGGGAACGGGGATGAAGATAGGGGTATTCGCCCCGCTCCCCGATCTGAACCCGAACCCGACGGGGAACCGAGACGGGGAATCCGACGGGAAACCCAGACGCGGAATCCAACGGGGAACTCGGTGGGGAATCCGACGGGGAACCCAAAAAAATTGTGTTTAGTTTAGACTTTCATTGTAGTTTCAAGTTTAATTGAAATTTTATTCGGAAACTGTGTTTAAATTTAAATTGCCGATGATTTTTTAATTTCAAACTATATACGCTTTTATGCTTTTAAGAATTAAGAGTATCATACTCATTCCTACATTCCTACTTGCACAAAAAATGTATTTAAAAAAATGTTTTGAGGTTATATTTTTGTATGATTATTATATGTGTAAATTATGCTAATGCTAAGTGAAGTAAGTGCTAACCTATTATGGTGGACATGTTAATGGTGTTTGTGGTAGTGATGGTTGAGAACAATTATTAATTGTTCTTTCTACTATTATTGGCTTTATTTGAAGGTTTTTAGGGTGTGTTATTTTTCATGAGATTAGACATTGAATTCCAACAGATTTTGATTTTGCAGTTATGAATATATCTTTTTTACTATTATTGGTTTTATTTGTAGGTTTCTAAGGTTTGATCTTTTTTCATGAGATTAGATAGTGGTGATTGAGAACAATTAAAATGCGTTGAATTTGATGAAGGGGTGCAACACTGCAACAAAATAATCCTTTCCTTCGAATAAATTAGAAAAGCAATTGTTAACAATTTCCAGGAATGCTTTGGCTATCAAGGCGTTGAGGTGCACGTTGCGTACCTACTACCTACAGGGATGAGCATATATACATAACAACATCAACACTTCATATAATGTAGTATCTGTTGCATTGAGAATTAGTATTGAATACATGCCACAATGATTATCCATGTCAAGTCATCATTTAAATCCATAATAAGGATTTGATTTAGTCACACTTACTATGTTTAAAAAATATTCGAAAAAGCTAAATACACTTGAGGACAAAAATATGGGGACGGGAAATTCCCCGATGGGGACGAATATCCGACATTGATGGGGAATTTTGCGGGGAAAACTTCTAAAACTTTAAAATGGGAAAAATTAAACGGGGACGGGGATTCCCCGATGGGGACGAATATCCGACGGGGACGGGGATGGGGGACAATTTTCAATACTCGAACGGGTATGGGGATGGGGACGGGGGGCATTATACTAAACGGGGATGGGGATGAATATGGTACTCCACGACCCATATCCGACCCATCGACATCCCTACTGAAGGGTGTCGGATCTCCCGTTTCGGACAAACGTCTCGTTCTTCAACTCATCTTAGGCTTACCTGCTGAGTACAATGTTGCGGCCATCTTTATTCAACAATCGGATCCCCTTCCGAATTTCACCAAAGTCTGGTCGCAATTGCCTCTTGAAGAAACGAGATTGGTCGCTCAAACCGCCTCCGGTCAAACGACCGCCCTCAATACTTCCTGTGCCGGCAACAAATCCATTCCCTCCAGACCACAGTCCAGCCGCACCTATTCTGCACCGGACCAGACCACCCGGAGTTGTTGCCGTAGTCGGAAAGGCAAGGGCCGGCAACCTGCCGCCGCCGGCGTGAAGTTCGCGTTCCATCCGCGGCTAGGTTGGCAGCCTATTGCTGCAGCTTCTGGTGGGCCGTGTTCTCCGTCCCAGGCCGCTTGGTTTCGGGCCCAGTCTTCCAGCCTGTTTCAGCAGCAACAGATGGGCCGCCAATTTCCTCCCTGTCCTTATCCAACAACTCGACAAGGGATTCTTGGGCCTAGTCCTCAGCCCACACTGCAGCAGGCTAATTTGGGCCTTATTTGGGATGCCTACCAACAACCCACTTCCCTTGATCAAGATTTTGCGACTATGTCTCTCAATCCCGCGGACAATCTTTGCTATATGGACACGGGCGCGACATCACACATGACGAATGACTCCGGTAACCTCTCGTCTTTTTCACATAATGCATGGTTTTTTAAATTCGATAACTGTTGGAAATGATATGTGAATTCCTTCTATAGGTCTTGGCGATGCTACTTACCCACAAATAACCGACCCCTTAAATTGACCAATATCCTTGTTGCTCCCAAACTTGTCAAAAACTTGGTTTCCGTTAGACGTTTTACCACTAATAACTGTGCTTCCGTAGAATTTGACCCTTTTAATTTCACTATGAAGGATCTACAAACAAGGATCGTTCACATGAGATGTAATAGCTCCGGGGAGCTCTATCCGGTTACCAACAACCCCATTCCTCCACATCACGCTCTCTTTGTCGAGTCTTCCACAGTTTGACACGCTCATCTTGGACATCCCGGCACGCCCGTGCTGAACCTTCTGTGTTCTTCTTCTTTTCTTCATTGCAAAAAGGAGTCACCTACACCTCGTTGTCATGCTTGTCAGTTAGGAAAGCATCATAGATTGTCGTTTGATCGCTCTACTTCTACTACAGTTGCACCTTTTGACATTATTCATAGTGATATTTGGACTTCTCTCATTCCTAGTCGGGAAGGTTTTAAATATTATCTCTTATTTCTTGATGACTATTCTCATTTTTTTATGGATTTATCCTATCAAATCTAAGTCTCACGTTTTTGAGAGTGAGGATGGTGTGTCTATTTTACAAACTGATAAGCTGTCAAAAGTTGGGAAAGCATGAAATAATGAATTTAAGATGAGTTTACGTAAAAGTTGTAATCTATAGATATTGTTTATGAAAATCAGCTTGTCCATGGAAAAAATTCAGCATATGAAACGATCATTTTGCCTAAACTAATCATATTTTTTCTCATCAAGATCACGCTGTGAATATAATTAATCTATTGATAATAACTTGTGAAAGTCAAGTTGTCTGCAACTTGCTAACTGCGGAAGAAGATTTGGCTTGTCTTTAGCGTTGGTAAAACCTCACACTTTCATGTTGGTAGAATGGAAATATGGACTCATTAAGTCAATGCCTTAATTGATACAAACTCACTTATATTTTGTGGAGAAGGAATTCTACAAGATTTTATGTGGACACTCTCACAAATAATGGTTAGCTTGCTTGAGCTCTCAATTTGTGCATGATGCAAATGTACATCTTCTCCACCTATTGATAGTGGGAGGAGATCACCATCCTACACAATGATTTAGGAAGATATTTGAGAAGAGAATTCTAGAATTACACAAAATCCTAAAAGATATTTTAGAGGAGAATTATAGATTAGTTCTAGACTAATCTTATCTAGATCTTTCTTATCTTATCTTTTCTTCTTTAGATCTTTTCCCATAATGTACTCCTCCTTGTTGGATCTTATCCCATTGGACTTAAATCCAATTTGTTGGATAACCCATTTATTAATTGGGCTTGATTAAGGAGGGGCCAACAATTCTCCCTCTCACAACATAATCATGTTATACGAGGACGGTACCTTGAAAACAATCTTCAAACTTCTTGATCGGATTACCTTGGTCATAATGTCTGACTAGTTCTCATCTGTGTGCACCTTGCCAAGCTGCTGAAGCTTTTCTTCAAGAACATCTCTGATAGCATGAATTATAGTCTATATTTTGGGACTTGTTTAGACGTTTTATCTTCAATAACCTACATGTTTGGATGTTTATTATGTGATTATATTGTCGTTTCATCTACCTTTGCGGGAATCGAGGTCTACAACAAGTTTCGTTGTAATCGTAGGTAAAATGACACATTTTGGACTAAAAAGGAGCTAAGGAGTCATAGGAGCTACATTTTGGAGCTTAAAAAGGAACGCCCCGACTTGAGAGATTTCACATTAAGCTGAGAGATTTCACATTAAGCTGAGATTCACCTCGGTCAGCTACAGTGTCACCTCGACCGAGGTGATTTTGAGGAACGCCCCGACCGAGGCGAACACCCTGACGCGGCGAGGAGATATATTTTATTTGGCTGAGATCTTTTAATTATGGAAAGAAGATCTTATATTTTTGGGCTGGATTTCTGGAAGGAAGAAGATATATTCAGCTGATTTAATTAGATATATTTTATGGGAAAATATCTTTCTAAGATCTCTTATCTTTGGGAGGCAATTTTCCTATAAAAGGGTTGGATTTTCCATAAATTAAAGGCATGCTTAGAGGGCTGAGAGCATCCAGCAATTAAGGGATTTTTCCGGAGTTTTGAAGGAAGGAATGAAGATTGAAGATCAATAAGGAAGGATTGATAGCTTGTTATAGCTTTTGAGGGGATTTGTAAGACTTTCTTAGATTCCCTTTTGTTGATTGTCTTGTTGTGATCCAATGAACGCTTATTTGTGTGATATTTGATTCAGTTATTGAGACCTTGTTCTTAAGGTTTTGTGTTCAAATATCATTCCTTTCTCATATATTTGATTATTGCTTTCATGATGATGAGTGGCTAATTTCCTTGTGTGATTCTAGGGTGATTGGCTGAAAGTTGTGGGAAAGACGATGATAGAATGATCTTAATCACAGTAGGACCCTGAAAGCTCGAGTCTTTATCCTTAACCCTAGAGCATCTCGCTCATTCGATGAACATCTCGACCGGGATGGAATTTGTCTGACCGAGGTGACTTTTTGATCCGAAACTGAGAGTTAAGTGTTAGAGTTTGCCAAATCCTATTCTTATTACACCTTTCCTGGTTTAATGCAAGCCTAGGATGAGACTTACCCGGTAATTCCTTTGTTTGTTTACCCAAGATTGTAAGTGTAGTTAATAAAGGTTTATCCTTTATTGGGGTTTGAGTGTGCCTTCATTCCATCTTTATGAGTTAGCCTGAGACTTACGCAGTAAATGTTGATTCTATTCCCTTAGTTGGTATGTTGGTTTGAGATTATAATTCCTTTCCTTAGTACCTTGAGACTTACCCGGTAATAGGTTCTTCGGTTTGGAATAGTGAGTAGTGAGACTTACCCGGTAATCTATTCCACTTTAGAAACACCTTCCCTTTGCAAATCTCAGCTTTGTCCGCTTATCTTTAGATCTTGAGTTGGAACCACAACTAGATGCTTTAATCCCTAGAATTGCATATTCCTTTAATTGACTTTTTATCATTTTTTATTGCTTTAATCGCTTTTGTGGTTAGTAATTACATTGACTACTTGTACTTGCTTAGGTTTCACCTAAGTCCCTGTGATCGACCCCTGGAATTCTTGCTTTTTACTATAATTAACCGTACACTGCGGGTTCACATCCTTGTTTGAAGCATACTTCTTGGGTTATAAATTTAAAGCTTGCACACACCATTTGGAGCGAACAATCTCGGATCCTGTGATGTCGTATATCGATGTGCTTCGAGCGGGAGTGAAGAGTTGAATTCTTTGCCAAGTGAATTGTGCTTTGATTATCACATTGCAAGATATAGCGATCTTGCTCTACTCTCATCTCCATCAAGAAGTTCTTCATCCATAACATCTCCTTGTATGCCTCAGTAGCTGCAATATATTTTGCTTCAGTGGTGGACAAGGCAACACTCTTTTGTAACTTTGATTGCCAAGAAACAGCTCCCCCTGCAAATGTAATCACATACCTTGACATTGATTTCTTGGAATCATTATCACCGGCCCAGTCGGCATCTGTTTATCCTTGTAGTATTGGCTTCTCTTTTCCGAAGCATAAGCACCTATTAGTAGTGCCTCGTATATATCGGAGGATCCATTTCACTGCAGCCCAATGTTCCTTTCCTGGATTTGCTAGGAAGCGACTCACTACTCCAAGTGCATATGCATTGTCGGGCCTAGTGCACACCATGGCATACATAAGGTTGCCTATTGTCGAAGCATAAGGGGTCTTCTCCATATCTTGCTTCTCTTGTTCACTAGTTGGGCATTGTTTTGAACTTAACTTAAAGTGCCCAACAAGTGGTGTGCTTACCGGATTAGCTTGGTGCATATTGAATCTCTCTAGCACCTTTTTGATGTATCTTTCTTGGGATAGCCACAACATCTTCTTTGATCGATCACGAATGATCTTCATCCCAAGAATTTACTTTGCCGGTCCTAAGTCTTTCATGGCAAAGCTCTTGCTTAAATCTTTCTTTAGAGTATCTATCTTGTTACGATCATGACCTACTATTAACATGTCATCCACATAAAGTAAGAGTATAAGAAAGTTGCCACTAACGTAGCTCTTCATGAAGACACATGGGTCACATGGATTCCTCTTGAAGTCATGATCGGCCATGAAAGAGTCGAACTTTTTGTACCATTGCCTTAGTGCCTGTTTTAGCCCATAGAGACTCTTCGTTAGTCGGCAGACTTGATTCTCCTTGTCTGGTTCTTTAAATCCTTCAGGTTTCTCCATGTATATCTCCTCTTCAAGATCTCCGTGAAGAAAGGCGATCTTGACGTCGAGTTATTCGATCTCCAAGTCTAGAGCAACTGCTATACCAAGAACAACTCGGATTGATGACATCTTCACTACCGGAGAGAATATCTCTTCAAATTCGATGCATTTCTTTTGTTGGAATCCTTTTACGACCAATCAAGCCTTGTACCGAGGCTTTGAGTTTTCATCCTCCGATTTTATTCGGTATACCCATCTGTTCTTCAGAGCTCACCTCCCTTTTGGTAGCTCCACCAGCTCATGTGTGTGGTTTTCATGCAAGGATTCCATTTCATCTTGCATGACTCTTACTCACTCATTCTTGTGGGTGTCATTCATAGCCTCCTTGTAGCTTTGAGGCTCCCCCTCATCCGTGAGGGTCACATATTCGTCCGGAGTGTATCGTGTAGATGGTCATCTATCTTTGGATGACCTTCTCGGTTGAGAATCTGGTGGAGTGCTCGATTGTGCTTCTGGCCCTTGGTGGCTTTCTTCATCACCGAGCTCTGAAGAAGGATCACTCTCTTCATTATTGTCGCTTTGTGGTGTGACTTCTTCTGAAGTGATTTGTCGTGTAGGAGAAGGATAAGGGTCTTGCGTGCTCCTTTTGACTCTTGATCTTGGCTTCTCTAACGGTGAATATATTCAATTGTTTGATCTTCGAAGAATACTACATCTCAACTTATAACGATCTTGTTGTTGGTCGGATCCCATAGCCGGTATCCGAGTTCATCTATTGGTGAGCCAAGATAGATACATTCTTTGGTCCTGGCATCAAGCTTGGCACATTCGTCCCTAGGTATGTGAACGAATGCTCTACATCCGAACACCTTTAGATGGTCATACGAAACCTTATTTCTTGACCAAACTTCCTCCGGGGTGTCTCCATCCAGGGGAACAAACGGCGTAAGGTTGACAATATCGGTGACGGTCTTCACAGCTTCTCCCCAGAACGACTTGGGAAATTTTGCGTGCGATAGCATACACCGAACTCTTTCTGTAATTGTTCAGTTCATTCTCTTTGGCAAGCCCGTTCAGCTGTGGTGTCTTAGGTGGCATCTTCTCCATACTGATTTCATGAGATCTACAATATATGCTTTAAATCGACCTCGGTCTTCTCCTCCATTTTCCTATCGCACACTCTTGAGCTTTTGTCTTGTCTCTCGTTCCACCTGAGCAACAAAATCCTTGAATGCATCAAGAACTTGGTCTTTGGTCTTTAAGAGATAAACCCATACCTTCCTTGGGTGGTCGTCTATGAAGGTGACAAAATAGGACGCACCACCAAGGGATTTTTCGGACATGGAGCAAACATCGGTGTGCACAAGATCTAGAATATTATTTCATCTTCTAGGTTGATAAGACGTTTGGAAGGACACTCTATGTTGTTTACCAGCCAAACAACCAGCACAAGGGTCAAGAGAGTTACCTTGCACCTTTGGGAGGAGTTGTCTTCGCGCTAGTGTGTGAAGACCCTTCTCGCTCATGTGCCCGAGCCTTCGGTTCCATAATTCCATGTCTAATCCTACAACATTGACTTATCCTTTACAGATCTTGGCTTGTGAGACATATAATGATCCTTCCTTCTTTTGCGGAGCCATTATCATGCTTCCTTGGATGAGCTTCCATTTGCCGCCGCCAAAGTGATTTACTAGGCCAAAATCGTCAAGCTTTCCGGCTGATATGAGGTTGAGGCGCATACTAGGGACATGCCTCACATCCATAAGGGTAATCTTGCATCTCGTATTTGATACCAGGATGATGTCTCCTATACCAATGATCTTGCTCCTATTTTGATTCCCCATCTGAACATTACCAAAGTCACCGCTTTGGTAGGTTGAGAAGAAACTCTCATGAGGAGTAACGTGGAATGATGCACCGGAATCGACAATCCAGGAGCTATCGTCAGAGGCGATATTCAGGAAGTTGTCTTCTCCGAAGAGATATAGATCATCACCTTCATCTGCCATGGCAGTCGTACCCTTATCTTCCTCTCGCTTCTTTGGTTGGTGAATTTGGTATGGCTTGACATTGCCGGCCTTTTGATCTTTCTAAAGAAATCAACATTCTTATTTCTTATGGCCTATTTTTCCACAATAATAACAAGTTGGCCTAGAGCATGACATAGACCGACCTCGAGACTGGTCTCGGCTTCGGTTCATATTAGCCCATGTGTATCGCTTCTATTCCGGTTGTCAATAATGTTCACCTTAGATTGGGTAGACGTGCCTCGTTCCATCCTTCTAACTTCTTCACCAAGTCGGCTATCAATGATGGCATCCATGGTGAGCTTCTCTTCTGGGGTTGAGTTACTAAGAGTAACTACGAGAGTGTCCCAACTCTCTGTAAGGGAACTAAGGAGTATAAGGGCTTGCAACTCATCTTCGAGTTTCATTCCAGCTTTACTTAGCTGATTAATGAGCCCCTTGAAATTATTAAAGTGCTCAATCATGTTTTGGCCATCCTTGTACTCAATATTCACCAACCGTTAAACTAGAACGGCTTTGTTACGAGGCGTTTTCTTTTGAATCATGGACTCAAGTTTTACCCATAATTCAAAAGCATTTGTATATGTAGATACATGTTCAAATAGAGATTTGTTGATGTACTTCCGGATCATGGCGAATGCTTTCCGGTTTAGAAGCTCCCACTCCTTCTCGCTCTTCCCTTCGGGCTTATCCTTGCTGGTGATGGGATCGTACAAATCCTTACAATAAAGGTGGTCTTCCATCATCGGCTTCCAATAAGAATAATTATCCACCGTGAGTTTGAACATCTCGCCATCGTGAATGACGGTAGCCTCCATCTTGACAACACGAGCTAAGGAAAAACGACCGGACTAACCTTGTTCTGATACCAGTTGTTGGGAAAACCTCCCACTTTCATGTTGGTAGAATGGTAATATGGACTAATAAAGTCAATGACTTAATTGATACAAACTCACTTATATTTTTGTGGAGAAGGAATTCTACAAGATTTTGTGTGGGCACTCTCAAAAATTATGTTTAGCTTGCTTGAGCTCTCAATTTGTGCATGATGCAAATGTACAACTTCTCCACCTATTGATAGTGGGAGGAGATCACCATCCTACCCAATGATCTAGGAAGATATTTGAGAAGAGAATTCTAGAATTACACAAAATCCTAGAAGATATTTTAGAGGAGAATTCTAGATTAGTTCTAGACTAATCTTATCTAGATCTTTCTTATCTTATCTTTTCTTCTTTGGATGTTTCTCCATAATAGACTCCTCCTTGTTGGATCTTAGCCCATTGGACTTAAATCCAATTTGTTGGATAACCCATTTATTAGTTGGGCTTGATTAAGAAGGGAACAACAATTACAAACTAATAACCTATAAAAAAACAAATAAAGCTTTCTTACAAAAATGATAAGGTAAACATGAAATGATGCAATCCTCTTGGCTATTGATCCGAGGTTTAGGCATTTGTTTGTCTTGTGAGTGTTTATGTTTGTTTATGACTTTGTCGAAGGTGAATGAACCTCAGTAGTTGTGTCAGGTTACATGTTTCTCATGACTTTTGGTTTCAGGTAGTTGGTATGTCCAGGAGGATTGCATGCATGTTTGAAATACCTTGTGTATGATTGTTTTTGGCCATAGACCCCAGGTCGTAGGCTTGTACATAAAATTTGTTACTTTAGTTTAATTGGGTCGTAACAAACCTAGTTATGCTATTTTCTCCTTTCAATGAATTTACCTTTATCCAAAAAAATACATGTGACACAAAGATAGTTTTGTTCTCATGACCGGTGCATACAATATATTTGACAAAATTAAGAAACAACTTAATTTCTTCTTATTTTGAGGGAGGGGGTAGGAAAGAGATGTTTTAGTGTGGTGCGAACAAAGACAAGCAAAACCACTTGATTGCTTGACTCGGATCCGTTGCTACTGTAGGGGCGAACTGAATCAATTTTTTCAAAAATTCAAAACAGTCGAACTAGATCGAAGTGGCGGAACCGGTGGCGAAGGCGCGACTGTAGAGAAGCATAAACGCGACTGTGGTGGTGAAGGGGCGACCGCCGATGAACAATTGCACGATTGCAGGGTGACATAACCACCGGTTGAGCTAGGTGCGGGTGCCGTGAGGGTGCCGCGACCGCAACTAAGGAAGGGCACAGGTGTGGTGTGAGACAAAAGAGTGGTGGGGACGCATGTCTCAATTCCTGACGACCCCGGTTAACTTTGGTGAGACTCCGAGGGTAAAAGAAGTTTTTATTTTTTGGCTACAACAATCAATTTAGAAGTAATCATAATTGAGAGTTAAAGCATTAAATAAACGAGAATGAGAGAAATAAAGTGTAATGGTTGATGGTCTGGTTGACTCTTTTTGAGGAATTTGATGAAAGACTCAATTTTTTTTACTAAATCGAACGAACAGTTGGGGCATCCAATAACTTGGCTTTGATACCATTTTGATATGGGGTATTCACCCGTGTAGTTTGTCTAATCTTTTGACGCCTGAACTCGATGAAAAAGAGAAACAAAAGAGAAACATAAATGACACGAATAAATAAAGGGAAAGATAGATCAAGGTTGAACCTTAAGAAACAACCAGGAGGCACGCTACGACGCGATGACATGTAACACACAACCAGCTAAATCCTATAGAACTCCTCCTGCTAATCCACACACAAACGGTTACAAAGACCCTAGAGCACCTAGAGGTTTGCTTCTAGCTAGTTAAAGCACCTTGCTTACGCCGTTGGCAAGTAGAACAAACTCAAACAAGTCCAAGTGAGGCAAGTAAGATGTCTCTTACTCAGATTTGCTCTTCACTCCGTGAATACGACGGTAGACACCGTAGGGGAATAACACACGTCTTTATCGATAATTGTATATATATCTAGATCAAAAATAATGAGCCACAACCACTCTATATATAGAAGAGGGGTGTGTCACGTGTAACATTAGGGTGTCCGAAAATTAGCTTCCTATTTATCTAAAATAGGATAAGATATATTTCAAAAGAAATAATAAAATAAGATCAATTTTCTACGAAGATTAAATCTTCTTAAAGTAAATAAAATTGATTCCATCTCCTAATAAGATAAGATATATTTTTAACTAAATAAAAAAAGATCAATCTTATAGAAAGATTAAATCTTCTAAACAAAAATAGATTATATCTTCTAATAAGATAAGATCTTTAAGCTTTCTTATTAGAAGACTTAATTTTATTCTAAAAAAATCAAATTAGTGCCGATCGAAAATATAATTAATGCCCAACAAAATATAACCCATGATTAAACGAGTCTCTTATGGATCAAAAATATAATACAGATGGGCCGAGATCATTTCTCCTCCACACACAACTATGGGTCGGACATGGCTTTTGTGGGTCATGGTTCGTGATAGCATCGTTGATCGGGAAGACTTGTATAGTTGATCTAATCTTTAATGGGAGAATCTAGAGGGCAGGTCCGGAAAGTATACCCTTCAAGATTGTGGACCTCACATGGCGATCCTACATAGATAGCTTGAAGAGGTGTAGCAAGAATAGTTGGACCCTCACATGGCTCATGTCATTTCCCATTCTCATGTCTGTGCGGCCTACGTGGATGAAAGTGAATCTTGCATGGTCTCCCCTCACGTGCGGATGAATATGTCTTCTTCTATCAAGATGGATCCTCAAGGTCTCGTTAAGCCTTCTCCTATCTTGAACTCTTATAACGTGATCGATCATGTTCTAATGTACCCTTGACCTTGTAGCTTGGAAAGGCTTGATCCTTCTTCTCCTTTTGGCAACAATCCTTCTCCTTTTCTTATGTCTTGGACTCCATAATTGTCTTTGCCTTCTCTTCATAGCCTTTATCTTCCTCTTCCTAGTAGGAGGCTCTGGATGTGCTCTTGCAGCAGGATGCGATCTTGGTGATGAGTGTGATCTTGTAAATGCTCCTGGAACAGACCATATGTCTTGGTGTGATCTTGGAGATGAGTGTGATCCTGGAGATGCTCCCACATCATTTTCTCTATGAAATACATGTTTTCTCTATTTCTTTTCTTATCACAAGGCTTGTATAATTTTAGTTTATGAAGTACCAATTCTTATTTTTGTTCTTATTTCCCATCATCTTACATATATGGTTGTCTTGGTTCTTTGAGTTCGTCCCGAAGAAGTTGGTTGCAAAAGGAAGTTCAGTTATTCCCGTTAGGGAGTGTTTGTGACTGATTGTAACAGTCAAAAATTGAAGATGACCTAATCGAGAATTTTAAGGAATTAAATCCGTTTTAAAACGAGATACATCTCGAGGTAACTTGCTCCTAGATGATATTACAACCCGGTGTTATTTGGAGCATTTGGGAGCTTCAATTAATAAAAATACAGTTGAGAGAAATGATCAGGACATCGGACATGTCCAAGATATGAAAAAACATGGAAAGGCAAAACGGCTAAAAGAGTCGCTATTTCGTTTCTTAGCGGCTAAGAAAGACGGCTTAAGAATACGCGTTTTTCGAGACAATTGCGGAATAATTATCCATACAATATTTTAGATTTATTATTCCAATTTCGAGAAGTTTGGAGAAGGGGTCTTGAACCGCTTTTTCGGATCGGTGAAAGGATAATTATCGATTCCGCTAAAGGATAATCATCGACTCCGCATATTTTAGATTTATTATTCCAATTTCGAGAAGTTTGGAGAAGGGGTCTTGAACCGCTTTTTCGGATCGGTGAAAGGATAATTATCGATTCCGCTAAAGGATAATCATCGACTCCGCTAAAGGATAATTATCGTCTTCGCTATAAATAGCAGAAATATCGTTTATTAATTCATTTTCCTTCACGTTTCCTCGTAAAAGCTCTGATTTCTCTCAACCTTCAAACTCAGATCTACTCTTCGTTTCTAATCCGATTTCAAATCCGTTTGAGTTTTTGGATTCCTCTCTTCATTCTCTTCATTTTGGTACCGAGTTTCTACATTTCCGAGCAAGGGAAGGTTTGGTCGAGCATATATGATACTAGGGAGGTTCCGTCGCTCAGATTCCGGTGAATTTGATGGTGTCCGAGCGTAGCCTGCGTCGTTGTGATTCCAAATCTTCTTTCGGATCGTCAATCGGGTTAGTAACGAATAAGTTATGAATTTATTCGTTTTCCGTATTGCGATTTAGCCTAAATTGACCTTAGGCTTGTCAAAATGGATAATTGGAAATTCCATTATGCTCGTTACTTCATTCTGGTGATTATGGGCTGTTTGTTTGATCAGATTTGATGACAGGTGGATTCAGAAATTGCCTGCGGGCAAAACGTTATTCTGGCAAAATTTAATTAATTAATTGAAGGTTAATTAATTAAATTGGGATTCTAGAAAATGCTATAAGCTAATTAAATTCAAAGGAATGAATTTAACTGGTGTTTGAAGCGAGAAGTTTAATATGAGGAATATGATATTCTCAACAGGTGTTGTTGAAGGTTTCAGTTTAACTATAGTTTAGTTGTTTTGGGAGCGTATCCAAGCACGATAAAGGAGGATAGTCCGAGTGGGAAACGGACTCAATAGTTGGTTTGCGAGGTTTTATTGTTCTTACCTGCGAGGTAAGTGTATATGAATTACACTTGCTTAATATATGTTATGTATTTAATATGCCATGATTGTATGCATGCTTGTGTGTATATATCTGTTTGTTATGGTTGTATGCATGCTTATATGTATATGAGTGAGACGACGATGATGATGAATTGATATTCTTTATGAAAGCATGCATGAGGTACATGAGATGATAGTGGAAAGAATGTGATGAAAAAAATATGATGAAAGCATGAATTTGAGTAATGATATGAAAGTGATAATATAGGATGGTAATTGATTAATTAGCCCAACTGGGTCCCGCACGGGTTTCCGGGGGACGAGATCGCTACCTGATCTACAGGGGGCCTCAGAGGTCGCTACCTGATCTACAGGGGGCCTCAAGATAAGAAAAATAGTCCAAGATCGCAACCTGATCTACAGGGGGTCTTAGGACAAGATGGCCGAGGTCGCTACCTGATCTACAGGGGGCCTAGGACACTATCGGGTTGGCCAACCGAAAGAAAAAAAAAAAGAAAGAAAGAAAAGAAATACGAAAGCACGTGAGAAAATATATCGTACGATCAGTTGGGGCTAGTTAGTTAATTATCACCTATGCATCGATGCGATCGAGTCTATCATGTTATATGTTATGTTATGATTATTTTTATGTGATGAGATGATATGGTTATATGTGATGTGTGATAACATGCTTGAATGTTTATGTTTATGTGATATGAATGGTTGTGGAATTATATGTGAATGTGGATATGTATGTGTGCTTTGAAATTGAGGAAGGGTATAGAGTGTCCTTTGGGAACGGGATATTAGATACTTATATATATTGGGAGAGTGCGATTTGTATACCCTTACTGAGCGTGTGGCTCATTGTTGTTATATCCACATATTTTTCAGCTACTCAGACTCGGCCTGATCAAGGCAAGGACATTGGACCCAACACCTGGATTTGAGATCATATCAGGTGGGCTGTTATGGGATGCTACCGCCTAGGATGTTTTGCATGGTTTTAAAACAGTTGTGTTTTGGTTAAACGGAGTTTATGACGTATGTTAGTATGTATATATGTTGTGAATATGGTTGTAAGATAAAGTTTTAAAAATTTACGTTTTCCGCTTTTCCGCTTATTGTTTTAAACAGGGTTAATTAATTGGTAATCAACTAGAAATGAAATAGGTGTCACACTGATAATAGGAATGACTTCCTATTAAACCTGCACAAATCCGGACTCGGGCCGGGCCATACCTAAAAACTCTACCCATAAGGTGCGGGTCGGGCTGGCCCGACCCGGTTTGTCCGGGCCACAAACGCTACCCATGTCCACCCATGTAAAAAAACGGGCGGGCTACTGGGCCGGCCCGGATGGCCCGTATGTACTTGCTTGTGTGTTTTTTCTCGAAATTTATCGTTCAAAAAAAGTAATTTAATAAATTTAATACACACTTTCAATCCAATTATACTTGCATAGTGCACTACCAACAAGTTCAATAACAATCAAACCACAAAAAAGAACAAGTCCAAATACCTAAAAAACAATAAGTATCATTACAGTCAAGTTAGTCGTACAATCTTGTGTTACAAATGAATATAACTCGTTAAAATACTCCAAACAAACTAAACCAACAATCAGAATATGTAACACTCAAAACAATATAAATTATATACACATAAATATAAAAAAGTATTATATGTATAATATTGTATGCGGGCCGGACCGGGTCAGGCCCGAACGGGCCAAACTTGTTCCCATGTTTTTTCCCGGGCGGGCGGGCGGGCTGGATGGGCCGGCCCGGTTTTGTACAGGTCTACTTCCTATGATTTGTTTTTAGTTGTCCCATGCGTCTTTGTTTTAGAGCATTTTTTTAGAAGAATTTGTTGAAATAAGCTTTTTTTTATAAGCTTTTGTTTTCTATACCCCTATATTTTTTTTACCACTTTCATTAATTGTAGGTAAAAGTAATTAACCCTCAAAATTTAAAAATAAAAAAGAAACATCCATATATGGTTTCTGGTTTGGTTTCTAGTTGAGTTTCTGGTATGAGTATCTAGTATGAGTTTTTGGTATGAGTATCTAGCCTAGACCACTAGTTCTGATACCATGTTGTCACACCCCAAATTCTCAAAACTCGGGGAGTCACGGGTTAGGACCTCACAATGGGTTTTGGCCCTAGTTTGACAACGCTTTCAGTGAATTTTACAACAAGACACAAATAAGGGAACCGAAATTCATAAAACGATGTTTTAATGTCATGAATGCAACAACATGATACTATCATCCAACAACGTACTTACGATCAACATGTGTAAAGTCAACATGCTAAGAAGGAAAGACAATATAATAATATCCAATGCATCTATCCTTTATTCTCGAGAACATCGTTCTACCCTTCTGGTCATAAGAGTATCACTCAAAGGTCATGAAAAGGTATTACATTAAAGGCTAATCAGTTAAACATGCAACACATAAAAACATATCAATCACTCAACCACGAAGACAACCACGTAGTCAAAAGTCACACGAGAATAAGTCCGAGTACTAACCCGACGGTCTTGAGATTTCAACTGACTCAACATAAAACTCTGGATAATTACCCCTAATGTTATCCTCCATATCCCACGTAGCCTCATCGGCTCCCTATCTAGACCACTAGATCCTCAACATCGATATATCAATTGACGATAGACGTCTAATAATACGCTCTAGAACAGCCACTGAATACTTCACAAAAGTATGATCAGGCTCAACTATGAGATCCTCATGACTGATGATGTGTCTCGGATCTGGTATGTACTCTCTCAACTAAGATACATGAAAGACCGAATGGACACCCTGGATCTGATACCGCTGGCTCTAATGAACGGGATTTGGTAGTGGTCTTTATTGATGAAAACTTCGTTCATGGAATTGATGAACGGGATTTTCATCGACTTCTTAGACCAGCTTGTAGTGGTCGTCATTGATGACATCTTGGTTTACTCCAACAATCGATAGGAGCATGATAGACACTTGAGGACATTGTTTCGGATTCTGTAAGATAGCGAGCTTTATGCTAAGCTATCCAAGTTCGAGTTTTGGATGTCTGAGGTGGCCTTCCTAGGCCATGTAGTGACTGCTGATGGAATTAAAGTCGATCCGGCAAAGATCGAGTCAGTGTTTTCTTGGAAATCTCCGAGGAATGTAAAGGAGGTTTATAGCTTCCTAGGCTTGGCGTGCTACTACCGCCGGTATGTGGAAGGGTTTTCCTTAATTGCCCGACCAATCACCTGTCTATTAAGGAAGACTACTCGGTTTGTTTGGTCCGAGCCATGTCAGCGGAGCTTTGAGAAGCTGAAGAGCATATTGACTTCTGCTCCGATTTTAGCACAACCAGAGGGTGTGGAGGACTTTGTGCTATACAATGACGCATCCAAGTTGGGCTTGGGATGTGTCTTGATGTAGAGGGGTAAGGTTATAGTGTATGCGCCTCGACAATTGAAGACGTGTCACGAAAACTACCCGACACACGATCTAGAGTTAGCGATAGTATTCTACAGTCTTAAGATCTGGCGTCACTACCTCTATGGGGTGATGTGTCAGATCTTCACATACCATAAGAGTCTGAAGTACATATTCACTCAACGGAAGTTTAATAACAGCTAGAGGAGGTGTCTAAAGTTGATTATGGATTTCGACCTTAAGATTTTCTGCCATCCAGGGATGGCGAATGTAGTTATTGATGCTTTGAGTCGGAAGACACCTCGAGAGAAGGCTATAGTCCGGTTGACGGTACAACCTCAGTTGTAGAGAGATTTAGCATGGTTAGAGGTGGTGATTCATATTCCGGATTAAGATCGTCATCTGGCTACCTTGGAGTTGCTACCTGACTTGTTGGGAGAGGTCCGACAAAATAAGGAGACTTGCCCTATGTTGACTAGGATACAAGACAAGATGTCATGAGGGGAGGTACCTCAAATCACCATTGATGTTGATGGATCAATGAGACGCCAAGATCGTATTTGTGTTCAATTAGACAACAAGCTAAGATAGAGGATATTAGGTGAGGCTTGCGCTACCCTATACTCAGTACATCCCGGAGCAAGTAAGATGTACAAAGACGTGAGACATTCCTTCTAGTGGGGTGGTTTGAAGCCCGGCGTGGCTCGGTATGTAGCTCAGTGTGCGACATGTCAGTAGGTCAAGATTGAGCATCGTAGATCCGGAGGAGAGCTACACTCACTACCAGTACAGTAGTGGAAGTGGGAGGACATCTCTATGGATTTTGTCACATGATTGAGGCTCAAAAGTAGTTTTGATGCCATTTGGGTAGTGGTTGATCGATTGACGAAGACTGCACGTTTTATTCCTATCAAGGAAATGTCGCCGATAAGTCGTCTAGCCGAGGAGTTCACCAGGCACATTGTGAGACTCCATAGAGTTCCGAGGACTATCATTTCCGATAGTGACGCACATTTCACCTCGAGGTTCTGGCAACAGGTGCATACGGCCTTGGGGGACGAGTCTCTATTTCACCACTACTTATCACCCGCAAATTGATGGTCAAAATGGAAGGACTAGCAAGACATAAGACGATATGTTGCAAGCGTGTGTGTTGGATTGGGGACAAGTATGGCCGGACCATCTTCCCCTTGTAGAGTATTCCTATAATAATAGATGGCATGCGTCTATTGGGATGACAACTTATGAGGTCTTGTACGGGCGGATATGTCATACACCGTTGTGTTGGGATGAGCCCAACAGAGATGATGGAGTAGCTCCAGAGTAGATACAAGAAGACATCGCTCGAGTCACTCTTGTCCGGGAGCAAATGTTAGCAGCACAAAGTTGTCAGAAATTCTACGACGACAAGAGGCGTCGACCTCTGGAGTTTAGAGTATTCAGGTATGGTTGAGAGTATCATCGTCGAGAGGTGTCCGACATTTCAGAATTTAGGGGAAGTTGAGTCCCTGATATGTCGGGCCTTTTGAGATCTTGTAGAGAGTTGGAGAGGTCGCCTACTGACTAGCACTGTCACCGAGACTAGAGGGTGTCGATCCAGTCTTCCATGTATCTCAGTTGAGAGAGTACATATTAGATTCGAGACTTGTCATATGTCATGAGGATCTCATAGTTGATCCTGATCATACTTTCGTGGAGTATTTAGTGGTCGTTATAGAGCATAGTACTAGGGGTCTACATTCTAAGGATATACAGATGTTGAGGATCCAATGGTTTAGACGAGGAGCTGATGAGGCTACGTGGGAGACGAAAGATAGAATTAGGAGTAATTATCCTGAGTTTTATGCTGAGTAAGTTGCAATCTCAAGACCGTCGGGTTAGTATATACTCGGACTTCTTCTCGTGTGACTTTTGACTTCGTGGTTGTCTTTAGGGTTAAGTGATTGATTTGTTTTTATGTTTTGCATGTTTAGGTGATTAGTCTTTAATGTAGTACCTATTCATGACCTTTGAGTGATACTCTTATGAATAGAAGGGTAAAACGATGTTCTCGAGAATAAAGGATAGATGCTTTGGATATTATTATATTGTTTTTCCTTCTTATCATGTTGAATTTAGATATGTTGATCTTTAGTACGTTGTTTGTTGATAGTATCATGTTGTTGCATTCATAACATTAAAACATCGTTTTATGAATTTCTGTTTCCTTACTTGTGTCTTGTTGTAAGATCTCATGAAAGCGTTATCAAACTAGGGTCGAGACCCATTGTGAGGTCCTAACCCGTGACTCCCCGAGTTTTGAGAATTTGGGGTGTTATAGTTTGTGGTTGAGTTTCTGGTATGGTTTCTGGTTGAGTTTCTAGTATGGTTTTTGGTATGAATTTCTGGTATGGATTTTTGGCTGATTTCCTGTATGGTTTTTGGTTGAGTTTTTTATATGAATTTTTGGTATGTTTTCTGGTATGAGTTTGTGGAATGGTTTCTGGTTGAGCTTCTGGTATGAAGGCTTCTTAGATTGCTCAAGCATCAAACCAGCAAACACATCTACTAATAGTAAATATTGGAAAAGTGTCAATTCCATGCTAGTGAGTTGGATTCTCAACTCGATGTAGGAAGTATACATGCCTCTATTCTTGTACGCCCTACTACAAAAGAGCAATGAGACGACATCTTGGCTTGATTTGTAGTTAGAAATGGACCTCGTATTCTACTTGATCGAATCCAACGTCTATGGGAAGACTTAGACACTCAGTTTACAGGTGAAACTTGTACATGTGGACACGCTGGTGCAGCAAAAGAGAAAGAATGTGTTCACTAGTTCATAACATCTACTCTACATTGCATTCGATCATCATTGCTCGAGATCGTGTTCCAACTCTTAATCATGTATATTCTCTATGTGTTCAAGAAGAACATGTAAAATTAATTTCTAAAGATAAGACTCCTGACTCAGACTCTGTTGCCCTTGCGGCATCCCATTACTCTCGCTTTTCTCGTCCCAATATTTCTATGATATGCACTCGTTGCAATCGTCCAGTTCACGAAAAGTAACCTCTTATTTCAAAGTTGGCTATCTTGAGTGGTGGAATAATGGCCTAGGTGTCTCTGACCAGACCAGTGCAAACCCAGTGCGATGTGGACGTGGTATTCTTCCTACTCCATCAGTCCCAAGACAAATCCGTGTTTGACGAAATGTGAACGTTGCACTAGTTAATTTTGTATCATCTACGTCACAAATTGATACTACATATCGTTTCTCTCTTGGTCCTGCAAAAATAGAATGGGCATCCCTATATAAAATGTTTCAATCTCACCGAAACTATATTTTTGTTGAAACTTTTCCAGGTATGATCTCAAATCCTTGGATTATTGATAGTAGTGCTTCATTCCATATGACGAGCACAAAAGTACTTCTATCGGATTCATGCTCAATTTTATCATGTTATATCACTCTTCCAAATGGCACTCTATATGCTACAACTATATCTGATCTATTACTCTAGGTTCGAACATGCTTGTTCCAAATGTTTTGTTTGTACCTAGATTAAAGTGTAATATACTATATGTTCAATGCCTTGCTAATGATCTCATTTGTGTTATTACGTTTACTAAAAACATGTGTATCATTCAGCACCGAAATTCGAGGACATTGATTGGATGGGGTGACACTAGGGAGGGTGTTTTCTGGTTACACGTTTGCTATCATCTCCGTCACTCAAATCCAAATATTTCTTGTCTTCATCTAGTGACATAATTCTTCTTTGGCATCAAAGATTGAGTCATCCTTCTATTGATTTACTTAAATCTATTTCGAGAATCTCCACTTCTAGTATTTATAAACTAAAAATAACCCTTGTGATATTTTTCATAGAGAAAAAACAAACTAGAACCGTCATGCTTATGAACCTTTATTTAGGATAAAGGTAAATTCATAGAAAAGAGAAAATATCATAACTAGGTTTGTTACGACTCAGTTATACTAAAGTAACAAAGTCTGTGTACAAGCCTACGGTATGGGGTTCACGGTCAAAACAACCATACACAAGGTATTCCAAACAAGAATGCAATCCTCCTATAAATACCAACTACCTGAAACCAAAAGTCATGATAAACATGTAACTTGACAAAACTCATGAGGCTCGTTCACCTTTGGCAAATCCATCCACAAACATAGAAACTCATAAGCCGAACAAGTGTCCAAACCTCGGGTAAATGGCCAGTCCACCTTCGGCAAAGCCATCAACAACCTAGATCCAAGTCCGGTACACACATAGCTCAAAGCGTCATAGTATGGAGACTACTAGGAAGCAATCCTCTCTATAACTCTGGCTCCATCTCCAGCGGGAAAAGCCTCATGCAAAAAAAGTGTAGATATGAGTCTTGATCATCCTCACTAGAATATCTATCGAAAACCTATTCTGGTCAAACACCAAGACATTCCTCTAATACCAAAGGTAGTAGATTGTGGCAGAAAACGTATAAATCCTAGATTTGCTCATCCTACTCCTAGGATGTACGGTGTGTGTCAGCTAGTGCAATATCTCTAGTTTGGTAGTAATAACGTCGGGAACCCAAAAATCCGCTCCGAATCACCTCCACAACTGTTGTGCATATGTGCATCCAAAGATCAAGTGGTCGTGTAACTCACTCTCACTCATACACCCGCTACAAGGGTTCAACACAAGTAGCCATTGGTCTTGAACTCTTCCTTTTTTAAACTCGGGGATAGGTTGACACAACAAGGGTTAAACACAACCTAAGAACCTTACGATTTTGAGTCAGGAAAAACTAAGTCCGTGATACAAGTACCTCTTATACATTCTTCTATGGACATCTTGAATAAAATCTCGTAAATATGAACAAGATTTTAATTTTGTTTATAAAATTTAAATCAAGTACATTGTTCTATAAATTCATCGAAGAGGGATAATTAATGTATACCTATTGGAAATGAGGTCCTATTTTGCTCATAGTAAATTGTTGGAGAACCAAGGACAAGTTCAGATCATTCGAGATAAGACCTAGGCTATAAATCGGGGATTCACCCTCATTTTCATCATCCATGTTTGGAGCTCTCTCTCAAACCCTTGCAAACTTTCTAGTAATCAATACAAGTTTTCTTTACCATAAAAAGTTTTACAAGTTTCTTTAGCCATCAATATCGGACTCTTCCGTTTTCAAGATCGGTGATAGGTTGACATGACAAGGGGTCAATACAACCTAAGAACCGCACGATTTGAAGTGAGGAAAACAGAGTCCGTGATACAAGTACCTCCTTCACATTCTTCCATGTACATCTCTTTAATAGAATCTCGTAAGTATGAATTAACAAGATTTGTGTTTTTGTATGTCATGTTCAAATCACTGACTTTGTGATATACCTCCATTGTAGAGGGATAAACTAATATATGACAATCGAAAATAAGGTACTATTTTTCTCATAGTGTATATATATATATATATATATATATATATATATAGAGAGAGAGAGAGAGAGTATAGATCATATGAGAACACCCTCTAACGTGAGAACATGAGAACAGATTCGTAATTATTATTATTCGTAGTTATTGTTGGTTGAGTGGATTATTCGTAGTTATTGTTGGTTGTATTATTCGTAGTTATTGTTGGTACTATTTTTCTCATATCGTTTAATGTATTATTCGTAGTTATTGTTGGTTGAGTGGATTATTCGTAGTTATTGTTAGATTCCTAATTATTATTATTCGTAGTTATTATTAATTATGATATCTACTATAAATCTCAACCCTTAATACTCACCATCCAACGGTGTACGATTGTTCTCATATATATATGAAAGCGTAGTTGATGAGTTGTACTCATTGTTATTGGAACACAAGAATGTGAAAGGAGAGTTGTAGAAGCAAATTTTGTAGTTGAGACAATATTTAGTAGAATATCATATCAATAACACTTTTGTTGGAAAGAAATGCAAACAAGAATAGGGAATTGTTCCTTGGATCAACAAATTGACTCAATAATAGAAGAAAATTAAGAAAAATCAATTTGAAACTCCAATTGGTGAAACCCTTCAGTAGACGTATTCGGGCTTCTTGTAGATAGGTGATGGAGTGTAAGTTGGAGCCTTGTAGACTGGTGATGGAGAGTAAACGGGGGCCTTGTAGTACACTGGAGATGGGGTGTAGACTGGAGCCTTGTAGACTGGTGATGGGGTGTAAACGGGGGCCTTGTAGTATACTGGAGATGGGGTGTAGACTGGAGCCTTGTAGACTGGTGATGGGGTGTACACGGGGGTCTTGTAGTACACTGGTGATGGGGACTTGTAGTACACTGGAGATGGGGTGTACACTGGCTTCTTGTAGTAGACGGGAGATGGGGTGTACACTGACTTCTTGTAGTACACTGGAGATGGGGTGTACACTGGGGCCTTGTAGTACACTGGAGATGGGGTGTACACTGGGGCCTTGTAGTACACTGGAGATGGGGCCTTGTAGTACACGGGAGATGGGGTGTACGCTGGCTTCTTGTAGTACACCGGGGAAGGGGTGTACACAGGTGAAGCCTTGTATTCGGGAGATGGAGTGTAGATGGGTTTTTTGTAGTACACCGGGGAAGGGGTGTACACGGGTGAAGACTTATATTCAGGAGAGGGGGTGTAGACGGGCTTCTTGTAGTATGGAGAAGGGGTGTAGATTGGTGAAGGCTTGTACTCGGGGGTGGGAGTGTAGACGGGCTTCTTGTAGTATGGAGATGGGGTGTAGACGGGTGAAGCTTTGTATTCAGGGGATGGGGTGTAGGCCGGTGAAGCTTTGTAAACCGGAGAAGGGGAGCTGTAGCCATAGTAATCTGCAGAGGCAATGGCAGCCAAAGCCAAGAAAAGCAAAGAGGTCAAGAGGGAAGAGCTTTTGAAAGCCATGTTGAAGGATGGGTAAGCTAAGAAACCGAAAGGAGAAGAATAAGATGAGATACAGAAGTCCCTATACGTTGGGCTTTATATATAGGGTTGTCTTTAGAAGAGTAGTATATATAATTGGACGCACGTCAGAACATGTCTAGTGTAGTTGGGATGCACTTCTTCTCTACATATGAAGGTTTCTTTGTATTGACCGTGCCCAAGGCTTATTATTGCTCGTGCATGTTCCAACACATTCGTGTACAGCTTCAGCAGTAACTGAAGACTAGTGTTTAATTACATGCTTAGAGATTGCCAGCTTCTCATTGATTTCGATCAGTAACTCAAAACTCGTTTACTGCATGCTCAAGTACTGTACAGCCATGACTCACTCTTTCAATAACAAACACTCATTTGTACTTCTTCTTTCATTATTTATACTTCTTTAGATGATTTTAAGCTTGGATAAATATTGGTTCTTCAGCTCCCGGCCGTTTTAGTTCAAGCAAAATCTTCATAAACCATAGATAACTTACATGAACAATCTCCCGTCATCCAATAATTCTTTTGTAAATCTGCAAAAAGTGCCTGAAAGTGTAAACAAGTAGGTGTAGGCAACCCACGTCTTTGCTGAATTCTACAATTCACACAAGCGAGATGCTAATCAAATTCATCTAAATTCCCTTTTTCAAATTATAAGCAAAAATCTGCTGCTGCGTAAAATAAATTGAAACCCCTCAAAAAGTTATTGATTCAATCCAGTTGGAGTCTTTTAGCCTAAAATCTGCTGTTGAAGATGCATGTAGATGGGCTTTTCATTAAGGGAATTGGATTTGCAGCAAAAATTTGCACAGTCTAGCCACGATCTATTATTTAATAGTATAGAGGAAACGTGCGTCCAAAATACATTAGACATGCCTGACGTGCATCCGATCATATATACCTTGAATTTACTAATCTTCTCAATCAATAGCTAAGCCTCCAAAAAAACAAAACTATATATAAACCCCAACCATTAAGGACTTATGCATCTCGATCATCTGCTTCATCTTCTCCTTTGACTTTCTTGGCCTAAACTTCATTCAACATGGCTTTCAAAACCTCTTCCCTCTTGGCCTCTTTGCTTTTCTTGGCTTTGGCTGCCCTTGCCTCTGCAGATTCCTATGGCTACGCCTCTCCTTCTCCGGTTTACAAAGCTTCACCTGTCTACACCCCATCTCCTGAATACAAAGCTTCACCCGTCTACACCCCATCTCCATACTACAAGAAGCCCGTCTACACTCCATCTCCTCAATACAAGGCTTCACCCGTCTACACCCCTTCCCCAGTGTACTACAAGAAGCCAGTGTACACCCCCACCCCCGAGTACAAACCTTCACCCGTCTACACCCCTTCCCCAGTGTACTACAAGAAGCCCATCTACACTCCATCTCCTGAATACAAGGCTTCACCTGTGTACTACAAGAAGCCAGTGTACACCCCCACCCCCGAATACAAACCTTCACCCGTCTACACCCCTTCCCCAGTGTACTACAAGAAGCCCGTCTACACTCCATCTCCTGAATACAAGGCTTCACCTGTCTACACCCCTTCCCCAGTGTACTACAAGAAGCCAGTTTACACCCCATCTCCCGTGTACTACAAGAAGCCGGTGTACACCCCATCTCCCGTGTACTACAAGGCCCCCGTGTACACCCCATCTCCAGTGTACTACAAGAAGCCAGTGTACACCCCATCTCCCGTCTACTACAAGGCCCCAGTTTACACTCCATCTCCAGTGTACTACAAGGCCCCAGTTTACACTCCGTCACCGGTTTACAAGGCTCCAGTGTACACCCCATCTCCAGTCTACAAGGCTCCAACTTACACTCCATCACCCGTCTACAAGAAGCCCGAATACGTCTACTGAAGGGTTTCAAAAACTGGGGTTACATATTGAGTTATCTTAATTTTTTTCAAACATTGAGTCAATTTGCTGATCCGAGAAAGAATATGATATTCTTATTTGTATTTCTTTCCAACAAGAATATATGTTATTGATATGATATTATACTAATTGTTGCCCCGACTACAGAATTGAATTGTCCAAGTGTTCGATCAACATCATTCCTCTTTTGCAATCTTTGAGAGTAAGGATGGTGTGTCTATTTTACAAACTGATAAGCTGTCAAAAGTTGAGAAAACATGAAATAATGAATTTAAGATTCACACCAAAACAAAATGAATTTAAGATGAGTTTACGTATAAAAGCTATAAATTATTGACAGTGCTTATGAAAATCAGCTTGTTCATGGAAGAAAATCAGCTTATGAAAGTGATCATCTTTTTTCTCATCATCCTCATACATGATGAATATAATCTATTGATAATAACTTGTGAAAGTCAAGCTGTCTGCAACTTATAATCTACTTGCTAACGGAGGAAGAAGATTTGAGTTTGTCATTACAAACTGATGACCTGTCAAAAACGGATCAAGTTCTAAACAGTAATCAAGTTTAGTCATAAAGGTGACACAAAGATTAAACATTCGGAAGCTGTAAACGTACTTTTTGCCTGCTATTTCGTTAAAAATAACTTCTTCTATAGTTGGAACATTATGCACATTCATATGTAGAGAAAACAGAGTAAATAATTTGGAGTTTTTGACCCCTTGTATTTTACTATGATATTATACGATATTAAATATTGTCTCAGTTATAAGACTGAGATTTTTGTGCGGAATATGAGAAATAACAAATATTCAACAAGCAAAAAAAAAAATTAAATAATAGTTCACCCAATATTGACTTAGAAAGATATTATTAAATTTCGAATCTCAAATGAACAAATAATTTGGAGTTTTTGATCACGATACAGTAACAAAACCCTAAATATAATATTTTGTCTCCTTGGCCCAAAAATAGATCTCTGAAGTGTGGCTTTTAAGAGGTATCAACAAGTTCTGTGAGTGTTCATACACATTCCCTTTTGCACTATCATTAGGTTTGTCAACTAATATATTTACTAGGAGAAGAAGCCTGATGGAGATTAAAAATCCAATATCTTGAGACTGAGAAGATTAATGATGTGGGTGTGTATTATGAAGTAAGAAGCTATCAAAAGCTGATCAGAAAAGCATGTAATGATAAATTTAAGTTGAGTTTACCAGCTATAAAATTATTGATATTACCAATGAAAGTTAGCTTATCTGCTACATATCATCTACATACTTGAGATGAGCTTCTAAACAAATGAGTAGTGGTACGCATAAAAATTCAATTATAGAAGGCGAGTAAATGACAATTTCAGGTGATAAGTTTATTCATGAAGGAGAGTCTCTAATAAAGAGTTAGAGATGAGATGTTTCACCCTTACCAAGGCAAGTAAATGATAAGTAACGATTAGTAAGTATAGAATATATGTGTAGATATAGTGAATAAAAGGAAAAAATATGTATATAATGAGAAGTTGTAGCAACCATAACATAACCACTATGAGTATGTATACTCAGGTGTATCTGTCATAGCGATACACGAACTATTCTTCTTCTTGTGTTCATATAGTATCAAAGCCATGGACATAGATTTCACTTTCCACATCTGATATTTTTTCAAATCTACCTTTCCTTCATTTTTCAGCTCTCGCCCTACAAACACAACCTCTTTGCTTCTATCTATCCATGTCTACTATTAGTAATGCTTCCCTAAATTCTTTTCTGGATCGAAATACTTCTGTTAATATCAACGATCCATTAGACCTCTCTAATTCTAATCTGGATCGAAATAGTTCTGGAAGCGCAACATTCGAATGACATTTGGTGCCAAGCAGAAGCTTGGTTTTATCGATGGAACATGTGCCAAACCAGCTGTTGGAGAACCTGATCAATTAGCTCCTTGGATTCGGGCCGATTACTTGATTCGTTGTTGGATCTTACGCTCAATACAGTCGGACATCGCTGAATCGTTTACTTACGTTGAATCGGCCTTGGATCTTAGATCCTGGTGCTACAGATCATATCACCTTTTGCAAAGATCTTTTTTTCTATAATGACAAAGCTAGACAGACCACTGTTGATTGGCCTTCCTGATGGATCAGTGAAGGAAGTATATTACAAAGGGATTGTTATCATCTCTCCAGTTATCACTCTCCAGGATGTTCAATATCTTCCTCACTTCAAGCATAATCTCTTGTCTATCTCTCGTTTAATCACTGATTTAACTATGGAGATCATGTTTACTCACACATCCTGTTTATTTCAGGACCTTACTAGTAAGTCTCTAATTGCTTCTGCTTACAAGGAGGGGAACCTGTACAAGTTAGCATCATCTGGCTCTCTGGATTTTACTCATGCAGTGTCCAATGTTGTTAATAAACCTTGTGATGTATCCTTATTTCATGCCAGATTAAGCCACATGTCTTTGTCCAAAATACATCACATAGATACCTTTGTTACTTCCAAATTACATCATTTGGATTGCAATACTTGTATTACAGCAAAACAACACAAACTTCCTTTTGAGTCCAGTCATTCTCGTGCAAAAAAGGCTTTTAGTTTGATTCATGTGGATATTTGGGGCCCGTACCATACTTTCGCTATGTGTGGCTCTTGTTATTTTCTAACTGTGGTGGATGATTTTACTCGATGTACTTGGACGTTTCTCATGTCTAATAAGCAACAGGTACTCAACATCATTACCAACTTCCTGGCTTATGTGAAGACCCAGTTTAACACTAGGATTCAAACTTTTAGGTAAGATAATGGGCTCGAGTTCATGCAGAAACCTCTCCAAGAATTATTTTTGGCTTCTAGCATTATTCACCAAAGGTCTACGCCATATGTTCCACAGCAAAATGCAAGGGTCGAACGAAAGCACAGACACCTCTTGAGACTGCACGTGCTATTCAAATCCATGCTCAATTACAACTTCATTTATGGGTTGAATGTATTCTTACTGCAACATATCTTATCAACCTCATGCCCTCATCTATCCTTGCATGAAAGTCTCCTTTTGAAACTCTCCACCACATTAAACCATCTTACAATCATCTACGAGTAGTTGGATGCTTGTGCTTCAGTTTACTTCCCAAACGAGACAAGTTGGAGCCTGTCTCAACCCCTTGTATTTTACTGGGATATCCTCCAGGTCATAAAGCTTACAAACTATATAACCTCACCACCAAAAAAATCACCATTAGTCGTCATGTCATTTTTCAGGAGCATATCTTCTCTTTCAAAATAGTACCTTCCCCACCAACTACATCATCCACATCTTCCTCTCTCCCATTGGTTACTCCAGCTCCTGACACAGACCCTCCAATTTTCATCTCTCCTCATCTAACTAGCTCCAATTTATAACCTACCTACCTACCACCTTCTACTTCTCATCATGATTCTAGTTCATCACCTTCATTTGATGATTCACTTGCCCATCCTATTCAAGTACCATTCGATGCCATTCCTACCACCTCCGTCATTCCATCATTACCTACTACTTCTTCTCACTCCCCATTAAATATTTCTCCTTCTCAAACTCCTTTAATTATCCCATCTACCCGACCTAGTCGCACCATTACACGACCTACTTATCTGCAAGATTACAATTGCAATACCGTTTCATTTCTTACTCTTTTTTACCTTGCTCCTCATTCTCCTGAGTACATTCATGTCCTTTGTAATGTCATTCAGTCATTTGAACCATCTATTTATCACCAGGCCAAATGATCCGCTCTTTGATTTGAAGCCATGACCAAAGAAATACAAGCCTTGGAGATGAATGACACTTGGGATATCGTCCCACTTCCCTCTGAAAAAGTTGCAATTGGGTCCAAATGGATATATAAGCTCAAGTATCGAGTTGATGGTACAGTTGAAAGACATAAGGCCCGGTTAGTTGCTAAGGGCTACAATCAGACCAAAGACAAAGTCTACAAGCATACTTTCAGTCTGGTTGCAAAATTTGCTACCATTCGTACAGTGTTGGCATTGGCTGCTTCCCATTCATGGCCTTTGCACCAACTAGACATCAATAACGCCTTCTTACACGGCTATCTTGATGAGGAAATTTATCTTCTGCCTCCTCAAGGATACACTAAGGTTTCTTCAGGTCATGTATGTCGATTGAAGCATTCCTTATATGGTCTCAAACAGGCCAGTAGACAATGGAATATTAAATTCACCAAACAACTACTTCAATTGGGTTTCGTCCAATCTCACCAGGACTATTCCTTATTTGTAAAGAAATCTCCTCTCGGTATAACCATTGTATTGGTGTATGTTGATGATGTGTTGCTTATTGGAGATATTCCTTCTGAGATTGAGTTCCTCAAAACTACACTAGATCGGGCGTTCATCATCAAGGACTTGGGATTAGCCAGATTTTTCCTGGGTATAGAGATTGCTCATAGCTCCACTGGCTTGCTTCTTAACCAGTGTAAATACATCTATGACATTCTGCATGATACTCATATGCTAACCTATAAAGCTACTAGCTTTCCTATGCAACACAACACACATCTCTCATCTGAATTTGGTGATCGATACACAAACCTTGAGGCATATAGACGCTTGATCGGACGTCTCCTTTACCTCACTCTTACTAGGCCAGATATTGCATACACCGTCCAACAGCTCATTCAATTCTTAGCATCCCCACACATTCCACATTGGCATGCTGCTACCTATCTCTTACGATATACCAAAGGCACAATGGACTTTGCCCTAGCTTATTATCCACAATCTACTTTATCCCTCACAACCTACAGTGATGCTAAATGGGGTTCCTGTCCGTTTACATGTCGCTCCATCACAGGATATTGCGTTTTCCTGGGCAAATCACTGAGAAAATTGGATTGAAGAGGCCATTAAAGGGACCATTGGAGCCGAAGAACACACAGGGTAAAACCCTTGTTCTTGACATAGGAGCTCTTTCCAGGATCCGATCCGGTGATATCCGGGTTGTACCCGGTATCCGAAAGTTCACTAGAAACTCAACTGAGCTTGAAGATGACAAAATTTTGGTTATAGATTCAGTCTGTTGGAAAAAACTCCGCACGTTTCCAATTCACACCGAGTATTTATAAACGGGTATTTTGTTGCACACTCACACTCATAAACTTCACTTTTGTGTATAGCCTTTTTGGATCCAACTCCTTCTTCACATTACATTACATTATATTCCATTTGTAACCATTTACAGCTATATATATTGCACTAGGTCAGTGGGTAATCAACCCAAAGTACCCGACTTACACAAAAACCTAAGTAGATATTAAGAGAGATAATTGTAGCTTAAAACTATTCTAAACTAATTTAAACTAACCTACCATAATTCAAATGATTAGTTTACCACTAATCTACAAATGTCTTTACTTTTCACATTCAAACACAACAATTCTAGATGCTTCTCTACAACTTGTATCAAGTTGGGACCAAACTTCATTACCACATACTTAATAGCCTAATTAGATATGGATTAACCCAAAACAGTCATCTTAGCAACTGGGTACAAAAGCAACATTCCTTACTCGCTTAAGGTAAAAAAACAGAGCCTTATAGTTTTCTTCTTGATTTTCAATTTTTGAATGAAAATGCAAAGGCTAATGAGTTTTTAATCATTGTTTTGAACAAGAAAATGATTTTTGATAGAATGTGCAATTTTGTGTAAATAGAGGATGCCCTACATAAATATTGTAAATACGTTTGTTGTAAATATATCCATCAGTCAATGGAAACCCCACGGGTAATTTATTCATATTCTCACATAGTCAGTGGCGGCCTTTGGGTGGGCTGCCCCTCCCTCTGGCACGGATTAATAAAAATAAAAATGAAGAAGTATTACAAAAATCATGGTGGCATAGTCGTGTGAGGATTTGAGCAAGAAATGGAACTTTTACTTGGTCCTGGGTTTAAATCCTACAATTGGTTATTGAGTTTATTTTTCCACCTTTTCCTTTTTTTTTCTTTTTTTTGTTTCTTTTTCAAAAGATATTATTATTTCGGATTTAAATTACATATTTCATAATATAATTTATTTTTATTTATCCAAACTCTAAGTATAAAAGTTATTCACTTTTTTTTCTTCTTATGGATTCCACTTGAAAGCAATTTATTAAATAATTCAAATACAAAATTAATACATTATCAAAAATATGTTATAATTTATAACAAAATAATATTATTTCAGTTAAAATTTTTAAAAAACTAATTTCATCCTTTATATAACTCCCTAAATATATGTAATGATAATCAATATATTTTATATAAATTTATTTTGATATCTGAATAACATATTATTCTATAGGTAATTTTAATCAATATATAAACTTTCTTTTTTCTTTTTATGGATTACACCATTTGTTGTCAGATTAGCAGTTTATTTGTAGCATTGACTATTTATTTTTGGTAGACTTGTAGTCAAAACTGCGCAAGTCGATTACAGATTGATTTTGTTTTTATCGCTATTTTATTTTCATAGATATTTTTATCGATAATTTATTTTTGCCCCACCCCTTAGAAATCCTGCGGCCGCCACTGCACACGGTATCAGCCTTCTTTCCTCCTCTTCCACACGCTCTTTTCCCCGACGGCTAACCGTAACCCTAATTCCGTTTCTCTGTCGAGGCTTCCTTTGTGTGCCCACCTGCCACCTTCGCCTCTAGTACCACGGATCACACGGCCCCTCTCATGGCTGCCGACAGAAATCAATCTTTTCATTCCACCCTCGGAATATCAAACATCAAGAACAACATTGCTCTCGTCCTTGACCATGACACTCCTTACGCTTCGTGGGTCACCTTATTTTGCGTCACTGCGAAGGATCATAACGTTTTGGATCACATTGATGCCACGGTTCCAAAGCCGGTTGATATTGATGACACCATTTGGCAACAAGTTGACGCGACCGTTCTTCGGTGGATATATAGCACGGTTTCACGGGACATCCTTCTCCAAATCTTGGACACAGATGATACCGCTCTTCAAGCATGGATTCGAGTTCAGAACATCTTTGAGGATAACAAGAACACCCGTGCAGTATATCTTCAACACGAGTTCTCCAACTGTAAACTGTCAAGGTTTGCTTCTAACTCTGCTTATTGTCTACAACTTAAGTCTCTCGCTGATCAACTGAAGGGTGTTGGATCTCCCGTTTCGGACAACCGTCTCGTTCTTCAACTCATCTTAGGCTTACCTGCTGAGTACAATGTTGTGGGAAACTTTATTCAACAATCAGATCCCCATCCAAATTTCACCAAATTCTGGTCGCAATTGCCTCTTGAAGAAACAAGATTGGCCGCTCAAATCACCTCCGGTCAAACTGATAGCATGAATTATAGTCTATATTTTGGGGTTTGTTTGGACGTTTTATCTTCAATAATCTGCATGATTGCATGTATAATATGTGATTATATTACCATTTCATCTACCTTTGCGGGAATCGAGGTCTACACCTAGTTTTGCTGTAATTGTAGGTAAAATGGCACGTTTTGCATCAAAAAGGAACAAAAGGAGCTATGGAGTCATTGGAGCTACATCGAGGAGCATAAGGAACCATCCAGGAAGCATAGCCATGGATTAAAGATTCACTTTGGACCAGTTTTGAGAGATTTCACATTCAGTTATGACTCACCTCGGTTGACCAGAGATTCATCTCGACCGAGGTGATCCAGAGACGCCGACTCGACCGAGGCGAACACCTAGGACGCGGCGAGAATATTTTATTCTTGGCTGAGATCTTTTATCTTTGGAAAGTGATCTTATATTTTTGGGCTTGGCTCTTGGAAGGAAGAAGATCTTATATTTTACCTATTTTTATGGGAAAAGATCTTTTGAAGATATATTATCTTTGGAGGGTTATTTTCGTATAAAAAGGGTCGGATTTCCCACAAATCCGGAACCCTGTTATACGCGGGACACTCATTACGCAGCAGCCATACTCCAGTTGGGAGTTTTGAAGAACCTTTTTGAAGGTTGAAGAAAGATTGAAGATCATAGCTTTTTATAGCTTTTGAAGGGTTTTGTAAGATTGTCTTTAATTCCCTTCCTTGTTATCTTGTCTTGTTGGATTTATATCCAAGGAACGCTTTTGTTGTGATATTTGATTCAGTTATTGAAGTCTTTTTCATTAAATTCTTCTTGTTCAAATATTCACCTTCTTCCCATATATTTAATACTTTCATCATGATGATGAGTGGCTAATTTCCTTGTGTGATTCTAGGGTGATTGCCTGAAGGTTGTGGGAAAAACAATGATAGAATAATCTTAGATTCCAGTAGGACCCTGAAAGTTCGAGTCTTTAACCTTAACCCTAAGCATCTCGTTCAGTCGATGAACATCTCGGCCGGGGTGGAAGTTGGCTGACCGAGGTGACTTATCTGATCCTAAACTGAGAGTTAAGTGTTAGAGTTTGCCAAATCCTATTCTTATTACACCTTTCCTGGTTCAAAGCAAGCTTAGGATGAGACTTACCCGGTAATTCCTTAGTTTGTGTACCAACGATCATAAGTGTAGGTAATAAAGGTTTATCCTTTATTGGGGGTTGAGTGTGCTTCCATCCCATCTTTGTGAGTTAGCCTGAGACTTACCCGGTAAAGGTTGATTCTATTCCCTTAGATGGTGTGTTAGTTTGAGGTTATAGTTCTTTATCTTAATTCCTTGAGACTTACCCGGTAATAGGAGTTACGGTTTTGGATTAGTGAGTAATGAGACTTACCCGGTGATCTACTCCACTTTAGTAACATCTTCCCCTAGCAAAAATCTCAGCTTTGTCCGCTTATCTTTAGATCTTGAGTTGGAACCACAACTAGACGCTTTAATCCCTAGAATTGCATGTTTGCTTTATTGACTTCTTATTCATCTTTGATTGTGTTAATCGCTCTTGTGGTTAGTATTCACGAAGCTTACTGTTATTGACTTTGTTTCACCGAGTCCCTGTGATCGACCCCTGGAATTCCTTGCTTTTACTACGATTGACCCGTACACTGCGGGTTCGCATCCTTGTTTTAAGCTTAAGTCTAGGGTTATAAATTTAAAGCTTGCACACACCGTTTGGAGCGAACACAAACGATCGCCCTCAATACTTCCACTGCCGGCAACAGATCCACTCTTTCCAAACCACAGTCCAGCCGCACCTCTTCTGCACCGGATCGGACCACCCGGAGTCGTGGCCGTAGTCGGAAAGGCAAGGGCCGGCAACCTGCCGCCGCTGACGTGAAGTTCACCTTTCATCCGCAGCTAGGTTGGTAGCCTATCGTTGTAGCTTCTGGTGGGCCGTCTGCTCCTCCCCAGGCCGCTTGGTTTCAGGTCAAGTCTTCCAGCCCGTTTCAGCAGCAACAGATGGGCCGCCAATTTCCTTTCTGTCCTTATCCATCAAGTCTGCAGGGGATTCTTGGGCCTAGTCCTCAGCCCACACCGCAGTAGGCTAATTTAGGACTTATTTCGGACGCCTACCAGCAGCCCATTGCCCTTGATCAAGATTTTGCGACTATGTCTCTCAATCCCGCGGACAATCTTCGGTATATGGACACGGGCGCGACATCACACATGACGAATGACTCAGGTAACCTCTCGTCTTTTTCACATAATGCATGGTTTTTTAAATTCTATAATGGTTGGAAATGGTATGCGAATTCCTTCTACAAGTCTTGGTGATGCTACGTTACCCACAAATAACCGACCCCTTAAATTGACCAACCCCCTTGTCGCTCCAAAACTTGTCAAAAACTTGATTTCCGTAAACATTTTACCACTAATAACCGTGCTTCCGTAGAATTTGACCCTTTTGGTTTCACTATGAAGGATCTACAAACGGGGACCGTTCACATAAGATGTAATAACTCCGGGGAGCTCTATCCGGTTACCAACAACCCCATTCCTCCACATCACGCTCTCTTTGTCGAGTCTTCCACAGTTTGGCACGCTCATCTCGCACATCCCGGCGCACCCGTGCTGAACCTTCTGCGTTCTTCTTCTTTTCTTCATTGCAAAAAGGAGTCATCTACACCTCTTTGTCATGCTTGTCAGTTAGGAAAGCATCATAGATTTCCGTTTGATCGCTCTACTTCTACTACAGTTGCACCTTTTTGTAATATCCGGAATTTTTATTCCGTCTATTTCCGTAGCCTACCAGTTTCCGATCCCTTGACTTCACATAAAATAATAAGTTTAGCCCCAAACCCTAATTTAGAACGACTTCACATAAAATAATAAGTTTAGCCCCAAACCCTAATTTAGAATATGACTCGTCGTTGACAAGTCATGACATCCTAGTGACGAGGTCAAGACGAGACCAAGACGAGTTAAGACGAGCCCAAGATAAACTCGGGATAAGTACATGCATGGCCAGACAAGTCTGTGACGAAGCTGTGACAAGGCCCAGACAAAACTGTGACGAAGCTGTGACAATGCCCAAACAAGTCTGTGACGAAGTTGTGACAAGCCCACACATTCTGTGATGAAGCTGTGACAAGGCCAGACAAGGCTGTGACGAATCTGTGACAAGCCCAGACAAGCTGTTGACGGCCCAGTCCGTGACCTTCAGCCAGTGTGGCCAGCGCCCAGCTTCAGCCCAGTCGTGACCATCAGCAACTCAGCTTCAGCCCAGTCGTGAACCGCGCAGCTCCCCTACCCAGCCCAGTTGCCTCGCTTGTTGCCAGCCCAACTGAAACGCGAGCCCAGCTGGAAGGAGAAGAGCAGCAACGCTTCATTCCCTCTTAACTCCCACGTAGCTGCTGTGTAAATAAGGCAAGGAAATCCCGTAACTGCTCCTGATTTCACGCCAAATATCAAGCCTTCCGATCTCCTTTCCTTATGCACTTCTCTCCTTAATTCTGTCCAGATTCACGCAGCTTGGATATCGTTCTCCCTTCTATCCACGCCTCTACACACTCCCATCGATCCCTACAGTTTCAGCCGTAACGTTCGTCCCATCGAAAGTCTGCAGCGGAGAGGAAACTGCAACATCTGTAGTCATCACTGCCGCTCACTAGTTCCATCATCGTCAAGCGCCTAGGAGTTCTGAGTGATCCGAGTTTCTCTGTCCCTCCGGTAAGACCCATCCTCGACTCCTTATCTCCTTTCTGTCTTGATTAGTCGCTCACGTGTTCCTCCTCTGTGCCGAACGGGTCCTTAACTTCGATTCAATCGGGTGCCACAGCAAGGTCCAAGAGAGTCGTGCTGCAGCTGCAGCAGGGAACTGTAACCCTCGATCCCCGGAGCTGGTGGTGCCGAACGACGCGCCTCCTCCCTGCTGAAGTCCGATAGGTGAGTTTCTCCTGTCTGCAGCCTTGTTGTTTGTTTCGTTTCTGAAGGATGTAGGGTAGTTGGGTACGTTTGATTGCGGTGAGGAAATTACGACCTAGTAAGCTGGGGTGAGGGCTGATATTTGTGGGTGTCCCTTGAGGGTCAAACTGGTGATCATAGGAGGACTTTAAGGGTAGAGACAAGGGCTGCTGTTGTATACTTTCATTTTTATTCAGTTTTGGAAGTGAGGAACTGCCTAGCTTGTAGACCAATGTTTAAGAGTTAGGTTGAAGATCCACCGTTGAAATTTTAATAGATGATAGGTAGATGTATGTAGTTTACTATATCAAAATTTGAGAAGCAATGAACGGTCGGATTAGAAGTTATAAGCGTCCAAAGTAGGGTAGTTAAGCAGTTTTTGTAAACAATGGAATTTTGGTTAAGTATAGAAAATGTAAGTGTTGTAGCCAACTTTGAGAATTTTTATAAAAATGATGAATGAACAGTTTTGAAAAATTCTTGCTCCTAAGGGTAGATGGAACATTATAGATGATCTAGAGAATTATTTCGGAATTTTTATAAGCTTCTACGAATTTTATATTTGAAACCGAAGTTGGACCTTTACGATCTTTCGGAAAATAGGAAAAAGTGCCAGTTTGTAACCAAACTAAACTTAAGAGTTAGAATATGACTTTAAAGTCTCAAATAGGAGTTTAGACATGAATTTCGGAAATTTTGGAAGTTTCGGGACTAAGGGTAAAATAGTCATTTTACCATAAATTAGTACGGTAATCAGTTCTGTCCTATTTCGATCTTCAATCTTAGAAGTCTTAGACTTCTAATTACTTTGGAGTGTGCTAATGCACTTATCTCCTTTGGCAGGCAACTGAGTTGCTACAGTTATAGAACGAGTTTGATTTACAAAGAATCGAGATTTGTAACAGGTAAGTCCTTTGGGCTTACTTAGTTGACTTCTGAATATGAGCATGAATGATGATAGTGGTGTGTGATTGAGATGTTTAGAGTTATAGGTTGTGATAAATATTTACCGACCTATACTTGGCCTAAGAGTAACGGGCGGTGGCATTCTGCTCAGTTAGCTTGAGGGCGCTGGGGGTTTCTTTAGGGACTAGTCCATACTCGGTTTGTAGTGATGCTACCGGCGGAGGTCAGCTAGACCTACACCCAGTTGGATAAGGAACGGAGGCGAGAACTGTTAAGAGTTCTCGTGCCACAACTGTAAAATTGAATAAGATGAATCACCTAAATAATAGATAATAAACGGTTGTGTGCCAGCATGATGTTTGTTTATATTATTCTGCGTGTGTTTGTGCTGTTATTATTCTTCTTATATTTGGATAGTTAGCTAACAGTTGTTATGTTGTGTAGACGTACCACAGGTTAGAGCAGATGCCGAGTGATCCGGATGGTAGTGGTCAGCCGGGGTGTCGTACTTTTAGGATGTGTTGCAGTTTCTTTATTTGTGGGATTTCCAGTTGGACCTTGGTTCTTTCTTTCTATCCGTAGTTATTATCTTATGTTTTCCGGTTGTTGGTTGTTATGGTCACATTCATACGTTGTTAAGACTTACTTTATGATTTTAGGTTTTTCCTTATCTGTGTCTTGTTGTAAGATCTTGTTAAGTTGTTGTCAAACTAAGGTCGGGACCCACTGTGAGGTCCTAACCAGTAACTCTCCAAGTTGTAAAATTTGGGGTGTTACAACATGGTATCAGAGCCAGGTTGGCAACAATGGCACTTGAAATCTTCTAAAAGGTCATATAAGTAAATAAACAGAACCCGAAAGGGGTGTGAGTTTCTAAAAGGAATTTTGGTTTTAAAATGCATGCATAGTCGGGTTGGGATAGAAAGTACGGATGACCACCACTACCTCCGCGGATCTCGGTATTCTTAGTATTATTATTATAGACTTTTACTTTTTATGATAGATTAGTTAGATTATAACTGTAGTTGCTACCGTTCGTGCAGATGGCACGTACTAGGGCTACACCAGCGACTGGCTGAGGTAGGGGTCGTCCCCCCTTCCCCCAGTTAGACAGGATCGAGCTGATAGCACCCTTGCTATTAGAGGGCGTGGTCGTGGGGGTAGACCTCCACTAGGGAGAGGTCGAGGACGAGTTCCTCGAGAGGATCCACCTGCAGCAAGCATACCAGAGGCTGCTGTGGAAGAGGTAGCTGAGAGTGTAGGCCCCGAGGTCAGGCATGAGACCGCCGCTAGGTCTGGAGCACAGGGAGCACGTTCGACTGAGTCAGGACGTGTTTCTATTGGAGCATCTGAGTATAGAGAGTACAGAGCATACGTCGAGCGTATGGAGGAGGCTGCCAGAGTGGAGAGGCTTAACCAGGTACCGCCGGTGGTACCGGCCCGGTCAGTTCAGGTGACACACGGAGTGTCTCAGGTACCGGCTGTACCTGAGAGGAGAGTTAATGCTGATAGAGCGCCTACTGGGTCTAGAGCACCGAGACCGGATAAGTGGTTGAAGGCTTTCAACTCTTAGAAGGTTCCCTCATTCAGTGGAGAAATAGGGCTAGAGGTGGAGCACTGGATAGGGAAGATAGAGACTGCTTTAGAGGCGATACGTTGCCCCGAGGATCGACAGGTGGATTTGGTGCAGACCTGTTTCACAGATGATGCTCATTCATGGTGGCGGACCATTCGTAGCCGAGTCACTAGTTGGGAGCAGATGAGGAACATTGTTAGGGACATGTACTGTCCTGTCTCGCTGAGGAGGGAGAGATTCCAGGATTTCATTGAGGCGGGATTTGAGGATATCCCGATTGCTGCAGCCATAAAGAAGTTTCAGAAAGAGTTGACCCTACTTGGACCAGCTGCACCTCCAGAAGAGCAGCATGTTTACTATTACGCTAGAATCGTGTGATGTGCACGCAATAAGCTTTAAATTTATACTCGTTATAATTATCCTAACTCCTAGCGAACCCGCAGTGTACGGGACGTTTGTAGAAAGGTAAGTATTCCGAGGTCGAACACAAAGACTAAGGTGAAATCGAGTCAAGCAATGATCAAAGATAGTGTGAATCTAGACTAAGATAAGATGAGGAACAAAGAAAATGGAAAACTCAATGTTTTTGTTGGTTTTTATGGTGATCAAACAAGGAACACAAGTCAAGCAAGGAAATAAAACAACTAACAAATTAAGCTAGCAAACGAGTAAGTAACGCAAAGCACAAGTATATGATCAAGAGAGAAAAGTAGATTCTAGAGGTCAAGATTTCCGGTTATGGCATTGGACTCAAGGTTCTAGGGGTTCTAAGGACAAGCTGCGGTGTTTGGGAAAGAATGTTCACTAATGGAAGCGATTACCGGGTAAGTCTCTCACTTCACTAATCCCGCATCAAACTCCTATTACCGGGTAGGTCTCAAGGGGTTAGAGTAAGGAATTCCGCACAAACTAGATGCTACTTAAGGGTAACCCTCTCCTTACCGGGTAAGTCTCGGAATAGGGAAATCTCAAGCAATAATCCTAGCACACTTAATCCAATAGCGGCTTATTAGGCTCACTACTACCTAGAATTCATCTTCTAAGGTATCTAAGATAGGGAATCATCGGGTAGATCTCTTCCTTCACTTAGGTTGATAGCATTAGGTGATCCTAAGCTAAATTAGGCTTAATAAACACTAGGATTTAAACAACCAATCACCATAGCATGCAGATTTATCATTTAAAGAGCAACAGAAGAATAAATCGGGTTGTTCTACAGATAAATCGGCCGATTTATCTGATGAACAGGTCGATTTTTCCTTCTGTTGTGAGTTTCGTGCATATAAATCATCCTAAACTGACATATAAGCCCATCCTATCATCACCCTAGCCATAACCATCAATCCATCACTCTAAAATCACAAGAAATTAGCCAATAATATGCATATCAAGATCCGAAATCATCAAACAAGCATACATGGTGTTCATAGATGAGTAATGAAAGATGAGTAAGCAAAATCAATAAATCTCAGCCAAAGACTAGTTGTAGCAAGACTTACAAACTCTAGAATGAAGATTCAAAACGTTCTTAACAATCCTTGCAATTAGTTCTTCAATCCAAGACTACAAAATCACTCAAAATCACTCTAAACTCTTAGAATGGTGTTCTTCTTCTTCCTTCAATCTTTGAGAGCTTTTCTTCTCCTCCAATCTTCCTACCAAATTGATGAGCTGTGAATGAGAGTGTGGGAGAGGAGAGATGCTCAGCAACCACCTGAAGGACCACTTATATTCTCCACCAAGAGCAAGGACGGACAAGAGATCGTGGGACACGTGGCTTAAGTTGTCAAAGCCTCAAAAATCGACCCAGCAGGAGAAAATCGGACGATTTATCTGCTTGTTGGTCCGATTTTCTTCAGCAGAAAGGTGTTATGCTCGTTTAGCCATGAGTTGATCCATTGCTCGCACCAATAGTGGTCTTTGTGTCCTTTGTTGCTCCAATTATGCTCCTCCTTAGCCTTGGATGTGTACCATTATGAGGCTTGGTCCTCAAATGTATCGGTTAATGTCCAAAAGACCCCCGAAATACATACAAAGCAACGCACAAGTCCGTGTAGACGTCTATCTCGACAAAATACGTGAATTGAGTGCAAACGTCGCGAATTTGTGCTAAACCATGCATGGATGAGTGACGTCTATCCCGATTGCTGCAGCCATAAAGAAGTTTCAGAAAGAGTTGACCCTACTTGGACCAGCTGCACCTCCAAAAGAGCAGCATGTTTACCTTTTCTCCAAGAGATTGAGAGAGAGTACCCGATCATATCTGGCAGGATTCCGCTGTGAGACTTTGTCTGACTATCAGGATAGGGCCTCTGCTTATGAGAGAGATAGGCCAGCTTCGAGGAAAGCAGTTTAGTCTAGTGGGCCGGATAAGCGGCAGAGGACAGGACATGCTGGTAGCAGTGCAGCAGTAGCAGGTTATGGTCGAGGACAGACTCAAGGGAGGTCCAGCTACCACCCTACAGTTCAGACTTCCAGTAGAGATCGACAGTGCTTTAACTGTGGTAGCCGCGATCACATTAAGACAGATTGCCAAAGACCACCTACCACTTGCTTCACTTGTGGGAAGCCGGGACACAAAGTTACTTTCTGCCGTCAGGGTAGGGCCCCTTCACAGCAGGGATCTTCTCCTGCAGGTGCTGAGAAGAGTGTACAGAGACCTCCTCAGTACCGAGCACCGAGTCAGCAGCAGCAACAGTACCGGGCTCCAGGACATCCTGCTTTATACAGTACGGCACAAGGATCAGGTCGTGGCAAGGGACGTGGTAGTACCACCGACACCAGAGGAGGACCATCGAGAGTGTTCGAGCTGAGGAGCACTGAGCAGCCTACAGCACCCGCGACCACAGGTACTATTTGCATCCATGACTTACCTGTGCGAGTTTTATTTGATACGGGTGTTACGCACTCCTTTATATCAGATGCATGCGTAGATAGGTTGTCCTTAGCTACAGTAGAGGGTGTACCTTTTGTGGTTGGGTTACCAGATGGGGGTAAGGTTAGAGGATCCCGAGAGATTTATGACTGCCCTATTCATCTGGGAGGCCGGATTTGGTTAGTAAATTTTCTAGTCATGCCCTTAGCACATGAGGACGTGATATTGGGGATAGATTGGATGACTAGACATGGAGCGGTCTTAGATATTGGTAGGAGAACTGTGATTGTCGCCACTGAGGAGGGTCACAGAGTGATATTCCGAGGTTGGGACCTCGGAAAGTCCGGCACAGTTATCAGCGCAGTGAGAGCATCCAGATTGATAGCACAGGGTTGCGAGGCCTTCTGGTGTTATGCCATGAAGGAGCGCAAGAGCCTGACAGTAGAGGAGATACCAGTTGCATGCGAGTTTGCACAGGTATTCAGTGACGACTTACCAGGGCTACCTCCATAGAGGAGTGTTGATTTTAGCATTGAGTTAGAGCCGGGCACGAGACCGATCTCGAAGGCCCCGTACCGCATGGCACCGATAGAGCTGCTTGAGCTGAAGAAGCAGTTAGAGGAGTTAGCAGAGAAGGGCTTCATACGCCCTAGTGTTTCTCCCTGGGGCGCACCAGTATTATTTGTGAGGAAGAAGGATGGATCGATGAGGCTGTGTATTGATTACCGGGAGTTGAACAAGGTCACCATCAAGAATAAGTATCCACTGCCTCGCATAGATGATCTGCTGGACCAGCTGCATGGAGCGTCAGTGTTCTCGAGGATAGACTTGAGATCGGGTTATCACCAGCTGAGAGTGAGAGACCAGGACATACCTAAGACGGCATTCCGGACTAGGTATGGCCACTATGAGTTTGTAGTGATGCCAATCGGGCTCACTAATGCGCCAGCAGTATTTATGGAGTTGATGAATGGGGTTTTCATCGACTTCTTAGACCAGTTTGTAGTGGTCTTCATTGACGACATTCTAGTTTACTCTAGAAGTCGAGAGGAGCATGCCGGACACTTGAGGACAGTATTACAGATTCTACAGGATAGCCAGCTATATGCTAAGCGATCCAAGTGCGAGTTCTGGATGTCAGAGGTGGCTTTCCTAGGCCATGTAGTGACTGCTGAGGGGATTAAGGTCGACCCGGCGAAGATTGATTCGGTGTCTTCTTGGCAACCTCCGAAGAATGTTAAGGAGGTTCGCAGCTTTCTTGGATTGGCAGGTTATTACCGCCGGTTTGTGGAAGGGTTTTCCTGATTGCCCGACCACTTACTTGTCTCCTGAGGAAGACTACTCGGTTCGTCTGGTCTGAGCCGTGTCAGCAGAGTTTTGAGGAGCTAAAGAGGAGATTGACGTCTGCTCCGATTTTAGCACAGCCTGAGGGTACAGAGGACTTTGTAGTATACAGTGACGCATCCAAGCTGGGCTTGGGGTGTGTCTTGATGCAGAGAGGTAAGGTCATAGCGTATGCGTCTCGACAGCTGAAGACGTATGAGGAGAACTACCCCACCCATGACCTGGAGTTGGCTGCGGTAGTACATGCTCTTAAGATCTGGCGTCATTATCTCTATGGGGCGACCTGTAAGATCTTCACAAGAGTCTGAAGTACATATTCACTCAACGGGAGTTGAATAACCGCCAGAGGCGGTGGCTAGAGTTGATCAAGGATTTCGACCTTGAGATTCTCTACCACCCCGGGAAGGCGAATGTAGTTGCTGACGCTTTGAGTCGGAAGACGCCTCGGGAGAAGGCGATAGCCCGGTTGACAGTACAGCCACAGTTACAGAGAGACTTAGCTTGGTTGGAGGTAGAGATCCAGTTCCCCGATACAGCTCATCAGTTAGCCACCTTAGAGTTACTTCCTGATCTGTTGGGTGAGATCCGACAGAAGCAGGATACCTGACCGACTTTGACCCGGATCCGAGACCGGATGTCACGAGATGAGGCACCTCAGTTCACTATTGGTGCCGATGGAGTGATGAGACGGCAGGACCGTATCTGTGTGCCATCAGACAGTGAGTTGAGACAGAGGATACTAGTTGAGGCTCATGCTACCCCTTACTCCGTACATCCAGGAGCGAGTAAGATGTATAAGGACGTGAGACGTTCCTTCTGGTGGGGTGGTTTGAAGCCTGATGTGGCTCGGTATGTAGCCCAGTGTGCGACCTGTCAGCAGGTCAAGATTGAGCATTGTAGGTCCGGAGGAGAGCTCCACCCACTTCCAGTACCACATTGGAAGTGGGAGGATATATCTATGGATTTTGTTACAGGGTTGAGGCTCAGCAGAGGTTTTGATGCCATTTGGGTAGTGGTAGACCGTCTGACGAAGACCGCACGTTTCATTCCGATTAAGGAAACGTGGCCGGTAAGTCGTCTAGCTGAGGAGTTCACCAGACACATTGTGAGACTCCATGGAGTACCGAGGACTATCGTCTCCGACAGGGATGGACGTTTTACCTCGAGATTTTGGAAGTAGGTACATACTGCTCTGGGGACGAGTCTCCACTTTACCACTGCCTATCACCCACAGACAGACGGTCAGTCTGAGAGGACCATTCAGACCTTAGAGGACATGTTGTGGGCATGTGTACTAGATTGGGGACAGGTATGGCCAGATCATCTCCCACTGGTAGAGTTTTCATATAATAACAGCTGACACGCGTCTATTGGGATGGCACCTTATGAGGCTTTGTACGGGCGGAGATGTCGTACACCGTTGTGCTGGGATGAGCCTAGCAAGGCTGATGGGGTAGCACCAGACCAGATACAGGATGACATCGCCCGGATTGCCTTAGTCCGGGAGCGGATGTTAGCAGCTCAGGGTCATCAGAAATCCTACGCCGATAAACGGCGTCGACCTTTGGAGTTTAGAGTAGGTGCTCAGGTGTGGCTGAGAGTGTCACCTACGAGAGGAGTTAGGCGTTTCGGCATTAAGGGGAAGCTGAGTCCCCGATATGTCGGTCTATTTGAGATCGTAGAGAGAGTCGGAGAGGTTGTCTACCGATTAGCACTGCCACCGAGATTGGAGGGAGTACATCCAGTTTTTCATGTATCTCAGCTGAGAGAGTACATACCGGATCCTAGACACGTCATAGTTATGAGGATCTGATAGTCGAGCCAGACCACACTTTTGTGGAGTACCCAGTAGCCGTCCTAGAGCGTAGTACTAGGCGCCTGCGTTCTAAGGAGATACCGATGTTGAGGATCCAGTGGTCTAGACGAGGACCTGATGAGGCTACCTGGGAGACAGAGGAGAGTATTAGACGTAACTATCCTGAGTTCTTTGCGGAGTTAGCCGCTATCTCAGTACCGACGGGTTAGTACTGAGACGATACTTTATATGATTTCTGTGATTATATGTTTAAGTGATTGTTTATGTTTATGTGCTTAATAGCGTGAGTAGTTTGCATGCTAGGAAAAAGTGAGATAAATTGGAGTGAGACCAGAATATATTTTTTTTAGGGTGAGATTGTTATGGGTATATACTTTATTCTAAGTTTCGGGACGAAACTTATTTTAAGGGGGTACTGATGTAATATCCGGAATTTTTATTCCGTCTATTTCCGTAGCCTACCAGTTTCCGATCCCTTGACTTCACATAAAATAATAAGTTTAGCCCCAAACCCTAATTTAGAACGACTTCACATAAAATAATAAGTTTAGCCCCAAACCCTAATTTAGAATATGACTCGTCATTGACAAGTCATGACATCCTAGTGACGAGGTCGAGACGAGACCAAGACGAGTTAAGACGAGCCCAAGATAAACTCGGGATAAGTACATGCATGGGCCAGACAAGTCTGTGACGAAGCTGTGACAAGGCCCAGACAAAACTGTGACAAAGCTGTGACAATGCCCAGACAAGTCTGTGACGAAGCTGTGACAAGCCCAGACAATCTGTGACGAAGCTGTGACAAGGCCAGACAAGGCTGTGACGAATCTGTGACAAGCCCAGACAAGCTGTTGACGGCCCAGTCCGTGACCTTCAGCCAGCGTGGCCAGCGCCCAGCTTCAACCCAGTCGTGACCATCAGCAACTCAGCTTCAGCCCAGTCATGACCCGCGCAGCTCCCCTACCCAGCCCAGTTGCCTCGCTTGTTGCCAGCCCAACTGAAACGCGAGCCCAGCTGGAAGGAGAAGAGCAGCAACGCTTCATTCCCTCTTAACTCCCACGTAGTTGCTGTGTAAATAAGCAAGGAAATCCCGTAACTGCTCCTGATTTCACGCCAGATATCAAGCCTTCCGATCTCCTTTCCCTATGCACTTCTCTCCTTAATTCTGTCCAGATTCACGCAGCTTGGATATCGTTCTCCCTGCTATCCACGCCTCTACACACTCCCATCGATCCCTACAGTTTCAGCCGTAACGTTCGTCCCATCGAAAGTCTGCAGCGGAGAGGAAACTGCAACATCTGCAGTCATCACTGCCGCTCACCAGTTCCATCATCGTCAAGCGCCTAGGAGTTCTGAGTGATCCGAGTTTCTCTGTCCCTCCGGTAAGACCCATCCTCGACTCCTTCTCTCCTTTCTGTCTTGATTAGTCGCTCACGTGTTCCTCCTCTGTGCCGGACGGGTCCTTAACTTCGATTCAATCGGGTGCCACAACAAGGTCCAGGAGAGTCGTGCTGCAACTGCAGCAGGGAACTGTAACCCTCGATCCCCGGAACTGGTGGTGCCGAACGACGCGCCTCCTCCATGCTGAAGTCCGATAGGTGAGTTTCTCCTGTTTGCAGCCTTGTTGTTTGTTTCGTTTCTGAAGGATGTAGGGTAGTTGGGTACGTTTGATTGCGGTGAGGAAATTACGACCTAGTAGGCTGGGGTAAGGGCTGATATTTGTTGGTATCCCTTGAGGGTCAAACTAGTGATCATAGGAGGACTTTAAGGGTAGAGACAAGGGCTGCTGCTGTATACTTTCATTTTTATTCAGTTTTGGAAGTGAGGAACTGCCTAGCTTGTAGACCAATGTTTAAGAGTTAGGTTGAAGATCCACCGTTGAAATTTCAATAGATGATAGGTAGATGTATGTAGTTTACTATATTAAAATTTGAGAAGAAATGAACGGTCGGATTAGAAGTTATAAGCGTACAAAGTAGGGTAGTTAAGCAGTTTTTGTAAACATTGGAATTTTGGTTAACTATAGAAAATGTAAGTGTTGTAGCCAACTTTGAGAATTTTTATAAAAATGATGAATGAACAGTTTTGAGAAATTCTTGCTCCTAAGGGTATATGGAACATCATAGATGATCTAGAGAATTATTTCGGAATTTTTATAAGCTTCTACGAATTTTATATTTGAAACCGAAGTTGGACCTTTACGATCTTTCGGAAAATAGGAAAAAGTGGCACTTTGTAACCAAACTAAACTTAAGAGTTAGAATATGACTTTATAGTCTCAAATAGGAGTTTAGACATGAATTTCGGAAAATTTGGAAGTATCGGGACTAAGGGTAAAATAGTCATTTTACCATAAATTAGTACGGTAATCAGTTCTGTCCTATTTCGATCTTCAATCTTAGAAGTCTTAGACTTCTAATTACTTTGGAGTGTGCTAATGCACTTATCTCCTTCGGCAGGCAACTGAGTTGCTACAGTTACAGAACGAGTTTGATTTACAGAGAATCGAGATTTGTAACAGGTAAGTCATTGGGGCTTACTTAGCTGACTTCTGAATATGAGCATGAATGATGATAGTGGTGTGTGATTGAGATGTTTAGAGTTATAGGTTGTGATAAATATTTACCGACCTATACTTGGCCTAAGAGTAACGGGCGGTGGCATTCTGCTCAGTTAGCTTGAGGGCGCTGGGGGTTTCTTTAAGGACTAGTCCATACTATGTTTGTAGTGATGCTACTGGCGGAGGTCAGCTAGACCTACACCTAGTTGGATAAGGAACGGAGGCGAGAACTGTTAAGAGTTCTCGTGCCACAACTGTAAAATTGAATAAGATGAATCACCTAAATAATAGATAATAAACGGTTGTGTGCCAACATGATGTTTGTTTATATTATTCTGCGTGTGTTTGTGTTGTTATTATTCTTCTTATATTTGGATAGTTAGCTAACAGTTGTTATGTTGTGTAGACGTACCACAGGTTAGAGCAGATGCCGAGTGATCCGGATGGTAGTGGTCAGCCGGGGTGTCGTACTTTTAGGATGTGTTGCAGTTTCTTTATTTGTGGGATTTCCAGTTGGACCTTGGTTCTTTCTTTCTATCCGTAGTTGTTATCTTATGTTTTCCGGCTGTTGGTTGTTATGGTCACATTCATACGTTGTTAAGACTTACTTTATGATTTTCGGTTTTTCCTTATCTGTGCCTTGTTGTAAGATCTTGTTAAGTTGTTGTCAAACTAAGGTCGGGACCCACTGTGAGGTCCTAACCAGTAACTCTCCAAGTTGTAAAATTTGGGGTGTTACACTTTTGACATTATTCATAGTGATATTTAGACTTCTCCCATTCCTAGCCGGGAAGGTTTTAAATATTATCTCTTATTTCTTGATGACTATTCTCATATTTTATGGATTTATCCTATCAAATTTAAGTCTCAAGTTTTTTATCTTTTTTTTGCAATTCCATAAACTTGTTCAAAGACAATTTCATATCAACATTAAGAGCTTTCAATGGGACATGGGTCGTGAGTTTAACAATACGAATTTTCACAATTTTTTTGCCACCCATGGAATCAATTTTCAATTTTCGTGTCCTCACACCTCTCATCAAAATGGAAAAGCAGAACGTATCATCCGAACCATCAATAACATGATGTGTTCCCTCCTTTTTGATGCCTTTTTTCCCATTTCTTATTGGCCTCACGCCTTGGAAACGTCTTGTTACCTCCTAAACATTCTCCCCTCCACCACTATTCAAAATTTGCCCCCCACCCACGTGTTATACAACACGACTCCTCTATTCGATCATCTTAGAGTCTTCGGTTGCCTTTGTTACCCCAATCAAAGTGCTACCAATTCCCATAAACTCCAATCTCGTACCTCCCCATGTGTTTTTCTAGGATATCCCTCCCATCATCGAGGATACAAATGCCTAGAATTAGGTACAAATGAATTAATTTTTTCTCGTCATGTCACTTTTGTTGAGTCTATTTTCCCGTTCACTTCCCGGAATACCGTCTCCCCGGACCAATATGCCTCTCTCATCGACGATGGAATTTCCCCCTAGACTCAAACTCACCTTCGTGATTTAATCCTCAACAGTCCACCTCTAGAATATGGCCCACCTTCAGCCCACAAATCGTGTGGCCCAATTCCTATTGCCCTTCTTCCACGCGTGTCGCAGGCTGCTAGTGACAGCCCACCTGTTTCCCTTGGCCCAATCCGTCAACCTGGCCCATCTCAGACCCCATCCCCTGATGATTCAGGCCCACCTGCGCCAACGTTACCTGCTTCCCCATCTCTTGTCCTTCAGCCTAGACCACATACTATCCCACATCCGTTAACGCAACACCAATCCTCCTCCAATCAGACCATAAATCCGCCTATCCGTCGTACCAACCGACCACAAACCCGGAGTCAATCCGGAATCGTCAAGCCCAAACTAATATTTGATTTATCAGTCACCACCACCCAGCTATCCCGTTCCGTATCTCCCATTCCCAAATCCCACAATGTAGTTGTTCAAGATCCGTGTTGGACCGCAATCATGCTCTACGAATATCGAGTCCTTATACGGAATAAGAATTGGGTTCTGGTTCCTCGTCCTCGTGATGCTAATATTCTGCGATGCATGTGGATTTTTAAGCACAAGTATAGGTCTGATGGTTCCCTTGAGCGGTACAAAGCTCGTTTGGTTGCTAACGGATGTTCTCAGCAGATTGGGGTTGATTGTGATGAAACATTTAGCCCAGTGGTCAAACTTGCGACTATTAGGATGGTCCTCCACATTGTTGTTTCTCGTTCTTGGTCTATCCACCAGCTCGATGTTCAAAACGCTTTCCTCCACGGGCATCTAAACGAAACGGTGTATATGTTTCAGCATCCGGGTTTCCGTAATTCCACTCACCCTAACCATGTCTATCTCCTGCAGAAATCTCTCTACGGTCTCAAGCAGGCTCCCCTCGCATGGTTTCAACGTTGTGCTGGTTTTCTTGGTCGCATTGGCTTTGTCGGTAGTAAGAGCGACTCGTCCTTTTTTATTTATCGTCAAGGTTCTGACATTGCTTATCTGCTCCTTTATGTTGATGGCATCATTCTTATAGCATCTTCAGACTTGCTACGCCAGAAACTGATAGGGAGCCACGCTAAGGAATTTTCCCTTAAAGACCTAGGCCTCTATCCTATTTTTTGGGCACTTTGTTCGTCGTATGACAACCAGCATGTTCCTTTCCCAAGAAAAATATGCTCGTGAAATTGTTAAACGAGCAAAAATGACCAACTGCAAACCTTCTACAACTCTTGCTGAGACGTCTGTAAAGTTAAGCGCCTTCTCTACTCCGGCTATTAGTGATCCAACCCTGTACCGGAGTCTAGCTGGGGTTGTTCAATACTTGACCTTCACACGTCCTGACATTATTTATGTTGTACAACAAGTGTGCTTGTTCATGCATGATCCCAGGGAAGCTCACTTTGTTTCCCTTAAGCGTATCATCCGCTACATCTCAGGCTCTTCATCGTTAGGCATCACCATTTCTCCATCACCAAAGTCTGACCTCATTGCCTACACAGATGCAGACTAGGCCGGTTGCCCTGGCACTCGCCGATCCACTTCAGGTTACTATGTCTTCTTCAATGACACACTAATCTCATGGTCTACTGTTCGCTCCAAACGCTGTGTGCAAGCTTTAAATTTATAACCCAAGAAGTATGCTTAAAGCAAGGATGCGAACCCGCGGTGTACGGGTCAATTGTAATAAAAAGCAAGAATTCTAGGGGTCGATCACGGGGACTTAGGTGAAACCTAAGCAAGTATAGGTAGTCAATCTAGTTACTAACCACAAAAGCGATTAAAGCAATCAAAGATGATAATAAAGTCAATTAAAGGAAATATGCAATTCTAGGGATTAAAGCATCTAGTTGTGGTTCCAACTCAAGATCTAAAGATAAGCGGGCAAAGCTGAGATTTTGCAAAGGGAAGGTGTTTATAAAGTGTGAATAGATCACCGGGTAAGTCTCACTACTCACTAACTTCAAACCAAAAGAACCTATTACCGGCTAAGTCTCAACGGGCTAAGGAAAGGAACTATAATCTCAAACCAACACACCAACTAAGGAAACAGAATCAACCTTTACCGGGTAAGTTTCAGGCTAACTCACAAAGATGGGATGAAGGCACACTCAAACCCCAATAGAGGATAACCCTTTATTACCTACACTTATGATCTTGGGTAAACAAACAAAGGAATCACCGTGGAAGTCTCATCCTAGGCTTGCATTGAACTAGGAAAGGTGTAATAAGAATAGGATTTGGCAAACTCTAACACTTAACTCTCAGTTTCGGATCGAAAGGTCACCTCGGTCAGACAAATCCCACCCCGGCCGAGATGTTCATCGACTGAACGAGATGTTCTAGGGTTAAGGGTAAAGACTCGAGCTTTCAGGGTCCTACTGATTAAGATCATTCAATCATCGTCTTTCCCACAACTTCCAGCCAATCACCCTAGAATCGCACAAAGAAATTAGCCACTCATCATCATGAAAGCAATAATCAAATATATGGGAAGGGAATGAATATTTGGACACAAAAACCTTAAGAACAAGGCTTCAATAACTGAATCAAATATCAAACAAATAAGCGTTCCTTGGATCACAAATCCAATCAAAGACAACAAACCAAAGGGAAACTAAGAAAGTCTTACAAATCCCTTTAAAAGTTGTGACAAAGCTATGAACTTCCTTCAAACTTCCAAAATCCTTCCTAATTGCTGCTTAGAATGTGGTGTAGTAATTTTCGGTGATGCGCCGATGTTGAATTGTGGAAAATCAAGCCCTTTTTATAGGAGAATTAGATAAAATATCTTAAAAAGATAATTTCCTAATAAAATATATCCATATCTCATGAATAGATCTCTCAAATATATGATCTCCCTTCCAGAAATCTAGCCCAAAAATATAAGATCTCTCTTTCCAAAAATAAAAGATCTCAGCCAAATAAAATATATCTCGCCGCGTGCCAGGGTGTTCACCTCGGTCGGGGCGCTCCTTAAGATTACCTCGGTCGAGGTGGTACTGTAGCTGACCGAGGTGAATCTCAGTTGAATGTGAAATCTCTTAAATTTGGTCCAAAGTGAATCTTTTTTATTAACTCTATGCTTCCTGAGTTCTTCCTTAAGCTCCAAAATGTAGCTTCAATGACTCCTTAGCTCCTTTAGCTCCATTTTAGTCCAAAATGTGCCATTTTACCTATGATTACAACGAAACTTGGTGTAGACCTCGATTCCTGTAAAGGTAGATGAAACGACAATATAATTATGTAATATACATCCAAACATGCAGATTATTGAAGATAAAACGTCTAAACAAGTTCTAAAATATAGACTATAATTCATGCTATCATCTGCCAAGTGACAGTCTATCGTCTCTAGATCGAGTTCAGAGGCAGAATATAGAGGAGTTGCCAATGCTGTCTCTGAGTGCTCTTGGTTTCACAATCTTTTATCACGAGCTCCATTACCCGCTTGTCAAGGCCTCTATTGTCTACACCAACAACGTCTATGCTACTTACCTTGCCAGCAATCCGGTTTAACACTAACGGACCAAGCAAATTGAGATTGACATCCACTTCGTCCGAGATAAGGTCGCCCGCGGTCACGTTCGAGTCCTTCTGTTCGCTCCAAAAGGTGTGTGCAAGCTTTAAATTTATAACCGAGGAAATATGCTTAAACAAGGATACGAACCTGTAGTGTACGGGTCAATTATAGTAAAAAAGCAAGAATTCCAGGGGTCGATCACAGGGACTTAGGTGAAACCTAAGCAAGTGTAAGTAGTCAATGTAATTACTAACCACAAAAGCGATTAAAGCAATCAAAGATGATAATAAAGTTAATTAAACGAAACATGCAATTCTAAGGATTAAAGCATCTAGTTGTGGTTTCAACTCAAGATCTAAAGATAAAGCGGACAAAGCTGAGGTTTTGCGAAGGGAAGGTGTTTCTAAAGTGGAATAGATCACCGGGTAAGTCTCACTACTCACAATCCCAAACCAAAGCTCCTATTACCGGGTAAGTCTCAAGGTACTAAGGAAAGGAACTATAATCTCAAACCAACACACCACCCAAGGGAATAGAATCAACATTTACCGGGTAAGTCTCAGGCTAACTCACAAAGATGGGATGAAGGCACACTCAAACCCCAATAAAGGATAAAACTTTATTACCTACACTTATGATCTTGGGTAAACAAACAAAGAAATCACCGGGTAAGTCTCATCCTAGGCTTGCATTGAACCAGGAAAGGTGTAATAAGAATAGGATTTGGCAAACTCTAACACTAAGCTCTCAGTTTCGGATCAAAAGGTCGCCTCGGTCAGACAAATCCCACCCCGGCCGAGATGTTCATCGACTGAGCGAGATGTTTTAGGGTCAAGGTTAAAGACTCAAGCTTTCAGGGTCCTACTGGGATTAAGATCATTCTATCATCGTCTTTCCCACAACCAATCACCCTAGAATCGCACAAGGAAATTAGCCACTCATCATCATGAAAGCAATAATTAAATATATGAGAAGAGAATGAATATTTGAACACAAAAACCTTAAGAACAAGGCTTCAATAATTGAATCAAATATCACACAAATAAGCGTTCCTTGGATCACAAATCCAATCAAAGACAACAAACAAAAGGGAATCTAAGAAAGTCTTACAAATCCCCTTAAAAGCTATAACCGAACGATCAATCCTTCCTTGATTGATCTTCGCTCTTCCTTCCTAATTGCTGTGTAGAATATGGTGTAGCAGTTTTCGGTGATGCACCGATGCTGAATTATGGAAAATCTAACCCTTTTTATAGGAGAATTATCTTCCAAAGATAATAATATCTTAGAAAGATAATATCCTAATAATATATATCCATATCTCTAAAATAGATCTCCAAAATATATGATCTTCCTTCCAGAAATCCAGCCCAAAAATATAAGATCTTTCCTTCCAAAAATAAAAGATCTCAGCCAAAAAATATATCTCGCCGCGTCAGGGTATTCGCCTCGGTCGGGACGCTCCTCAAAATCACCTCGTTCGAGGTGATATTGTAGTTGACCGAGGTGAATCTCAGCTGAATGTGAAATCTCTCAAATCTGGTCCAAAGTAAATCTTCTTCATTAATTCCATACTTCCTGAGTTCCTCTTTAAGCTCTAGAATGTAGCTCCAATGACTCCTTAGCTCCTTTAGCTCCATTTTAGTCAAAAATGTGCCATTTTACCTACGATTACAACGAAACTTGGTGTAGACCTCGATTCCCGTAAAGGTAGATTAAACGACAATATAATCACATAATATACATCCAAACATGCACACTATCGAAGATAAAACGTCTAAACAAGTCCCAAAATATAGACTATAATTCATGTTATCACCTTCACGTATCTTTGGCTTATCAGTATGCAGATATTTTCACAAAGGGTCTTCCTTGACAATTGTTTCTACATTTTAGATCCTGTCTTACTGTAATGCCTCCTCCAGTTTCGACTGCGGGGTATGATAGAATATGCAATTCTGTGTAAATAGAGGATGCCCTACGTAAATATTGTAAATATGTTTGTTATAAATATATCCATCAATCAATGGAAACCCCACGGAGAATTTATTCATATTCTCACAATTTTTTTTTGACAAGAATGGATTTCCAAAGAGTTCATTCCCAAATGGGTGAAAAGGAAATGGTGGATTGTACGTAGTAGGGTTCACAAGGAAAGGGTTGCCGAAAGCTTCAAGTGATGCTGTCAAGATTGCTGAAGATATTGGTAAAGTTTGGAAAGAAAAAAAACCAATCATAAAAGGCAGAGTATACCTCGTCATCGTCGTTGCATTTTGACATTAAAATCTTCAATTAGATTAAGAGTTTTTGTTGTTGTGAGAAGTAGTGAAAGAAGAGAGTTTAGATAGATCATAAACTAAGCCCTCTCTAGAAAAAAAAAACAGAGCAAGAAAGCCCAAGTTTTGTAGTTTGGGCACGATGATGTATTTTCCTTTTTTTCCTGGAGTATGGGGCAGCTGCCCCACCTTACCCTCCCCTAGGGCCGCCACTGTATCCAACAACAATATCAGGAATATCGGCATCAAACCTACCAACTAGCAGGACGGCACGCTCACGCATCAAAATCTCACTAGATGACAACAGTATGCAATCACGTAATGTATCAAAACAATGTAGCTTAGCGATTCTCCTTTGCCATACAACTTTAATTATATGGGACGAGACATCCATGGCAAAAAAATAAAACATCGAATCACTAAATACTCTATTGCAAGACATATGCATCTCAAAGGGACTATTCGGTGGTAAAATTTTCGTATTTGATGGAGATTTTAGACATGTACTTCCAGTAGTTCCTACTCAAGGACAAAAGGAGGCAGTGAAAGAAAGTTTAGTTAGTTCAGATCTATGGTCATCTCTAATAAAGTTTAAACTGACAAAAAGTATAAGGGTCATAGAAGATATTGAGTTCGCAATTTTTTTTACTTCAACTAAGTAACGGTCAACTACAAACAAAACAATGGGCGTACGTACAAATACCGCCAAACATAGTACCGTGCATAAACATAACTCAACTACTAATATATTAATAAACACTATATTTCCAGAAATGAAAACAGATACCATAAACGATGACATTTTTACGGAAAGAGATATTTTAACACCGAAAAATGTACAAGTAGACTACATAAGTGAATCTTTAATAACAGAATTCTCAAAAATATCTAAAAGATATATCAATTTCGACTCCGTCATTGATGACAACTGTAATATATACCCTACTGAATTCCTCGACACATTATAACCATCAGGAATGAGTCCACATCTTTTATTACTTAAGAAAACTGTCCAATAACTTTACTCAGAAATCTAGATCCCGTCAAATGGACTATGTAACGGTACAAGATTACTTTAAAAAAAACTTTCATAAGAGTCTAATACATTGTGAAATAACAACTTGTTATTATAAAGGCGAGCAAGCATTTATTCCACGAATAACATTAAAATTGTCTACCACTAAGTACTCATTCTCGTTTTAAAGGAAACAGTTTTTCATAAACCTTTGCTTTGTAATGACAGTAACAAATCTCAGGGACATACACTAGATAAAGTAACTCTATATTTACATGAATCTTGTTTCGCACACGGACAAACTTATGTCGCATTATCCAAAGCGAAGAAAAGACATAACTTAAACATATTCACAAAAGAGAAGGAAGACGACTATAATAACCAAAATTCAACAATGAAAAAATACATTGTCTTTTGAAATAGTAAAGAAAGCATGTATATAATATCAAAAAGGAATGGAACGAACTTTACTTTCATTGGTAAGACACATAAATAAAAATCTTACGTAACATTATAGTGTTGGAACTAATTTAATGAATAAACACATGTATTTAATTCATGGTGTGCCGGACACTTTTCGAACATTTTTCCGGTGGGCTCCGTCCATTGTCAGCACCAGAAAGTAGGAGTTTTGGCTTCATCTACGCGAGCTCTTATCCTTGGTATATTCATATGTTAAATTTGATTTCTGTTTGAATGAGAAATGGAGACCCGAAGTTGGTTGCATATGAGGCAAAATCTTGGAAAAGAGTAAAAAATGTGGCTATCCCACATCGAATATAATGGGAGGTATCCTATGGGGTATAATAAGGAGAAATACACTAAAGGTCATGACCATGGGTCACTACCTATTTCCAATGGAAAACGGCATAGGTAAACAAGCACACATGTTACGCGCCGCGCCTTGCTGAGTTGAGTTGTGTTGTGTTGGGTCGGGACGAGACGAGACGGGTGGAATAAGACGCAACATGGGTTGGCCACCAATGTTATGTTTTGGGTCAACCCAACTTTGCAGTCCAACGGTGCAGATGGATGAGGTTGACCCAACTCTACAATGTAGATGGATGAACTGGCTACGTTAAGGTCGGCCCAACTCTGTAGTTCAACAGTGGATAAGATTGTTTTAAATACAGTCAAACAAATATTCTCCAAATAATTTGCATATTTTGCAATTACATAGGATCCAGAATTTATTGCAGAATATTTCAAAATTGATGCAAATATCCGCATTAAACTCCCTACGGATCTCCTCTGCCCCTATAAAAAGGGTCTATCCGCACCTCATTATTCATCATCAGAAAACGCAATATGTGGAATAAATAGGGTGTCATTCTCCATCAATTCATTAAATGAGATCCGGGAGTTACGTTTTGCAAAATATTCCTCAATTAATGCAATATGTGTGATAATTTATCCAATGAATCTCTCCTCTGTCCCTATGAATAGGGTGTCATTCTCCATCAGTTAATTATCCAAAAAAATGTTATCTCCTTTCTTCTTTGTTTCTATTTCTGGAGAGTACAACACTCAACTAGTTTGCAAGTTTTCGACAAATTACGTAATTTGGATTTTCAACGCAGTTTTATCCTGGGATTCTTGAACACCGGTAACCGTCGTAATACGGCGTGTTTTTAAATTAAGGAAAGAGATAGTATCTCGACTCTGCAAAATTCAGGTTTCTAATTGGTAAATTTTACAATCCTAATTTTATAGTGCGAATTACAATTTAATCACGTATTGCGGTTACTACAATCTTAATTCTAAAAACAAAACTTTATTACGTTAAACTGTTGTGCACTAATGTTTCTTTGAGTTTTGCAAATTCATAATTCGGAGGAATTATTGTTGGAAATTTTTTTCCGAAAAACTAACAATTCCGTGCAAAAACCCTTGAATCCGGGATTTTTTTACAACTCGGTCTATTGAAGAAAAAAATGCATTCGATCTTGTAATATTTCTTTAAAATTAAATCGGTTTTTTTTTAAAATTAAATCGGTTTTGGAAGAAAAATCGGTATTATAAAATTAAATCATCTATTTTTTTTATTGCATTCGATTTATTTTTAAATTGAAAACAAGTTTGGTTTTGTCCAGACATATATATATAAATCTTTATTTCGGTTTTGAATTTTTGTTTTCGTAGAAAAATTGAAATACTTATTGTGGTTGTTTTTGTGTAACAAAAAAAGAAGGGTAACAATGAAAAGACTATTGATTGTCACACTACTCTCGGAGATGGAAATGGAATTGGTGTGCTACCAATTTTGTTTGTTGCGTCGTGTGGAGGAAGTAGTGAGCAAACGTCCCAAATTCAGTTTGGGAGTGGTCTGCCACCGATTGTCCTACCAAACCCAAGGATCGAGGTTGAGACCTCTCAAAGTGTTTTATAGTTTCGTCATGAACTTGTCCCTCAAACAGTAACCATGTTTGGCTCTTTGAGCCATGATTGATGTCAAATAAGTTCGATGGAATTGCCTTCAAAACATGTAAATATAAGAAGTTATTCTTCTTAACCACATTGAAGTTGCACATATACTTGACTGAGGATAAACCGGTTACTCCTACTGAGAATGCGGGGGTATTCCTCCAAGCTAGTTTGGATGGTGACTATATGTGCAAAGGGTGGATTCTAAGACGTCTAGCTGACCCTCTATACCAATTGTATGGGAAGGTCAATACTTCTAGGGAGCTTTGGGTTTCCCTTGACAAAAAGTACAAGTCTAAGGATGCAAGTCATAAGAAGTTAGCCGTTCAAAGTTTCATGGACTTCGAAATGGTGGATCATAAGCCTATCATGGAGCAAGTTGAGAAGTTGCAACTTCTAGCCCATGATATTATTGCTGAAGGAATAAATATATGTGAGACATTTTAGGTAACAACATTCATTGCGAAACTCCCTCTACCTTGAAACGATTTCAAGAGCTACATTTTGCACAAGCGAAAGGAAATGACTATGGAAGATTTTATGGTCAAATTGTGGATTTAATCAAGCAATCGCAATGTTGATGGGTAGAAGTCGGAGAATAATAATCTAATTGAACAAAAGGACAAGAAATGGAAGTTTCAACACAAGGTCCCCCAACAAGCAACCAAAGAAGAAGAAGTTCGTTGGCAAATGTCACAATTGTGGCAAGATGGGTAACAAGTCCGACGAATGCCGGAGCAAGGGTGATTCGCGCAAAGGAAAGGGTAACACAAGTATCCACATGGATGAAGACGGGCTAATAGATGCTGACATGTGTGTTGTGACATCTGAATTCATGATGATCGGGAGCAACCCGATGGAGTGGTGGTATGACGTTGGTGCTACCCGCCACATCTGTTTTGACAAGGGGATGTTCACCACCATTAAGAAGAATGAACAAGACGAGCATCTATTTATGGGAAAATCGTCCATATAAAAGGTCAAAGGTCACGGAAAGATAGTGTTAAAGATGACATCGGAGAAAGAGTTGACTCTCAACAACATCATGCACGTGTCAGACATTTAGAAGAACCTGATTTTCAGTACCGTGCTTAGCAAGAACAAGTTCTACGTAAAGCTCGATTTTGATAAGCTAACTTTCATGAAAAATGGGATTAACATAGGCAAAGTTTATATGAAGGATGAATTGTTCAAAATAAATGTAATGACAGTCATCCAAAAAGTTATAATTGATGTTTCAATGAATAAAATTCCTATTGCTTATGTTGTTGACTTTTTTAATATATGGCATGAACGTCTAGGACATGTGAATTATAAGGCTATCCAAAGGCTAATGAATTTGAACCTAATTCCAAAATGTAAAGTAAACAAAGACAAATGTGAAATCTGCATATAGGCAAAACTCACAAAAATATCATCTCCACATGTGGAGAGAACAACCGAACCTCTAGGCTTAATTCGCGCAGATTTGTGAGATTTGAAGTTAGTGCAAAATAGAGGCATTAAAAAGTACTTAGTCACTTTTATTGACGATTGTACAAGATATTGTAATATCCAATTGCTAAGAAGCAAGGATTAGGCCTTGAAAAAATACAAGGAATACAAGTTGGAAGTTGAAATACAACTTAGAAAAACCATAAAAATAATCCAAAGTGATAAAGGAGGCGAGTACGATGAACCTTTTAACGTGTTCTATAGAGTACACGGAATAGTTCATCAAAAAATTGTTCCTTATTCACCCAAGTCTAACAGAGTTGCGGAACAAAATATTCAAACTCTAAAAGAGATGATTAATGCACTGTTGCAAGATTCTAGGTTACCCCGAAACATGTCGGGGATCATTGCTTACCACCAATTATATCCTCAACCAAATACTGTATAAGGTGACTCGAAAAACCTCATATGAACTTTGAAAAGGTAAGGTATCATCGTACAAATACCTTAAAGTGTGGGGATCTAGCAAAAGTGAATGTACAACCTCCTAAAAAGGTCACAGTTGGACCTAAAACTATTGATTGTGTTTTCATAGGATATGCACACAACATTAGTGCTTATCGATTTTTGGTACATAAGTCAGATATATCAAATATACATGTCAATAAAATAATGGAATCAAGTGTAACGCCCCGAATCCGCGGGACTCGGGATGCTACGGGCGGAGACCTCACAGTGGGTCCCGACCCTTTGACTTACAACAATTTAACCGGATCTTGCAACATGACACAAATAAAAGGCCAAAATGAAATACATTTTTATGCAATGCAATGAAACCCGAAACCAATAAACAAAAGACAAACTTCAGCCGAGTTCTCAACTCCAAAGACTCAAACATCAAATACATAACAATATACAAGAAACAATACCCAAACACGACTCCAACCAAACCCCTCCTAAAATATACGGAACCCCGGTTGTTCACCCTTCCGGATCTCTCGGCTGCATTCCTAACTTGCAAGGCAATGTACAACAATCGGTATAAAACTGTAAGCTAACATTCGAAGCATTAGAATCAAGGTGAAAGGCACAAACACAAGTCAATCATCATAAACACCCAATACACTCCAAAGCACACAAGTCCGGTTTATTATCTTATTAATATTAAGTCATATCCCGTTCTAACTCAACTTAGGTTGTGATACGAGAGTCACCGAAACTCGCCTCGGTCCCTACTTACCGGCATGGAATGGTACTGATGCATTCGACCGTCTACCAGCACGGGATAGTCGCCAAGAACCTCCTAGCTCTCGCGGGAGCTAGGCAAGTTGTCACCGCCTGCTATCATACACTTGGGCCAAACAATATATAAAGGTCGGTAATCCTATTTCTGGTTTAGTTGTTATAATGAAAACAATAAAACACACACCACCAAACACGCAACGAATCTAATACATGGAATACGAGCTAAGTAAGTCCGGAGACTTACCTTATCGCCACACTCAACTCACAACACTCTCGTAGGAAGGAGTCCACAACCTGCTCACAAGAAGATAACTATATCAACAACGTAACTCGCTCAACTCAAGAAGTCTAAGACTTCTACACAAATGATCTACGCAAGATCATTTAACTCTCATTCTAGGACCGCATCCTAGAATCCCTCATGCTCACATCACACTCAACACGAGCTAGAAGTCCTTAGACTTCTAGACTCTATGATCTCGCAAGATCATAACCCAACACGTACTAGGATAAACATGCCTAGCCCAAACCAACTCAACGGTAACAACATCATGCTAGGATAAGCATCTCCTAGCCCATAATCTCAACAACCATATAACCACAACCTCAAGCCTCAGATACTCACAAGATACACCAAACACTCAACGTCTTACAACAATCGACGATCCTCAAAACTCACTTAAGGTCCAAACCACTTATTGGTATTCACTCTAAGTTATGTTATATCCAACCTAGCATGATACTACTAAACATAACTAGATCGAGGAAGAGAATAATCACATGACGTCAAAAGACTGATATCGAACTTGGACTCGTTAGGCCTTTATCGGGGCGCTTCCGGACCTAAAACCAAAGCTACACAAATTTAGCTAATACGCTTAATTTGATCAGAATATTTAATATACATAAAACTAAGGAAAACTCGATTTTAAAAGCCCACGTTAAAATCCGTAATAAACCTTCCGGAGCAAAATATGAAATTCTAGAAAATTGGTCATAAAACCACAATTAAAACCTTGAGCCATAAACCGAACGTAATCCAACAAGGGCATAATATATAGTATAAACAAATATAAGAATATCCCCGCAATTAAAATCCAAGGTTAAAAACCGCTAACACATTTTTCGGGGCAATTCATACAATTTCATAAATATGGGTCATAATCTGCAATTAGAGTTTCTGGGCCAAAACTGTAATTAATTTCAGTAGAGGGCAGTTTTGCAACTTCACAAAATTGGGGTCAAAACTACAAATATAAAAACATGGGTTACAGATTGCAATTATACTAAAACATGGGGGGCCCGATTGTAACTAAATCCAAGGGTTTTTAAAACCAGTTCAAGGCTCACTGGGGAAGGGGAAGGCAGCGGCGGCAGCAGGCACACGGTGGGCTCCCTTGGCGGTGCTACAAAGCTCCGGAAGACGGAGACGACGTCTACTGGTGTTCCGGCAGGCTAGGGCGGCAACACTGGGCGAGTCTTCCAACGTTTGTTGCTCCAACCTAGTGGTTGCAGAGAAGAGATGAAAGGAAGGAGAGCAGGGGATGGCGAGGAAGGGTGGCCCTCTGGTAGGCTTCGACGGTGGCTCTAATGGCAGCTTTGGTGCAGGCATTGAGCGGCAGGCTCGGTGGCTTATTCCGGCGTGCAGTGAGGGTGGAAATCCCCTTTTTTCTTCTGCAATGACTCGACGACGAGAAGACGATGGAGATGGTTACAACGGTGGTCTTGAGGCGGCAGGGGAGGAGGCTTGAAGGTTAAGGAACAAAGAGCAGGGTTGAGGCGAGGATAAGAGAGTCTCAGGTTGGAGAAGTGAGATAGAGAGAGGGAGACAGGGCTGTGAGGTTGCCGAGAAGCAGAGGTCGGGTAGGGAGATCGAGAGGTCGAGCAGGTGTAGCCACAAGCTAGACTGAGTTGGGGATGGGTACACGTAAGGAGCCTATTCAAAAGGCATGGACAGGAAAAGTCATCCTGGTGTAGAGAAAACAAAAAGAAAAAATAGGAGTCGGGAGTTAAAGTAATCCCGACCAAAACAAACAGAACAAGATTCTCGGATCGAAAATTTTTCCGAACTTTTCCACAAAATAAGATACTGAAAATATAAACAAAATTATATACTCGTATAAATATAGTTTACGATATATAAATTACTTCCGAAAAATATTCTTGATAATAATATAATGATATAAATACGGATTTTATATATATATATATATATATATATATATATATATATATCAAAACTCGTAAAATACAAGTTACGAAGTAAAAATACTCGTAGCCATATTTAAGCTATCAGAATAGCAATAAATATACGGAAAAATAAATATCGCAAACGTGCCAAAAATTTGAGGCGTTACATCAAGGAATGCATCATTCTTTGAAAACGTGTTTCCATGTAAGGATAGACAAAATCCAAAAGGAACTCGTGAACAAAGAGACGTAGACACTTATGTGAACAAAACACTCGAGGAAGAACCTCGAAGAAGCAAAAGAACTCAAACGGAAAAATATTTTGGAGAAGACTTCATAACGACCTTTCTCATGAAGAAAGGGCCGAGAAGTTATAAAGAAGTCATGTATACACTTGACGCACCTTCATGGAAGGAAGCGGTCAAAAGTGAGATAAACTACATTAGACAAAATCATACATGGGAGTTAGTTGACTTACCACAAGGGTCTAAAACGCTTGGGTGCCAATGGATTTTTAAAACTAAGTTGAAAACCAATGACTTAATAGAGAAGTACAAGGCTAGACTTGTGGCGTAAGGATTTCGACAAATAGAAGAGTTGGACTTCTTTGACACCTATGCTCCGGTTACAAGAATAACTTCTATAAAAATATTAATAGCAATATCGGCATTTAGAAACCTAGAAATCCATCAAACGGATGTAAAAACTGCATTTCTAAACGGGGAGCTAGAAGAGGAGATTTACATAAAACAACCTGAAGGGTATGTTGTGTTTGGACAAGAACACAGAGTATGCAGACTTGTAAAGTCTCTTTACGAATTCAAACAAGCTCCTAAACGGTGGCAGGAAAAAATTGACAACATAATGATGTCAAATGGTTTCAGCATCAATGAATGCGACAAATGCATTTATATCAAGACTACTCCTCCGACATATGTCTTGTTGTGTTTGTATGTAGATGATATGCTCATCATTGGAAGATACAATGACATGATCAACCGAACTAAGAACCTACTTAGGACTCAATTGACATGAAAGATATGGGATTAAAGGATGTTATCTTAGGGATTAAAATCACTAGACACTCTGAAGGAGTTATCCTGTCCCAAGCACATTATGCTGAAAAGATACTTAAGAGGTTTAAGAACTACTCAAGTCAAACTGCAAAAATTCCAGTGGATCTTCAACTCCACTTGACAAAAAACGTGGGGGACGCAATGTCACAACTAGAGTATACACATGTAATTGATAGTCTTATGTACTTAACCAATTGTACACGCCCTAACTTGACACACTCACTCAATGTACTAAGTTGTTATACAAGTAGCCCAAGACATAAACACTAGAAAGGGGCAACTAGAGTATTGAACTACTTACGTTATACTCAAAGTTATGGGTTGCACTATGGTATATATCCAGAATTTCTAGAATGATACAGTCATACAAACTGAATATCTGACTCTAAAAACTCAAAATCCACAAGTGGATATGTGTTTACACTTGGTGGTGCAGTGTCTTGGAAATCTTCCAAACAAACACTATTGGCCAGATTCACACTGGAGTATAAGTTCATTGTGTTACACAAAACAACAGAAGAAGCTGAATGACTTCGGAACTTTTTGGAGGATATTCCGATGTGGGGAAAATCAGTGCCAACATTAAGAGTACACTATGATAGTCAATCGACGATAGCTCTAGCACTGAGCATTTTATACAATGGAAAGTCACATCACACTAGACGATGACATATGTCTATTAGAAAACTGATCTCGACATGAATAGTCTCGAAAGACTATATCAAATCGGTTGACAACCTAGCGGATCCATTTACTAAAGGTTTGTCACACGATCAAGTTTTAAACAATGTGAGTTGTATGAGTGGTGCATTGTCTCTACCCAGTTCCTAGGATGATAAACAATGCGAGTTGTATGAGTTAAGGTTAAGCTTAACTTTTAATGATTCCATCGTCTTGAAACAAAGGGGAGGTACGTGAAAGATACTCTTTATGGTCAATGATCACTTTGTGTGTGACATGGAGTCGTGTCTGGGAGAATAAGGTGATGTTGAATTCTCCAAATTCACTCATGAATAATCAAGGTTGTTCAAGGTCAAAACGAACACAACAAGGGAACCAACATTTTGTGTGAAAATGAAGTTGTGTGATAGTTGTTGTCTAGGTTTAAATAAAAGCTCTGGTGATTCAAGACATCATGGTCACTACTTGGTTAAGTAAATCTGATAGTTATTCACTACGGATGGTTCAAGCATGAAACATGGCACCAGTCCAAATGTAGTGATTTTGTGACTATACTCTCAAAATTTCTTTCTGTTTTATAAAAAAAGATAAACATATGTTTAGAATCATTTTATTCATGTGGGGATTGTTGGAACAAATTTTATGAATAAACACATGTATTTAATACATGGTGCGCCAGACAAATTCCGGGCATTTTTCCAGTGGGCTCCGGCCATTGTCAACACCGGAAAGTGGGAGCTTTGACTTCGTCTACGTGAGCTCTTGCTAGTGGTATATTCATACGTTAAATTCAAGTTCCGTTTGAATGAGAAATGGAGACCCAAAGTTGGTTGCATGCGAGACAAAAACTTGGAAAAAAGTCAAAAATTGGGGATATCCCACATCGACTAGAATTGGAGGAATCCTATGGGATATAATAAAGAGAAACACTTTAAGGTTGTGGTCTTGGATCACTAAACATTTTCAATGGGGAACGACGTAGGCAAATTAACCTAGCACACGCACGCGCACGCCGTGCCGTGTTGAGCCAAGTCGTGTTGCGCTTGCAGTCCAACAGACTAGATGGATAAGACTATTATTTAACACAGTCAAATATCCAAATTCTCAAATTAAATGAGATTCGGGAGTTACGTTTTGTAGAATATTCCCCAATTATTGCAATATCTGCAATAAACTCCCCAACGGATCTCTCCTCCATCCCTATAAATTGGGTGTCATTCTCCGTCATTTCATTATCCGAAAAACGTTATCTCTTCTCCTCTTTGTTTCTTTTTCTCGAGAGTACAACACTCAACTGGTTAGAATGTTTTCGACAAATTACGTAGTTTGGATTTTCAACGCAAAATTTTCAGGGATTCTTGAACACTGTAACCGTTGTAATACGGGTGTTTTTAGAATTAAAGAAAAGAGATAGTATCTTGACTTTGCAAAATTAAGGTTCTAATCGGTAAATTTTCCTATCTTAATTCTTATCGTACGTTTTACAATTTAATTGTGTATTGTAGTTACGACATATATCGCATACAATAGCGTTATAAAATTCACCTAACTTATTGTATAAATCTTATATCATAGGAAACACAACACTGGAGACTACTATCGTTGCAAAAGATGCAATGAATACACGGCATAGATGCTCAAGTACAAGCGGAGAATAACTACTTCACAAATAAATCGTACACAGACAACACTCGTCAATAATGGCAACAAAAACAAAAAATTGACTCTCGCCGCCAGCAGTAAGAACATGGATACTTGTATATCACGTTTGTATGCATATACGAGTTAATATATGCATTTTAACATTCCGTCTTTGATAGTACTTCGCACAAATAACCGATCAAACTATCTGCGTACAACACATGAGTACAGGGTCGGATATAAGGGGGTAAGGGGGACTGTGCCCTAGCTTCCGTCAAGATTATTTTCCATTAGGTTGATATAATACATATAACTTTTTAGCTCATCTGTTAGAAAGAGGAAAGGCGGTACTTAAAATGCATGGTTCGAGTTTCGGGAGTAGGAAAAAGAGTTTTTTGTTTTTGTATGGATTTTATATTAAGCTAATACAACATGGATGAAGAGAATAAGTGAAGTTAATATAAAACAAACTTTCTTAATGTATATTTTTATTTAAAGAAAATATACATATATTCTGATGGAGATTAAGTTAAGTTTATTATTAAATTCAATTTTAGTTAATCTAATGTAATCAATACGATATAATTCAAATACAATAATTTATCAACCACTAACTAATTTATTTGACAATTTATTTATAAAATATATTGAATACATCAAATTAATTTAATTGTGTTAACCTCTAAATAAAAAAAAACATATACAACGAAATTTCTAATTTATAGTACGAAAGTTTTAGTACACTTTTTTATTTATTTAATTTATAAATTTTAATTTTAAAATTTTAACTTAATATGCAAAATATCTTATACAATTTTTTTTTATTCATTTCTTTTTCTGCTAGTTAATTAAAAAACACAAATAGAAACTCAACCATAAAACAAGAAAAATGCGTAAGGACATACACTTTGAACATAAAAGTATAAATACAAATATTAACAAATTCAATATCAATAGAGGCCATCCATTTTAACGACATAATTAAAAATGAGATTTGTTGTATAGACTTGACAAAATTTATTACGACAAAACACAATCTTTATTACTAATAGAAAAATTGTAAAATAATCAAACATAACCATTGAACAAATATAAAAAAAACAAAGACACATAATCTTTAATCATCGCGTGTTACCGTTACGGGTTCGACCATCTAAGTAAATATAAAAGTGTATCTTTTTTGTTATTTAATATGTTGCTTAAAATTGTGTTGGATGTTATAATGCCTTATATTATTAACCAAAAGAGTAATTTACTTTATTATTATTATTATTATTATTATTATTATTATTATTATTATTATTATTATTATTATTATTATAACTTTATTACTAAATCAAAGGGAAAAATAAATTAAACGAAGTTGGATGGGAATCGACTAACAAGTTAAGCTTCACTCCTTTTTTAATGATAAAAGCAATTTTAGTCAAAATAAAACAAGTAATGTTACTATTCCCGGGAAGCCCTTTATTATTATTATTATTATTATTATTATTATTATTATTAGAAGAAGAAGATTGGTTTAATAAAGCATTTTTTGTGTTGTTGATGCAAACTAGATCCTTCTTAATTTAAGATTAATGTATTACCCGCACTTTGTGCGGGTTCAGTTTTAATAAATATTTAATATTTAAAAATTTATATGTATATTTTTGTAAAATAAAAATCCGAAAAATGATATTATAATCAATATTAGGATTTTTAATTCTTTTTTAAATATTTATCGCTTCTGATTAATTATATTTTTAAAGTGATTTTTTAAGATATGCTTGTTGGTAAAAAAAATTCAATTCAAAAACTATTTTTATAAAAATATTTTTTTAAAAATTTACAAATCAATTTTCAATTTATATTAACATTTAGAAATAACTTTTTAAAATAAATTTTTAGGCTTCGAGAAACCTGACGTTGACACGTGGAAATAGAGCTTTTGGTTTAATAGATATAAGATTATTTTTCAAATCTAAAAACACTTAACTAAAGGGATAAAAAAGGACCTAGTTTGTCTTCTTTAAACAAAAGATTTTGTTTGACGTTACATTAGGCAAAAAAAGCCTACTTGACCAACTCACCCTCGTAATAATATGTACGAGCTCGGCAAAAAAAAAAGCCTACTTTCATTTGTCTAAATAAGGTGACAATGAACATTCTAAACCTTAATTAAAATTTTAGTTTATTTGAGCTCGGCTCAATTATAAATTAACTAGTTTTTTTTTTTGATAAAGGAAAGCAGTTAGGAAAGACTAACTTCTATCAGTAGTCAATCCTAAAGCATCCTTGCGATGAGAACACGAAGTTTAGAATCGTCAGAAAATGTTGTGTCGGAGTTCGAAATTCCCAAATGGGTTAGTCGGTCAACAACACAGCTGATTTTTCTGAACACATGTATGACCAGGACTTCCTCAAAGAAGCGTAGATCTAGTCTGGAGTAAGATATTATCATCTCAATCTCCCAGGAACAGCTCCAAAGTTCTTAGAGTGTCTTGATAAAACATAAGTTATCACCCTCAATTTCAATATTTTTTATATTTGGTCTTATTGCTTCTTGTAGTCTCGCTTTTAGAGTAAAAACTTTTGCTTTAATTACCGAGTTAAAGTTGTTTTTTCTAGCGTCCAAACTAATAACTTTCCCGTTATGATTCCGAATAACATAATCAATAGACGTTATGCCCGAATCGAGTTTTGACTCATCAAAATTGAGTTTATAGAATTCAGGTTTTGGTTTGTCCCATTTGATGCTATTTTTCTTCCTTGTAGTGGATTTGTTATTTTTTTGGGTGTGTTTAAAGTCTTAGTCGTCTTCATCCGTAATATGAGTTTTTCCAATTATGCAATTGGTTTTTGATGAAGTTTACGATATCATGGTCCATTCCAACAATGCCATTATTAAATATGGCTTTGTTCTTGAAGAATCAAATACTCCACCAGAAAGTTACAAGACGAGTAAAGTTATTATTCCAATCTTTTTTTTTATCTCTAGTAAAATTTTATGGATTTTTTTTATTTTTCATACTAATGGTATTGAGGTTGGTTAAGATGAAACTGTCAATTATCACAATCACATTTTTACTGTGGGGCAATCAATAAGAAGATGTACAAGATCCTCGAGTTGGTGATTATAGAAGTCACAGTTTGTAAGAACCGCGATTCTTCTTTCGTTAAGTTTTGTTTTAGTTGGGAGACCATTTCTTGAGATTTTCCATATTTTTTATTGACCATGAACATACAAAAGTTCATTCAACTCTTGGTCAATTTCAATTACCATAAATAAATTAAATATAGACATATATTTAGGGGGTGTATTCAATCCAGACTTTTAAAGATTTTGACTGATTTTTAATAATCATAGAATCTGCAAATTCTGTAGTATATTTTAATTCTATATAGAGTCAATACAAATTTTTTGGAAATCTTATGTGTTGGGGGAAGATTTCGAGAAGATTAAGGGAGTATGGTAACTTTTTTTCTAGAATACAAACAAGACCCCTAATATTAACAATTAAAATAAAAAGATAAATAAGGTGTGAAGAGAATCTTAATTAAGCAGTTAAAATAACAATTAAAAATAATTAATATTTTCAAATATATTAATTAGGCTAAAAATAAGGAAACTAGTTAATGAAATTTGGTAACTATATATTTGAGATCTAAACCCCCTTTATTATTCTCAACCACCGAATCTGCTATTTCTCTCTTCTTCTCCAATTGCCAGACTCAGCCTTTCTTCAGTCTCCGCATCCGACGTGATTGACGCCGCTGCGGTCGCCGCCTTGCTCAGGGAGTAATCGATTGTCCAGCCACCCTGTAGAACGGAGACGCTTGATGTTGTTGCCTATGCCACAAACCGACACCGGCAGATCCGCAGGAACCTAGATTGCACGGCCGCCATGTCCAACTACAAGAATAGAGGGTACCGGCCGGGTATCGGTTGTGAGTGTCGGTCCTTATGTCGCCGTCAACGCCGATGAGACTACCGTCACCTCAGCTTGTCGGCCATCAACCGCTCTCCACTTCTTCCGGTAGTTTAGTGAGCAGTTTTGGGTAGGTGAGACTTCTACAATATTTTGACTAACTTCAGTCGCCATAGCCAGGTATGATATATTCGGATATGGGTTGATTATGTACACATACATATTTTGTGTGTACATATAACATGATGTCGATTAAAATATGCACAACTTTGTGTTAGCATGTACATAAGTTTGCAGTATCTGGTGATTATGTACATATTTGTGTGTACATATAGCATGTCGTCGATTTGAATATGTACAGTAGAACAAAATATGTTGTTATACAGGCTTCTGTTTGTGTTTGCATGTACATATGTTTGCAGTCTCTGTGATTATGTACATATTTTACTGCAAAAATGCTTCTAACTAACTGATATGTACATATGTTTCCAGTCTCGGGCGATTATGTACACATGTTGCTGCGGAAATTTCAATATCGTCGCCATGGATGAACGCAAGTTAGAAAGTACGAAGATTTCGGAAAATATTTTGATTTCATTAATAAATGTAGATATTTTGATTCCCTTAATAAATGGAGAGATAAAGATATTTACTTTCATGTTTTGTAACAATTAGTTGTTTAATAAATGGAGAAATAAAGATATTCTGATTTCCTTAATATCCGCTTTTTATTTTAATAAATCTTTTTTATATAATAGGGAGGGGTCTATTTTGTACTCATTATTAACTTGGGGCCCTTTATATACTCATGGTTACAAAATATACCTACTCCCCCATTTTACCCGAAGATTTCTATGGAGTTTAGGTATCTATAAAAGTAACGAAGAATCCTACAAAATCAATGAAATAATAGATTCTTTTAAAATCCATAAACTTTTAAATAGCATAGGAATTTGAGTTAAAAGGGTAAGTAGGTCATTTATGTATTACTGTGTATTAAATAGGCCATTTTGCAATAATGTAGATAAAGTAGGCCCCAATTAATTTTCTAATAAAGATTAATTCCTAACTAAATGCATACCCCTGATGGAAATTAAAAAAAAGGTGATGTGGCAGTTTTAACTAAATAAATATGGTTATTTATTGCGGTCCCCTACAAATCAGGATTCTGTTAGGAAAGGAAATATACATTCCTTGGAAATGTGATACAAGAATCATGAAATTCCCCCATTTTTGCGTCCATAACAACCATATTTACAGAGTTTTCGTCTACTGTCATAAACATTGTCTCTATTTTTTGTTCGATTACTGCCGGTTTATTTCGTTTTGATGATCTGTTTGTTCAATCGTTACGGTTGTGTGATCATCGACATTCGGATTGTCAATCTGTAGATTCAATCGTTTGTTTTGTGCGATTTTTGAGACAAAAAACTCGATCTGTAGATCCAATCGTTTTGAGACATTTTTGTCCAGATCTGTGAGTTATGTACGTTCAATTGTCTAATTGGTGGCTAATTCGCACATTTGCTCTGCGTAATTTATGTATATGATTCATATTTTGTATTTCGTATATTTATATGTCGGTGATCTTCTATGTGTTGAGTGTTGATATTGATGAAGGAGACGAACATAATTTATGTATCTGCTAATATTATGTAGTTGTTAAATTTATGTGTCAGTAATGATGAAGGTGACGAACATAATTTATGTATCTGCTAATATTATGTAGTTGTTAAATTTATGTGTCAGTAATGACGAAGGTGACGAACATAATTTATGTATCTGCTAATATTATGTAGTTGTTAAATTTATGTGGCGTTGATTTTTATGTGCTGAGTGTCAGTAATGATGAAGGTGACAAACATAATTTATGTATCTACTAATATTATGTAGTTGTTAAATTTATGTGTCAGTAATGACGAAGGTGACGAACATAATTTATGTATCTGCTAATATTATGTAGTTGTTAAATTTATGTGGCGTTGATTTTTATGTATCTGCTTAAAATTATGTACATAATCTTTTATCACTGTTGATTCGAATACATAAATTTCACAGAAATGGATAATTTCAAAATTAAGGCCATGTAGTTAAAGATCAACAATGGCGGTTTTGAGTATGGATTTTAGGGAAAACGTTCATCAACTATTTTCGGTTTGAACCAAAATCGAAGCCATTAAAATGGTATATTGTTGAGAGAATTTGGAATACTTACAAGGATTGATTGTTGTTACACAAAGAATAGATCAGACAGGAGGTTGAAGACGGTCGAAGTTCACGATTTGAAGATGGAGGTTGCGAATGGAGAATCTCACGATCCAATGGAGGTTCCGTTGAAATGGAGGTTGCGAATGGAGAATCTCACGATCCAATGGAGGTTCCGTTGAAGATGGAGGTTGCGAAGATACCGTATCATGCTGTTGCCTTTTTTTAATTTAATATATCTTTAACTTTTAGGCAGTTATTATGCTACATTACTAATTTGCCCTTAAATAACTATCTTATTACCCATAATTTATAATTTCTTTTAGCTTTATTTTTTGGAAGAAAAATAGAGGGGCCTATTTTGTATCATGGATACAAAAAGGGCCCTTCTACACCAATTTTCTCTAGGAATTTTATAAAAAAATTTTAAATTCTAATTGAATACCTAAAAATTTATATGGACTTTTAAAAATCTATATTCAATACCCATAGACTTCTAAACTCCAAAAATTTTTTATAAACGCCCGTTTGGAAGCTCTAGGAATCATTCCCGGTAACGGAATGATTCCGAATCAATCAAAAAATACGTTTGGTTAAAGGTCTTTTATCACATGAAAGTAATCCCATCATTTCCATTTCCATTCCTAACCCTTATCCAATTCCATTCCGTTTCCATTCCACCGCTCCAACCAAACGGGCACTTAATTGAATACACCCCTTTAAAGTCGAATTTTAGTGGATTTTAAACCCGTTAAACAAGAACATGGCAACTTGCCAAGTTCAACCCTTTCGGTTCAAATTATAATCACAGTAACAAAAGATGATATCATATTGTCAGGAAATGGACACACATTATTATCCGATTTGCGTCATATACTCAACGATTTTTCGTCATCAACAACACTTAAACAGTATTGCAATCGCATCAAATATTTTTATATAAAAACTGCAAGTGCACGTAATGATATACATTATATAAATAAATATTAAATTTGTCAAAAAAAATAGTGGTTATGACGTGCATATATTTTCTATATTCAAGTTTGTGTCATGTTGATGCATGATATGCTTAGGCCCTTTTACAAAATGATTTCCCTAGCCAAAAAAAAAAACGACTTCTGCACAATTCAATCCAAAGTCTTTATTTTAGTAGCATACACTTAGTAAATTGTACCAATATGACAACTCTAAACCAAAATATTAATATTAAAGTACGATACAAACGGATCGTGGAACGGAGTCATATATAAACGAGTGTAAATATATATGTTAGGTACACACCCAATACATAAGTCTAACAGAGTTCCATCTAAAATCATTTGACAATAAGAAAAATAATTCACCGATCATATAGACATAATTACCCCATTTTAAATACGGGAAGTTATTATCTCCAATAATTAATATGAAAATTATGAAATATAGTAAAACAATTTGGGAGTTTGTAATCTTTAGACTAACTTTTTTAAAATTGTAAATAGTAACCTAATTGTATTACACGTTACATACACTAACCTCTGTTTACTATCGGAAAAATTGTCCGGTGTAGGCGATAATAAATTTTAATTATGTCTCTAATTCTAAATGGCATACTAATATTATTATCTAATTTAATTTAAATAATTGAGATTATTGTGGATATTTATATCTCCCGAATGATCCAGTCTTCTACCGCAAAATTTCAATAAATATATTGTAATAATAATAAAAAACTCATTTTATCCAAATCCATTCTCTTTTAAATATGCTCTTTCATAATCAAAGAATTAGTTAAGTTAACCACTTTGTACATCAATTATTATGGGATTTAGTTTATCTTTTTCTAGTAAAAATATAATTTATTTACCCATTTGAGCCTTCAAAGTCTTCTATTAAATTAAAAATAAACCTTATTAACCAAATTCCCAAACTCAATTTTCCAGCCCCACCTAAATTTCATTCTCATTTAAATACGTTATTAACCATTTTAATCGATTCTTTTCACATCCAACTGATATAGTATCTTTATAGCTATAAGACAGTGACAATTTGATCAAAAGTACAATTCAATCGAAAAGAATATCTAAACTTCAACCTCGAGGAAAGTGTATATATTTTCCCATGCCCAAATAATATCAAGGATGAATACGAAGAGTATAAAGGAAATGAGTGGCATTATGATGGTTTGAGAAACGTTAGTGATGAAGTTGAGGTTTACTTGCTATATTTATGTCGAATTTTGAGAAGGTGGTAATGAACCAAATCATATAATAGCTAAGAGGAAGAAGTCGGCAAATACTAAATAGTGCACGGGTTTGATCAATGAAAATTTATCGTCATTTTAAAATTATAAATTTAGTTTTATAAAACATTTCTATAATACTTTTAAAATCCAAATCTGAAAATTTTGTTCAAAACCGACAACGGCAAATGAAATTACACAAATGAGATACAACCAAAAAAAATTAGACCAACAGAAGAACTCGTAATCTTTGTCCTATGATGTTTACTCCCCTAATGTAGCAAAAGATTGTCTTGCCATGAACATGAAGATGACGTCATAATTTCAGATTATTGGAAAAATAAAATTATTATATTGGAAGAAGATGAAAACCTGTGGGCTATTATCTGTCTGCGAAATTTCATTTAGTTATTTAGTCCATGAAGTAGTTACTGGTTAGCTCTTGGTCAATTTAATTACCCTAATTTATCGGCACAGCTAAAAATAGTTTTTCACTTTTTACTTTTTACTTTCCTAAAACCTAAAAATAAAAGCAAGCTGTTGTTCAGCTCTCATGTACTCTCGAGTCTGGTGATCACTCTCCTCCAAAACCAAACGCTCTCATCTCATACATAAAACCCTAAATTGCTACTAGCCGCCGGATTGATTTCATCCTCCGATCTCTTTCCATATATTCACGTCCTCTTATTGTTGTTATTGTTCATCCTCTGTCTTTTTTTGGCTTCTCCCTTCCTTTTGCTTCCAATGTCGGTTCATTGCTTTCTTCAATTTGAACGATAATCATGTTGGGTATTCTTTTCTGACGATTGATTCATCAAAACTCAAAATATAATGAAAGATAGATTGTAGACGTACTTTTTCATCTGTTTTTTTTTTGCTGTGAAATTTAGGAGCTCAAAGTTGTTATCTTTTGTTTTGTAGAGCCTGTAAATATAGGCTTACGAAGAGGTATAAAGAAAATCCTTTTGGATTACTGTGTATGTTGCTGGGGCTTTGTTAGGTGTATTATTGTGTTTAGAGGTTCTGAGAATCAGAGGACTTAGGGATTGAGAAATGCTATCTGAAATGGGGAGGAGACCTGTCATAGGTCGAGGGGGAAATGAAGGGTCTTTTGGTGATGAACTGGAGAAAGAAATTGGGTTGCTTCTCAGGGAGCACGGCCGACAAGAGGCTAGTGATCGAGAGCGTGAGCTGAATATTTATAGAAGTGGCTCTGCTCCTCCTACTGTGGAGGGTTCCCTGAATGCTGTTGGTGGTTTGTTTGCAAATACTGCTTTCCCGGATTTTGATTTTGATTTTGCTGGGAGTAAGAATAGAAATAATGTGGTGATCTCAGAGGAGGATCTGAGGTCTGATCCTGCTTATTTATCGTACTACTATTCTCATGTGAATCTGAACCCTAGGTTGCCGCCTCCTCTTCTGTCAAAGGAGGATTGGAGGCTTACACAAAGATTGCAAGGAAGTGGTACGGTGTTGGCTGGGATTGGTGATAGGAGGAAAGTTATCAAGACTGAGGCGAATGGGCCTGGGAGATCAATGATTTCAATGCCTCCGGGCTTCGGTTCGAAGAAAGAAGAAAGGGAGACTGAGTTGGAGAAAGCGTTGTCTTCTGCTGAGTGGGGCAAGGATGGACTTATCGGCTTGCCTGGAATTGGGGCAGGGAGTAAGCAGAAGAGTCTTGCTGAGATTTTTCAGGTATTATTATGTCGCAGTTGTTTTCATTTGATTTTGGATTGACTTTTTTTTTTTTGCAATACTTGTGATCCCATCTTATGCTTTGGAATTGGCATGTGTGATTTTGTCTTACAATTCAGGAAAAAAAGTTAAAAATGATCAAGCTAGGGAAGAATCTTACACTCGGCAAGGATAAGGCAAACCTCAAATGTTTGCTATTTCCAAAGACAAGTCTTAATAAAATGCTGAAAGCTTAGTTAAACCTGACCAATCTGAAGAAGATAACAAATCTTAAGATGGTGCTAACAAGCTGATAATGCAGGCAATGAATGTTAGTCGAATTGAAACTGTTAGCTTTAATGGCCTAAAGTAGGTAGTGTGCCGTAGTGAAAATCTGGATATAGCAATTAGCAAACACAAGTGGAAACAAAAACGTGGCTATGATATATTGATATAGGAGAATATAAAAATGTAGAAACTAACTAAAATTTGCGGCTCTGTTTGTATCATTGCATTAGTACTAGAATCTAATTGCTAATTCAACTATTTGATTCATTTTAAGGTTCAAAACAAATCTTAATCAAAGCATTTAATAATCAGAAAATATTACTTTTTTACTAATTATTTTTAAATAATTTATCACTTATCAATTGTCATTACCATTTACCCTTTACAATCAATGAATGTAAAATAAAAAGTAAAAAAGAACATAAGTGAATGACGATTTTATAATTTAACAATCACCATCTAGAAAATGGAAAACACCCCAAATTCTTGATCAAATTTTTAGGCTAAATGCCTTATGTACTTGATCTGAGGGAGAACAAATTTTCTCTTCCGCCACGTGAGGGAAGAGTTTCCTGTGAATCAAAACAACATGACTCACAATGAATGAATTAAACAAGGTTGTTCTCTGCCAATTGGCTTTCCTTTAGTCTAAGCAGTCTTCACTGTCATGAACAAGTTCTTTAAATTTTTATGAAATTCATATAAATGGATAATCAAACTTTAGCATCTATTTATAAGGCCTTCATGTTCATCAACTAAGAAAAAGCTACTAACTTTCTATGTTACTTTTTAATCATGTTACCTGGAAACTCTCCCAAGGCTACGTTCACATTTCAGAAACTCCAGGAAATTCGAAACTCTGTAGAAAGTATTGAGGAAACTCATAGCTATGCCTATTTCCACGAAAAAAAAGAAGTGAAAACTTAAGTGTACATTTGCAAAACCCCACCTTATCTAACGGACGCTTGAACAAATATTATGCCCTCTTCTTACAATCTCCAATTTTTTCAGAACTTTAACAAAGATTTTGATATTATATTAACATGAAATTTTGTTTCCTATAAATTTGGAGATTGGTGTTTTCCTGTTTTCTTGCTACATAGCTTTTTAATAAGCTCTTGTTTTGATTGTTTAATCAATTAGTTGGCTTCCTTTTATTTTTTTTATCTCAATGGGTGTGTTTAGTTTGTTCTTAAAACCTCCATATTGGCTGTCAAAAAAGAAGATATCCATACTGCAATATCTTCTTACTAGTTCAAAAATTGCACCTGATCATTGACCGGCATTGAAGCGTTGTTCATTTCCTACTTTTTTCCTTGTTGATGGGTGTTATATTGTGCATTTATAAAATCTGCATGTATTTCTTTCCTTACAGACTGATCGCTTCACCAAATCTTAAATTCACGTTTTTAGAATTGTGTTCTTGTAGGATGACCTGAGTCCTTCTAATCCGAACTCCAGACATCCATCTCGTCCAGCTAGCCGCAATGCATTTGATGAAAATGCTGATGCACTAATGACCACAGAAGCTGAGCTGGCAAATTTGTGCCAAGACAACGCAAATGTTCAGGGTTCATCTGCAGCTCATAACGTTTGTGCACCTGCGTCATATTCCTATGCTGCTGCTCTGGGTGCTTCATTGTCTAGGAGCAACACTCCGGATCCTCAGCATGTGCCTCGGGTGCCTAGTCCATGTCCTACACCTATTGGAGGGGGAAGAAACGGAGCTTCTGAAAAACGAAATATTGCTAACCAAAACTCATTCAATGGTACAGTCTCTGGGATGAATGAATCTGCTGATCTGATTGCTGCAATGTCTGGCATGACCCTTTCCCTTAATGGAGGTGATGAAAATCATTTCCCTCCGAAAGTTAATCGAGACAGTGGAGGTCACCATATGTATCACCTTAATACGCAAGCCCATAACGACAATATAAAACATTCATATGGTGAAAAGTTGGACTCTGGCCATATGCACATGTCTCCAATGCCTCAATCAGCACGTAGGAATACTTTTGGTGGGTCAGAGTTAAGGAAATCACAGGCTGAGCGACCAAAGGCTTCTGTCAATTCCACTCTTGATGGCAGTTTCTCACCTCATCATAGACCGTTGAATGGAACTAACTCATCATATTTAAATTATGGTTTGGGTGGATATTCTATGAATTCACCATTGTCTCCTATGATGACAGGCCAACTGAGTAACTTGAATCTGCCTCCACTGCTTGAAAATTTTGCAGTTGCTTCATCTATGGGCATGGGGATTGATTCAAGGGTACATGGAGGTGGTTTGCCTTTGGGTCATAATCTACCTGCTGCAGTGGAGTCTCACAATTTAAGTAGAACTACTAATCAGATTATGGGGAGTGCGCTCCAGGGTGCTATGGTAGATCCAATGTACCTTCAGTATCTGAGGACTGCTGAATATGCTGCGCAGCTCACAAGTCTTGGTGACCACTCTCCAAGTGCATATATGGATCCAGTTCAGAAAGCTTACATAGACTCCCTTTTATCACATCAGAAATCACAATATGGTGCCTCCTTATATAATAAATCTAGCCCTAATCAAGGGTATTATGGGAATCATTCGTTTGGAGCTGGCATGGGATATCATGGAAGTCCACTGGCTAGTCCTGTTATTCCAAATTCTCCTGGTGGACCTGGTAGTCCTGTTCAGCAAAATGAATTCAATATGCGCTACCTTGCTGCATTGCGGAATTCAAGTAGGGGTGTGATGAAACCTTGGTCTGTTGATGGAAGCTTTGTATCCTCTTTGTTGGAGGAATTCAAGACCAATAAAACCAAGTGCTTTGAGCTTGCGGAAATTGCAGGGCATGTTGTTGATTTCAGGTAAAGAATTCCCGCCACTAGTTTCTCTCTCCCTCTGCTACAATTTTTCTAAGTACATTTTTTTTATCAACAGTATGGATCAATACGGGAGTCGATTCATTCAACAGAAACTTGAAACTGCAACAAAAGAAGAGAAGAACATGGTCTTTCTGGAGATAATTCCAGAAGCCCTTGCTCTCATGACTGATGTGTTTGGTAATTATGTAGTTCAAAAGGTCAGTAAACATCCATATCTCTTTCCACTTTACAATATATGAATCATATGGTTATTGACTTTTTTTTCTGTGCTTCTAATCTCTTGTTCAATTTTTTTTTCCAGTTTTTTGAACATGGAATGCCAAATCAGAGGAGAGAACTTGCTAGCAAACTGGATGGTCATGTTTTAACTCTTAGCCTTCAAATGTATGGCTGTCGTGTGATACAAAAGGTATTTCCAGTTTGCTTCCATCTTGATTTTTTATCTTCATCTTGTTCACTGCTTTACTACCGTTATGGTTGTATTTAACAAGAAGACAAGTTGCTATTTATCTCTGCGGAAGTCGTCTTGGAGGATCATGATACTCAACATACAATTGTATCTCATGTTAAGCTGCTTTATCAGTTGACATAGGTCATCTTATCTCTAGCTTATTTTAGGACATAATATAAATAAGACTGGGTTTTTGTAAGTCCTTTATTTCATATATAGATCTTAATTTGGTTTCTGGATATCTCTTTAAAACATGCTTTTCACAAGAGCCGATTTTTTATAGACATTATTGCACTTTACCTTCTACTTGATGCATATATAGTAAGTTATTTCACAGTGACTTATAATTGGAACAACTTCATGTTTTTGTGATACCATATCTTACACCCAATTCACAGTACAGTAAAGTAAGTGCACATTTTGTAGATGTTGATAAAGCCAAAGGAACTCTTGGTATGATGTTGGATTTCACCTATTTCTTTTTGCAGGCTATTGAAGTTGTCGATCTTGATCAAAAAATTAATATGGTTGAAGAGCTTGATGGGCATATTATGCGTTGTGTACGTGATCAAAATGGAAACCACGTCATTCAAAAGTGTATTGAGTGTGTACCTGAAGAATCCATTCAGTTCATTATCATGTCATTTTTTGATCAAGTCGTCACTCTTTCAACCCACCCCTATGGTTGCCGTGTGATTCAGGTTTGGAAGCTGATTTTTTATTCAAATCTTTATGATATTATTGTTCTTAGTTTCATTGAAATAGGATGGAAACAATTGGTAAACTAACTGTTTCAATATTGGTTTTCTCGTGACAGAGAGTCCTTGAGCATTGCAAGGACCCACATACCCAGAGCAAGGTTATGGATGAAATTTTGGGATCTGTTAGCATGTTGACTCAGGATCAGTATGGCAATTATGTTGTTCAGGTCTGTCTTAATTTACTTGAATATGCTGTTGTTCTCTGTTAGCACCGTGCACTTTGTTTTTTCCGTAATTGACCACCTCTCCACAGCCTGACAACTGTGTTGTGGTTATATTGGTTTGGCATCGATAATGAATTATTATAATTTTCAAGAGGGGCATATTATTTTCTCATATTGAATGCATCCACCTGCATTTCTTTGGGCACTCAGTGTTGTTGTTCACGTTCCTCTAAACCCCATATGTTGGTCATGGTCAATCTTCTTGCTAAACAGTGTTCAATTGTTTATCATTTGTTCACGGTTTATGGTAAGCATTTTGCAAGCTTAGATGTTTCCTATTACTGTCATCTTATGTTTTTAAAGGCTGTAAATAATCTCCTCACCCTTCTGTTAGCATGTGCTGGAGCACGGTAATCCACACGAACGGTCAACTATAATCGAAGAGTTAGCTGGTAAGATAGTTCAAATGAGCCAGCAGAAATTCGCTTCCAATGTTGTCGAGAAATGCTTGACTTTTGGAGGTCCCAGTGAAAGAGAGCTCATAATTAATGAAATGCTTGGCACTACTGATGAGAATGAGCCCCTTCAGGTGACTATCAGATGGAGACGATGTTCACTTCAGCTAGTCTATCTTTTTATTTTTGCTGAATATCAATGACTTAACTCTATATCTTGTGATCATGTTTCCTACCATGCAGGCAATGATGAAAGATCAATTCGGAAACTACGTGGTACAGAAAGTCCTTGAAACTTGCAGCGATCAGCAGAGAGAGCTGATCATGTCACGTATCAAGGTCCACCTGAATGCGCTGAAGAAGTACACCTACGGCAAGCATATTGTTGCAAGAGTAGAGAAGCTTCTTGCCGCAGGAGGTACAAATCCTTACTCAGAGAAGTTTGAAATGATTCAAGAGTGTATAAATTTTTCAAAAGTAATTTTTTATGACTACTGAAATGAATTCAATATCTAATTGGCTGAACTAAACCCAACCTGGCACAGCCAAAAGAATTACGAGTTGGGTTTGGTTCATTTTGAGTAGATGAAATCTGTAGTTCTATTTTTGATTGGGTGTTCTCAAATTTCCGTAGAAAGAAGAGCCGGAATGTCACAGAACTCTGCAGCATAGATGAAACTGGAAACGTGGTTGTACAGCTAACTGGAGCTTCCAAACACTTGTTCATCTTGTCTCGTATTTTCGTCTTTCAAGATCTATAGCCTTCAATCTGCCCATCCACCAGGTAAACAACAAGGACTTGATTCTAAATAACACATGGTCGCATAATCTATCATGAAATGAACTGTAAATGGTGTAGTATTATCGTCAATACATAGAAACCCGTTTGAGCAAGCGGCGTGCATAATGTTACTATGCGTTATAGTCTTCTACAGATGCAGTGATCCATAGAGATCTCTCTTATGTTGTAAAAAGAAAAAAAAGAAGAAGAAAGAGTATGTTTAGGTTTTCTTTCTAGCTTTCCGCGACTGCCATGTTCAATGCTGTTAATCCTTGTAGGTTGGGTCATAGTTTTTCTTCAGGACTGGTGTCTTGACTTCTTTTTATATCATAATAGAACAATTTGTTTCCATTGTTCTATCATTTGTGCACTTATTGTTTGTCTATTATAGATCAGTGGTCATCATTTAAGATTATTTTCGGTCATTTTTTATGTTTTAAAATGCAAACCCATATAAACCTTCAACAACTCTGGCAAATTGCCTAGTCTCCATGTCAACATAAAAATTTCAGAAAATCATTACAAATTACACGCTATCATAACGCCAAAGGGTTGTCTCTACAACAATTTTCGACAGCCAAATTGCAGTAAAATGTCTTCTAAAACCAGTAACTACCAACTGCCATATAAAATTCAAACTGTCACTGTCAAGAAAATTCAAACTGACAACTCACTTATAACTCACTTATAACTTGAAGAACAGGGCAACCTAACACCATGCATCCCTTTCTTTTAGTCCTTACATAATAACTTGAAATAGAAAACCTCTGAACTTCATCTTCTACACTCATCCATGGCCAAACATCTACCAAAATTCCTTTTCCTGGTCAGTTTTGCTTTCACCATGATACTCTCCAGTTCAGGTCAAGCTCCAAAACAGTTCATCTACAATGGCTTTATTGGTGTTGAGCTTTTTCTCGATGGGAGCGCGAAGATCCTCCCCAATGGCTTATTGGAGCTTACAAATCAAACAGAATCACAAGAGGGACATGCCCTTTATCCATTTCCTCTTAAGCTAAGTTCTTCTCGTTTCATTTCCACGACTTTTGTTTTCGCAATCAATCCATTGCTCCCAACGAAAGGAGGTCATGGTATGGCCTTTTTAATCTCCTCTTCCAAGGACTTTAATCATACTTCTTCAAACATATTCCTCGGAATCGTTAATGCTACGAGAAATGGAAATGCTTCGGATCATGTATTCGCTGTTGAACTCGATACTGCTTTGAGCCCATCAATGGGAGACATAGATGCTAACCATGTGGGAATTGATGTCAACAGTGTGAGATCAGTTGCTGCAGCTTCAGCAAGCTACTATTCTGAGAAGAAACAAAGAAATGTTAACTTGACCCTTATTAGTGGCAAGCCAATGCAAGTATGGATAGAGTATAATGCAACGAAGAAAGAAGTTACCGTTGATTTAGCTCCACTCGGAAAGCCAAAGCCGAGCAAGGTTCTGTTATCGAAGCAGCTCGACCTTTCTGAAATTCTCTTGGATACTATATATGTTGGGTTTTCTGCATCAACTGGTCAGATTTACAGCAACCACTATGTTCTTGGATGGAGCTTTAATCAAAGTGGGCGAGCTGAAGACTTTGATCTTAAGAAGCTTCCTTTAGTTCCTAAGCCGAAGAAGAAAGTTGATGTTCCGCTAGTAGTCTTAGTACCGATTGTATCGGTTCTCTTGCTACTGGTTTTTGGCATGGTGTATGCTATAAGAAAGAAGAAGTATGAAGAAGTAATGGAAGATTGGGAAGAAGAGTATGCAGTTCAAAGATTCTCTTACAAGGATCTTTACAAGGCAACAAAGGGTTTCAAGGACAAAGAGATTCTAGGAGCCGGAGGTTTTGGAAAAGTCTATAGAGGTACACTAAGATCCGTCAACACGCAAGTTGCGGTAAAGAGGATATCACATGACTCAAGACAAGGCATGAAGGAGTTTGTGTCGGAGGTGGCCGCCATGAGAAGGCTCAGACACAGAAACTTGGTGCCTCTCCTTGGATATTGTCGAAGAAAAGGCGAGCTCCTTTTAGTGTATGAGTACATGCTCAATGGAAGCCTTGACAAGTTTCTTTTCAACAAGAACACACCGACTCTTTCTTGGAGACAAAGATTCAGTATAATCCAGGGAGTGGGTTCAGCATTGCTGTACCTACATGAAGAGTGGGAGCAAGTTGTTCTTCACCGAGATGTTAAGGCGAGTAACATACTTTTGGACGCGAACATGAATGCTCGCCTTGGAGACTTTGGTCTTGCTCGGTTATATGATCACGGGACGAATCCTCAAACAACTCATATAGTAGGGACAGTTGGGTATCTTGCTCCAGAGATTTCAAGAACAGGAAAAGCAACTACTAGCACTGATGTGTTCGCCTACGGAGCGTTTCTGCTAGAAGTGGCTTGTGGAAGGAGGCCTATAGATATTGCAGGTCTTCCTCAGGATGTGATTTTAGTTGATTGGGTATGGGAGTCTTGGAAAAGAGGGAGGATTCTAGAAGCAAGTGATCCGAGGTTGGAAGAGGAGTACAATAAATCCGAGATGGAGCTTGTTTTGAAGGTTGGACTACTCTGTGTACAGCCAAGGCCGGATTCAAGGCCGAGCATAAGACAAGCAATTCAGTTTCTAAACAGAGATGTTGAGTTACCTGAAATGCCTCTCGAGTTTGAAGAAGTCGGTATGTTTGCGAAAAGTACTGGAACCTCAGTTTCATTGTTATCTGAGAAGGCCTCTACAAGCATGAGCATTGCCTATAGTACTTCAGATTCATTTCTGAAGCATGGGCGTTAAAGTAGGAAATTTATGTAATATCGTAATGCAATTGTGATCTGTATGAAACTAGTGCTTGAACTCAGGACTAAGTTATGTCATTTCTCTTGTAAGTTTAAGGTTTTGGATTGAATTTAGTAATGGCGTTGAAAAGATATGAGTTTGAAATTTAATTCTTGTGTATAATTTGGTTCTTCTGCTTGAATGAGGTTGCTGAGATTTTTATGGATACCAAACCATAAGAGTTTTTCAAGACATCTGAACTACCCAAAATAGATAGTATTTGTGTTATTTTTTTTTTTTTTTATAGATAGTTATATTTTTGACATAATTATATATTTACTTTATTAACTTATAAATATCATTCAACATTTATAGAAATAAGAGTTACAATTTTTATTGAATATTTTATATAATTTTATAAAATAACAAGAAATTATAATTATTGATCTAAAAAACACATACAAAATACAGGAGTTAAACCATCTATATTGAAAATATGATGAAGAGAAAAATTAGAACTCACGAATTCGAAGTTAAAATCATATTTACGTTTTATTTTGTAAATAGTTATATTATTTAACAAAATTATATCTACTTTATTAACTTATAAATATCATTTAATATCTATACAAAATTATATCTACTTTATTTATGTTCTACCTTTGTTAATAACAATATATTTAGTTTGAACTTATTTCACTAAAATAGTGTAGTTTAGCGGAAACATGTTGGTCTCATAACTAATAGGTCTAGGGATCGAATCTTTTCTTTTTTTTCTTTTACTTTTTTTTAAGAAACCCGCAATTCTAAACTATGGATTACTTTTTTTTTTTCAATACAGAAATGATATTAAATTAAACCCGCAGTTTGATGTTGGTCTCATAACTAATAGGTCTAGGGATCGAATCTTTTCTTTTTTTCTTTTACTTTTTTTTTTTAAGAAACCCGCAATTCTAAACTGTGGATTACTTTTTTTTTTTTTTCAATACAGAAATGATATTAATTTAAACCCGCAGTTTCAAACTACGGGTCTGCCCCAAACCTATTTCCTTTCTATACTCGAAAATAGTTTTTTCCCGTACTTAATCTTAGAAATAATATATAGTTTGTTATTATTCTGGAAACAAGATTCCCTATTCTTAATCGAATCAACCAATCAGTATAGCAATTGTGAAAATGTATCATTGAAATAAATACCTTTAGTTTGAGTATTTCCAAAAGTGCCGAGTTTGCTTTCTGTGGTGTTCGAGCTTGGTTTTGACTTCTCTCGAAATGTTTTTTACTTGGTTTGGAAAATATCCGAGCTAGAGTTAAATATACTTTTTTGGTTATAGGTTTTTGTTTTGTACGCTCCTCTAATTTTATCATAATAGACTACTTTTAATAGAACATGGAGTAATAGTGGTCTAATTATCCATTTTATCCAATTAGCATACACGATAGGACGTACTCAAGTACACAAAATTAGAAAGGACATAAAACTCCAATTCCCTTGCCTAAAAATCTCTCTTTGCCTAACAAAGAAACTTCAAACCGACAACTTACTTATTTGTAATGTACTAAACTAAGGGCCACAATGATTCAACTGATTGATATGAATCACGTGAGCCCCCATTGACCCTTGACTAAAATGAAGAACGCCTTTTGTTTACTTCGTGTTAAGATAGTTCTACCAAAAAAAAAAAAAAATTAGTGTTAAGAAAGAATTAATTGTTAGATTAAAATTATATGTATTTTATCGTTATATATATATTTTTTGTAAATTAGTGATGGCAGCAGCGGTTATTACGTTAGTCTACCGACGTCATATCGGCGCTGACAAAACAAAGACCAATGAAGGAGGAGAATCCATCAAGGCCTTATTTCATCACTTTGTATCAATTATATAGGACGTCAATCTACATGGAAGGAGGGTTCATCAAGTCCTCATTTCATCACTTACGTATCAATTTTCCAGTGTCTTCAAATACAAGTAACGAGAAACATCAAAAATAAAAATAAAATCTTCTCAAGTTTAGAGGTGAACCCCACCTCCAGTTTGAGGGAGAGTGTTAGAGATAAAATTAATGTTAAGTTAAAGTTACACGTATTTTACTATTTTATCCCTACATTTATGGTATATAAATCAAATCATTTCCATGCACAAAGAATCGTCTTAGAAACCCCATTGGCATATACATCAATAAAAATTGTCCATCCCTTTTGGACCACTGCATTAATCAAATCTTGATTAGGCCGGGTTGTTATATGAGTAAAGTAAATTGAGTTTGACTCTGATTTGTCTCGAAAAAATCTTAAGTCGACCTTATTTATTTGACTAAACAAGGTATGACTATCAAAATCAGAAAAGGAGGGAGGAATAATTCAACCATAACCCTAAAATTCTCGGAAGGGATGATTTGAATTGTATGGATTTCGGTTATCCATTGCTTCAAACTAATTCACAGTAAATCAATGACCACGAAGTTTCCCAAGCCATAATACACAAAATCAATTAATACAATAACCTAAACCCTAATACACAATATCAACAACCTACGTACTCCAATTAACATCAAAACCCTAGTACACGAAGTCAAAATATATGGCTCTATCATACACCAAATTGGGCATAAAACTCCAATTCTCTCAACTAAAAATCTCTCTTCCATGGTGATAAAAGTCTAAGAAAGACTTGCTACGGTAAGAAGTAATAAGGAGCGAACAAGCACACGTACGCTGCGTTCGAGAAGGATGAGTCGCTCCCAAAAAGGAATCTTTTAATTCTCTTCAAATTGGTTGGACCGCAAGTGCGACTATGGAGTATACTTATATATGTAAATAGATAGAATAAGTGGAAAGACTTTGTAAATAAAGAAAAGTGATAACAGAGTCAAATTTATTACCAAGAGGCTTTATAAAGCCATGTACAACTCATGGTTAAGGCATGATGTAATAATCTATACAGTACATTTTCTTCCGCTCAACTAATTCTCTCATTGTTCACATGGTATCAGAGGGAGATTGAGAAATTTTCTCAATCTCGAACACATTTCTCTCATGATCAGTTGAACAATTTTCTTCTTCATCGATTTTTTTTTGGAAATTTCTCTGATCTTGTCATGAATTCTGGAGGCAATCGAGATGTTTTGCCAGGATCCGGCCTTGACAATGTCAATGATCCTCTCCGCTTGTCTAATTCAGACAATCCGGGTAAGCAACTTGCTTCTACTCTATTTGATGGTTCTATTTTTTTGTCTTGGAAAAGAGGAATTCGCATGGCTCTTGGAGCTAAACTCAAGCTCGGTTTTATTAATTGATCGTGTACCAAGCATGAAAAGGACGATGACAAGCTCTCCAGATGGATCAGGGCCGATTACATGATTCGTTGCTGGATCATTCACTCCATGAAATCGGATCTTGTTGCAAACTTCACTTATGTGGAATCTGCACGGGCTCTATGGAATGAGATAATCGAGCATTTTGAGGTGTCCAATGCTCCATTCATTTACCAAATTCATAAAGAACTTACTAATATTCGACAGGATAACTTGAATGTTGTTGTTTATTTCAGCAAACTCAAGAAGTTGTGGGATGAATTACATTTTGTGGATAGTGTTCCTTCTTGCATTTGTCGAGAGATTTCACATTGTTCTTGTGATATCCTTAAGAAATTGTCTGAAAGAGAAACTAGAACTCAGGTTATGCAGTTCTTAATGGGGCTTAATGATCAATTTGAACACATAAGGAGTAATATTTTGTCTATAAAATTTCTATCATCTGTTAATCGAGTATTTCACATGATCTTACAATTAGAATAACATAAACATCGAGGCACAATTCAACTATCTTCTATACAGTGGGTCCTTCATCGAGGCACAATTCAACTATTTTCTAGGATTGTGCTTAAAGATGTTCTCTATCTACCACATTTTAAGCACAATTTATTATTTATCTCAAAATTGTTGAAGACCTCTCATCTTGAAGCACATTTTGAAGATTCTCTGTGTTCTTTTCAAGACCTTACTAAAGGAACTGTTATTGCTCAAGCTATCCTAGAGAATGACTTATACTTAATCCAATCTGACACAGATGCAGCCTTAGCTTTTGTTTTACATAATGTTGTCACTCAAGATTTTATTTCTTCGAGTTTCAATGTAAATAATCATGATGTTCATCTGTTTCATGCTAGGCTTGGACACACTTCTCTTACTAAACTCCATCATTTACACATTTGTAAAACTCATCACATTGGATGTATTGAATGTGATACGTGCATTTTGTCTAAACAACACAATGATCCTTTTATTGTCACTCGATCACATGCTAATGCCAATTTTGATCTTGTATACGGGGCCGTTATCATACACCATCCATATATGGAGCTAGATATTTTTAACCCTTGTTGATGATCATTCCAGATGCACATGGACCTACTTGATGGCTAATAAACAACAAGTTTATTCTCTTCTTGCCAATTTCTTACAATATATTCATACACAGTTTCAAACTCATGTCAAATGCTTCAGGACATACAATGGTTGTAACACCCCGAATCCGTGGGATTCGGAGTGTCACATTGGGCTAGGATCTCACAATGGACCCTGACCCTAGCCTGACAACAAGTTCACTAGATCTTACAACAAGACACAGATAGATTAAAACCAAAATACATAAAACTGTATAAGATACATCAAAAGGTTTTACAACATCAAGACGAGTAGAAAAACAACATCCACAACATTAGATACAAAATATCCCATATCCCACGCAACCCTAATGTACAAAAGTCCTCAGCTGGTCACCCCATCTAGCTCACTATACAGTCTTCCTAACCTACAAATCATCTACAACACGTTATACACCGTTAGCTACAGTAATGAATAAGAATGAAGGTAATAGCACAAACACATATCCACACATCACACACATTCATTTATCATCTTCAATTACGTTATTCCATTACTAATTCAACTTATTTTGTAACACGAGGAGCCTAAAGAACCTCGTCCATTCCACCGTAACACAGGGGGTTTGCATGGGGGTGATCGTCACTCATCCCCCCTTGTGAGATCAGCTTCCGGGCACCTCCTCCTACCCTCGAGCGGAGACAAGTGGTCACGACCCGTTATAATGCACTTGGGCCATTTAAGGTAATAAAAGGTCATCCTAGTCCGGTTTAGGTGATAAATGCACAACCATATGAACACACATAACCATTACAATCACAAAAAACCACAATTGAACGATAAGTAAGTCCTATGGACTTACCTGTAATACTCGTAACCTGTACCACGTCACAGCTTCCCCTTGGGGAAGTAATCAATGACTGCAATAGCAAGGCACACATCATCACATACTACAAAGGTTAGGAGACTCGTCTCCATAACCACAACCAACCTATGACTCCAACTAAACCTCGAGATAATAACATGCTCACAAATGCATAAGGCATATTCTCAACATCAACATAAGTGCCTAAGGCACATATCCATCATACAACTCATCATACACATCCTAACCATACTAGCCTAGCTATCAACCAAAGCCAAGGCCAAAGGAAAGGAAAGAAGGAATCATACCAACTAGGTATGCCCTGGACGCACCAGCGGAAACAAGGGACGCAGGGGCTGAAGCAGTGAGGCACATGGGAAGATAGCTCAGGGCGCAGGGGCGGCTCACAGATAGGCGCAGGGGCGGCCTGGCTCAGGCGCAGGGGCGGCTGTCTATGCAGAGGGTTGGCCCTGACTTCTCTTCGATCTTTTTCTTGAGTCTCTTCACTTCTCCACCACACAAAAACATAACACATACATATATACACATGTATGAATATCAGAATGTCCAAGAAAGATCCACACAAGCTCATGCTTGTGAATCCTAGCTAGAGAAGAGAGAAAAAAGTAAGGAAAGAAGAAAGAAGGAGAGCTGGCTTACCACAACCAGAACCCTAAGCAGCAAAGGAGAACCACACCAACATCATCCTACAACACCTCAACACAACAACAACAACTCTCAGCATCATCCTCATGATCATCCAAGGTCAAATCCACAACCAAACTCTCAAAGCTCACACACAAGATCAAAGGAAGAAGGGGAGAAGAACATGAATGTAGGGAGGAAGAAGGAGATGGGAAGAGATGAAGAAACCCCTCATGAGAGGCAATGGATGGCGTATAAGGAAGCCAACCTCAAAGCACGGGCCAAAGGTCAACAAAGTCGGCTGCAGCCACACAAAGCCGCAGGGGCGGACCCTATGAGGCGCAGGGGCGGCCAGCCGCAGGTGCGGCCATCTGGGTCCGCAGGGGCGGCTGTCTGGGTCAGCTAAAGACTCAGCAAGGCTCCAAAGACTATGGTTCTTACATCACACTCCCCTAAAAACAAGTTTTGTCCCGAAACTTGCAAGATCCCAAATCCTCTCAGACCCATAAGCCGAGGTAGAGCTCTTCTTTCAGAGGCATCATATCACAACCTATAACATTCTATATCCTCAAACTCAGCATGGAGGAATCATCACTCCAGCGACACCATCATCAACTCTAACCAAGGCCTAGAGGAAGATCATCTCTAGCCGAGCACTAACCACATCACACTAGTATGGAGGAAAGCCTTCTCCAACCAAAACGTACATATAACATAACTAGGTGGAGGAAAGTCATCTCCACTCACACTATGTCCATCAATGGTAGCATGGAGGAAAGAACCATCTCCAGCTAATCCTAAACACATGTATAATAACATGGAGGAAAGAACCATCTCCAGCTATACCTATCTCGTGCTAGCAAACAAGATCTAACAGATCATATGCACATAACACAGCTAGCACGAAAAGCACATCATATCATATAAACACATAGCATAACATGCACTCACCAAGATGGCACTAAGATCTACTTGTGGATCCTACAGGTGGATTTATCTCAGCGTAGAACTCTGGATAGTTCCTCTGGATATTATCCTCAATCTGCCATGTAGCCTCATCACGTCCTCGTTAGACCATTGTATCCTCAGCATAGGAATGTCCTTCGAACGCAAGTGTCTCACACCTCGTTCTAGGACTGCAATAGGATGCTCTGCAAAGGTGTGGTCCGGCTCAACCACCAAATCATCATAACTCACAACGTGCCTCGGATCTAGTATGTAATCCCTCAACTAAGACACGTGAAACACAGGGTGAACACCCTCTAACCTCGGAGGCAATGCTAATATGTAGGCTGTCCTCCCAACTCTATCCGGTATCTCGAAAGGACCGACATATCGGGGACTCAGCTTCCCCTTTATGCCAAAACGTTTGACGCCTCGCGTCGGAGATACTCTCAGCCAGACATGAGCTCCTACCCTGAACTCTAGAGGTTGCTGCCTCTTGTCTGCATACGACTTCTAGTGACTCTGTCCAACCAGCATCCTCTCTCTAATCAGCGCTACTCGAGCTATATCATCCTGAATCTACTCCGGCGTGATGTCACTGATATTGTTGGGCTCATCCCAGTATAAAGGTGTACGACACCTACATCCATACAATGCCTCAAAAGGAGTCATCCCAATAGATGCATGCCAGCTGTTGTTGTATGAGAACTCAAAGAGTGGGAGGTAATTTGACCATCCCTGTCCCCAATCCAACACACAGGCTCGTAGCATATCCTCAAGGGTCTGGATGGTCCTCTCTGACTGACCATCTGTCTAGGGCTGCTAAAACCTTGAGGTAAACCGTCTATCTCGTTCAGAGACGTGTTAACATGAAATATTGTGATATTTTAGGCACGTTTTCTAAGTGTATTTCATCCATATTGGTGTTCATTGATAAAGCATTGAAGCAATTGTGAGTTAGTTTATCTATATTGTCGATATAGAGGTCTACATAAGCTTTGTGTTGATTGTAGGTGAATAAGAGCTAAAACCGAACGGATTAGAAGAGAATGGAGATTAATTGAGCATGTCCGAGGATTGAGGACACCACAAAGGAGCTAAGGAATATGCTTGGATGAAGAATGACACAAAACAAAGGAGAATTACGAGCTACTTGTGTTCCATGCTCTAAAATACGGCCGTACTAGAGTCCACGCTCTAAACCACGGCCGTGAAACTTTGGCAACACAAGCGTGGAGCATTCCAGAGGGTTACACGGCCGTGGAAGATGTGAAGCACCGTGATGAATTTCCACGCTCTAAACCACGGGCGTGGAATCTTCTATAACCGTGATTTATGCGATCTTTTAACGTACAACTTAAAGCCACGATCTTTTATACAATGGGCTGGACACTTATTCCATCTTGCCCTATAAAAGGACGGAAAGAGAGAGATTCCGTCACCTCTGCTTAGACTTCGCTTACGCTGATTGCACGTGCTTAGGGTTTCAAGTTGGACGTGTGGAGATTGCTATTTCGCAATGGAGATTTGCGAAATACTTGGAGATTTGGAAGTTACGCTTTGTCCTTAGGTTTGATTAGAAGACGGATTGACATCCCGTTCTTCATTCTTATCAAGGATTGTGATTATTTGTGTTATTCTGAATCTGCTTACATCACTACTTTTGTTTGTGGATTTGAGATTGATTTGAGATTTATTAAAGGTTTTTGAAGGTTTTCATCTTTCATTCTTTTAAATCTTGAATTTGATATCATAATGACTGTTGTTGGCTAAAACCCTTTAGCAATTCTAAGGTGAAGGGTTGATAGTTGTGGCTTAGATGATGATAGATCGATCGTAAACAGATTGGACCCTGAGAGTTAGAGAGAATCGCCGACGAACCAGAATCACGGTGTGTTCTTGAGTTCCACGGCCGTGGAATCTCAAGATCCAACCGTAATTTCCCTTAGTTTACGAACCTTGCTTTTACTTTAATCCAAAGTTAAAGATTTGCTTTAACTTAGTCCTGGCTTGCCTTTTCTAGGTGGTAGTGAAGCCTCAACAACCTCTACCTCGATTCCGAGTGTCACAACCTTAATCGGTTTAGTTAGTCTTGATCCTTGGATTACAAGTTTGAGTATTTGATATTAATTCTTGTCTTTAGATCCTTTCTATACTGAAGCCTCAACAACCTTTATAGAGAGTGTCTTTTAGGTGAGTCATATAAGGTTTTGGAACTTCATCGTACATTGCCTTACATTCGCATACCTTTGCAAACCTCAACTCTGTCCTTATATCTTTAGTATATCTTCAATCGATTGCCACAGCTGGATTCCTGGATCTTTAGGATTGTTGTTTTCCCAATAATTACAAAAGCTCATACTTTTACTTGCTTGACAACTCTATAATTGGATTTAACCCCCCAAATCCCTGTGTTCGATACTTTGGAATTCTTGCTTAACTATATCGATCCGTACACTACGGGTTCGCTTGCTTGGTTCTAGTTTTATAAATTTAAAGCTTATTTGCACGCACGCTAAGTAGCGAACAAGTTTTTTGGCGCCGTTGCCGGGGATTTGGTCTAGGCCGAATTCGGTTATCGGTTGTCAAGCTTGGGAGCTTCTCCCTTGTTATTTGATATCTTTTCGAGTGTATGCGCAGGTCTAGGAACAACGAAGACCTCTTACCTCTTGATCAAGAGCTTGAGAGGACTTTGAGGAGAAAGCTTAAGGAAAGAAAGATGGCTGAAGAAAGAGAACGTGATTACCAAACGGAGTTGGCGGAAAAGGAAGCGAAACTCCAATGGAGTGAGAAGACTCGCAGGGAAGAAATGGATCGTCATCAAATGAAGGTTGATGATCTATCGGACATGATGTTCCAAATGAGGCTGGAAATAAACAACCTCAAGGAGAAAAAGAGAAGAAGGAGACCGGGAAGATCGGTTAGAGCCAACTCATCCAATGAGGATAGCGACTCCTCCATGCCACCACTAGAGAAAATTGATCCAACGATCAATGTGAACCCATTCTTCCCACGGCCAGCTGCTAATCGCCGTGTTCCAGCTAGAGGTGCGAGAGTCAAACGTGTGGATGAGAAGCCAAGAACTCTTGGCCAAAGGATGGATCCAACTCAGCAACCACGCCGTTTAGGTGTGAACTTTGATGTTGATGATGCACAAGGGTTTAGCTTCAACCCTCAAGTTATTACCATTGTCCGCCAAAATCAATTTGGGGGAACAAGCGCTGAATCTCCACACCAACATCTACAAAATTTTGAGATCATGATGGAGACAATGAAGCCAAAGAATGCAACTACCAACAGCTATAAACTCAAGCCTTTCTTTTTCTCTTTGAAAGGGAAAGCATTGTCTTGGTATCAAGCTCTCCCAAGTGGGAAACTAGAGACATGGGAGGATCTTTCTTCGGAATTCCTCACTAAGTTCTTTCCGCCATCCAAAACGGCGGAGTTGAGAGGTAAGATTAATGCATTTTCTATGAGATCTAACGAAAGTTTGTTTCAATCTTGGAAAAGATTTCAGGATTTGCTATTGGATTGCCCACATCATGGCATATCTAAATTGGCGCTATTGGAGATATACTATAAGGGGCTGGATGTGGAGACACAATTCAAGCTCCAATCCCTTTCATGTGGTACATTCATGGACATGAGGGAAGATGATGCTTGGGACTTCATTGAGAAGCAAGCTCGAGTTATTGAGAAGTATTCTCATCAGAAAGTGGAGGCGAATCATGTGGAGCAAGGAGCAAAGCTATCACAAGCGGCTCAAACTCAAATCTTTTCTCTCAATACGGAGATTAAAGAGTTGAAGGAAGCCATCAAAACCAACTTTCCAAAGCACAAGGAACAAGATGTAGGTTATTTGGGCAACAACAATAAACACAACGGTAATGAGAATACAAACTGCAACAACCGGAACAACAACTGAAACAATTGGAACAACAACAACAACAACCGGAACAACAATTGGAACAACAATAGGGGTTCAAACAACAACAATTGGCGTCCCAACCAACAAAATTCCGGTAATTCTTATTCTTCCAATTCAGGAAATTCACTAACTCCACCTTCCTCTTCATCCACTCCTTTGAAAAGCCAGGGGCAAACATCTAATGGTGGAAGTACTTCGGGGAAAGAGAAGCCTGATCCCATGTTGGAAACAATTTTGGGCAAGCTTCAAGGATTGGAGACTCGCATCATCAAGGTTGATGATCACATAACTAAGGTTGATAAAGCCCAAAAGGTTTTAGAAAACCAAATGTTTAGCCATGCGGAGGAAGTTCCTAGGAATCAAGGGAAACTTCCAAGAAAGACGGAGGACAACTCAAAAGGAAGGGTGATGGCAATCACAACCAGGAGCGGAGTAACAACTACCGACCCGCAGCCTAAGTTTGTAGAAGTCCCCGTTGAGAAAGACAAAGAAAAGGGGAAAGAGAAGGAAGATGTCTACGTTCCTCCTCCAGCTTACAAACCTCCCCTACCATTCCCACAATCTAGAGCGAGAGCGCGTCTAGACAAACAATTTGGTAAGTTTATTGAACTCATGAGCAAACTGCATATTAATATACCTTTCATTGATGCAATTGTAGGTATGCCGGCTTATGGAAAGTTCCTAAAAGAGATCCTCTCTAACAAGAGAAAGCTAGAGGATTTTGGAGAGGTTAAGATGAGTTCGGACTCATCGGATCTCATCAAAACCATGAAAGAGAAGATGCCCCCAAAGCTAAAGGATCGGGGGTCATTTTGTATTCCCATAGGAGTGGGAGATGTCACATATGATGCATTATGTGATTTGGGAGCAAGCGTGAGCATCATTCCGCTTGCCTTATGCAGGAAGATCGGTTTAGGCGACCCTAAACCGGTGAAAATGACGTTGTACATGGCGGATCGTTCCATAACTCGTCCCGTCGGTATTGTTGAAGACGTTCCGGTCAAGCTTGGTAAGTTCTATGTTCCTATAGATTTTGTTGTGCTTGACATTCCTGCAGATAGTCCGGTCCCGATCATTTTCGGAAGACCGTTTCTTGCAACATCCGGTTGTATAGTCGATTGCAAGAATGCTAGACTCGCCTTTGACATAGGAGAAGAGAAGGTAGAGTTCGTTCTTTCCACTTTGGTGAAGGAACCAGCCTTTGATGAGGATATATTCAATATCCAAGACGAAGAGCTATCTAGAGAGGAGGTAAACTCTATTCTCTTCAAAGATCCCTTGCAAAAAGTTCTTTCTATGAGCATAATGGATATAGGGGAAGAAGAGGAGTGCAATGAGGCAATTGAAGCCTTAAAGACACAAGAAGAAGTGTGTGAAGAAGAGTTCGAGAAACTCCACGATGAGGCAGAAAACGTACGGATCCACGGTCAGACGGCCTATTCCACGACCGTGGATTTCACCAACAAAAGCGTGGAGCACTCCAGAGAGTTACACGGCCGTGGAGGAAACAGAGCCACCGTATTTACTTTCCACGCCCAAAATCACGGCCGTGGAGAAGGCAGGGATGCCGTAATTTTGGGTGCATTCGAAGAAAATTGTGTCTCTTCTACAACTTCTCTTGATTCTTCTCCAACACCTTCTACATCCTTAGACACTTCTAAGGAAGCATCGGATGCTCCTCAAGAGCCATTGGAGACTCCTATAGTGATGGAATTGAAACCACTTCCTACACATCTAAGGTACGCATTTCTTGGATCTAATTCTACCTTTCCGGTCATTGTTAGTTCCGATTTAAGCATAGATGAACATAGTAAGCTTATGGTTGTCCTTAAGAAACATAGGAAAGCCTTAGGATATACTATAGAGGATCTAGTTGGAATCAAACCTTCCCTATGCATGCATAAGATCTTAATGGAAGAGGACTTTAGAACTTCGCGACAACCTCAAAGGCGGTTGAATCCGACCATGAAGGAGGTTGTCAAGAAGGAAATTCTTAAACTACTTGATGCAGGTATCATCTATCCTATCTTCGATAGCAAGTGGGTGAGTCCCGTACAGGTGGTTCCGAAGAAGGGAGGAATGACGGTCATCACCAACAAAAACAATGAACTCATTCCTACACGAACCGTAACAGGATGGCGGATGTGTATAGACTACCGCAAGCTAAACAACGCGACGAGGAAGGATCACTTCCCACTACCCTTCATCGATCAACTACTTGAAAGGTTAGCAGAACATTCACACTTTTGTTATCTTGACAGTTACAATGGTTTCTTTCAGATCCCGATACACCCGGATGATCAAGAGAAGACCACATTCACGTGCCCGTGGGGTACGTTTGCCTATAGGAGGATACCGTTCGGGCTTTGCAACGCCCCAGCCACCTTTCAAAGGTGCATGATGGCCATCTTCTCGGAATATATAGAGGAAATCATGGAGATTTTTATGGATGACTTCTCCGTTTATGGTTCCTCTTTTGACAATTGCCTTTCTAATCTTGCTCTTGTATTACAAAGGTGTGAAGATACTAACCTAGTTCTTAATTGGGAGAAGTGTCAATTTATGGTGAAAGAAGGCATTGTATTAGGACACTTAATCTCTAGTAGAGGGATTGAGGTGGATAAAGCTAAGATAGATACAATAGAAAAGCTTCCTCCCCCAACTTCGGTGAAAGGGATAAGAAGTTTTCTAGGACATGCTGGATTTTATAGGCGTTTCATAAAGGATTTCTCTAAGATATCAAAGCCGCTTACTAATCTATTGATGAAGGATGCAGTTTTTGAGTTTTCACAGGAATGCTTAGATGCGTTTAATATGATTCGGGAAGCTCTAATCTCAGCCCCGATTATCCAACCTCCGGATTGGAATCTTCCCTTTGAGGTTAGGTGTGATGCAAGTGACGTACCAAAAACTTGTTCGCTCCAAACGGTGTGTGCAAGCTTTAAATTTATAACCCTAGACTTAAGCTTAAAACAAGGATGCGAACCCGCAGTGTACGGGTCAATCGTAGTAAAAAGCAAGAAATTCCAGGGGTCGATCACAGGGACTCGGTGAAACAAAGTCAATAACGGTAAGCTTCGTAATTACTAACCACAAGAGCAATTAAAACAATCAAAGATGAATAAGAAGTCAATAAAGCAAACATGCAATTCTAGGGATTAAAGCATCTAGTTGTGGTTCCAACTCAAGATCTGAAGATAAGCGGACAAAGCTGAGATTTTTTTGCATGGGGAAGGTGTTACTAAAGTGGGGTAGATCACAGGGTAAGTCTCACTACTCACTAATCCAAAACCGTAACTCCTATTACCGGGTAAGTCTCAAGGAATCAAGATAAAGAACTATAACCTCAAACTAACACACCATCTAAGGGAATAGAATCAACCTTTACTGGGTAAGTCTCAGGCTAACTCACAAAGATGGGATGGAAGCACACTCAAACCCCAATAAAGGATAAACCTTTATTACCTATACTTATGATCTTAGGTACACAAACTAAGGAATTACCGGGTAAGTCTCATCCTAAGCTTGCATTGGATCAGGAAAGGTGTAATAAGAATAGGATTTGGCAAACTCTAACACTTAACTCTCAGTTTAGGATCAGATAAGTCACCTCGGTCAGCCAAATTCCACCCCGGCCGAGATGTTCATCGACTGAGCGAGATGCTTAGGGTTAAGGTTAAAGACTCGAACTTTCAGGGTCCTACTGGAATCTAAGATTATTCTATCATTGTTTTTCCCACAACCTTCAGCCAATCACCCTAGAATCACACAAGGAAATTAGCCACTCATCATCATGAAAGTATTAATCAAATATATGGGAAGAAGGTGAATATTTGAACAAGAAGAATTTAATGAAAAGACTTCAATAACTGAATCAAATATCACAACAAAAGCGTTCCTTGGATAGCAATCCAACAAGACAAGACAACAAGGAAGGGAATCTAAGATAATCTTACAAAAACCCTTCAAAAGCTATCAAAGCTATAATCTTCAATCTTCCTTCAACCTTCAAAAAGGTTCTTCAAATCTCCCCAACTGGAGTATGGTTGCTGCGTACTATAAACCCTGATCGATAGTATAGCATGATGTTGGATTTGTGGAAATCCAACCCTTTTTATAGGAAAATAACCCTCCAAAGATAATATATCTTAGAAAGATCTATTCCCATAAATATAGGTAAAATATAAGATCCAATATATCTTCTTCCTTCCAGGAGCCAAGCCCAAAAATATAAGATCACCTTCCAAAGATAAAAGATCTCAGCCAAGAATAAAATATTCTCGCCGCGTCCTAGGTGTTCGCCTCGGTCGAGTCGGCGTCTCTGGATCACCTCGGTCGAGATGAATCTCTGGTCAACCGAGGTGAGTCACAACTGAATGTGAAATCTCTCAAAACTGGTCCAAAGTGAATCTTTAATCCATGGCTATGCTTCCTGGATGGTTCCTTATGCTCCTCAATGTAGCTCCAATGACTTCCATAGCTCCTTTTGTTCCTTTTTGATGCAAAACGTGCCATTTTACCTACAATTACAGCAAAACTAGGTGTAGACCTCGATTCCCGCAAAGGTAGATGAAATGGTAATATAATCACATAATATACATACAAACATGCAGATTATGAAAGATAAAACGTCCAAACAATCCTCAAAATATAGACTATAATTCATGCTATCACTATAGGAGCTGTTCTTGGGCAAAGAAAGGAAGGACGAACCCACACTATCTACTACGCTAGCAAGACGCTAGATAAAGCGCAACTCAACTACGCCACTACCGAAAAAGAATTCTTAGCTATTGTATATGCAATTGACAAATTTCGCTCTTATCTTGTAGGTGCAAAGGTGATTGTATACACGGATCATGCTGCGATCCGGTATCTACTTGCAAAGAAGGATGCGAAGCCAAGGCTAATTAGATGGATTCTTCTCCTACAAGAATTCGATCTAGAGATCCACGACAAGAAGGGTTCGGAAAATTCTGTTGTGGATCATTTGAGTCGTCTAACACATCTAGAGGACGACCATCTACCTATAGATGACTCCTTTCCGGACGAGCATTTACATATCATAGAGGAGTGCATCGATGTGATCACCAAAGGTAACGAACCATGGTTTGCTGATTTTTGTTAACTATTTGGTTTGTCAGGAATTACCGCACGGATTATCCTACGCACAAAGAAAGAAGTTCTTTAAGGATGTTCGGGAATACTTTTGGAATGAACCTCTCCTCTTTAAGAGAGGTCCAGATGGAATCATTTGGCGATGTGTGCCGGAAGATGAGATGCAAAGTGTCATCCGTCATTGTCATTCACTACCTTGTGGAGGACACGCTAGTTCGTAAAACTAGCGCTAAGGTATTGCAATCTGGATTCTTTTGGCCTACTCTATTTAAAGATGTGCAAACCTTTGTTTCCTTTTGCGATGCTTGTCAAAGAACAGGAAATATATCTAGGAGGAATGAGATGCCTCTCAACAACATCCAAGAGGTGGAGATCTTTGACGTTTGGGGAGTAGACTTCATGGAACCTTTCCCATCATCTTGTGGAAACCAATACATACTTTTAGCGGTTGATTATGTTTCAAGATGGGTTGAAGCAATTGCCTCTCCCACCAATGATGCCATGGTAGTGGTTAAGTTGTTTAACAAGACCATTTTACCACGATTTGGGATACCACGGACCATCATTAGTGATGGAGGTTCACTTCATTGCTCGCCGTTTTGAAGCTCTTCTAGCTAAGTATGGGGTGACTCACAAGATCGCCACCCCCTTATCATCCACAAACTAGTGGACAAGTGGAGATCTCAAACCGGGAGATCAAAGGAATCCTAGAGAAGACGGTTTCAAGGACTAGGAAGGATTGGTCTTTGAAGCTAGATGATGCATTGTGGGCGTACAGGACTGCATATAAGACTCCCATCGGAACTACGCCATACAACCTTGTGTATGGGAAGTCTTGTCACTTACCGGTAGAGTTGGAGCACAAGGCGTATTGGGCAATAAAGTGGTTGAACTTCAGCATGAAGGAAGCGGGAGAGAAGCGTCTCTTGGACCTAAATGAGCTTGAAGAACTCCGCTTGAACGCCTACGAAAACGCCAAGATCTATAAAGAAAGAGCGAAGCGTTGGCATGATAAGCATATCATCCCAAAGGACCTCAAAGAAGGAGATCAAGTTCTCCTCTTCAATTCAAGGCTTCGTCTCTTTCCAGGTAAGCTTAAATCTCGTTGGACTGGACCTTTTCTAATCAAACGTGTTTTTCCCCATGGTGCAGTTGAAGTATGGGGTGAAAAGGGCGGAAGCTTTAAGGTGAACGGTCAACGACTCAAGAAGTATACACCGGAACTCCAAGCTGAAGAGTTCGCGCCCACCGCACTCGAATAAGTGCGAATTTGGTCTAGCTATGAACCTTAAACAAAGCGCTTCTTGGGAGGCAACCCAAGGTATTGCACTTACGTTTTTGTTTTTGATTCATAGATTAGTTTAGTTTAGACGTTTTGCTTTGTTTTGCCTTCGATGCCTTCCGGTATGTTCGTGTTTTTGGATGTAGGAACAGTGGAAAAGAAAGGGGAAAGGAAAAGCTTGAAGAAAATTGACGAAACTTGGACTTTGACACATTACAGAGAGTTCCACGGCCAAAACCACGGCCGTGACAGCTACAGTGACCGTAATTTTCAAAAGCCTGAGAAAAATCACCAAAACCACCGTTCCGTACATTTCCACGGCCGTGGAACCCCCGATAGACCGTGATTTTCAAAAATTTTTACGGCCATTATATAAACCACGTTTCTTCACAAACACCACAAAACAAACCCAATTACACGCCCCTATTCGCCGTAATCTCTCCCCATCTCTCAATTCCTTGTTCGTTAATCGTTTTTGATGATTCTTTGGCCAAAACTGAAGCAAATCCAATCACCAACAAGATCCAAGCAACAATTCGAGCGGCAAATCACCGGAGAAGACGGAATTCGGATTCCAAAATCCGAAAACCTAGGTTTTTCGTTCTTTCCTTCTCCTAGGACTTCAGGCCGCATTGCAGCTAGACCCCTAGGACTTCAGGCCCTCGTGACTAGAGGCCTCATCTTCCCCACACATAGAGGTCCACCGTATGTTGCTATGCCTTGGGAGAGTAGGACTGGGAGAGGTATTGAGTGGCTTCCTGAGTATTCCATTATGGCTGGACGCCATAACTGGAAGGAGACGTTCGCTGCCATGCATGCGAACAGATTAGTAGCCCCTCCCTATGTTCCACCACCACCAGTTGTAGAGGAGGAGATGAGAGGGGATGACGAGTTTGAGGGAGGAGGAGCTGATCATGACTTTGGTACATTCCCGGATCAGCCGGATGCAGTTCCTGACCTTCCTAGACACTCTCCCCGCCCAGCTAGAGCTTCTGGTTCTTCCTCTCGCCGTGCTAGTGTGAGCGAGAGGCCTACTTGGATGGCGGATCCTCCTTCATGGTATAGCACTCAGCCGGATTGGATGGGAGCTCCACCACCTTGGCATGCACAGCCACCACCCGCACCAACACCTTCAGATGCACCGGCGTGGTACAGCCAGCCGCCTGGTTGGTATGAGTAGTTGCCAGAGTGGGCCACCGACCTTTCCAGCAGGGTCGGAGCCTTGGAGATCCGTGCAGATGCTAGGGATGCACGAGCCGACGATCATGACCGCATGATGAGAGATATATACCGCCAGCAGTTTGGGCGGAACTATGATCCAGGCTTCTTCCCGTTTCCACCACCGCCTCCACCTCAGTGATGACATTGATGATCTACAGTTTTAGCCGCTCCACCACCATTTTGTGAGTTCTTTTTCTTTCTTTCTTTTCTTCTTTTTCTTTTTGAACATTAGGGACAATGTTTGTTCCAAGTATGGGGTGGGGTGTGACTAATAGTTCGTAATAACTCTTACTCACTTTGTATGCTTTTATCGAGACTACCTTGCATATTCATTCTATTGTTACACGTTTCATTATTGAATTGCATGAAAAAGCTTTTGAAAAACCCATAAAAATTGAGTAATTTTGAAAATTTTGTGCTTCTAAGGATAGAGATGATTTCTATGATAATCACTACTTGTGAAGTGAGTTTTGATGACAATCGCATGCTTAAACAAATAGTAAATTGAAAAGAAATTGAATGAATTGATTATTCGTCTTTTGCAAGTTTCATAATGTGATGAGTGTTACCTAAATCATATTGAGAAATCAAAGTTGAAATCACATGATAAGTTCTTATACTTCTTTTTGAGATGATTAAGGCAATTCGATTTTCCTTCTTCTTTCTTTGATCATTTAGCCCCTCAATGAGATAATGGCCTCCTTTACCTATCCGGGAATTTGGAGGAGTTGATATTTGGCATGTTTGATGTGGGAGGGCCATGGAAGCAATATTTTGCATTCAAAGGAATAGAAAGAAATTATAGGTTTGGGGAAGTCAATCATGACGATGAGTAACTCGGCACCATTCACATAGCCGGGTGTTTGTGTCTTGCCAAAGTCGAATTGAGCGATATTCCTAGCGGATTATGGTATGTGCATCAAGGGTTTGAGGCATCTCGTAAAAATGAGAAACGCCAATCTCCTAGGCTTCGGTTTTTGTGCACCTCTATCCATAACTCCAAAAAGTAAAGTCGAAAAATGAATTGAAAAGAAGAGAGCGAAGCCCTAAGTTGAAAGTGTTGCGGAAACCGCAAGAGAAAAAGAAAAGAGTTAGTTATCCACTTTCCCGGATTCATGCACCACATTCCTTAAAGTTTTCCCTCCCTTTCCGCATTCTAGACCTTGTTTGAAAGTCCTTAAGATCAAGAGAATGATATATGACTTGGTGATCTAAATTGAAGTTTCTTATGATTGATTTTGATAATGTTCGAAGGTTATGATGTTTACATGGAAGTTTGATCAATTCATGAGTTTTTCTTTACTCTTTACTCTTTGATTATGTGTATGAAAGTCTTATAAACGAATGAAGCAAGATTTGAGAATGATATATTGACTAGAAAGCACATTCATCTAAAAGAAGTTTTGTTTTTGAGAGTGTACACATATTTCATCCTAACTTGAGTTTTAAAGCTTTTGAGAGACCTTGCTTAGGGACAAGCAAGTGGCAAGTATGGGGTTATTTGTTAGCATGAAATATTGTGATATTTTAGGCACGTTTTCTAAGTGTATTTCATCCATATTGGTGTTCATTGATAAAGCATTGAAGCAATTGTGAGTTAGTTTATCTATTTTGTCGATATAGAGGTCTACATAAGCTTTGTGTTGATTGTAGGCGAATAAGAGCTAAAACCGAACGGATTAGAAGAGAATGGAGATGAATTGAGCATGTTCGAGGATTGAGGACACCACAAAGGAGCTAAGGAAGATGCTAGGATGAAGAATGACACAAAACAAAGGAGAATTACGAGCTACTTGTGTTCCACGCTCTAAAATACGGCCGTACTAGAGTCCACGCTCTAAACCACGGCCGTGGAACTTTGGCAACACAAGCGTGGAGCATTCCAGAGGGTTACATGGCCGTGGAAGATGTGAAGCACCGTGATGAATTTTCACGCTCTAAACCACGCTCTAAACCACGGGCGTGGAATCTTCTATAACCGTGATTTATGCGATCTTTTAACGTACAACTTAAAGCCACGATCTTTTATACAATGGGATGGACACTTATTCCATCTTGCCCTATAAAAGGACGGAAAGAGAGAGATTCCGTCACCTCTGCTTAGACTTCGCTTACGCTGATTGCACGTGCTTAGGGTTTCAAGTTGGACGTGTGGAGATTGCTATTTCGCAACGGAGATTTGCGAAATACTTGGAGATTTTGAAGTTACGCTTTGTCCTTAGGTTTGATTAGAAGACGGATTGACATCCCGTTCTTCATTCTTATCAAGGATTGTGATTATTTGTGTTATTCTGAATCTGCTTACATCATTACTTTTGTTTGTGGATTTGAGATTGATTTGTGATTTATTAAAGGTTTTCGAAGGTTTTCATCTTTCATTCTTTTAAATCTTGAATTTGATATCATAATGACTGTTGTTGGCTAAAACCCTTTAGCAATTCTAAGGTGAAGGGTTGATAGTTGTGGCTTAGATGATGATAGATCGATCGTAAACAGATTGGACCCTGAGAGTTAGAGAGAATCGCCGACGAACCAGAATCACGGTGTGTTCTTGAGTTCCACGGCCGTGGAATCTCAAGATCCAACCGTAATTTCCCTTAGTTTACGAACCTTGCTTTTACTTTAATCCAAAGTTAAAGATTTGCTTTAACTTAGTCTTGGCTTGCCTTTTCTAGGTGGTAGTGAAGCCTCAACAACCTTTACCTCGATTCCAAGTGTCACAACCTTAATCGGTTTAGTTAGTCTTGATCCTTGGATTACAAGTTTGGGTATTTGATATTAATTCTTGTCTTTAGATCCTTTCTATACTGAAGCCTCAACAACCTTTATAGAGAGTGTCTTTTAGGTGAGTCATATAAGGTTTTGGAACTTCACCGTACATTGCCTTACATTCGCATACCTTTGCAAACCTCAACTTTGTCCTTATATCTTTAGTATATCTTGAATCGATTGCCACAGCTGGATTCCTGAATCTTTAGGATTGTTGTTTTCCCAATAATTACAAAAGCTCATACTTTTACTTGCTTGACAACTCTATAATTGGATTTAACCCCCCAAATCCCTGTGTTCGATACTGTAGAATTCTTGCTTAACTATATCGATCCATACATTGCGGGTTCGCTTGCTTGGTTCTAGTTTTATAAATTTAAAGCTTATTTGCACGCACGCTAAGTGGCGAACAAGACGATCGTCCTCGGTACACCATGGAGTCTCACTATCTGTCTAGTGTACTCCTCACCTAATATGCTCACTGTCCATGTCTCTATGATGGGAATAAAACATGCCGTCATCGTCTGTCTATCCACAATCACCCAAATAGCGTCAAAACTCCTACTGAATCTCAGTCCACTCACAAATTCCATGGAGACGTCCTCCCACTTCCACTACGGTACTGGCAGTGGATGGAGCTCACCTCCATGCCTGAAATGCTCTATCTTGACCTGCTTCCAGGTCGCACACTGAGCCACAAATCCGGCTACATCGGGCTTCAGCCCTCCCCACCAATATGAGTGTCTCACATCATGGTACATCTTACTCGTACATGGATGTACTAAGTAAGGTGTATAATGAGCCTCTTGTAAGATCCTCTGCCTCAGCTCCGCATCAGCGGGTAAACATACACGATCGCGGCATCTCATAACTCTATCAGCTCCTATGGAAAACTGTGGTGCCTCTTCACAAGACATCCTCTTTCTGATCCTCATCAAGGTCGGGCAGGTCCCCTACTTCTGTTGGATCTTCGTCAACAAACCAAGTAGAACCTCTAAAGCAAACAACTGGGCATCCTCATCTGGAAACTGGATGTCAATCTCTAGCCAAGCTAGATCCCTCTGAAGTTGAGGCTGAATTGTCAGTCTCGCAATCGCCTTCTCGCGAGGCGTCTTCCTAGGCGTCTACTACAACATTCGCCTTCTCCGAATGATACAGAATCTCAAGGTCAAAGTCCTTTATCAACTCGAGCCATCGACGCTGGCGGTTATTCAATTCTCGTTGCATAAAAATGTACTTCAGACTCTTATGGTCTGTGAAGATCTAACATGTGGCACCATACAGGTAATGTCTCTAGATCTTCAAAGCATGAACTACCGCTACCAACTCCAAATCATGAGTCGAGTAGTTCTCCTCATACGTCTTCAATTGTCGAGACACATATGCAATAACTCTGCCTCTCTCCATCAATACACATCCCGAGCCTAGCTTGGATGCATCACTGTAAACCATGAAGTCCTCAGAACCCTCTGGATGTGCTAAGACAGGATCATAAGTCAAACGCCTCTTCAACTCCTCAAAACTCTGGGCACATTGATCAGTCCATACAAATCGGGTAGTCTTCCTCAAAAGACTCGTCAGTAGACGGGCAATCACAGAGAATCCCTCCACGAAGCGTCGGTAATAACCGGCTAGGCCAAGAAAGCTACACACTTCCTTGATGTTCGTCGGTGTCGTCCATGCAGCAATAGACTCAATCTTCGCCGGATCAACCATGATCCCACTAACGGAGACAATATGGCCTAGAAAGGCTACCTTTGACATCCAGAACTCACACTTAGAGAGCTTGGCATATAGCTCTCTATCCCTCAAAATCTGCAAAACCATCCTCAGATGACTAGCATGCTCCTCTCTGCTACGAGAGTATACCAATATGTCATCAATTAAGACCACCACAAACTGATCGAGGAAGTCGAAGAAGATGTTGTTCATCAACTCTATGAAGACTGTTGGGGCATTCGTCAGCCCAAATGGCATCACTATAAACTCGTAGTGTCCATAACGGGTACGAAATGCCATCCTGTACACGTCATGCTCTCTCACCCTCAACTGGTGATATATCCTGAACGCAAGTCAATCCGGGAGAACACTGTCGCTCCCTAAAGTTGATCAAGAAGATCATCAATACGAGGTAGTGGATACTTGTTCTTGATGGTCACTTTGTTCAACTCTTTGTAGTCAATGCACAGTCTCAACGATCCGTCCTACTTCCGCACGAAGAGGACAGGTACTCCCCACGGGGATACAGTATGGCGGATGAAGCCCTTCTCAGCCAACTCCTCGAGTTGCTTCTTCAGCTCCAACATTCCGACAGGCGCCATACGATATGGGGCCTTCGATATGGGTCTTGTACCAGGCTCCAACTCGATATTGAAGTCCACACTCCTCTGAGGCGGCAAGCTAGACGACTCTGCAAACACATATGTAAACTCACAGACCACTAGTATCTCTTCCAATGCTGGACTATCTCCCTCCTTCATGGCATAACACCAAAAGGCATCACATCCCTATGCTATCAGTCTCGCTACTCGTATAGCACTGATGACAGATCCCGTCTTCCCAAGGTCCCAACTCGGAAGACCTCTATCGGACCTATGTCGGTAGAGACTATAATAGTCCTCTTAGCTACATCTAAGACTGCACGGTGTCTACGCATTCAATCCATACCCAATATGACTTCTTCATGCATCAGTGGCATGACTAAGAAGTCGACAAGCAATACACGAGTCCCTAAACAAAGGGGACAACTACGTATCTCACGGGTAGCTCTGACCCTTCTACCATTAGGTAAACCTATAGTAAAGGGTGTCCCCTCTATGGTAGATAAACTCATACGCTCAACACATGCATCATAAATAAAGGAATACGTAGCACCCATATCATATAAAACTCTAACACGTAAACCATGTAACAGAATGTTACCTGTAGCAACTGGTGCTGGCGGCTCCTCAACACTCCTCAGCTCAAAAACACGGCCTCGAGCTCCTCGGGCATCACTAGTACTAGCATCTCTACCTCTGCCTCTACTCGGTCCCGGAGCTGAACCCTGAGTGGCAGGTGTGTCTGGGACTCTCTGTTGTCCCTGTGCCTGATGCTTAGGCGGTCTCTACCCACCTCCTATTGCACCTGCAGGAGAAGAACCCTGTTGTGATGACGCCTTGCCCTGACGGAAAAACGTAGCCCTATGTCCTAGCTTCCCACACGAGAAGCAAGTCAGTGATGCTCTCGGGCACTCAACCCTCAAATGTCCATAGGCCTCGCAGTTGTAACACTACCGGCCTCTCTCAGTCGTCTATGTAGACACTGGACCACTCGAGCGGCCTTGAGACTGGCCTCGCCCGTATCCAGATGCTCCTGCACCAGTCTGTCCTGTGCGTTGTCTCTTCTCAGACCGTCATGTCTGAGAAGTCCTCTTCTGGTTGGCTCTCTCTCGCTCATAGGCAGAGACTCGATCCTGGTAATCTGCTAAGGATTCAATGTGAAATCTCGCCATGTACGATCGTGTACTCTCCCTCAGTCGACGGGAGAACAAGTACACATGTTGGTCCTCAAAAGGGGTAGCTGGACCTAGCAAAGCTAACTCAGTCTAGAAGTGGCTGATGGCATCTACAATAGGTACGTCCTCAAAGCCTGCCTCCACGAAGTCCTGCAGCTTCTCCCTCCTCAGTGAGGCAGGGCAAAACTGCTCCCTAATCAAAGTCCTCATTTGCTCATAGCTCGTAACTCATGCTTGTATAGTCCTCCACCACTGGTGTGCAAGGTCACGGAATAAAGACTGTACCAGCTCTATCCGTCTATCCTCATGACATCTAATAGACTCCAAAACTGAGTCTACATGTCCTATCCAAATCTCCATCTCTAACCCAATCTTTCCCGAGAAGGGTGGTACTCCCTGCTAATGGAACGCCTTCAACCAGGTATCTGGTTGAGGTCCTTTGTACTCCTCTGAAGCTCTAGCAGTCTCAGCAGCACGTGCTTGCATAACTGGCACCTGAGTGGCTCCTTGGGATCTCTCAGATGATCCCTCATGCACTGGTAGATCTGGGGCTCGTCTGCCTGCTCTAGCGGCCTCCTCTACCCATCTCATGTAATCACGAAACTCTGCTCCTCCCATGGAGACACAATCTGAGTCATGTGACTGGACTCGATGTGACTATTGTCTCCTGGATCCACCGCTCCTCGTCTTTGGGATGACACTCTCAACAACCTCCTCAGGAGCCTCCTCCACCACTGGTGGATCAGCAGCGGGAGCTGGTCCCTTTCCTATCACACCCGGAAGAAGAGGTGGTCTACCTCTACCTCGTCCTACAACAGCAGTAGCTCTAGAGCCATCTGCGGGGTATGCACACCTAACTTATTAGGCTCTATATAGGCCAAATGTATATATATATATATATATATATATATACTTAATGTTACATGCATACACATTAACACACAATAGGTATATATATATATATATATATATATATATATATATATATATATATATATATATATATATATATATATATATATATATCTGTGTGTGTGTGTGGAGATCCTCAGAAGGGTGACGACTTCTATACATACTATCCCAAAGCATTTGTACTCGCTTTAAAACCAAAACCTTTTAAAAGTCAAACCCCTTTTGGGTTCTGTTTAGGTATCCACTCTACCTTTATTGCATATATCAAGTGTCATTGTTGCAACCTAAGGCTCTCATACCAACTCTGTAACACCCCGAATCCGCGGGACTCGGGGTGTCACATTGGGCTAGGATCTAACAATAGATCCTGACCCTAGCCCAACAACAAGTTCACTGGATCTTACAACAAAACACAAATAGATTAAAACCAAAATACATAAAACTGTATAAGATACATCAAAAGGTTTTACAACATCAAGCCGAGTACAAAAACAACATCCACAACATCATATACAAAATATCCCATATCCCACGCAACCCTAATGTAAAGAAGTCCTCGGTTGGTCACCCCATATGGCTCACTCTGCAGTCTTCCTAACCTGCAGATCATCTACAACACGGTATACACCGTTAGCTACAATAATGAATAAGAATGAAGGTAATAGCACAAACACATATCCACACATCACACATGCAATGCCACACACACATTCATTTATTATCTTCAATTACGTTATTCCATTACTAATTCAACTTATTTTGTAACATGAGGAGCCTAAAGAACCTCGTCCCTTCCACCGAAACACAGGGGTTTTGCATGGGAGTGATCGTCACTCGTCCCCCCCTGTGAGATCAGCTTCTGGGCACCTCCTCTTACCCTCAAGCGGAGGCAAGTGGTCACAACCCGTTATAATGCACTCGGGCCATTTACGGTAATAAAAGGTCATCCTAGTCCGGTTTAGGTTATAAGTGCACAACCATATGAACACACACAACCATTACAATCACACAAATCCACAACTGAACGCTAAGTAAGTCCTATGGACTTACCTGTAATACTCATAACCTGTACTACGCCACAACTTCCCCTTGGGGAAGTAATTAATGCCTGCTAATAGCAAGGCACACATCATCACATACTACAAAGGTTAGGAGACTCATCTCCATAACCACAACCAACCTATGACCCCAACTAAACCTCGAGATCATAACATGCTTACAAATGCCTAAGGCATATCCTCAACATCAACATAAGTGCCTAAGGCACATATCCATCATACAACTCATCATACACATCCTAACCATACTAGCCTAGCCATCAACTAAAGCCAAGGCCAAAGGAAAGGAAAGAATGAATCATACCAACTAGGTATGCCCTGGATGCACCAGCGGAAACAAGGGATGCAGGGGCTGAACTAGTGAGGCACAGGGGAAGCTAGGTCAGGGCGCAGGGGCGGCTCACAGACAGGCGCAAGGGCGGCCTGGCTCAGGCGCAGGGGCGGCTGTCTATGCAGAGGGTTGGTCTGACTTCTCTTCGATCTTTCTCTTGACTCTCTTCACTTCTCCACCACACAGTAGAATAGCACATACATATATACACATGTATGAACATCAGAATGTCTAGGAAAGATCCACACAAGCTCATGCTTGTGAATCGTAGCTAGAGAAGAGAGAAAGAAGCAAGGAAAGAAGAAAGAATGAAAGGAAAGAAGGAGAGCTGGCTTACCACAACCAGAACCCTAAGCAGCAAAGGAGAACCACACCAACATCATCCTACAACACCTCAACACATCAACAACAACTCTCAGCATCATCCTCATGATCATCCAAGGTCAAATCCACAACCAAACTCTCAAAGCTCACACACAAGATCAAAGGAAGAAAGGGAGAAGAGGATGAATGTAGGGAGGAAGAAGGAGCTGGGAAGAGATGAAGAAACCCGTCATCAGAGGCAATGGATGGCTTATAAGGGAAGCCAGCCGCAAAGATGGGTCAAAGGTCAACGAAGTCGGCTACAACCACACAAAGCCGCAGGGGCGGCCAGCCGCAAGTGCGGCCATCTGGGTCCGCAGGGGCGGCTGTCTGGGTCAGCTAAAGACTCAGCAAGGCTCCAAAGACTAAGACTCTTACAATGGTTTAGAATTTCTCCAACAAAGACTTCAATCCTTGTTTCTAGCTAAAGGAATACTTCATCAAATATCAATTCTCTATGTTCCTCAACAAAATGGGAGGGTCGAGAGAAAGCACAAACATCTCATTGAGACAACCAGGGCTTTAAGAATTTATGATCATCTTCCCCTTCATTTCTAGGAAGATTGTATTTTGACTACCACTTATCTCATTAACTTATTACCTTCTTCTGTCATTCAGTGGCAAATCCCTCATGAAGTTCTTCACCACAAGCCTTCATATGATCATCTTCTAGTTGTTGGTTCTTTGTGTTATTCATTACTTCCTCACAAAGACAAATTTCAACCTGCTTCAAAACCATCTGTGTTTAGTGGATATTCTCAAAACCAAAAAGGGTATAAACTATTAGATATGGTTACCAACAAGTGCTTTGTTGGTCGGCATGTACATTTTAGAGAAAACATATTTCCCTTTCAATTTACTTCTCCTTTTTTTAAGCACACATCATCCCCACCTTTACCCTTGGTTTCTTTTGTTGTAGAGACTTTATACCCTTCTTCCTCCTCCACATCTTCATCCTCCCTACCTACTATGTTTTCTTCCCCACCTAATATGTCTTCTTCTGTATCTTTTTCTTCACCTCTCCAGGTTTCTTTTCACACATCACCTGTCATCTCAACATTCTCTTCTCCCATTCCTCCACCACATATATCTTCTATCAAAAGATCATCTAGAATCTCTAAGCCTCCTTCTCACCTTCATGACTTTGTTTGTAATTACTTTACATATTCTCCTGCACCTTCTATCCTCAATTCTTTGAATCTACTTTACATGCCATCTGATTATGTATATTCTCTACATAATGTGATTACCACATTTGAGCCTTCTTCCTATAATCAAGCCTTTGCAGATTCTAAATGGAAACATGCCATGCAAAAAGAGTTACAAGATCTGAAAGACAATTATATATGGGAGATTACTTCTCTACCTCCTGGCCACAAGCCCATAGGCACCAAATGGATTTTTACAATCAAATATCGACATGATGATTCTATTGAACGATACACAGCCAGATTAGTTGCAAACGGCTATAATCAGATCAAGGATAGAGATTACAAACACACATTTTTTTCAATGGCTAAATTCTCAATTGTTCGAGTATTATTAGCTCTAGCTTCTGCCATGCAATGACCTCTACACCAACTTGATATTAACAATGCTTTCCTTCATGGTGTTCTGGATGAGAATTGTATATGACACCTCCTCCTGGCTACATTCTTGTTTCCTTCTGGCCAGGTCTGTCGATTGAAGAGATCATTATATGATTTAAAGGAAGCTAGCAAGTAGTGGAATGTTGAGTGGACAAAAGCCCTCACTTCTTTGGGTTTTCATCAATCTAAACAAGATTATTCATTGTTTGTCAAACAATCATCAACCAATATTACTATTGCTTTCGTATATATAGATGACATGCTTCTCACTCGTAATTCTCCTTCAAAATTAGCTTTTATCAAAGCATTTCTTGATACCACATTCACTATCAAGGATCATGGTCTAGCTCGATATTTTCTAGGCATGTAAATATCAATAACAGATTCTGGTATACTTTTGAATCAAAGAAAAGTATATATATATATATATATATATATATATATATATATATATAGGGTTAGGATCCGGTAAGAACGTGTGTTACGGTAAGAAATAAGAACAATTAAGGATCGTTAGATCAATGTACGGATGACCCAGATTTAGCGTCTAAATAAGGAATCATTATATTGTGATTTAATACGTTATCGTCAATATGGTAATAAGAATATACAACATTTGTTAATATGGAAATAAAATTATTCAACTCGTATTATTTGGTGCACGGATTATAATATTAGACGATCGGAGTTAAATTACCCGTGCTTTCCGCAAGACGGTTTTCAATATACATGCACGTTTACGTAAGTGAAATATATATTACATGCACGACACACTATCATGCACGTATATGTGATTGTCTATATGTATAAGCACGAGTGATGCATTTGTGCATTAAAATTTACAAGTTATAAAATGCACGTTTATATATAGGTTATAAAATGCATGATGAGACACACATTTGTGCATTAAAAATTATAATTTATAAAATGCACGAATGAGTTATAAAATACACAAGTTCACTTGCTCCATGTTTTAAGCACGATTGAGTTATAAAATGCACATATTCGTGTTTATTGTTCGTGCTTACTGCGTACCTTCTCCTTCTATCATGGTGGCGGTTTGAATTTCTAACCACGCGTGGACTGAAATATAAACGAGATAAGTGATTACTCGTGTAAAGTTAATTTGGTAGTAAGTATTGTGTCTTTGTTTATGATAACCGTATATATGTATCCAAAATTACAAGGTATTAATTAGTGTACATAAATAATAGTAAATCATAGACGTTGATTTGGTTTAATCATGTGGCCGATATTTGTTCTCATTTCTTACCGTAAGTTATGTTCTTACTTGATCCTAACTCTAGGATTCTCATTTGCTAGATTGCAAGCCACTGTCTTCCCCTATGCAACCTCATCTTAAGTTATCTCCACATTCTGGTGATGTATTTGATCAGCCAGAATCTTACAGACAGTTGATTACTAGGCTTTTATATCTTACCTTAACCAGGCCTAATATAGCTTTTTTAGTGCAACAACTCAGTCAGTTTTTAGCTTGTCCTCGAGTACCTCACTGGTTGGCTGCAATTCATCTCCCCAAGTATCTTCGGGGCACCATGGATTTGGCACTGAGTTACCCTTCAGATAATAGTTTGCATCTTTCAGTCTATAGTGATGTAGATTGGGGCTCTTGTGCATTCACCTGTAAATCTACCACTAGTTATTGCTTGTTTATAGGCACAACTTTGGTGTCTTGGAAGACTAAGAAACAAAAAACGGTTTCCGAGTCTTCAGCTGGAAGTGAGTATCGGGCAATGTCAGCTACATCTTCTAAAATCATTTGGATGGAAGGCTTACTTCGTGATCTATCTATCCCAGTTCCGTTGCCTATCCTCATGATGTGTGACAACAAAGCTGCTCAACATTTAGCAGCCAATCCGGTGTTCCATGAACATACAAAACATCTGAGGATAAATTGTCATTTTGTTCGTGATGAAGTCCTCAAAGGGTTCATCTACAACACATGTCAAGTCATCCCTCCAGCTAGCTGATATCTTCACCAAGGCTCTAAATGCTCCTCAGTTTGGATTCTTATCTCGCAAGCTTGGATTGGTCTTACCTACTCCAGCTTGAGGGGGTATATGCATGTAAATAGATAGAATAAGTAGGAAGACTTTGTAAATAAAGAAAATTGATAACAGAATCAAATCTGTTACCAAGAGGCTTTATAAAGCCATGTACAGCTCATGGTTAAGGCATGATGTAACACATAATCTATACACTACATTTTCTTCCGCTCAACTAATTCTCTCATTGTTCACATCAATGATTCAAACCGACAAATTTTCTATTTGTAATGTACTGAAGTAGCTACACTCCAAATTTACTATCATCTAATAATCTCTCTTCCATGGAGGTCCTAGGTGCAAGCTCAGCCAAGTAATTGTAAATTTGTAATTTACTAAGCTTAGGGCCACAATGATGCCAACTAATCGATATGAAATTATGAATCACATGAGCCCCCATTGACCCTTGACTTCATACATTTGGTTAGAATAAATGAAGAACATCTATTGTTAATTTATTTAGACAAACTACTTCACTGACCTTGCAACCTCATCTTCATTTCGATTAATGGCCACACACCCACCAACACTCCTGCTTCTCTTCAGCTTAGCATTCACCACGGTACTCTCCACTTCAGATCAATCTTTAAATCAGTTCATTTACAATGGATTCAAGGGTTCCCATCTTTATCTCGACGGGTCAGCTAACATACACTCCAATGGCTTGTTGGAGCTCACCAGCCAAACAAGTGAACAAAAGGGCCATGCTTTTTACCCATTTCCTCTAAGATTGAGTTCTTCTCCTTTCCTTTCCACCACTTTCGTTTTCGCAATCAATCCGATGTTACCGAAAAAAGGCGGTCATGGTCTTGCCTTTGTGATATCCTCAACCAAGGACTTCAATCAGGCTTTTACAGGAGAGTTTCTTGGGATCGTTAACAATACAGGGAACGGCAATGCTTCGAACCCCGTATTCGCTATCGAACTCGATACTGCTTTCTCCCCATCACTGGGAGACAAAGATGACAACCATGTGGGAATTGATATCAACAGTGTGAGATCAGTTGCAGCAGCTCCAGTAAGATACTATTCTGACAAGGATCAAAGAAACATGAATTTGAGTCTTATTAGTGGGAAGGCGATGCAAGTATGGATAGAGTATAACGCAACCAAGAAGGAAGTTACCATTGTTATAGCTCCACTTGGAAACCCAAAGCCGAGCAAGCTTCTTTTATCGAAGCAAAATATTAACCTCTCTGAATTGCTGTTGGATACTATATATGTTGGGTTTTCTGCAGCTACTGGTCAGACTTCAAGCAACCACTACGTTCTTGGATGGAGCTTCAACCGAAGTGGGCATGCTGAGAACTTTGATCTTAAGAAACTTCCTTCAGTTCCTAGGAGAAAGGAGAAAGTTAGTGTTCAACTAGTAGTCCTAGTAACAATCATATCAGTACTTTTGTTAGTGGTTATTGCAGGCATGATATATGCAAGGAGGAGGAAATATGGAGAACTAAAAGAAGATTGGGAAGAAGAATATGCAGTTCAAAGATTCTCTTACAAGGAGCTTTACAAAGCAACAAAGGGTTTCAAGGACAAAGAGATTCTAGGAGCCGGAGGTTTCGGAAAAGTATATAGAGGTACAATAGAATTAATTTAGTAATCGTAAAGCTTGTTTTGTTTATTAACCTAACTCTAGATCTATCTCTAACAGGTACATTAAGATCCGTCAACACGCAAGTTGCGGTGAAGAGGATATCACATGACTCAAGACAAGGGATGAAGGAGTTTGTGTCGGAGGTGGCGAGTATGAGAAGGTTGAGACATAGGAACTTAGTGCCACTCCTTGGGTATTGCCGACGAAAAGGCGAGCTTCTTCTAGTGTATGAGTATATGGCTAATGGAAGCCTTGATAAGTTCTTGTTCAATGATGAAACACCAACTCTTTGTTGGACAAGGAGATTGGTTATAATCCGAGGAGTAGCATCGGCGTTGCTATACTTACATGAAGAATGGGAGCAAATTGTACTACACCGAGATGTTAAGGCGAGTAACATACTTTTGGACGCGAACATGGATGCTCGGCTCGGAGACTTTGGTCTTGCTCGGCTATATGATCATGGGACGAATCCTCAAACGACCCATGTGGTTGGGACAGTTGGGTATCTTGCACCGGAGATTTCAAGAACCGGGAAGGCGAGTACTAGTACTGATGTTTTCGCGTATGGGTCGTTTATACTCGAAGTGGCTTGCGGAAGGAGGCCAATAGAGATGGAGGGTGTTCATGGGGGTGCTGTTTTGGTTGATTGGGTTTGGGAGTGTTGGCAGAGAGGGAAGATTGTAGAAGCAAGGGATCATAGAATGGAAGAGGAGTATAATAAGTCTGAGATGGAGCTTGTTTTGAAGGTTGGACTACTATGTGTACAGCCAAGGCCGGAAGCAAGGCCGAGTATGAGACAAGTAATTCAGTATCTAAATGGAGATATTGAGTTGCCTGAAATGCCTGTTGAGATTGAAGAGATCGGTATGTTTGCGAAAAGCACGGGTGTCTCAACCTCAATGTTTTCTGAAAGAGCCTCTACAAGCGTCAGCATTTGCTATAGTACTTCTGATTCATTTCTCCAGGATGGACGTTGATAAGAAATAAACTTGTTTTTTTTAATTCAGCATTTTCTTAATTCCAGTAACTAAATTCTGTTTTTGTTAGAGATTATCTAGGAGATTGAATTAGTCCTTAGGCAGTTTTTTGTTAGTGGACTAATGGGCTGAGATTATGACTCCTCTAGTTACTGCTTTGTTGTTGAACGTGCAGTATATAAATGAAAATGGTGCTGGATTGCATATTAAGGCAACACACCACAAAAAGAAGAAAAACTCGTGTGTTCAGCTGCACTTTTTAATTACATTTTTCAGCCTCTAAATTTACGTTTGGTATCAGAGCTTTGGGGGTTAAAGATCTACAAACACAATGTCTAACCAAGAGAATTCTGAGGTAGCAGGAAGCGATGCACGGGTCGTCACGCTTCATTATCCCATGTTGACTAGAAGCAACTATGCAGCTTGGGCGATCAAGATGGAGTGTTCTTGATGGCTCAAGGAGTATGGGAAGCTGTTGAGGCAGAAGAAATTGTCGACAACAAGAAGGACAAGATGGCATTGGCAGCCATCTACCAAGGAATCGGCGAGGACACTTTACTTCAGCTGGGAGCAAAGAAGACAGCAAAAGAGGCCTGGAACATGTTGAAGACCATGAACCTTGGAGCGGACAAGGTGCAGGAAGTGCGAACTCAGACTCTATGGAGGGAGTTTGAAGCTTTGAGGATGAACGATTCAGACAAGATTGACGAGTATTCTGGAAAACTCACAATCATCGTCAACAAGCTCAGAGGCCTTGGGAACAATGTTGAAGAAGAATTAGTGGTTAAGAAACTACTAAGATCGACCTCATCCAAGTTTCTCCAGATTACTTCAACAATTGAAGAGTTTGGAGACCTGAAGACTAAAACCACAGATGAGGTGATCGGTTCACTCAAAGCTCATGAAGAGAGATTGTCTGGTTTTGGTGCAAAGTCAGAAGAGACTGCCTTGCTCACACGTACAGAATGGAAGGCCATGGAAGAAGCAAAGTTGTCCAAGAAAAGCTTCAAAGATCAAGGAAGTTTTCGTGGAGGTAAGGGACGTGGTCGTGGACGTGGAAGAGGCAGAGGAACTAGTGATGAGTCAAGAGGAGGTGAAGGAACTCCTCAAAATCCAAAGAAGAAATTTGATAAGAGTAAAATCAAATGCTATTGTTGTGCAAAAATGGGACATTTTGCTTCATAATGTCCCTTCAAGGAAAAGGAGGAAGCACACTTGCATGTGAAACAAGATGTAGAGGAGCCTGCTTTGCTGATGGTAACAACATGTGAATTGTTAAGTTCACACGTGGTGAATACAAGGGTCATGATGTTGCACAAGAAGGGCTCACAACCACAATCAGAAAACAAGGAACCAAGTGCGTGGTACCTCAACACTAGAGCAAGTAACCATATGACTGAAGATAGAGGAAACTTCACAAACCTTGACCATTCAATCACTGGAAAGGTAAGGTTTGGTGATAACTCCGTGATCAATATTTGTGGGCAAGGTACTGTGCTGTTTGAATGCAAGAATGGTGAGCACTTGGCATTGACAGCTGTTTATTACATACCAAAGCTCAAAAGCAACATTGTGAGCATTGGCCAACTAGAAGAAAGTGGAAGCAAGGTTATCATAGAAGAAGGATTGTTGAAGCTCTATGATAAGTACAAAAGATTGATTGTTAAAGTGAAGAGGCAATCAAACAAGCTGTACGTGGCACAGTTCAGACTTGCAAATCAGGTTTGTCTTATGGGAAGACTCGTTGATAATGCTTGGCTATGGCATGCCATATATGGACATTTGAACTTCAATTCTCTGAAGAAGCTGAGCAGTCAGTGAATGGTTGATGGAATGCCCATGATAGACCAAGTGAACCAGCTATGTGATGGGTGCATGATAGGTAAACAACACAGGTTGCCTTTCCCACAGGCCGCAAACTTTAGAGCCAGTCAGCTCTTGGAACTCATACATGGAGACCTATGTGGTCCAATCACACCACCAACGTGTGGAGGTAACAACTACTTCATGCTGTTAGTTGATGATTACTCACGGTTTATGTGGATATCAATGTTGAAAAGCAAAGATGAAGCATTGACCATGTTCAAGAAGTTCAAGGTTGGTGTGGAAGTTGTGAAAGAAAGAAAAGTGAAGGGACTAAGAACTGACCGGGGAGGAAAGTTCACATCTTTAGCTTTCAAGCAATACTGTGAAGTTGAAGGTGTGAAGAGATTCATCACTGCACCATATTCTCCACAACAGAATGGTGTAGTCGAGAGGAGAAATCAGACAGTGATGGAGATGGCAAGAAGTATGATGAAGAGCAAAGAGGTACCAACACAATACTAGGGAGAAGCTGTACAGACTGCTGTGTACATCTTGAATAAATCACCAACAAGGAATGTGGAGGGAATGACTCCCTATCAAGCTTGGCATGGAAGAACTCCAAAGGTCCAACATCTTCGTGTGTTTGGGTGTCTTGGATACACAAAAGATGTAAGTCCACACCTCCACAAGCTAGCAGATAGAAGCAAACCAGTTGTGATGCTTGGATATGAAGAGGGATCCAAGGCATACAGGTTGCTTGACCCTAAGAAGAACAAGGTGATAGTGAGCCGTGATGTGATTTTTGAAGAAGATAAGGGGTGGTGCTTGCACAAAGAAAAGGGAGAAGCTGTGAGAGACACAAGCAACATCTTCACTGTGACTTATAATGAAGAGATGGAGCCCAATGCTGATCAAGTAGAGGGACCACAATCCCGTGAAGAGAATGATGATGGAGTTGATCCTGTTACTCAATATTATGAAAGCTCACCATCACATGCCATATCATATGCCTCAGACACATCAAGCCCCGGCTCAAGGAGTTCAAACTCAGGTACTTCAAGTTCAGAGAGTGGTCACAGGTTTAGATCTTTGTAGGAAATTATGGAGTCCACTCTGGAGATTCAGGAGGAAGTTGGCCTATGTTTCTTGGCTGTGGAAGAACCAAGTTCATTTGAAGAAGCCTCGAGGAGTGAAAATTGGAAACAAGCCATGGAGCAAGAGATCAACTCCATAAGAAAGAATGGCACATGGGAGCTTGTAAACATGCCAAAAAGCCACAAAGCAATTGGCCTGAAGTGGGTGTTTAAATTGAAACAGAATCCCGATGGAGAGACTGTCAAGCACAAAGCAAGATTGGTTGCAAAGGGCTATGTGCAAAGGTATGGAGTTGACAATAATGAGGTGTTTGCACCAGTGGCAAGGCTAGAGACCATAAGAGCTTTGCTGGCATATGCAGCTCAGAGGAACTGGGAGGTTCATCACATGGATGTGAAAACAGCCTTCCTAAATGGAGAGTTAGATGAAGAAGTTTATGTTACTCAACCAGAGGGGTATGTTGACAAGAGGTTTCCACACAAAGTCTTGAGATTTCACAAGGCTTTGTATGGACTGAAGCAGGCGCCTAGGGCTTGGAACTTCAAGCTGGACAAGTGTTTGAAATCACTTGGTTTCACAAGGTGTCCGCAGGAGCATTTTGTGTATAGGAGACAACAGGGAGAAAATGTGATTATAGTTGGAGTATATGTTGATGATCTTATTCTGACAGGAGCAAATAAGAACATCATCAAGAGTTTCAAAGAAGAGATGAAACTGAAGTTTGAAATGAGCGACTTAGGACTGTTAAGTTACTACTTGGGAATTGTCAAGGTATTTGGCTAGGAAGGGTGCTGAGCAACTTGAGAGGAGACGATCAGTTGAAGGCAACTCTAAAGATTGACAACAAGTCTGCGATTGCCTTGGCTAAGAACCCAGTCCATCACGACAGAAGCAAGCACATTGACACAAGATATCACTTCATCAGGGAGTGTGTGTAGAATAGTGACATTAACTTGGAGTATGTCAACACAGGAGCTCAGCTGGCTGATCTACTGACAAAACCATTGGGACGTCAAAGATTTGTTGAGCTGAGAGAGAAGATTGGCATGAAGACCATCAAGTAAGGTCAAAGGAAAATCAAGTTTAGAGGAGTGAATGATAAGAAATAAACTTGTTTTTTTTTAATTCAGCATTTTCTTAATTCCAGTAACTAAATTCTGTTTTTATTAAAGATTATCTACGAGATTGAATTAGTCCTTAGGCAGTTTTTTGTTAGTGGACTAATGGGCTGAGATTATGACTCCTCTAGTTATTGCTTTGTTGTTGAACGTGCAGTATATAAATGAAAATGGTGCTGGATTGCAGATTAAGGCAACACACCACAAAAAGAAGAAAAACTTGTGTGTTCAGCTGTACTTTTTAATTACATATTTCAACCTCTAAATCTACAGACGTTAAACTAATTGCAGCTAGTGTATGTGTTGCATCTTATATGTGTTTTGAATCTAATGGACACAATGAACATTGATAAAAAAAAAAAAAGAAAGGGTGAATTTGTTAAGTAATAAGTTGATAATAATAAGTAAGTGGACGTCTTAATAATAAATATATAAGTATACGAGTTTCAGGTTCAAGAAATAGTCGAATCACTTGTTTACAAAAAAAAACTAATAAAATAAAGTTTTTGATATTTTTGATTTATTTGTATACGATAGAAGAATTAGTTACATTAACTCTTGTAAAAGAAATTTGGTGTGCAAAAGAAAATTTAAGTATTATAATTAACATATATTTTTAATTTTTTAAAAAATAAACAAATTGTGAGATGCAACTTGAATGATTGGTATTAGGGTGGATGGAATGGACTACCACATACATTCAACTATTTACGCTAAATTAAATCGTAAAATCCTAAATTATATAAGTTTTAATAAGAAAGATTATAATTATATAAGTTTTAATAAAAATTATCAGAAAATATGAAATTAATGCAAATTGATCTCATAAGCAATTAAAGATTTTAGAAATATCTTGGTAACCAATTAGGTTAAATTTATTGTAATAGATAAAAATAAATTGATATTTTTATATTTTACTATGATATTTACTAACTAAATTGTCGGAGGGAAACATCTACCGACTCATCTTAATGAAGTAAGGTAGTTTGTCTAATTCTCTCAAAAAAAAATAAACTCGTAACACCGTTTATCAGAACTGTTAAGAAGATTTACGAAATTCAACTTAATTAGAGTTTGTTTGGTGGTAGTTTTTGTACAAATCGTTTTAATTAAGGTAGTTTGCATTCAAACCAACCCTTAGTTATAGTATCGGGCTTACCAAGCTCACTTGTTGGAGTGCACCTATACAAAACACATTGTAAGAAGTTTGGATAAAATAATCTCGGATAAAACTTACAGCGTAATAACTAGAATATATAGAAAATAGTAATAATATTCTACAAGAAATTAAAGAGAAAATAGGACCAAATAGAATCACTAGTCTCGCAACAGATTAATGAGACATTTGGTACAATAGGAATAAGATTATTTTTCAAAATAAAATTGAAAGAACAACTAATAATACAATTGCTTTCATTACAACAAATATACAAATGAAAAAAAAAAACTTATGATTAGGCTACCATCTAAGAATCCATATATTAAAAAAAGAATTTGGCTTACTATACCTTTTTGAGTTTTGTGTTTAGTAAATGTACCAATAATTTTTTATCACTTTTATTAGTAGTAGGTAAAAGTAATTAATCCCTCTATTTTTTAAAAAAAAAATAATTTATGTTAGTTATTTGTTATATAAGTTTAAGTTTTAAATTTTAATTACTGAATTTGTTTTTTATATTTTCTTTTATTTTTTTGCCTTTTTTATTTATTTTTATTTCTCATATCAGACAGCTTTCATACCAAAAGTTCATACCAAAATTTTTTCATACCAAAAGTCCATACCATAATTTTTTTCATACCAACAAGTTCATACTAGAAGTTCATACCAGAACTTTTTCATATCAGAAGTTCATACCAGAATTTTTTTTCATACCAGAATCTTTTCATACCAGAAGTTTTTTTTTTTAATCCTTTTTTATTTTTCTATAATTTTATGGTATGAGTTTCTGGTATGAAATTCATACTAAAACCTCTTACTAGAATTATTTTTTGTTTTCTTTTTAACTTTTTTATTTTTATAATTTACATACCGGATTTACTCATACCAAAAATTAAAAATACATGTTTTCTCATACCAAAAATAAAAGGCAGGGCAGTCCTGTGGAATGTTGCCATACCAAAATTTTAATCTAATTGGTGCTCTTCCTTACATTTGACGAACTAAAACATGTTCTGGAGCAACCGCAGAGACGCCACTGCTTCACCCCTCGAGACACCACATGTTCCTCTGGTACCACCTGCACGAGTGAGTCAACCTTCCTCTCCATAGCTTTCGTTTTTGGCATTTTATGTAAAGACCTTGTTTCCTCTCCCATCCTCTAATGTATCATCGAGAAAGCTGTAACTTTTGATCCCTCTTTTTGATCCTGTCACACAACATCAACAAGATTGGTTAAGGAAACTTTCATGGCTACGTTTCTATTTCAGCCTCGATCCAAAAGAGAACAGTGCTAGACCTTGGAAGCCAGGAGTGGAAAAAGATCAGAAGAACGAGAAGATAAGCCTTCACTAGTGAGGGGTGCAGATGAGCGAGGCTAAGGAGTCACACGCAGCCTTTGCATCTTCTATCGCTCAAGTGGAAGCAGGTCCGGTCCTGCAACCCTACTACACGGTGTCGCTACGGTTAGAGTTAGAGAGATCCGAATTGCAGATGAAGGCAGCGACGATGCTACGGTTGGAGTTGTGGGTTTTGAGAGGAAGCGGCGACCTGTTGCACAGAAGGAGGAGGAGAAGAGAGTTAGGGTTAATGAGGTGAACGGTTAAATAAAAAAAGTATATATACTTAATGAAAAAATAGAAAAGGTCTAGTTACTAGAGTGTAAACTTAAAAAGGCTCAATAACCAAAGAGTGATTTAATGGAAGCCGACAACGACGCCGGCGGAGGCGGAGTCCGCCTGCGCGAGGGCTGGCGCGCAGGCGGACTCTGAGTGTGCGTGACCGGGCGCACTCGGAGTCCGCATGCGCGCCAGCCCTCGCGCAGGCGGACTCCGCCGCTGCCGGCATTTTTTTGTTGATTTTTTTGTTTTTTGTTGTTTTTATATTTTTTTTTGTTTTTTTTTCAAACTAGAGTTTTATTTTTTTGTTTGTATTATATTTCATTGCACTCCCAGTAAACAAAATCAAAATATCAAGTACCACTAAAACATGATGACAGCAATACATCAAAACCGCTAAAACATTATGGCAACATTATATGAAAACGACTAAAACATGATGTCAACACATATGATAACGTCTAAAACATGATGTCAACAACATATGATAAGGATATTCTCCTTTGCCAACAAACGACTTACATCCTCAACATTTTGAGCAGTTTTTGCAAAACACTCCATGAATACCAATCCATGTTCCTTTGCAAACTGTTCACCTTCCTCTGTACTCACAGCTCTCCTGTGAGCAAGATCAGACTTGATGTCTACAAGATGATTGAAAGTCTCCCTCCTGCAGAAGGACGTGACTAGTGAGCTTTACCCATAAGAGATTCACAATAAGAAAATACTAAAATGCATGCACGAAGGTACACAATTAGACACCTATGACCTTATGCTAATACAATGGAGCGACAATTAGTGTTTTTTCCCTTTCGGGAACAGTATGAGTCGGAAAATAGCTTAAGAGTCTTAAACCAAAGCTCAAAACAAAAAAGGAGAGATAAAAAACCGCATAATCATGTTGTTGCGCACCAATTCAGAAGAGTCTTACCTAGTGATGTCATATACCAAAAGTGCACCTGCAGCCCCTCGATAGTAGGACCTTGTAATAGATCTAAATGACTCTTGACCAGCCTACAAAACAAATGCAAGTATCAATATCTCAAGTTACAAAGTTGGATACTTGGATATAGTATATCAATGAGTCATTCAGGGGAACAAAAAAGAGAAGATAGACAAACCGTATCCCATATCTGCAACTTAATTGGCTTGTTATCAATTGCGATCATCCTAGCCCCAAATTTCTTCACAAATCACACTATTGTAACGCCAGAAGATGATTAGGACAATTATATTCGAGTTCGGCGAGATGAGTTTTCACGTGTTTAGATTTGGATGGATTATAAAATAGCCGAGTTCGAATCGAGTTTAAATTGTTTCCAAGATTAAAAATATATTCATATTCAACTCGTTTAAAAAGTCTACAAACTTAGCTTATACAACATTATAAAGTGTTATTCTAGCTTAATGAGACGAGGGTTTTTTAGTTTTGATGTTTTCCTAGCTTAATGAGTCGAGTTCGACGAGATGAGTGTTATTCTAGCTTAATGAGCCGAGGGTTTTTTTAGTCGAGTTCGAATCAGGTCCGGACTTCACAGCATCCTCCAGGACATTTGTAGTTGTAGTTTGATGTTTTTATGTTTATTTTGGATGGATATTACACTTGAGTGTATGTTTTTTTTTAGTTTTGATGTTTTTATGTTTATTTTGGATGGATAATACACTTGACTGTATGGTTTTTTAGCTTTGATGTTTTCCTAAGTTTATTTAGTTTTTATTACACCTTTTGTTCTAATCAACTATTTAAAACGACTAAAACATTATGACAACAGCATATGAAAACGACTAAAACATGATGTCAACAACATATGATAACGTCTAAAACACGATTACAAGCCAATTTCTGAAAACGGCTAAAGATATCCTGCAGTAGTGTCTTCAAATCCCCATGTCCGACGAAGCTCCTGATAATGTGCTATCCTTGCAATGAACGGCGCATCCCATTCATCAACACTTGGGTCGTGGTATTGTTTCCAATAATCACTCAACCGCGGTAACGGGGCATCATCTTTTAACCATACCTACAAATATGAAATTATAGAAAATGGTTAGTTAAGATTGAGTTTAAATACAATAAATTGAATGAAAGTAACACGTCGACCTACCGGCACAATAATCGGTACCGAGATCACGAGAATATTCCATAAGATCCTAAATAAAAATCACATAGAGTATTATTTTAAAAATACACATCATTTTATTCTTAAATGTCTAAACTACAATTCCGATTCTCTATTCTAACATTGCTAATTCTATAATTTCGATTCTCTATTCTAACATTGTTAATTCTATAATTTCGATTATCTATTCTAACATTGCTAATTCTATAATTTCGATTCTCTATTGTAACATTGCTAATTCTACAATTCCGATTCTCTATTGTAACATTGCTAATTCTACAATTCCGATTCTCTATTCTAACCTTGATAATTCTACAATTCCGACTAAATAAAACGGCATAAAAGTAAAGTATAAATGAGTTTGTACACTTACTTCAAGTTGTGCGAGAATTTCTTCCGGATCACTATATTTTTCAATATCGAACGACATCATAGAGCTTTCACCATCGGATTCTACATCTACTTCATCGGAATACGACGATATTTTAATGACTTTTTTTGCTTACGTTCTTGAGGTTTGGATGAAAGTGAGTGATACAATGACTTCACATATTATATAGGCTCGAAAAATCAACAACGGCTATAATCTCCAACGTCTATTTCTATCTAATCATTTATTTAAAAGTATGACGGGCAGAGGGACGCGGAGGCGGAGTCCGCCTCCGCGCCAGTCTCGTGCATGCCTAGTCCGCATGCGCGAGACTGACGCGGAGGCGGGTGAAAAATATCGAACGACATCATAGAGCTTTCACCATCGGATTCTACATCTACTTCATCGGAATACGACGATATTTTAATGACTTTTTTTGCTTACGTTCTTGAGGTTTGGATGAAAGTGAGTGATACAATGACTTCACATATTATATAGGCTCGAAAAATCCACAACGGCTATAATCTCCAACGTCTATTTCTATCTAATCATTTATTTAAAAGTATGACGGGCAGAGGGACGCGGAGGCGGAGTCCGCCTCCGCGCTAGTCTCGTGCATGCCTAGTCCGCATGCGCGAGACTGACGCGGAGGCGGAGTCCGCCTCCGCGTCCCTCTTGGCGCGGGCGGACTCCGCCTCTATGAAGGCGCGAGTCCGCCCGAATAGTAAGCCTGATAACCAAATTAGCCCTATATTAAATTATCTTTTATAATTCGGCGAGTCTAATACGTGGAGGTGATGCACGTAAATTGAACCTTACAAACAAGCATTCGGAGTTCCATCCTAAAACCAATTGGCAATAGGAGTAGTCCTAACTCTTCTATGTTAGGTTCGGGTATTATCATATTGTCGATGTGGGATAATATTCCAGACATCTTAACTTTTTTTCTTTTTTTTTTTGCATATGACATGCTCTTGTCCCGTAGAGATTTCTAAAACACCTATGTCACTTTTTAAAAACAATGACTATCGATATTTAAATCAAAGTTCGTTATTCTATTTGCACAAATACAAGGAAGAGACAAAGCGAAGGCAAATGAAAAGTGGTATTGCTTCAATATGTTAAGGTTTACAAAATTGAATGTGATACTAATCCAAGTTCATGTATTCACAAACGCTTTTACTGCTTTGTTTTTAAGAAAGCCTACTATTGTCCTCAACTTGCATCCACTATTGTCCTCAACTTGCATCCGTGAGGAGTATGAACCAAGTTTAGACTAAGGGTGCAGTTTTTCAGGTCACTAAGTAGAACCGTAGAAATTGTTGTTTTGCACAAAATTGTTGCTTTGTGTTCATTAGGATTCTTCATTTGCATAACATTTTCTTACCAGCCTTTACTATTCCAGAACTCAGGCCATTCTTATAACATTTTCTTATCAGCCTTTACTATTTGCTCAAAAAACTCAGCCCATTCTTATAACATTTTCTTATCAGCCTTTACTATTTGCTCAAAAAACGGTTTTTTGAGTGGCAAGATTAGCAGTATCTAGCCATTTCATTCTCTATTTTTGAACACAGTAGAGCTCTTTATCTTTACTGTCCATGTGAGGACTAGCCCTAAATCTTATATGTTAGGTTAAGTTCTATTATCATATTATCGATGTGGGCAATACTCCACACATGTTAACACCAAACACACAAAATTGTATAAAAAATCAAATGGAAAAAACCAAAACGTACAAATTAAATATCAATTATCCACGCTAAATCTTTGCCGTTTTCATCAGGTTCAAATTAAGCATATGTTCACGGAACTAACCGCTTCTAAAAAGTGATTCAAACTAGCCATGATACGAATAAAGTTTGTTTCAATTATTGAAGGGCATTTATAAAGAAAGCTGTAAAGTTGAGTGTAATTTACCCTGAAGTGAACCAAGAAAGCATCACCATGATAGGAATAAGGTGAGCCCCCCTTCTATTATTGACCTTGTAAGTTGTATCCGTAGAAATGAAGAATAACACTTCAGCTCATTAAGCCAAACCTCCATAGCTCTGAGATCTATACTGAGATTGAGCTTCATCTTTCATGGCCAAACACCCACCAAAGCTCCTACTCTTGCTTAGTTTTGCTTTCTCCATTCAAATATCGAACTCAGCTCAAGCCCAAAAACAGTTCATCTACAATGGATTCAAGGGTTCTGATCTTTATCTCGATGGGATAGCTAAGATACATTCCAATGGCTTGTTGGAGCTTACCAACCAAACAACAAATCAAAAGGGTCATGCCATTTATCCATTTCCTCTAAGATTAAGTTCTTCTCCTTTCATTTCTACCACTTTCGCTTTTGCAATCAATCCATTGGTCCCAATGACCGGAGGACATGGACTTGCCTTTGTAATCTCCTCTTCCAAGGACCTGAAGCACACTTCTGCAGATATGTACCTCGGCATTGTTAACAGAACGAGAAATGAAAATGCTTCAAACCATTTATTCGCTGTGGAGCTGGACACTGCTATTTCCCAGACAGTCGGAGACAGAGATGGTAATCATGTGGGAATCGATGTCAATGGTGTGAGGTCTGTTGCGGAAGCTTCAGCAAGCTACTATTCTGACAAGAATCAAAGAAACATGAACTTAAGTCTTATTAGTGGAAAGCCAATGCAAGTATGGATCGAGTATAATGCAACGAAGAAGGAAGTTACCATTGATTTAGCTCCACTCGGAGAGCCAAAGCCGAGCAAGCTTCTTTTATCAAAACATAATCTTAGCCTCTCTGAGGTGCTGTTGGATACTATATATGTTGGGTTTTCTGCATCAACTGGTCTGATTTCAAGCAATCACTATGTTCTTGGATGGAGCTTCAACCAGAGTGGCCAAGCGGAAAACTTTGATCTTTCGAAACTTCCGTCAGTTCCTAGGCTGAAGAGCAAAGCTAGTGTTCCTATAGTAGTTCTAGTAACTTTAGTAGCAATTGTATCAATTCTTCTGTTATTAGTTGCTAGCATGGTATATTTAATAAGAAGGAAGAAATATGAAGAAGTAATGGAAGATTGGGAAGAAGAGTATTCAGTTCAAAGATTTTCTTACAAGGATCTTTACAAGGCAACAAAGGGTTTCAAGGACAAAGAGATTCTAGGAGCCGGAGGATTCGGAAAAGTATATAGAGGTACACTAAGATCCGGCAACACACAAGTTGCTGTGAAGAGAATATCACATGATTCAAGACAAGGGATGAAGGAGTTTGTCTCTGAGGTGGCTGCCATGAGAAGGCTAAGACATAAGAACTTGGTTCCCCTCCTTGGATATTGCCGGAGAAAAGGCGAGCTTGTTTTGGTGTACGAATACATGCTGAATGGAAGCCTTGATAAGTTACTTTTCAACAAGGAATCAGCAACCCTTTGTTGGGAGATGAGGTTTGGTATAATCCGAGGAGTGGCATCAGCCTTGCTTTACCTACATGAAGAATGGGAGCAAGTTGTCCTACACCGAGATGTTAAGGCCAGTAACATACTTTTGGACGCGAACATGAATGCTCGCCTTGGAGACTTTGGCCTTGCTCGGTTATATGATCATGGGACGAACCCTCAAACGACTCATGTAGTGGGGACAGTTGGGTATCTTGCTCCAGAAATTTCAAGGACAGGGAAGGCAACCACTAGCACTGATGTCTTCGCCTATGGATCATTTCTACTCGAAGTGGCTTGTGGAAGGAGGCCTACGGATATGGAAGGTCTTTCCGGGGATGTGATTCTTGTTGACTGGATGTGGCAGTTGTGGACAAGAGGGAATGTTCTAGAAGCAAGAGATCCTAGATTGGAGGAGGAATACAATAAATCAGAATTGGAGCTGGTTTTGAAGGTTGGACTGCTATGTATGCAGCCGAGGCCAGAAGCAAGGCCGAGTATGAGACAAGCAATTCAGTTTCTGAATGGAGATGTTGTGTTGCCCGAAATGCCTCTCGAGTTTGAAGAAATCGGTCTGTTTGGGAAAACCACTTCAGCCTCAACAGAAAGAGCCTCTACAAGCATGGGCTTCTCCTATACTACTACTGATTCAGTTACTGAACAGCAGTCAAACTAGCTAGTTTATGTAGTTCATCAGCAATTTCTGAACTTACTGCTTTTCCTAGATTACTTACTCAAATGACTGTACACATTTGCTGAACTTCTACATCTCCCTGCAAAAATGGGCCTGGCTGTTAATTCAACTGTCAGCCAGTCTGTGGCTACATTTTAAAACTATTCAACTGTAACTCTTAAATGCCATCTGCGTAATAAATTTGATTTTCTGGTGAATTGATGTCTTCACATGCATAATGGTCATCCACAGGCTATTTATAAATACAGTTTTTGTAGTTGTAAATAATTTATAACAAGTTTTGAAATACGAAACTGTATTTACAAATATCCTGCCAAATACATCCAAAGCAATTTCCCTAGACAGCACGCTGTCCAAACAAAGACTAAAGGAAAAAATGGTAAGGGGGCCCAATTTGACATGTAATCAGGACCACTGTAGAAACCTCCTATGAAACCATGGCTCACAATGGAAATTACAAATATCCTGCCAAATTATGTTGTAGCTATGAATAGAAATCAGAAAGTAACCTTCTGGAGCCATTTACAAGTTACTTAGACCTCATATAACTAGAACACAGACTTTCTTAATCTGCTAATGAGCTTGAGTTTCCTTATTCTAGGAGTAAATCCTGACAAGTCTTTCACTGATAATATCTATATTATCTGCAGCTTCTATTATACTGGCTTTATTAGCCTCTCAAATTGATCTTTTAGTAAATTATATTGAGTCACATGTTTGACACGCATAATGGTCATCCATTGACATTAAGAGCCACCTAAGAAAATTCCATTTCCATATGCATCAATCAATTAACTTTGAAAATTCCAATCCATTAATCTTGACATATAAAGCAACCTTAGAGTCATCACTGAGAAGTAGTCCATTTGATTTACCTACTCAATTAAAGCTTACTATTTTAAAAAATCTCAATGTCAAACACAAAACTAATGAAAACCAGAGCTCCAAATGTTACCTGCATCCTGATGACTATCCTCTTTCCCCTGCTAGCCTTAACCTCAACTGACAACAAATCACAGTTTGTCTACAATGGTTTCCGAGACGCCAATCTCATCCTCAAAGGGATTGCACAAGTCCATTCCAATGGCCTGCTACAGCTAACCAACAACTCTCAGCACAAAGCGGGTTATGCCTTCTACCCAAAACCAATCAAGTTTGTCAAATCCCTCTCTTTTTCAACAACTTTTGTCTTTGCTATACATCCAAATATAACTAACCACGGGTCTGAAGGCTTGACATTTGTTATGTCTCCTTCCATGAACTTCGATCATGCTCTTCCAGACGAGTTTCTCGGCCTTTTCAACTCCACAAGCATTGGCCTCACATCGAATCACATATTTGCCATTGAGTTAGATACAATCCAGAATGCTCACTTTGGGGACATTGATGGTAACCATGTCGGAATTGATGTTAATGATCTTAGGTCTTCTTATGCAGCTTCAGCAGCATATTACTCCACTAAAGCAAGAAAGAATGAAAGCTTGGTACTTACAAGTTCAAAACCCATGCAACTTTGGGTGGATTATGATGAGCTAACAATGCTTGTGAATGTGACAATTGCTCCACTTAAGGTTCCGAAGCCAAGCCTCAGCCTCTTGTCCGCTAAGATCAATCTTTCGGAGGTGATTATGGATACCATGTACATTGGGTTCTCGTCTGCAACGGCGCTTAGTACAAATGATCATGATGTACTTGGATGGAGCTGGAATCAAAGCGGGCAGGCACAAGGATTAGACCCATCAAAGCTACCTTCTCTTCCAAAGTTTGCAACCACGAACAAAAAACCCGGAAGGGCTTTCCTAGCCTTGCTGATTTCTGTCTTGATATTATTGGCAGCAATTATGCTTTATGTATATGCAAGAAGAATGAAGAAATATGAAGAGGTTCAAGAAGCTTGGGAGAAAGAGTATGCTTCTTATAGATTCTCTTACAAGGATCTCTATAAAGCTACCAAAGGATTCAAGAGCACAGAGCTACTTGGGAAAGGCGGGAGTGGTAGCGTTTACAAGGGTGTTCTACGTAACCACAACAACATCCAGGTGGCTGTTAAAAGGGTTTCACAAGAATCAGGGGAAGGAATGAAGGAATTTATAGCTGAAATAGTTAGCATGAGAAGATTAAGGCATAGGAACTTGGTGCAGCTCTTTGGATACTGTCGGAGAAAGGGAGAGCTTCTTTTGGTCTATGATTACATGCTTAATGGAAGCCTCGACAAGTACCTTACTAGAGAAAAAAAGCCGGCTCTCGGCTGGCACCAAAGGTTTAAGATCATTCAAGGGGTAGCTGCTGCACTTCTATACTTGCATGAAGAATGGGAGCAGGTTGTCTTACATCGAGATATCAAAGCAAGCAATGTCCTACTAGATGCTAATATGAACGCAAGACTCGGTGACTTTGGGCTTGCACGATTATATGATCATGGAACGAATCCTAGGACCACCCATGTGGTTGGAACAGTAGGATATATGGCACCAGAGTTGATAAGGACAGGAAAGGCAACAACCAGCTCCGATGTGTTTGCTTATGGAGCATTTGTGCTTGAAGTTGCCTGCGGAAGGAGTCCGGTGGAGATGGAAAGTGTTGATAAAGAGGAGGAAGAGGATTTGCTTGAATGGGTTTTGAAACTACATAACAATGGATCAATTCTTGATGCAAGTGATCCTAAGTTAGGAGGAAATTATGATAAAAAAGAGATAGAGATGGTCTTGAAGATAGGCTTGCTTTGTTCGCATTTCAATCCAGAAACAAGGCCTAGTATGAGACAAGTGGTTCAGGTTTTAGATGGGGCAGCTGTGCTTCCTGACATACCTACAAACCTTAATTCCGGTCAAATGTTCAGTTCTTTACCTTCATCTGCATTTCCAAAGGATCATTCGGCTTCCTTCGATAGCACAAATTCAATCCTTCAAGGTGGGCGTTAGGAAAAAAAAGATCCTGCATTGCTATATAAATCCATTCTTATGTAATAATGTACGTGTGTGCAATCCTCTACAAGGAGATTTTGGAGCATATTAGAAGTAAAAGTGAAATGTATAGAAGTTTTTAGCCAGCTGCATACTGAAATGTATACAAAAAATCAATAATTAGCATAAATTATCTTTAGATGTACTTATTCATAACTTTTCTAGCTTCTATCTTGTATTCATATTGGGTTTCCTATGGAAATAAACAGCACATAAATTACTTTTCCTTCTCTGTTTACTCTCAGGGGCTGTTTGGTTGTCACTCCGGAAATGAAAATGAATCTAGTCCACTTACATTTCATTGTTCATCTATAAAATTTAACCCAGGACGAATGTTTTGTCATCCTCAATGTAAAATGTGTTCCCATTCCCCCATTTTGTTTCCTATAGGGCATTAAAATTAATCATATTCTACCTCAATTGCTTGAAACCACCACAAAGATTCACTTCTATTCCGTTTTCAGAGTTGCAACCAAACGGAGGGGTCAGTATGATCAACTACCTCTCCAAATCTTGAATTATCAGGAGACAGGAGAGATGAATTCATTTTATGGATACAATGTCATGGCCATGCTGTTTGATTACTGAAGTTACGATTACTTAAGTTATGAAAGAACCGTGCTATTGCTGTCAAGGACAAGTTTTCCAAAGATAACCAGGAGCATCAGAGGTCGATTACACATAATTTTCCCCAAAATATAATTTTTACACAGCAATTAAGACGACCCAAAATTTGGTCCAAGGAAACCATAATTTTCTGCATCTTTTTCATAAAATCACAATTTTGATAAGAAAATCCATAGACGCAAATTGGTAAGTTTGGAGTGACCTGAATTTTCTCTTTATTTGACGAAATTGATATGTTTGATAATAACCACATGAACCTCAGCCTCATTGATTCCTAGCAAAGCTAGCATCTCCTGTGATACTACTGGTTCAATTCTGAAGCATGGGTGTTAAACTAGCTACATAATGTTTGTAATATTTCTGTAGTGATAAGTTCTGATGTACTCTATAAAGATTATTGTTTCTACCAGATTATGGGCATAAGAGGAGGCATAGACCTTTACTTTTCATTGTATGTGAAACTAAAGTTTTGAAGAAACGACTGTAAGAGAGTTGCAATTAAGACATCTCAACCACCCGAACACCAAAGGTGTCCCTCTCAAACAATCTCTATCAATCGTTATGTCCAATTCAAATGCCACACTTAGCAGGGCAGGTTATGCAGCAGCTGGAAAAAGAAAAAACGTATCTGATAGATTTATGATAGAATAAAACCACGAATGGTGGAGGTAGAACCACACATTTATTGATACTATAATGATCTAATGATTCTAATATATATATATATATATATATATATATATATATATATATATATATATATATATATATATGGATTACAAGAGAATTAAAGGAAACTCATAACGTTATCGGGATAAAGTCAAATTCAAACTAACCTAATATATATATATATAAAGATAATTTATCTGAATAGAATATATGATATCCTTCAATAGTATCTTCAACTAAATCATTCAAAACCACACTTGACAGGCCAGTGTAATTCTTTAAAGCAATCAAAACTATTTCTACCAAAAAAAGGAAGCAACAATTTCAATTACTGCAAAATTAGAACCATTTGCTAGTGTCATCGTACCTCAAGCCTCAATATGCTTGATCTCAATAGATTATAGACAGATGGCAAGATCTTAAGGATTGAACTTTTGTCAGCAACTCTCTCAACAATACCTTGAGCTTTGAAAGCCCTCCATCCTCTGTATTTTCACAATGAAGACTGCACATAATATGGAAAAATATCTTCAACTAAATCATTCAGAACCACATATTTAACTTTGTGCAGAATCCTGTTTAGTAAGTTCCAATCATCCATTTTCTGGTTCAGTTTCAATTTTATCAGATGACTATACGGTTCATCCACTTGCTGCAAACTTGTTCAGATAAAGGAATCGAGATAGACAACAAGTCATACAAAACAAAGACTAAAAGGAAAAGGAGGAACACTCCATTCATCTTCAAATAAAGATTACTCTTCTAAATCTCAAGGAAATCCCAAGCTCCAATGACAACCAAGGTTCCCAAATTCACCTGCATACTGATATCCCTCCTCTTTCCCCTCCTAGCCTTGACCTCTAATCATGACGAAACCCAGTTTGTCTACAATGGTTTCCGAGGAGCCAATCTCTTACTCAAAGGAAACGCAAAAATCCATTCTAATGGCCTATTAATGCTAACCAATAACTCTCAGCACAAAGTGGGATATGCCTTCCACCCAAAACCCATCAAGTTTGACAGATTCCTCTCTTTCTCATCAACTTTTGCCTTTGCTATCCACCCAAATATACCTAACCATGGTTCCCAAGGGATGGCATTTGTCATGTCTCCTAGCATCAACTTTGATCATGCTCTTCCAGATGAGTTTCTCGGCCTCTTTAACTCCACAACCAATGGTCTTGCTTCAAATCACATATTTGCAATTGAGTTAGACACAATCCAAAATGCTCACTTTGGGGATATTGATGGAAACCATGTAGGAATTGATGTTAATAACCTCAGGTCTTCTGCTGCAGCTTCAGCAGCATATTACTCAAAAAAAGAAGGGTAGTATGAAAGCTTGGTTCTTACAAGTTCAAAACCAATGCAACTCTGGGTGGATTATGATGAGCAAACAATGCTTGTGAATGTGACAATTGCTCCACTTAAGGTTCCGAAACCGAGTCAGAGCCTCTTGTCCACTAAGATTGATCTTTCCAAAGTCATTATGAGTACAATGTACATTGGTTTCTCAGCTGCAACAGGTCTCACTGGAAATGATCATTATGTACTTGGATGGAGCTGGAATCAAAGTGGACGAGAACAAGAATTAGACCCTTCAAAGCTACCTTCTCTTCCAAAGTTCTCGAAAAGAAGACCAGGAAGGACTTTCCTAGCCCTGCTGATTTCTGTGTTGATATTATTGGCAGCAATTATGTTTTATGTATATGCAATGAGAATAAAGAAATATGAAGAAGTTCAGGAAGCTTGGGAGAAAGAGTATGCTTCTTATAGATTCTCTTACAAGGATCTATATAAAGCTACCAAAGGATTCAATAACACAGAGCTACTTGGAAAAGGCGGTAGTGGTAGCGTTTACAAGGGTGTTCTCCGTAGCCACGACAACCTCCAAGTGGCTGTTAAAAGAGTTTCACAAGAATCAGGGCAAGGAATGAAGGAATTTATAGCTGAAATAGTTAGCATGAGAAGGCTACGGCATAGGAACTTGGTGCAGCTTCTTGGATACTGTCGAAGAAAGGGAGAGCTTCTGTTGGTATATGATTACATGCCTAATGGAAGCCTCGACAAGTACCTTATTGGATACAAAATTCCGGCTCTCCACTGGCACCAACGGTTTAAGATCATTCAAGGGGTGGCTGCTGCACTCCTATACTTGCATGAAGAATGGGAGCAGGTTGTCCTACATCGAGATATCAAAGCAAGCAATGTCCTACTAGATGCTGATATGAACGCAAGACTGGGTGATTTCGGGCTCGCACGATTATATGATCATGGAACGAACCCTAGGACCACCCATGTGGTTGGAACAGTAGGATATATGTCACCGGAGTTTTTAAGGACAGGGAAGGCAACAACCAGCTCCGATGTGTTTGCTTACGGAGCATTTGTGCTTGAAGTTGCCTGCGGAAGGAATCCGGTGGAGATGGAAAGCTTTGATAGAGAGGAGGAAGAGGATTTGCTTGAATGGGTTTTGAATCTACATAACAATGGATCAATTCTTGATGCAAGTGATCCTAAACTTGGAGGAGATTATGACAGAACAGAGATGGAAAGGGTTCTAAAGATAGGCTTGCTTTGTTCACATTTCAAGCCAGAAGTAAGGCCTAGTATCAGACAAGTGGTTCATCTTTTAGACAGGTCAGCTGTTCTCCCCGACATAACTTCAAGTATTAATCTAGGTGAAACTTTCAGTTCCTTACCCTTATCAGCTTTTCAAAATGATCATTCGGCTTCCATGGGTAGCACTGATTCAATCCTTCAAAGTGGGCGTTGAAACAGATCCTGCCCTGCTATATCACCTAAATATTTATACATGCTTCAATTATGTAAGTATATGTAATCCTCTGGAGATAGATCTTGGAGCCTGTACAAATACTAAATTAATATAGATCATCTGATTAAGAAAAACAATCTTTAAAAGACATTGTACAAGTTGATATTCCTAAATGGATTATCAGTATGACCAGAAGTCTCTCCAAATCATGAATCATAACCCCACCTTCAGTTCAGTTATAAATCAGTCTATAGCAGATAACTTTGGTTACTGAAGTATGGAAGTCATTTTGATCACAACAAACTAAAAAAACTTAATAAGAAAGCTAATCGCATGTAACAAAGCTCCTATGACAGTGAACTATTTGAGCTTGTAAGGCATCTTGATAAAGACAGGATGGTCAGTATTGTTATAATCACAAGACGTGCTTCAGTGATGGAGCTGTGTGATAAAAAGACTTAATTGCTGACGCATTAACTCTTCTCAGCCAGGCGTTTTGTTGAATAGTCAAATTTGACATCGTCAAATAATGTAATGGGTGAGTAGGACCTCTGGTAGTCATTTTGCATCAACATGTTGAATTTTCAGAACAATCTATCAAGACTCTTATAAACATGACCAGACTTGAGGATACTCTTCTAAAAAAATATTCTAGAATGGAGACCACGAATAGTCAAAAAGGATCAGCAATTTTCTCATCTTCAACAAAATAATAGTATTTAAGTTTTATTCCCCTTTAACAATGATTAATCAACTTAATTAAGATTTCTTTGTTAACACCTCTAACTTGAACAACTGAAAAAGAATCCTTCATTGTAAACGCCATAACTTGTCTACCCTATTGAATTCCTTCGAGTCTCAACTACAAAACACAGTACAACTGAAAAACCTCTCTTCAACTTAACCATCCTGCCATGGCCAAACCTCCCAAAAAAACAAACTTCACAAGAGTCTTCTTTCTCTTGACACAAATACTCATCACCTCCTTCGTGGCTGCTGAAGATTTCATCTACAATGGATTTCAAGGAGCTAGCCTTCATATTGATGGAAGCAGTAACATCCACTCCAATGGCCTCTTGCAGCTAACCAACATCACATCTCAACAAATCGGCCATGTTTTCCGCCCACTTCCCCTCAAATTTAATACCTCTCTTTCATTTTCCACCACTTTCGCCTTTGCCATGTACCCTCAAGTTTCTGTTATTAGTGGCCATGGAATTGCCTTTGTTATCACCCCATCTACAAACTTCACCACAGCAACAGCTGGCCAGTATTTTGGGATCTTCAACTCGTCCAACACTATATTTGCTGTGGAGTTAGACACCATCCAAAATCTTGAATTTGGAGATATTGATAGCAACCATGTAGGAGTTGATGTTAACAGCTTGACTTCGATTGCTTCTGCTTCAGTAGCATATTATTCGGATAAGGAACAGAAGAACCAGAGCTTGAATCTCATTAGTGGTGAACCGATGCAGATATGGATAGATTATGATCACGAGGAGGTGCGCATCAACATAACAATTGCTCCCTTGACACAACCAAAGCCAAGTAAGGTTCTTTTAACAACACACTTAAACCTGTCAGGGATACTGTTAGAATCAATGTATGTCGGGTTTTCGTCGGCAACTGGATCGGTTGCAAGCAGTCATTATGTCCTAGGGTGGAGCTTTAGCCAAGGAAAGGCAGCACAAAGTCTTGATTACTCAAAGCTTCCTAAGCTTCCTAAACTAAAAGCAAAAAAGAAGCTAAGTCCAGGTTCTATATCCTTGCTGGTTATACTATTGTCCTTATTGGTATTGATTGTTGGAGCAGCCTATGTAGTGAGGAAGAAGAAATACAAAGAACTAGTAGAAGACTGGGAGCAAGCCTATGTCAGTCAAAGATTGTCCTACAAAGACCTCTACGTAGCAACAAAAGGGTTCAAAAGCACAGGAATATTAGGAGAAGGAGGTTTCGGGAAGGTTTACAAAGGAATCCTACCCTCTACAAACATTGAAGTTGCAGTGAAGAGAATCTCACATGAATCAGGACGAGGAATGCAGGAATTCGTGGCGGAAATTGCTTGCATGAGCAGGGTAAGGCATAGGAACTTAGTAAGACTCCTAGGATACAGCCGGAGGCAAAAAGAGCTTCTTTTGGTGTATGAATATATGCCAAATGGAAGCCTTGACAAGTTCCTTTTCACCAATGAAAGGCCGGTTCTTGGCTGGAACCAGAGATTCAGAATCATCAAAGGAGTATCTTCAGCCCTTCTTTACCTACACGAAGGATGGGAACAAGTAATCCTCCACCGAGACATAAAATCAAGCAATGTTCTATTAAATGCTGATATGAATCCTTGCTTAGGTGATTTCGGTTTGGCTAGATTGTATGATCATGGAACCAATCCTCGAACCACTCGTGTCGTTGGAACAGTAGGGTATCTAGCACCGGAGCTTGCAAGGAAAGGGAAGGCAACCACTGCAAGTGATGTCTATGCACTCGGGATATTCTTACTCGAAGTGGCCTGTGGAAGAAGACCAATTCGCCTTCATGGATTCACAGATCAAGAGATTCTGGTTGATTGGGTTAACGAGTGCTGGAGTCGAGGAGCCATTCTTGAAGTGTGTGATCCTAGATTGGGAGGGAACTACGAAATCGAAGAAATGGAGCTGGTCTTAAAGCTTGGTTTGATATGCAGTCATTCCAGGCCAGAAGTAAGACCAAGCATGAGACAAGTGAACCAATTCTTGAACCGAGATGCTAACTTACCCGAAATCCTTCTTGGTAGTGCAGGAACTTGCGCGTTCTCCTCTAGCAATCAAACATCATCCTCTTTTCCTGCTTTCTCATCATCATCATTCACAAACACTGATGCTATTTCGTTGTATAACACAACCGACAGTATTCTTCAGGAAGGCCGTTGATTTAGCTCGATCACTGGAGTTCCTATACTGAAGATTGTTTATCTTCGTAATTGGCTGACTGCATTCACCGTGTCAAACGAATACACTGCAAGCCGATGATCCAACACTGGTACATCTTTGTAAAATTGAATGTTTATATACACAAAAATCAGTGTAAGCAATCGTTTGTGATTGAAATAATAGTGGAGCTTTGCTACATGCGATTACAAAGTTGCCCTAATTTGCTACATTGTGAAAACTGTAAGCTTGCACCAGCAAGTAATTTAACTATTTAAGGAAGACAAACCGTCCCTGATTTGTAGAGGTTTACAAAGTTACCCTAATTTGCTTGTAATTATGGGTTTTCTCACGATGTGCACCATTTCAGCGTGGTGATCAAATCATCAAATTATTGAAAACATAAGTTCGTATAGAATCGGAATGAATTTTGTTAACGATCGTCGATTTGCAAAACGGAATAAAGGGAATCGTTTACCTGATACATCGCAATTCAAAAGCAGAAAGAACGTTCCTTAAGGAAATTCTCCTCCTTATTTTATTATTCGGAGTTCGGAAACCGTCTACTCGTCTAGATCGCCATTGAGCATCTCCGGGAAGTTTACGATGGTAGTACAAGGTTCATCTATGACAAAACAGGTAGTATTGCAGATAAGAGGCATTTAGCAAATTTTAGATTTTTTTAGATTGACGATGTTGTTTTGGTTTGGAATTGTGGTAATGATCTTAGAAAATTGTCTTGAGAAAGTAGAACATTAAACATTATTGAAATCCAATGCATACAACAGGAAAATTTTCAACCAAAATTCTTTTGGACAAAACGAAGTGAATATAATCATTCATTAGTTAATATGGCACTTGTCTACCTCCTAATATGAAACCAATACAAAACTTGACGATATGTGTGAAATAAAGAATAAATTTAGCAAAATAATCTAAATTATGGTTGATTTGTGTAGATTAGTGTCTACCCAATGTTTGCTCGCCATGTGAAAACTTGGCATGTTTTCTTCAAAGAAGCCTTGTTAAACAACAAAGTAATTTAACTTAAGACGTCCCAGCAACTCGTCAATACATCTTTTTCATCCAAAAATGAAGACAATTTAAACGGTCGTTTAAGAAAAGTCTCTCTATAAACAACAAAACTACCAATGCAGAAACAACTTAGCCGAACTACAACAATCTCATAACTGCATGAAAGTATTCATGAAATCCCCTTGGCCTGAATCGATCTTATCCAGTCCTTGGTGTAGCCCATTCGACCCTCAAGATAAGGTTATCATACCCGTACCCATTGAGTTTCCCAATGGCTTTCTCGGCATCTTCCTTGCTGACAAAGTTGACAAAACCGAACCCTCTGCTAAGGCCAGTCTTCTGATCAATAGCAACATAGACACGGGAAATATTACCAAATGGCCTAAAGAGCTCGTGCAGATCAGCCTCTCGGGTGTCCTCAGACAGATTGGTCACACGAACCGAGTTCTCATCGTTACGCCTTCTCATGTCGGTCACAGGTCTTTCTCCGCCCCTCAATGTGGGAGGAACGTATGCTCCTTTGGTAGAGGATGCAGGAGCAACATCATTTGGCTTGTCAACAAAGGTGTCAGTAGGAGCTGCTAGATCCTTGTAAGGACACTTCGAAGTCCAGTGATCACCCTTCTTACCGCATGTCCTGCAAACCATGAGAACAGCACCTTTGTTTGCTGCCAATGGGTCTGACGAATTCTTTGATTCTTCTTTTGAACTTCCTGCACTTAGTGTTCCATAATTAACATCAGAAGAGACTTTATAAACGATTGGTCTAAGACATGCATACATCAGTAAGTAAGGTTTCAGCATGGAATGCAAACAATACCCAAATGAGGAGAACCCATGGTTTTGACAAGCCCAAACGTTAAGAAAACAAAACAGACGTAAATCTACGCAATGTTTCGAAGATACTGTGACAAAACATCTACTACACTTCTCCAAAACTAGTTCAGTCATCCTCGAATTCATAGAAGATAGTCATATGAGATTAATGGCATCACAGATTGCCTAGAGCTAGGAAAAGGCAACATACAACTAGTTGGAGATATTTCTGGCAGGAGTTCAACATTTGACTGTTGGTACGTCTCCATGAATTTTAAAGCCGGCTAAAAATAAGAAATTAACTGGTGTTTACTCATATATTAAAGAAAAAGGTCATGGTGTGATAATTTTTTTAATGCTCAATACATTATATTTGGCTAGTGAAAAATAATAGATGTGAGCAGAGAACAGGTTCATTATGATGATATGGGGGGGGGGGGGGGGGGGGGGTATGATCCCCTTCATTCGCCATGAGAAGGGTCTGCCTATCTGATTTGGCGAAAAACATCTTAACAGAAAATTTCTAAGGTGACACCAGATAATTAGTTTAGGATAAAAAAAAAAAGAAACCAAGAAGACACCTGAGAACAGAGCAACTACAATAGGAGGCAATTGAATGAGACAAGCAAAGAGGTGAATAATTCATAAGACCGTCTGAATCGATGCATATCAGCAGTTGGCAATGATATGATTTCATAAGGGACTTCTACATCAAGCACCAAATTCTAGATCTCTCATAGGGTGATGCTTCTGTGCAAATTTATCGGATTCACCCGGTCTTCTGACTCCCAATTTCTTCTCTTCTTACTCATGTGCAAAGTGCAAACCAAACAATGGTGAAAATTTTCAGCCAACCAACACCCTAAATAGACTCTATCCAGCTTAATCCATGTCAACCTCACAACACCAAAGATGTACATCTAACATCCACTGCGCATAGTCACCGCCCATAACCATGAACCACCCCTAGGGAAGTCTTAAGTAAAGTGCAAACCAACTTCTAGATCTGTCATAGGGTGATGCTTCTGTGCAAATTTATCAGATTCACCCGGTCTTATGACTCCCAATTTCTTCTCTTCTTATCTAGAGTGCAAAGTGCAAACCAAACAAAGGTGTAAAATTTCAGCCAACCGACACCCTAAATAGACTCTATCCAGCTTAATCCATGTCAACCCCATAACACCAAAGATGTACATCTAACATCCACTGCGCATAGTCACCGCCCATAACCATGAACAACCCCCTAGGGAAGTCTAAGTAAAGTGCAAACCAACACAAATAAAAAATTAAGTCTAAATCCAACTACAAAGCAAGAATTCGTACGAATCTGAAAACAACAAACAAAAATCAGCAAAATTTCACCAACGGAAGCTTCAAATTCGAATCAAAGAACCAAACAAACAACATGGAAAGAAGTACAGGAAAAGTAAGAAACATGAAACCTGGAGCCCTAGGACGCTCAAGAACAATCTCTTCAGTTGAAACCATGGTGAGGCGAGCGCCAACATCCTCATGGACGGCATCACCAAACTTAGGCCAGGATCGGCGTTCAACAGCGCTCTTGGATAGATGAGCCTTAGCAAGCTTGCGAACTCTAGTGGTGGTGGTGATTTTGACCTTGTTGCCTTCATCATCGAACTTGTACTCGATCACCTTTTTAATACCGTGGTCGTCGGGGCCTATAACCTGCTTAGGTGGGAGGAGGAAGTCCAAATCCTCGCCGTCATCCTCTTCTAGTTCCCCCCATCGGACCTTATTCTGCGCCATAGCCGGAGAAATCGCCTCAAGATCGGTCTGCGTAGGGTTTAGGCAAAGAGCGAGAGGAAAGCGGAGGCGATGTAGGAGAATTGAGAGAAGTGACAGCTAGGGTTTGTGATTGAGTTTCATAAGTGGAATAATCTTGTGTAGCGAGGACTACGGTCTTGCATAGACCACCGGTCCAATATGCTGTAAAGTTTTCCTTCTGTTTTTGCCGTGCAAAATATTTTTTGGTGGGAATGACAATTGGTATTTGGTGGTGTATGGCGCTTGTAGATGTGTACATGTGTTTCTTTTTTTTTTTTTTTTTTTTTTTTTGAAAAAGGAAAGCGGTCCGATGCATTAGACGAAACACGTCTAATGGATCGAAAGGCCGAACGAGTCGGCAGACGGACTAACCGTCATGAGAGAACCATTACAAGCAAGAAGAAAGAAAAAAAAAACATATCAAAAGGAAAACTTCGATCACAACGAGTCGTGGATGAGGAGCACCAAGGGAAGTGACTGGCAAGCAAGGTGAGGAAGAACAATGAGAATGTGGATGTAGAAGCAGTGCAGAGAACAACTCCCAAGGACCACCGGTGGAAACCTCAGATTTGGACTCTTCTTTTGAGCCTTCAGATTTCGATCACCTGTCCACGACTCCTTCTCACGAACCGATTCAACACTTCTTCCAAAAAAGGCTCACGACAAAGCGTACCCCAAAACCATCAGACCAAACAATGTGAAACAAAGTCTCGCTTTTAATGATCAATTTGTTAATATAAACATGGATTTAGAACATTTTGATGGCTTGACGAGTTACGTCATAAATTGTAATAGGTTATGAAGACCTTGTAGTAAAGACGGATCCGAAGGAGTTATATCGGAGATCTAATATCCACTGGACGGATTACGCCACAAATTTAGTTTATTTTGGTAGCAACGAATTATTAGTTTTTTTTTTATATATATAAGTATCTAATTATATTTCTAATTTTTTGTTTAATGTATGATAAAATTTGATGTATATGGTTTTAACCATTTAGAGATACGTAATGGGTAGGGGAAGAAACACAAAATTGGATTGACAAATCAAATTTTAATGGGAGTAAAAAGATGGGTTAAGAGAGGACTAGCCCATTGCCCAACAAAAGAAACGGTGGACTAATAGGTTTGTTTTTTTAAAATCTAACAACGTCACATTAGGGTTACAGAAGAGGCGAGAAGCGGCCAACAGATAAGGGCGAGAAGCGGCAATCACCATATCAGAGCCGGTCAAGGTGAAGAAGGCTCACGAAAACTTTTGAAAACGGGAGACTCAACTCCTTCCTTACTTCTTTTCTTCGATTGTGTGGATTTCATGAGCCGACCAAGTCTCTCTCTTTTTTTTTTTTTTTCTTTCAGAGGCAAACTGATTTAGATGCAATCTGAAATCAGTTGAACTTGTTTAAACTTGTAAAGATTAAAGGCTTTAGAGCTTGATTTTTAAGTGTAATTGATGGTTCCGAAGAACCCAAACAACAAGTTTGTTCAGAAACAATAAACAAACTTATCGCAAAGTGCCGAAGAAGCCAAAAACAGGGTTTTAAGGGAACGGAAAAGCGCGGTTAACTCGCGAGGCGTGATCAAGCGGAGGTGAAGCTCCAACACATAGTTGTTGATTAAGAAAAACAGAAGCAGTTTGAGGGGTAACTTCTACCATTTTTTATTTTGTTTTATATTTTTTCAGAAAGTGTTCCACCATTGGTGAAAGTAGAAAAAATCAAGTTTTGTTTTCTTCACAGGAAGAAGCAGGATGAATTAGATGAAAATATTTTCCTTTTTATTGATTTTGGGAGTTGTCCCATTCTTGTAAGAGATTGAGAAGATAAGAAAAGAGGGGGTTTCCCTTTGATTTGTCATGAATGAGGATTTTCCTCTTGTGAACAGTAGAGAGAGTTTTGTCTCTCCGCATTGTGGGGTTTGTTATTTTGATTGTACATGTGTTTCTTATTAGTAGTTGATGAAAAAGGTTGGGTAGTAATTACTCGGATAACATGACCCTTACATCGTAGCGTAAAAGATCAACGGGAACCTTCGGAAGGTCAAGCAATACAGTCCAATAGAAAATTTGAAAGCAAAACTAGTTAAATATTCCGCAATAGAGTTCGTCTCGCGATAGGCATATTTATCGTGTAAATCTATTATTCCATTTTCACGTCAGAATTCATTCTCTCACTTTTTTTTATCATTCATTATTAATTTAAAACATTAGTGAAGTTGTAATACTAATACTCTTACCTTTTTCTACCAAATCCAAATAATCACATCCACAATAAACGGTGGGCGTTTTTTATTTTAGGAAAATTCCGGATGGTACCCCTGTGGTTTGGAGTTTTCCGGATTTTGACCAAGAGTTTTTTGTAGTTCTAATGGTACCCTTAAACTTTACATTATTCCTGATTTCGCCCAACTTCATTAAATTGGCCAAACAATCCTTATCTTTAAATAATAAAAAAATAAAATTAAAAGAAAAGAAAGCAAGCAAATACTATTCGTTCCACGCCTTCGTTTCAGATCTTCGTTACGCTCCATATCCAACAAAGACGGCGAAATTCGTTCCACATCTTCGTTACTCTCCATCGATCTCCAAGGAAGACCAACAGCGTCCTAGCATTATCGTTGCCGACTAGCGGCACCGGCCTCATAAAAGGATCCCTCTCTCCTCTAGGTTTAGTTGTGTCGACTAGCGACAATGGCCTACCGTTCTGTGTATTAGATTGGAATTGTGATGAAGAAAGGGATGAGTAGTTTTGTTGACAGTAACAACGTTAGTTTTATACTCGCAAGAAATTAGAATGGATAATGATGATATACATCTAACTGTTCAATTTCTCAATTTCTTAAAGAAATAATCGATATGATTTAGTTCAGCATTCATGTCCAATGCTATAATAAAAATATAAGTCTACAACATTCATGAATTGCACTTTTGTTGAGCTTATCATCTACCAATCCTAATTTATATAGAGTATTGACCGAGAATCATTATATTCTCATACCTGATTCTGTAATTTCTTTCTTTTCCCACCTAATTAGAAAGTAAAAGGAGAGATTAGAAGACAAACTAGAATCAATTAGGCTTAAAATGAAGCATGATCCCTACTCGCAATCTCCTTCCCGCAGTGATTTTTCATGGATTCGGGTGTAAAGTAACGAGTAAAAAGAGTTCCCAAGAAAGAAACCGAGCCGCCGTCGGTAGACGCAACTAAACATGGAGGAGAGGGGGAGCTTTTTTTTTATCAGGACGCCATTGTTAGTCGACAACGAGAATGTTAGGTTGTCGTTGGCCTTTGCTGGAGATGGAAAGTAACGAATATGTGGAACGAAGACGATCTGGAACGAAGATGGAAGACAATCTGGAACGAAGATGGAAGATCTGGTTGCTTTCTTTTCTTTTAATTTTTTTAGTTTTTTTTTTATAATTTAAAGATAAGGATTGTTTGGCCAATTTAATGAAGTTGGGCAAAATCCGGAATAGTACAAAGTTTAAGGGTACCATTAGGACTACAAAAAACTCTTGGGCAAAATCCGGAAAACCCCAAACCACGAGGGTACCATCCGGAATTTCCCTTTATTTTAAGATGTTATAAAAAAAAAGTCATTTTGTAATTTTTGTTTTTTCGGTAATTTGGGGTTTCATTAAATATACAAATTTTTTATTTATTTATTTATTAACTTTTATGAACTAAAGCTTCAAACATCATAGAAATGCATGAAACGATGTTATTGGATAATAATTTGGTCAGTAGATGATTGAAATGCACAAAATTGGGAATATACTATGTTGAACATGTTGATTTTGGTTCAAATCAAGAACCAATGTAAAAATAATATTTTCACGTCGGGAGCCAATATAAAATAGCTTTTTCAGTTTGGAAGGCAAAGTAAACAAAAGCATTTTTATATAAAAAAACAACCCAAAATAATATCAACCATCAACATTCAACCCAAAATATTATAAACGCTAAAAATTATTAAAGCGATAAAAACTATCAACATATTTACTAAAAAATAATATGTCATACTTTTCCGGCAATAATACTAACTCTGACGATGATGTGGCACCCGGAATCTTACATGTAATCAAAAAATGAATTAATTGTGTGATATGGATTTTATTTTTTAAAATCAATTTAATAACATTTTTTTAAATATAAATTAAGTTCTTTATTAATTATTATATTTAAATTATAATTTTTGGAGAAGATTGGTAATTTAAGGCACTTTTTGTAACTTGTACACTAACTAGGCTCCTCTATTTTTTGCCTAAAATTTTAAATCTAAAAATAATTAATTAAAGGGGCATAAAGTGAAAACGTAAAATATAACCCTATAAAATCATCAAATCCCACATCCGAAGCGGTTAGGGTTTCTCTCAATTCCAGATCTGAACTCGTTCTTCTTCAACCTTTGTACTAAGTTATGGACAATCACAGAGATGATTGAAAGGATTTTCTTGTATTGATTTTCTTGACTGTTTACATAAGATGATAGGATATATATATAGATACATGTAATGGGCTATGGGTTTTACAGTCATTGTGGGTTGTATACTCTACTATGCCCCCTCGAGCTGAACGTCCCTTAAGAGACAGTTTAGATCGCATCAGTTTGAAGCGAGTAGAGGCGAGTGGTTTGGTGAGAGCCTCTGCAATTTGATCAGCGGAGGTGATAAAGGCAACTTGAAGTGTCTTGGCAGCCACTTTTTCACGCACAAAGTGGTCGTCCAGTTCAATGTGCTTTGTTCTTTGATGAAAAACTGGGTTTGCAACAAGCTAGATAAGTAGCCCCGAGGTTATCCCACCAGAGGATAGGAGGTTGATGAAGAAGCACCCTCAGGTCTGCTAGAAGGTGTTGTAGTCATATAAGTTCACAGGTTGTCTGTCCAAGGGCACGATACTCCGCCTCTGTAGATGAGCGAGTGATAGTGGGTTGTTTCTTGGAGGACCAGGACACTAGTGAAGATCCAAAATAGACACAGTAGGCAGCGGTGGATCGTCGATCAGTGTGATCACCTGCCCAGTCAGCATCACAGAATCCAGAAAGAGTAGGGGAGGAATTAGAGGAAAGATGGAATGACAAAGAGATAGTGGAGTTAAGATAGCGTAAAATACGCTTGATGGTTTTCTGGTGAATTTGACGAGGATTATGCATAAATTGGCACACCTTGTTGACAACAAAATAAATGTCTGGACGAGTGAATGACAGATATTGCAAGCTCCCAGCTACACTCTTGTACATAGAGACATCAGGGAAAGAGGGAGAAGATGTGGATGTGAGATCATAATTTGTAGATTGGAGTGGTGACAGGTTTAGAGTTGTGCATATTGGTAGTTTGAAGCAATTGACGGACGTATTTGGATTGGGAAAGGTTAAAATCCAGAGGTGGAAGAAATAACGGGCGATCTAGATCGAGGAGAAACTTCAACTACTTCTTTTTGATCGTTTGAGATGGATCAAATGTAGAATTTGGGTGGCGGAAGCGTTTGGTTGATCCTTCAAAAGGATCCTCGAGATGAATGCTTAGATCAAAGACTAGATCCAAGATAAGAACTTTAAGATGATGGAAGAGGAAGTGATGCCTAAACTAAGTAAGAGGGTTTTCCTTCTCAATACTTAGTATTCAACTTAGACATATTTTTACAAATGAGTCAAGTCATCCTTATATAGTGGATGGAGGCCATACAAAGAGTCTTAACATAAATGATGGGATTAAATGTCGGAATTAAGTTCCGAATATGAAAAGGATCCTAAAATATGAAAGGTCGGAACTTAATTCACGGAATTAAGTTCCGAATATAAAAAGACTTATTATTAAATAGCCGCATAATAATAAATGTCTTCAAAATGTGCGGGTCCTTCTAGCCGGAAACACGGATGGCATCGCCATCCGGGGGCGTATCATTCTCCTCCTCTTAAATGTGAAACGTCCTCGTTTCACCGTCAAAAAAGAAAGGAGTCACTTGAAGAACAAGACCCTTGAAAATCAAAACCGAATGCACATTGTCGGGCGGCTTGGACTTGTAGTCCTTCAACATTGTGGCTTTGCGGCGTTTGTTGAATATGTAATCCCTCAAGGTGGCGGTGCTATGGAGTTTGTCTCTTATGCCGTAACTAGTCTTGACTTTGAACGGCGGAGCCATGCTGAAAATATGGAACGGCAAGATGAGGGATAAGTGAGTGGGCATCATAAAGACAAACCTCGAATCAGCCGGCTCAAATTGGTTTTCCATCAACAAAATGGTACCGTTGTCGGGGTTGGATTCTTTTTCACTCTCAAAAATGGCTTCGTCGTTGTCATCTTCAAAGAATTTGGCATGTAATGGATTGACCAATTGAATCGGAAATGCCCGGAAGACCTCTTGAATGATGACTTTTGCCACTTCTTTGACTTCGTCACACAATGGTTGGACAACCAACTCACTCCTTGGTTGTGAAACCGCTTGAGGTTCTTCTTGTTGCGTGGACGTCGTGTGGGCAAGAAGTTGTGCCCTCAAAATCTGAATCTCACGCTTTAGATCATCATTTGTTGCCTTGAGCACAACCAACTCTTCTTGGGCATTGTCATCAACTTGAGCACGCCATTGGGGAACAACATTGACAACGTGTTCATGATTAGCACGCCGTCTTGGGTCGCTATAAGTATCCTCCAAATAAGCTTGTCGGTATGGATACCGTTGGTGCCCTTCCATGGAATAATTCGGCCGTGGTGGGTCCGGAGGATTTGGAGGAGGCAACCACTCCTCGTCCTCATAATATTGTCTCCGTCGGTTTTGTTGATGCCGCCGTTGCCTCTTTGTGGCCGCTTTGAGATTTAGTTCATGTGGAGAAGGCAACCATTCTCCATATAAATCAAACTGATTTTCATCATCATAGAACATGATGAATGATGAAGAACACTTGAAGATCTTCGAAGAATACCGAAAAACGCTTGAATATCTTCAAAGAACACCGAAGAGCAGTTGAAGATCTTCGAAGAACACCGAAGAACACTTGAAGATATTCAAAGAACACCAAAGAAAAAAAAATAATTTTGTGAAGAACAATCAAGAACACAAGTAAAGAACTTGACCTCGATCCCGAGCTCTGATACCAATGATAGAATATAACGGGCGATCTAGATCAAGGAGAAACTTCAACTACTTCTTCTTGATCGTTTGAGATGGATCAAATGTAGAATTTGGATGGAGGAAGCGTTTTGTTGATCCTTCAAAAGGATCCTCGAGATGAATGCTTGGATCAAAGACTAGATCCAAGATAAGAACTTTATGATGATGGAAGAGGAAGTAATGCCTAAACTAAGTAAGAGGGTTTTCCTTCTCAATACTTAGTATTCAACTTAGACATATTTTTACAAATGAGTCAAGCCATCCTTATATAGTGGATGGAGGCCATACAAAGAGTCTTAACATAAATGACGGGATTAAATGTTGGAATTAAGTTCCGAATATGAAAAGGATCTTAAAATATGAAAGGTCGGAATTTAATTCACGGAATTAAGTTCCAGAATTAAAGTTCCGAATATAAAAAGACTTATTATTAAATAGCCGCATAATAATAAATGTCTTCAAAATGTGCGGGTCCTTCTAGCCGGAAACACGGATGGCATCGCCATCCGAGGGTGTATCAATAGCTAAGGTCACCCAGATCTTTAACTGAGAAGTGAGAAGATAGGGAAGAGATGAATTTGGTGGCAAGGGAATTGGAGGAAGCAATGACTAGTATATCATCAACATATACCAACACAAACACAGTCTCAGAGTGGGCTTGATAGGTAAACAAAGAGGTGTCAGTTTTGGATAGTGTAAAACCAAGGTGAAGAAGGGTGTCACTGAGCTAAGAATACCAGGCTCGAGGAGCTTGGTGTAATCCATAGAGAGACTTATGTAATTTACATATGTGATTGGGGAATTGTGGATGAACGAACCCTGGTGGTTGATGTATGTAAACGTCTTCGTTCAATTCACCATGGAGGAATGCGTTCTGTATGTCTATCTGCCTGACTGTCCAATTCTTCATTGCAGTAAGGGAAAGAACAAGGCGAATTGTTGAAGGTTTTATGACCGGGCTAAAGGTTTCTATAAAGTCTATGCCAAGAATTTGATTGAAACCTTTGGCAACGAGGCGAGCTTTCCTGCGTTCGAGGGTTCCATCAGCGTGTCTTTTGGTCTTATAGACCCATTTAACACCAAGGGGATTGACTTTGGGATTTGATGGAACAAGGGACCACGTATGAGTGGATAGAAATCATGAAATTTATGAGACACGACATCTCTCCATTTGGGGAATGATGAGGCTTGTTTGAATGAAGTAGGCTCCTCTGGGGTAAGAAGGGTGGAGGAAGAAGACGGTGAAAGCCAAGGAATTGTGCCGTCTGTTCTCACCAGGGGTTTGAAAATTTGATTTTAGGCTCGGGTGGAGATCGTTCTTGTAGGCATGGGAGGTGCTGGGCTTGGTGTGTTTGAAGGTGGGCTTTCGGTCTCAGAGGATAGGGGATTTGGAGGACTGGGTTGAGTAGAGGATGAAAGTGGGGAGATCTGATTTGAAGACTGATGTAGAGGGGAAGAAATGATAGGCTGAGATGGTGGGCTTGGGGATGTATGGGCTTGTGGGGACAAATGTTGTATTGACGGGGGATCTAAATGCCAAGCAATAGTGGGTTGTGGATGAGCTGAAGTTGGCCCAGTAGTGATGGGTTGGGGAGTGTGTTTGAACGGAAATTGAGACTCGTGAAATATAACATCCCAAGACAAATAAAGTCTATTTGAGATGTAATCAAGGCAAATATATCCCCCTATGATTTGGAGCATAACCCAAGAAAACACAAGGTTTAGAGCGAAAATTTAATTTGTGGGAATTGTAAGGTCGAAGGTTCGGAAAGCAAAGAGAGCCAAAAGTTTTGAGGGTTTTGAGGTTAGGAGGATGGTTGTAAAGAGCATGATATGGTGATGAGTTGTTTAATGTGGGTGTAGGGAGTCTATTTATTAGATAGATGGCGGTTTCGAAAGCATAATCCCAAAAGGAGAGTGGTAATGAAGAATGGGCTAAGAGGGCAAGGCCGGTGTCAACAATATGGTCGATTTTCAATACTTCTATTTTGTGGATGTGAATATGGACAAGTGAGAAGATTATTGATCTCATGTTGAGTAAAAAAAGACTTAAGAGGTTTAAATTGGGTGCCACCATCGGTTTGGATAGACTTGACTTTCGATGAAAAATAATTTTCAATAAAAACAATGAAAGCTTGCACATATGAAGTGGTGGTTGATTTACTAGACATAGGAAAGATCCACAAGAAATTTGTAAAGTCATCTAAAATAGATAGGTAAAATCGGTGCCCTCTTGAGGATGTGGTGTGGGCCGGTCCCCAAAGATCCATAAACAAAAACCCAAAGGCGTGGGCTGCCCGGGTAGGAGAAGGTGGGTGAGGGAGCGCGTGAGCTTTGGCTTGCGAACAGGAGATGCAGAGAAAATGGGCAACATCAGAGTTAGGGCAAGGAACAGAAATTGAACAAAGCATTTGTTGAGTGGTTCTTGGTGATGGATGACCAAATCGGGAGTGCTAGAGTTGAAAGGTGGAAAGGGTTGTGAGGTGTGCTTGTGGGGAAGTCTTCAGAGCAGTCAGGGGAAGGACATACAGACCATCCTCAATGGTGCCTTGAAGAAACGTTTCCAGGGAGCGTCGATCCTTCACAAAAAAATAATCCCGGTAAAATTCAAAGAATACTGATTATCAATATAGAATTGTCGAACAGAGAGAAGATTCTTATTAATTGAAGGAACATGAAGAATATTCTTGAAGGAGAAGGATGATGAAGGAGATTGAGGTGAAGAGAAGAAAGTTGAACCGTAATGCTGAATGGGCAAGGAAGAACCATCACCAATCGACACTGTATCCGTGCCATTGTAGGACTGTGCATCAAATGGAAGATTGTGAATGTCAGGCGTGAAATGGTTTGTTGCAGTTGTGTTTGGAGTCCATTCTGAAGACGAGTTGTGTGCTTGGAATGAGGATGGAGCTGGAGCCTGGTAAGATTGATTAAATCGATGCCAACATTGCAAGGCCGTATGGCCTGGTTTGGAGCAAACTTGACATACAGGACGTGTATCTGGCTGTCCTGTGAAGATGGTGTTGTTTCTGCCAGGAGGAAGCCCTCTGTTGTGAACCGGGTAGCTATTGTAGTAGTTGTTGTTCCCTCTACCCCGTCCTCTAGTATTCTGAGTGGTGTTGTTTTTGTTGGAGTTTTGATTTTGATTCTGGTATCCTCTGTTTCGGCCTCTGTTATTGCTGGAGTTGTTTTCTGAGGAGTTGGTAGTGTAGGAGGAGTTAGCAGACATATTTGGTATGGATGAAGAGGATGTGGAGTGATAGAGAATGCGAGCTTCGTGATCAAGGAGGATAATATCATGGTTGATGTGGGTAAAAAGGGTTGGGTGCTAAGATAAGTGATTATAGGGTCATATTTGGGTGAAAGACCAGTAAACAAGGAAGCAGCAAATTCAGTTTCAGAAACTTGTTGGCCTGTTGTCTAAAGGGAGGATACAAGGGATTTGACCTTGTTAAAGAAAGAGGTGATAGAATCACCTCCTTTCTTCACAGTGGCAAGTTGGAAGCGAGTTTGGAGAACATGAACACTGGAACGACCTGTGTAGAGCTCATGAAGGGTCTGCCAAACGTCTTTGGTGGTGGTGCAGCCAGTTACTTGTGTAAGGACTTCCTCAGTGAGGGATGAGGTAAGGATGGCTAGGACAAGGTGGTCTCTATTAAGCCAGTCCAGCTGAGATTGAGATGGGGTGGAGGTATTGGGAGATGGAGGAGGGTATGGAAGAGTTCCATCAACATGGCCAAATAGATTGTAGGCTCTAAGAACAGGAATGACCTGAGTCTTCCAGAGAGGGTAATTTTCAGAAGAAAGTTTAATGTTTATGAAGTTGGAGAAGCCAAGGAGGGGCGTATGTGGGATGGTGACTGAAGGTGGTGTTGGTGGTGGTGGTGTTGGTGGTGGGGATCGGTTGTTTGGAGAGGAAGAGGATGAGTTGTCGTCTAACATTGTGTGAGCAAAAGAAGTTTTTAATGGGCGTTTGTCCTTTGTGCCTCCTTTGATACCATACTAAGTTATGGACAATCAAAGAGATGATTGAAAGGATTTTCTTGTATTGATTTTTTTTGTTGTTTACATAAGATGATAGCATATATATATATATATATATATATATATATATATATATATATATATATATATATATAGTTCAAGTGAGGAGAGGGTTTGTAGATAGGAATTAGGAGGGCTGTAAGCCATTGGATGGATTTAAATCAAGGGCTCTCACACGCTCATCATTAATGTCATTTTTGTAAATTGACTTAAAATCTGAAAAAATACGCTTACGTTCAAAATAGTCATCGGTGTTCATACTTTTATATGTCATTGTTCATGTTTTTATACATCGGTGTTCATAGTATTTTTATTCATCAAAGTGCATATCCATTTATTTTTTTTTGTTCATTTTATAATGCATAGATGTTCATTTACAGTATATAACCACAAAAAAAAAATAAACTCACCACAAAACGTTAAAAGATGATCATAATATGTTATGTATGTGTCAAAGTTATAGATAAGTCATTGGTGTTCATACTTTTATACGTCATTGTTTATGTTTTTATTCGTCAGTGTTCATACTTTTTATGTCATTGTTCTTGTGAATATTATAAATCATTTTTCTATAAGGCATTTTGCCGAACAGTTTGCGTGCACACTAAAAGGAGCATATAGATTATTCAATTGGAGCTATTAGACCAACTCAACATATGTATATACATGTATTTTCTCAATCAAACTTATCAAACACAAAATGATTCAAACAAATTTGATTTCGAACACAAACATCAATCATAATGAAACCTAAACCTTAAGAATGAAAATCTAAACAGTGATAGTAGAAATTCTAAGAAACAAAACCTGAATCGTCTTGTATTCTCTTTGATTTCACAATTTTTTATGTAATCGATCTTTGAATATTATAAACACAATTTTAAAGAAAAGTATAATTTTCAAAAAAAAAATGAATATCATACTATAAACAGCATACTTGTAAAAAAAATGAATACATACTTGTAAAAAAATGAGCATCATATTTTATTAACACGATTTGAAAGAATAGTATAATTTTCAAAAAAAAATACAAAAAATATGTTTTAAAAAAATACAAAAATGAACAATTAATGTTAAAAAATGAACAGTTAGTGTTGAGAAAAAATGAACATTTATTGATAAAATATGAATAATGACTCTTTTAAAAATAAACACATACTTATAAAAATATGAACACCAATTTTTATTTACAAAAAGAAAATCTGGAAAGAAAAATGTGACGTGGCATGCCACATGTCACCACCCCGACTCTCCTCATTCCTATCTGCAAGGGTCCTCCTCACCAGAACTGGGCTATGGGCTTTACAATCATTGTGGGATGTATACTCTACTACTTTTTCGCAGTCATTCGTCTTTGTCTTCTTCGTCTTGCCCATACCGACTGCATCTTAGAACCGCATACTGAAAACCTGAGTCGGAACCGCCTGTAACTAGGCCCCTCGCTGGGAAGAACCGTCAAGGAAACCTACAGGTCCATCTTTTACGTCCCTCTCTCATCTTTTTCGGTTTTTCTCTTTCCTTACTACAATCTTAAAAGTGAAGAACGGCCGGGAAGAACCGCCAAGGAACCACCGGGAAGATTCGTCGAAGGGACCCACGGAAGTTCCATTACTCCAGTTCGGTCTGCCCAGAGTTCCGGGGGTCTTGAGCTTGCACACGTGGCGATGAGTGTGAGTTTGCTCATGGAGTTTTTGAGATTTGGCTTCATCATGGAAGTTACGGTACTGTAACTTTGTAAGGATGGGAGAAATTGTAAAAGAAAGTATATTTTTTTTGCTCAATCTCCAAATTCGCGTGCTTCCTTCCGTGACATTTGACGCCACCTTGTTGCACCGCCTCATCTCCATTGAAGCCAATTGGTTAGGGTTTTGGTCAATTTATGGTAATTTACAATAAATAACCTATGTATTACACTGTTGACCTAAATTTTTGTAATTTGCAAGTTTGTCCCTAAATAGATAATGACATAAAATAACCCATATTTTTTAATTACATAAAATGTCGAGAGTTTTGAAAGTTCACAAATTGCCCCAATTTATTTAATTTTTAAATTTGATCCAACTTTATAAATACGAGATATAGCTACATTTTTTATAGTTATAATTGGGCTTGTGTAGCTCGATGAACTTGAAATTGTGTAATCAAATCTTATGTAAATGACGGACTTGTGTAAATGAAGGACTTGTGTAAATGACGGGCTTGTGTAAATCGATGGACATGAACTTGCATAATCAAACCTTGTGTAAATGACGGACTTGTGTGAATGACGGACTTGTGTAATTGAAATTATGTATTAGAATTGTATATCGTGTATGAACAAGAGAATACACGAAGTTCAATTAATCCAGTTGGTATAAGGGTGGGCCTGTCGTTCAGAGTTCGATACTTTTTTGTCACTAATTTTTTTTGTCACAAACAAAAAGTGCATGCTTAGCCAACTCACGCTAATTTTTGTCACTAATTTTTTTTATAAAGTTTTTTAAAAAATTATAAAAATATTATTTTTGAAATAGAAAATTTTGTTATATATATATATATATATTTAAAATAAATGGTTTTTTAAAACTTTTTTGGGGAAATTTTTAATTTTTTTCAATATATTTTAACTAGTTTTTGATATGAAAAAATATTTTTTGTTAAAATTAGTTAAAATATATTAAAAAAACCTTCCAAAAAAAGTACAAAAAATTATATATTTAAAAAATATATATAAAAATAGTTACAAAATTATATTTTTTAGATATTAAATGTTATTAACTTGATTTAAAACAATACAATTCCCATCAACATAATTATTTTTTGATGACTTGTAAGATTCCGGTTGTCACATCATTGTCAGAGTTAGGACTTTTTACCGGAAAAATAAGACATTATTTTTGGTAAATATGTTGATAGTTTTTATTGCTCTTGATAATTTTCAAAGTTTGTATTATTTTGGGTTGAATGTTGATAGTTAATATTATTTTGGGTTATTTTTCGTTTTTATTTTGAGATCCAATTAGAATGTTCAATTCGTATATTAACTCATTGTGTGATTATTTTATGTTTAAATAAATAAATATATATATATATATATATATATATATATATATATATATATATATATATATTTGTAATTTATGAAAAGTAAAGACCATACTTTCATTTTTAGTGAGCTACAACTTTTTTTTACATTAACCAATCATGTAGTGTAAATTGTCGATTGATTTGGGAGTACTTGAGAATTGAGATAAGATAGGAACACAAAATTGACAATAACAGTGTTGCTAACAAAATAACAATCGTATCAGTATGGACAATCAAAATGACAACAGGGGTCAATCTGTGACTCCTACTCGGACGCATTTTGAATAGTATTTCTTTCGAACTTCACTATAGCAAATTCAGGCATATAATGTTATAGGAAGTCCACAATTCAGACATATAATTTTGTGTAACTTCTCATCACAAGTCACGACCAAGTAAAGTAATCTACACAGTCTCTTAATCCATGGAAAATTGTAAATGAGAATGTGAATAAAACGGTGAAAAATGAGACTGAATAAGAAAAGAAATTGACTTAGCTCGCTAGCTACAATGTGTTGTTTGACCGTGATTACCGCCTCAAGCAGAGCAGCATCCTCCACCCTGATTCCCTGATGTATCAGCGACGTTAATGGCTGTCCCTTGACCAGGAAGGTGTCCAGAAGCTTCTTGAGCTGCCAAAGCCTTCTTACTAACTATGTGATAGATCTCTGTCAAGACAGTCTGAAATGCCTTCTCAACGTTGACAGCTTCCAATGCGGATGTTTCAAGGAATGAGAGCCCTTCCTTCTCTGCCAAAGCTCTTCCATCCTCCTCTGAGATTGCTCTAAGATGCTTCAGATCTGACTTGTTTCCAGCCATCATGATGACAATGTTCGAATCCGCGTGATCCCTCAATTCGCGAAGCCACCTCAGTACATTGTCAAACGTTTGCCTCTTTGTTATGTCATAGACAAGGAGAGCGCCCACAGCACCTCTGTAATATGCACTGGTTATCGCTCGGTATCGCTCTTGCCCTGCAGTGTCCCATATCTGTGCCTTGACTGTCTTTCCTTCAACCTGTTGTCAAAGAAGAAAGCATATTTTAAGTGCATAAAACGTGATTTAATAAGCTACTGTACTAGATACCAGATCAGCTTCAGAAAGAGGGAGATAAGAATTAGATATGAGTTGGATTTGGCGGATATGCATCAATTCTTGAGTATCTTCTTCAGTGGAAGACCCCCTCCAATTGAAAGAACTGCTAAATTATACATATCCTACTGCACAATGATGATTCCTTCTTAAGCTAATTCTACTACAGAAATCAATCTTGATCATAAGATTAGACGTCAGAAACTATACAACCAAGCTAAAAAATCTCGCCAATCCTCCTTGAATGTATTTGGTGAAAATGAACATCCAGAAACTCCAACAATTCAAATTTGCGCTTCATCCACGTTCAACAATTATTAAAAAATGTAAAGCAACTGAACACAATCATGAATACATAAAGAAAATGGAAAAGAAAACAGTGCAAAACTGCAACCTCGTCCACAATCAAATCGACGAAAACACATTCCCTTCAATGACATCGATACAACAAAACAACTAGTCGACGTCAACAATTTCGATTTTCAAACAATCCGACGACAACTACAACGTGATATTAGACATAAGAAAACAGAAACGAACAGCGATGATGAGAGATTGACCTGCAAAGTCCGAGTAGCAAACTCAACGCCGATAGTGGATTTGGAGTCCAAACAGAATTCGTTCCTTGTAAACCTAGAGAGTATATTGGATTTACCAACACCAGAATCTCCGATCAAAACGATCTTAAACAGGTAGTCGTATTCGTGATCTACTCTATTCGCCATCAAGACTTCAAGATCTGCCAAAGACAAAGTTCAGATCCAAAGTCGTAGATCAATCAGACAAAGACAAGTCAGGGAGAAACAAATTTTACATAGACAATAAGATTAAACAAGAATCATCAGAAAAAACCTAGCCATAAGAAACAATTGAAACATTTGACCTACCTAATTGGCCAAAATTGTGAGTAATGTGGAGAATTCGCTACTGCAAAAGTACCACGGACTGCGAGGCGAAGAAACTGCCAATATGAAATGGAGCAAACGATCGCGAAATGAAGGATTATTCGAAACGGCCAAATTCGAAGAGGAATAAGAAGAAAATGCTTATTTTTAATAGGAAAAAAGAAAGAATATGTATATTTACCGGGAAATATTAAAAAGGAAATCCGCTGGCAGTGCGATGGATATTTACGAGGGGCAGAGCAGGGGATGAGTGGGGAAGCATATTTGTCCTTGCCAGTGCGATGAAAATATGGGCTAATTACATTTTTCGTTCTGATGTTTTTGAAGGGTTGCAATTATGGTTATTAATATTTACTTTCTCCCTATAATGTCTCAAATTTGTAAATCTTCCGTTAATATTGTGGTAGCATAACGTTGAAAAATTAATTCCGAAACTTTATTGGAGCAAAATAAAATTTATGACTATCATACAACAATCCCAAAACATTTAATAAAGAAGAAAAAATATACAATTTTGTAAGATAAATTAATTATAAACAACATTGTCGAGAACTGTGATGATTGTTTTTTAAATATAGTCATTGTTTAATTTTTTTTGTTTTTTATAATGGAAATTGGTTCGATCCATATGTGGCGCGCCGACTATTGGATCGAAAAATGATCGGCAGACGGACTAACCGTCATGAAAGACGACAACAAATGCGAAAATTGCAAACACAAAAATAGATCATACAAACCCGAATGCAGGGACGTCTCCAAGGGAAAGCAGAATGATATAGTCAGTCGGAAGCGACGAACATGAACGCTCATTTTCGAAGAAAGTACACGATCAGATTTGGACTACAAAAGAGCCGTCAGGAGTCGATCACACATCACGCCCCCTTCTTGACAATACTCTGACCCTCACCAAAGACAATATCAAAATAGAGAAGACGAAGCAGCAAAGTACGGATATCGTGATATAAAATGTAGTCATTGTTGAGTTCATTGGTTTTGATTTTCTGTCAATATATTCTATGGATTAATCTTACCCCTTCAATAACCGATCAAAATATTTGTTGTAATTTTTTTACTTATAATATCTCTCATTTTAAATTGAAATTAGAATAATATCTCATATTATGTATGAATAAAAATATAATAAGATATTTCAAAAAAATAAATTTCATATGTCATTAAAAATATAAGGATGAGTTGGCTAAGTAGGCTGAGTTTCGAACTTTGGATGACAGACCCTCTCTCTCCACCCTTATAACTAATTAAATTTTGTGTATTCTTTTAATGATACACAATATTAATACACAATTTCAATTACACAATGTTAATACATAATTTCAATTACACAATGTACACAAATCCGTCATTTACACAAGCCTGTCATTTACACAAGTCCGTCATTTACACAAGTCCTACACAAGTCCGTAATTTACACAAGGTTTGGTTACACAAGTCCAAGCTCATCGAGTTATCCAAGCCCAATCATAACTATAAAAAAATGTAGGTAATATCTCGTATTTATAAAGTTGGGTTAAATTATGTAATTAAATAAATTGGGCCAATTGGTGAACTTTTAAACTTCGGCCCTTTCTTGCATTTGAAAAATATGGATCAATTTAAGTAATCGTTTAATAAAAGGCCAAATTTGCAAATTTTTAAAAATTTGGGCCAATATTAGGGTTTTTATTGGAAATTGCCACAAAACTTCATATGCCGCATGACATGACTCCAAAAGTTGTAGGTGAGTTGATAATGGAAGCTAGTTATTTGGGATAGCCTTGGTCTAAAAAATTAAATTTCATAGCGCCTATCTCCATGGAACCACGCGGTGAAGACAGAAACTCTCCATTCGATACCGGGCTCAGGGACAGGCCAGTGGCGCCCGTCTTCGTCACTAGGGTGTACCTTCCTCACTCGTGGTGCCTTCCTCGCTTGAAAATGGAGAGTAGTGAAAACGATGCGTTTTAGATCTTGAACGCATGACTCGCCTGCCGCTTCCTGTTGCTGGTCCCACGGCTCATGACTCGCCTGCTGCTTCGTCACTATGGTACACCTTCTTCGCTCGCGGTGCCTCCTCCTACGACTCAAGACTCGCCTGATGCATTTCAGATCTAGAATGTACGATTGTTTCTACGGAAAAAATATAATAAATCTGGCTTGCATATCCATGGCCGGCGAGGACAACGTGACAGCGACGATGGAGAAACTTTGGGTGACTATTGCGAAGGGCTGCAGATCCATGACTGAATCTTCTTAGTTCACTGATACTCGGCGGCGGCGGCACCAGGTTTGTTCTGCAACCGCCATTCGCGAAGGTTTGTCCTGCAACCACGGGGGCTGAGAGAAACCCTAAATGGAAGTGAAATCTTGCGATTGAGTGATTTTATAGGGTTTAGAATATTAATTTCCCCTTATACCCCTTCAATTATTTATTTTTAGATTTAAAAATTTAGGTCAAAAATAGAAGGGTCTAGTTAGCCTACACTAAACAAAAAGCTAGAATGTTGTCAAGTCGAAATACCATTTTTTTTTTTTTGAAAATGAAAAGCGGTTCGAATTATTAGATGGCGCGCCGTCTAATGGGTCGAAAGGTCGAAAAAGATCGGTAGACGGATAAAACGTCGAGAAGGGACACAAACAAAGGAGAAAATATATACACAAAAATATACCAAAAAAACCCGAAAGTAGAACAGTCTTCAAGGGGAAAGCAAAATAATCCCCCAGCAGGAGACAACGAGCATAAATGTTCATCTTCGAAGGAAGTACACAGGTAGGAAGCTTGGAGAACAACTATGGACACCTCAGATTTGGACTGCAACAGAGCCTTCAGGAGTTGATCACAAATCCACGTCCCCTTCTCGACAAACACTCGAAATCACCATCCAAAGATAGCACCAAACCTCATCTCTTCTCGTCCCATGTCAAGCCCTACTTCGGAAGGTCAAGCAATACGGTTAAACCAAATGGAAAAGATAAAGCTAGATAATCAACAACGAAGTTTGCCTCGCGGTAGGCATGACATAACTGGATAATCCAATTCTTTTTAACAAAGTCATGGCATCTACGTGCCACACTAAAAAGCGGATGGTGATGGGAAAGTTGGCGTTGAAGGAGGGAAATTATCAGTGTGAGTTAGATTCCAAGACAACTTTACGGTATCCACCCACCCAAGCAATCTGAAGGCCATATAAAACACCTCATAGCTCGTCCATGAGCACAATACACAACTCAAGATTAATACCAAAACCCCGCAACCAATCCCACCCTATGATTTCTTACACGACAATCAGTAGACGCTAAACCGTCTTGATTTCTTGAACCGTTAGTATTCACCTTGACGAAGTCCATTTGAGGATGAATCCAGCTTATGTACTCAACCATGATACAGAATGAGAAGAAACTTGATCATCACGCCTCGCGCCTCACCCCGAGGTGCGCGCCTCATAGGGATATGTCCAAAGACTCAAAAAAACACAATAAAAAACTCCTAAGAAGACTGAAAAATGAGGGGTTGCAGAAAAGGACACACGAACCAAAGGAAGAACTTGAAGAAGGCTATTGCAGAACCAAAGAAGGTTGTAGAAGGAGAACCGAAGAAGAGAGGTTGGATAAGAAGAACCAAAGGAAGAAACTGAAGAAGGCTAGCAAAACTTACCTGTCCACCAAAGGAAGAAAAGGGTTGCAACTTGTAGAAACGAGGAGTTGAAGAAAGAACCAACGAAGAGAAGGGAGAAAAATTAAACATGTAGTTGTGTAGTCTTTATTCTGTCAATCTGTTGTGATGATAAGTTAGAAAAGATTGGAAAAAGGGTGTGGAGAAGGAAAAAAAAAAGTGGATCAACCTAGTTGAAAAAAGGCCTAAAAAGCCCCAATGCTCCTAATTTGATGAGTCTGATGTACCTACAGGAGGCGCTCGAGGCGCTGCGCCTTGCGTCTAAAGTTCGAGGTTGCGCCCAGGTGGCGATGGGCGCAACGGCTTGCACCTAGGTGCGGCTTGCATCTCATGTGCACTTTTTTAAACTAAGGTTGGGAGAACTTTGATCATCACGCCTCAACGAGGACAATTATGCATAGTCAGAGATCTCATTTAGCTCAAACGTAAGTACGATACAAGGTGCACATCTGGCGAGTGTGATGGGTATACAAAGGGTTAATAGAATTGAAAAATACATGGGCATTCTTACCGTCGTAGGAAATTCGAAGAAGAACACCTTTGAAGGAATTAAGGATAGAATAGCGAAATAAATTGATAGGATGGAAATAAAAAGTTCCTTTCACAAGCAAGGAAAGAGGTATTGCTTAAGTCTATCGTTTAAAATATCCCTACGTACCTAATGAGTGTTTTAAGAATGCCATAAGGAATTGTTGTTGAAATACGTATGATGATGGAAAGGTTTTGGTGGGGTTCTTCTCCACAACACAAAAAAATCGCCTAGAGAAGTTAGGATAAGTTGTGTTTACAAAAAATCCTTGGTGGGATGGGCTTTCAGAACTTAAAAATGCTTTTAACGAGGCCTTGTTGGCTAAACAAGGATGAAGGCTTCTACTAAACATTGATTCGATTATGATGGAGGTCTTAAAGGCGAGATACTTTCGTAATGGTACTTTTATCACTACTGAACTGAGAACATGTCCGAGCTATTCTTGGCGGAGTGTTTGGGGAGCTAAACACTTACTTATGCAAGTACTGGATGGAGAGTATGTGATGGGAAAGGTATCAAAGTAAGGAATGATGCATGGATCGTGAATGAAGGGGGGCACTCACTAAAGAAGTCGACACACTCAAGTCTTGTGGTACGAATCTTAATTTTGAAATGCTTATTTGTGAGATTTATGGGGAGTGAAAAACAAAACAGGCGAGAAGTCTCTTTCAACGTGATGAAGTGAATGTTATCATGTTGAACTCTTGAGATGCTACAAATAAACCCGATAAATGTGTTTGGTGGATGAATAAGGACGGAATTTACCCTCGTAGTGTTATTAATGCTTTAGTTAAAGTTTACCCTCTTAACGGGTTGGAACAAGTTTTTGATGGCTTACTACCCCCAAAATATAACAAACCTTATCTTAGGTTCGCATAATTTGGTTCCTTTAAAAAAAATACTATTATTTCTTTTGTATCTCCTACTTGAATTAGGATTACGCTTTTTCTCATTATAATGTAGGGCTACTATTCGGGCGGACATCCGCCTTGACATAGGCGGAGTCCGCCCACGCGCAGAAGGAGGCGGACTCCGCTTCCGCCGCCTTCTGCCCGTTATTAATTTTAAAAAATGCCCGTTGGAGATTATAGGCGTTGAAAATTTTGGAGCCTATATAATAACATGTCAAATCATTGTATCATTCACTTACATCCAAACCACAACAACGTAAAGAAAGAGATTCGTTAAAATATTGTTGTTTTCCGAAGAAGGAGATGTAGAATTTGATGATTAAAGCTCTATTATGCCGTTCGATATTGAAAAATACAGTGATCTGGAAGAAATCCTCGCACAACTTGAAGTAAGTGTACAAACTCATTTATATTTTACTTTATGTTATTTTATTTAGTCGGAATTGTAGAATTAACAATGTTAGAATAGAGAATCGAAATTATAAAATCAGAAAGAAAGAATTTGGCATACTAGACTCTTTTTGGTTTTTGTTAAAAAAACTATACCCCATATTTTTTTACCACTTTCATAATTTCATTTAATGGTAGGTAAAACTAATTAACCCTTCTATTTAAAAAAAATGTTTGTTATTTGTTATTTAAGTGTCAGTTTTAATTTTTAAAAACTGGATTTATTTTTTATTTTCTTTTATTAATTTTTTTTTCTCTTTTTTATTTTCTTTATTTTATTTTATTTTTTGGAATGAAGAATTTTTCACATACCGAAATTTTCACATACCGAAATTTTCACATACTGGAATTTCCAATACCGGAATTTCACATACCGGAATTTTCACATACCGGAATTTCCACATACCGGAATTTCCACATACCGGAATTTCCAATACAGGAATTTCACATACCGGAATTTCACATACTGGAATTTCACATACCGGAATTTCACATATCAAAATTTCATATACCGGAATTCCACATACCAGAGCTTCACATACCAGAAGTTCACACACCGGAAGTTATCATACCATACCGGACGTTATCATATCATACCGGAAGTTATCATATCATATCGGAAGTTATCATACCCGAATTTTTTTAAGTTTCTTTTCTTTATTTTTTTGTCTTTTTTATTTTCTTTATTTTATTTTTTTTGGAATGCATACCGAAGTTTCACATACCGGAGTTTCACATACTAGAGTTTCACATACCGGAAGTTCACATACCGAAAGTTATCATACCGGAAGTTCACATACCGGAAGTTATCATACCGGAAGTTATCGTACCGGAAGTTATCATATCATACCGGAAGTTATCATACCGGAAGTTATCATATCATATCGGAAGTTATCATACTGAACGTTATACCGAACAAACTAATTTTAAGTCATAGTTTAGAATTAAGAATTAGATGTCAGAGAATTACATACCAGAGAATTACATACCGAAGAATTACATACCGGAAGTTATAAAAATAGTATGAGCAAAAACACAACATTCAGGTATCAACCTTGAAGCAACAAAAATGTCTATAAAAATGGTATAACCTTCTTCTTTTCCCAGAGACGATCAAGACCACAGCCAGCATCACCCTGAGCGAGCAAAGATTGTAAATTCACCAGTGTAAACATCAATGGAATCCGGTATGAACTTCTAGTATAAAAAAATTTCAGTATGAAATTCCGGTATGAAAATTTTCGTTATGAACATCCGGTATGAACTTCCGGTATGAACGATATGAACTTCCGGTATAAAAAATTTCGGTATGAACTTCCGGTATGAAAAAATTCGTTATGAACTTCCTGTATGAACTTCCGGTATGAACGGTATGAACTTTCGGTATGAACTTCCGGCATAAAAAATTTCGGTATGAACTTCCGGTATGAAAAACTTCGTTATGAACTTCCGGTATGAACTTTCAGTATGAACTTCCGGTATGAACGGTATGAACTTTCGGTATAAACTTCCGGTATGAACTTCCGGTATAAAAAATTTCGGTATGAAAAACTACGTTATGAACTTTCGGTATGAACTTCCGGTATGAAAATTTTCGTTATGAACTTCCGGTATGAAAAACTTCGGTATGAACTTCCGGTATGAAAAACTTCGTTATGAACTTCCGTTATGAACTTCCGGTATGAACTTTCGGTATGAACTCCCGGTATAAAAAATTTCGGTATGAACTTCCGGTATGAAAAACTTCGGTATGAACTTCCGGTATGAACTTTCGGTATGAACTTCCGGTATGAACTTTCGGTATGAACTTCCGGTATAAAAAATTTCGGTATGAACTTCCGGTATGAAAAACTTCGTTATGAGCTTCCGGTATGAACTTTCGGTGAATCCGGTATAAAATTTTCGGCATGAACTTCCGCTATAAAAAATTTCGATATGAACTTCCGGCATGAAAATTTTCGTTATGAATTTCCGGTATGAACTTCTGGTATGTAAAATGTCCGGTATGTAAATGTCGGTATGTAAATGTGCGGTATATAAAATGTCCGGTATGTAAATGTCCGGTATGTAAAGTGTCCGGTATATAAATGTCCGGTATGTTAATGTCCGGTATATAAATGTCCGGTATGTTAATGTCTGGTATGTAAATTTCCGGTATGAAAACAGAAAATAAAAAGGGAAATAAAATAAATAAAATAAAAAACAAATTCAGTAATTAAAATCAAAATTACATAACAAACATCAAATGTTCTTTCTTTTTTAATAGAAGGGTTTATTAGTTTTATCTTACCATTAAATGAAAGTGGTAAAAAAATCATGGGGTATATTTACTAAATAGAAAACTAGAAAAGGCTTAGTTAGTATACAATAAAATAAACACTTACCTTATTAGCCCAATCAGAAATGTTAGAATAGAGAATTGAAATTGTAGATTTAGTAATGTTAGAATAGAGGATCGGAGTTGTAGAATTAGCAATATTAGAATAGAGAATCGGAATTGTAGAATTAACAATGTTAGAATAGAGAATCGGAATTGTAGAATTAGCAATGTTAGAATAGAGAATCGGAATTGTAGTTTTAGACATTTAAGAATAGAGAATCGGAATGTAGTTTAGACATTTAAGAATAAAATATGTGTATTTTTAAAATAATACTCTATGTTATTTTTATTTAGGATCTTATGGAATATTCTCGTGCTCTCGGTACCGATTATTCGTCAAAATTTGAGCTTCACGGATATTTTGTGGATAGAGAGAACTTATTGGGGTGGGCTCGGTATGTGGCAAACGCAATGAATATGGTGTTGGTCATTAAAAATTCATGGTTGGATAGAAGGGGCTTTCGTATCCTACAATTGGGTTGTGATAGACACGGAGGACCTAGAAAAGAAACATACGTAGATCCCTATTATGTTCCAAGTTCTAGCCGGAAAAAAAAACTCGAAGAAGTGTATGTGTTGTTTGAGCTTGTAGGAACCCAAATTGAAGACGAAAAGTGGACGGTGAGGGTTGTATGTGGAATCCACAACCACATAACTCCTTCGGTGTTAAGAGGTCATGCATATGCTGGACGTATGACTCTCAAGCAGAGCCGAAATGTGGAGCGTAAATTGAATTTCGGCTTAAAACATAGACATATATTAAAATCCGTGCAATTAGAGGATCCTAACAATGTCACCTCCATCCGACAAGTTTACAACACCGGTTTGAAGATTAGAATGGAACAAGCCGAAGGTAGAGGTTCATTACAACAAGCAATTCATACGTTGAGGGAACGTGGATATTATGTAAACACTCGGAGAAGTCAAGATTCCGATGAGGTGATTGAGTTCTTTATCTCACATCCCTGTAAAAGCTAGGATTTTCGAATCCTAATAAAGGATGATTAAGGGTGATTAAGTTGATCATTGATAACAATTGACTCATAACTCGCGAATTGTGTGTAGATAACGAGTATGAACTCCACCATTATGATTTTGGCGTAAATTTGGATGTATGGGGGAAATTTTACTTTTTCCTCCGGGAAAAAATTTTACCCTCTGGTATTATTTGGAGCATTTGGGAGCTTCAATTAATAAAATTGCAGTTGAGAGAAATGATCAGGACATCGGATATGTTTTAGATATGAAATAACATGGAAAGGCAAAGTGGCCAAATGAGTCGCTATTTCGTTTCTTAGCGGCTAAGAAAGACGGCTTAGGGATACGCGTTTTCCGAGAAAATTACGGAATAATTATCCACACAATATGTCATATTTATTATTCCAATTTCGAGAAGTTTGGAGAAGGGGCTCGAACCGCCTTCGGATCGATAAACGGATAATTATCGACTTTGTTAAAGGATAATTATCGTCTTCGCTATAAATAGCGGAAATTCATTTATTAATTCATTTCCTTTCACGTTTCCTCGTAAAAGCTCTGATTTCTCTCAACCTTCAAATTCAGATATACTCTCCGTTTCTAATCCGATTTCAAATCCGTTTGAGTTTTCGGATTCCTCTCTTCATCCTCTTCATATCGGTATCGAGTTTGTGTTTTTCCGAGCACATAAAGGGCTGGTCGCGCATATTAGTTGTTTGGCTGGTGGCACCGTCCAAGTTCCGGTGGATTTGAAGGTGTCCGAGCGTAACCAACGTCGTTGTGATTCCGAATCTTCTTTCGGATCGTCAATCGGGTTAGTAACGAATAAGTTATGAATTTAATCGTTTTCCGTATTGCGATTTGACCTAAATTGACCGTAGGCTTGTCAAAATGGATAATTGGAAATTCCATTATGCTTGTTACATTATTCTGGTGATTATGGGATATTTGTTTGATGAGATCTGATGATAGTTGGGGTGAGAAACTATCTGCGGGCAAAACGTTATTCTGATCAAATTTAATTAATTAATTAAATATTAATTAATTAAATTGGGGATCTAGAAAACGCTATAAGCTAATTAAATTCAAATGAATGAATTTAATTGACGTTTGAAGCAATGATTTAATACGAGGAATATGATATTCTCGACAGGTGGTGTTGAAGACGGTAGACTAACTATAACGTAGTTGCTCAGTAAGCGTATTCGGGTAAGTCTTCGGACTTACTTAGCTTCGATATGCAGAAACCCGTGCCTGAGAGATTTATATCTCACTGTGTTGATATGTGTTGTTGTTTTGAAATGTCTTGTTGTGTTGAAATGTAAATGTTGATATGCATTGCGATGTGATATGTGTGAAGAATGCTTGATGTGTTTTATGCTGAAAATGATGTTATGACGTGCAAAGCATGCTTAATGTTGTTGTGATTATTATCATGTCATGGTTATGAGAAATTTTTAAATGAACATGTGTTAGCCTTTTGAGGTGTGCTATTGAATGACATGATAAGCTTGTTGAAACATGATAATGTATGACATGATAAGCCTTTTGAGGCATGTGATATGATGATGACCTGTAAAGGTCAATAGTATGTAGATTGTTGAAGACTTTGAGCTAACCATTAGCCAGGTCGCTAGCTATTTCAGTGAATGCCAGAGCTCGACCAAGCCCGGATCACTTGCGTTTGTATAAGAATGACACCGAGTCTGATGGACTTCAAGCTCGGGTCGCACACCTAATGAAAAACGGTAAATGTTTGCATTAACATGAATGGGAAAATGTTGCATGTGGTTAGGGGTTAAGACCATAACCCGCCACGAGAAAGCCTGACCCGTAGACTTGATCAGTCTGGCTACGACTTAAGAGCAAATGTCTGAATTAACCTAATCTGTGCAATGGTGAGCTCACACCAAAGCCAGAACCATATAAGCAATGATTCCGGATTTGGTCCGGGATCGCAAATTGTAAATTTCATACTGCATTCACGTGCATCATTCATAAAAGCATGATGTCATCTCATGAGCACGGTATATGGTATCTGAATATATCTGTTGTGTTGTGATGTGTTGATATAATCTCTCGTGGATAGATTATGATCGGTAGCTAACGGTTTTAAACCGAATCTTTTTAGGTAATGCCGATCATAGGAACGCTTCAGGGATATCAGTTGCAAGAAGTGGACAGCCGAGGCAGTCTTAACCCAAGGGTTGGTTGAACTACTTTTGAAACTAATCGCTTGCAAGCGAGTCTTTTGTTGGTTGTGTGCAATTGTGTACACATGTTGATTTCAGGCTGAAGTTTTAAGACACCTGTTCAGATGTCATGTTTTGAAGTGTCGTTTTGGGATATACATACTAACTACATGCACGGTTGTTATGTAAATGTTTTCTAAATAACAGGTTAAATATTTTCATTATTTCTTCGTGCTTCTTGTTGCAAGGTCCTATTTGTGAAGTTGTTGGCAAGCTAACTGATGGGACCCACTGTGTGGTCCTTAGCCTAGTGACGTCTTGGGTTACTTAAAACTCGGGTCGTTACAATCCCGACTCGAGGCATTTGCTTAGCATGTTTCCCTATGTTATTATGATGGACTCGACATATAAGACCAACAAGTAAGTTTCAATTCAAGGCACATTTTTACTTTATTTCCTACACTCAATCATCTTTTCCTTAGAATTTGTAACTTAATCGTTGTTTTGTATTACTTTTTGATACAATATGCCATTGTTGGAGATCGTAGGCATCACTAGCACCAAGAAGACATTCGTAATTGCTTTTGTATTCATGGCACAGGAGAATAGAGATCACTACGAGTGGGCTTTGAGGAGGGTCCGTTATTTGTTATACGGAAAGACGCCGGAGGTGATTGCCGCTGATCGTGAGATTGGTCTTATAAGCACCCTGGGTGTAGTATTTCCCGAGGTGAAGCATATAGTGTGCACGTTTCATATAAAGTGCAACATAGTTAAAGAGCAGCCCTTGCTTTGTGCAAAAAGGAAGCGGAATCCGTCTTCATATCCCATTGTCATGCCTTGTTCTAGTCGAGATCCAATGGAAGCTACCAACGTCGTTTGCTGGAAATGAGAGAGTATTGGCAATATAGCGCTAGCTCTGTGGTCAACATAGCTTGTCAATAAAACATGTACGTCTTCCTCTACCTGCTCCTCAACAGGTACATGCTCTGTTAAGTCGTTATGCTCCCTCTCAAAAGGTATCTGCTCTTGTTGTGGTATGTCCTCCTACGGTTGCTCTACCTCAACAGGTATCTACTCAGGTACGTCCTTTGGCTGAGTAGGTATCAACTCATGTTCATCCTCTAGTATATCATTCAAATGAGAAATACCGTGCGATGACTCCTCCGTATTGTAATCAGCAGTAAGTGAAACAGGTACGACATCCTCCTCGCCAAAAGCCTCTACTGGTGCATGTACAGGTGCTTGAACGGATGCATCAACAGATGCATGAAATGATGCCTCTACAGGTGCATCTACATATGCCTCTACAGGTGCATGAACTGATGCTGAGGCAAGTCTAACTCGTCGAGCTGTAACCTCTCGACGGGCGGATGCTGTGACAAGTCTCGTCGCTCTCTCTCTAATGTTTCTCATTGCAAGCTGAATTTTTTTTAAACTCAAATTTTTAGTTTTTCTATTATAATATTATATATATAATTGTGTTATTATTATAATCATAAAATCGATAACAAACTTAGTAACTCTTGAAAACAATCTAATTTCAATTATTCCTAACTAACCGAATCTAACTAAACTATAAATTCACATGTTTATTTTTTCTATTATAATATATATATATATATATATATATATATATATATATATATATATATATATATATATTAAATTGTGCTATTATAATACTCATAAAAACCCGATAACAATACTAATACTCATAAAAACCCTATCAGAAATGGATCGAAGAAGAAGAAAAATAATCGAAGGCAAAGAGGAGAAGCGGCGGCGGCTAGGTCGAAGGGAGCAAAGGGGAGAGGGTAGCAGCCCGCCTCCGCGCGCCTTACCCTTATATAGGGCTGGCGCCGAGGGGGGCTGCGCGTACGCGTGGGCCTGGCGCAGGCCCACTGCACTTGCGCTCATGCGCCCCAGCCCAAGCGCAGGCGCACTCAGAGTGCGCGCACTCGGAATGCCCGTCCGTCGCTCTTTCCGTCGTCTTCGATTAACATCACTCTTATAATGACTCAATGAAATAAGCCATGTTTTGAGCATATTATTCCCTACATTGACCGTATAATTGTTGTAATAAAAACCACCAGCATCTGTGCAATATCTTGAGAGTATCCTAATTCACGCATTCTACGTACTACATATTGAGTCAAATGTTGATGCAAGTTGGAAAAGAATTTGACTTAGAAGAATTGGAAACATATCCACATGGAACAACACTTTAGATTATGCGTTCCAATTCTAGAGATATCTCGGAATTTGAATATGTCCACTCCCCGTGCTAAAGCATATTTCATGTGCCTAAGCCTTTTATCTCCCTCCATTCACGTGGCCAAAACTATAAGCATTTCATAAATATAGCATCCCTTTGAAAATTTATTGAATATCTGATTTTATTGAACAAATTTTTTGGAGGGTTTACAGACACGGTTCAAGATTTCGTGAATACATGACGCTTACGGAATTCGTGACCGTCACGGTCACGGGTTTCGTAACCGCAATTTTTTTTTTCCAACATCACGGTGAACCCGTAACCGTGATAATGTCCATAGATTATCATTTTAAAAACTTGGAACTACAAAGTCCACTCAACGTCTCAACCTAAAACATGTATTGTAAGTTTCAATGTCAAAGTCAAATATTGTTCATGACACTTAAATTATACCGTTTGACTACTCGTATCAAATAGAAAATAGAAAGATATTTATTTCAATCTAAGTTTTTTACTATTATTCCTTTTTATTTTGAATGAATAATCACATAATTTTATTCTCATCCACAATCAACTTGAGAGAGAAGGAATAAAATGTAAAATCTCTAACTTAAGTGATGAGGAATTTGTTGTCACGTGAACCTTTGATCACTTCATGGTTGGAATTTAAAGAGGATTCTAGGCACCTCAAAGGTTCTTATTTAATGTAACTGCTATTTTTATAGTTGTACTTCGTAGTTGTAGTTTGTAGTTGTAGTTTTTGAATCGATTTTTGTAGATTTTGATTTTTAAATAAACTTTGTAGATAAATGTGTAATATGTTTAGTAAAAATAGAGTTACAAGTGTTTTAAAATTGGTAAACGACGTGAATATTATTTATGTCCTTGTATGGCTATGCTGCAATGGTGTTCAAGATTTGAAAAGGGAAATTTGAGTTTTAGTTTCACCGTACTCATCCACATTCTAGATCCACCATTACTTAAAAAGAGTTCATAATTTTCAACTCATTTCAAATCCAATACCCAAATTGATTTCACCTAGTTGTTTGAAGGATCCATACTCAAAACCACATTGGAGATTCCAGACTTCTAAAACGGGATTGTTGTTCGAATAATCCATTGAAATCACATGATTCAAAACCGACTTCTAGCTTTGAAAAATGGAGATTTTGATCGAAGTGTGAGAACTCTTTTTGAAGAATGGAGATCTTGATCGAAGGGTTCGAATGGAGATTTCGACTTCTACACAAGCTTTATGTGTGAGATAAAGAAGAAAAGAGAGGGATGAAGATTACAGTTTTGTTGTTCGTAAAAGTCATACAACAATGGAGATTTCGATTTTGTTGTTCGGTTATACAGAGAAAGAAGAAGCTTTTGCGTGAGATGGAGGAAGGAAAAGTTTCCCCGTGAGATGGAGGAAAGATGAAGAGAGAATCAGAGACATACATGTAATAATTTTTGGTCTAATTTGATTAATAGGCCTTTTTGGGTTTTAAGTTTAGTAAATAAGTTTTTTGGTTTTCTAGTTAGGCAATGTGTTTGTGACAACAATCAAACTAAGAATATAATATTGTCAAATATACATATTCACCAAAGCAATAATTGTGATGTTGTTAGTGATAAATCTGAATTGTTCATAATGGGCAATGCGTTTCTAACAACAATCAAACTAAGAAAAAAAGTTGAAAGGGGTTATCGGAAAATGAAGAAGATAAATAGGATTTGAAAGAGTGAAAGAGTTATGCATATGAGTTTTTTCTCCCCATAATGAAATGGATCGAGGAGATAAGGACATAGACTTCATACTCTACATTTGCTTTATATGTTGAGAAAGTAGCTGATTTTGTCACCTTCAAGGTTACGATTTTGGTTTTATAAAGTTTGATTGTAGTCGAGAAGTTTTTAAGCTGTCAATTGGATATAGTTCATAGGCATTGGACCTTGAGCTTCATCATGGTTTCTGGAACCCCTCAAAAAGGCCTATCTGATTTGTTCCTTTGGGTAGACGGCAAAACTGTGAGATTCCTGATCGCTAGATGTGTAATTAGTAAACTTGTGATTTGAAGGAAGCATTCGATTTTGAAGAAATCCAACCAAAAGTTGTGGTGTCTAGATAAAATGAAACCTAATTCAATTTGATCATTCTGCTACAGATTCAGAAAAAGGTAGGTAAATGTCCGGTACGTAAATGTTCAGTATGTCCGGTATGTAAAATGTCCGGTATGTAAAATGTCCGGTATGTAAATGTCCGGTATGTATAATGTCTGGTATGTAAATGTCCGGTATGAAAATAGAAAATAAAAAAATAAATAAAAAAATAAATAAAAATAAAAAAACAAAAGCAAATTAAAAAATTAAGCAAATAGAGGAGTTTTTTTTTTAAATGGAAGGGTTAATTATTTTTACCTACCATTAAATAAAAGTGGTAAAAAATTATGGGTACGTTTACTAAACACAAAACTAAAAAAGACGTAGACCAAATTCTTTCGTAATTTTTTAGATCCAATTTTCAAATCTTTTGAATTCTTCAAAAATCAGATTTGGAAAATTTTTATTTAAAAGCTCTTAAAACACACTCCAAAATGAGAATACAATTAAAAAGCTCAAACTAAATGGAGATTAAAACGTTACTGAAAATGATAGTATCCACCAAATCTAAAATAATTCAATCCTAGAAAGTAAATGAATACGCCCTTAATCAAAAAATATTTTAAATTCAAAAATTATATATGAAAATTGAAAAATACAATAAAATTGAGACACCTGTATTTAGATACGAGAAAGATAATAAAATATGGGCAATTTTGGTTACTAGGCTTTTTTGAGAAAATAGAGTAGTAAGTAGGCTTTTTAATGTTTCAATTAAGTAAATATATCCAACCTTTTGTATTTATTTTCAAACTTTACACACTCTTCTCTCAAGGGGTACATTTACTAAACACAAAACTAGAAAAAGCATAGTAAACCAAATTGTTTCATAAAATATTAAACTATAAAGTATATTTCATAAGGTAACTCTTTAAATTATGAAATTGCAAATTAGAATAATATTTATTTTTTATTATTCTATCTCCTCACAAAATTACGCTCCAATTTTGAACCGCTATCAACACTCATAAATTGATTCTCAACAAATCCTCTCAACCGTAACAGATATAGCGGCCATTAAACTCAAAACTCTAACAAATCTAAAAATTTGGGTGTCATTATTGTTTTGTACGAAAGATATTGTTTTGATATTCCGAATAGAGTGCCCATCCACCGTCAATTTCTCTTCAGGGTCGTCTCTCTCGCTTTGTTTGGAATAGTTTTTGTTCAATCACCATATTCGCTCAATCAGAAATCATTTTCTTTCGATCATCATCTCTCTATCAGAAATCATATTTATTAGATCATCGTCTTTGCTCAATCGAAACCATCGTTACCTTTAGATATCGTCTTCTTTGGTAACTTTTAGATATGATCAATGACTTATAGCCTAAAGACGTCTTCACCAACTTTGTTTTCATCGAGATCCAGCTTACGTGACTTCTTGACCATTTGGAGAGACTTTTTATTACGGTGTATTATAAGTTCAAAAGTGAAAAGAATTCTAGATCAATTATCATGGTCGATCATTTTATATATGTCCGGTTTTTAAAAGAGATAAATTTGAATCTATATATGTGACCAAAGGAAGTTTGTAGTTGAGTTTCGATTCAGGATTTGGAACAGAAGAAGTCAAGTAGCGAAGAAGACAAGGATTGACAAATTGGTTGACTTTTAGGGAAAAAATCCGAAAAAATATTTATGAGTAAAAGTTAAATTACGTAAATTATACTTGTCGTAGCCAACATGTCAGAGATGTATGAATTGTATATTCTTCAAACCTTCTACATATGTTTATACAAGTTCTCAAAGTGTCACTCTTACTTATAACCATGTGGGATAACAAAATTCATGAAAATATGACCGAATTTAAAAAACAATGGATAATGATTTTAATAATTATGAGAAAAGTATTTATTATGTTTTATTAAAAAAAATGCAAGTAAACTTTTTGTTTGATATTTCTGAAAATTGATATTCAACATTATATATCATGTTAAGGTTAAGAGATTGATCAACTCTCTTACAAAATATTATGTTTTAGTATAAAAGATTTGATGGCTAATTCTGAAATTAGCAAAAAAAAAAAAAAAAAAAAGAGAAAATCGTGAAACCGCCATGTCAGTTAATGTTGTTTGTTTTAGTATATGTTTATATTTTTTTTTATCCAAAAAAATTACTTATATGATTTAATGTGAAATTTTATTAATGAGGTGTTAAGAAAGGTCCCTTCTAATCTAAATATATATAAGTGAGTACCTTTACCTTATATAAAAATTTAGTTGCATAGGTTTATGGTATAAATAAAATAAAATAAAACTATTACACCGTAGAAGTATATCAATTTATAAAAATAAAATTTACGAAATTGATCATAATCGTAAGTAATTTGATGGTCCTTGGCACAATAAAGTGGAATAAACAATATATGCAGACGTTGAAGATCATACCGTTATATCTCCTAAAGTTGAATATGGAAAATATGATTCAATAGAAAGTCAATGATGATATTGACAAGTTGCACCGGTCGGAGAATTGTAAGAGATATGATTTGAAATTACAAGAAAAAGATATTCTGGTCAAAAGTCCACCTAAATATTTATCTTTTTATTATTTATTTAAAATATAGTAAATTGTATATTTCATGACATCTTTTTTTCCATTAAAATTCTTACACTATAAATGTTATAAACAAGTCTTTGTACTCTTTCAGTAAAGGATTTCTATACTTTTGTCCATTAAATTATGGGTTCTTTATTTATATTTTGGTAGGTCGTATTTTTGTGTCCAATATTATCTATATTAACTTTCTAATTAATATTTAGAATCATTTTTTTTAGATTTCAAGATAAATAGTGCCATTTTTGTTAATTTTAAATAATTGTTTTTTTTTTGTATGTTTTTTTCCTCTCGGTATCCATGGTTCTTTATTTATGTCTTGGGTACCTCGGATTTTTACTCGCTTTATCTCTTTTTTTAGTTTACTTACAAAAATAAAATAATCTATATATACTACTAAATTAGATTATACTGATGCTGACGTGACGCCTCCAGATTTTTTTTCGGATTAAATTTTTTATTAAATCAAGAATTAAGTTATAAAACCTTTTTTTTACTAAAACAAAATCTAATAAAAAAAATTTTTTCAACTAATCTTCGTCTAAATTTTCAGGTTATTCTCTACGTTTTCAATCATCACACTCATTTTGCTATTGTTTATTCATTCCTTAATTTGTTTTCAATAACTATTATTTCAACAAATTTGGTTTTCACTATTACATGTTTATGAAAGTTTCTTCCTTTCCGCCTTTCTTCTCACTTACTTACTCGCGGACAGATCTTCCGAAATTGCCTGTAAAGATCCATCAATATTTAAATATACCCGCACAAGGTGCGGAATATGAACTATTTATTATAATAAAATGAACAATAGGTATCTTATAGTTAAAAACCTGTAAGGATAAAAATTCACTACAATGAAAATAAATGTATGCAGTAGTTTGGGATTTTTTTTTTCTATTTAGATGGTTAAAATTTGAATTAAAATTGTTACTGAATATCTTAAAATGTTATCATATTTTAATTATTATAACAGTTTAAATATCTAAGTATTAGAGGTCCAATTATAACTTTTAAAATAACATAACTTCTCCACCCTTGATGAATCACGGTTGTAATTTAATAATACAACCAAAATACCTTGAATAATATATATCTTTGGATAAAAATGAAGTCTAAAATACTTTCTTTTTCTTAAAAAAAAATATTTTTTTTAATAAATACATCCAAAAACACCTTAAATATAATCGTCATGCTTTTCTATGTAGACGTCCATGTTTTCGGATTTTTATAGTGTATTTTTGTTTTTTTTCTCATTTGGTTTGTTCCTACATGACGGTTAGTCCGTCTGCTGATCTTTATCGACCTTTCAATCATATAGTCGGTACGTCGTCTATAAAATCGAACCGCTTTTCATTATCAAAAAAATATCAAACGAGAGTGATATTAGGGTCTTGCTTAGTACTCACAATGTAAAAATCCCGTAGCATATATGTGTTGATTACGATTGGCATATTCCTCAATGTTTTTAGTATGATTAGTTATCAATAATTTTTTTATTTGGGAATTATGATTTATGATTATTTTTTTTAAATAATTGAGTGAAGTTTGCTCATTTTTATGAACTTTTATTCCTCTAATTGACTTATTGTTATTTCTCTATTAAGGGTATATTTACTTATATGTGTCTATGTTATGAGTACTCTTAATAGAGTAAATATGGTAAAAGACCTAATTACTAAATTTGACCATTGTTTTTTGGGCAAATTTTGGTAACTAGGCTTTTTTGAAAAATTATAGTAGTAACTATGCTTTTTAATGTTTCAATTAAGTAAATATACCCCAACCTTTTGTATTTATTTTCAAACTCTACACACTCTTCTCTCAAGGGTACATTTACTAAACACAAAATTAGAAAAAGCCTAGTAAACCAAATTGTTTCTTGTTTTTTTTTTATGGGGGGAATGATTTATGTATATAACCTCAACGATTCTAGTATAATTAATTAAGGGTGTATGTGGTACAGGAAATAAAGATAGTTTTATAAAATAAAGATAAAAAAAAGTTCCGAGATACCCTCGGAAAACCCCGTTCATACAAACACATTGCAACACACCTTTTGCCGTTGTAAACCTAGTCATTATGTGTGCAACCATATTCCTTGATCGATTGACATGTATAAAGAACAAGACATGAAATAAGTTAAGAAACTATCCATATTCTATACGATTAACCCGTAAGCAGAGCTCGTCAAGTGTCCTTCTTGTAGGAGCTTCACTATGACCAAGGCGTTTGATTCAATCACCACTTTGGGATACTCGCTTTCCAAGATTTTCCTCATTGCCAACCCAATCACAAGTTGTTCCACGAATAGAGGACAAGGACCCGGATGTTCATGCATCACCATCCAAGAGCTTCTAATAGCAAAGCCTCCGCATCCCAAATACTTCTCCAAGTGTAACTTGGATCCCTTCCCAAGCTAGCTTCAAGGAACACACTATTCTTATAGTACCTAATAAGTAGAACCTTACTTATCAATGATTCGAGGTTATCAATCTTCACTCTTGCTTAGATAACATGGCTTGGTTAAAAAAACTTTCAAGGCTCTAAACCTCATTCCACCAAAGTTTTTTTAGGAGATAGAGATCACTTTATGGTCTCTAATGGATCCATCTTTTCTGTTCATTACCCCCTATCGGAACCTCGCACACAAATTGTGTAACTCATCCACAACAATGTCAGAGATACAAAAACAAACACAATATATGTAGGTATACTTTGTATCACAAATTTTATCAATACCTCGTTTCTCTGATTGTGACAAAAGTCTTTCCTTTTATCCTTTGAGCTTTGTTCTAATACGGTCAACAATACTTTCAAACAACCTCTTTTGTGATCTCCCCTCAATTGTTGATATTCCCAAGTACTTTGAAAATCTATTAACTTTTGACCTCAATCTCCTCACCGTTGCCCCCATTTCTTCTAGTGTGACGTTTCTACAAAGATAACCTCAAATTTCTTCATATTTACCCTCTGTTCAAACACCATTTCAAAATTCCTTAACACCTCCGAGATGGTGTCACAGTTTCCTTAGCTCACCTTTGTCACCCTTTTCATATTCAACTCAATCAAACACATCTTAAACATCTCACCAAATATTTTTAATAATTTCTTTCACATTTATAATAGCTTTACTACACATATGCTACATTCTCACTATTTTCAGAATATTGAACCTAATTATAATAATAAATAATCAAAGAATTTAAAATTATAATTTAACGTGTTTGAAAAATAACCCAATATATGAATGATTTTACAATTTACAAGTAACACTTATCTTTTGTGAAAAATAACCTAATATTGAACCTAGTAATAATGCAAACAACGTGTACTTTCTGAAATTCCTCTTTGACGTATATTCGTCAAATAATCACATCTCAAAGCAGAAAGAAATCGCCCCTTAAGTGAGTTTATGACCAATGTCTCTTCGGGTACATCAGAGACTCTCTCATCTTCCACCATGCCCAGAGCCCACCACTTTTCAACCTCCTATAAATTGGATTATTTGTCCTCCAGTTTCAATCACAACCAGATCTTCAAATCACCCACAGGGCGAAAAAAAACCTTGTTTTCCTTCAATTCACCTTCCTTGTTGACTTACTGAGTTTTGGATAATTTCACTTTCATTTGGCTGTTCGTAAGAAATTTTTTGACTGGAGATGGATAGCAAGAGGCAATCGGGTTCTTCTGCTTCGTTCACATCTGAATTGTTCGGTCACAAGGAACCACACACCAGCGACGTTTTCGCTTCGATCTTTCCACCTCCCAAGGTAATTTAATTGGTTCATTTCATTTCCCTTCTTAATTGCATAATTCAACCTCTTGACAGGGTAATATGCAAGAAATCAGAATATGGTCGCCTTGTTAAGTAGGAAAGTAGATTAGGGTTTGCTGTCTTTGATGTTTGTCTTGAGTCCATAAATTTGATCCTAAATCTTGCCAAAGGAGAGGTTAGGTGATGTCAAAATTGAGGTTTAGAGGTTGAATCTAAAGTGCAAACAAAATAATAATTTCTCAAGTACAATATTCGCAAGCAATCGGCTGATTTGTTTGCTTTTTCTTCGTCATTTATCCAACTTTTTTTTGGACAAACTCGTGGTAATAGTGTGTGGTTGTATAATTTCTGATTTTCTTCAGGGGGTGGGAAGCAATTCAGCAGGCTCTGGATCATGGCAACAACATTCATCTGGGGGCACCAGACGAGGTATTCTTGATTTCCAAGTTCTTTGTATTTCTTTAGTGTTTCTTGGTTCTTATCTACAAGAAAGGAATCATACCATAAAGCTTGAGAATATAATCCACATCCTCCTTATAGTGTACTGTGTATCTTTTTGAAGGTTAGATATATGCTTCAAAGTGAAGTTTCTTTATAGGGTTTAAGTGTATCCAATAGCCTTCTTAGTACTTTCTTCCATTATTTTTCTCAATGGGGATCTTTGAAGTTTCCCTGGAAGCCTCTACATTATGACATAATTCTACCTTTTCTTTATTGACAAGGGAGTTAAAGTTCAATTTTCACCAAAAAAAAAAAAAAAAGAAAAAAAAAAAAAAAGGGAGTTGAAGTTCAATAAGTGGGAAGTATCAAACTAAATATAATCTTTGATCACTGTTGAACTTTGCACTACTAGCTTTTCTTTGAAAATTGAGAACTGTGTTAAAAATCTTGGTGGCTTGGAAGCTCTTCTGTGAATTTTTGGTTTATGTTTGTTATGAAAATGGTGGGTTGAATCCTAAGACTTTGATTTGATCTAATCTCAGATGATATTGACAAGAATCGCGATAGCAGCTATCACAATGTAGGAAATAGGGAAATGGGCTCAAATTTTCAAAGCGAGAGAGTTGAGCCATGTTATTTTAGCAACTCTCTGTATTATGGTGGCCAAGAATCATATTCTCAGTCACAGACTTCTCAAACATCAGCACCATACACCACAGTGAGTCTTTCTTCATGTGATAATATATTATCATTGAGAAGAGTTCACTACAACTCTACATATAACTAATCTTAACTATGAATGGTTTTTGATTTAATCAGTTCAAGAAGGATGGTGGTGAAGACGATCCAACTGGTGCTTCAAGGGGAAACTGGTGGCAAGGTATGATTTCGATTTCCAATTTCCAAATACATTACTAGAATTCTCTATTAGCAATGATCTTGATGAACTGTGTTATATATTTCAATGCAGGATCCCTGTATTATTGAGCTTTTGTGGTGTCGCCCGTGTCAATACCGCCTTTTATCATGGTAAAACCAAATGGAAATGCCAGAAAGAGAGTAGCAGGAAATGGATGGTAGCTAACAATCTTGGGATGAAGAATAAGCGCAAACTAAGTGCAATGTGGATAGGTAGTGTATACTTGGGGCAGGACTATGTACCTGAGTGTGTCAATAGCATGTGAAAATACCTCATCTAGTCATATGTGATATATAGTATTCTCTTTTAATTTTCAGTTTGTTGTAAGGGTTTGTAGTAAACAAAAGTAACTCGAGATTTTCCGTAAATCGGAGTTTCCTCAAACCCGAAGCCTGCTGTTGTTATCCTCAAACCCAAAGGGTGAAAGGGTTCTTAGATTTGGACCTCCTTTACTATTGATTTCAGTGGTCGAAATGTGGTCTGCTATCGCTTTCGGTGGTCCAAATCCCTCGGCTGCAACTGTTCAACCATTGAGATGTCAAATGTTTAATCCGGTGTTAAAATAATACATTCTTATAAGAAAAAATAAATCCCCAAAACCATTTTATTCCCCTAATTTGTTAAGCTATTATCTATATTGAAATTTACAATTTTTTTTACAGACCTGATGTCATTGAGTTTGGAATGTTGAATCACATTATTTGTTGTCGATTAAATCTCAATTCAAAGTTTTATCTCCCCTCCTTCACTCTTCACTTTGTTGTTCCGTCCCTAAGCCATCGATATCTTCTCACTGTCCCATAGTTAATATGCATGTTGTTCTCATCATCCACACTCCGCAACCTTCTTTGTGTTTTGTATAATGGATGATAAGATTTGTCTTTTTATTTTTATTTTTTTATGGATCGGAGTTTAGTAGGATTAGTCTCAACCCGGTTAGATTAAATATTCTCCTTATAGGAAGCGCTTGTAACCATTAGTTTTATTACTTAAGTTTCATTCGAGAATTTCGCCGCTCTAATATAGCAATCAATCCGACTTGCCCTTGCCCATCGGTCAATCGACATTGTTCTTCATTGATAATAAAGGGAAAATTTTGTAAGTATACCGACTTTGCGTAAAACATCTATAATATCGATGATTATCCTTTGAATGTGTCTTAATTAATGTGTTATGACATCTAAAGTTTGTCTATTGCAAGATGTGAGAGCTACGTATAATTGCTCCGTTCATATCACGATACATATGACTATTGGATATGGTTATAATCACTTGAGATTAAATATGCATTGTTGCTACGGATTTTAGATTGACCTTATTATTGAAATACAATTTTTGTTATTCTTGATTTCCTTGATATCAGATGAAAAGATAAAAACCAATTTTAAAATATGCATATTTTACTAATAGATTTTCTGTCTGACCCGGTCCGCGGGATAATTACAGTCCTAAATTGGAATCCGAAATTGGGTTAAAGGAAGACCAGACTTGATCCAGACTGTAATTTCTCGGTCCGGTTTTAATGTCCAGGCTCAAAATGCACAACCCTCTTTATAAATTTAAAAACCAGTTAATTGATTTGATTATGTTTAATAATAGCATTACTATTCATAGAAATATTTAAGACCAAAAACATTTAATCTTATTATAATAAAAAATATTTACTTTTACTTTAATATTCTCAATTTCTTATCTTGAGACCGTTCAATTGAATGAATTAAAGAAAATTAAAGAAATTAAAACTAATGAAAAATTTTCAACCTATATGAGATAGATTATTGGAATGAAGGGGTTAAACTGGGGACGACCGGCTTCCACTAAAATTGCCGAACAAACCTTCTATTGTAGTTTATCCATTAGCCGAAAAGTCTAGAGATGAATATATAATATTTTAAAATTTATCCTCAATTTTATATTATATTATAATAAAAGAATTGGCTTAAATAATTTTGTAATAGTTTTTTTCTATAGACTCTCTCGTTTTACTCTACTAGGCTGGAGCGCGGGTGGAGCACGCGCTTGAATGAAGGCCCCGTACAATGATATTGTTAACTTAATGTAAAACAACTTCTTGCGTATAATAAACCATAAACATGTTAAGAAACATGTACATAATAGATTGACGAACATCATAAGGTAACTGAGTAAATATTGGGTTGTCGTAGATGAGTTGTAGAGTTGTAGAGTTGTTGATATCGACGTCGAAAAGCTTCCTTTTTAGCTGATCTTGGTGACCATCTGTAGTGACAATGTTTATGTAGGTGTGGAGATGTTAACCATCGTTGAGGTACTGAACTGTTATAAGATTATTTGTTGAAGCTGCAAATTTTAATATTTAGTAAAATTAAAAAAGGAAACATTTTTAAAAAAATTAGAATCAGAAAAAGAAAAAATCATTTTTAAAAAATGGTACTTTGTTAGATCACAAGATTAGGTGACTTTTTTTACACAATACTATATCAGAGAAACACCACCACTTGATGTGACATTGACCTTCTTGCCTCTTGGCCATAACCGTATATATTCTCATTATTCATCGAGGAGGAATGATATGCTGACCCGAGATTGTACCCACTGCCATTGTTGTTGAGGCGTGTGAAGTTTGAAAATGTGTCATTTTATGAATTCCTGATTGAAAAGGTTTTTAATAATGAATTTCATTATTAAAAACCTTTTCAATTGCGGTTCGGTTTGCAATTTTGCGGGTTTTTTTTTCGGTTTGGTTGCGGTTTTGCGGTTTTTTTGCGGTTTGCGGCTTTTTTGCGGTTTATTAGCGGGTTTTTTTGCGGCTTGTTTTGCAGTTTGCGGTTTTTTTTGCGGTTTGAACCGCAAACCGGAGCGCAAAACAAAAACTTGCGGACCGCAAACCGAACCGATCAAGTGCGGTTCGATTGCGGTTTGGACAGCAATTTGCAGTTCAGTTGCGGTTTGGTTCAGCCCTACTTCAATATATTTAGAAGTAATTTATCAATCAATAAAATAAAAAAATTGCTTGTAGAAAGTAGCAAACTGGAGTATGAAGAAAATCGGGTAAAAGAAGTAGAGCAACTCAGCAGCCTTGTTACACCCATTCTTTGCTGTCATATGCAATTGAGAAGCCTCATTACACCCATTCTTTGCTGCCATATACATAAGAGTTTTTCTACACTGCATTTGAAATAAATAATATATTAAGTTGAACTCCTCCATTGCCTTCTCCCATATACATCCACCTGATCTTCGTATTTCTCGTACAACATTGACAAGGTGTAAACCATAAGGAAGGTTATCTCACATCAATAACTAGACCCCTACTACCTATAGGCAGTTTTAGACAAGTTTACTTTGAAGTGGTTACCCGAATTGTGAGCAATAGCTTCCCGGACAATAGTTGCAAAATAGATAGGATGAGAGAATCACGTATGTGGGAATATGCATTGTTGAATATTAAGTACACATGGTAGATCTATTTAATGGCTAGCGTGAAGATGATTCAATCTAATGACTCAGTATGTGTATTGATTATAGAATCATCCTCCTGGTTTTTAAATTCTTCAATGTTGGCCTTTACCCAGCCCAAAACCTGAAATGAGATAAATAGGTTAGGAACTTACATGGTATAGCCATAAATGATTAGTGGCATAGGAATGAGTGAATGGCAGCTTACAGATTTGGCATATTCGATGACAAAGATCTGCATGCCCAAGCAAATTCGTTGGAACGTTATTCTCCGTAGCATATTTTGCAGCCAATATCATTCATTTGACTCCACGATCACCAAATTCCCCATGGACCAAAATGCAATCTGCACTTTGCAAGTTTCCAAATCAGGTATAAGTTCTGGATTAGATTGATGAAATCATAAACCAGAATTGCGATCAAAATTTTATCTTCTTTAGGCATCCTCTTTAAAGCATGTAATGTTACAATCAGAAAAGGAGATATCAAGGCTGATGAAGAGATTGACACTGCATAGGGAGGATCAAGTTGCTTGACACGAATGGATATGGAAAGGATAGAAACTTGTAGAAGCAAAACTATAACTAAAAAGTGTCTGAAAAGCAAGCCGTATTGCCTCAAGTTAATGAAGCACACACCTGGATTCATGATGTGAGGGTCAGTCGCCCATCACTTGAAGCGCCTAATCCTTGCCTCTGACTTTAATGGAGATGCGGATCCATCCATGATGAAGACATGAAACCCTCCAAACTACACATGTTTCATGAACATCAAATTCTGATACAAGTAATTTAGTAAAATTAGATTCCTGAGCTTGAGAATTGCACACAGTAACCAACATCAATATTAAAAATTTAAATAAAAGAGGGATGGAGATAATTTCGACAAGCAACCGGAGAGTTCCATGCAAACAAACATTCACTCAACAGGGTAGAAGACGTATGCCCAATTCTTGCAAAATGCAAATACTATTTATAAAATGTGTCAGGAAAGGAAAATCAAACAGCAAAAAAGCCCGGTATAGAAACCATTATCGTACTTGATATCGTGAAATTAGCCAAAAAAAATAGTATAAACTAACAACTGAAAATTGAAAGAGAGTCCTAGTAAATTTTGTCTTTGTGTGGCACTGGAATTCGAAACGAAGAAACAAGGCATAAAATAGAAAAAAGAACGAACCTTGGAGAAAAGTTTGATGGTTCGAAAGAAGGTGAGTCTTGACTCTGAGATGGGGATTTTGAACATTAGATTTGAGTTCAATTTCGTGCTGAACGATCCAGAAAGGGAGATCAACAACGACCTTCTTGTTCTCAGAAAATCAAAGCCCTCGTACCGAGCGTAGGGTTACATCTGTGTGAACATTCAAATTGTTGAATAGCAAACCCTAGAAAACAAACCATCATAAATCAAGAGGAAGGATCGAAGTTGTTGAACCAGCATATCATATGTGTCTTAAGAGACCAAATGTACCTTGATAACTGTCGAAGACAGTCGACGCTTGGGCGTGGGCTGATCGTTCAACTCCGTTCAAATAGCCTGAAACCAATCAAAGTACACGATAAACAAATAGGAAGAGACGGATTTCCAAACACAAATTTTTAATAAAAGCCTAGACATGGAAGAGAAAAAAAGAAATGGGCAAGAAATAAGTACGGGTCTAAAGAGACCACGCTGATGAGGAACGGCAGCGGAGGGGAAAAAATCCGCAATCAAGCGGTAGCCGGCAAGGCACCACGGCGAAGGCCTCTATGATCCCTAATCCTCACAACACAGTGATCTACAAAAACAATGAAAGCAGGAAAAAGATGTTCAATAGTTCGATGGTTCAAATCGGTGAAAACAAGAATGAGATGTAGAGAGAGAAGTACCTCGCGGCGTTGGCGATTGAGGTCTTTAATTTCGCGACGGAGCACCTCGATGCGGTGTAGATCTGAAACATCAAAGCGAAAAAAATTCAGTACCATCGATAATGAGCGGAAGAAAACCAAACGAAACCAGTTGATAGAAAGGCGAAGAAAAAGGCGACGGCATAGAAAGAACTCAGAGAGGAGGCGGCGGGTTGTGAGACTTTGAGAAGCCAAATGCGAAGATGAACGGCTGGAACTTCGAGAATCTTGTTGAACTCGGTGGTCTTGCGCTCGATCTCAGTATCGATCCCCTCCTTCTCCTCGTCGGAGATGCCAGGCTGGCCATTAGTGCCGTTATCATGAAAGCCTCAGACTCGCCGGAAGCGCTTCTCCATCTTGATACCAAACCAGAAGACTGCGGCTCCCATTTCTTCTATTGAGTCCAAATCAAGCAATTTTAAAATGGAAGATCCATTTGGGAGGAGTATTGATATGAAGAAGAGGATAAAAAGCATTGAATTGAGAGAAGCAGGAAGATGTGTGCTGAGGGAAAATGAAGAGAGTGGAGAAGAGGACACGTATAATGAAGAAATTGTGTGGCAGAGGGAAACTGAATAGAGGAGGAAAAGAGGGCTCGTATAATTTCCTATGACACTGTAGCAATCCACCAACTCTTTCTTTTAAAGTAGTAAGGATATATAATTTTTTTAAATGAAAATTTGGGTTAAATAGGGATATATTTAATAAATGAGTTTACGTTATAAGTACCCTTAATAGAGTAAGGGTGGTAAAATATCTAGTTAGCCATTTTATTCTATTATAATTAGTATTTGGGTAAATTTGGTTAGTAGGCTATTTAGAGAAATAGTGATAGTAAGTAGGCTTTTTTGTTTTTCAATTAAGTAAATATACCCCTCTTATTTTTTTTTACGTTCAAACCTTCTCCATTCTCTTGTTTTCTTCTTTCTTCCAAATGCTTTTTAAAAACTGAATTTTTTTTTATTTTCTTTTATTAATTTTTTTTGTCTTTTTTATTTTCTTTATTTTTTATTTATTTTCTAGAATGAAGAATTTTTTCACACACCGGAATTATCACATACCGGAATTATCACATACCGGAATTTCCACATACCGGAATTTCACATACCGGAATTTTCACATACCGGATTTTCACATACCGGAATTTTCACATATCATAATTTTCACATACCGGAATTTCACATACCGGATTTTCACATACCGGATTTTCACATACCGGAATTATCACATACCGGATTTTCACATACCGGAATTTCACATACCAGAATTTCACATACCGGACATTTACATACCGAAATTTACATAGCGGAATGAATTTTTAATTGTCTAATATTTAATTTTGCAAATTTTAGGGGGCTCGTTGTAATTTTGCAATTTTTTTTATTGTAATTTGCGTATATGATGACGGTTTGCAAAAATGGGTCCATCACCGTCTCTTTTGGTTTCCAAAAGACTTGTTCTTTTTCCCAGTTGACAATGACAAATTGACAAGACGTGGAGGAGTTGAGCATTATTTGAGTGGAGAATTATATGTTAAAATTGTCTCAAAATAAAAGTATTATGTAAACAAAAATAAATAGCGGACAGAAAGCACAAGGATCAAGTGTTGATTGTGCCGCTAGTTTTAATTCAGAAATTTCTGGAATGAAATTTCTGGTATGAACTTTTCGTATGAAATTCTGGTATGAAAAATTCTGGTATGAAAAATTCTAGTATGAAAAAAATTCTGGTATGAAATTTCTGGTATGAACTTTTCGTATGATAATTTTTGGTATGAAATTTCTGGTATGAAAATTCTGGTATGAGAATTTCCGGTATGAGAAATTCAGTCCAGAAAATAAAAAAGAAAATAAAAAATAAATAAAAAAGACAAGAAAAATAATAAAAGAAAACAAATTCAGTAATTAAAAATTAAAAATTATACTTATATAACAAATAACAAACATCATTTATTCTTTCTTTCTAACAGAAGGGTTAATAATTTTTACCTACTATTAAATGAAAGTGGTAAAAAATTTGGGGTACATTTTCTTAAACAAAAACTAAAAAAAGCCTAGTATGTCAAATTCTCCCTTAGTATTTTAAAATTTCTTATGTATATATGTTTGTCACTTTTATTTGGATTATGTTTTACAAACTTATAAAAAGGCCTATTTAACCCATTTTTTTAATACTTTTTATTTCGAAAAATTTACCAGTTATTCATATGAATTTAGATTTTCCCAAAAGTTGTATTCGAATATACATGTATTTAGATTTAGATCAACATACCGGAACCTTGTTAGTACCTGCATAGGAATTTGGGCATGCCATTGAATTTATTTAGGGCTCGTTTGGTTCCAACTCCGAAAATGTAATGAACACGAATTTTTATGGAATCATTTCTTGTGGTTTCATGGAAAATGCACTTGCCTCCCCACATTTTGTTTTCCTGTATGGTATAAAAAGTAATCAAAAAAACTTTTATAAACAAGGGTATACATATGAACGGGTATACATATGAACTATATTTGTTTCCATTCCGTTTCCTATTCCCGAGTGCAAACCTAACGGGCCCTTAAAGTTGTAGTAAAGGCTGTAAAGCACTCAATTTGGATCCAAACGTAGACGTAAAATAATGAAATCGACTAGTAAGCAGTCCTATATGGCTATATGGATATCTGATTCATTCATCATATGAGAATTGGACCATGCACATTTCTTTTAAAAGCAATTTATATGCATTATTTTTCGAGTATGCGTTTGGTAAATACTAAATGTGTGTCAACCTCGACCTCAACGCCTGACGACATGCAAAGTCAACAAAAACCCCGCATTTAGGATGACTGGTGAGTTCGGGTCATAAACCTCTACCCAGCTTTGCATTTTACTTTAATTTTCTCTATTCTTAATCGCTTAAAACGTAATTGCGAACCGAGCAAAGAGTCGTGCCCCACATTTTTTTTTCAAAACGGAAAGCGGTATAAATTAGTAGACGACGCGTCGTCTATTGGGTCGTAAGGTAAAAAACGATTAGCAGACGGACTATTCGTCATGACGTGACATACAACAAAAGAGGAAAAGAAATACACAAAAATAAAAGAAAGCTGAAAGTAAAAAAAAAAAAAAGTATTTAATCGAGTAAAAACTTTCATCTTTGAAGGAAGTACACATCTAAGAAGTCTGAAATAAATGTGACACGTCCTCTTCTCAATAAATGCACAAACTGTCAAAAAAACAACATCAAACATCGAAAAACGAAATTGCCGAAAACGGGTATCATAACCGTTGATTTGTCTATGGAATCTTAGGTAGGTTCATTGCCCTTAAATTGTGTGTCACAGTTGATGTTTTTAATGGCCCCCACTTATCGTTTAATAGTATTGATTCCAAGTTAATGGATGCTACTCAAACGCCTCACCCTTAACTTTCTATCACAATCTTAGCATCTTCCATTCAACCACAGTTCTACTAAAATGGGTCTCTCCACATTCAAATTTGACAGATATTTTTCCAAGTACAACTCGTATATGTCACGTTGTCAGCCATACAATAAAAAGAACTATTTTTTATTATGAAATAATAGCCTAATATAATTTTGCAAATTATCTTTTTCAATAGGAAGTAATTAAGAAAATCGAAGATCAAATCTTAAACATGCATGCATTTGATACAGAGAAATGAATCTCCATTAACGCTAATAATCAAAATCTCAACAGCTCATACCATTTTGCTCAACCCCCTCTTTACCACCCGACTTGATAAAAACCCTAGACCCGAATATCAAGAACCCGACGGCGTGTCCGACAACAACAGCCAGAAACACACCGCCGTTAAACGACATAACAGCGAGCATAACCATATAAGCAAGACCCATCCTAACGGCATGAACGGCGGTGCGGAGGAGCCCCGAAACGACGTCGTCTTTTTTGCTTAGCTGACAACGGGAGAGCCACTCGACGATAATGGCCAAGATGAAAAACACGGCGAGTGCTATGACGTATTGTACGGCGTTGGTCCCCGGCCAACCGTCGAAGAGAATTTCCGTGTTCTTCCCCCAGAAGAACGTCATGTGCATCATCATCATTTTCCGGCGAGGCATAGGCGCCGGCGATGGAGCCATGTTGGACATGTCACCCATGCCTCCCATGTTGTGGCCGTGATCCATGCCCTGCATTTTTCCGATCGAGGGTTGATTGTGGATTGGGCGGTGGAGATTGGAGGATGTTTTTTTGGCGGAGGATTGGTGGGTGCTTATAAAGCGGTGAAGGATGGTTATGATAGTACAGAGTACAGACGAAGAAAGAGGAGACTGGTTTTTGGTTTTGCAGTTGAGGAAACTGTACTGCACAGGTTAACATCAATGCAGCATTAAATCTATGGGCTAATGGGCTGAATTTTATTCGGTTTTGTATCGAGCTGTTGCAATTACCAATTTACAGATTATACTCCACCCAAGAATCCAAGATAACCCATTTCAACTTTTCGTATTATTTCCCATAAATGGACATAAAAAAACAATTTATGGGAAAATATCCCAAGAAATTATTCATCTTCTTTACAGATTTTAGTTTAAGATCAGTATCATATGTTATTTTTAAACAAAAAAGTACCATTTGTCGATTGCAAGAAAGAAGTTAGAGTTTGCTTTCGTGGAAGTGATTGTAGGAACGTTTTTTTTTCATGAATTCTTTTGAAAACCGTAAGAACATCAAAGCTAAAGAAAAAACTTGTAGATTACAATACCAAGTATGTGCAGAGTCGAAATACAAGATTTATGTCCGTAATTATGAAAATGTTCCGGATTACGTTGTTTGAATCTCGTGATAAAACTGCATTGTGAACTGGTGGTCAGCCCAACATTATCGGTTCGGTGCGCGCTTGTGGTGGGTTAGCTACGCCCGCTTCCCATTGAAAATGGGTAGTGACCCAAATGTCACTACCTTTAAGCGTTTTTCCTCCTTATATACTATATTGATTCTACCCCTTTTAGTTGATACGGGATGACCACTTTTTTATTCCTTTTTCTTAAATTTGTGTTTCGTACACGTAACATAATTATCTTATTCACTCAAAATCCAACTGTAACAAATAAGTATACCACGATTTAGTGCTCGCGGAGACGAAATCAATGCTTCCGTTTTCTAGTGTTGACGATGGCCAAAGCTCACCGGAAGTTTGTCCGGAAAAAACCGACACACTACTTCTTAAAATATTGGTTACAACAATCCCCACATGAATATAGATGATTCTAGACACATGTTTTTGAGATTTTTTTTGTTTGAGAGTACAATGGAAAAATCACTGCATATGAGAAGGTAACGTTTTTCAACCTTGAACCGCCCGTAGTGAGTAGCTATCGGATTTACTCGTCCAAAAGGTGACCATGATGTCATGAACCACCTGAGCTTTGAGAGGTAAACCGAGACAATAACTTTCACACAATTTCATCTTCTCATATAACTAAGTTCTTTGTTTGTGTTTATTTTGATCTTGAACATGTCTGGTTAATCATGAGTGAACTTGAAGAATTTAACCTCTTCATTATGCTAGACACGGTCCCATGTTACACTCACAAGGTGATTTGACCATATTGAGTATCTTGAAATAACCTGATGGAATCATTAAAAGCAAATGCTTTACCTCAATTCATACAACTCACACTATGTATTATCTTAGGAATTAGGAAGAGATGTGAGTCTCAATGTGTTCCACTCGATTCAACATGGTTGGGTTATCCTTTTGAACCTACATCGTGGGATCTCCGGTCACGTAAGTGGGGTTGTCCTTCCAGCATCCTCTTTCGTCATAGTTAATTATTTAACCACTTGACCTCTTGACAAGCCTTTAGTAAATGGATCCGCATGGTTGTCAATTGATTTGATGTAGTCTATCGAGACTACTCCAGTTGAGATGAGTTTTCTAATGAATTGATGCCGTCGTCTCATGTGACGTGATTTTTTATTATACAAGACGCTTAGTGAACGGCTATAGCCGATAGACTATCACAATGTACACTTATTGCCGGCACTAGGTTCTCCCACATTGGAATGTCTTCCAAAATAATTTCGAAGAAACTCGCCTTTTTTTGTTGGTTTATCCAAAGCAATGAACTCAAACTTCATCCTGGATCTGATCAATAACGTTTGTTTGGACGATTTTTATGACACTATTGCACCACCAAGTGTAAATACATATCACTTGTGGATTTTGAGTTTCTAGAATCAGCTATCCAATTAGCGTCGTTGCATTCATTTAGAATTGTTGGATATTTGCCATAGTGTAGCCAATAACTTTTAGTATAACATATGCAGTTCAATACTCTGGTTATGCCTTTCTAGTGTTTAAAACCTGGATTGCTTGTCTAGCGACTTAGTACATTGATTGAGTGCGCAAAGTCCGGAAGTGTGCAATTGGTCAAATACATAAGTGTGTCAATAACATGTGCTTATTCCAGTTGTGACCCCATCTCCCCCACATTTTTGGTTAAGTGGAGATTAGGATCCACAGGATTGGTTGCAGTCCCCATTGAGTAGTTTTTAAATCTCTCGAGGGACTTCTCAACATAATGAGATTCAGAGAAGATAAGTCATTCAGAGTGTCTAATGATCTTGATTCCTAGAATAACATCCGCAAATCCCATATATCATGTCAAATTTTCCACTAAGTATTAATGTGGTTGATCATGTTTTTGTTGATACCAATAATGAGCATGTCATCGTCGTACAAACACAACAAGACGTATCCATTAAGAGTAGTCTTCACTAGTACAAAATACATTTTAGCTACTCAACCTTGTTGATTCGTCGTATTGTCTCTCCTTGCCATTATATGTACCCCGTCATCATCGTCTGTGAGGAACTCAAGCGCGCAGCCGAGATTTACTTGTTAAGGGTTCGATGCTCCCATCATCTTCCTTGTGCGTCACCTTCGAAGGTTAGTCCCGTCTTCGTTGGTTGTATTTTTACTTTTACTGTCCGAGTTGTTTTTTTGTGCTAAGTTTATATTTACATAATTAATTGAAATTCAACAATATCTAACCCTTTATATCTTTTTAAAGTTTAAATTTATTGTAGAGATGAATGAAACTCAATGAATAAGTAGTAATTTGTAATATGAAGATCGTAGTAAGATGCCACAGTGACGGCTGCATTTTAAGGGGATGAAATGAATTGTGGTTTATAATACTCAAATCTGTATTTTCTTAAATTTGTTTTTGTAGGAAGTTGAAGATGCTCAAAAATTCAAACGAGTATTATTGATTTTTTTAGAGGGATAGCTTGCCTAGTGTGACTGATGAAAAAAAGAAGTGATTGCTTCATTTTGTTATTGATAAAGGGCTAGTTTATATTTCATCCTCAACTTGTAATTGACGAGACATTTTTATGCTTTCTTTGTGTTTCTGTAGCCAAACTGAATTTTTGTATTAAAATATTTGCGAATAGAAAGGTAGAATGATGTCATTATAATTCCCCTTTTATAAATCATACACAAATGGGAGATAGCCAAAAGAACAATATTATTGTTTGGTAATACAAATGACTGCAAATTTAAGGTTACAAATTTATTCCAAGGTAGTGTTTTTGGGCAAAAAAACATTCAAAATGAATTTATCCATGCAACTAACTATTTTTGTGTACAAGTTAGTAAAATCATTCGAGGAATACGGAGTAATAATAATATCATGTGTTCAAAAAAGGGTCAACAACCGGGCGGTAAGCAAAGTTGTGAACACTTGTGAACAGTGTGAAGTTGAATTACAACCATTTTCTTCTCCTTTTATTTATGAGACTGCTAAATTTTTTTTGGTTCAAATGAGCTCTTTTTTCTTTGCACAAGTACCACTTAAGTAATGAAATTTTCTAACGTTATTTCATTGATCTCGATATGTACAGAAAGATATTATTGTTATATTCAAGAAGAAATGAAAGGATAAATCTGGGACACTCACAATCATAGAAATACAAGGAGTTATCAATGATGTTGCAGAGAGATACCTTCAAGTGGAGCTGCATTTGAAGATTAAGCAAATTAAGCATTTAAAGATTAGGTATTTTGTACGTCTTAACCATATATAATGAGACAATTATTAAGAAAGTAAGTGTTGTTGAATACTAGTAAAATCGAAATAGTACATTTTATTTTAGACACATTTTTGCGTGTTTGTTTTTGTTATTGAACATTCCAGGGTATTAAATTTTATATGTTTATTTTGAAAAACTTTTGGTGAGAAAAACTTACGAATGTCTATCTCATGGGAGTGTATACAGAAACTCCCGAAAAACGTCTTTAGGGACTTTATTTTTTACAAACTCATGTCCCAAGAAACGTCTCTAGGGACGTTTTTGAAACACTCCCGAGAAACGTCTCTCGGGAGTTTTTTTAAAAAGCTCCTAGAGTTTTTTTTTGTTTCTCACGACTTGGAGATAAAGTCCCGAGAAAAAGATCTTGGAAAAATGCATAACGGGATTAAAAAATCTCCCTACCATAATTAAAAAAGTCCCGAGAAACTTAAGATTTGTATTAGTGCTTGAAATATATGCATTTGTCGCTTTCATTAATTTTGAAACCTGTTCGTTCCAAACGATGTGTGCAAGCTTTAAATTTATATTGCAAGAAATATGCTTAAAACAAGGATGCGAACCCGCAGTGTACGGATCAATTATAGTAAAAAGCAAGAATTTCGGGGTGTCGATCTCAAGGACTTAGGTGAAACAAAGCAAGTATAGTTCGTCAATGCAACTAATAACCACAAAAGCGATTAAAGCAATCAAAAGATGATAATAAGGTCAATTAAAGGAAATATGCAAATTTTAGGGATTAAAGCATCCATTTGTGGTTCCAACTCAAGATCTCAAGATAAGCGGACAAAGCTGAGATTTTGCAAAGGGAAGGTGTTTCTAAGGTGGAATAGATTACCGGGTAAGTCTCACTACTCACTAATCCCAACCCAAAGTTCCTATTACTGGGTAAGTCTCAAGGTACTAAGGAAAAGAATTATAATCTCAAACCAACACACCAACTAAGGGAATAGAATCAACCTTTACCGGGTAAGTTTCAAGCTAACTCACAAAGATGGGATGAAGGCACACTCAAACCCCAATAAAGGATAAATCTTTATCACCTAAACTTATGATCTTGGGTAAAAAAACAAAGAAATCACCGGGTAAGTCTCATCCTAGGCTTGCATTGAACCAGGAAAGGTGTAATAAGAATAGGAATTGACAAACTCTAACACCTAACTCTCAGTTTCGGATCAGAAAAGGTCACCTCGGTCAGTCAAGTTCCACCCCGGCCGAGATGTTCATCGACTGAGCGAGATGTTCTAGGGTTAAGGTTAAAGACTCGAGCTTTCAGGGTCCTACTAGGATTAAGATTATTCTATCATCGTCTTTCCCACAACTTTCAACCAATCACCCTAGAATCGCATAAGAAAATTAGCTACTCATCATCATGAAAACAATAATCAAATATATGAGAAGAGAATGAATATTTGAACACAAAAACCTTAAGAATAAGGCTTCAATAACTGAATCAAATATCAAACAAATCAGCGTTCCTTGGATCACAAATCCAACAAGACAATAAAACCAAAGGGAATCTAAGAAAGTCTTACAAATCCCCTCAAAAGCTATCACAAAGCTATGAACTTCCTTCCTTCAACTTCAAACTTTCAAAAATCCTTTCTAACTGCAGCTTCTTCAATGATCCAAAGATGGTAAAGAGGATGGCTGAATTGTGGAAAATCCAACCCTTTATATAGGAGAATTATTTTCCAAAGATAATAATATCTTAAAAAAATAATTTCCTATAAAATATATCCTTCTAAATATATGATCTTCCTTCTAGAAATCCAGCCCAAAAATATAAGATATCTTCCTTCCAAAAATAAAAGATCTCAGCCAAATAAAATATATCTCGCCGTGCCAAGGTGTTTGCCTAGGTCGGGACGCTCCTCAAGATCACCTCGGTCGAGGTGACATTGTAGTTGACCGAGGTGAATCTCAGCTGAATGTGAAATCTTTCAAATCTGGTCCAAAGTAAATCTCCTTTATTAATTCTATGCTTCCTGAGTTTTCTTTTAAGCTCCAGAATGTAGCTCCTATGACTCATTTGATCCTTAGCTCCATTTTAGTCCAAAACGTGCCATTTTACCTACGATTACAACGAAACTTGGTGTAGACCTCGATTCCCGTAAATGTAGATGAAACGACAATATAATCACATAATATACATTCAAACATGCAGATTATTGAAGATAAAACGTCTAAACAAGTTCCAAAATATAGACTATAATACATGCTATCAAAATACCCCATACTTGTCCCTTGCTTGTCCCCAAGCAAGTTCCAAATCTTAAGCACAAGATAGGATGGATTATAAGTCATAAAGATTAATGAAAAGTATTTCAAAACATTTTTGGTAGTGTGCTCCACTCATAGATCACTCTAAGAGAATGCTTCACGGCAATTAAAATCAAGATATGATCAAAACATTTTATAAATATAAGAAAGTTGTTCATCTTTGCATAAAATCATAGAATGCATGATAAATCATAATTATCGAAATTAATCATGTATAATCCAGTTTAAACCACCAAGTCAATCAACAAGCTCAAGGTCTCAAGGGCTTTTCAAGAGAAGGTCAAGAAACGTGTGAGGGTGGAATGTATATAGGGAATGTGGTGCTAGAATCCGTGAAAAGGATCTTCACTTCACTTGCTTTGAACTTCAACACCTTCCACCAATAAGCTTTGCTTATTTTACTTTTTATTTTTTTGGATGCATGGACAGATGTGCACAATAACCGAATCCTAGGAGATCAGCAATCATCAATTTCTCAAGATGCCTCAAACCCTTGATGCACATACCATGACCCGTTAGGAATATCGCTCAATCCGACTTTGACAAGACACAAACACCCGGCTATGTGAATGATGCCGAGTTACTCATCATCATGATTGACTTCCCCAAACCTATTTGTTTCTTTCTAAACTTCCAGCCAACATCTCAACTTTTCTTTCACTTGCTTTTCACTTGCTTGCTTCCAAATTCCCGGATAGGTAAAGAGAGGCAAATATATATATGAGGGGCTAAGCATGATCAAGAAGAAGAACAGAAGAGAATGAATTGCCTTAATCATCCCAAGAAGAAAGTGATAGAACTCATCATGTGGTGTCAACCTTCAAATTCAACATAATTTTGATAAAAACAAAGTATTAAACATGCCAAAAATTTCAAACAAAGCATTTAGCAACTTAAACATATCATAAAACCTTTCAAACATATAAAGATTTCAAAACCAATCTGCAAACAAAATCATCACTGAGGTCATACCCAGAAAAGAAGCACAAAAATCGTTTCAAAAAATCTTTCAGTTAAACCGTCTCGGTCGAGATGTTCTAAGTCAACCGAGGTACTTGACCTCGTTCGGCTAGAATCATCCCGGTCGAGGTCATAAATTTTTTTTCTTAACTAGTTTTTGACGTTTTTTTCAATCAAATAACCTGTATGCATGCATGTAGTCTCAGATAAGCATATAGAGCATAAGAAAGATCATAAATAACAAGTCATACACAAAATGTCAAGTAAGATACATCCAAATACCCCATACTTGGGACACATTGTCCCAATGGGTCAAAATAAGTCTAAAAATAGAATACTCACCGGACATAAGCTAAGCTGCCTAATAAATAAAGAAAAGAAATCCCTGCTAGCTCTAATCCTGATCCGCTGGTGGTGGTGGTGGTGGATATGGGACGAAGGGATACTAAGATGGGTCACATGGATAACCCATGGTGTGCTGGAACTGTATCTCCATCATCCGGCGCTGGTAGTGTTGACTCTCCCTCATCTCTATCATCTCTAAGGACAAGGCGGCGTAAGAGTCGATCATCTGGTCCATCATCTCGTCAATCTGTCAATAAGCTATCGGATCCCTCTGTCTGCGGACTCTGCGCCTAGAAGGACGTGATGGTGCTGCAGTTGCCTCCTCCTTTGTCGACTCGTCGTCTAAGTCGACAACTGGCACACTGGGGCCGGCTGTATCTGTCCCTGTCTCCATGGCAGCACCGCCATCATCATCCTCATCCTCCTCCTTTACCTGAGCTTCTGCAGCGTCTCTAGCATCCTCTATGTAGGGTATCCAAGCGGTAGACCAATACTGAGGATCGAAGACTGAGAATTGGGCCGACCACATGATACCCTGAGGGGCAGTCTGCTCCCAAGGCATCGCCACATATGGTGTAGTGAGTTCACGAGGAACCAGAATCCTCCTCGTGATCATCTCCTGAAGTCCAAGCGGCTTTGCAGCCGCCACCAACGTACAAGCACTCAGGTCGAGATCCATGACCGTCGCGATATGAGTCACCATGCCTCCATAGTAGATATCTCCCTTCTCCTTAGCCTTGATCTGATGCGGATCCTCGGCTAACATGGCCCCAAAATCAGGCACTCCCCCAGTCACCATACAGAAAAGACTCAGAAGCTCCCCCTGTCTAACCTTATGGGGCGTCTCAGTACGCGCCAGAAGGGTCTCACTAAAGATCCGGTGGGCAAGACAGAAAGCTAGGTGGAAAATGAAGCGCTCCTTGGAGTCTCCAGGTCTCCATCTGTTAGCGTGCTTGATAACACGATTTATGACTTAGTTTTAGGTAATCATTTAGATAGATTTCTCACTCATTCATGCATGGTTTAGCACTAGTTCACGACGTTTTGCACTCAACTCATGTATTTTGCCGAGATAGACGTCTACACGGACTTGTGCGTGTTTTATAGGTATTTCGGGAGATTTAGGAGCTAAAACGATACATTTGAGGATCGTTCATCTAGATGACACACCCTCGGACTCATTAGGACACAAGCTAAAGGCTAAGGAGGACTCATGAAGCCTTGCCAACACAAGCCATGCACCAAATCACAACTTAATGATCCAAAGCGAAGTTTCTGGAACAAATCACGGTTCTCTGACACTCCACGACCGTGGAATCACCCGTGGATTTTGCCAGATTCTTGTGACAGCTGTGCCACGACTCTCATGGCCAGCTCATGCAAAATTTGTTATAAAAGTGGTCCTTCATTGGCTGAGAAATGCATCTTGGAGCAGCTCTCCATTATCCATTATCCTCTAACAAAAATATTCTCTCAACAAGAAGTCTTTCTAGGAAGGAAAGTGTCAAAGAGGAAGAAGAAGAGTTCCATTGAAGAGGAGAAGAAGAACACACACTATTACCACACTTGATAGTTTTGTATTGAAGAATTCCGGATTCTATTTCTAAGAGTTGTATGAATCATTTGAACCTTCTTTTGGAAGGATTGTAAGTTACTCTAATTCCATTTTCAGCTTGGTTTTGCTTTAGTTCACTTGTTCATCTCTCTTCCTTCATCATCTTGCAAATGGATGTCATGATTTTATGTTTGTTTGTTTCGATTCCTATTATGAACGTTGTAGGCTAAATAGATGTGGTTCTAGGGTAAGGAAAGGATGGTTATGGATATGGCTATGATAGGACGGACTTAGATTTATCTTTGGATGACTTGTGTGCATAAACATAGCTGCTGTTAGAAATCACGGGTAGTTCTTGCCTAACCACGGCCGTGGTTTAGGTAGAACAAACCGTGATTTTCGCAGGTTCGATGGATCTTGTCTTAGATTGTTAAGATGTTGAAATCCTAAGTGTTGTTGAGTTAAATCTACCCTAGGGTGACCTAGTGTTAGCAACTAAGTGTTAGGAGAGACTTACCCGGTAATCCTTACTCTTAGATTCCAAAGATAACAAACCTTAGGTAGTGGTGAGCCTAATAAGCCGCCATTGGATTAGGTGTGCTAGGATAGTTGTTTAGGATTTCCCTTTCCAAGACCTACCCGGTAAGGATAAGGTAGACCCCTAGCTAACAATCCGGTTTGTGTAGAATTCCTATCCTTAGGTACTTAGAGACTTACCCGGTGATGAGACCTTAGGAATGGACTAGTTGGACCATGAGACCTACCCGGTAATTGATCCCAATCTAGAAACACTTAATCCCAACATAGTTAATCCAAGGAATGAATAGATAGCTTGAGCCCTATGCCATAACCGGAACTTCCAACCCCTAGAATCCGTCTTTTCTTTCTTTGATCGTTATCTTGTTTAGCTTGTTTATTTGTGTTGATTCATAGTTTAGTTGATTGTTTACTTTGCATGAATTGTGATCTTTGATTGATCACCAAAAACCAACCAAAACATTTGAGATTTTCATTTCTTTATTTCTTTCCTTTCTTTCAACCTAGGTCTTTACTAAACTCAATCACAAATCGAATCAATTTCACCTTAGTCTTTGTGTTCGACCTCGGAATACTATCCCTACTACAAACGTCCCGTACACTGCGGGTTTCGCTAGGTAGTTTAGGATTTAGTTCGAGTTATAAATTTAAAACCCATTTGCGCATCACGATCTTAGCGTAACAAGTTTTTGGCGCCGTTGCCGGGGACTAGGTCTAGATTGAGTCTATTTTGTGATTGATTATTAGTGTAGATCTTTCTTGTTGCTTTTGATCTCTTTTTGGTTTGTGTCTTTGCTTTTCAGGACATCTCTTACTCTTTAGGTGTATGCGAAGATCTCGTGGCAAGGATTTAGCTCCATTCGATCCCGAACCGGAGAAAACCCTTAGATCTAGATCAAAGAGCATTCGAAAAGAGAAGGAGATGGCCGGTAGAAACCTCCAAGCTGAGTTGGATGAAGCCTTAGAGCAGATTAGGATAAGGGATGAAGCTTTGGAGAATGAAAGGAGACTTGCCAATGAGAGGCAAGAGGCAACTAGGAGGGAGATTGAGGAGATTAGACAAGCTCTTGTGCAAAGAGAGCTTAACCGTCAACCTCCTCCACCTCCACCACAACCGCAGCCGGCGGTCAACATTAGGGTTGTGCCCATTGCTATGGATGAGCCACAAACGTTGGGGCAACGTATGGATCCGGCACAAAGAGCACACCGTCCGGGTGTGAACTTAGAAGATCCCGCAGCCCATGATTACGAGCTCCGCCCTCAAGTTCTACAAATGATCCGGCATAATCAATTTGGAGGGATGGAAGGAGAGTCTCCTCATCAACATTTGATGAATTATGAGATCTTGATGGAGACTCTTAGACCGCCAAGATTGGAGAGCAACAACCATAAGCTAAGGGCTTTCTCCTTCTCTCTCAAGGATAAAGCCTTGGCTTGGTATCAATCTATTCCACAAGGGCGAGTTGGTACTTGGGAGGAGATGACAACCGAGTTTTTAACTAAGTTCTTCCCACCTTCCAAGACTACCGAGTTAAGAGGGAAGATCAATGCCTTCGTGATGAAGGATAGAGAGAGTCTATTCAAGTCTTGGGAGAGGTTCAAAGATCTTCTCCTTGATTGTCCACACCATGGCATACCGAAAATTGAGCTATTGGAGATCTACTTCAAAGGACTTGATGAAGATAGCCAATTCAAGCTCCAATCTCTTTCCGGTGGGACATTTATGGAGAAGCATGTAGATGAAGCTTGGGAGTTTGTGGAGAAGCAAGCTCTAGTGATTGAGAAATACTCCCATAGGAAGAGTGAAGGAAGAAAGGCAGGAGCATATGAGGCGAGTGAAGTCACCATGAGCAATTTCAAGCTTGACGCCATCAACAACGAGTTGAAGTCCTTGAGAGAGTTGTGTGCTACAACTTTGAAGAACCAAGCAACTCCTCAAGTGCTCCCACAAGCCAATTTGTCTTCCAAGGAGGAGGATGTGAATTACATGGGAAGGGGCAACTTCAACAATTACCAAGGCCCAAGGAGTTTCAACAACAACCGGCAATTCAACAATTACCGGCCCAACCACAACCATCCCGGATTTTCTTACTCTAACCCGGATGGAGCCTTGAACCCTTCCTCCTCCACAAGCACAACTCCACCACCAAGAGCTTCACAAGAACCTCCACCCGGATTTACTCAACCCCCAAAGGATAGAACCGAAATAATGTTTGAGCAATTGCTTTGAAGGTTGAGTGGTCTTGAGAGCACGGTGACTTCAATTTCTAAAGCTCAAAAGGTTTTGGAAGCACAAGTGTTCCAAAAAGCGGGTGAAGCCCATAGAGACCCGGGAAAGCTTCCCGGAAGAACCGAAGACAACCCAAGAGGCCAAGTGTTGGCTATCACAACGAGAAGTGGGTTGAGTATGAAAGATCCTTTGCCCAAGGACAATGCTAAGGGAAAGCAAGTAGTGGTAGAAGAGGGAAAGTTGCAAGAAGATGGAGGCAAGAGCAAGGATGTAGAGCCAACCTATGTGGCACCGCCTCCATACAAGCCACCACTACTGTTCCCACAATCAAGAGCAAGAGCTCATTTGGAAAATCACTTTGGTAAGTTCCTTGAACTAATGTCCAAATTACATATTAACATTCCGTTCATGGATGCCATTTTAGGAATGCCGGCATATGGCAAGTTTTTGAAAGAAATACTCTCCAACAAAAGGAAGTTGGAGGAGTATGGGGAGATAAGAATGACCAAGAGGTCCTCGGAATTGATCCAAACAATGAAGGAGGAGATGCCTCCCAAGCTAAGAGATCCGGGCTCCTTTTGTGTCCCAATAGGAGTGGGAGATGTGAAGTACGAGGCCCTTTGTGATCTAGGAGCGAGTGTAAGCATCATACCGCTTGCACTTTGCAACAAGGTTGGGCTAGGAGAGCCGAAACCGGTCAAGATGACCCTCTATATGGCGGATCGTTCTATCACTCATCCGGTTGGGATCTTAGAGGACATTCCGGTGCTACTAGGAGGATTCTATGTGCCAATTGATTTTGTAGTCTTGGACATTCCGGCGGACTATCCGGTTCCCATCATCTTAGGAAGACCCTTCCTCGCCACTTCCGGATGCCTAGTGGATTACAAGAATGGGACTCTCTCCTTCAACATTGGAGAAGAGAACATCAAGTTCAAGTTGTCCACAATGACGAAAGGGCCAGCCCTTGATGAGGATGTCTTCAACATAGTCGAGCAAGAGGAATCTAGGGAAGTTGTAAGCTCGATCTTGATCAAGGATCCCTTGGAGAAGGTTCTTACCTTAAGTATGATGGAGGAAGGTGCTGAGGAGGCTTGCAATGAAGAGATCAAGGCCTTGGAAGCATTGGAAGAGGAGCCAAGAGTTGGATTTGAAGGCCACGAAGAGGTGTTGAACAGCTGCAAGTTCCACGGTCGAGATTTATGTTCCACGGCCGTCAAACTTTCTTGACAACTCCGGGAAGCAAGCTTAGCAAGAACCACGGCCGTGGAAGTTGAGCAAACCATGGTTCTAGCCGTGGTTTTCCCTGGACCAGTCCTTGATGATGGTCAAGCTTTTAGGAGCCATGAGGAGTCTTCATTTGCTTTGGATTCATCTCATCCAACCTTATTTGGATCATCTCCAACCGAAAAAGGTCCTCTTCAACTTGATCTTAAACCTCTTCCCTCTCATTTAAAGTATGCCTTCCTTGGTTCAAATTCTACTTATCCGGTGATTGTGAATGCATCTTTGAATGATGATGAGCTTAATAGATTGTTGAATGAATTGAAACTGTATAGAAAGGCAATAGGATACACCATTGATGATCTTGTTGGCATCAAACCATCTTTGTGCATGCATAAGATAATGATGGAAGATAACCACAAACCCTCTATCGAACATCAAAGAAGATTGAATCCTATAATGAAAGAGCTAGTCAAAAAGGAAATCATTAAGTTGCTAGATGCGGGAATTATCTACCCAATCTCGGATAGTAAGTGGGTTAGTCCCGTTCATGTAGTTCCTAAGAAGGGTGGGATGACCGTAGTAACTAATGAGAACAATGAACTAATCCCGACTAGGACGGTTACGGGGTGGAGGATGTGCATTGATTATAGGAAATTGAACATGGCCTCTAGGAAAGATCACTTCCCTCTCCCCTTCATTGACCAAATGCTAGAAAGGTTAGCTCAACACTCTCATTTTTTCTATCTAGATGGCTATAGTGGATTCTTCCAAATCCCTATCCACCCCGATGACCAAGAGAAAACAACCTTTACATGTCCATGGGGTACTTTTGCATATAGGAGAATGCCATTTGGGTTGTGTAATGCACCCGCCACCTTCCAAAGGTGTATGATGGCTATCTTTTCAGAATACATAGAAAATATCATGGAAGTGTTTATGGACGATTTCTCTGTTTATGGTTCTTCCTTTGATAATTGCTTGGCTAACTTGTCATTAGTATTGCAAAGATGTGAGGAGACAAATCTTGTCTTGAATTGGGAAAAATGCCACTTCATGGTAAGTGAAGGCATTGTGTTAGGACACTTGGTGTCTAACCGTGGCATTGAGGTTGATAGGGACAAAATTGAAACGATAGAGAAATTGCCGCCACCTACCTCGGTGAAGGGGGTAAGGAGTTTTTTAGGGCATGCCGGTTTTTACCGGAGGTTTATTCAAGACTTCTCAAAAATTTCTAAGCCTCTCACTAACCTACTAATGAAGGATGTTGATTTTGTCTTTTCCAAAGATTGTCTTGAGGCTTTTTGTAGGTTGAATAACGCCTTGATCTCCGCACCTATCATGCAACCTCCGGATTGGAGTTTACCATTTGAGATCATATGTGATGCAAGCGATGTAGCCGTTGGGGCTGTTTTGGGGCAAAGGAAAGATGGGCGCACTCATGCTATTTATTATGCTAGCAAGACGCTAGATGATGCCCAACTCAATTATGCTACCACCGAGAAGGAGTTGCTAGCGGTGGTGTATGCATTTGAGAAGTTCCGCTCATACCTTGTTGGAGCGAAGGTCATAGTTTATACGGATCATGCTGCGATCCGTTATCTACTTACAAAGAAGGATGCCAAACCAAGGTTGATTCGGTGGATCCTTCTTCTTCAAGAGTTTGATTTAGAAATACGGGATAAGAAGGGATCCGAGAACTCCGTGGCGGATCACCTTAGTAGATTGCCTCCATTAGAGCTTGAAAGAGATGACATCCCAATTGATGACTCATTCCGGGATGAGCAATTGCAAATGGTGGAGGAATGCTTGTTCCAAGTGTCTAGAGGAAATGAGCCATGGTATGCCGACATTATGAACTACTTAGTGTGTGAGGAAGTGCCTCCCGGATTGACATATGCACAAAGAAAGAAGTTCTTCAACGATGTGAGGCACTACTATTGGAGTGAACCACTTCTATTCAAGAGAGGGCTGGATGGGATGTTTAGAAGATGCATACCGGAAGACGAAGTGGAGAGTGTGATCCGGCATTGTCACTCCTTACCATGTGGAGGCCATGCTAGCTCACACAAAACGTGTGCGAAGATATTGTAGTCCGGTTTTTATTGGCCTAACTTGTTTAGAGATGTGCAAGGTTTTGTAGCGGCATGTGATGCTTGCCAAAGGACGGGCAACATCTCAAGGAGGAATGAAATGCCCTTGAACAACATCCAAGAAGTCAAAATATTTGATGTATGGGGTGTGGACTTCATGGGACCATTCCCTTCTTCATGTGGCAATCTCTTCATCCTATTGGAGGTGGACTATGTGTCAAGATGGGTGGAGGCAATCGCCTCTCCTACAAATGATGCCAAGGTGGTGGTGTGGTTCTTCAACTGGGTGATCTTCCCTAGGTTTGGAACACCAAGGGTGATCATTAGTGATGGAGGAAAGCACTTCACCAATAGGAATTTTGGGGCGCTTTTGGCCAAGTATGGGGTGACTCACAAGGTGGCAACACCTTACCATCCCCAAACTAGTGGCCAAGTGGAGATATCCAACCGGGAGATCAAGGCCATCCTTGAGAAGACGGTGTCTAGGACTAGAAAGGATTGGGCTATGAAGCTCAACGATGCCTTATGGGCATATAGAACCGCCTTCAAGACGCCGATTGGCACCACTCCTTACAAGTTGGTCTATGGCAAGTCTTGCCACCTTCCGGTAGAGATGGAGCATAGAGCTTATTGGGCCATTAAGTGACTAAATTTTGACCTCAAGGAGGCGGGAGAAAAGAGATTGCTTGAATTGAATGCCCTCGAGGAGATCCGGTTGGACGCTTATGAGAATGCCCGGATCTACAAGGAGAGAACCAAAAGATGGCATGACAAGAGGATCATCCCCAAGGAGTTGAGTGAAGGAGATCTTGTCCTTCTCTTCAACTCAAGGCTAAGGCTCTTCCCCGGAAAGCTCAAATCAAGATGGACCGGGCCATATGTGGTGAAGAAGATCTTTTCCCATGGAGCCATTGAGATAGGAGGGGAACATTGTGGGAACTTTAAGGTGAATGGGCACCGGTTGAAGAAGTATATCCCGGGAGCTCCGGTGGAGATAATTGCCCCACTTCACCTTGAGTAGACGCCCCCGAGTTTGGTCAAGCTAATGACCTTAAAGAAGCGCTTGGTGGGAGGCAACCCATTGGTAACGTTTTTCCTTTCTTGATTTGCTTTTGTTCTAGATTTTTCTATCTTGTGTGTGTTTTGTCTACTTTGTGTGTATACTAGAACATTAGTGGCATTGGAGGCCTTGCTTGACATAGGAATGATGATGATGAACCCCTCATCAATTATGGGTGGAGCGGACGTGGAACTTGGACGGCTAGCGGTGCCTAGCGCGGGTCCCGAAGCTTTGATGGATGCTTAGAGCTCTCTACCATGGTTGATAGGATCATCAAACATCAATTCACTATTGAACAATCCCAAATACCATAGCAAACCATTTCTACATTGTGAGAACCTTCTTTCACTCTCTTTACTTGTATACCACATTGGGGACAATGTGTTTCTAAGTATGGGGTGGGGTTTGCATGATCCTTTGCATGATGAGCATCTAAGATAGTTTAAAATCTTCACATGTCTTGCATTGTACATACTTAAATCGAAAATACCATAAAAATCAGAAAATTTAAAATTTTTTTGTGCTTTCTAGGCTTGGATATGATCCTAATGATGAATCTTGTCTTGTGAATTGGCTATGGATGGCCTCATGTGTTAGGATTAATGAACGCATATGTGGACTTGAAGTATTTCTCTTGAAATTCTATGAATGATTTGTGACCATGATGTTTGCCTAGAAAAGATTGAGTAGTGAAGATCGAAATTACATAATAGTTCTTGCATACCATCTAGGAATGAATGAGGCAATTCATCTTTCTCTACTTCTCATCTTAATCATGATTGCTTGAGCACCTCAATTGAGATAAAGTTGACCTCTTTTAACCCATCCGGGAATAGGAGCATGCTAGTGTGTTGATGTGTGCGAAAAGCAAGTGTTAAGTGAAGTTGTTGATGAAAAGAATATCATGCATAAAATGCTGAATTTGTTGTGAAAAGTGTAGCAAAAAAAAAAAAAATATAGGCTTGGGGACATTGGCTTAAATGACAAGTAACTCGGTACACTTTACATAATCGGGTGTTGGTGCCTTGCCAAAGTCAAATGAACCAATAGTCCTAACGAGCTTTGGTATGTGTGCCCGGTGTGGATGCACATCGAAAACTAAGAAAAAGCCCGAGGACGGCTAATCACCAAGGTTTCGGCTTTTGTACACCAATGCCATTGTCTCAAAAATAAGTCAAAGAAAAAGAAAAGATAGAGGAAAGTATACACTTGAGGGAAGTTGATCGAGGACAAGATTGTGGAGTTAGTTCCGTTCCCGGATTAGCATCACATAACCTAGAAATCCCCACCCAATCACTACATTTCTTGGCCCTTTTATTTCACAAGACCTTATGACCTATTTGCATGTTTGTAAGACTTAGTGATTTAGATTGAATGTACTCTTGATCTTCTTGACTCCTTCATCTTTACATTTCATGCATACTTTTGAGTTAAGTACAATTGTCTTTCCATGTCTTCATTTGTTTGATGCATGATTGCTTATCCTTTGCCATGAAACATGACTTTGAAGGTGATCCAATAATAGAAGCACAAACCCAAAAAGATTTTGCCATTTTTCTGCATGCATAAATCATGTCATCTCTTAGTCTATAGTTGGGAATTTGCTCGGGGACGAGCAAACCTTAAGTATGGGGTATTTTGATAACACGATTTATGACTTAGTTTTAGGTAATCATTTAGATAGATTTCTCACTCATTCATGCATGGTTTAGCACTAGTTCACGACGTTTTGCACTCAACTCATGTATTTTGCCGAGATAGACGTCTACACGGACTTGTGCGTGTTTTATAGGTATTTCGGGAGATTTAGGAGCTAAAATGATACATTTGAGGATCGTTCATCTAGATGACACACCCTCGGACTCATTAGGACACAAGCTAAAGGCTAAGGAGGACTCATGAAGCCTTGCCAACACAAGCCATGCACCAAATCACATCTTAATGATCCAAAGCGAAGTTTCTGGAACAAATCACGGTTCTCTGACACTCCACGGCCGTGGAATCACCCGTGGATTTTGCCAGATTCTTGTGACAGCTGTGCCACGACTCTCATGGCCAGCTCATGCAAAATTTGTTATAAAAGTGGTCCTTCATTGGCTGAGAAAGGCATCTTGGAGCAGCTCTCTGATAGCATGAATTATAGTCTATATTTTGAGGTTTGTTTGGACGTTTTATCTTTAATAATCTGCATGTTAGCATGTATAATATGTGATTATATTACCATTTCATCTACCTTTGCAGGAATCGAGGTCTACACCTAGTTTTGCTGTAATTGCAGGTAAAATGGTACGTTTTGCATCGAAAAGGAGCAAAAGGAATCATAAGTCATTTGGAGCTACATTGAGGAGCATAAGGAACCATCCAGGAAGCATAGCCGTGGATTAAAGATTCACTTTGGACCAATTTTGAGAGATTTCGCATTCAGTTATGACTCACCTCGGTTGACCAGAGATTCATCTCGACCGAGGTGATCCAGAGACGCCGACTCGACCGAGGCGAACACCTAGGACGCGGCGAGAATATTTTATTCTTGGATGAGATCTTTTAAATTTGGAAGGTGATCTTATATTTTTGGGCTTGGCTCCTGGAAGGAAGAAGATCTAATATTTTACCTATTTTTATGGGAAAAGATCTTTCTAAGATATTTTATCTTTGGAGGGTTATTTTCCTATAAAAAGGGTTGGATTTCCACAAATCCGAGAGCCCGCATACAATCACGCTATACCGTCGATCAGGGTTTATAGCACGCAGCAGCCGCAGCATACTCCAATTGGAGAGATTCGAAGAACCTTTTTGAAGGTTGAAGGAAGATTGAAGTCTATAGCTTTTATAGCTTTTTGGAGGGTTTTGTAAGATTGTCTTCAATTCCCCTTCCTTGTTGTCTTGTCTTGTTGGATTGTTATCCAAGGAACGCTTTGTTGTGATATTTGATTTAGTTATTGAAGTCTTTTTCATTAAATTCTTCTTGTTCAAATATTCACTTTCTTCCCATATATTTAATACTTTCATAATGATGATGAGTGGCTAATTTCCTTGTGTGATTCTAGGGTGATTGGCTGAAGGTTGTGGGAAAAACAATGATAGAATAATCTTAGATTCCAGTAGGATCCTGAAAGTTCGAGTCTTTAACCTTAACCCTAAGCATCTCGTTCGGTTGATGAACATCGCGGCCGGGGTGGAATTCTTCTGACCGAGGTGACTTATCCGATTCTAAACAGAAAGTTAAGTGTTAGAGTTTGCTATATCCTATTCTTATTACACCTCTCTGGTTCAATGCAAGCTTAGGATGAGACTTACCCGGTAATTCCTTAGTTTGTTTACCAACGATCATAAGTGTAGGTAATAAAGGTTTATCCTTTATTGGGGTTTGAGTGTGCTTCCATCCCATCTTTGTGAGTTAGCCTGAGACTTACCCGGTAAAGGTTGATTCTATTCCCTTAGATGGTGTGTTAGTTTGAGGTTATAGTTCTTTATCTTGATTCCTTGAGACTTACCCGGTAATAGGAGCTACGGTTTAGGATTAGTGTGTAGTGAGACTTACCCGGTGATCTACTCCACTTTAGTAACACCTTCCCCACGCAAAAATCTCAGCTTTGTCCGCTTATTTATAGATCTTGAGTTGGAACCACAACTAGACGCTTTAATCCCTAGAATTGCATGTTTGCTTTATTGACTTCTTATTCATCTTTGATTGTGTTAATTGCTCTTGTGGTTAGTATTCACGAAGCTTACCGTTATTGACTTTGTTTCACCGAGTCCCTGTGATCGACCCCTGGAATTTCTTGTTTTTTACTACGATTGACCCGTACACTGCGGGTTCGCATCCTTGTTTTAAGCTTAAGTCTAGGGTTATAAATTTAAAGCTTGCACACACCGTTTGGAGCGAACAAGTTTTTGGCGCCGTTGCCGGGGACTTGGTCTAGACCGAGCCGGTTGCGGTTTGCTTTCGGGGCACTTGCCCCTGTTGCTACTAACTACTCTTTCTATGAGTTTTGTAGTTTTCAAGATTTCCGATGACTACATTTGATCCAGCCTGGATAGCAAGGCAAAGTGCTAGGGCAGACCATTATGAATACTTAGAGGAGAAGTACTCCTTCTATTGGTTCAGCAATGAATGGGAAAGAGAAGAGGCCATTCAGCGTGAACTTGCGAAGTGGGATGAACTGAATGTCCCTAAGAAGATTTGTGAGCAACCTCCGGAAGATTCTCTTGAATCAAGATGGGAAAAGTTGATGAAGAAGATGGAGGAGCTCAAGGAAAGCACCCTATCCTATGCTAAGCCGCAAGAGGAGCATAAGGAAGTGTTGCACGTTCCAAGCATCCCCCCAGTCGAACCCAAAATTTCTCCTGAAACTTCTGAGGAAGAGGAGGATATGGAAGGTCTCGATCTGACTGTTGAGACCTCGGTCGAAGTGGAAGAGATTTCGGCCGAGATGGAAGAATCTGCAAAACTGGAAGCAGAAGATGCAGAGAACCTTGGTCAAATTACTGAGATTGTGACCAAGGTGGAAGAAAGATCAACTGAGTTGAGAGAGATTTCATGTGTTGGTTATCAACCTAACATGAAACCTGATCCAAGCTTTGGAGAACTTTACAAGGTAAGTTCTCTTACTCCATTCGAAATCCCTATTAAAATTTCTTAATTTTTCAGGAAAGCACCGGAGAGTTGGAGGTCTCTTCCGAAAGAACCTCCAAAGATCAAGATGAAGTCTTCCTTTAAATTGTTGGAAGAAGAAACTCCTCGGATCATGAGGAGTGGAGTTGGCAAGCACTACACCGCTAAGGCGATGAAGAGTCTTTTGTTCAAGTATGAGATCCCTCGCATGCTCAGGACCCTGTACCATCCCCAAGCTATAGATGAGGAAGCTGCTATAATTCTCGAAAAAATGTTTTTTCGATCAAGGAAAGGATGGGACACGAGGAATGTCCCATTGAAGTGCAGGAAGTCTAGACGAATTCCGGTGAGAATCAAACTGTACAAGCTTGTACGTGGGAGATCTTACCATTTGCCGGTGAAGTTAGGAACCGGAACCCCCTTGGAAGATTTTTACGGATGTGATGAGCACTCCACGACATTCGAAGTGCATTGAGTAATCCCATGCCGCATGGTCCAGCTAGCGACCTTAAACCAAGCGCTTCTTGGGAGGCAACCCAAGGTATTGCTTTCTTTTCCCGTTTTCTAGTCTAGTTTAGATAGTTTTTGTTTTTGCTTTGCTTTGCTTTGTTTTTGGCGTCCTAGACAGATAACAGGAGATATCTAAGGAAGGAGCATAACTGGAAGGACAGAAGTTCGAGATTTTGAGAAGACGGAAGCATCTCGGTTACTGTCAGAGCACCTCGACCGAGTTGATTCTTGAGCAACCGAGGCGACTAGGGTTTTCTGCAGAACCACCTCGGTCCGTACCACCTCGGTCCAGTCGAGACCATCTCGACCGAGGTGACAGCAGATCCAGGAACAGTATAAAAAGGGGAAAAATTTATTTTTTCACTTTTTACCTTACTCAACTCGACCGCGGCGCCCTTCATCACCTCGCTTCCTCAGTTTTTGCTCGTTTCCGAAGATTTTACGCTTCCAAACTGCGATTGAAGGGTAGAGGAGCCTATTGCAACAACAGATCTGCGAAGAAATCGAACGAATCGACCGAACGAGGTAAAAAACAGTTGAAACCCTAACTCGTTCATTCGTTTCGATTTGGGCTTTGGTTGCCCCTGATTCTGCTGAGAAAAGGTTTAAGTACCCCTTAGGAAGCAATTGTAGTGATTTTTGGGGGAAAAGAATTGAATTTCTGAGAATTGGAATCGTAACTGCTGCGCCTCGGTCCGGTCGAACTGCATCTCGACCGAGGTGATTTCTGAGTCTCGTCAGTGACCGAGGCGATCTGACAGTGTTGAGAGAAAATGAGTTCCGATCGTCGCCTAGCCCTCAGAGACAGATCCTCACCTTCCCCTCCTGCTTCTTCTTCTTCCCGTCCTTACCTCCCGGTGATCCACGAGAGATGCCGGGTAGACTATGAGCGCATAGCTAGCCGTCCAGTTATCGCACCACGTTTTCTGGACGTGTCAGCTTTCGATTGCCTAGGGTTAGATGGTGACCTTAGGAGGATGATTGCCACTGTTGGGCTGGATCAGTTTACTGAGATCCGAGCCCCAGCCTATTTGGAGCCGACCTTAGAGTTTGTTAGCTCCTTCTCCTACCTCCCCACAAACCAGTCTGTGAAGTACCGGTTGATGAACCGGAACTTCATAGTTCCCTTAGAGGTTTGGAGAGAGATTTTCGGCTTCTCTGAGCCCACCGCCACCGATTTCCCCTCCCGATCTATAGCTAGGGAGTTTTGGGGGCAGATTGCCCATATTACTGAGCATGTAGACAGATGGCGCCCTGGAGATTCCAGGGAGAAGGTCATCTTCCACCCAGCCTTCAGATTAGCCCATAGGATATTCAGCGAGACACTTCTGGCGCGTACTGAGACGCCCCAGAAGATCCGACAAGGCGAGCTTTTCAGCCTTTACTGTATGGTTACGGGGGGTTTCCCAGACTTTGGCTTGATCTTGGCAGAGGACCTGCACAAGATCAAGGCTAAAGCGAAGGGAGACATCTGCTGCGGAGGTCTAGTCACCCATATAGCTGCTTATCACGGGATGGACCTTAGTGTATGTACGATGGTGGCGGCTCCGAAGCCGCTTGGATTACAGGAGATGATCACACGGAGGATTCTAGTTCCCCGTGGTCTGACCACTCCATTTGTTGCTATGCCATGGGAGCGGACTGCGCCACAGGGGATCCGCTGGTCTGCACAGTTCACAGTTTTCGATCCACATTACTGGCAGACAGCTTGGGCTCCGCTGATGGAGGATCATAGGGAGGCAGCAGCTGCCCCGGCTGAGGAGGAGGAGGATGACGATGACGAGGAGACGGTAGATGAGAGAGATGGTAGAGTCCCGATGGATACAAGGACGGATAGTGCAGGTACGAGCGCGCCGCCGATCATTGACTTGGATGATGAGGAGGATACTGAGCCTGCACCAGCTGAGACTTCTCCGGTCAGACCCGCTGGACGCAGGAGGCGCGGAGCGAGAGATCGAGCTGCCCATAGACGGATCGATGACCTGACAGATCAGGTTATTGACTCGTATGCTGCATTATCGCTGGATATTCGCGAGATGCAGGAGCGGCAGCACTATCAGCACATCATGGCCCAGCTTCAGTTCGAGCGTGTCATGGGTTACCCGTTCGACCCGACGCAGTATCCGTATGTGCCACCACCACCACCACCGGATCGAGACTATTGAGGAGCTGCAGGATTTTCTTTATTCTATTTTTATGCAGTTCAGCTTTTTATCCGGTGAGTACTCTTATTTCCAGACTTATATTGACCCACTGGGACAGTGTGTCCCAAGTATGGGGTGTTTGTATTTATGTGATGACTTTGATGTACTTATTTGACTACTTTGATGTATGACGCACATTTGATCGGATATTTCATATTTATGCTTCAGTTGCCTTTATATGTTTATCTGATATTACATGCATATCTACAGGTTATTTGATTGAGAAAAACGCCGAAACTGAAATAAAAAAAAATGGTTTTAAAAAATTTTTTTTTTTGACCTCGACCGAGTCAGTCTTGGCCAAACGAGGCGTTTCACCTCGGTTGATCCAAGAACATCTCGACCGAGGTGGGTTAACTGAGAGTTTTTCGAAACTGATTTTGTGTTACTTATCTGGATATGACCTCAGTGAAGATCTTGTTTACTAACTGGTTTTAAATTCTTTATGTGTTTGAAAGGTTTTATAATATGTTTAAGTTGCTAAACGCTTTGTTTGAAATTATTGGCATGTTTAATACCTTGTTTTTATCCAAATTATGTTGAATTTGAAGGTTGACACCACAAGATAAGTTCTCTCACTTTCTTCCTGGAAAGACCAAGGCAATTCATTCTTCTCTCTTCTTCTTCTTGATCATGCTTAGCCTCTCATATACATTTTGCCTCCTTTACCTATCCGGGAATTTGGAAGCAAGCAAAGTGGTGAAAGCAAGTGAAGTTAAAGTTGAGAAGTTGACTGGAAGTGAAAGTGTTAGAAAGCAATAATAGGTTTGGGGAAGTCAATCATGAAGATGAGTAACTCAGCACCATTCACATAGCCGGGTGTTTGTGTCTTTCCAAAGTCGGATTGAGCGATATTCCTAACGGGTCATGGTATGTGCATCAAGGGTTTGATGCATCTCGAGAAATTGATGATTGCTGATTTCCTAGGCTTCGGTTATTGTGCACCTCTGTCCATGCATCCCAAAAAGTAAAGTAAAAAGAAAAAGAAGTGGAATAAGCAAAGCTTATTGGTGGAAGATGTTGCAAGTCAAAGTGGAAGTGAAGTTCATCCTTTTCCCGGATTCTAGCACCACATTACCTTACACACATCCCTACCCTACACGTTTCTTGACCTTTCTTTTGGGAAGCCCTTGAGACCTTGAGCTTGTTGATTGACTTAGTGGTTTAAACTGGATTATACATGATTAATTTTGATAATTATGATTTATTATGCATTCTATGATTTTATGCAAAGATGAACAACTTTCCTATATTTATAAAATGTTTTGAGCATATCGAGTTTTTAATTCCATGAAGTATTCTCTAAGAGTGATCTATGATTGTAATACACCATAAAAATGTTTTTGAAAGATTTTTTCATTGATTTTCTTGACTTATAATCCATTCTATCTTGTCTTTTATATGAGGAACTTGCTTGGGGACAAGCAAGGGCTAAGTATGGGGTATTTTGATAGCATGAATTATAGTCTATATTTTGAGGTTTGTTTGGACGTTTTATCTTCAATAACCTGCATGTTAGCATGTATAATATGTGATTATATTACCATTTCATCTACCTTTGCGGGAATCGAGGTCTACACCTAGTTTTGCTGTAATTGCAGGTAAAATGGTACGTTTTGCATCGAAAATGAGCAAAAGGAATCATAAGTCATTTGGAGCTACATTGAGGAGCATAAGGAACCATCCAGGAAGCATAGCCATGGATTAAAGATTCACTTTGGACCAGTTTTGAGAGATTTCGCATTCAGTTATGACTCACCTCGGTTGACCAGAGATTCATCTCGACCGAGGTGATCCAGAGACGCCGACTCGACCGAGGCGAACACCTAGGACGCGGAGAGAATATTTTATTTTTGGATGAGATCTTTTAAATTTGGAAGGTGATCTTATATTTTTGGGCTTGGCTCCTGGAAGGAAGAAGATCTGATATTTTACCTATTTTTATGGGAAAAGATCTTTCTAAGATATTTTATCTTTGGAGGGTTATTTTCCTATAAAAAGGGTTGGATTTCCACAAATCCGAGAGCCCGCATACAATCACGCTATACCGTCGATCAGGGTTTATAGCACGCAGCAGCCGCAGCATACTCCAATTGGAGAGATTCGAAGAACCTTTTTGAAGGTTGAAGGAAGATTGAAGTCTATAGCTTTTATAGCTTTTTGGAGGGTTTTGTAAGATTGTCTTCAATTCCCCTTCCTTGTTGTCTTGTCTTGTTGGATTGTTATCCAAGGAACGCTTTGTTGTGATATTTGATTCAGTTATTGAAGTCTTTTTCATTAAATTCTTCTTGTTCAAATATTCACCTTCTTCCCATATATTTAATACTTTCATAATGATGATGAGTGGCTAATTTCCTTGTGTGATTCTAGGGTGATTGGCTGAAGGTTGTGGGAAAAACAATGATAGAATAATCTTAGATTCCAGTAGGATCCTGAAAGTTCGAGTCTTTAACCTTAACCCTAAGCATCTCGTTCGGTTGATGAACATCGCGGCCGGGGTGGAATTCTTCTGACCGAGGTGACTTATCCGATCCTAAACAGAAAGTTAAGTGTTAGAGTTTGCTATATCCTATTCTTATTACACCTCTCTGGTTCAATGCAAGCTTAGGATGAGACTTACCCGGTAATTCCTTAGTTTGTTTACCAACGATCATAAGTGTAGGTAATAAAGGTTTATCCTTTATTGGGGTTTGAGTGTGCTTCCATCCCATCTTTGTGAGTTAGCCTGAGACTTACCCGGTAAAGGTTGATTCTATTCCCTTAGATGGTGTGTTAGTTTGAGGTTATAGTTCTTTATCTTGATTCCTTGAGACTTACCCGGTAATAGGAGCTACGGTTTAGGATTAGTGTGTAGTGAGACTTACCCAGTGATCTACTCCACTTTAGTAACACCTTCCCCACGCAAAAATCTCAGCTTTGTCCACTTATTTATAGATCTTGAGTTGGAACCACAACTAGACGCTTTAATCCCTAGAATTGCATGTTTGCTTTATTGACTTCTTATTCATATTTGATTGTGTTAATTGCTCTTGTGGTTAGTATTCACGAAGCTTACCGTTATTGACTTTGTTTCACCGAGTCCCTGTGATCGACCCCTGGAATTTCTTGCTTTTTACTACGATTGACCCGTACACTGCGGGTTCGCATCCTTGTTTTAAGCTTAAGTCTAGGGTTATAAATTTAAAGCTTGCACACACCGTTTGGAGCGAACACTCTTCATTATCCATTATCCTCTAACAAAAATATTCTCTCAATAAGAAGTCTTTCTAGGAAGGAAAGTGTCAAAGAGGAAGAAGAAGAGTTCCATTGAAGAGGAGAAGAAGAACACACACTATTACCACACTTGATAGTTTTGTATTGAAGAATTCCGGATTCTATTTCTAAGAGTTGTATGAATCATTTGAACCTTCTTTTGGAAGGATTGTGAGTTACTCTAATTCCATTTTCAGCTTGGTTTTGCTTTAGTTCACTTGTTCATCTCTCTTCCTTCATCATCTTGCAAATGGATGTCATGATTTTATGTTTGTTTGTTTCGATTCCTATTATGAACGTTGTAGGCTAAATAGATGTGGTTCTAGGGTAAGGAAAGGATGGTTATGGCTAGGGCTATGATAGGACGGACTTAGATTTATCTTTGGATGACTTGTGTGCATAAACGTAGCTGCTGTTAGAAATCACGGGTAGTTTTTGCCTAACCACGGCCGTGGTTTAGGTAGAACAAACCGTGATTTTCGCAGGTTCGATGGATCTTGTCTTAGATTGTTAAGATGTTGAAATCCTAAGTGTTGTTGAGTTAAATCTACCCTAGGGTGACCTAGTGTTAGCAACTAAGTGTTAGGAGAGACTTACCCGGTAATCCTTACTCTTAGATTCCAAAGATAACAAACCTTAGGTAGTGGTGAGCCTAATAAGCCGCCATTGGATTAGGTGTGCTAGGATAGTTGTTTAGGATTTCCCTTTCCAAGACCTATCCGGTAAGGATAAGGTAGACCCCTAGCTAACAATCCGGTTTGTGTAGAATTCCTATCCTTAGGTACTTAGAGACTTACCCGGTGATGAGACCTTAGGAATGGACTAGTTGGACCATGAGACCTACCCGGTAATTGATCCCAATCTAGAAACACTTAATCCCAACATAGTTAATCCAAGGAATGAATAGATAGCTTGAGCCCTATGCCATAACCGGAACTTCCAACCCCTAGAATCCGTCTTTTCTTTCTTTGATCGTTATCTTGTTTAGCTTGTTTATTTGTGTTGATTCATAGTTTAGTTGATTGTTTACTTTGCATGAATTGTGATCTTTGATTGATCACCAAAAACCAACCAAAACATTTGAGATTTTCATTTCTTTATTTCTTTCCTTTCTTTCAACCTAGGTCTTTACTAAACTCAATCACAAATCGAATCAATTTCACCTTAGTCTTTGTGTTCGACCTCGGAATACTATCCCTACTACAAACGTCCCGTACACTGCGGGTTTCGCTAGGTAGTTTAGGATTTAGTTCGAGTTATAAATTTAAAACCCATTTGCGCATCACGATCTTAGCGTAACAAGTTTTTGGCGCCGTTGCCGGGGACTAGGTCTAGATTGAGTCTATTTTGTGATTGATTATTAGTGTAGATCTTTCTTGTTGCTTTTGATCTCTTTTTGGTTTGTGTCTTTGCTTTTCAGGACATCTCTTACTCTTTAGGTGTATGCGAAGATCTCGTGGCAAGGATTTAGCTCCATTCGATCCCGAACCGGAGAAAACCCTTAGATCTAGATCAAAGAGCATTCGAAAAGAGAAGGAGATGGCCGGTAGAAACCTCCAAGCTGAGTTGGATGAAGCCTTAGAGCAGATTAGGATAAGGGATGAAGCTTTGGAGAATGAAAGGAGACTTGCCAATGAGAGGCAAGAGGCAACTAGGAGGGAGATTGAGGAGATTAGACAAGCTCTTGTGCAAAGAGAGCTTAACCGTCAACCTCCTCCACCTCCACCACAACCGCAGCCGGCGGTCAACATTAGGGTTGTGCCCATTGCTATGGATGAGCCACAAACGTTGGGGCAACGTATGGATCCGGCACAAAGAGCACACCGTCCGGGTGTGAACTTAGAAGATCCCGCAGCCCATGATTACGAGCTCCGCCCTCAAGTTCTACAAATGATCCGGCATAATCAATTTGGAGGGATGGAAGGAGAGTCTCCTCATCAACATTTGATGAATTATGAGATCTTGATGGAGACTCTTAGACCGCCAAGATTGGAGAGCAACAACCATAAGCTAAGGGCTTTCTCCTTCTCTCTCAAGGATAAAGCCTTGGCTTGGTATCAATCTATTCCACAAGGGCGAGTTGGTACTTGGGAGGAGATGACAACCGAGTTTTTAACTAAGTTCTTCCCACCTTCCAAGACTACCGAGTTAAGAGGGAAGATCAATGCCTTCGTGATGAAGGATAGAGAGAGTCTATTCAAGTCTTGGGAGAGGTTCAAAGATCTTCTCCTTGATTGTCCACACCATGGCATACCGAAAATTGTGCTATTGGAGATCTACTTCAAAGGACTTGATGAAGATAGCCAATTCAAGCTCCAATCTCTTTCCGGTGGGACATTTATGGAGAAGCATGTAAGAAACGCAGCGCAAAACTGTCGAGCTATTGGAGATCTACTTCAAAGGGCTTACAGGACCGCATTCAAGACTCCCATTGGTACCCCAAAACTGTCGAGCTACAGCTCGAGAAGGGAAGTCGGGAATTGTAGGGGTCAGAAAGCCAAAGATATCTCTGAACTGGTCCATGGGAACGATGTAGTTCCGGTTCAGCAACCGGTACTTGATGGCTTTCCTCTCAGGCAGGTGAGTAACAGAACTCACAAACTCTAGTGTGGGCTCGAGGTAGGCTGGAGCTCTAATCTCCATAAAACTCTCCAGCCCTACCATATAAATCATCCTCCGCAGATCCTCTCCTACGTGGAGGCAATCGAATGCAGCTATATCCAAGAAACGCAGCGCAATCACAGGGCGCGCGCATATACGATCAAAGTCGGTCTGGTGACGCTCGTGAATCACCGGAATGAAAGGTCTAGAAGCAGAAGAAGGTGAGGAACTACTGGGAGCATCCCTCAGAACAAGCTGGCGATCAGAACGAGAAGTCATGGTTCTGTTGACAAGGCACCTCGGTTGCTCTGACAGGGATGAAGAACACCTTGGCCGAGGCACAGGTCGATTGGACCGAGGCGAAAAATTGCTCGATTTCTACTCTCTAATTTTCAGTTCTTTTCCCCCAATATCACTACCAATTGTTCCTATGAGTTACTTATACCTTTTCCAACACAAATCTATGGCAACGAAAGCCACTAATCTCTGAAATCAGCGAAGAGAGAAAGAGTTAGGGTTTTCGACTATTTAGTCCAGATTTGGCCGATTCAAGGCGTTTTTGTTGTAGTTTCTTGCTTGCAATATGTTCCTCTTGTCTTTCCTTGCGAGATCAGAGTAAAAATCGTAGAAAACGATCAAGAAACGAAGAAACGAGGTTGAGGAGTGTGCCGGGGTCGAGGGGAAGTTTGGGAGGGAAGAGAGAGAATTTCTTTCGCCTTTTATACCCCTCGCCGATTCTGCTATCACCTCGGTCGAGGTGATCCCGACTGGACCGAGGTGTCTAGACCGAGGTGGATCTTTGTCAGCTCTAGTCGCCTCGGTTGCTCAAGAATCATCTCGGTCGAGGCGTTGTGACAGCAACCGAGATGTGTCTCAGTCAAACTCCGTCTTCTCGAATTCTCGAACTCTTGTCCTTCCAGTGTCGCTCCTGTGTCGTAATCATTCCTTAGAAAGTACCTGGTTTATGTCTAAGACGCCAAAAACAAAACAAAGCAAAGAAAAAGCAAACTATCTAAAGCTAGACTAGAAAAAAGAGAAAAGAAAGCAATACCTTGGGTTGCCTCCCAAGAAGCATTTGATTTAAGGTCGCTAGCTGAACTGTACGGCATCCCTAAACAAGGTATATCGGTGCAATCTCCTCAACCTGGACTTCTGGTTGGTATTTCTGAAGTCTATGACCATTGACCTTGAAGCTTCCGCTTGTTTCTCCCCAAATCTCAACTGCACCATAAGGGAAAACATGTTTCACAACGTAAGGTCCTGTCCATCTAGATTATAACTTACCTGGAAAGAGGCGAAGACGGGAGTTGAAGAGTAGAACTAAATCTCCTTCTTTGAACTCCTTAGGAATGATACGCTTGTCATGCCATTTCTTTGTCCTTTCCTTGTAGATCTTGGCATTCTCATAAGCGTTCAAACACAGTTGTTCCAGCTCATTGATGTCCAATAGCCACTTCTCACCGGCTTCCTTGATATCGAAGTTTAACCATTTGATTGCCCAATACACCTTGTGTTCTAACTCAACGGGCAGATGGCAAGACTTCCCATATACCAAATTATAAGGTGTGGTACCAATGGGAGTCTTGAATGTGGTCCTGTAAGCCCAAAGAGCGTCGTCCAACTTTGTGGAACAATCCTTCCTTGTCCTAGAGACGGTCTTCTTCAAGATTGTCTTGATTTCTCTATTCGAGATCTCGACCTGTCCACTAGTTTGAGGGTGATAAGGAGTTGCTACCTTGTGGGTTACCTCATACTTCGATAGAAGTGCTTTAAACTTTCGGTTGATGAAATGTGTCCCTCCATCGCTGATAATGATACGTGGAGTCCCAAAACGTGGAAAGATAGTCCGATTGAAGAACTTCACAACCACCATGGCGTCATTAGTGGGGAGGCAATGGCTTCCACCCATCTAGAGACGTAGTCAACAGCTAGGAGAATGTAGAGGTTTCCTCCGGATGATGGGAAAGGTCCCATGAAATCAACTCCCCATACATAAAAAATCTCAACCTCCTGGATGTTATTGAGTGGTTTCTCGTTCCTTCTAGATAAGTTCCCTGTTCTTTGGCATGCATCACAAGAAACAACAAACGTTTGCACATCCTTAAATAATGTAGGCCAAAAGAAACCGGAACGTAATACCTTAGCGCATGTCTTGTGAGCGCTAGCATGTCCTCCACAAGGAAGCGAGTGGCAATGCCGTATGACACTAGTAACTTCGTCTTCCAGAATGCATCTTCGAAGCATCCCATCCGGACCTCTCTTAAATAGTAGAGGTTCATCCCAGTAATAGTGGCGTACGTCTTTAAAGAATTTCTTCCTTTGAGCGTACGTTAATCCGGGCAGTATTTCCTGGAAAACAAGATAATTAACAATGTTAGCATACCAATGTTCTTTATTATTAGAAGCTTGTTGGAGCAAGTGCTCCACCAACTGTGAATGAGTTTCAGAAAAGGGAGTAAGAAGTTTGTTATTCTCAGTTGAAAGCATCTCGCTTGATGTCTCGATCGGTGTTCTAGATGGGTGACCGAGATGTTCTTCAGATAAGAACACCTCGCTTGGTCCAGAAAGTCCCTCGGTCGAGGTACTGGAACTGGGACCGAAACTGGAGATTCTCTTCTCCTGGATTATTTTTTCAATCTTAGCTCTTGGATCTTCTTCCAGTGCTTTTAAGCTCCGTATATCTGCATCACAAGAAGCATCTATACCTTCCTCCATTAAGCTAAAACTAATAACTCTTTCAAGAGGATCATTAATAAGGATAGAGCTCACCAATTCTCTTGATTCTTCTTCATCATAGATGTTGAAGATATCATCTTCCAGCGGCTCCCCTTTCATTACAGCAAACAATGCAAACTCCACTTGATCTCCGCCAATGTTGAATTTCAACTTGGCGTTCTTACAATCCACATTGCAACCTGAAGTTGCTAGAAATGGTCGCCCGAGAATGATAGGAACGAGATAATCTACGGGTATATCAAGTGCAACAAAGTCTATAGGTAAGTAGAAGTTACCTAACTTAACCGGAACATCTTCCAAAATGCCCACGGGATGGGTAATGGAGCGGTCCGCCATGTATAACCTTATCTTCACCGTCTTGGGCTCTCCAAGTCCGATCTTCACATATAGTTCCAGCGGGATGATGCTCACGCTGGATCCTAGATTACACAACGCCTCACAAGTCACATCCCCAACTTGAATGGGAATGCAAAATGAGCCGGGATCTCTCAACTTGGGTGGCATCTTCTCCTTCATGATTTAAATGAGCTCCGAGGATTTAGATGTCATCCTTACTTCACCAAAATCTTCCAGCTTCCTCTTCCTTGATAGAATCTCCTTTATGAACTTCCCATAGGCGGGCATCCCTAGAATAGCATCAAGGAAAGGGATGTTAATATGTAGTTTATTCATCAAGTCAAGGAACTTACCAAAGTGCTTGTCTAGATGTGCTCTGGCCCTTGACTGGGGGAATGGAAGTGGTGGTTTATATGCAAGAGGTGGGACATAAACTTCAGTTTTGTTTGTCTCTTTCTGGGACTCCACCTCGGGTGGCACCTCGACCGAAGTGTTCCTCGTTTGTACCTGGACCGAGGTGTACTTCGTCTGCACTGACATCGACCGAGGCACTGGATCTGCAGTTTTCAGTCCACTTCTCGTCGTTATTGCCATAATATGTCCTTTAGGGTTGCTCTCTGTCCTTGCTGGGAGCTTCCCTGGATCTCTTGGTGGTTCATTCGCCTTATTAATGAATTGTTGTTCTAAGGCTTTTTGTGCCTTCGAAAATGAAGTCATGGATGTCTTCATAGCGTAGAGCTTGATCAAGATGGCCTCCAGCACTGCATCTTTCTTCTCTGGCTGGGAGAACTTGATCCAGGCTCCTGGCTCTTCAATGGAGTAGAAGAAGAAGAAGAAGAGGGATTAAAAGAATTATTAGAATCGGAATTAGAATAAGAGTTACCCGAATTTTGATTGTTAGATCTCCAATTGTTGCTGTTGGAGCCTCTATTGTTGTTGTAGTTGTTCTTCCGGGAACCATGATTGTTGTTCTTTGAGCCTTGATATCCTCCCTCTTCCTTTTTGGTGTGAGCAACCAAAAGGTCCTTCAATTGCTTCACATCATTCTTGAGGGAGATGAGTTGATTGTTATTTGATGGAGCTTCCTGGAAATTAACCCTCTAAACTCCATTTTCAGCTCCTTGGTGGGAGTATTTCTCCATGTGCAAAGCCTGTTTCTCAATGAACTCCCAGGCTTCATCAATCGGCATGTCCATGAGTGTGCCGGCGGATAGTAGTTGAAGATTGAATTGGGTAGCTCCATCCAATCCCTTGAAGTATATCTCCAACAACTCTATCTTTGGAATCCCATGATATGGGCAATCCAAGAGAACATCTTTAAATCTCTCCCATGACTTGGACAAAATGTCCTTGTCCTTCATGATGAATGCATTAATCTTCCCTCTCATTTTAGCGGTTTTGGAAGGGGAAAGAATTTTGTTAAGAACTCCGTCGTCATCTCCTCCCATGTGTTGATCTTTCCAGGAGGAAGAGACTGATACCAAGTAAGCGCCCTGTCCTTCAAAGAAAAGTAAAAAGGCCTTAGCTTGTAATTATTATTTTCCAGCCTTGAAGGTCTCAAGGTCTCCATGAAAATCTCATAGTTTTGCAAATGTTGATGCGGAGACTACCTCTCTAAACCTCCAAACTGGCATTGGCGGATCATGGATAGAACTTGCGGTCGAAGTTCGTAATCATGCTCCGCTGGATCGCCTAGGTTGAGTCCTGGACGCCTCACTTGCTGGTTTGGGTCCATCCTCTGTCTTAGGGTCTGTGGAATACCTGCAAAAAGAACATCTCGGACAGGCATCCGAGGTGGATGTATCTCGGCTGTGGCAACTGGAGCGGGGTCCTGCCTCGGTCGATGCAGAATCTGGGCTCGTAGATCAGTCATATCTGCTTCAATCTCTGCAGTTCTAGTGCGAGTCTGATCTCTCTTGCGCTACAGTTCTTCCCTATTGAGGCGCAACTGTTCCATCACCTCCTTCAATTAGGCCTCAAGATCGCGATTGTCTTGATTGACCATTTTCGCTTCTTTCAAGCGTCTTTTGTATGTCTTTTCTGGTTCGGGATCGTAAGGAACGATTTCCTTCCCAGCATGGGTTCTTCGCATAAACCTAATAAAAAGAACCTACAAAAGTCACTCAAGTAGAGTGGTTAGTAGCAACAGGGACAATTGCCCCGAAAGACGACCGCAACCGGCTCGGTCTAGACCAATTCCCCGGCAACGGCGCCAAAAACTTGTTCGCTCCAAACGGTGTGTGCAAGCTTTAAATTTATATCCCAAGAAATATGCTTAAAACAAGGATGCGAACCCGCAGTGTACGGATCAATTATAGTAAAAAGCAAGAATTTCGGGGTGTCGATCTCAGGGACTTAGGTGAAACAAAGCAAGTATAGTTCGTCAATGCAACTAATAACCACAAAAGCGATTAAAGCAATCAAAAGATGATAATAAGGCCAATTAAAGGAAATATGCAAATTTTAGGGATTAAAGCATCCAGTTGGGGTTCCAACTCAAGATGTAACGGTCAAAAATCGAAGATGGCCTAATCGGGAATATTAAGGAATTAAACGGGTTTAACGGAATTAATCCGTTTTAACAAGAGATACCTCTCGAGGTAACCCGCTCCTAGATGATATTATCCCCCAATGTTATTTGGAGCATTTGGGAGTTTCAATTAATAAAAATGCAGTTGAGAGAAATAATCAGGATATCGGACATGTCCTAGATATGAAATAACATGGAAAGACAAAATGACCAAAAGAGTCGCTATTTTGTTTCTTAGAGGCTAAGAAAGACGGGTTAGGAATACGCGTTTTCCGAGACAATTGCGGAATAACTATCCACATAGTATTCCGGATTTATTATTACAGTTCCGAGAAGTTTGGAGAAAGGGCTCAAACCGCCTTCGAATTGGTAAGAGGATAATCATGGACTTTCTAAAGGATAATGCTAGAGGATAATTATCAACTTTGCTAAAGGATAATGCTAGAGGATAATTATCAACTTTGCTAAAGGATAATGCTAGAGGATAATTATCGACTTTGCTAAAAGATAATGCTAAAGGATAATTATCAATTATGCTAAAGGATAATGATCAATTATGCTAAAGGATAAAGCTAAAGGATAATTATCGACTTCTCTATAAATAGCGGAAATTCATTCATTTTCTTTCACATTTCCTCGCAAAAACTCTGATTTCTCTCAAGCTTCAAATTCAGATATTCTCTACGTTTGTAATCCGATTTCGAATCCGTTTGAGTTTTCGGATTCCTTTCTTCGTCCTCTTCATGTTGGTACCGACTTTCCTCTTTTCCGACAAAGTTAAGGCCAGGTCGAGCATATCCTTCCTTGTCCCGTTCCGTCACTTAGATTCCGGTGAATTTGATGGTGTCCGAGCGTAGCCTGCGCCGTTGTGATTCCGAATCTTCTTTCGGATCGTCAATCGGGTTAGTAACGAATAAGTTATGAATTTATTCGCTTTCCGTATTGCGATTTAGCCTAAATTGACCTTAGGCTTGTCAAAATGGATAATTGGAAATTCCATTATGCTCGTTACTTTATTCTGGTGATTATGGGCTGTTTGTTTGATGAGATTTGATGATAGGTGGGTTCAGAAATTGCCTACGGGCAAAACGTTATTCTGACAAAATTTAATTATTTAATTAAAGGTTAATTAATTAAATTGGGATTATAGAGGAGGATATAAGTTAATTAAATTCAAAGGAATGAATTTAACTGGTGTTTGAATCGAGAAGCTTAATACGAGGAATATGATATTCTCCGCAGGTGTTGTTGAAGGTTTTGGTTAACTATAGCTTAGTTCTTTGTGAGCGTATCCAAATACGAGAAAAGAGGATAGTCCGAGTGGGAAACGGACTCAATAGTTGGTTTGCGAGGTTTTATTGTTCTTACCTGCGAGGTAAGTGTATACAAATTACACCTTCTTAATATATATTAGGTATTTAATATGGGATTAGTTTTACGTATAAAATATATATATTTACATGTGAAATGTTATGAAGAGATATGGTATAATCTTTAAGCATGCATCAATGTGGTTGTTATGATATGTGTGATATTATGATTTCTTACATGCCTTGTGGATTATGTGAATGAATTGTATGCTTAGAATGGTATTGTATTATATATGAATATGAAGCATGCAATTGTGAGAATGTGATGATATTTATATGAAATGTAATGTATGCATGAGAAGTATGGTTTTGATGAGATGAAAGCATGAAACTGAGTTATGATATAAAAGTGATAATATAGGATGGTAATTGATTAGTTAGCCTAACTGGGTCCCGCACCACCTGGGGACTATATAGAGGTAGCGCTCGATCTACGAGGGGCCTCAGAGGCAGCGCTCGATCTACGAGGGGCCTCAGAAATGTCCCGCACCACCTGGGGACGAGAAACTATATAGAGGCAGCGCTCGATCTACGAGGGGCCTCAGAGGCAGCGCTCGATCTACGAGGGGCCTCGGAAATGTCCTGCACCACCTAGGGACATATATAGAGACAACGCTCGATCTACGAGGAGTCTCAAAGATTTGATAGCCGAGGTCAGTGCTTGATCTACAAGGGGGCCTACGACGCTATCGGGTTGGCCAACCTAAAGAGAAAAGAAATACGAAAGCACATGAGAAAATATATCGTACGATCAGTTGGGCTAGTTAGTTAATTATCACCTATGCATCGATGCAATTGAGTCTAGCATGTTATATGTTATGTTATGATTATTTATATGTGATGGTATGATATGATATGTTTATATGAGATGATATGTTTGTATGTGGTGTGATTACATGCTTGAATGTGTATATGTTATGTGATATGAATGGTTGTGGAATTAAATGTGAATGGGGATACGTATGTATGGACTTTAGAATGTGAGAAAGGGTATAGAGTGTCCTTTGGGGACGGGATATTAGATACTTATATATATTGGGGAGCGTGATTTCTATACCCTTACTGAGCGTGTGGCTCATTGTTGTTATATCCACATTTTTTTTCCAACTACTCAGACTCGGCCTGATCAAGGCAAGGACGTTGGATCCAACACCTGGATTTGAGATCATATCAGGTGGGCTGTTATGGGATGCTACCGCCTAGGATGTTTTGCATGGTTTTAAAACAGTTGTGTTTTTGGTTAAACGGAGTTTTATGACGTATGTTAGTATGTGTATATGTTGTAAATATGGTTGTAAGATAAAGTTTTAAAAATTTTTCGTTTTCTGTTTTTCCGCTTATTGTTTTAAACAAAGTTAATTAATTGGTAATAAATTAGAAATGAAATAGGTGTCACATTTGGTTGGTATCAGAGCAGGGATATGATTCCTTGGCTTGGGTTGTGGGAATTTTTTTTTTCTGAAAAGCTTTTGAAAGTTTCTTTTAGATGACGGAGCACAGCTATGAGGGGTCGACTGAGTTTATACATGCTCAAGGTATATATGATCAAGAACACCCTAAGGTGACAGTTTATGAAGTACCACTACCACCATTGGATATAGCTGGTATGCCTGAGTTGGTGCAATATTTGAGAGAAGTTATACCACCACAGACACAACAATGTGTCAAGTGGGTATTATCCTAGTAAAGATGGACAATAATTTCGAGAAGATTCACTGTCAAGGGGAAAAGTAGTTTGAGAGGACCATTGATCCATTGGTAGTGGAGGAGTGGTTGAGGAACATTGATTCCATTCTAGATACAATTAAATGGGTATAATATGTTATATCCTTGCTTGAGGAAGCAACTAGAGATTGGTGGGACATGATCCCTAATGGCCGTAGTATACCACCTGTGCTAACATGTGATGATTTCTTGAGAGAGTTTGATGTGATGTTAGTAATGGATTAGTCATCCACTCATATAATTTTGATTAATTGTTGTACAAAGAAAGTCCCCATGGAGGTTGGTAGGTTCAGAGAGGTGAGATCTACTATAAAGTTGAGCATCTATTAGCTTCCAGAGTTATGAGAGTAGAGATAGACGTGAGAGGATCTGAGTTGATAGAAAACATTCGGGTAAGACCTTTGATTCTTGATGAGATTTCAGCTAGACGGGATGAGGATGCTACACTGAGGAGGCTGAAAGCTAAAGTTGGAGATAAATTGGTCCATATGAGATCTTAGAGAGATCGGACCACTTGCGTATGGGTTGGCGTTACCACCTTAGTAATCAAGATTGCATGACGTCTTTCATGTATCGGTGCTATAGAGGTATATGTCATATCCTAGTCATATAATTCCCGAACCTGAGATAGAAGTATTTGAGAACTTGTCCTACCCAGAAGAACCAGTCGAGGTTCTAGGCAGGCAAGTTCGGAGATTGAGAAACAAGGAGATTCCAATGCTGAAGGTTAGATGGGGACATTATTCAGCTCAAGAGGCTACATGTGAGACCGAACTAGATATGAGAGCTAGATACCCATATCTTTTTGAGTAAAAACCTCGAAATTTTGTGATCCGGCCGTACATCCTTTTGATATATCTACGAGTTTGGTTCTACGTCCTTTATTAAATTTCGGGACGAAATTTCTTAAAGTGGGAGATATTTGTAACGGTCAAAAATCGAAGATGGCCTAATCGGGAATATTAAGGAATTAAATGGGTTTAACGGAATTAATCCGTTTTAACAAGAGATACCTCTCGAGGTAACCCGCTCCTAGATGATATTATCCCCCAGTGTTATTTGGAGCATTTGGGAGCTTCAATTAATAAAAATGCAGTTGAGAGAAATAATCAGGATATCGGACATGTCCTAGATATGAAATAACATGGAAAGACAAAATGACCAAAAAAGTCGCTATTTTGTTTCTTAGAGGCTAAGAAAGACGGGTTAGGAATACGCGTTTTCCGAGACAATTGCGGAATAACTATCCACATAGTATTCCGGATTTATTATTCCAGTTCCGAGAAGTTTGGAGAAAGGGCTCAAACCGCCTTCGAATTGGCAAGAGGATAATCATGGACTTTCTAAAGGATAATGCTAGAGGATAATTATCAACTTTGCTAAAGGATAATGCTAGAGGATAATTATCGACTTTGCTAAAGGATAATGCTAAAGGATAATTATCAATTATGCTAAAGGATAATGATCAATTATGCTAAAGGATAAAGCTAAAGGATAATTATCGACTTCTCTATAAATAGCGGAAATTCATTCATTTTCTTTCACATTTCCTCGCAAAAACTCTGATTTCTCTCAAGCTTCAAATTCAGATATTCTCTACGTTTGTAATCCGATTTCGAATCCGTTTGAGTTTTCGGATTCCTTTCTTCGTCCTCTTCATGTTGGTACCGACTTTCCTCTTTTCCGACAAAGTTAAGGCCAGGTCGAGCATATCCTTCCTTGTCCCGTTCCGTCACTTAGATTCCGGTGAATTTGATGGTGTCCGAGCGTAGCCTGCGCCGTTGTGATTCCGAATCTTCTTTCGGATCGTCAATCGGGTTAGTAACGAATAAGTTATGAATTTATTCGCTTTCCGTATTGCGATTTAGCCTAAATTGACCTTAGGCTTGTCAAAATGGATAATTGGAAATTCCATTATGCTCGTTACTTTATTCTGGTGATTATGGGCTGTTTGTTTGATGAGATTTGATGATAGGTGGGTTCAGAAATTGCCTACGGGCAAAACGTTATTCTGACAAAATTTAATTATTTAATTGAAGGTTAATTAATTAAATTGGGATTATAGAGGAGGATATAAGTTAATTAAATTCAAAGGAATGAATTTAACTGGTGTTTGAATCAAGAAGCTTAATACGAGGAATATGATATTCTCCGCAGGTGTTGTTGAAGGTTTTGGTTAACTATAGCTTAGTTCTTTGTGAGCGTATCCAAATATGAGAAAGGAGGATAGTCCGAGTGGGAAACGGACTCAATAGTTGGTTTGCGAGGTTTTATTGTTCTTACCTGCGAGGTAAGTGTATATAAATTACACCTTCTTAATATATATTAGGTATTTAATATGGGATTAGTTTTACGTAAAAAATATATATATTTACATGTGAAATGTTATGAAGAGATATGGTATAATCTTTAAGCATGCATCAATGTGGTTGTTATGATATGTGTGATATTATGATTTCTTACATGCCTTGTGGATTATGTGAATGAATTGTATGCTTAGAATGGTGTTGTATTATATATGAATGTGAAGCATGCAATTGTGAGAATGTGATGATATTTATATGAAATGTAATGTATGCATGAGAAGTATGGTTTTGATGAGATGAAAGAATGAAACTGAGTTATGATATAAAAGTGATAATATAGGATGGTAATTGATTTGTTAGCCCAACTGGGTCCCGCACTACCTGGGGACTATATAGAGGCAGCGCTCGATCTACGAGGGTCCTCAGAGGCAGCGCTCGATCTACGAGGGGCCTCGGAAATGTCCCGCACCACCTGGGGACGAGAAACTATATAGAGGCAGCGCTCGATCTACGAGGGGCCTCAGAGGCAACGCTCGATCTACGAGGGGCCTCTTGTAACACCCCAAATTTTACAACTCGGGGAGTTACTGGTTAGGACCTCACAGTCGGTCCCGACCTTAGTTTGACAACAACTTAACAAGATCTTACAACAAGGCAGAGATAAGGAAAAACCGAAAATCATAAATTAAGTCTTAACAACGTATGAATGTGACCAGAATAACCAATAACCGGAAAACATAAGATAACCATAACGAAACGAAAGGAATTAAGGTCCAACTGGAAATCTCACAAATAATGAAACTGCAACACGTCCTAAAAAGTACGACACCCCGGCTGACCACTACCGTCCGGATCACTCGGCATCTGCTCTAACCTGTGCTACGTCTACACAACATAACAATTGTTAGCTAACTAACCAAATATAAGCAGAAATAATAACAACACAAACACACTCATAATAACATAAACAAACATCATGGTGGCACACAACCGTTCATTATCTATTATTTAGGTGATTCATCTTATTCAATTTTACAGTTGTGGCACGAGAACTCTTAACAGTTCTCGCCTCCGTTCCTTATCCAACGGGGTGTAGGTCTAGCTAACCTCCGCCGGTAGCATCACTACAAACCGAGTGTGGACTAGTCCCTAAAGAAACCCTCAGTGCCCTCAAGCTAATTGAGCAGAATGCCACCGCCCGTTACTCTTAGGCCAAGTATAGGTCGGAAAATATTTATCACAACCTATAACTCTAAACATCTTAATCACACACCACTATCATTATTCATGCTCATATTCAGAAGTCAGCTAAGTAAGCCCAAAGGACTTACCTGTTATAAATCTCGATTCTCTATAAACCAACTCGTTCTGTAACTGTAGCAACTCAGTTGCCTGCAAAAGGAGATAAGTGCATTAGCACACTCCAAAGTATTTAGAAGTCTAAGACTTCTAAGATAAAAGATCGTAATAGGACAGAACTGATTACAGTACTAATTTATGATAAAATGACTATTTTACCCTTGGTCCCGAAACCCCCAAAATTTCCACAATTCGTGTCTAAACTCTTATTTGAGACTATAAAGTCATATTCTAACTCCTAAAGCTTAGTTTGGTTACAAACTGGCACTTTACCTATTTTCCAATTTTCCGAAAGCTCGTAAAGGTCCAACTTCGGCTTCAAATATGAAAATCGTATAAACTTATAAAAATTTCGAAATAATTCTCTAGATCATCTATGATGTTCCATCTATCCTTAGGAGCAATAATTTCTCAAAACTATTCATCCATTATTTCTATAAAAATTCTCAAAGTTGGTTACAACACTTACATTTCTTATACTTAGCCAAAATTTCACGGTTTTCCAAAAACTGCTTATCTACCCCACTTTGGAAGCTTATAACTTCTAATCCGACCGTTCATTTCTTCTCAAATTTTAATACAGTAAACTACATACATCCACCTATTACCTATTAAAATTTCAACGGTGGATCTTCAACCTAACTCTTAAACATTGATCTACAACAGTGACCATTACCCACTTACAAAGCTGAGTTCTAACAAGGAGTTTCTTACTTGCATTTCTAGGATAATCTGATTTACTCACAAAGTCATCCAATGATCATAAATTGGGTAATCTAGGAGGCTTTAACAGAACTCACTTACTACCCCTCATATCTCTAGTTTGATCTCCCTCCACAAATAAAACGTAAAGCATTTACAATCTGTATAAACATAACGTCTTAAAAAAAAAGGCACAGACTGGACTGCAGAAGAAAGAAGGGCTCACCTCCTTCAGCAGTCACTGGCTAGAGGAGCTTTTGATCGATTGCAGAAGGTGATGACTCGAAGGGGACTGCACAAAGAAGGAACCTTTCTCAGTTATCAAACACTGGTTAAAATGCAAGGTTCCTTCGGTCGCCATCGAGCAGGAGGATGGAGAGAACTTACCAGCACGGCTGCTATTCTAGGCTGTCGACACAGGTTAGTGTAGGGGTTCGTCTGATGCGCCTAGAGGTTCGTTCGGTCGATGTTTTCTGTGCAACTAGAAGGCGGTTAAGATGAGTAAGGTTGAAGGGAGGAGTACGGGGAAACCAGTCAGTCACTACTCACCTGTGCAGATCCCAGTGGCGTGCAGCGCTCAAGCCCCCAAAGACGACTTTAGTGATGTGTAGCGGCGTCAAGAGGTTGCAGGGTGAGGACAAGGGTTTTCAGCAGCGTATGAAGTACACTCTCGTACAGAAGGGAGGAGTTTTCGAAGCTGAATCTGGACTGAGATCGGGAAGAGAGATAGCGTGTATAAACGGCTGCAGAAGAAGGCAAGAAGATTAAACGTATAAGGTAACTTCTAATATTCTGTAACTGCTGCTGACTAGGACGAATTGCATCTGTTTTGGCCTGTTCCTGGGCTGTGAGGGTTGGCAGCAAGGTCCGTCTTCCACCTGGGCTGAGAGTACATGGATCAGGCGTGTGCTGGAGCTGTCTAGGCGGGCTGGAATGCTGTGCACGCTGGGCTGAGAAGCTGGCGCTGCTGGCAAGCTGGGCTGAAGCGGACGCTGCTGGCAAGCTGGGCTGAAGCTGGGCGCTGGGCACTCTAGGCTGAAGGTGACGGACTGGGCCGGCTGCTGAGCTGCTGAATAAGTTGGGCTGGGCACTGGTGCAAGGGAGCAATAGTCCGGTGCTAGCTGCAGTCCGGAAACGATATCACCGACTAACGAGTGCATGGAAATGGACGGAATTACAATGGCCAAGGAGGAAGGCTTGTTGATCGGCTTGTCACAGCTTGTCATGGTCATGTTATAGTTTAGGATTTCTGATGACTCTGAACTAGAATAACATCAAAACCGGGCGATGTCATCCGCTCCCGGACTAAGGCAATCCGGGCGATGTCATCCTGTATCTGGTCTGGTACTACCCCATCAACCTTGCTAGGCTCATCCCAGCACAACGGTGTACGACATCTCCGCCCGTACAAGGCCTCATAAGGTGCCATCCCAATAGACGCGTGCCATCTGTTATTATATGAAAACTTTACCAGTGGGAGATGATTTGGCCATACCTGCCCCCAATCTAGTACACATGCCCGCAACATGTCCTCTAAGGTCTAAATGGTCCTCTCAGACTGACCGTCTGTCTGTGGGTGATAGGTAGTGGTAAAGTGGAGACTCGTCCCCAGAGCAGTATGTACCTGCTGCCAAAATCTCGAGGTAAAACGTCCATCTCTGTCAGAGACGATCGTCCTCGGTACTCCATGAAACCTCACAATGTGTCTAGTGAACTCCTCAGCTAGACGGCTTACCGGCCACGTTTCCTTAATCGGAATGAAACGTGCGGTCTTCGTCAGACGGTCTACCACTACCCAAATAGCATCAAAACCTCTGCTGAGCCTCAACACTATAACAACATCCATAGATATATCCTCCCACTTCCAATGTGGTACTGGAAGTGGGTGGAGCTCTCCTCCGGACCTACGATGCTCAATCTTGACCTGCTGACAGGTCGCACACTGGGCTACATACCGAGCCACATCAGGCTTCAAACCACCCCACCAGAAGGAACGTCTCACGTCCTTATACATCTTACTCGCTCCTGGATGTACGGAGTATGGGGTAGCATGAGCCTCACCTAGTATTCTCTGTCTCAACTCACTGTCTGATGGTACACAGATGCGGTCCTGACGTCTTATCACTCCATCGGCACCAATAGTGAACTGAGGTGCCTCATCTCGTGACATCCGGTCTCGGATCAGGGTCAAAGTCGGACATGTCTCCTGCTTCTGTCGGATCTCACCCAACAGATCAGGAAGTAACTCTAAGGTGGCTAACTGATGAGCTGTATCGGGGAACTGGATCTCTACCTCCAACCAAGCTAAGTCTCTTTGTAACTGTGGATGTACTGTCAACCGGGCTATCGCCTTCTCCCGAGGCGTCTTCCGACTCAAAGCGTCAACAACTACATTCGCCTTCCCGGGGTGGTAGAGAATCTCAAGGTCGAAATCCTTGATCAACTCTAGCCACCGCCTCTGGCGGTTATTCAACTTCCGCTGAGTAAATATGTACTTCAGACTCTTATGGTCTATGAAGATCTGACAGGTTGCCCCATAGAGATAGTGACGCTAGATCTTAAGAGCATGTACCACTGCAGCTAACTCTAGGTCATGGGTAGGGTAGTTCTCCTCATACGTCTTCAGCTGTCGAGACGCATATGCTATGACCTTACCCCTCTGCATCAAGACACACCCCAAGCCCAGCTTGGATGCGTCACTGTACACTACAAAGTCCTCTGTACCCTCAGGCTGTGCTAAAATCGGAGCAGACATCAATCTCCTCTTCAGCTCCTCGAAACTCTGCTGACACGGCTCGGACCAAACGAACCGAGTAGTCTTCCTCAGAAGACAAGTAAGTGGTCGGGCAATCAGAGAAAACCCTTCCACAAACCGGCGGTAATAACCTGCCAATCCAAGAAAACTGCGAACATCCTTAACATTCTTCGGAGGTTGCCAAGAAGACACTGACTCAATCTTCGCCGGGTCGACCTTAATCTCCTCAGTAGTCACAACGTGGCCTAGGAAGGCCACCTCTGATAGCATGGATTATAGTCTATATTTTGGAGTTTGTTTGGACGTGTTATCTTCAATAATCTGCATGTTTGTATGTATAATATGTGATTATATTACCATTTCATCTACTATTCGCTCAAAAAGTTTGTGCGTCTAAGTCTTAAATTTATATCTATAACTCAAAACAAAGCGAACCCGCAGTGTACGGATCAGCTGTAGCAAGGTAAGAATTCCAGAGTCGAACTCAGGGATTTGGTGAGAATAAATTCAATTTCAATTATCTAGCAAAAAGTGCGAAAAGCTTTTGTGATAAAAAAAGAGTGAAATGATTCCAAGGATTCAAGTATCCGATTTCGGCTTTCGATTCAAGACACTTCTATAGATATAGGACTGAGTTTATATTGCCAAGATTAAATGTTCAAAGGTAGGATTCGTACGATGAAGTTCCGAAACCTATATGACCAATCTAAAGGTTCTCTCTATAAGGGTTGTTGAGGCTGCAATATAGAAAGATCTAGAGACAAGAATTATGTTCAAACTAACTATCTAAAACTCCAGGATATGACTCTCCAAAGTAAAGAATAGCAAGCACAATTAAAATCTTAATAAAGGATGTTGAGTCTCTTTATTACCCAAATCTTGAAATCTTAATCTATTAAATGTAGAATCAGGTTTGAAGTGTCTTCATACATTCAATTAGAGGGTAAAAAGGTTAATCAAGGTTGGGATTTAGGCAAGGATTAGTTTTGGTTAAAGATTGATTCAATTAAGGTTCGTCAGAGGAATAAATCGGGCTGTTCATAAGAAAATCGGCCGATTTACTCAAGAACAGTCCGATTTTCCTGTTGTCGCAAAACTAAAATCTAAACTCTCAGGGTCCTAATGATTGAATGAGTTCAGTCTATCATCATCTAAGCCTTAATCATCAACTATTCTCCCCAGAATCACAAAGGTTTTAGCCAACTATTTTCAAAATCGAATCAAATTAATTATTGAGAGAAATATCACAAAGAAACCGAATCTTGAATAAAAATTCCAAAAATCTTCAAATCTGTAAACGATTGTCAAAACAAATCAATGTATCTCTTAAGCAACTCAATTTCGTGCTCAAAAACAGCAAGTACTTCAATGAACAAAGAAATCTCACAACTAGAATCAAGATTAACTTCCCGGCAAAGAATACTTCAATCTTCCTCCAAGAATCTTCGAATTCTCTCAAACGTGTAAAGATTTCTCGCTGCCGCCTCCTCGTTTTCGTTCCTAGGGTTCTCCTCTATAGTTTCTTGCAAGTGGGCCGTTTGGCAAAACTCTCCTCTAGCCCAAAAGAATTGGGCTTTGTGTCGTCTTTTCATTTGGCCGAAAAACAGAATAAATCGACCCAGGTGATTTATGCACAAAATCGTTCGAATTCTTGAATGGAAAATCGTCCGATTTATTTACATATTGGCACGATTTTCTTCAACAGAAAGTGCTCTACTCTTGGCTCGTTTTCTATGCTTCTCCTTTGCAATTCCTTAGCTCTTTATGACTCCTTTAAGATTCCTTTAGCTTCCTTAACATCCCTAGATGCTCCTTGCTCCGGTTTTGCTCCCAATTCCACTCCATTTACCTATAATTCATCAAAAACTCGTGTAGACCTCTATTTCCGACAAATGATTGAATAGAACATAAAAGGCACACAAAATCTCTCTAAATGCAAGGTAAACTGAGACAATCTTCTATAATATGCATGAATATGATGATACATAATTCATGTCATCAAAATACCCCATACTTGGCCCTTGCTTGTCCCTAAGCAAGACTCAAATTTAGAATACAAGATGTCATGGATCATGTATGTATGAAAACTCAAAAACTTTACTTTTGATAGTGCTTCTCTTTATTGGATCACCCTCAAAGTGATGTTTCAAGGCATAAAAAGGCAAAGTATGTATCAATGATAACTATAAGATGAACTAACTTCCTTTTCTTTCTTGAAAACACAAATAAAGGACATGATAAAGGTGTAGAGGTAATCAAAGCCAAACAAATCTAAGCCATTAAGTCTTAAACACATGCATAAAAGTCTCAAGGTCTTCTAATCAAAGAAAAGGTTCAAGAAACGTATTAAGGGAAGGAATTCTTTTTGGCAATTGTGGTGCTAATCCGGGAAAGAGGAACACATAATACCTTCAAGATTTTTCTTCACCGCACATGCTTTGCATGTAGAAAGCTTTGCTTTCATTATAATTTACTTTTTGAGAGTATGGACAGCGGTGCACAAAAACCGAAGCCTAGGAGATTGGCGTTTCTCAATTTCGAGATGCCTCAAACCCTTGATGCACATACCATATGCCGTTAGGACTTGTCGTTCAATCGGACTTTGGCAAGACACAAACACCCGGCTATGTGAATGGTGCCGAGTTACTCATCCTCATGTTCGACGTCCCCAAACTTATAAAATTCTGCACTTTCTTTCAATACATTTTTCCTTGGCCCTCCCACATCAAACATGCCTTTTTCTATCACTTATCCTAATTCCCGGATGGTAAAAGGAGGGTTACATATTTCATTGAGGGGCTAGCATGATCAAGATATGAGAAAAGAAAAGAAGTGAATTGCCTTAGTCATCCTTATATGATGTAAAAGAACTTGCAATATAGCTTCGACTATTATTTCATTCTCTTATCAAAACAACTAAATCATATAACTTATTCATGCGTTCAAGTAACAAAAGCAAACTCATTCATGCTATAATTAACATCTCAACATAACTAAGCATCTTTTTGCCTATCCATATACACAATTCTCATCATAGAGGTCATTTCCATCATAAGAAGCACGAAAATTTTTGAAAATTCATAGGATTTGAAAAAGATCATGCAAATGCAAGTGTCATAATGGAAAGCAAGTAGTGCAAGAGTTATTACAAGCCAAGTCATCAAGAGTAGTGCAAATGTCATAAAGTGCTAAGATGAACATAAGGTATTGTAAGTACCCCCACCCCATACTTGACATCCACATTGTCCCCAATGTGAAAATCAAGCATAAGAAAGAGAAAAATACTTACAATGTAAAAGAAGTGGAAGCTCAATCCTCTGTCGGCGGTGGAGGTGGTGGATAGGGATACATCGGTGCGCTAGGATCGTAGAAGTGGCCGAACTGGTGGAAGTATAAGTCTCTCATCTGTCCATCATAGGATGAATGCCTAGCGTCCGTCTCCTCTCTGTAGTTCCTGAACTGAGTGGTCAGGGTCTCGTAGTCGGTGTGGGGAGCATGATAATCGGTGCTGAGGCTCTGGAAGCTAGAGACTAGCTCCCTAAAGTGACGGGGAGGGCGGCGTCCTCGTCCATGTCCTGGAGCTCGTGCAAATGAGCGGCAAGGTGGCTGCATGTCATCCTCCGTATCCTCATTGCCTCTACTAGTCCGGCTAGGTCCTGCATCATGAGTGTCGGTGTCCATGGCATCCGTAGCATGTCCGCTATGAGTGTCACTCTTGAACTCGAGCATGGTCCCCTGTCCTACATCCTCATCCTCCTCCTCGGAGTCACCTGCATCATCATCATAATAAGTAGGAGGAGAGAACTCCTCAAGCATCGACTCGAACGTCTCCTTCCAGTTTCTCTTGTTCCGAATAGTGTATTCGGACTTCCATGTGATCTCGGATGGCTTCTTCTTCGGATCCTTGTGCCATGGCATGGGCACATGAAGTGTTCCTCTCCCTCGAGGAATCAAGACCTGTCGAACAACCAACCGCTGGGAGCCTAATGGAAGGGCACTCTCAGCTAGAGTGCATCCGGAGAAGTCCAATCCCATTGTCTTAGCCACATGAGTGACAAGACCTCCTGCACAAATATCGCCCTTAGCTTTGTTGGCTATCTTTCCTAGATAGTCGGCAAGCATGGTGGCAATGTCGGGGATGGTGGTGGATGTCATGCAGTAGAGAATGAAAAGCTCGTCAGCCTTGAGCTTCTATGGAGTCTCTGTCCGTGAAAATAAGCTCTCGCTGAGAATCCGATGTACTACCTTGAAGGAGAGGTTGTACATGCTAGTCTCCTTGGAATTTCCGGGCCTCCATTTGTCTCCTCCGTATTCACCCACTGAAATAGCTTCCCAAAAGTCACTAGCACGAACACCTCTAGAAAAAGTGCCTGCATCTGAATAAGAGAAGCCAAACAAGTCTCCAAAAGTGTCAATGGACATAGTGTGGTCTTGGCTCATGAGGCGGAAGGTGACCATCCTTTCCCTAGGGTCATGTTCGAATGTGCTAAGGAACTCTAGGGTGATCTCGGTATAAGCATCCTCTCTAATCGTAGCAAACTGGCTCAGCCCAGCCCTGTCAAGCATCATATCAACATCCTCTCGAACAAACAATGAATCTAAGTCATCTAGCACTATGTAGCGGGGAGGGGTGAATGGGCGATCTATGATGCGTTCATAACGTTTCTTGTGCTTGGATAGGGGAGGGGGAAGCTTAGGGATGTGTTGAGGTGGTGGTGGAGGTGGGGGAGGGGCTTTGGAAGAAGATCCCTTCTTCTTCCCCGTGTTTCTAGTTATCCTCTTAACAATATCCATTCTGAGTCAAAAAATCGGCCTGTTCTTGGTGAAAATCGTCAGATTTTTCTGGGCTAGGTCAATTTTTCTGTCGATTTCAACGATTCTCACAATTCTGTAAAGTTCTGTTCAATCTATCACCACATACAGTCTCCTACAATGATTCCTAAGCAGATTCCTCAATCAATTCCAACAAACAAACACTTCCTAAGCAAACTTCAATTTCGAATTAGAAACTTAGGTTTTGGAAAGAAAAACCTGAATTCCTTATGGAGGAGTTGATTGCCGTGCTTGTTGTTGCGAGATCCTTGTTCCTTGTTGAAAATGCTTCAGTTTGGAGCCAAGAATCACTCAAAATGATTAAGGAATGAGGATTGTAGGGTAAGGGCGATTTTCGGCGTTCTTGAGAAGGGGAAATCGAGAGTGGTAGGTTGTGGAATGAGGAAGATCGAGTGGTTGAGTCTTTATATAGGGTCGAGAAAATGTGAAGAAAATCGGCCGATTTTTAAGGTCGATTTAATCGTCGGGGCGATTTTTCTCTGAATCCAAAGAAAATCGGACGATTTATTTTGGCAGGTCGATCTCCAGGTCAATTTTTCTTCCTGTTGTCGAAAATCGCCTTGCTCTGCTTCTGAATCGACCGATTTACTTCAGGTAACTCGATTTTTCTCTGAACACATGCAAAATCGGACGATTTATTATGATAGATCGATCTCCAGGTCGATTTATCTTCCTGTTGCCAAAAATCGCCTTGCTCTGCTCTTGAATCGACCGATTTACTCAGTGTATCTCGATTTCCTTCCTTATTCTTCATGGATTTGAAGATTTAACTGATTTGTGCTCCCTTTTTCCATGGATCTCTCATTTTGAACCTAAATTCCTGCGATTAATGACACGACAAACCAAGAGTGCATCGAGGAACAAACAAAAAGCGAAAACAAAGACATAAAACAACTAATCTACTCTAACTAAGTGATGAAAAGAAGGAAAAATATACTATCATGGGTTGCCTCCCAAGAAGCGCTTGATTTGTCGTAATTAGCTGGACGGTGTAAGGTTTTGCGTTCAATGGAGGAGGATAGGAGCTATCTCCTCAACCGGAGTTTCCGGTATGTATTTCTTCAACCGTTGGCCATTAACCTTGAAATTTCCGCTTTGTTCACCCCATACTTCAACTGCACCATGGGGAAAGATTCGTTTAATTACATAAGGTCCTGTCCAACGGGATTTAAGCTTACCTGGAAATAGACGCAGCCTTGAGTTGAATAGGAGGACTTGGTCTCCCTCCTTCAAGTCTTTTGGAATGATGTGCTTATCATGCCAACGCTTTGTCCGTTCCTTGTAGATCTTTGCGTTCTCATACGCATTTAGCCGGATCTCATCTAGCTGATTGATATCTAAGAGCCGCTTCTCTCCGGCTTCTTTCATGTCAAAGTTGAGCCACTTGATAGCCCAATAGGCTTTGTGCTCTAGCTCTACAGGAAGATGACATGATTTACCATAGACAAGGTTATAGGGAGTCGTACCTATTGGTGTTTTGAAGGCTGTCCTGTACGCCCATAGTGCGTCGTCAAGCTTCATTGACCAATCTTTTCTTGTTTTAGAGACGGTTTTCTCTAAAATTCCATTGATCTCTCTATTGGATATTTCGACTTGTCCGCTGGTTTGCGGATGGTAAGGTGTAACTATCTTATGGTTCACCCCATACTTAGCCAATAGAGTCTCAAATCGACGGGCCGTGAAATGCGTTCCTCCATCACTAATGATGGTTCGGGGAGTTCCGAACCTTGGGAAGATCGTTCTATTGAAGAACTTCACCACTACCATTGCATCATTAGTAGGAGAAGCGATTGCCTCTACCCATCTTGAGACATAGTCTACGGCAAGAAGTATATATTGGTTACCGCATGAAGATGGAAAGGGTCCCATAAAATCAATGCCCCATACATCAAAGATCTCTACTTCTTGTATGTTGTTGAGAGGCATCTCATTCCTTCTTGATATATTACCTGTCCTTTGACAAGCATCACAAGCAACAACAAACTTTTGTACATCCTTGAAAAGTGTAGGCCAATAGAAGCCGGAACGAAGTACCTTAGCACAAGTCTTGTGGGAACTGGCATGTCCGCCACATGGTAAAGAATGGCAATGGCGGATGACGCTATCCACCTCATCTTCGGGGATACATCTCCTATAAATGCCATCGGGACCTCTTTTGAATAGAAGAGGTTCGTTCCAATAGAATTTCCGGACGTCATTAAAGAATTTCTTCTTTTGAGCATATGAAAGTCCGGGTGGAATCTCCTGACAAACAAGGTAATTCACAATGTCAGCAAACCATGGATCATTACCTTGGGAGATGTGTTGAAGACACTCTTCAATCTCGTGCAGCTGCTCGTCAAGGAATGAGTCGTCTATAGGAAGTTCATCCGTCTCGCCGGTGAGTTGCGGTAGACGACTAAGATGATCGGCAACGGAGTTCTCCGATCCTTTCTTATCACGAATCTCTAAATCGAACTCTTGTAAGAGTAAGATCCATCTTAGAAGCCTTGGCTTCGCATCCTTCTTCGTGAATAAGTATCGAATTGCGGAGTGGTCCGTATAAACTATCACCTTCGCACCTACAAGATAGGAACGAAATTTCTCAAAAGCGTATACTACGGCTAAAAGTTCCTTCTCTGTAGTTGCATAATTATATTGAGCCTCATCTAGCGTTTTGCTAGCGTAGTAGATGGCATGAGTGCGACCATCTTTCTTCTGTCCAAGAACGGCTCCTATAGCGACGTCGCTTGCGTCGCACATGACCTCGAAAGGAAGAGTCCAATCGGGTGGTTGAATGATTGGTGCTGAAATCAAAGCTTCTTTGATCCTGCAAAAAGCATCTAAACAATCCTTCGAAAATTCGAAAGTTGCGTCCTTCATCAAAAGATTAGTCAAGGGTTTTGAAATCTTAGAAAAATCTTTTATGAATCTCCTATAGAAGCCTGCATGTCCTAAGAAACTTCTAATTCCTTTCACTGAAGAAGGGGGAGGTAACTTCTCAATGGTTTCTATTTTCGCTCTATCAACTTCTATTCCCCTTTGTGATACTAAATGACCTAACACAATTCCTTCGGTGACCATGAAATGGCACTTTTCCCAGTTTAAGACTAAGTTAGTGTCCTCACATCTCTTAAGAACTAGTGAAAGGTTATAGAGATAGTTATCAAAGGAAGAACCATATACCGAAAAATTGTCCATGAAGACTTCCATGATATTCTCTACATATTTGGAGAAGATTGCCATCATACACCTTTGGAAGGTGGCTGGAGCGTTGCATAGGCCGAATGGCATCCTTCTATAAGCAAACGTACCCCATGGGCACGTGAAAGTCATCTTCTCTTGATCATCCAAATGAATTGGAATCTGAAAGAAACCGCTATATCCATCTAGATAAAAAAGTAAGAATGTTAGGCTAACCTTTCCAACATTTGATCGATAAAAGGAAGGGGGAAGTGTTCCTTCCTTGTGGCCACGTTCAGTTTGCGGTAGTCGATGCACATTTGCCACCCTGTAACTGTCCGTGTAGGGATAAGTTCGTTGTTCTTGTTGGCAACAACGGTAATGCCTCCTTTCTTGGGTACTACTTGTACTGGGCTTACCCATTTGCTATCGGAAATGGGGAAGATGATACCTGCATCAAGTAGCTTAAGGATTTCTTTCTTCACGACCTCTTTCATTGCTGGGTTTAACCGTCTTTGAGGTTGGCGTGAAGGTTTGTAATCCTCTTCCATTAGAATTTTGTGCATACATAGAGAAGGCTTTATTCCTACTAAATCATCAATAGTATAGCCTAATGCCCTTCTATGTTGTTTCAAAATATGCATAAGTTTCTCTAATTCAGCATTATTCAAATTCGCATTGACAATGACCGGATATGTGGAATTAGTGCCAAGAAATGCGTACCTTAAATGCGTGGGGAGTGGTTTCAATTCTAATGATGGGGGTACCTTAATTGATGATAAATCTTGGCCTTCGAGTCTTGTGGGAGAGGCCTCTAGAGATGGGGGTACGGTATCATTAGATTCGAGAGTAGCTGCGGAGACGTTTGGAGAATCCAGAAAATTTCCCTCTGGATCGACCTCCCCTGAAGTAAATCGGTCGATTTGAGGTTCGATTTTTCTTTCTGTCGAAAAAAATCGGGTTACCTCTTCGCAAATCGGACGATTTAGTTTAGTCGGGTCGATTTTTGTTTCTGTTGATAAAAATCGGATTGCCTTTTCACAAATCGGGCGATTTATTTCAAGCAGGTCGATTTTCTTCACAGTTTCCGGAGATAATTCTAGTTCTTCAATTCTTGTTCCTAGTTCTTCCTCCACATCATTTAATGCCTTCACATCCTCGTTGCAATCATGTTCCACTCCTTCCTCCATGATGCTCATACTAATAACCTTTTGAAGAGGGTCTTTCATCAAGATTGAACTTATTACCTCTCTAGACTCTTCTTCATCAAAAATTTCAAAAGCATCGTCTTTCAAGGCTGGCTCCTTGATTAAGGAAGAGAGTATGAATTCTATCTTTTCTTCGCCAATATGGAATGACAGCTGGCCGTTCTTGCAATCTACCATGCATCCGGATGTTGTAAGGAATGGTCTCCCAAGGATGATGGGAACCGGATAATCTGCAGGGATGTCAAGAACGACAAAATCTATTGGGATGTAAAACTTACCGAGCTTTACCGGAATGTCTTCTAATATTCCCACCGGCTTAGTGGTGGAACGATCAGCCATGTAGAGTGTGATCTTCACTGGTCTAGGCTCTCCTAGACCAACTGCCTTGCATAGAGCGAGAGGTATGATACTCACACTCGCTCCAAGATCACAAAGTGCATCATAGGTAGCTTCTCCCAAAGTGATGGGTATGCAAAAGGATCCTGGATCACGGAGCTTGGGTGGCATGTTCTCTGTCATAGTCTTGATGAGTTCGGATGACTCCATACTCATCTTGACTTCTCCTATGTCTTCCAATTTCCTCTTGTTAGAAAGGATCTCTTTGAGGAATTTCCCGTAAGCCGGCATACCTAAAATTGCATCCATAAAAGCTATGTTAATATGTAGCTTACTCATAAGTTCAATAAACTTACCAAAATGTTTATCTAGGCGTGCACGCGCTCTAGATTGAGGAAAAGGTAGAGGTGGTTTGTAAGCGGGAGGAGGAACATAGACTTCTTCCTTCTCTTTTGCCTCTCCTTCTTTTGTGGTGGTATCAACTACTTTAGGTTGAGGATCGGTAGTCGTTTTACCACTCCTAGTAGTTATTGCCATAACCCTTCCCTTTGGGTTATCTTCCGTCTTTCCGGGAAGTTTCCCTTGATCTCTTGGAACTTCTCCGGCCTTGTTGAATACTTGGTTTTCTAAAGCTTTGTGAGCTTTGTCAACCGAAGTTATATAACTCTCTAATCCTTGTAGCTTGCCTAGGATTGTCTCTAGCATGGGATCGGGTTTACTTGATCCGCTTGATTGTCCCTGGCTTGTTAAAGGAGTAGAAGAAGATGGAGGTGTTAGAGCCTTTTCAGCATGAGAGTAAGGATTACCTGGATTTTGCTGATTTGACCTCCAATTGTTGTTATTTGAGTTCCTATTGTTGTTGTTATTCCAATTGGAGTTTCGGTTGTTATTGTTGTTGTTGCTCCAATTGGAATTCCTATTGTCACTCCTTTGATTGTTGTCTCTTCCCATGTAGTTGGCTTCTTGCTCCTTAGTCTTTTGAAGACTTGTTTTGAGTACTTCCCTCAATTCTTTGATGTCATCTTTGAGGGAGAATATTTGTGTTTGAGCAGCTTGGTTCAACTTGGCTCCCGAATCACCTTGATTCCGGCTAATTGAATCCACCTTCCGGTGGGAATACTTCTCAATCACTTGGGCTTGCTTCTCAATGAAGTCCCAAGCATCATCCTCTCTCATGTCCATGAATGTGCCACAAGAGAGAGATTGGAGATTGAATTGTGTCTCCACATCCAATCCTTTGTAGTAGATCTCGAATAATTCCAGCTTGGAAATGCCATGGTGTGGGCAATCCAACAAGAGATCTTGAAACCTTTCCCAAGATTGAAACAAGCTTTCATTAGGTTTCATAGAAAAAGCATTTATTTTACCTCTCAATTTCGCTGTTTTGGATGGCGGAAAGAATTTGGTGAGGAACTCCGAAGACAATTCCTCCCATGTAGCTAGCTTTGCAGCTGGAAGTGTTTGGTACCAAGCTAGAGCCTTGTCCTTCAAAGAAAAGAAGAACGGTTTGATCTTGTAATTGCTTGTAGTAGCCTTCTTCGGCTTCATAGTCTCCATGAGAATCTCAAAATTCTGCAAGTGTTGGTGTGGAGATTCAGTACTTGCTCCGCCATATTGACTTTGGCGAACCATGGTGATGACTTGTGGTGAGAAGCTAAACTCTTGGATGTCTTCAGCTCCGAAATCCACACCTAGACGACGTGGTTGCTGAATTGCATCCATTTGTTGCCCCAAAGTTCGGGGTCTATCACCGTCATTAACAGCTCTTACGTTCCTAGTTGGAAGGCGAGGAACAACCCGTGGTTTTGGGGTGTTCCGAATAGGACGAAGTAGTGGATCGATCTCCTCAAGTTCCGGCATGTCCGGATCTATCTCTTCATCATCGGATGAGTCATTTCGAATGGATTTAGTTGGCGTCTTGGCTTTCTTCTTCTTCCTGGATTCGTTCAACTCCAACTTCATGTCCAGCATCATAGCTCTTAGTTCATCAATCTGAAATTGATGACTCGTTTCAGCATCTTTTCGTGCTTTTTCACTCAACTGGAGTTGGCGTTGAGCTTCATTCAGTTCAGCCTGGTAGTTTCTCTCGTCGTTTTCAGCCATTTTCTTTTCCTTCAACTTTTTCCTCAAAGTTCTCTCTAATTCGGGATCGAAAGGGACTAGATCTTTAGTGGATCTAGTCTTTCGCATATACCTAAAGAACCTGCAAAGATCACTCAAGTAGACAAATCAAATCACAAGAGCAAGAGCTCTCAAGCTAGACAACCGAAAACCGAATTTGGTCTAGACCAAATCCCCGGCAACGGCGCCAAAAACTTGTTCGCTCAAAAAGTGTGTGCGTCTAAGTCTTAAATTTATATCTAGAACTCAAAACAAAGCGAACCCGCAGTGTACGGATCAGCTGTAGCAAGGTAAGAATTCCAGAGTCGAACTCAGGGATTTGGTGAGAATAAATTCAATTTCAATTATCTAGCAAAAAGTGCGAAAAGCTTTTGTGATCAAATAAGAGTGAAATGATTCCAAGGATTCAAGTATCCGATTTCGGCTTTCGATTCAAGACACTTCTATAGATATAGGACAGAGTTTATATTGCCAAGATTAAATGTTCAAAGGTAGGATTCGTACGATGAAGTTCCGAAACCTATATGACCAATCTAAAGGTTCTCTCTATAAGGGTTGTTGAGGCTGCAATATAGAAAGATCTAGAGATAAGAATTATGTTCAAACTAACTATCTAAAACTCCAGGATATGACTCTCCAAAGTAAAGAATAGCAAGCACAATTAAAATCTTAATAAAGGATGTTGAGTCTCTTTATTACCCAAATCTTGAAATCTTAATCTATTAAATGTAGAATCAGGTTTGAAGTGTCTTCATACATTCAATTAGAGGGTAAAAAGGTTAATCAAGGTTGGGATTTAGGCAAGGATTAGTTTTGGTTAAAGATTGATTCAATTAAGGTTCGTCAGAGGAATAAATCGGGCTGTTCATAAGAAAATCGGCCGATTTACACAAGAACAGTCCGATTTTCCTGTTGTCGCAAAACTAAAATCTAAACTCTCAGGGTCCTAATGATTGAATGAGTTCAGTCTATCATCATCTAAGCCTTAATCATCAACTATTCTCCCCAGAATCACAAAGGTTTTAGCCAACCATTTTCAAAATCGAATCAAATTAATTATTGAGAGAAATATCACAAAGAAACCGAATCTTGAATAAAAATTCCAAAAACCTTCAAATCTGTAAACGATTGTCAAAACAAATCAATGTATCTCTTAAGCAACTCAATTTCGTGCTCAAAAACAACAAGTACTTCAATGAACAAAGAAATCTCACAACTAGAATCAAGATTAACTCCCCGGCAACGGCGCCAAAAACTTGTTCGCTCAAAAAGTGTGTGCGTCTAAGTCTTAAATTTATATCTAGAACTCAAAACAAAGCGAACCCGCAGTGTACGGATCAGCTGTAGCAAGGTAAGAATTCCAGAGTCGAACTCAGGGATTTGGTGAGAATAAATTCAATTTCAATTATCTAGCAAAAAGTGCGAAAAGCTTTTGTGATCAAATAAGAGTGAAATGATTCCAAGGATTCAAGTATCCGATTTCGGCTTTCGATTCAAGACACTTCTATAGATATAGGACAGAGTTTATATTGCCAAGATTAAATGTTCAAAGGTAGGATTCGTACGATGAAGTTCCGAAACCTATATGACCAATCTAAAGGTTCTCTCTATAAGGGTTGTTGAGGCTGCAATATAGAAAGATCTAGAGACAAGAATTATGTTCAAACTAACTATCTAAAACTCTAGGATATGACTCTCCAAAGTAAAGAATAGCAAGCACAATTAAAATCTTAATAAAGGATGTTGAGTGTCTTTATTACCCAAATCTTGAAATCTTAATCTATTAAATGTAGAATCAGGTTTGAAGTGTCTTCATACATTCAATTAGAGGGTAAAAAGGTTAATCAAGGTTGGGATTTAGGCAAGGATTAGTTTTGGTTAAAGATTGATTCAATTAAGGTTCGTCAGAGGAATAAATCGGGCTGTTCATAAGAAAATCGGCCGATTTACACAAGTACAGTTCGATTTTCCTGTTGTCGCAAAAATAAAATCTAAACTCTCAGGGTCCTAATGATTGAATGAGTTCAGTCTATCATCATCTAAGCCTTAATCATCAACTATTCTCCCCAGAATCACAAAGGTTTTAGCCAACCATTTTCAAAATCGAATCAAATTAATTATTGAGAGAAATATCACAAAGAAACCGAATCTTGAATAAAAATTCCAAAAACCTTCAAATCTGTAAACGATTGTCAAAACAAATCAATGTATCTCTTAAGCAACTCAATTTCGTGCTCAAAAACAACAAGTACTTCAATGAACAAAGAAATCTCACAACTAGAATCAAGATTAACTCCCCGGCAACGGCGCCAAAAACTTGTTCGCTCAAAAAGTGTGTGCGTCTAAGTCTTAAATTTATATCTAGAACTCAAAACAAAGCGAACCCGCAGTGTACGGATCAGCTGTAGCAAGGTAAGAAATCCAGAGTCGAACTCAGGGATTTGGTGAGAATAAATTCAATTTCAATTATCTAGCAAAAAGTGCGAAAAGCTTTTGTGATCAAATAAGAGTGAAATGATTCCAAGGATTCAAGTATCCGATTTCGACTTTCGATTCAAGACACTTCTATAGATATAGGACAGAGTTTATATTGCCAAGATTAAATGTTCAAAGGTAGGATTCGTACGATGAAGTTCCGAAACCTATATGACCAATCTAAAGGTTCTCTCTATAAGGGTTGTTGAGGTTGCAATATAGAAAGATCTAGAGACAAGAATTATGTTCAAACTAACTATCTAAAACTCTAGGATATGACTCTCCAAAGTAAAGAATAGCAAGCACAATTAAAATCTTAATAAAGGATGTTGAGTGTCTTTATTACCCAAATCTTGAAATCTTAATCTATTAAATGTAGAATCAGGTTTGAAGTGTCTTCATACATTCAATTAGAGGGTAAAAAGGTTAATCAAGGTTGGGATTTAGGCAAGGATTAGTTTTGGTTAAAGATTGATTCAATTAAGGTTCGTAAGAGGAATAAATCGGGCTGTTCATAAGAAAATCGGCCGATTTACTCAAGAATAGTCCGATTTTCCTGTTGTCGCAAAACTAAAATCTAAACTCTCAGGGTCCTAATGATTGAATGAGTTCAGTCTATCATCATCTAAGCCTTAATCATCAACTAATCTCCCCAGAATCACAAAGGTTTTAGCCAACCATTTTCAAAATCGAATCAAATTAATTATTGAGAGAAATATCACAAAGAAACCGAATCTTGAATAAAAATTCCAAAAACCTTCAAATCTGTAAACGATTGTCAAAACAAATCAATGTATCTCTTAAGCAACTCAATTTCGTGCTCAAAAACAGCAAGTACTTCAATGAACAAAGAAATCTCACAACTAGAATCAAGATTAACTTCCCGGCAAAGAATACTTCAATCTTCCTCCAAGAATCTTCGAATTCTCTCAAACGTGTAAAGATTTCCCGCTGCCGCCTCCTCGTTTTCGTTCCTAGGGTTCTCCTCTATAGTTTCTTGCAAGTGGGCCGTTTGGCAAAACTCTCCTCTAGCCCAAAAGAATTGGGCTTTGTGTCGTCTTTTCATTTGGCCGAAAAACAGAATAAATCGACCCAGGCGATTTATGCACAAAATCGTTCGAATTCTTGAATGGAAAATCGTCCGATTTATGTACATATTGGCACGATTTTCTTCAACAGAAAGTGCTCTACTCTTGGCTCGTTTTCTATGCTTCTCCTTTGCAATTCCTTAGCTCTTTATGACTCCTTTAAGATTCCTTTAGCTTCCTTAACATCCCTAGATGCTCCTTGCTCCGCTTTTGCTCCCAATTCCACTCCATTTACCTATAATTCATCAAAAACTCGTGTAGACCTCTATTTCCGACAAATGATTGAATAGAACATAAAAGGCACACAAAATCTCTCTAAATGCAAGGTAAACTGAGACAATCTTCTATAATATGCATGAATATGATGATACATAATTCATGTCATCATCTACCTTTGCGGGAATCGAGGTCTACACCTAGTTTTGTTGTAATCGTAGGTAAAATGGCATGTTTTGCATCAAAAAAGGAGCAAAAGGAGCTATGGAGTCATTGGAGCTACATCCACGAACATAAGGAACCATCCAAGAAGCATAGCCATGAATTTGAGATTCACTTTGGACCAAATTTGAGAGATTTCACATTCAGTTGTAACTCACCTCGGTTGACCACAGATTCACCTCGACCGAGGTGATCCAGGGGAGCCGACTCGACCGAGGCGAACAACTGGGACGCGGCGAGAATATTTTATTCTTGGCTGAGATCTTTTATCTTTGGAAAGAGATCTTATATTTTTTGGGCTTGGCTCCTGGAAGGAAGAAGATAATTCAGATCCTATATTTTACCTATATTTATGGGAAAAGATCTTTCTAAGATATCTTATCTTTGGAGGGTTATTTTCCTATAAAAAGGGTTGGATTTCCACAAATCCAACACCCCGCTTACACCGAAGATCCTGCATACATCCGCTTACACCGAAGATCCTGCATACATCCGCTTACGCCTACTACACCGCTGCAACCATACTCCAGTTGGGAGATTTAAAGAACCTTTTTGAAGGTTGAAGGAAGATTGAAGATTGTAGCTTTTATAGCTTTTGAAGGGTTTTGTAAGATCATCTTAGATTCCCTTCTTTGTTGTCTTCCTTTGTTGGATTTATATCCAAGGAACGCTTTTGTTGTGATATTTGATTCAGTTATTGAAGTCTTTTCATTAAATTCTTCTTGTTCAAATGTTCACTTTCTTCCCATATACTTGATTAATACTTTCATGATGATGAGTGGCTAATTTCCTTGTGTGATTCTAGGGTGATTGGCTGAAGGTTGTGGGAAAAACGATGATAGAATAATCTTAGATTCCAGTAGGACCCTGAAAGTTCGAGTCTTTAACCTTAACCCTAAGCATCTCGCTCAGTCGATGAACATCTCGGCCGGGGTGGAATTTGGCTGACCGAGGTGACTTATCTGATCCGAAGCTGAGAGTTAAGTGTTAGAGTTTGCCAAATCCTATTCTTATTACACCTTTCCTGGTTCAATGCAAGCCTAGGATGAGACTTACCCGGTAATTCCTTAGTTTGTATACCTAAGATTATAAGTATAGGTAATAAAGGTTTATCCTTTATTGGAGTTTGAGTGTGCTCTCATCCCATCTTTGTGAGTTAGCCTGAGACTTACCCGGTAAAGGTTGATTCTATTCCCTTAGATGGTGTGTTAGTTTGAGGTTATAGTTCTTTATCTTAATTCCTTGAGACTTACCCGGTAATAGGAGTTACGGTTTAGGATTAGTGAGTAGTGAGACTTACCCGGTGATCTATTCCACTTTAGTAACACCTTCCCTATGCAAAAACCTCAGCTTTGTCCGCTTATCTTGAGATCTTGAGTTTGAACCACAACTAGATGCTTTAATCCCTAGAATTGCATATTTCCTTTATTGACTGTTTATCATCTTTGATTGTTTTAATTGCTTTTGTGGTTAGTAATTACTAAAGCTTACCGTAATTGGACTTTGTTTCACTAAGTCCCTGTGATCGACCCCTGAAATTCCTTGCTTTTTACTACGATTGACCCGTACGCTGCGGGTTTGCATCCTTGTTTTAAGCTTACGTCTAGGGTTATAAATTTAAAGCTTGCACACACCGTTTGGAGCGAACCTCTGACATCCAGAACTCGCACTTGGATAGCTTAGCATATAGCTGGCTATCCTGTAGAATCTGTAATACTGTCCTCAAGTGCCCGGCATGCTCCTCTCGACTCCTGGAGTAAACTAGGATGTCGTCAATGAAGACCACTACAAATTGGTCTAAGAAGTCGATGAAAATCCCGTTCATCAACTCCATAAATACTGCTGGTGCATTAGTGAGCCCGAATGGCATCACTACAAACTCATAGTGGCCATACCTAGTCCGGAATGCCGTCTTAGGTATGTCCTGGTCTCTCACCCTCAGCTGGTGATAACCCGATCTCAAGTCTATCCTCGAGAACACTCAACACTCCTCTGTGGAGGTAGCCCTGGTAAGTCGTCACTGAATACCTCTGCAAACTCGCATGCAACTGGTATCTCCTCTACTGTCAGGCTCTTGCGCTCCTTCATGGCATAACACCAGAAGGCCTCGCAACTCTGTGCTATCAGTCTGGCTGCTCTCACTGCGTTGATAACTGTGCCGGACTTTCCGAGGTCCCAACCTCGGAATATCACTCTGTGACCCTCCTCAGTGGCGACAGTTACAGTTCTCCTACCAATATCTAAGACTGCTCCATGTCTAGTCATCCAATCTATCCCTAATATCACGTCCTCATGTGCTAAGGGCATGACTAGAAAATTTACCAACCAAATCCGGCCTCCCAGATGAATAGGGCAGTCATAAATCTCTCGGGATCCTCTAACCTTACCCCCATCTGGTAACCCAACCACAAAAGGTACACCCTCTACTGTAGCTAAGGACAACCTATCTACGCATGCAATTGATATAAAGGAGTGCGTAGCACCCGTATCAAATAAAACTCGCACAGGTAAGTCATGGATCCAAACAGTACCTGTGGTCGCGGGTGCTGTAGGCTGCTCAGTGCTCCTTAGCTCGAACACTCTCGATGGTCCTCCTCTGGTGTCAGTGGTACTACCACGTCCCCTGCCACGACCTGATCCCTATGCCGTACTATATGAAGCAGGATGTCCTGGAGCCCGGTACTGTTGCTGCTGCTAACTCGGTGCTCGGTACTAGGGAGGTCTCTGTCCACTCTTCTCAGCACCTGCAGGAGAAGATCCTTGTTGTGAAGGAGCCCTACCCTGACGGCAGAAAGTAGCCCAGTGTCCCGGCTTCCCACAAGTGAAGCAAGTAGTAGGTGGCCTCTGGCAGTCCGTCTTTATGTGATCGCGGCTACCACAGTTAAAGCATTGTCGATCTCTACCTGAAGTCTGAACTGTAGGGTGGTAGCTGGGCCTCCCCTGAGTCTGTCCTCGACCATAACCTGCTACTACTGCACTGTTACCAGCATGTCCTGTCTTCTGCCGCTTATCCGGCCCACTAGACTGAATTGCTTTCCTCGAAGCTGGCCTATCTCTCTCATAAGCAGAGGCCCTATCCTGATAGTCAGACAAAGTCTCACAGCGGAATCCTGCCAGATATGATCGGGTACTCTCTCTCAATCTCCTGGAGAAAAGGTAAACATGCTGCTCTTCTGGAGGTGCAGCTGGTCCAAGTAGGGTCAACTCCTTCTGAAACTTCTTTATGGCAGCAGCAATCGGGATATCCTCAAATCCCGCCTCAATGAAATCCTGGAATCTCTCCCTCCTCAGCGAGACAGGACAGTACTTGTCTCTAACAATGCTCCTCATCTGCTCCCAACTGGTGACTCGGCTACGAATGGTCCGCCACCATGAATGAGCATCATCTGTGAAACAGGTCTGCACCAAATCCACTTGTCGATCCTCGGGGCAACGTATCGCCTCTAAAGCAGTCTCTATCTTCCCTATCCAGTGCTCCACCTCTAGCCCTATTTCTCCACTGAATGAGGGAACCTTCTGAGAGTTGAAAGCCTTCAACCACTCATCCGGTCTCAGTGCTCTAGACCCAGCAGGCGCTCTATCAGCATTAACTCTCCTCTCAGGTACAGCCGGCACCTGAGACACTCCCTGTGTCACCTGAACTGACCTAGCCGGTACCACTGGTGGTACCTGGGTAAGTCTCTCTACTCTGGCAGCCTCCTCCATACGCTCGACGTATGCTCTGTACTCTCTATACTCAGATGCTCCAATAGAAACACGTCCTGACTCAGTCGAATGTGCTCCCTGCGCTCCAGACCTAACGACGGTCTCATGCCTGACCTCAGGACCTACACTCTTAGCTACCTCTTCCACAGCAGCCTCTGGCATGCTTGCTGCAGGTGGATCCTCTCGAGGAACTCTTCCTCGACCTCTCCCTAGTGGAGATCTACCTCCACGACCATGCCCTCTAACAGCAGGGGTCCTATCAGCTCGATCTTGTCTAACTGGGGGAAGGGGGGACGACCCCTACCTCTGCCAGTCGCTGGTATAGCCCTAGTACGTGCCATCTGCACGAACGGTAACAACTACAGTTACAATCTAACTAATCTATCGTAAGTAGTAAAAGTCCAAGATAATCATACTAAGAATACCGAGATCCGCGGAGGTAGTGGTGGTCATCCGTACTTTCTATCCCATCCCGACTATGCATGCATTTTAAAACCAAAATCTTCTTTGGAAAACTCAGACCCCTTTCGGGTTCTGTTTATTTACTTATGTGACCTTTTTAGAAGATTTCAAGTGCCATTGTTACCAACCTAGAGCTCTGATACCATGTTGTAACACCCCAAAATTTACAACTCGGGGAGTTACTGGTTAGGACCTCACAGTGGGTCCCAACCTTAGTTTGACAACAACTTAACAAGATCTTACAACAAGGCACATATGAGAAAAAACCGAAAATCATAAATTAAGTCTTAACAACGTATGAATGTGACCAGAATAACCAACAGCCGGAAAACATAAGATAACCATAACGAAACGAAAGGATATAAGGTCCAACTGGAAATCCCACAAATAAAGAAACTGCAACACGTCCTAAAAAGTACGACACCCGGCTGACCACTACCCTCCGGATCACTCGGCATCTGCTCTAACATGTGGTACGTCTACACAACATAACAATTGTTAGCTAACTAACCAAATATAAGCAGAAATAATAACAGCACAAACACACTCATAATAACATAAACAAACATCATGGTGGCACACAACCGTTTATTATCTATTATTTAGGTGATTCATCTTATTCAATTTTACAGTTGTGGCACGAGAACTCTTAACAGTTCTCGCCTCCGTTCCTTATCCAACGGGGTGTAGGTCTAGCTAACCTCCGCCGGTAGCATCACTACAAACCGAGTGTGGACTAGTCCCTAAAGAAACCCTCAGCGCCCTCAAGCTAACTGAGCAGAATGCCACCGCCCGTTACTCTTAGGCCAAGTATAGGTCGGTAAATATTTATCACAACCTATAACTCTAAACATCTTAATCACACACCACTATCATTATTCATGCTTATATTCAGAAGTCAGCTAAGTAAGCCCAAAGGACTTACCTGTTATAAATCTCGATTCTTTGTAAACCAAGTTGTTCTGTAACTGTAGCAACTCAGTTGCCTGCCAAAGGAGATAAGTGCATTAGCACACTCCAAAGTATTTAGAAGTCTAAGACTTCTAAGATAAAAGATCGTAATAGGACAGAACTGATTATAGTACTAATTTATGGTAAAATGACTATTTTACCCTTGGTCCCGAAACCCCCAGAATTTCCACAATTCGTGTCTAAACTCTTATTTGAGACTATAAAGTCATATTCTAACTCCTAAAGCTTAGTTTGGTTACAAACTGGCACTTTACCTATTTTCCTATTTTCCGAAAGCTCGTAAAGGTCCAACTTCGACTTCAAATATGAAAATCGTATAAACTTATAAAAATTCCGAAATAATTCTCTAGATCATCTATGATGTTCCATCTATCCTTAGGAGCAAGAATTTCTCAAAACTGTTCATCCATTATTTCTATAAAAATTCTCAAAGTTGGTTACAACACTTACATTTCTTACACTTAGCCAAAATTTCATGGTTTTCCAAAAACTGCTTATCTACCCCACTTTGGAAGCTTATAACTTCTCATCCGACCGTTCATTTCTTCTCAAATTTTAATACGGTAAACTACATACATCCACTTATTACCTATTAAAATTTCAACGGTGGATCTTCAACCTAACTCTTAAACATTGATCTACAACAGTGACCATTACCCACTTACAAAGCTGAGTTCTAACAAGGAGTTTCTTACTTGCATTTCTAGGATAATCTGATTTACTCACAAAGTCATCCAATGATCATAAATTGGGTAATCTAGGAGGCTTTAACAGAACTCACTTACTACCCCTCATATCTCTAGTTTGATCTCCCTCCACAAATAAAACGTAAAGCATTTACAATCTGTATAAACATAACGTCTTAAAAAAAAGGCACAGACTGGACTGCAGAAGAAAGAAGGGCTCACCTCCTTCAGCAGTCACTGGCTAGAGGAGCTTTTGATCGATTGCAGAAGGTGATGACTCGAAGGGGACTGCACAAAGAAGGAACATTTCTCAGTTATCAAACACTGGTTAAAATGCAAGGTTCCTTCGGTCGCCATCGAGCAGGAGGATGGAGAGAACTTACCAGCACGGCTGCTATTCTAGGCTGTCGACACAGGTGAGTGTAGGGGTTCGTCTGCTGCGCCTAGAGGTCCGTCCGGTCGATGTTTTATGTGCAACTAGAAGGCGGTTAAGATGAGTAAGGTTGAAGGGAGGAGTACGGGGAAACCAGTCAGTCACTACTCACCTGTGCAGATCCCAGTGGCGTGCAGCGCTCAAGCCCCCGAAGACGACTTTGGTGATGCGTAGCGGCGTCAAGAGGTTGCAGGGTGAGGGACAAGGGTGTTCAGCAGCGTATGAAGTACACTCTCGTACAGAAGGGATGAGTTTTCGAAGCTGAATTTGGACTGAGATCGGGAAGAGAGATAGCGTGTATAAACGGCTGCAGAAGAAGGCAAGAAGATTAAACGTATAAGGTAACTTCTAATATTCTGTAACTGCTGCTGACTAGGACGAATTGCATCTATTTTGGCCTGTTCCTGGGCTGTGAGGGTTGGCAGCAAGGTCCGTCTTCCACCTGGGCTGAGAGTACATGGATCAGGCGTGTGCTGGAGCTGTCTGGGCGGGCTGGAATGCTGTGCACGTTGGGCTGAGAAGCTGGCGCTGCTGGCAAGCTGGGCTGAAGCGGACGCTGCTGGCAAGCTGGGCTAAAGCTGGGCGCTGGGCTGAAGGTCACGGACTGGGCCGGCTGCTGAGCTGCTGAATAAGTTGGGCTGGGCACTGGCGCAAGGGAGCAATAGTCCGGTGCTAGCTGCAGTCTGGAAACGATATCACCGACTAACGAGTGCACGGAAATGGACAGAACTACAATGGCCAAAGAGGAAGGCTTGTTGATCGGCTTGTCACAGCTTGTCATGGTCATGTTATAGTTTAGGATTTCTGACGACTTTGAACTAGAATAGCATCAAAACCGGGCGATGTCATCCGCTCTCGGACTAAGGCAATCCGGCCGATGTCATCCTGTATCTGGTCTGGTACTATCCCATCAACCTTGCTAGGCTCATCCCAGTACAACGGTGTACGACATCTCCACCCGTACAAAGCCTCATAAGGTACCATCCCAATAGACGCGTGCCATTTGTTATTATATGAAAACTCTACCAGTGGGAGATGATCTGGCCATACTTGCCCCCAATCTAGTACACATGCCCGCATCATGTCCTCTAAGGTCTTAATGGTCCTCTCAGACTGACTGTCTGTCTGTGGGTGATAGGTAGTGGTAAAGTGGAGACTCGTCCCCAGAGCAGTATGTACCTGCTGCCAAAATCTTGAGGTAAAACGTCCATCTCTGTCGGAGACGATCGTCCTCGGTACTCCATGAAACCTCACAATGTGTCTGGTGAACTCCTCAGCTAGACGGCTTACCGGCCACGTTTCCTTAATCGGAATGAAACGTGCGGTCTTCGTCAGACGGTCTACCACTACCCAAATAGCATCAAAACCTCTGCTGAGCCTCAACCTTGTAAAAAAATCCATAGATATATCCTCCCACTTCCAATGTGGTACTGGAAGTGGGTGGAGCTCTCCTCCGGACCTACGATGCTCAATCTTGACCTGCTGACAGGTCGCACACTGGGCTACATACCGAGCCACATCAGGCTTCAAACCACCCCACCAGAAGGAACGTCTCACGTCCTTATACATCTTACTCGCTCCTGGATGTACGGAGTATGGGGTAGCATGAGGCTCACCTAGTATTCTCTGTCTTAACTCACTGTCTGATGGTACACAGATGCGGTCCTGACGTCTCATCACTCCATCGGGACCAATAGTGAACTGAGGTGCCTCATCTCGTGACATCCGGTCTCGGATCCGGGTCAAAGTCGGACATGTCTCCTGCTTCTGTCGAATCTCACCCAACAGATCAGGAAGTAACTCTAAGGTGGCTAACTGATGAGCTGTGATAACACGATTTATGACTTAGGTTTAGGTAATCATTTAGATAGAATTCTCGCTCATTCATGCATGGTTAAGCACTAGTTCATGACGTTTGCACTCAATTCACGTATTTTGGCGAGATAGACGTCTACACGGACTTGTGCATTGCTTTGTAGGTGTTTTGGGAGATTTAGGAGCTAAAACGATACATTTGAGGATCGTTTATCAAGATGACAAACCCTCGGACTCATTAGGATGCAAACTAAAGACTAGGGAGGACTCATGGAACCTTGCCAACACAAGCCATGCACCAAATCGAAGCTTAATGATCAAAGGCAAAGCTGAAGCACAAAATCACGGTTTACTGGCACTTCATGGCCGTGGTTTCACCCGTGGATTTTGCCAGGTTTTCGTGACAGCTGTGCCACGATCTCTTGGCCAGCTCTTGCAAAGTTGTAGTATAAAAGTGGTCCTGCATTGGCTGAGAGAATCATCTTGGAGCAGCTCTCCATTATCCACTATCCTCTAACAAAAATATTCTCTCAACAAGAAGATTCTTTGTTAAAGAAGATTGGAGAAGAAGAAGAGCACACCATTGATAGATTAACATAGCCTTGTAGCGAAGGATTTCGGAATCAATCTCTTGAGTTGTATGAACCATTTGAACCTTCTTTAAGAAGGGTTGTGAGTTATTCTAATTCCATTTTCAGCTTGGTTTTGTTTTAGTTCACTTGTTCATCTCTATCTCTTCATTATCTTGCGAATGGATGCCATGATTTTATGTTTGATTGCTTCGTTTTCTATTATGAATGTTCTAGGCTAAATAGATGTGGTTCTAGGGTAAGGAAAGGATGGTTATGGCTAGAGCTATGATAGGATGGACTTAGATTTACCTTTGGATGACTTGTGTGCATGAACGTAGTTTCTGTTAGGAATCACGGCCAGTTCTTGCCAAACCACGGCCGTGGAGTGGTAGAACAAACCGTGATCTTACCTGGTTCGATGGATCTAGTCTTAGATTGTTAGAATGTTGAAATCCTAAGTGTTTGTTGAGCTAATTCTATCCTAGGGCGACCTAGTGTTAGCAACTAAGTGTTAGGAGAGACTTATCCGGTAATCCTTGCTCTTAGATCTCAAAGATGACAAACCCTAGGTAGTGGTGAGCCTCATAAGCCGTCATTGGATTAAGTGTGCTAGGGTAGTTGTTTAGGACTAACCCTTCCGAGACTTACCCAGTAAGGACAGGTTAGATCTCTAGGTAACAATCCGGTTTGTGTAGAATTCCTTCCCTTAGGCTCTTAGAGACTTACCCGGTGATGAGACCTTAGGGATGGCCTAGTGGACCATGAGACCTACCCGGTGATTGATCCCAATCTAGAAACACTTAACCCCAACATATCATAGTTAATCCAAGGGAAGAATAGATAGCTTGAGTCCTATGCCATAACCGGAACTTCCAACCCCTAGAATCCGCTTTTCTATCTTTGATCTATATCTCGTATTTTTGCTTGTTTGTTTGCGTTGATTTGTTAGCATAGTTGATTATTACATTTCGCATGATTTGTGATCTTTGATTGATCACCGAAAAGATTATTACATTTCGCATGATTTGTGATCTTTGATTGATCACCGAAAAACCAACCAAAAACAATTGAGATTTTCATTTCTTTATTTCTTTCTCTTTTCTTAACCTAGATCTTCACTTGACTTGATCATAAATCGAATCAATCTCACCTTAGTCTTTGTGTTCGACCTCGGAATACTATCCCTACTACAAACGTCCCGTACACTGCGGGTTTCGCTAGGAGTTAGGATAAATATAACGAGTATAAAGTTAAAGCTTATTGCGATTCACACACACATCCTTAGCGTAACAAGTTTTTGGCGCCGTTGCCGGGGACTAGGTCTAGATTGAGTCTTTTTGTGATTGATTGTAGCGTAGATCTTTCTTGTTGCTTTTGATCTCTTTTTGGTTTGTGTCTTTGCTTTTCAGGACATCTCACTCTTTAGGTGTATGCGAAGATCTCGTGGCAAGGATTTAGCTCCATTCGATCCCGAACCAGAGAAAACCCTTAGATCTAGATCCAAGAACATTAAAAAGGGAAAAGAGATGGCCGGAAGAGATCTCCAAGCTGAATTGGATGAGGCTTTAGAGCAAATTAGGATAGGAGATGAAGCTTTGGAGAATGAAAGGAGACTTGCCAATGAGAGGCAAGAGGCAACTAGGAGGGAGATTGAGGAGATTAGGCAAGCTCTTGTGCAAAGAGAGCTTAACCGTCAACAACCTCCTCCACCTCCACCACAACCGCAGCCGGCGGCGGTGAATATTAGGGTTGTGCCCATTGCTATGGAAGAGCCACAAACGTTGGGGCAACGTATGGATCCGGCACAAAGAGCACACCGTCCGGGTGTGAACTTAGGAGATCCCGCAGCCCATGATTACGAACTCCGCCCTCAAGTTCTACAAATGATCCGGCATAATCAATTTGGAGGGATGGAAGGAGAGTCTCCTCATCAACACTTGATGAACTATGAGATTTTGATGGAGACTCTTAGACCGCCAAGATTGGAGAGCAACAACCATAAGCTTAGGGCTTTCTCCTTCTCTCTTAAGGATAAAGCCTTGGCTTGGTATCAATCTATTCCACAAGGGCGAGTTGGTACTTGGGAGGAGATGACAACCGAGTTTTTGACTAAGTTCTTCCCACCTTCCAAGACTACCGAATTAAGAGGGAAGATCAATGCCTTCGTGATGAAGGATAGAGAGTGTTTATTCAAGTCTTGGGAAAGGTTCAAAGATCTTCTCCTAGATTGTCCATACCATGGCATACCGAAAATTGAGCTATTGGAGATCTACTTCAAAGGACTTGATGAAGATAGCCAATTCAAGCTCCAATCTCTTTCCGGTGGGACTTTCATGGAGAAGCATGTAGATGAAGCTTGGGAGTTTGTGGAGAAACAAGCTCTAGTGATTGAGAAATACTCCCATAGGAAGAGTGAAGGGAGAAAGGCGGGAGCATATGAGGTGAGTGAAGTCACCATGAGCAATTTCAAGCTTGACGCCATCAACAATGAATTGAAGTCCTTGAGGGAGTTGTGTGCTACAACTTTGAAGAACCAAGCAACTCCTCAAGTGCTTCCACAAGCTAACTTATCTTCCAAGGAGGAGGATGTGAATTACATGGGAAGGGGCAATTACAACAATTATCAAGGCCAAAGGAACTTCAACAACAACCGGCAATTCAACAATTACCGGCCTAACCACAACCATCCCGGATTTTCCTACTCTAACCCGGATGGAGCCTTGAACCCTCCCGCTTCCACAAGCACAACTCCACCACCAAAAGCTTCACAAGAACCTCCACCCGGATTTACTCAACCTCCAAAAGATAGAACCGAAATGATGTTTGAGCAATTGCTTGGAAGGTTGAGTGGTCTTGAGAGCACCGTGACTTCAATTTCTAAAGCTCAAAAGGTATTGGAAGCACAAGTGTTCCAAAAGGCGGGTGAAGCCCATAGAGATCCGGGAAAGCTTCACGGAAGGACCGAAGACAACCCAAGAAGCCAAGTGTTGGCTATTACTACAAGGAGTGGGTTGAGCATGAAGGATCCTTTGCCCAAGGATCATGCTAAAGGGAAACAAGTGGTGATAGAGGAAGAGACTTTGCAAAGAGATGGAGCGAAGAGCAAGGATGTTGAGCCAACATATGTGGCACCGCCTCCATACAAACCACCACTACCGTTCCCACAATCACGAGCAAGAGCTCGTTTGGACAATCACTTTGGTAAGTTCCTTGAACTAATGTCTAAATTGCATATTAACATTCCGTTCATGGATGCTATCTTAGGAATGCCGGCATATGGAAAGTTCTTGAAAGAGATACTCTCCAACAAAAGGAAGTTGGAGGAGTATGGGGAGATAAGAATGACCAAGAGATCCTCGGAATTGATCCAAACGATGAAGGAGGAAATGCCTCCTAAGCTAAGAGATCCGGGCTCCTTTTGTGTCCCAATAGGAGTGGGAGATGTGAAGTATGAAGCCCTTTGTGATCTTGGGGCAAGTGTAAGCATCATACCGCTTGCACTTTGCAACAAGGTTGGGCTAGGAGAGCCAAAACCGGTCAAAATGACCCTCTATATGGCGGACCGTTCTATCACTCATCCGGTTGGGATCTTAGAAGACATCCCGGTGCAACTAGGAGGATTCTATGTGCCAATTGATTTTGTTGTCTTGGATATTCCGGCGGACTATCCGGTTTCCATCATCTTAGGAAGACCTTTCCTAGCCACTTCCGGGTGCCTAGTGGATTGCAAGAATGGGACTCTCTCTTTCAACATTGGAGAAGAGAACATCAAGTTCAAGTTGTCCACAATGATGAAAGGGCCAACCCTTGATGAGGATGTCTTCAACATAGTCAAGCAAGAGGAATCTAGAGAAGTTGTGAGCTCGATCTTGATCAAGGACCCCTTGGAGAAGGTTCTTACCCTAAGTATGATGGAAGAAGGTGTTGAGGAGACTTGCAATGAAGAGATCAAGGCTTTAGAAGCATTAGGAGAGGAGACAAGTGCTCAAGATGAAGGCCACGAAGAGGAGCTGAACAACTGGAACTTCCACGGGCGTGGAAGTGGTTCCACGGCCGTCAAACTCTCTGTAAAGACTCAGCAGATGAGCCAGGCACAGTCCACGGCCGTGGAAGCTGAGCAAACCGTGGTTCCAGCCGTGTTTTCCCCCGAATCAGACCTTATTGATGATCAAGCTTCTAGGAGCCTTGGAGGGTCTCCATTTGCTTTAGATTCATCTCATCCAACCTTATTTGGATCGTCTACACTCGATAAAGGTCCTCCTAAACTCGAACTCAAACCCCTCCCCTCTCATTTAAAGTATGCTTTCCTTGGTGATAATTCTACATATCCGGTGATTGTGAATGCATGCTTGAGTGATGATGAACTTGCTAAGTTGTTGCATGAACTAAGATTGCATAGGAAGGCCATTGGATATACTATTGATGATTTGGTTGGCATAAAACCTTCTTTGTGCATGCATAAGATATTGATGGAAGATAATCATAAACCCTCTATTGAACATCAAAGGAGATTAAATCCTATAATGAAAGAGGTAGTCAAAAAGGAGATCATTAAGTTGCTAGATGCGGGGATAATCTACCCTATCTCGGATAGTAAGTGGGTTAGTCCCGTCCATGTAGTTCCTAAGAAGGGTGGGATGACCGTGGTGACTAATGAGAACAACGAACTAATCCCGACTAGGACGGTTACGGGGTAGATGATGTGTATTGATTATAGGAAGTTGAACATGGCCTCTAGGAAAGATCACTTCCCTCTCCCTTTCATTGACCAAATGCTAGAAAGGTTAGCTCAACATTCTCATTTTTGCTATTTAGATGGCTATAGTGGATTCTTCCAAATCCCTATCCACCCCGATGACCAAGAGAAAACCACCTTTACATGTCCATGGGGTACTTTTGCATATAGGAGAATGCCATTTGGGTTGTGTAATGCACCCGCCACCTTCCAAAGGTGTATGATGGCTATCTTTTCGGAATACATTGAAAATATCATGGAAGTGTTCGTGGATGATTTCTCTGTTTATGGTTCTTCCTTTGATAATTGCTTGGCTAACTTGTCATTAGTATTGCAAAGATGTGAGGAGACAAATCTTGTCTTGAATTGGGAAAAATGCCACTTCATGGTAAGTGAAGGCATTGTGTTAGGACACTTGGTGTCTAACCGTGGCATTGAGGTTGATAGGGCCAAAATTGAAACAATAGAGAAGTTGCCACCACCTACCTCGGTGAAGGGGGTAAGGAGTTTCTTAGGACATGCCGGTTTTTACCGGAGGTTTATTCAAGACTTCTCTAAAATTTCTAAGCCTCTTACTAACCTACTAATGAAGGATGTTGATTTTGTCTTTTCCAAAGATTGTCTTGAGGCTTTTTGTAGGTTGAAGAACGCCTTGATCTCCGCACCTATCATGCAACCTCCGGATTGGAGTTTACCATTTGAGATCATGTGTGATGCAAGCGATGTAGCCGTTGGGGCTGTTTTGGGGCAAAGAAAAGAGGGGCGCACTCATGCCATTTATTATGCTAGCAAGACGCTAGATGACGCCCAACTCAATTATGCTACCACCGAGAAAGAGTTGCTAGCAGTGGTGTATGCTTTTGAGAAGTTCCGCTCGTATCTTGTTGGAGCAAAGGTCATAGTTTATACGGATCATGCTGCGATCCGTTATCTCCTTACAAAGAAGGATGCCAAACCTAGGTTGATTCGGTGGATCCTTCTTCTTCAAGAGTTTGATTTGGAAATCCGGGACAAGAAAGGATCCGAGAACTCAGTGGCGGATCACCTTAGTAGACTCCCACCATTGGAGCTTGAAAGAGATGACATCCCGATTGATGACTCATTCCGGGATGAGCAATTGCAAATGGTGGAGGAATGCTTGTTCCAAGTGTCTAGAGGAAGCGAGCCATGGTTTGCCGACATTGTGAACTACTTAGTGTGTGAGGAAGTGCCTCCCGGTTTGACATATGCCCAAAGGAAGAAGTTCTTCAAATATGTGAGGCACTACTATTGGAGCGAGCCACTTTTGTTCAAGAGAGGGCCGGATGGAATGTTTAGAAGATGCATACCGGAGGATGAGGTGGAGAGTGTGATCCGCCATTGTCATTCCTTGCCATGTGGAGGGCATGCTAGCTCCCACAAGACATGTGCGAAGGTGTTGCAATCGGGCTTCTTTTGGCCAAGTTTGTTCAAGGATGTGCAAAGCTTTGTGGTAGCTTGTGATGCTTGTCAAAGGACGGGCAACATCTCAAGGAGGAATGAGATGCCCTTGAACAACATACAAGAAGTGGAAATATTTGATGTGTGGGGTGTGGACTTCATGGGACCATTCCCTTCTTCATGTGGCAACCTCTACATCCTATTGGCGGTTGATTATGTATCAAGATGGGTGGAGGCAATCGCTTCTCCTACAAATGACGCCAAGGTTGTGGTGCGGTTCTTCAACCGAGTGATCTTTCCTAGGTTTGGAACACCAAGGGTGATCATAAGTGATGGAGGAAAGCATTTCACCAATAGGAACTTTGGGGCACTTTTGGCTAAGTATGGGGTGACCCATAAGGTGGCAACACCTTACCATCCCCAAACTAGTGGCCAAGTGGAGATCTCCAACCGGGAGATAAAGGCCATTCTTGAGAAGATGGTATCTCGAACTAGAAAGGATTGGGCTATGAAGCTCAATGATGCCTTGTGGGCATATAGGACCGCTTTCAAGACACCAATTGGCACCACTCCTTACAAGTTGGTCTATGGCAAGTCTTGCCACCTTCCGGTAGAAATAGAGCATAGAGCACATTGGGCCATCAAGTGGCTAAATTTTGATCTCAAAGAGGCCGGAGAAAAGAGGTTGCTTGATATGAACGCACTTGAGGAGATCCGGTTGGATGCTTATGAGAATGCCCGGATCTACAAGGAGAGGACCAAACGGTGGCATGACAAGAGGATCGTCCCCAAGGAGTTGAGTGAAGGAGACCTTGTCCTTCTCTTCAACTCAAGGCTGCGGTTCTTTCCCGGAAAGCTCAAATCAAGATGGACCGGGCCATATGTGGTGAAGAAGATTTTTCCCCATGGAGCTATTGAGATAGGAGGGGAGCATTGTGAAAACTTTAAGGTGAATGGGCACCGGTTGAAGAAGTACATCCCGGGAACTCCGGTGGATATGATTGCCCCACTTTACCTTGAGTAGACGCCCCCGAGTTTGGTCAAGCTAATGACCTTAAAGAAGCGCTTGGTGGGAGGCAACCCATTGGTAACATTTTCCCTTTCTTGTTTCGCTTTTGTTTTAGATTTTTCTATCTTTGTGTGTATTTCGTGTGCTTCGCGTGTGTGCTAGAATATTAGTGGCATTGGAAGCCTTGCTTGACATATGATGATGATGATGAACCCCTCATCAATTATGGGTGGAGCGGACGCGGAACTTAGACGGCTAGCGGTGCCTAGCGTGGGTCCCGACGCCTTGATGAATACTTTGAGCTCCCTACCATGGTTGATAGGATCATCCAACATCAATTCCACTTGAGAATCCCAAATACCATAGCAAACCATTTTTACATTGTGAGAACCTTCTTTCACTCTTCTTTACTTCATTTACACATTGGGGACAATGTGTTTCTAAGTATGGGGTGGGGTTTGCATAATCCTTTGCATGATGAGCATCTAGGATAGTTTAACATTTTCACATGTCTTGCATCGTACATATTCATCTCGAAAATCCCATAGAAATTCAGAAAATTTAAAAAAATTTTGTGCTTTCTAGGCTTGGATATGACCCTAATGATGAACCTTGTCTTGTGGATTGGCTATGGATGGCCTTATGTGTTGAATTAATGAATGCATATGTGGACTTGAAGTACTTCCCTTGAATTCAATGAATGATTTGTGATCATGATGTTTCCTAGAATGGATTGAGTATTGAAGGTCGAAATTACATGATAGTTCTTGCATACCATCTAGGAATGAATGGGGCAATTCATCTTTCTCTACTTCTCATCTTGATCATGATTGTTTAAACACCTCAATGGATATAATTTGACCTCTTTTGACCCATCCGGGAATAGGAGCATGATAGTGTGTTGATGTGTATGAAAAGCAAGTATGAGGTGAAGATGTTGATGAAAGAATATCATGCATAAAATGCTGAATTTGTTGTGAAAGTGTAGCCAAAAATATAGGCTTGGGGACGTTGGCTGAAATGACAAGTAACTCGGTACACTTCACATAATCGGGTGTTGGTGCCTTGCCAAAGTCAAATAAACCAATAGTCCTAACGAGCTTTGGTATGTGTGCCCGGTGTGGATGCACCTCGAAAAATAACGAAAAGCCCGAGGATGACTAATCACCAAGGTTTCGGCTTTTGTACACCAATGCCATCGTCTCAAAAATAAGTCAAAGAAAAAGAAAAGAAAAGAAAGAAAAGATAGAGAAAAATATACACTTGAGGGAAGTTGATCGAGGACAAGATTGTGGAGTTAGTTCCATTCCCGGATTAGCACCACATAGCCTAGAAAATCCCCACCTAATCACAACGTTTCTTGGCCTTCTAATTCATAAGACCTTATGACCTATTCACATGTTTGTAAGACTTAGTAATCTAGATTGGATATGCTCTTGATCTTCTTGGCTTCTTCATTTTTACATTTCATGCATGCTTTCGAGTTAAGTACAATTGTCTTTCCATGCCTTCATTTGTTTAATGCATAATTGCTTATCCTTTGCCATGAAACATGACTTTGAAGGCGATCCAATAGTAGAAGCACAAAACCAAAAAGATTTTACCATTTTTCTGCATCTCGTAGTCTATAGTTGAGAATTTGCTCGGGGACGAGCAAAACTTAAGTATGGGGTATTTTTGATAACACGATTTATGACTTAGGTTTAGGTAATCATTTAGATAGAATTCTCGCTCATTCATGCATGGTTAAGCACTAGTTCATGACGTTTGCACTCAATTCACGTATTTTGGCGAGATAGACGTCTACACGGACTTGTGCATTGCTTTGTAGGTGTTTTGGGAGATTTAGGAGCTAAAACGATACGTTTGAGGATCGTTTATCAAGATGACACACCCTTGGACTCATTAGGATGCAAGCTAAAGGCTAGGGAGGACTCATGGAACCTTGCCAACACAAGCCATGCACCAAATCGAAGCTTAATGATCAAAGGCAAAGCTGAAGCACAAAATCACGGTTTACTGGCACTCCACGGCCGTGGTTTCACCCGTGGATTTTGCCAGGTTTTCGTGACAGCTGTGCCACGATCTCTTGGCCAGCTCTTGCAAAGTTGTAGTATAAAAGTGGTCCTGCATTGGCTGAGAGAATCATCTTGGAGCAGCTCTCCATTATCCACTATCCTCTAACAAAAATATTCTCTCAACAAGAAGATTCTTTGGGAAAGAAGATTGGAGAAGAAGAAGAGCACACCATTGATAGATTAACATAGCCTTGTAGCGAAGGATTTCGGAATCAATCTCTTGAGTTGTATGAACCATTTGAACCTTCTTTAAGAAGGGTTGTGAGTTATTCTAATTCCATTTTCAGCTTGGTTTTGTTTTAGTTCACTTGTTCATCTCTATCTCTTCATTGTCTTGCGAATGGATGCCATGATTTTATGTTTGATTGCTTCGTTTTCTATTATGAATGTTCTAGGCTAAATAGATGTGGTTCTATTATGAATGTTCTAGGCTAAATAGATGTGGTTCTAGGGTAAGGAAAGGATGGTTATGGCTAGAGCTATGATAGGATGGACTTAGATTTACCATTGGATGACTTGTGTGCATGAAAGTAGTTTTTGTTAGGAATCACGGCCAGTTCTTGCCAAACCACGGCCGTGGAGTGGTAGAACAAACCGTGAGCTTACCTGGTTCGATGGATCTAGTCTTAAATTGTTAGAATGTTGAAATCCTAAGTGTTTGTTGAGCTAATTCTATCCTAGGGCGACCTAGTGTTAGCAACTAAGTGTTAGGAGAGACTTATCCGGTAATCCTTGCTCTTAGATCTCAAAGATGACAAACCCTAGGTAGTGGTGAGCCTCATAAGCCGCCATTGGATTAAGTGTGCTAGGGTAGTTGTTTAGGACTAACCCTTCCGAGACTTACCCGGTAAGGACAGGTTAGATCTCTAGGTAACAATCCGGTTTGTGTAGAATTCCTTCCCTTAGGCTCTTAGAGACTTACCCGGTGATGAGACCTTAGGGATGGCCTAGTGGACCATGAGACCTACCCGGTAATTGATTCCAATCTAGAAACACTTAACCCCAACATATCATAGTTAATCCAAGGGAAGAATAGATAACTTGAGTCCTATGCCATAACCGGAACTTCCAACCCCTAGAATCCGCTTTTCTATCTTTGATCTATATCTCGTATTTTTGCTCGTTTGTTTGCGTTGATTTGTTAGCATAGTTGATAATTACATTTCGCATGATTTGTGATCTTTGATTGATCACCGAAAAGATTATTACATTTCGCATGATTTGTGATCTTTGATTGATCACCGAAAAACCAACAAAAAACAATTGAGATTTTCATTTCTTTATTTCTTTCTCTTTTCTTAACCTAGATCTTCACTTGACTTGATCATAAATCGAATCAATCTCACCTTAGTCTTTGTGTTCGACCTCGGAATACTATCCCTACTACAAACGTCCCGTACACTGCGGGTTTCGCTAGGAGTTAGGATAAATATAACGAGTATAAATTTAAAGCTTATTGCGATTCACACACACATCCTTAGCGTAACAAGTTGTATCGGGGAACTGGATCTCTACCTCCAACCAAGCTAAGTCTCTCTGTAACTGTGGCTGTACTGTCAACCCGTTTTAACAAGAGATACCTCTCGAGGTAATCCGTTTTAACAAAATCCATAGATATTAAGGAATTAAACGGGTTTAACGGAATTAATCCGTTTTAACAAGAGATACCTCTCGAGGTAACCCGCTCCTAGATGATATTATCCCCTAGTGTTATTTGGAGCATTTGGGAGCTTCAATTAATAAAAATACAGTTGAGAGAAATAATCAGGATATCGGACATGTCCTAGATATGAAATAACATGGAAAGACAAAATGACCAAAAGAGTCGCTATTTTGTTTCTTAGAGGCTAAGAAAGACGGGTTAGGAATACGCGTTTTCCGAGACAATTGCGGAATAACTATCCACATAGTATTCCGGATTTATTATTCCAGTTCCGAGAAGTTTGGAGAAAGGGCTCAAACCGCCTTCGAATTGGTAAGAGGATAATCATGGACTTTCTAAAGGATAATGCTAGAGGATAATTATCAACTTTGCTAAAGGATAATGCTAGAGGATAATTATCAACTTTACTAAAGGATAATGCTAGAGGATAATTATCGACTTTGCTAAAGGATAATGCTAAAGGATAATTATCAATTATGCTAAAGGATAATGATCAATTATGCTAAAGAATAAAGCTAAAGGATAATTATCGACTTCTCTATAAATAGCGGAAATTCATTCATTTTCTTTCACATTTCCTCGCAAAAACTCTGATTTCTCTCGAACTTCAAATTCAGATATTCTCTACGTTTGTAATCCGATTTCAATCCGTTTGAGTTTTCGGATTCCTTTCTTCGTCCTCTTCATGTTGGTACCGACTTTCCTCTTTTCCGACAAAGTTAAGACCAGGTCGAGCATATCCTTCCTTGTCCCGTTCCGTCACTTAGATTCCGGTGAATTTGATGGTGTCCGAGCGTAGCCTGCGCCGTTGTGATTCCGAATCTTCTTTCGGATTGTCAATCGGGTTAGTAACGAATAAGTTATGAATTTATTTGCTTTCCGTATTGCGATTTAGCCTAAATTGACCTTAGGCTTGTCAAAATGGATAATTGGAAATTCCATTATGCTCGTTACTTTATTCTGGTGATTATGGGTTGTTTGTTTGATGAGATTTGATGACAGGTGGGTTCAGAAATTGCCTACGGGCAAAACGTTATTCTGACAAAATTTAATTAATTAATTGAAGGTTAATTAATTAAATTGGGATTATAGAGGAGGATATAAGTTAATTAAATTCAAAGGAATGAATTTAACTGGTGTTTGAATCGAGAAGCTTAATACGAGGAATATGATATTCTCCGCAGGTGTTGTTGAAGGTTTTGGTTAACTATAGCTTAGTTCTTTGTGAGCGTATCCAAATATGAGAAAGGAGGATAGTCCGAGTGGGAAACGGACTCAATAGTTGGTTTGCGAGGTTTTATTGTTCTTACCTGCGAGGTAAGTGTATATAAATTACACCTTCTTAATATATATTAGGTATTTAATATGGGATTAGTTTTACGTATAAAATATATATATTTACATGTGAAATGTTATGAAGAGATATGGTATAATCTTTAAGCATGCATCAATGTGGTTGTTATGATATGTGTGATATTATGATTTCTTACATGCCTTGTGGATTATGTGAATGAATTGTATGCTTAGAATGGTGTTGTATTATATATGAATGTGAAGCATGCAATTGTGAGAATGTGATGATATTTATATGAAATGTAATGTATGCATGAGAAGTATGGTTTTGATGAGATGAAAGCATGAAACTGAGTTATGATATAAAAGTGATAATATAGGATGGTAATTGATTAGTTAGCCCAACTGGGTCCCGCACCACCTGGGGACTATATAGAGGCAGCGCTCGATCTACGAGGGGCCTCAGAGGCAGCGCTCGATCTACGAGGGGCCTCGGAAATGTCCCGCACCACCTGGGGACGAGAAACTATATAGAGGCAGCGCTCGATCTACGAGGGGCCTCAGAGGCAGCGCTCGATCTACGAGGGGCCTCGGAAATGTCCTGCACCACCTGGGGACATATATAGAGACAGCGCTCGATCTACGAGGGGTCTCAAAGATTAGATAGCCGAGGTCAGCGCTTGATCTACAAGGGGGCCTACGACGCTATCGGGTTGGCCAACCTAAAGAGAAAAGAAATACGAAAGCACATGAGAAAATATATCGTACGATCAGTTGGGGTAGTTAGTTAATTATCACCTATGCATCGATGCAATTGAGTCTAGCATGTTATATGTTATGTTATGATTATTTATATGTGATGGTATGATATGATATGTTTATATGAGATGATATGTTTGTATGTGGTGTGATTACATGCTTGAATGTGTATATGTTATGTGATATGAATGGTTGTGGAATTTAATGTGAATGGGGATACGTATGTATGGACTTTAGAATGTGGGAAAGGGTATAGAGTGTCCTTTGGGAACGGGATATTAGATACTTATATATATTGGGGAGCGTGATTTCTATACCCTTATTGAGCGTGTGGCTCATTGTTGTTATATCCACATTTTTTTTTTCAGCTACTCAGAATCGGCGTGATCAAGGTAAGGACGTTGGACCCAACACCTGGATTTGAGATCATATCAGGTAGGTTGTTATGGGATGCTACCACCTAGGATGTTTTGTATGGTTTTAAAACAGTTGTGTTTTGGTTAAACGGAGTTTTATGACGTATGTTAGTATGTGTATATGTTGTGAATATGGTTGTAAGATAAAGTTTTAAAAATTTTCCGTTTTCCGTTTTTCCGCTTATTGTTTTAATCAAAGTTAATTAATTGGTAATAAATTAGAAATGAAATAGGTGTCACACAAGATCTCAAGATAAGCGGACAAAGCTGAGATTTTGCAAAGGGAAGGTGTTTCTAAGGTGGAATAGATTACCGGGTAAGTCTCACTACTCACTAATCCCAACCCAAAGTTCCTATTACCGGGTAAGTCTCAAGGTACTAAGGAAAAGATTTATAATCTCAAACCAACACACCAACTAAGGGAATAGAATCAACCTTTACCGGGTAAGTCTCAAGCTAACTCACAAAGATGGGATGAAGGCACACTCAAACCCCAATAAAGGATAAATCTTTATTACCTAAACTTATGATCTTGGGTAAAAAAAACAAAGGAATCACCGGGTAAGTCTCATCCTAGGCTTGCATTGAACCAGGAAAGGTGTAATAAGAATAGGAATTGACAAACTCTAACACTTAACTCTCAGTTTCGGATCAGAAAAGGTCACCTCGGTCAGTCAAGTTCCACCCCGGCCGAGATGTTCATCGACTGAGCGAGATGTTCTAGGGTTAAGGTTAAAGACTCGAGCTTTCAGGGTCCTACTGTGATTAAGATTATTCTATCATCATCTTTCCCACAACTTTCAGCCAATCACCCTAGAATCGCACAAGGAAATTGGCCACTCATCATCATGAAAGCAATAATCAGATATATGAGAAGGGAATGAATATTTGAACACAAAAACCTTAAGAACAAGGCTTCAATAACTGAATCAAATATCAAACAAATCAGTGTTCCTTGGATCACAAATCCAACAAGACAATAAAACCAAAGGTAATCTAAGAAAGTCTTACAAATCCCCTCAAAAGCTATCACAAAGCTATGAACTTCCTTCCTTCAACTTCAAACTCCCAAAAATCCTTTTTAACTGCTGCTTCTTCAATGATCCAAAGATGGTAAAGATGATGGCTGTATTGTGAAAAATCCAACCCTTTATATAAGAGAATTATCTTCCAAAGATAATAATATCTTAAAAAGATACTTCCTATAAAATATATCCTCCTAAATATATGATCTTCCTTCCAGAAATCCAGCCCAAAAATATAAGATATCTTCATTCCAAAAATAAAAGATCTCAGCCAAATAAAATATATCTCGCCGCGCCAGGGTGTTCGCGTCGGTCGGGACGCTCCTCAAGATCACCTCGGTCGAGGTGACATTGTAGCTGACCGAGGTGAATCTCATTTGAATGTGAAATCTCTCAAATCTGGTCCAAAGTAAATCTCCTTTATTAATTCCATGCTTCATGAGTTCTCTTTTAAGCTCCAGAATGTAGCTCCTATGACTCATTTGATCCTTAACTCCATTTTAGTCCAAAACGTGTCATTTTACCTACGATTACAATGAAACGTGGTGTAGACCTCGATTCCCGTAAAGGTAGATGAAAAGACAATATATTCACATAATATACATTCAAACATGCAGATTATTGAAGATAAAACGTCTAAACAAGTCCCAAAATATAGACTATAATACATGCTATCAAAACCATTTGACATATGTTGTCAAACTTTTTGTGACAGTGCTTTGGAGCTTGTTTGAGTCCGTATAGGGACTTTACAAGTCTGCACACTTTGGTACCTTGAGACAAGTCTACTAACTCTCGTGTGTGATTCTGCATAGTGAAATCTATCTCACTTTTTACCGCTTTCTTCTAGGAAGGTGCGTCAGGTTTAGACATGAAATCATTATAAGTTCTAGGTTCTTTCTCCAAAAGAAAGTTCGTTGTTCACTCTCAGACGTGCGCCAATAATGAACGAAAATAGCTTTGAATTTATACTTGAAATAAAAGTATGAACAATATGTGAACCCACAATGTACAGATCAATTGTAGCAAATGAAAATATTTCAAGGTCGAACACAATGACTAAGGTGAAATCAATAGGTGACAAATCAATAATCGAATAGATCAATGCTAATTCTAAAGAAAGAAAAGACAAAAAGAAATCAATATGAATAATATGACAATCGGGAATTGCAGATTCTAGAGATCAAAGTATCTAGTTGTGGTTTTCGATTCAAGACTTATAAAGAACTGGACAAGATTGGGATCACTAAGGAAAGGTGTTTCTAAGGTGGGATAAATTACGGGGAGGTCTCACTATCCACTAATCCCAAACCAAAGCTTCTATTACCGGGTAAGTCTCAAGGATCTAAGGAAAAGAACTATAATCTCAAACCAACAACTCAATCTAAGGGAATAAAACTAACCTTTACCGGGTATGTCTCAGGCTGGCTCACAAAGGCAAGTTGAAGGCACACTCAAAACTAATAAGGATAAACCTTTATTACCTAGAACTCATCATCTTTGGCAATCAAGAAAGGGAATCACCGGGTAAGTCTCTTCCTAAGCTTGAATGTAAGCTTGAAAGGCTCAACAAGGCTAGGATTTGGGTAATCTATAACCTAAGGTTAGGGGTATAACATAAACGGGCAAACAGGGAGATCTCGGGATGTTCTTGCTCAAATCTCGGCCGAGATTCTTGAGAACAGACCAAGATTCGGTAACTGAGTAGGTTAAACTCAACCATCAGGATCCAATCTAATTTAAAGGTTCATTTTGTCATCATCTATATCACAACCATCAACTAATCACCCTAGAATCGCAAGAGTTCTAGCAAACAACACACATATTCAGATCAAGATAGATATATAATATTGAACAAGACATAAAACCGAGATAACCAAGAAAAGGGAAAATAATGCTTAGCAAATAGTCTTCAAATATCAAAATTATAGTCAAGCAACAATAAAAGATGAACCTTGTGTTCAAACAATGAAATCTAACAACTAAGTATCTCCCTTCATAAACTCCTCACAAATCTTCTAAATCCTTCAAAGTGTTGTAACTAACTATGTGAATCTTCTATCACTTGATGTTTTAATCTCCCTTTCGAACTCCTTATCGCACGTGCCGCCTTTCTCTGTGTTCATAACGTCCCTTCCATTGCAACCACCCTCTTCTTTAATAATAAAAATTAGAGCTTATGACGTACGGGCCATGCACCGTAATTAGCAATATCTCGGATGAACCCAAATAAAATCTCGGCCGAGATTTATTTTTATTCAATCAAGATTTCTCTTATGTTACGTACTTTCTTCAACTCCTTGCTTGCATTCCTCTTGCATTCTTCTTTTTATGATCCTTGCTCTTCTTTTATACTCCAATATGCTCCAGTATGTTGTCCTCTTGATACCTTGTCCTTCCATGCTTCCTTTTGATCCAAAATGCACCATATTTCCTACAATTGCAACAAAACTATGTGTAGACATCCAATCTAACAAAGTAGGCAAATATTAGCACAAGTGATACGAATATATGTCCATGCATGCAAAACAAAGGGAAAACTTATCTAAAGGCATGCCTATACTAATGTCATAATTAATGTCATCAATCGTTATGAACTCTTCACCAACGAGTTTCTCTTTCCAAGCCATTTTGCTCCTAAAAGGTTCTTCCTCTTCAACTTCATTTTGTATGAAAGTAGAGGCTCCATCATCTCGTTGTTCATGAGCTTGTTTTGGATACTCTTTATCTTTACAAGGAAAGACATTTTCAAATAAATACGCATTCCTTGATTCCATTATCGTATTAACAAGAATATCCGACATATCTGATTTATATACCAGATAGTGATAAACACTACAATTGTGTGCATATCCGATGAAAATACAATCAACGATTTTAGGTCCAATGATGACCATTTTAGGAAGTGGCACTACTACTTTAGCGAGGCACCGCCACACTTTTAGGTATTTTTATGAACGTAGGTTACCTTTTCAAAATCCGTATGACGTTTTGCCAATTACTTTATGTGGTATTTTTGTTGAGGATATAGTTTTTGGTAATCAACGCTTCCCCCCACATGTTTTGGGGTAACCCAGATTCCTACAACATTGCATTCATCATATGCATTCATCATCTCTTCTAGAGTTCGGTTTTTGCGTTCCGTAACTCCGTTAGATTGTCGATAATAAGCAGTGGATGTTTGAGGAACAATCTTGTGTACTCTATAGAACGCGTTGAACGGTTCATAATATTTGTCTCCTCTATCACTTCGGATAATTTTAATGTTTTTATAGAGTTGGTTCTCCATTTCCAACTTGTATTCCTTGAATTTTTCCAAGGCTTCATCTTTGCTTCTTAATAAATACGAATAGCAATATTTTGTGTAATTGTCAACAAAAGTCACCAAATATTTTTTATCGCCTCTAGTTTGCACACATTTTAAATTACACAAATCCGTATAAATTAATCCTAGAGGTTCAGTTGTTCTCTCCACATGTGAAAACGAAGTTTTTGTGAGCTTTGTTTGCACGCAGACTTCACATTTATCTTTACTTTATTTGCATTTGATAATTAGGTTCAAAATTTATTAATCTTTGTATAGACTTATAATTCACATGCCCTAATCTTTCATGGCAAATATTAAAGACTCAACAACATAAGCAATAGAATTTTTATTCATTGAACTTTCTATCACAATTTTTGTGATGCCTGCCAGTACATTCACCTTGATTAGTCCATCCTTTACATAACCTTTGTCTATGTAGATCCCTTCCTTAAGGAGAGTCATCTTGTTAGAACCGATGTTTATAGTAATCCCGTTCTTGTTTATCAAGGTTTCGGAGATCAAGTTCTTCCGGATGTCAAGGACGTGCACAACGTTGGTGAGGGTTTTACTCTTTCTCGGACGTCATCCCCAATATTATTTTCCGTGGCCTTCCACTTTTGAGGTGAATGAGTTCCCATAAATATAATCTCATTGTTTTTTTTGACATAAGTAGTGAGCATATCCTTGACAAAACAAGTGTGAAGTGTAACACTAGTGTTATACCACCACTCCGTCGGGTTGCTTCCAACCATGTTGACTTTAGACGTCACAACACACATTGAAGAACCGAATATGTGAATAATAAGGATACAAATACTCTAGAAGGGGGTTGAATAGAATATGAGAACTTTTTACAATATCATATATCAAGGCTTTGAAACTAATCTTAAGGCCTAAAGTCGATATGTGCGCTTAGTGAAAAAATTTGTTCTCAAGGCTTTGAAATGGATTTCAAGGCCTTGACTTTGAAACCTGCAAAATAAGGTTAGACACAATTTAAGCGATAGAAAGTGCGGTACAAAAAAGATCAACACGACGATATGTTTACAAAGTTCGGCCCTAACAACCTACTCTCCGCCTAGAGTTTTTGACCCTAGGATTCTAACAATCTATTATTTGCTTTTTGTGAGTCCTAGGTACAACCTAAAAGAACTTCCCTTTTTCTTTCAATGTAGCCTCAGTGCTACGATCTAGTAAACTCGATTCTAGCAATAATAGCCTAGTTACTTCACAGAGTAACACACTCGAGAATAACACTCTCTATATATGTCAATGGAGCTCTAGTGTTTATCTCACTCTAAGGATGTAAACGTTTGTAAGAGGAAGACAAACTTTTGGAACAATGAAGATTTTTGATCGCTTGAAGACTTGGTTTCTTATCCGCGTACGCTTGTTATTTTTCTTCTTCAATCGCCATCTTCATTTACATTCTTCTATGGAGATCTTGTTAGCCATTGTAAGATATCCGTTGTAACATTTGTCTTTCTCCATGGAATACGTTGCTTGGTTGAGGTGAAATAGCCGTTGTAAGATCTTCTTTCTTCTAGATCTACTTCTTCTCTTTGACGTTCTTTGAAGATCTTCGTCACCGTGATCTTCTCTTCTGGAAATGTCATTGAAGATCTTTACTGCCGTTGAAGATCTTTACTTAAGATCCGAGATCATCTCACTTGGAAGCCGTTGGAGATCTTCCTTTAGATAGCCGAGATCTTCTCCTTGAGAAACCGTTTGAAGATATTCTTATCTTGATGTGCCGAGATCTTCTCTTATCTTCTTGTTATGCCGAGATCTTCTCTTAATCAAATCTTCTAGCTCCTTCGGTTGAGATCTTCTTGTTTTGGTCGTTGAGATGTGCGTGTCTTGTAGTGAAACCCTTAGCATAATATTTCCTTTGTAATGCTTTTCAAGGCTTCAAGTTCGTCTCTTGTAATGCTTTTCAAGACCTGCAAACATTTGAAAAAACAAACCAAAACATACAATCTAGATATATAATCGATATTTGATAGTTCATAAAACCGCATATATATGTTAAGTCTTCCATCATTCACATAAAACAATTCATAATCAAGGTGGAGTTATCACACATATCATGTTCTGTTAGGCCTCCTTCATTCATGTGGTCTTGAGTCTTGCCTGTGTCCTTGTGGTTGCGTAGATCACCCGTGATACAACACTCATCAACTTTATGACCCATCTTGCGACATTTGTGACATTTCCTACTAAACTTCTTTGATTGTGGCTTGTATGAGTTGTTGTCTTGGGGTTGAAATTTGAGTTTTTGCCCTTGGTCTTATGCTCAATGATGCTGGCTATTGTAGGTGGATCGCTATCAGTCTTGCGGCTGCTTGTCTCAACCCGCATCTTGACCATGAAGTCTTTAACGGTCATTGATAGCATGAATTATAGTCTATATTTTTAGGGTTTGTTTGGACGTTTTATCTTTCATAATCTGCATGTTTGTATGTATAATATGTGATTATATTACCGTTTCATCTACCTTCGCGGGAATCAAGGTCTACACCTAGTTTTGCTGTAATCGTAGGTAAAATGGCACGTTTTGCATCAAAAAGGAGCAAAAGGAGTCATGAGTCATTTGGAGCTACATTGAGGAGCATAAGGAACCATCCAGGAAGCATAGCCATGGATTAAGATTCACTTTGGACCAGTTTTGAGAGATTTCACATTCAGTTATGACTCACCTCGGTTGACTAGAGATTCATCTCGACCGAGGTGATCTAGAGACGCCGACTCGACCGAGGCGAACACCTAGGACGCGGCGAGAATATTTTATTCTTGGCTGAGATCTTTTATCTTTGGAAGGTGATCTTATATTTTTGGGCTTGGCTCCTGGAAGGAAGAAGATCTTATATTTTACCTATTTTTATGGGAAAAGATCTTTCTAAGATATTTTATCTTTGGAGGGTTATTTTCCTATAAAAAGGGTTGGATTTCCACAAATCCAACATCTCGCTTACGACGGAAGACCCCGCTTGCATGTTATACACCATTGAAGGCTGCGAGATCCAGCATACATCGCAGCAGCCATACTCTAGTTGGGAGTTTTGAAGAACCTTTTTGAAGGTTGAAGGAAGATTGAAGATCGTAGCTTTTATAGCTTTTTGGAGGGTTTTGTAAGATTGTCTTCAATCCCCTTCCTTGTTGTCTTGTCTTGTTGGATTTATATCCAAGGAACGCTTTTGTTGTGATATTTGATTCAGTTATTGAAGTCTTTTCCATTAAATTCTTCTTGTTCAAATATTCACCTTCTTCCCATATATTTAATACTTTCATAATGATGATGAGTGGCTAATTTCCTTGTGTGATTCTAGGGTGATTGGCTGAAGGTTGTGGGAAAAACAGTGATAGAATAATCTTAGATCCCAGTAGGACCCAGAAAGTTCGAGTCTTTAACCTTAACCCTTAGCATCTCGTTCAGTCGATGAACACCTCGGCCGGGGTGGAATTTGGCTGACCGAGGTGACTTATCCGATCCTAAACTGAGAGTTAAGTGTTAGAGTTTGCCAAATTCTATTCTTATTATACCTTTCCTGGTTCAAAGCAAGCTTAGGATGAGACTTACCCGGTAATTCCTTAGTTTGTGTACCAACGATCATAAGTGTAGGTAATAAAGGTTTATCCTTTATTGGGGTTTGAGTGTGCTTCCATCCCATCTTTGTGAGTTAGCCTGAGACTTACCCGGTAAAGGTTGATTCTATTCCCTTAGATGGTGTGTTAGTTTGAGGTTATGGTTCTTTATCTTAATTCCTTGAGACTTACCCGGTAATAGGAGTTACGGTTTTGGATTAATGAGTAGTGAGACTTACCCGGTGATCTACTCCACTTTAGTAACACCTTCCCTTTGCAAAAATCTCAGCTTTGTCCGCTTATCTTTAGATCTTGAGTTGGAACCACAACTAGACGCCTTAATTCCTAGAATTACATGTTTGCTTATTTGACTTCTTATTCATCTTTGATTGTGTTAATTGCTCTTTGTGGTTAGTATTCACGAACCTTACCGTTATCGACTTTGTTTCACTAAGTCCCTGTGATCGACCCCTGGAATTTCTTGCTTTTTACTACGATTGACCCGTACACTGCGGGTTCGCATCCTTGTTCTAAGCTTAAGTCTAGGGTTATAAATTTAAAGCTTGCACACACCGTTTGGAGCGAACAGTCATCTCCTTAGTCTTGTGCATAAGGTAGTTCTTGAAGTCTTTCCAAGATGAAGGGAGCTTCCAAATGAAGGCCTCCACTTCAAATGCCTCATAGATTTGCATCCCTTCTACTAATTGTAACACCCCAAATCCGCAAGACTCGGAATGCTACTAGGTTAGGGCCTCACAATGGGTCCTGACCCTAACCTGACAATAAGTTAACTAGATCTTACAACAAGACACAAATAAATATAAAACATCCTTTATAAAACTGAAACATCTGGTAACATAATATATACAAAACCCCATAACCGAGTATAAAACATCCACAACATACATACAACACAACTCAAAAGCCCAACATCCTAGATGTACGGAAGTCCTCGGCTGATCACTCCTCCAGATCACTCTACAGTCTTCCTAATGTGCAAAGGATCTACAACACGGTATGAAACGGTTAGCTAACAATTCATATATAAGATAATGCATAAACACATACACACATTAAAATACTGTAAACACCAAACATACTATCACACATTTACTCGTTTAATTATCTTTATAGCGTATACACTCAGACCATATTTATAATTGTGACACGAGAAGTATATCATTCTCGCCTTTGGGTACAATAGCCATCCCGGAGTGACATCTGGCACACACCCCCGTAGGCCATATGGAATGGGGAGGTGACATACCGGTCCGTATACCAAGTATGACATGACCACAAAGAACCTCCCAGACTCCATCAGGATGAAAGGAAAAGGTTTTCACTTCCACTACAAGGGGCTAATTATACGTCGGTAATAATCAACATTGCATGCTACAAAGTATATAACAATCACCACTCATGCATACATCCAATATAGGAATGCAACTAAGTAAGTCCTATGAACTTACCTCAATCTCAGAATACCCTCAACCACGATCAACCTCCAACTTGTAGGAATGCACTGCCTAATAACAAGGCATAAAGAGGTATCAGACCTCCTATCAATTAAAGGGATCACACCTAGATCCAAGGGATCCATAAGGATTATAAACATTGTATAAACCACGAATATGTACTAAACCTTAAAGCCACATCAAGACATACATCCACCTCAGGATAACATCATCAAACTCTCATACAAAATTCTAGCATGATTCTAAACCCAAGCCCAAAACAAGGAAGGAAGATAACTTACCAACACTTGGTAAGTTCTAAAAAGAGTTGTTCTATGAGGCCACAGCAGCGACGACTCATGGCCGTTGGGGCGATGACACACAGGCCGCAGGGGGGAGCTTTGACGAGGCTCGGGGGCGGAAAACTCAATAGAGGACAACTTCTAAGAGTTATTCGATCGATCTCTTGCTCCACTTTCGTTTCTACCCCAGGGAGTCACACTCAGGCACTTCAGCCTTCATATATACATAAATATACACATTCAAACGTCCACAAACTCATCAACACAAGATCCAACCATTGGATCTAAGAAAGAAGGCAGGAAGAGAAGAAGGAAAAGAGAAGAGGAGGGAAACCACTCACCACTACTCCGACCAAGACTAACGAAAAACATAAGTTGCAGGGCTTAACCTTCCACAACAACAACCATCAACACATCAACATCCTCATCACCACTCCAAAACTTGATAAAGATTCAAAATCAAACAAGAGGAAATCCAAGGAAGAAGGAAGGAAAGAAGAAGATCCAAGAAGGAGATGAAGAAACCTGGAGAAAGCAAGAAACCCTTCATCTGAAGGAGGAGAGCAAACTTATAGGGTAAAGTAGCCGGAAAGCAAAGTCAAGAGGTCAAAGAAAGCGGTTGCGACCGCCTTAGCCGCGACCGCGGCCCAATAATGCCGCGCCATGATAAAATTGTGCTAGATCCAAGTCTCGTAAAATTGCGCTAGATCCAAGTCTCGTAATTTCTTTAGAAATTTGGCAAACCGCTTTTGTGTTGCACGTTCGAGTTTTGGAGAAGTCGTTTTGTCTTTTGTTTTGGTCGTGTGTTCGAATTAGAAGACGTGACTATATTTTTATAGGCGAGCTCAAAAGACAAAGGAGAAGTTTCTTCTTCTATTTTTTTTCATTTTCTCACAAAAAATTTACAATAGAATGAATTATAAGTTCACATTTATATACATGACCAACTAATACACGTGTCCTGCTACTAACTTATCACTTCCGCTTAATAATTATATTTCTCTATAATATCCAACAATTATGACAATGTGGAGTAGGATTGTTCAACAAAAATCCAATCCATTGACTTGGTTTGAAAATCTGACCATCCGATCCGAAAAAATCTGACTTTTAACTGACCTGACAAATGAGTGTATGTATCCGTTGGAAATTTTCGGATCTACAGATCGGATTCGAAATGTATTTTATAACCCGAATATTTGATATTCGGTAATATATAAAATATATTTGCAAAAATTATAATTGTGTTCGATAGTTGAGTTAGTTATTTAAATTTTAGTAGATGAGTATTAGGTTTGGATTTCGAACCCTCTAAACAACCAAATATTTTTACATTTTTTCAATTAAAATTAGGGGTAAGAGTCACAATCGCCTAAATTTGAGGGAATATTTACCATGGAATATAGGATTTTATCAACTTCTCTAGAATAAGTATAGGGAAATTAGTTTCGATTTAATATAAATACCAAATTCTCACATCACTTTACCCCATCAATTAAAACCATTTCCCTTTCTTCTTCGTTCTTCTCCGTTTGGAACACCAGTAGCCAGAAGGAACCAAAGGCACGTTCCTCTCCGGCTCGTTCTCTCCCGTCAACCGAAGGTATGTTCTTCTTCCTGAATTAATTGGATCTGCTGCTGGTTTATTTTGTTGTTAATTCCTTTGATCATCTGCTCGTTTTGTTGCTCTTATTTGGATCCGATCGTTTTCGTTCTTCTTCTGATTCATTTCCTGAATAATTTGGAGCTGCTCATTTTTCTTGATGTTAATTGGATCATTTGCTGTTAACATTACAAGAACTTCACCAAATACTACTTTCTGATATAAATAATTTAGAGCTGCTCGTTTTCGTTCTTCTTCTGGTTCATCGCAAACTGCTGCTTGTTATTTTGTTATTTAGTGGCCTTTTTTGTGAATATTAAGTACAGTTACAATATTACTAATTGAACCTTCAACTCTCTCGGGACATATATAGAGTATGGCTCTTCTCCCCTCCAGATTTGTCCCATTGTCTTTTTCTTATGTTCCTCTGAATTTTACACTGCAATCGCTACTCATCACTGTCGCCCTTTCTAGTTCCAAACACTCAACAGGTAATGACTAGCTTCCTTGTTCCGACAATGGTAAGTTGCAAATCAACCTTCGTGTTGCTTATGACTCGTTTTCTTTCTGATTTCACTTAATTTAGTATAAATTTTGGTATTTGTTTCATGATTAATCTTTTGGAGATATCTAATTGGGTTGTAGTACTTACGCGTTCGGATCAAACGGATTTTCGAGATATCTAAATGGGGTGTAGTAGACACTAGTTAGGATCAAACGGATTTTCGAGATATCCAGTTGGGTTGTACTTTGTAGTAATTACTAGTTCGGATCGTATAATTAGCCGTATATACGACACGATCCAGTAATTCAGATCATATATGGATTGGAGTTCTATAACTTTATATCTGGATGTCCGGATAAGATTAATATATTCGCAGAAGTTTTCACAGGAAAAGTGTATAAGTATCTAAGAGCTATGTGACCTAATTGGCTAACCCGGATTCAACGCTACATATTGTCCGACCCAAAATCGAGTCGAATCAAGATGCTAAGCAATCAAATATGTTTTGACACAACACAACATCAATCCGAACATAAATTGCCCCGAGTTCGAACCCGATTGACCCTCCCTAATTGACATTGGTACCCAATCCATTAAAAACCTAAAGTAAACCGGCCTAAAATTTCCATATTCTTCCCTAGAAGAACGTTAAGTTCATCATCTATTTCTTGCGAGGCATAGGAGTTAGCTATTGAACCGTCGTCTGCATGTTGCCCGTACCGTCGAATCGGCAGGGGTGACATATAAACGATGGTTTATAGCAAAGTCTTATCCTCTCCGGCGAATGGTAATGGATATGACGTTCTTTTTGGTGAAGAATAAGGAAATTCTATTAGTTGGTTGGTTGGGTGCAATACGTCGTAACACTCAAGGTGTTTTCATCGTATCTATTATGGTCGGATGACTTTCCCGTTGCAAGTTTAGCAAAAACGACAATGCCGTCTTTGGCCTTCTCCGCACTACCAATAGGGTGAGTCACGCCTAATTCTGTTATGCTCGTCATTATGCCGTTTAACGTTGGGGAATTGCCGGCTGTAGCTATCAAGCATGCAGTTGGATTCGTGATATTCGGGAGTAGGGTTTTTAGATTAAAATTGAGGAGATTAACTATGTGTTTGGTTATATATATAGATAATATATGAGATTATATGGGTTGACAAAAGACAAAAATAACCTCATCCATCCATTGTTAATGAAGATTAATCTACATTTATTCATTTATCATTCTAGGCATGAACTTAAATGCTTGCTATTAGATTTTCCCATTTTTAGACTTACCCCTCCCCATTCCTTCCATCTTCCTAAAATTTCACCGTCAAGCCTCCATCTCTCTATATATTTGCCTCCATTATACCAAACTTTCAAGCATTTGAAATTTTTTCATGTACAGACCTCCCTTTGTATATATACACATTTTCAAAATTAACCTAAACTAATCCAAATCACTAAACCTTTTCATGAATAATTGTTCAATCCTTCTAAAAGCCGATTTGAATACCAATTACATGTCTTAGAATTCTTATTTTGCGGGTAATTAGGTGTATATTCGACCAGATCCAGTATTCTGGTTCATATCTAGATTGAGATTCTATAACGTTAAATCTGAATATCCGGATCAGATTAATATCTTTGCATAAGTTTTGGTGGAAAAAGTGTATATATATCTAAGAGTTATGTGACCTAATTGGCACGGGTAACCCGGATTCAACGCTACATATTGTCCGATCCAAAATTGACCCGAATCAAGATGTTAAGCAATCAAATATGTTTTGACCCAACACGATATCAATCTGAACGACATAAACCCGAACATAAATTGGCCCGAGTTCGAACCCGATTGACCCTCCTTAATTGACATTGGTACCCAATACACAAACTAATGACTTTTTCAAGAGGATCTTTGATTAGGATTGAACTTACCTCTTCTCTTGATGCCTCCTCGTCATCGTAAGTGTGATATATGTAATCTCCTACAGCTGGTCCTTTGAGCATTGAAGGGAGATGGTACTGCACATGCTCTTCTCCTAGGTTAAAGGAGAGTATTCCATTCCTGACATTCACAACGCAGCCCAAAGTTGCAAGAAAGGGGCGAACGGGATGATATGGAGGAATGTCAAGAACAACAAAATCTATGGGAATGTAAAATTTACCTATCAAGACGGGTATATCTTCTAGAATTCCCACAGGGTGCGTGATGGACCTATCCGCCATATAGAGAGTCATCTTGACGGGTTGTGGTGGTCCAAGTCCTGCTCTTTCACACAAGGCAAGTGGTATGATACTAACACTTGCTCCAAGGTCATATAATGCTTCGTATGTGACTTTCCCGATGCTGATAGGTGCACAAAAGATCCAGATTTCTCAATTTCTTTGGCATTTCCTCTTTCATCTTTTGGATAAGATCGGAAGACCTCCTAGTCATCCTTACTTCTCCAATGTCTTCTAGTTTCCTTTGGTTGGAAAGAATCTCCTTCAAGAATTTTCCATATGCCGGTATTCCTACAATGACATCCATAAAAGGGATATTAATATGTAATTTACTCATAAGATCGACGAACTTACCGGATTGTTTGTCAATCCTTTCTCTAGCACGAGATTTTGGAAAAGGTAGCGGTGGTTTGTATGCTTGCGGTGGAACATAGACCGGTGCGTTCTCTTTAGGTTCCTCCTCTTCAACCATTGGTTGCTTTCCTTTATCCATGCTCTTTGGTTCCGGGTCATTAGTGGTGACTCCGCTTCTTGTGGTGATGGCATTCACTAGGCCTTTAGGGTTGTTCTCCGTCTTTCCGGGAAGCTTCCCTTGATCCCTTGAAACTTCTCCGGCGTTGTTGAACACTTGGCTTTCTAGGGCTTTTTGTGCCTTAGTAACGGAGATGATTGTACTTTCCATTATGCTCATTTTTCCAGCTAATGCTTCAATCATTCCTTCAAGTCGATCTTTGGGTGCTGAACTCGAAGATGGTTCTTGGTTGTTTAAAGGAGTAGAAGTAGAAGAGGAAGGGGGTTTAGAGCTTTTTCAGCATGGGAATAAGGATTTCCGGCATTGGTTTGGTTGGATCTCCTATGATTGTTGCGATTCCGGTTGTTGTTGTATATGTTGTTGTTGTTGTTGTTATTCCTATTTCCTTGATTATTTCCTCTTCCGGCATAGCTAGAATTCTGTTTTGATGCTTGCGTTTGATTCTTCAAAAGGTCCTTCAAAGCTTTGATCTCATTGTTGAGAGCGTCATCGACTCTCATATCCACGAATTTTCCAACTGAAAGGGATTGGAGTTTGAACTTGGTCTCTCCATCAAAACCCTTGAAATAAATTTCCAACAGCTCTAATTTTGGAATGCCATGATGGGGGCAATCTAAGAGAAGGCCACTGAATCTTTCCCATGACTTTTGTAGGCTTTCGTTGTCCTTTATGACAAAAGCATTGATTTTGCCTCTCATTTCCGCCGTTTTTTATGGCGGGAAGAATTTGGTGACAAATTCCGAAGTCATTTTCTCCCAAGTGTTCATCCTTCCGGTGGATAGTGAATTATACCAAGCAAGTTCCCTGTCCTTCAAAGAAAAATAAAACGGTCGCAATTTATAGTTGCTTCTTGCTTTAGAAAGATTGCAGGGGATCGTCTTAGTGGTTTCTCCTGCAGGCTTCATGTTTTCCATGAGACTTTCATAATTCTGCAAGTGCTGATATGGAGACTCCCTTTCCAATCCTCCAAACTGGCTTTGGCGGATCATAGTAATAGCTTGTGGTGTAAATCCAATATTTTGCTCCATTGAATCGATTAACACACCCGGTCGGCGTGTTTGTTGAACGGGATCCATTCTTTCACTCAACGGGTTGTGGTACTCCAATTAGTGGATTTTCTATCCCAATTCTTAGAAGAGGTGCAACCGGTGGTACAACAAGGGGTGTTGGTGGATTTTCTGCACCTCTACCATTCCCTTCAATTTGCTCCTTTAGTAACCGAATGGATTCTCTCATCTCGGCCATGTCGGCTTGATGATGATCCTCTTTAGCTATTCCTTCATTCCTCAGTCTAACGAGAGCTTCATCTCGTTCCCTTACTCGATCAAGAGCTTCATCTAATTCAACTCTAAGATTAACTTCTCCTCCGTTATTTGCAGCAACCATTCTTTTTGCTTCTTTCAACCTCCTTATGTAGGTCTTTTCGGGTTCGAAATCGTAGGGTATGTTTCATTTACTCGATCGAGTTTTTCGCATAAACCTACAACAAGATTCTGCAAGAACACTTCAAGAAAGGCGATCAGAAGCAAAAGCAAGGAGTTTCCAAGTTAGATAACCGAAACCAAATTTGGTCTAAGCCAAATCCCCGGCAACGGCGCCAAAAACTTGTTCTCTCCGAAAGGTGTGTGTAAGTTTTAATATTTATACCAAGAACAATTGCAATAAAGCGAACCCGCAGTGTACAAATCGATTGTAATAAAAGCAAGAATTCCATGGTCGAACACAAGCATTTGGTGAATGTAACATCCGGAATTTTTATTCCGGATTGTTAGCAAGTTCTCGACCTTCCCGCGTTAGCGGCTCAGATTTCCCGCAGGCACGGGATGCTCAGTGATGAGATTTTATTTTTAATCCCGTCCGACCTATCGTTTTCCCTTTTTGCTTTCCGACCGCTCGGGTTTTGGTGTGAGGGGACATGTGGGCAGCTGACCTTTGGGTTCTCCCACCTCTTTTGTGCAGCCCATTTTTTTTCTCTCTCTCCTCTTTCATTTCTCTCATGTTAGTTCATTCTTTCCCTCTACTCTCTCTTGTGCTTCTTCCTCTCTTCCCTTGGAGATTTACTTGTGGATGAGCTGTAGTGGAGCAGGATCTCAGTGGTTTGGTAAGCTTCTTCCCCTTCCTTTCTTCTCCTTCTTTTCTGGTTATCTCTTCTTCCCTTCCCCTTCACCCATTGCCATGGGTGAAGCTTTTGAGGAGGTTTTTCCTTAGATCCTTTGCATGTGTGTGTTCTTGTCTCGATTAGGTCGTGAAGGAGACCCTATATACCATGGATGATGTTTGGAGAAGACCCAGTAAGAGAAGGAGGCCATTGAAGCTTAAGATCCACAGTCAAAGACGAAGAAGACGTTGTTTCTAGAGTTCAGCCGCGGGGGCGGACTCTGTGAGCCGCGGGGACGGATTCAGTAAACCGCGGGGGCGGTGAACAGCGCTGCAGGGGCGGCGACACGATTGCCAGCAGCCGCGGGGGCGGATGAACAGTGCCGCGGGCGCCGTGAACTTCAGCACGCAGTCGCACCAGCTTGTTTCCGCGGTTGCGTTTCTTCAATAGTAGGCTCTTCTCCTCCTTCCTCCTTGGTTCCTTCCTTTGTTTAGAGGTTTATATATGTTAGTAGCATGCCTAGGCTGGACCTAGAGTAGTTGTGAATGACACCTAGTGGTTGAGAACCTAGGAGCCCTTGTGGCTCAATGTGGTTGATGGCTTTGAGTTGTTTGAGCATGTTAGATCTTTCTAGGCTAGATTGGCTCTCCTAGACTTTTGTTCATGACCATGTGATGTATAGGCTGTTGTGAGAGGTTTCCTTGTGCTGGGAGTGTTGTGAGGATTGTGAGTTGTAGGATGCGTTCCTAGGTTGAGAGCTAGTCGATCTTGCGTAGATCCCTAGAGTGAAGTCTTAGACTTCGTTGACCTTGAGCTTGTGTTGATGATCGTATATTCCTTTGTGAGCAGGTTGTGGACTTCCTCTTTAAGTAAGCGAGAGTGTGTGAGTTGAGTGAGATGACGAGGTAACTCTCCGGACTTACTTAGCTCGTATTTTACGTATTAGCATTGATATGTGTTTGGTGGTGTTTGTGTACGTTATTGTTTATGTTATAAACAACTAAACCGGTAATAGGACCACCGACCTTATATTATTTTGGCCCAAGTGTATGATAACGGGCGGTGACATCATCTGCCTAGCTCTTGCGAGAGTCTAGGAGGTTCTCGGCGACTAGCCCGTGCTGGTTAGATGGTCGGAGGTATCCGTACCGTTCCATGCCGGTAAGTAGGGACCGAGGCAGGACCACGGTGGGCTCCTGTCACAAACTAAGTTGAATTAGAACGGGATAGGACTTAATAATAATAAAGATAATAAACCGGATTGGTGTGCTTTTAAGTATGTTGTGTGCTTGCGGTGTTTTACGTGTGCTTGCGCATTTCCCATTGATTCTAATGCTTCGAATATGAGCTAACGGTTTTATACCGATGTTGTAGATTGCCTTGCAGGTTAGGGATGCGGTCGAGAGATCCGGAAGGGTGGGCAGCCGGGGTCCGTACATTTTAGGAAGAGTTTATGAGTTGGAGTCGAGTTGTGTTTGTCCTTCGGTTATTGCGTTTTGTATGCCGCGTGTTTGGCATTTTGGTTTAGAGTTGTATCTCGGCTGAAGTTTGTTGTGGCATTCTTTCGGGTTTCTTATCATTTGCATTAAAAATGATTTACGGTTTTTGCCTATATTTGTGTCATGTTGGAAAGGTCCGGTGAAATTGTTGTCAAGCTAAGGGTCGGGACCCATTGTGAGGTCTCGCCCGTAGCATTCCCGAATTCCGCAGATTCAGGGTGTTACAAAGTGGTATCAGAGCCCTAGCTTGACAACAATGACACTCGTAAACTTCTAAAGGCCTAATAAGGAACAAATAGAACCCCTCGGGTTTTGAGTTTTCGTTTTCAAAATCACATGCATGAGTCGGGGTATAACGTACGGACCACCACTCCTTCCGCGGATCTCAGCAGTTTAGATTATTGGATTTTGATATGTATATATATGTATATATATAGATATGAATATGAGGTTTGAACTTTCATGATGGACATGAATTATGTGTAAAGTTGTGTATGTGGACGATTTTATGTTTGGACCTTGTATTGATATGATGGCATGTCGGATGTGTTATATTGGTAGAAATATGGACTTAGGACTTATACAATTATGTTTACATATACTTAAATATATAGTAGTATATGAAGTTATGGGACCTTGGAGCTAAGATGACTATATGATGTCATCACCTTTAAGACGATGATGTGACATGTGATAGCGTTCATATGTGAAGGAGTACGCTCAATTATCGAGTTGAGCATTTCATGCTAACGAACACCATGGCGTATCTCGAATTCCGTTGTGGGGACGTCAAAAAAAAAGAGAGAATTAGATGACATTAACGAAGGACGAACGAGAGGAAGGAAAACTCGAGGCACTAAAGAGAATTAGAACAGAGACCGTAAAAGAAAAAGGGATAACTTGCAAAGAAGGTACGGATCGAAAGATAACAAGAACAATGAAGATAACGCATATAATTTCTTCAAGAAGACGTGTGGACAACTAAAGATGCGAATCAAGGAGGAGATGGGTGCATCCCCACAAGGTTCAAGACGACGTTCCATTACGAGGGGTAAATCTTCTCTTAGACGCTCTTAAGCTTTAGAGTCAAGATGTTATGAGTGATCGAACCTGGTGTGGAAGATGTAAGATGCCGTAAGTTAAGCCTACGTAGTACCATTAAAGGAAGAGTCGACATTACGAGAGTTATGAGAAGAATGGTATGACAAGGATTCACGTGGAATTGACCGTTTTTTATAAGACTAAGACACGCCAAGGAGATAGAAGTGCGAGTAGACGTGATCCCGAGAAGGGGAGTGACGCAATAGGGAGCTTTAGTTATGAAAAGGCTCAAGACGAGGACCAAGAGACACGCTAACGGTTGTAGAATAATGTCGGAACTTTTTGAGAAGATGCGATCTTATGAGGTGCGGTTAAGCCTATGAAGGCGAGTTGTACGGAACGTGAGGCCTAGAAGGGTGTGGTTACGTTACGAAAAAGGAATAAAGGACAAAACGTGGAAGGAGCTAATGGAATTGAGGTAGAGTACCCCAAGGAGGGTAACCTTCATAAGAATAGTGACATGAAGTATTAGAGGATTGGTAAGTCGTTGACCTTAGAGAAGGTCAACCACAAGCTTATCGGTGATGACCGAAATTGCATAAACTGTGGATTTCCTATTGAGAAGTTGTAGATGGGAGGTATAACCTCAAGCGGAGACTATAATGGAACGGTAACAAAACCTTGGAGTTTTCCCTATGGTTCAATTCCAATAGTAAGAAGTACATCAACAGAAGCGTGATTGTCTGGAGCAATATAACGTTGGATGGTTAAGCAAGTGACTGTAATAGACCTCTCGGAGAGGGATGGTAATGCCCTTTTTGCGACCTTAATAGGTCTTGAGTTTTGCCATATGGAGGAATTGAGCGGTATGGAACCTTAAAGGTTTAAGCATATAAGGACGTAGCGGATCAAGAGGAAAGTGAAGTTTCCCGAGTTGCTTAAAGTAAATGGGAAGATATGGAAAAGAAATGCAGGATATTTTGTTCTTAAGGAACGAATGATAAGTGACGCGAACAAAAGATGAGTCAAAGTTGTTAGACTCACCAAAGGAGCCATGAAGGCTACGGTGTGGAACGAAAGACCATAGCTACGGTAGCGTTGTAAGCTTGAAGCTTAAGGTGGTGTTACCGGAGGGATCATAGTCAGAAGTTTCGTGGTAGGGGGAAGAATTCTTCTGGTCTTTCCTTCAGAGCATTTTGGTATGAGTTTTGAGGAAAGATACGAGCCGGGAAGTTGCACTTTAATTTTCAAGGAATCTATATGGTGAACGACGGGTAAGGGTATCCGCCTTGTAGTGGATGGCCCGCTAAGACTAGTTGCATGTGAGTGCGATGTTGACTAGATCGACTTGGAGTTGAGACTTCATCAGTTTTGGATGAAGAGAAGAAAGGACCTTCATAAGGCGGCATTTAGGGCCGATATGGTTGCTACAAGTGTAGGAAGCCATTTGAGATCACAAATGTGATTGAAGAGTTGGAGTTTAAACAGATGCGTATCCATCGGTTTTCGGAATTGAGTTACAATAAAGTCGCGCATTGGTGTTCTTTCAGGCGGTTTCAAGGTGGACCCTAACCTAAGGAGTGTTATGACAGTTATGATGCATGAGGTGCACTAATGATTCTTATGATGAGATTTGACGATGCCTTGTTGTACTCTCAGAATTGAGAGGAACGAGCGTGACATGGGACGACAAGGTTACATGTTATTCAAGATAAGAGGATAACTAGAGTTATCTAGGAGGGTTGGGACGTCCGAGGTGACCTCCTAAGAAACATAGCGGGTTGAGAATATCTAGTAGATCAGTTGAGAACGAGATGATGGTTTCGGAAATACCTTCAAGGTGTGTTGAGGAGATATGAAGCTCATAAGTTGGTGGGTCATAACCGCCAAGCTGCAGAATGACCTTGACATTTTCTACCCTTCTAAAGAGGTCAATTAGATCGTGGGATCCGAGACGTATCTGTGGAGTTTTATTAGAAGCAGAAGAGGTGAGTAACCTCCTTTTCGTTTTCTTTAACACAAACATCGAGTTATGGGGACTGTATGATATTATGGATACACCCAAGCGGGGCTTGAGATGCGTAAGAGGTAACAAGAGAGGTTTCGTGTGTACGTAGACATTCGGGGTATGTAAGAAGAATGACGGACTAAAGGTCGAAACTTAGCCGCTTTAGGACTCGTGCTTATGGTGATGTTGGTTGGCTATGGAGTAACATTCCAGGCATGTCTGGACAATAAGAGTATGATGTGTGTACGTATACTCATTCAGCAAGAGTTAAGTACCCCGCAGAGGCGATGGTTAGAGATGGTTAAGGAATTTAGTCGAAGATGGTCTTTGAACGGATTTGAGAAGGATTCGGGATAGAAGGTTACAAGGAGAGACCCTATAGTTACCTTTATGGGTTGATGGTTTGTTAAGACCATGGAGTTGGTAAGAGATAGCCGGTTTATGAAATTCATAGTTGTGAGACGGGATTAAGGCCGAGGTGGCTAAGTACATAGCCTTATGTGAACCGCCATCCAAACAGGTTGAACACCATATGGCGAGGAAGAAGACTTCACCACCGCGAGTTAGGTAGTGGGAATGGTAAGATACCTCAAGAGAGATTAGTACCGGTTTGAGACCGTGTGACGGGTTTGGATTGTATGGACCGATCGACAAGGACGACGTGTTTTACACCCTATTGGGAAACAAGGCAGATGAATCGGCTAAGTTGTGGAGTCTTCTAAGTGATGGCAAGGTGACTTGAGTTACCAAGTATCGTTACCTCGGATCAAGATGAACGATTCATCTCGGGATTTATGGGCAACAGGATCGTGCTTCTTAGGGGCCCAGTGTCTTTAATGACATTTTCTCGCTCTAAGAAGTATGGTCGGTAGAGAAGGCTTTCCAAGCCTTACATGATATATTGGAAGCATCGGGGCTAGAGTGGGGACAAGTGTTACCCGAACACTTTCCGGGATTGTGTGCGCGTGTTGTAATAGTTGAGAAGTACCGTTGTGGGCAGCTGACCTTTGGGTTCTCCCACCTCTTTTGTGCAGCCCATTTTTTTCTCTCTCTCCTCTTTCATTTCTCTCTCACGTTAGTTCATTCTTTCCCTCTACTCTCTCTTGTGCTTCTTCCTCTCTTCCCTTGGAGATTTACTTGTGGATGAGCTGTAGTGGAGAAGGATCTCAGTGATTTGGTAAGCTTCTTCCCCTTCCTTCCTTCTCCTTCTTTGCTGGTTATCTCTTCTTCCCTTCCCCTTCATCCATTGCCATGGATGAAGCTTTTTAGGAGGTTTTTCCTTAGATCCTTTGCATGTGTATGTTCTTGGCTCGATTAGGTCGTGAGGGAGACCCTATATACCATGGATGATGTTTGGAGAAGACCCAGTAAGAGAAGGAGGCTAGTGAAGCTCAAGATCCACAATCGAAGACGAAGAAGACGTTGTTTCTGGAGTTCAGCCGCGGGGGCGGACTCTGTGAGCCGCGGGGACGAACTCTGTGAGCCGCGGGGGTGGATTCAGTAAACCGCAGGGGCGGTGAACAGCTCCGCAGGGGCGGTGGCAGGATTGCCAGCAGCCGCAAGGGCGGATGAACAGTGTCGCGGGCGCCGTGACTTTCAACACGCAGTCGCGCCAGCTTGTTTCCGCGGTTGCGTTTCTTCAACAGTAGGCTCTTCTCCTCCTTCCTCCTTGGTTCCTTCCTTTGTTTAGAGGTTTATATATGTTAGTAGCATGCCTAGGGTGGACCTAGGGTAGTTGTGAATGCCACCTAGTGGTTGAGAACCTAGGAGCCCTTATGGCTCGATGTGATTGATGGCTTTGAGTTGTTTGAGCATGTTGGATCTTTCTAGGCTAGATTGGCTCTCCTAAACTTTTGTTCATGACCATGTGATGTATAGGCTGTTGTGAGAGGTTTCCTTGTGCTGGGAGTGTTGTGAGGATTGTGAGTTGTAGGATGCGTTCCTAGGTTGAGAGCTAGTCGATCTTGCGTAGATCCCTAGAGTGAAGTCTTAGACTTCGTTGACCTTGAGCTTGTGTTGATGATCGTATATTCCTTTGTGAGCAGGTTGTGGACTTCCTCTTTAAGTAAGCGAGAGTGTGTGAGTTGAGTGAGATGACGAGGTAACTCTCCGGACTTACTTAGCTCGTATTTTACGTATTAGCATTGATATGTGTTTGGTGGTGTTTGTGTACGTTATTGTTTATGTTATAAACAACTAAACCGGTAATAGGACCACCGACCTTATATTATTTTGGCCCAAGTGTATGATAACGGGCGGTGACATCATCTGCCTAGCTCTTGCGAGAGTCTAGGAGGTTCTCGGCGACTAGCCCGTGCTGGTTAGATGGTCGGAGGTATCCGTACCGTTCCATGCCGGTAAGTAGGGACCGAGGCAGGACCACGGTGGGCTCCTGTCACAAACTAAGTTGAATTAGAACGGGATAGGACTTAATAATAATAAAGATAATAAACCGGATTGGTGTGCTTTTAAGTATGTTGTGTGTTTGCGTTGTTTTACGTGTGCTTGTGCCTTTCCCATTGATTCTAATGCTTCGAATATGAGCTAACAGTTTTATACCGATGTTGTAGATTGTCTTGCAGGTTAGGGATGTGGTCGAGAGATCCGGAAGGGTGGACAGCCGGGGTCCGTACATTTTAGGAAGGGTTTATGAGTTGGAGTCGAGTTGTGTTTGTCCTTCAGTTATTGCGTTTTGTATGCCGCGTGTTTGGCATTTTGATTTAGAGTTGTATCTCGGCTGAAGTTTGTTGTTGCATTCTTTCGGGTTTGTTATCATTTGCATTAAAAATGATTTACGGTTTTTGCCTTTATTTGTGCCATGTTGGAAAGGTCCGGTGAAATTGTTGTCAAGCTAAGGGTTGGGACCCATTGTGAGGTCTCGCCCGTAGCATTCCCGAGTCCTACGGATTCAGGGTGTTACAGTGAAATCAAAACCGGAATAAGCAATCTAACATCAGAAGACTTAGGAGACATTACGTTTCTATGACACCGAATTTACATCGAAGTAGAAGGAAGACGGGCAACAAGTTGTGCCGCCAATCCTTTCTGAATAGCGAATCCGATCCTCCTAAATACAACATCAGAAGACTTAGGAGACATAACGTTTCCATGCAAAACCCGTTGCACCCTCTTGAGAATTTCAATAACATCGGGTGCAAGGAAACCAAAGGTGTCAAAAACGAACGGAAGAAACACATGTTGATTTTCAGTACAAGCTTAGGAGACATTACGTTTCTATGTTGATTTTAGGAAGGGTTTATGAGTTGGAGTCGAGTTGTGTTTGTCCTTCAGTTATTGCGTTTTGTATGCCGCGTGTTTGGCATTTTGATTTAGAGTTGTATCTCGGCTGAAGTTTGTTGTTGCATTCTTTCGGGTTTGTTATCATTTGCATTAAAAATGATTTACGGTTTTTGCCTTTATTTGTGCCATGTTGGAAAGGTCCGGTGAAATTGTTGTCAAGCTAAGGGTTGGGACCCATTGTGAGGTCTCGCCCGTAGCATTCCCGAGTCCTACGGATTCAGGGTGTTACAGTGAAATCAAAACCGGAATAAGCAATCTAACATCAGAAGACTTAGGAGACATTTCCATGACACCAAATTTACATCGAAGTAGAAGGAAGACGGGCAACAAGTTGTGCCGCCAATCCTTTCTGAATAGCGAATCCGATCCTCCTAAATACAACATCAGAAGACTTAGGAGACATAACGTTTCCATGCAAAACCCGTTGCACCCTCTTGAGAATTTCAATAACATCGGGTGCAAGGAAACCAAAGGTGTCAAAAACGAACGGAAGAAACACATGTTGATTTTCAGTACAAGCTTTCTCATGTTTGTCCACCTTAGCAGAAGCCGCACTAAGCGCCGCCTTACCCACCACAAAAGGCCCACTAACTAAACAAACAAGGGGGAACTCCATTCAAATCGATGCAAGCATGCTTTCCACCTGCCCATCCAAACACCAAGACATCCGCCGGCCTCAAGGTGGATCTCCCCTCACGTGGGTCAGTCAAGAAGGACACAAGCGCCTCCTTCTTAACCGAGACCCCCGCTCTCCTAAACACATCACACAACACATCACGGACCAAATCATGCCTATATTTGAAGCCCATAAGCTCTTTAAAATGAACCGCATGCTCCCCAAAAGAATCTAGAATTCTCCGATAATTGGGCATAGGACAAATCTCATCAACCGGGTATAGAGGAATAATAAGGCGATACTTAAGAACCGAACGATACTCAATCGGGGACATACATTGCCTAAGCCCATCAATGGGTATGGAAAGAAGGCAATCTTGGCTATGTGTGGATCGAAGACACTTGAAAACCGCTTTTTGTCTAAGGGTCAAATCAAAAGTAACTTCCACCTCCTGCACAGTCTTACCGAAAAAAGCACTCGCCAAAGCGTGTTGGGCTTTAGGGGGAACGGTGTTCTTGACAGAAAGACAAAAATATCGAAACCAGGAATAGAAGTCTGAAGATTGCCCAAAGCTCCATAAAACTCAGAGCCCATTTCTACAACTCCATTGTCCCACAAAATGTGGTCTTGGAGCTCCCAATATTGGGCCCTAGAGGCAACAAAAGCAAAGGAAGACGTCTCCATAGCAGAATATAAACCAAGCCCCCAAATCGAATAGGATAGGAAGCAAGTCGCCACTGAAGATCTCCAAAAAATGGGCCCCCATAAACCACAATATCCTCAACTGATCTACGGAGCCCAACCTCAAAATAAGCTGCTGCACTCTCCCAATGCTCCAGATGACAAGTCCTCGGGCCAAAATACATCTTAGCAACACCCATACAAGAACGAAGCAGAAGAAGCTCACTCTGAGGATCCCTCAACTGTGGAGGAAGATGCATCAACTCAACCGCCTTAACAGCTCTCTTCATGACAAGCTCTCTAACAAACTCCTCATCTCTACTCACTGCCCCACCTAGCAACTTAGCACCCAACGCCGACCTTGCAATGTCATGTGGAAATAGTCCATCTCTAACTTTCGACCCATCACATGAAGGACAAAAGACCTCAGTTTTGCGATTATTCAGCATGAGGCCTAAACCCGAACCAAACTCACTAATGATATCAAGAGCTCTAGCCATCTCTTCAGACCGACCAATAATGGTTCCATCGTCAAAATACCAAGCATGTAGAATAGGCTTGTAATTGTCTCTGGTCCTATGCAGAAGCGGGTGCAAGAAAAGAGAGAAGTGGCCCAAAGGGTCTCCTTGTTGCACACCAGTAGCTGACCAGATAAATCTATCTTCAATGTACAATCAGGCGGCCTGACCATACAAGAAATCAACCCATAAGAAGATAGACGGGCATCTCCATACTAAAGATCTCCCAAATATCCTCCCATATCGTTACACACACCCTTCATAGCAACTTTAGACACCAACCGTCTCCATATAGTACCAACTGCAATGGTTCGAATCCCATTGTCAGGCTTCATCCGCGGCGTAAGAGGAGCCGAAGCCACAAACTCGGCCAAACTTAGGGGACACCTGCCTCCCAACCACAAATTAACCACTGAGGTGATCGCTCTCAAAAGACCTGCGTCAACAGAAGAACCCTCACCACACATAGCGTCTAAGATGTGTTGTGCCCTCAAGCCATCTCTACTGCAAGAAGTACCTTTTGGAAAGGACTTGATGCATTTAAATACCAAATCGATGTCAACAACGAGGGGTGGTTCATGAAAGGTAGTGCAAGACTTAGAAGGTGGAGGTTTGTGGGGATGTTTAGCCTCTAACACCTTCAAAGTCTCCTCATTGTAAGAAGCAACACCAGAAGAACACAAAACCTTAACAGCGGTCGTAAAATGCCAATCCGAAACCTTGCGGAGACATTTCTTGATGTTAGGATTTCTCTCTAAACCATCTCTATCGCCTGAGCCACCATCAAACATCTCAAAAGGCCTATGCTCCGAAGGGTCTAACAAGGCCTCCGTTAGAGTCGAAACACCCTCAACCTCTCCCCAAACAGACAAAGCCTGCAAATTACGCTGATATTGTATCAACTTTATACTTCCCGATCTTCTGTCTCGCCTGCTCATAGGCCTGAACACCTGCAAAGTGCACCGAGGAAGTAAAAGCAACATAACCCAAGCAACTACACACCCGGGCTTAGCTACCACCTTCAAGAGAGCACTCACCAATGCTTGAGAGAACCTAAGACGACAACTATGAGGGATGCTTTTCACGGTAGAAATAGGAACTCGCATAACCCTCTCCAACAGATATGCATCAAAAACCATACTCGCATCGTCCACCCCAACTTGATCTCCAGCAACTTGCCTTGAAATACCCACAACCGGCCTCGAGATACCCACTATGTATCCACTCTCATCACCAAAAGAAGAAACAAAGTCATTTGGGTGACGACATTCACGACTCAAAGCATGAAGACTCATACACCGGCCACACAAGCACATCCTGAGAGCAACCAACACCTCCACAAGCGTCGTAAAAACATCAAGATCACACTCAAGTAAGCCCCGAACCTTATTCTTGATTTCAACCGCAAAGAGATGTTGCCTTTTCAAATGACTTAGTAGGCAAGAAAAACCTCTACTTCCCTCCATACCATCACCACACCCATGAAATGATCTAAGGGACAATGAAGGAAACCATTTCCCTCCGACATCATAGAAAAATTTAGCTCAACAAAGAAAATTTTCTTTGGGACATAACAACAAACACTTGGTGGGCATGTTCTCAATATCCCAAAATCCAAAAAATCTCCCTCAGTAATTATTTTAAAATAATTAGCAGTCCAAATGGTGTACGTCAACAAATCGCTCTTTAACTCCCAAATCAACTACTCCAACCAAAATCCTTCTGCGTTTCGTTCCTCTCTCTCTCTCTGCAACTAATCGCCACCGTACCCGCAACCCTCCACCCCTGTCTCCTCCGCTTGCTCTTTCATTGAGATCTTCGTTACTGACATCCTTTTTATCTCTCACTCTTAGAAATTGAAACAGATGTCCTTCTTCTTCGGACTCGTCATTGGAATCGTCGCCGGGATCGCTGCGATCGTTTTCTTCATTCGCTTTGGGATCTCGGATTCTAAGGATCAAGAAAAAAAATGATTTCGTGTAAAGATTTGGGAAAACGGATTTTTAAGGATCAAGGGATCCGATTGTGGCTTTCGATTCAAGACTTCTAAAGATTATATGGACATAGATGGGGTTGATAAGGCATGTGTTCGAAATTGATATGATGTACGGTGAAGTCTCCACCACCCATGTCAAAACCCAAAGGCTCTAATTAAAGGATGTTGAGTCTCGATAAGATAGAAGATCTAAGGGAAGGATAATATTCTGAAAACCAAACACAAGGGAATCAAATCTAAGTCACAAAGGTAAGGGTTATGGCACGCTCAACCTTAATAGAGGGGTTTGAATGCTCTATTACCTAGAACTAGTAATCGTTGGCAACCATGGACAAGAATCACCCGGTAAGTCTCTTCCCACACTCGGATATAGGTTAGAAAGGTTCAACAAGGCTAGGATTTAAGCAATATTTAACCAAGGATAAAGGATAAGGTAAGATAGGTACGACAGAAGGAAAATCGGGTTGTTCATCAGAGGAGATCGTCCGATCTAGACCAAAAACAATCCGATTTTTACCTTCTGCGATGGTTAAATGTTTATGGAGATCATTCTATCATCATCTCAACCACAATCTTCAATCAATCACCTTGGAATCAAAAGGGTTTTAGCATAGAAAACACATAATCAAAACCAAAAGAGATATTAAATCAAGGGAGCGAAGAATGATGAGAAAACTTAAATCTTTGAATTACAAACCAAACCAAAAGCGTAAGAACAACGTTTCAATCTTTCAAAACTCAAATAAAACTCAATAACAAACACCAATTCTCAAGCACAAGGACAGAATATAGAATCAAACTCACAAGACCTTCAAGAACTATATTCTTGAACTAGAACTTCCGAACTTCCTCCGATCTTCCTCCTTGAATGCTTCCTTCGCTGCTCTCGATCCTATAACTCAATAGTCTTGGATGGAATTGGATGATTCTGAAGGCATGGGACGTCCTCCTTTTATAGGTTATGAGGCGTAATCTTTCGGTTACAATCTTATAATCAATCGGATTTCATAAGATAAAAATCGAGTCATCTACAAAGGAGATCGACCGATTTTTATAAATAATCATCCGATTTTTCTTCTAGATCGTGTGATATCTTTTAGTTGCAACTTCTATCTTCTCATGAGATCTTTTCCATATCTTTTTGCTTCCCTCCAGATCTTCTATGATATTTTGCTCATATCTTCGCGCCACCTCGCCACTTTTCGTGCCACCTCACCACTTTTCCTACATTTTCACAAATAAAATAGTGTAGACTTCTATTCTCGATAATTATATAAAAATGAACTAAAAGTCATACAATTTTCATTAATTAAATGTGAAACTGAGGTGATAAACCCATAATATGCATGAATATGATGGTATATAATTCAGGTCGTCAAAATACCCCATACTTGCCTCTTGCTTGTCCCCAAGCAAGGTTCAGTTTAGAATATAAGATGATATGGATTATATAATGCTAAGGATGAAAACAAACATGAAATTCTTTTTGTGGTGTGCTTCTTTATGGCGGATCACTCTCATTATGATGTAATAAGGCATTGAAAGATAATGTCTGAAGAGATATAGTTTATGACATGAAAGAGCATTTATACTTTATCCAAACACTATACATGAAAAGCATGGTAAAGAATGTCGGGATAATCATAAGGAAACAAATCTAAACCATATAAGTCTTAAACACGTGCATAAAAGTCTTAAGGACATTCAAATGATAAAGGCCCAAGAAACGTGTCAAAGGTGTGGAAGATATAAAGGATATGTGGAGGTAGATTCCGGGAATAAGGAATAAAACTTCACCATTTTTGAACTCTTTTGCAACCACCAAACATAGAACTTTATTTTGCATTTGCAACATTTACTTTTTTCACTTTTTGAGAAATGGACAGAGGTGCACAATAACCGAAGCCTAGGAAATCAGCGATTCTAAATTTCTCGAGATGACTCAAACCGTGATGCACATACCATGACTCGTTAGGACTATCGTTCAATCTGACTTTTGCAAGACACAAACACCCGGCTATGTGAATGGTGTTGAGTTACTCATCATCATGATTGACGTCCCCAACCCTATTTTCTATAATTTAACACATTTCACTTTTGTAACAACTTCACAACGCATCACACTTCACACTAGCATGCTTCCTAATTCCTGGAAAAGGTAAAGGGAGGCAATAATACATATGAGGTGCTAAATGTGGATAGGAAGAAGAAGAAAATAATGAAGCGCCTTAGTCATTCTGTCATGATGCATATGAACTTATTTGTTGGTTTCGATTATTATTCCTTAATCCTATCAAAACATCAATTAGCATACGAATTAAACATATTGTTCAAGTAAAGGATGAATGTCCATAAATGTCATAGCTAAACCTCAACATACAAGACTTTCTTTGCCATATTTACAACATATTTGTCATCATTGAGGTCATATCCGTTTTTAGAAGCACAAATTTTTTTGAAATTTTTCGATTTTTTTTGGATTTTTGATAATGGATGAAAATATAATGCAAATGTCCGAAAATGAAACGTGTGACAAGATTTATTACAAACCCGCAATTTGAAAGTGCAAATGCAATGAAAGTAGACGTGTGACAAGATGATAAAGGATTGTAAGTACCCCCACCCAATACTTAAATCTCACATTATCCCCAATGTGAAAACTCAAGTATAAAAATGGAGAAAAATACTTACAATGTAAAAGGTGAGTCTCTCAGTCCTGCTGTGGTGGTGGATGTGGTGGATATACTGGAGCGGATGGATCATAGAAATGCCCGAAAGTGTGATAGTAGAGGTCGATCCACTAGCCGTCATAGGATGAGTGACGGTCTCGTACCTCGGTCCGGAACTCCTGGAACTCTCTAGTAAATGCGTCCATCCGGGTGCCGAAACTGGAGTCATCGGTTTGTAGTTGGGCTCGACGTCGGCGTGAGAATGACCGGCGAGGTGGTATCTAGCTCCTGTGGAGGCTGGAAGAATGGATTAGCCTCTGCCATGCGCTTGTCCTCCATGGCCTCATCATCTACTGGCCTAGTCGGTCCTCCCTCCTGGTCAGTGTCTAGAACCTCGGTGTCCCCTCCGTCTCCTCCTAACTCGAGCATGCCTCCATTTGGGGCTTGTGTGTCAGTGGGATACTCCTCAGTGTCTCTTCCTACATCCTCAACATCTCCGCCCTCGTCCTCAGTGAACTCCTCATCACTGAAATGCTCGAATCCTTCCTTCCAGTAGTAGACATTCTTGAATGTGTAGCGTGGCTTCCAAAGGATCTCCTTGGGCTGTCTATCCCAAGGCATGGCTACGTGCGGCTCTCCTCGTCCTCTCGAAACAATGACTCCTCTGGACACCAATCTCTGAATCCCTAAGGGTTGTGCCTCTGCAGCAAGAGTACACGCCAAAATGTCCACTCCTAATTCCTTTTCCACGTAAGTGACAAGTCCTCCAACACAAATGTGGCCGCCGGATTTGTTGGCAATCTTTGCCAAGTAGTCCAACAACAACATAGTAGCATAGTCCAGAACTGTCCCCTCCGTCATACAATAAAGGATGAAGAGCTAATTAGCTTTTACCTTTTGTGGAGTCTCTGTCCTTGCAAACATATACTCGCTCAAAATCCGGTGCGCAATCTTGAAGGTAAGATTGTACATGCTCTTCTCCTCTGAATTACCGGGCCTCCATTTGTCTCCTTCATATTGCCCAATGGAGATAGTCTCCCAAAATTCAACGGCCTTGACTCCAGGGGAAATGTGCCTGCATGAGAAACTGTGAAGCCAAAGAAATTTCCAAACACTCCAACATCAAAGTTATAGTTCTTGTTCATCAACCTAAAGGTCACCTTTCTAATGTTAGGGTCATGGGTGAAGGAGCTAAGGAATTCATGGATTATCTCCACATATGCATTCTCTCTTATTTGCACAAATTCAATCAGCCCGGTCTTCTCTATAATACAGTCAAGATCTTCCTTAATATGCAGAACATTAAGCTCATCCAACTCTATGTAGCGAGGTGCTATGATGGAGCGAGCTAAGAGACGCTCGTATCGGCGTTTAAATTTTTCTTGGATGGTAGGGAGTCTAGGAGGGGGTTGCTGAGGTGCTGGGGAAGGTTGGGATGAGGATCCTTCACGAGAAAACAAGTTTCTGGCTGATCTACAAACCCTATCCATCAAAACAGAGCAAAAATTGGGCTATTCTTAAGATAAATCGGACGATTTTCCTAGGGATTGACTCGAATTTTCCTTGTTTCGATCAATCGTTTGATTCTACAACGGTTTGTTCAAACATGCAACACCAAAACACTCCAACTAAAGTTTCTAAACTTTCTAACTCAACAAAATCAGCAAACAAACTCTTCAAAAGACCGAATCTAAGAAATTGAAAATTTTAGGGTTTGTGAAACTCAAAACCTGAAATCCAAGCGATTCGTCGATTTGCCAAGCTGAGAACTGCTCCAACCTTCTTTGTCTCGTTAAGGGATGCGGTTTTGGCTCAAGAATGAGCTAAAACGCTTAAGGAATGAATTTCATTGATAACACAGAAATTTGGTGGACTGATGATAGGATTAAAAGAAGATAGGATACACAAAAGTTGTAGTTGCAATTGTAGTAGCAGGGTACAATCTAAATTGGTGGACTGATGACGGGTTTAACAGAAGAATCCAGGGGCTAGCAACCAGACGCCGGACCCATTGTCGCCGCCGAAGCTAGTCGGAGAAGCCCCGCCCCGTCGTCGCCTCGCCCTGGTCTCCACCCCTGCGTTGTCCTCCCGCCTCCTCGAGCAATCAGAACCCCAACAGGCCGAACGCTGCTTCTCCTTCCCCGCTCTCGGTTCTCTTCTGCCGCGAGGGGAGACGACCGTAAATTGCTAGTTTTTTTTTCTTTACGGTTTCGTGTATACTTTTTAAATATTTTGCAAAAACATTTTATAAAAAAATTTGCACGTAAATTGCTAGTTTACCAAAGATAAAGAAAAAACCCGCACGATTACAATAGTGTTAGTATGTGTCGAGTCGAACATAAGAGGTATATCCTTAATTTTGAGAACACCCCGGATTACATCGGTTTGAATGGCGTTCCGAATCCCATGATAAAATTGCGCTAGATCCAAGTCTCGTAATTTCTTTAGAAATTTGGCAAACCGTTTCTGTGTTGCACTTTCGAGTTTTGGAGAAGATGTTTTGTCTTTTGTTTTGGTCGTGTGTTCGAATTAGAAGACGTGACTCCATTTTTATAGGCGAGCTCAAAAGACAAAGAAGAGCAACGCTTTTAATGTGAGATTTGTAACTCCAAATATTCCATTAAATCAAAATTTTTGAGTAAAATCCGAATTTAAAATTTCGATTTTTTGCTTGTTTGACTTTTGAAATCATTACAAGCTTGTGCCCGACTTTCTTAACTTTGTATAGTCCATTACTAGATTGAGCCAAAAAATTATAGCCTTGAGTGGCCACCCAACTCCATCAGTCCAACCGTTCTCGTCATGACCTAGCCTAAGCCTCACCTCGGCTCGCTTGTGGTCGGTTAGCTACACCCACTTCCATTGAAAAAGGTAGTGACCCAAAGTTCACGGCCTTTAAGCGTTTTTCCTTCTTATATACCATAAGGATTCTACTCTTTTTTTCCCAAGTTTTTTTCCCCTTTTTTCCCAAGTTTTGTGTTTCGTACACGTAACTTCGGACGTCGTTGTTTCAACGGAATCCAATTTTAACAAATAAGTATACCACTAATTGGTGCTTACGGAGATGGAGTCAATGCTTCCATTTTTCGGTGTTGACGGTGGCGGGAGCCCACCTGAAATTTGCCCGAAAAAAACCCAACGCACTAAAATTTTAAAATATTGTTCCAATAAAGGTACCAATAACACAATTCAAAAACTTAATCTTCTTCTAGGTTGACTCATACATGCTCTGATATCATACTAAATCGTATATCGTGATTGAGTTGCGTTCAAAGTAAACAAGAAGGAAAAGTTTCTTTTCTTTTTTTTTTTTTTTCATTTTCTCACAAAAAATTTACAATAGAATGAATTATAAGTTCACATTTATATACATGACCAACTAATACACGTGTCCTGCTACTAACTTATCACTTCCGCTTAATAATTATATTTCTCTATAATATCCAACAATTATGACAATGTGGAGTAGGATTGTTCAACAAAAATCCAATCCATTGACTTGGTTTGAAAATCTGACCATCCGATCCGAAAAAATCTGACTTTTAACTGACCTGACAAATGAGTGTATGTATCCGTTGGAAATTTTCGGATCTACAGATCGGATTCGAAATGTATTTTATAACCCGAATATTTGATATTCGGTAATATATAAAATATATTTGCAAAAATTATAATTGTGTTCGATAGTTGAGTTAGTTATTTAAATTTTAGTAGATGAGTATTAGGTTTGGATTTCGAACCCTCTAAACAACCAAATATTTTTACATTTTTTCAATTAAAATTAGGGGTAAGAGTCACAATCGCCTAAATTTGAGGGAATATTTACCATGGAATATAGGATTTTATCAACTTCTCTAGAATAAGTATAGGGAAATTAGTTTCGATTTAATATAAATACCAAATTCTCACATCACTTTACCCCATCAATTAAAACCATTTCCCTTTCTTCTTCGTTCTTCTCCGTTTGGAACACCAGTAGCCAGAAGGAACCAAAGGCACGTTCCTCTCCGGCTCGTTCTCTCCCGTCAACCGAAGGTATGTTCTTCTTCCTGAATTAATTGGATCTGCTGCTGGTTTATTTTGTTGTTAATTCCTTTGATCATCTGCTCGTTTTGTTGCTCTTATTTGGATCCGATCGTTTTCGTTCTTCTTCTGATTCATTTCCTGAATAATTTGGAGCTGCTCATTTTTCTTGATGTTAATTGGATCATTTGCTGTTAACATTACAAGAACTTCACCAAATACTACTTTCTGATATAAATAATTTAGAGCTGCTCGTTTTCGTTCTTCTTCTGGTTCATCGCAAACTGCTGCTTGTTATTTTGTTATTTAGTGGCCTTTTTTGTGAATATTAAGTACAGTTACAATATTACTAATTGAACCTTCAACTCTCTCGGGACATATATAGAGTATGGCTCTTCTCCCCTCCAGATTTGTCCCATTGTCTTTTTCTTATGTTCCTCTGAATTTTACACTGCAATCGCTACTCATCACTGTCGCCCTTTCTAGTTCCAAACACTCAACAGGTAATGACTAGCTTCCTTGTTCCGACAATGGTAAGTTGCAAATCAACCTTCGTGTTGCTTATGACTCGTTTTCTTTCTGATTTCACTTAATTTAGTATAAATTTTGGTATTTGTTTCATGATTAATCTTTTGGAGATATCTAATTGGGTTGTAGTACTTACGCGTTCGGATCAAACGGATTTTCGAGATATCTAAATGGGGTGTAGTAGACACTAGTTAGGATCAAACGGATTTTCGAGATATCCAGTTGGGTTGTACTTTGTAGTAATTACTAGTTCGGATCGTATAATTAGCCGTATATACGACACGATCCAGTAATTCAGATCATATATGGATTGGAGTTCTATAACTTTATATCTGGATGTCCGGATAAGATTAATATATTCGCAGAAGTTTTCACAGGAAAAGTGTATAAGTATCTAAGAGCTATGTGACCTAATTGGCTAACCCGGATTCAACGCTACATATTGTCCGACCCAAAATCGAGTCGAATCAAGATGCTAAGCAATCAAATATGTTTTGACACAACACAACATCAATCCGAACATAAATTGCCCCGAGTTCGAACGCGATTGACCCTCCCTAATTGACATTGGTACCCAATCCATTAAAAACCTAAAGTAAACCGGCCTAAAATTTCCATATTCTTCCCTAGAAGAACGTTAAGTTCATCATCTATTTCTTGCGAGGCATAGAAGTTAGCTATTGAACCGTCGTCTGCATGTTGCCCGTACCGTCGAATCGGCAGGGGTGACATATAAACGATGGTTTATAGCAAAGTCTTATCCTCTCCGGCGAATGGTAATGGATATGACGTTCTTTTTGGTGAAGAATAAGGAAATTCTATTAGTTGGTTGGTTGGGTGCAATACGTCGTAACACTCAAGGTGTTTTCATCGTATCTATTATGGTCGGATGACTTTCCCGTTGCAAGTTTAGCAAAAACGACAATGCCGTCTTTGGCCTTCTCCGCACTACCAATAGGGTGAGTCACGCCTAATTCTGTTATGCTCGTCATTATGCCGTTTAACGTTGGGGAATTGCCGGCTGTAGCTATCAAGCATGCAGTTGGATTCGTGATATTCGGGAGTAGGGTTTTTAGATTAAAATTGAGGAGATTAACTATGTGTTTGGTTATATATATAGATAATATATGAGATTATATGGGTTGACAAAAGACAAAAATAACCTCATCCATCCATTGTTAATGAAGATTAATCTACATTTATTCATTTATCATTCTAGGCATGAACTTAAATGCTTGCTATTAGATTTTCCCATTTTTAGACTTACCCCTCCCCATTCCTTCCATCTTCCTAAAATTTCACCGTCAAGCCTCCATCTCTCTATATATTTGCCTCCATTATACCAAACTTTCAAGCATTAGAAATTTTTTCATGTACAGACCTCCCTTTGTATATATACACAATTTCAAAATTAACCTAAACTAATCCAAATCACTAAACCTTTTCATGAATAATTGTTCAATCCTTCTAAAAGCCGATTTGAATACCAATTACATGTCTTAGAATTCTTATTTTGCGGGTAATTAGGTGTATATTCGACCAGATCCAGTATTCTGGTTCATATCTAGATTGAGATTCTATAACGTTAAATCTGAATATCCGGATCAGATTAATATCTTTGCATAAGTTTTGGTGGAAAAAGTGTATATATATCTAAGAGTTATGTGACCTAATTGGCATGGGTAACCCGGATTCAACGCTACATATTGTCCGATCCAAAATTGACCCGAATCAAGATGTTAAGCAATCAAATATGTTTTGACCCAACACGATATCAATCTGAACGACATAAACCCGAACATAAATTGGCCCGAGTTCGAACCCGATTGACCCTCCTTAATTGACATTGGTACCCAATACACAAACTAATGACTTTTTCAAGAGGATCTTTGATTAGGATTGAACTTACCTCTTCTCTTGATGCCTCCTCGTCATCGTAAGTGTGATATATGTAATCTCCTACAGCTGGTCCTTTGAGCATTGAAGGGAGATGGTACTGCACATGCTCTTCTCCTAGGTTAAAGGAGAGTATTCCATTCCTGACATTCACAACGCAGCCCAAAGTTGCAAGAAAGGGGCGAACGGGATGATATGGAGGAATGTCAAGAACAACAAAATCTATGGGAATGTAAAATTTACCTATCAAGACGGGTATATCTTCTAGAATTCCCACAGGGTGCGTGATGGACCTATCCGCCATATAGAGAGTCATCTTGACGGGTTGTGGTGGTCCAAGTCCTGCTCTTTCACACAAGGCAAGTGGTATGATACTAACACTTGCTCCAAGGTCACATAATGCTTCGTATGTGACTTTCCCGATGCTGATAGGTGCACAAAAGATCCAGATTTCTCAATTTCTTTGGCATTTCCTCTTTCACCTTTTGGATAAGATCGGAAGACCTCCTAGTCATCCTTACTTCTCCAATGTCTTCTAGTTTCCTTTGGTTGGAAAGAATCTCCTTCAAGAATTTTCCATATGCCGGTATTCCTACAATGACATCCATAAAAGGGATATTAATATGTAATTTGCTCATAAGATCGACGAACTTACCGGATTGTTTGTCAATCCTTTCTCTAGCACGAGATTTTGGAAAAGGTAGCGGTGGTTTGTATGCTTGCGGTGGAACATAGACCGGTGCGTTCTCTTTAGGTTCCTCCTCTTCAACCATTGGTTGCTTTCCTTTATCCATGCTCTTTGGTTCCGGGTCGTTAGTGGTGACTCCGCTTCTTGTGGTGATGGCATTCACTAGGCCTTTAGGGTTGTTCTCCGTCTTTCCGGGAAGCTTCCCTTGATCCCTTGGAACTTCTCCGGCGTTGTTGAACACTTGGCTGTCTAGGGCTTTTTGTACCTTAGTAACGGAGATGATTGTACTTTCCATTCCGCTCATTTTTCCAGCTAATGCTTCAATCATTCCTTCAAGTCGATCTTTGGGTGCTGAACTCGAAGATGGTTCTTGGTTGTTTAAAGGAGTAGAAGTAGAAGAGGAAGGGGGGTTTAGAGCTTTTTCAGCATGGGAATAAGGATTTCCGGCATTGGTTTGGTTGGATCTCCTATGATTGTTGCGATTCCGGTTGTTGTTGTATATGTTGTTGTTGTTATTCCTATTTCCTTGATTATTTCCTCTTCCGGCATAGCTAGAATTCTGTTTTGATGCTTGCGTTTGATTCTTCAAAAGGTCCTTCAAAGCTTTGATCTCATTGTTGAGAGCGTCATCGACTCTCATATTCACGAATTTTCCAACTGAAAGGGATTGGAGTTTGAACTTGGTCTCTCCATCAAAACCCTTGAAATAAATTTCCAACAGCTCTAATTTTGGAATGCCATGATGGGGGCAATCTAAGAGAAGGCCACTGAATCTTTCCCATGACTTTTGTAGGCTTTTGTTGTCCTTTATGACAAAAGCATTGATTTTGCCTCTCATTTCCGCCGTTTTTTATGGCGGGAAGAATTTGGTGAGAAATTCCGAAGTCATTTTCTCCCAAGTGTTCACCCTTCCGGTGGATAGTGAATTATACCAAGCAAGTTCCCTGTCCTTCAAAGAAAAATAAAACGGTCGCAATTTATAGTTGTTAGTGGTTTCTCCTGCAAGCTTCATGTTTTCCATGAGAATTTCAGAATTCTGCAAGTGCTGATATGGAGACTCCCTTTCCAATCCTCCAAACTGGCTTTGGCGGATCATAGTAATAGCTTGTGGTGTAAATCCAATATTTTGCTCCATTGAATCGATTAACACACCCGGTCGGCGTGTTTGTTGAACGGGATCCATTCTTTCACTCAACGGGTTGCGGTACTCCAATTAGTGGATTTTCTATCCCAATTCTTAGAAGAGGTGCAACCGGTGGTACAACAAGGTGTGTTGGTGGATTTTCTGCACCTCTACCATTCCCTTCAATTTGCTCCTTTAGTAACCGAATGGATTCTCTCATCTCGGCCATGTCGGCTTGATGATGATCCTCTTTAGCTATTCCTTCATTCCTCAGTCTAACGAGAGCTTCATCTCGTTCCCTTACTCGATCAAGAGCTTCATCTAATTCAACTCTAAGATTAACTTCTCCTTCGTTATTTGCAGCAACCATTCTTTTTGCTTCTTTCAACCTCCTTCTGTAGGTCTTTTCGGGTTCGAAATCGTAGGGTATGTTTTATTTACTCGATCGAGTTTTTCGCATAAACCTACAACAAGATTCTGCAAGAACACTTCAAGAAAGGCGATCAGAAGCAAAAGCAAGGAGTTTCCAAGTTAGATAACCGAAACCAAATTTGGTCTAAGCCAAATCCCCGGCAACGGCGCCAAATTAAAACTTGTTCTCTCCGAAAGGTGTGTGTAAGCTTTAATATTTATACCAAGAACAATTGCAATAAAGCGAACCCGCAGTGTACAAATCGATTGTAATAAAAGCAAGAATTCCATGGTCGAACACAAGCATTTGGTGAATGTAACATCCGGAATTTTTATTCCGGATTGTTAGCAAGTTCTCGACCTTCCTGCGTTAGCGGCTCAAATTTCCCGCAGGCACGGGATGCTCAGTGATGAGATTTTATTCCTAATCCCGTCCGACCTTTCGTTTTCCCTTTTTGCTTTCCGACCCCTCAGGTTTTGGTGTGAGGGGACATGTGGGCAGCTGACCTTTGGGTTCTCCCACCTCTTTTGTGCAGCCCATTTTTTTTCTCTCTTCTCTTTCATTTCTCTCACGTTAGTTCATTCTTTCCCTCTACTCTCTCTTGTGCTTCTTCCTCTCTTCCCTTGGAGATTTACTTGTGGATGAGCTGTAGTGGAGCAGGATCTCAGTGGTTTGGTAAGCTTCTTCCCCTTCCTTCCTTCTCCTTCTTTTCTGGTTATCTCTTCTTCCCTTCCCCTTCACCCATTGCCATGGGTGAAGCTTTTGAGGAGGTTTTTCCTTAGATCCTTTGCATGTGTGTGTTCTTGTCTCGATTAGGTCGTGAAGGAGACCCTATATACCATGGATGATGTTTGGAGAAGACCCAGTAAGAGAAGGAGGCCATTGAAGCTCAAGATCCACAGTCGAAGACGAAGAAGACGTTGTTTCTAGAGTTCAGCCGCGGGGGCGGACTCTGTGAGCCGCGGGGACGGATTCAGTAAACCGCGGGGGCGGTGAACAGCGCTGCAGGGGCGGCGACAGGATTGCCAGCAGCCGCGGGGGCGGATGAACAGTGCCGTGGGCGCCGTGAACTTCAGCACGCAGTCGCACCAGCTTGTTTACGCGGTTGCGTTTCTTCAACAGTAGGCTCTTCTCCTCCTTCCTCCTTGGTTCCTTCCTTTTTTTAGAGGTTTATATATGTTAGTACCATGCCTAGGCTGGACCTAGAGTAGTTGTGAATGCCACCTAGTGGTTGAGAATCTAGGAGCCCTTGTGGCTCGATGTGGTTGATGGATTTGAGTTGTTTGAGCATGTTAGATCTTTCTAGGCTAGATTGGCTCTCCTAGACTTTTGTTCATGACCATGTGATGTATAGGCTGTTGTGAGAGGTTTCCTTGTGCTGGGAGTGTTGTGAGGATTGTGAGTTGTAGGATGCGTTCCTAGGTTGAGAGCTAGGTGATCTTGCATAGATCCCTAGAGTGAAGTCTTAGACTTCGTTGAGCTTGAGCTTGTGTTGATGATCGTATATTCCTTTGTGAGCAGGTTGTGGACTTCCTCTTTAAGGAAGCGAGAGTGTGTGAGTTGAGTGAAATGACAAGGTAACTCTCCGGACTTACTTAGCTCGTATTTTACGTATTAGCATTGATGTGTGTTTGGTGGTGTTTGTGTACGTTATTGTTTATGTTATAAACAACTAAACCGGTAATAGGACAACCGACCTTATATTATTTTGGCCCAAGTGTATGATAACGGGCGGTAACATCATCTGCCTAGCTCTTGCGAGAGTCTAGGAGGTTCTCGGCGACTAGCCCGTGCTGGTTAGATGGTCGAAGGTATCCGTACTGTTCCATGCCGGTAAGTAGGGACCGATGCAGGACCACGGTGGTCTCATGTCACAAAACTAAGTTGAATTAGAACGGGATACGACTTAATAATAATAAAGATAATAAACTGGATTGGTGTGCTTTTTAAGTATGTTGTGTGCTTGCGGTGTTTTACGTGTGCTTGTGCATTTCCCATTGATTCTAATGCTTCGAATATGAACTAACGGTTTTATACCGATGTTGTAGATTGCCTTGCAGGTTAGGGATGCGGTCGAGAGATCCGGAAGGGTGGGCAGCCGGGGTCCGTACATTTTAGGAAGAGTTTATGAGTTGGAGTCTGTGTTTGTCCTTCGGTTATTGCGTTTTGTATGCCGCGTGTTTGGCATTTTGGTTTAGAGTTGTATCTCGGCTGAAGTTTGTTGTGGCATTCTTTCGGGTTTCTTATCATTTGCATTAAAAATGATTTACGGTTTTTGCCTATATTTGTGCCATGTTGGAAAGGTCCGGTGAAATTGTTGTCAAGCTAAGGGTCGGGACCCATTGTGAGGTCTCGCCCGTAGCATTCCCGAGTTCCGCGGATTCAGGGTGTTACAAAGTGGTATCAGAGCCCTAGCTTGACAACAATGGCACTCGTAATCTTCTAAAGGCCTAAAAAGGAACAAGTAGAACCCCTCGGGTTTTGAGTTTTCGTTTTCAAAATCACATGCATGAGTCGGGGTATAACGTACGGACCACCACTCCTTCCGCGGATCTCAGCAGCTTAGATTATTGGATTTTGGTATGTATATATATGTATATATATAGATATGAATATGAGGTTTGAACTTGCATGATGGACATGAATTATGTGTAAAGTTGTGTATGTGGACGATTTTATGTTTGGACCTTGTATTGATATGATGGCATGTCGGATGTGTTATATTGGTAGAAATATGGACTTAGGACTTATACAATTATGTTTACATATACTTAAATATATAGTAGTATATGAAGTTATGGGACCTTGGAGCTAAGATGACTATATGATGTCATCACCTTTAAGACGATGATGTGGCATGTGATAGCGTTCATATGTGGAGGAGTACGCTCAATTATCGAGTTGAGCATTTCATGCTAACGAACACCATGGCGTATCTCGAATTCCGTTGTGGGGACGTAAAAAAAAAAGAGAGAATTAGATGACATTAACGAAGGACGAACGAGAGGAAGGAAAACTCGAGGCACTAAAGAGAATTAGAACAGAGACCGTAAAAGAAAAAGGGATAACTTGCAAAGAAGGTACGGATCGAAAGATAACAAGAACAATGAAGATAACGCATATAATTTCTTCAAGAAGACGTGTGGACAACTAAAGATGCGAATCAAGGAGGAGATAGGTGCATCCCCACAAGGTTCAAGACGACGTTCCATTACGAGGGGTAAATCTTCTCTTAGACGCTCCTAAGCTTTAGAGTCAAGATGTTATGAGTGATCGAACCCGGTGTGGAAGATGTAAGATGCCGTAAGTTAAGCCTACGTAGTACAATTAAAGGAAGAGTCGACATTACGAGAGTTATGAGAAGAATGGTATGACAAGGATTCACGTGGAATTGACCGTTTTTTATAAGACTAAGACACGCCAAGGAGATAGAAGTGCGAGTAGACGTGATCCCGAGAAGGGGAGTGACGCAATAGGGAGCTTTAGTTATGAAAAGGCTCAAGACGAGGACCAAGAGACACGCTAACGGTTGTAGAATAATGTCGGAACTTTTTGAGAAGACGCGATCTTATGAGGTGCGGTTAAGCCTATGAAGGCGAGTTGTACGGAACGTGAGGCCTAGAAGGGTGTGGTTACGTTACGAAAAAGGAATAAAGGACAAAACGTGGAAGGAGCTAATGGAATTGAGGTAGAGTACCCCAAGGAGGGTAACCTTCATAAGAATAGTGACATGAAGTATTAGAGGATTGGTAAGTTGTTGACCTTAGAGAAGGTCAACCACAAGCTTATCGGTGATGACCGAAATTGCATAAACTGTGGATTTCCTATTGAGAAGTTGTAGATGGGAGGTATAACCTCAAGCGGAGACTATAATGGAACGGTAACCAAACCTTGGAGTTTTCCCTATGGTTCGATTCCAATAGTAAGAAGTACATCAACAGAAGCGTGATTGTCTAGAGCAATATAACGTTGGATGGTTAAGCAAGTGACTGTAATAGACCTCTCGGAGAGGGATGGTAATGCCCTTTTTGCGACCTTAATAGGTCTTGAGTTTTGCCATATGGAGGAATTGAGCGGTATGGAACCTTAAAGGTTTAAGCATATAAGGACGTAGCGGATCAAGAGGAAAGTGAAGTATCCCGAGTTGCTTAAAGTAAATGGGAAGATATGGAAAAGAAATGCAGGATATTTTGTTCTTAAGGAACGAATGATAAGTGACGCGAACAAAAGATGAGTCAAAGTTGTTAGACTCACCAAAGGAGCCATGAAGGCTACGGTGTGGAACGAAAGACCATAGCTACGGTAGCGTTGTAAGCTTGAAGCTTAAGGTGGTGTTACCGGAGGGATCATAGTCAGAAGTTTCGTGGTAGGGGGAAGAATTCTTCTGGTCTTTCCTTCAGAGCATTTTGGTATGAGTTTTGAGGAAAGATACGAGCCGGGAAGTTGCACTTTAATTTTCAAGGAATATATATGGTGAACGACGGGTAAGGGTATCCTCCTTGTAGTGGATGGCCCGCTAAGACTAGTTGCATGTGAGTTCGATGTTGACTAGATCGACTTGGAGTTGAGACTTCATCAGTTTTGGATGAAGAGAAGAAAGGACCTTCATAAGGCGGCATTTAGGGCCGATATGGTTGCTACAAGTGTAGGAAGCCATTTGAGATCACAAATGTGATTGAAGAGTTGGAGTTTAAACAGATGCGTATCCATCGGTTTTCGGAATTGAGTTACAATAAAGTCGCGCATTGGTGTTGTTTCAGGTGGTTTCAAGGTGGACCCTAACCTAAGGAGTGTTATGACAGTTATGATGCATGAGGTGCGCTAATGATTCTTATGATGAGATTTGACGATGCCTTGTTGTACTCTCAGAATTGAGAGGAACGAGCGTGACATGGGACGACAAGGTTACATGTTATTCAAGATAAGAGGATAACTAGAGTTATCTAGGAGGGTTGGGACGTCCGAGGTGACCTCCTAAGAGACATAGCGGGTTGAGAATATCTAGTAGATCAGTTGAGAACAAGATGATGGTTTCGGAAATACCTTCAAGGTGTGTTGAGGAGATATGAAGCTCATAAGTTGGTGGGTCATAACCGCCAAGCTGCAGAATGACCTTGACATTTTCTACCCTTCTAAAGAGGTCAATTAGATCGTGGGATCCGAGACGTATCCGTGGAGTTTTATTAGAAGCAGAAGAGGTGAGTAACCTCCTTTTCGTTTTCTTTAACACAAACATCGAGTTATGGGGACTGTATGATATTATGGATACACCCAAGCGGGGCTTGAGATGCGTCAGAGGTAACAAAAGAGAGGTTTCGTGTGTACATAGACATTCGGGGTATGTAAGAAGAATGACGGACTAAAGGTCGAAACTTAGCCGCTTTAGGACTCGTGCTTATGGTGATGTTGGTTGGCTATGGAGTAACATTCCAGGCATGTCTGGACAATAAGAGTATGATGTGTGTACGTATACTCATTCAGCAAGAGTTGAGTACCCCGCAGAGGCGATGGTTAGAGATGGTTAAGGAATTTAGTCGAAGATGGTCTTTGAACGGATTTGAGAAGGATTTGGGATAGAAGGTTACGAGGAGAGACCCTATAGTTACCTTTATGGGTTGATGGTTTGTTAAGACCATGGTGTTGGTAAGAGATAGCCGGTTTATGAAATTCATAGTTGTGAGACGGGCTTAAGGCCGAGGTGGCTAAGTACATAGCCTTATGTGAACCGCCATCCAAACAGGTTGAACACCATATGGCGAGGAAGAAGACTTCACCACCGCGAGTTAGGTAGTGGGAATGGTAAGATACCTCGAGAGAGATTAGTACCGGTTTGAGACCGTGTGACGGGTTTGGATTGTATGGACCGATCGACAAGGACGACGTGTTTTACACCCTATTGGGAAACAAGGCAGATGAATCGGCTAAGTTGTGGAGTCTTCTAAGTGATGGCAAGGTGACTTGAGTTACCAAGTATCGTTACCTCGGATCAAGATGAACGATTCATCTCGGGATTTATGGGCAACAGGATCGTGCTTCTTAGGGGCCCAGTGTCTTTAATGACATTTTCTCGCTCTCAGAAGTATGGTCGGTAGGGAAGGCTTTCCAAGCTTTACAGGATGTATTGGAAGCATCGGGGCTAGAGTGGGGACAAGTGTTACCCGAACACTTTCCGGGATTGTGTGCGCGTGTTGTAATAGTTGAGAAGTACCGTTGTGACGCCCTTTTTCGAGGCAACTTTTGGACGGAAGTGTAATACCTTATGATGTTAGAAATTGGTTGGTATATGTAACTATAGTCCTGAGCAGTTACGGGACGACCTCGCTCGAGTAGCGGTGGTCCAAAGGAGGATGATAAACGATCTAAGTCGCAAGGAAGTATGTATGGACCTCTTGGGTTCGGATATGAGACGAGTCGAGTTAAGAGTATCACGGACGCAAGGCGTCATACGTGTTGTTCATTAGATGGGAGTTGGGTTCCAATATGTCGGACCTTTTTGGAGATATTGACACGAGTTGGGAAGTGGTTTACCGGTTGGCATGGCCACCGAGAGTGGAGGAAGTTCACCAGATATCAGTTGTGACGATCGATGGAAGACGTGTATGGATCGAATTAGGTTGTTAGTCGGGTTTACCTAGTGGTGGCCGAGGAGCCGATGAGGCTACCGGGAGGACGTGAGATGATATCTTTGTCGGAGTTGTTGCGATGATCTAGTTACGTCAAGATGGACGATGTGTTAGAGATTATGTGCATGTGCGAGTTTATGTGTTTTGTGCCCCGAGCGGGAATGTGTGTACGATTGGTTATCTTTTAACTTTTATGCGAGTCGTGGTTCATGTGAGTATGTGTGTAGGATGTGCGAGGTCTTGACGCAGTTATACGAGTATGTTTAGTTATCGAGTAGGGAGTTGGCACGTTACGGTTTGAGTGGTTACCGGGTTACTCACCCGAGAGTCTTGTGTTTAGAAAGTTTCGGGACGAATCTTGTTTTTAGGGGGTTAGTTGTAACATCCGGAATTTTTATTCCTGATTGTTAGCAAGTTCTCGACCTTCCCGCGTTAGCAGCTCAGCTTTCCCGCAAGCACGGGATGCTCAATGACGGGATTTTATTCCTAATCCGGTCCGACCTTTCGTTTTCCCTTTTTGCTTTCCGAACCCTCGGGTTTCGGTGTGAGGGGACATGTGGGCAGCTGACCTTTGGGTTCTCCCACCTCTTTTGTGCAGCCCATTTTTTCTCTCTCTCCTCTTTCATTTCTCTCTCACGTTAGTTCATTCTTTCCCTCTACTCTCTCTTGTGCTTCTTCCTCTCTTCCCTTGGAGATTTACTTGTGGATGAGTTGTAGTGGAGAAGGATCTCAGTGATTTGGTAAGCTTCTTCCCCTTCCTTCCTTCCCCTTCTTTGCTGGTTATCTCTTCTTCCCTTCCCCTTCATCCATTGCCATGGATGAAGCTTTTCAGGAGGTTTTTCCTTAGATCCTTTGCATGTGTGTATTCTTGGCTCGATTAGGTCGTGAGGGAGACCCTATATACCATGGATGATGTTTGGAGAAGACCCAGTAAGAGAAGGAGGCCAGTGAAGCTCAAGATCCACAATCGAAGATGAAGAAGATGTTGTTCTGGAGTTCAGCCGCGGGGGCGGACTCTGTGAGCCGCGGGGACGGACTCTGTGAGCCGCGGGGGTGGATTCAGTAAACCGCAGGGGCGGTGAACAGCTCCACGGGGGCGGTGGCAGGATTGCCAGCAGCCGCAGGGGCGGATGAACAGTGTCGCGGGCGCCGTGACTTTCAACACGCAGTCGCGCCAGCTTGTTTCCGCGGTTACGTTTCTTCAGCAGTAGGCTCTTCTCCTCCTTCCTCCTTGGTTCCTTCCTTTGTTTAGAGGTTTATATATGTTAGTAGCATGCCTAGGGTGGACCTAGGGTAGTTGTGAATGCCACCTAGTGGTTGAGAACCTAGGAGCCCTTATGGCTCGATGTGGTTGATGGCTTTGAGTTGTTTGAGCATGTTGGATCTTTCTAGGCTAGATTGGCTCTCCTAAACTTTTGTTCATGACCATGTGATGTATAGGCTGTTGTGAGAGGTTTCCTTGTGCTGGGAGTGTTGTGAGGATTGTGAGTTGTAGGATGCGTTCCTAGGTTGAGAGCTAGGTGATCTTGCGTAGATCCCTAGATTGAAGTCTTAGACTATGTTGAGCTTGAGCTTGTGTTGATGATCGTATATTCCTTTGTGAGCAGGTTGTGGACTTCCTCTTTAAGGAAGCGAGAGTGTGTGAGATGACGAGGTAAGTCTCCAGACTTACTTAGCTCGTATTTTACGTATTAGCATTGATGTGTGTTTGGTGGTGTTTGTGTACGTTATTGTTTATGTTATAAACAACTAACCGGTAATAGGACCACCGACCTTATATTATTTTGGCCCAAGTGTATGATAAGGGGCGGTGACATCATCTGCCTAGCTCTTGCGAGAGTCTAAGAGGTTCTCGGCGACTAGCCCGTGCTGGTTAGACGGTCGGAGGTATCCGTACCGTTCCATGCCGGTAAGTAGGGACCGAGGCGGGACCACGGTGGTCTCGTGTCACAAAACTAAATTGAATTAGAACGGGATACGACTTAATAATAATAAAGATAATAAACCGGATTGGTGTGCTTTTAAGTATGTTGTGTGTTTGCGTTGTTTTACGTGTGCTTGTGCCTTTCCCATTGATTCTAATGCTTCGAATATGAGCTAACGGTTTTATACTGATGTTGTAGATTGTCTTACAGGTTAGGGATGTGGTCGAGAGATCCGGAAGGGTGGGCAGCCGGGGTCCGTACATTTTAGGAAGGGTTTATGAGTTGGAGTCGAGTTGTTTTTGTCCTTCGGTTATTGCGTTTTGTATGCCGCGTGTTTGGCATTTTGATTTAGAGTTGTATCTCGGCTGAAGTTTGTTGTTGCATTCTTTCGGGTTTGTTATCATTTGCATTAAAAATGATTTACGGTTTTTGCCTTTATTTGTGCCATGTTGGAAAGGTCCGGTGAAATTGTTGTCAAACTAAGGGTTGAGACTCATTGTGAGGTCTCGCCCGTAGCATTCCCGAGTCCTACGGATTCAGGGTGTTACAGTGAAATCAAAACCGGAATAAGCAATCTAAGAAGGAAAGATGCAACTTCCAACAATAATATTATTCAAATATCCAAGACACCAAATTTACATCGAAGTAGGAGGAAGACGGGTAACAAGTTGTGCCGCCAATCCTTTCTGAATAGCGAATCCGATCCTCCTAAATACAACATCAGAAGACTTAGGAGACATAACGTTTCCATGCAAAACCCGTTGCACCCTCTTGAAAATTTCAATAACATCGGGTGCAAGGAAACCAAAGGTGTCAAAACGAACGGAAGAAACACATGTTGATTTTCAGTACAAGCTTTCTCATGTTTGTCCACCTTAGCAGAAGCCGCACTAAGCGCCGCCTTACCCACCACAAAAGGCCCACTAACCAAACAAACAAGGGGGAACTCCATTCAAATCGATGCAAGCATGCTTTCCACCCGCCTATCCAAACACCAAGACATCCGCCGGCCTCAAGGTGGATCTCCCCTCACGTGGGTCAGTCAAGAAGGACACAAGCGCCTCCTTCTTAACCGAGACCCCCGCTCTCCTAAACACATCACACAACACATCACGGACCAAATCATGCCTATATTTGAAGCCCATAAGCTCTTTAAAATGAACCGCATGCTCCCCAAAAGAATCTAGAATTCTCCGATAATTGGGCATAGGACAAATCTCATCAACCGGGTATAGAGGAATAATAAGGCGATACTTAAGAACCGAACGATACTCAATCGGGGACATACATTGCCTAAGCCCATCAATGGGTATGGAAAGAAGGAAATCTTGGCTATGTGTGGATCGAAGACACTTGAAAACCGCTTTTTGTCTAAGAGTCAAATCAAAAGTAACTTCCACCTCCTGCACGGTCTTACCGAAAAAAGCACTCGCCAAAGCGTGTTGGGCTTTAGGGGGGACGGTGTTCTTGACAGAAAGACAAAAATATCGAAACCAGGAATAGAAGTCTGAAGATTGCCCAAAGCTCCATAAAACTCAGAGCCCATTTCTACAACTCCACTGTCCCGCAAAATGTGGTCTTGGAGCTCCCAATATTGGGCCCTAGAGGCAACAAAAGCAAAGGAAGACGTCTCCATAGCAGAATATAAACCAAGCCCCCAAATCGAATAGGCAAAGAAGCAAGTCGCCACTGAAGATCTCCAAAAAATGGGCCCCCATAAACCACAATATCCTCAACTGATCTACGGAGCCCAACATCAAAATAAGCTGCTGCACTCTCCCAATGCTCCAGATGACAAGTCCTCGGGCCAAAATACATCTTAGCAACACCCATACAAGAACAAAGCAGAAGAAGCTTACTTTGAGGATCCCTCAACTGTGGAGGAAGATGCATCAACTCAACCGCCTTAACAGCTCTCTTCATGACAAGCTATCTAACAAACTCCTCATCTCTACTCACTGCCCCACCTAGCAACTTAGCACCCAATGCCGACCTTGCAATGTCATGTGGAAATAGTCCATCTCTAACTTTCGACCCATCGCATGAAGGACAAAAGACCTCAGTTTCGCGATTATTTAGCATGAGGCCTAAACCCGAACCAAACTCACTAATGATATCAAGAGCTCTAGCCATCTCTTCAGACCGACTAATAATGGTTCCATCGTCAAGATACCAAGCATGTAGAATAGGCTTGTAATTGTCTCTGATCCTATGCAGAAGCGGGTGCAACAAAAGCGAGAAGAGGAGGGGGCCCAAAGGGTCTCCTTGTTGCACACCAGTAGCTGACCAGATAAATCTATCTTCAATGTACAATCAGGCGGCCTGACCATACAAGAAATCAACCCATAAGAAGATAGACGGGCATCTCCATACTAAAGATCTCCCAAATATCCTCCCATATCGTTACACACACCCTTCATAGCAACTTTAGACACCAACCGTCTCCATATAGTACCAACTGCAATGGGTCGAATCCCATTGTCAGGCTTCATCAACGGCGTAAGAGGAGCCAAAGCCACAAACTCGGCCAAACTTAGGGGACACCTGCCTCCCAACCACAAATTAACCACTGAGGTGATCGCTCTCAAAAGACCTGCGTCAACAGAAGAACCCTCACCACACATAGCGTCTAAGATGTGTTGTGCCCTCAAGCCATCTCTACTGCAAGAAGTACCTTTTGGAAAGGACTTGATGCATTTAAATACCAAATCGATGTCAACAACGAGGGGTGGTTCATGAAAGGTAGTGCAAGACTTAGAAGGTGGAGGTTTGTGGGGATGTTTAGCCTCTAACACCTTCAAAGTCTCCTCATTGTAAGAAGCAACACCAGAAGAACACAAAACCTTAACAGCGGTTGTAAAATGCCAATCCGAAACCTTGCGGAGACATTTCTTGATGTTAGGATTTCTCTCTAAACCATCTCTATCGCCTGAGCCACCATCAAACATCTCAAAAGGCCTATGCTCCGAAGGGTCTAACAAGGCCTCCGTTAGAGTCGAAACACCCTCAACCTCTCCCCAAACAGACAAAGCCTGCAAACTACGCTGATGTTGTATCAACTTTCTACTTCCCGATCTTCTGTCTCGCCTGCTCATAGGTCTGAACACCTGCAAAGTGCACCGAGGAAGTAAAAGCAACATAACCCAAGCAACTACACACCCGGGCTTAGCTACCACCTTCAAGAGAGCACTCACCAATGCTTGAGAGAACCTAAGACGACAACTATGAGGGATGCTTTTCACGGTAGAAACAGGAACTCGCATAACCCTCTCCAACAGATATGCATCAAAAACCATACTCGCATCGTCCACCCCAACTTGATCTCCAGCAACTTGCCTCGAAATACCCATAACCGGCCTCAAGATACCCACTATGTATCCACCCTCATCACCAAAAGAAGAAACAAAGTCATTTGGGTGACGACATTCACGACTCAAAGCATGAAGACTCATACACCGGCCACACAACCACATCCTGAGAGCAACCAACACCTCCACAAGCGCCGTAAAAACATCAAGATCACACTCAAGTAAGCCCCGAACCTTATTCTTGCTTTCAACCGCAAAGAGATGTTGCCTTTTCAAATGACTTAGTAGGCAAGAAAAACCTCTACTTCCCTCCATACCATCACCACACCCATGAAATGATCTAAGGGGACAATGAAGGAAACCATTTCCCTCCGACATCATAGAAAAATTTAGCTCAACAAAGAAAATTTTCTTTGGGACATAACAACAAACACTTGGTGGGCATGTTCTCAATATCCCAAAATCTAGAAAATCTCCCTCAGTAATTATTTTAAAATAATTTGCCGTCCAAATGGTGTACGTCAACAGATTGCTCTTTAACTCCCAAATCAACTACTCCAACCAAAAGCCTCCTGCGTTTCGTTCCTCTCTCTCTCTCTGCAACTAATCGCCACCGTACCCGCAACCCTCCGCCCCTGTCTCCTCCGCTTGCTCTTTCATTGAGATCTTCGTTACTGACATCCTTTTTATCTCTCACTCTTAGAAATTGAAACAGATGTCCTTCTTCTTCGGACTCGTCATCGGAATCGTCGCCGGGATCGCTGCGATCGTTTTCTTCGTTCGCTTTGGGATCTCGGATTCTAAGGATCAAGAAAAAAAAGGATTTTGTGTAAAGATTTGGGAAAACGGATTTTTAAGGATCAAGGAATCCGATTGTGGCTTTCGATTCAAGACTTCTAAAGATTATATGGACATAGATGGGGTTACTAAGGCATGTGTTCGAAATTGATATGATGTACGGTGAAGTCTCCACCACCCATGTCAAAACCCAAAGGCTCTAATTAAAGGATATTGAGTCTCAATAAGATAGAAGATCTAAGGGAAGGATAATATTCTCAAAACCAAACACAAGGGAATCAAATCTAAGTCACAAAGGTAAGGGTTATGGAACGCTCAACCTTAATAGAGGGGTTTGAATCCTCTATTACCTAGAACTAGTAATCGTTGGCAACCATGGACAAGAATCACCCGGTAAGTCTCTTCCCACACTCGGATATAGGTTAGAAAGGTTCAACAAGGCTAGGATTTAAGCAATATTTAACCAAGGATAAAGGATAAGGTAAGATAGGTACGACAGAAGGAAAATCGGGTTGTTCATCAAAGGAGATCGTCCGATCTAGACCAAAAACAATCCGATTTTTGCCTTCTGCGATGGTTAAATGTTTATGGAGATCATTCTATCATCATCTCAACCACAATCTTCAATCAATCACCTTGGAATCAAAAGGCTTTTAGCCAAGAAAACACATAATCAAAACCAAAAGAGATATTAAATCAAGGGAGCGAAGAATGATGAGAAAACTTGAATCTTTGAATTACAAACCAAACCAAAAGCGTAAGAACAACGTTTCAATCTTTCAAAACTCAAATAAAACTCAATAACAAACACCAATTCTCAAGCACAAGGACAGAATATAGAATCGAACTCACAAAACCTTCAAGAACTATATTCTTGAACTAGAACTTCCGAACTTCCTCCGATCTTCCTCCTTGAATGCTTCCTTCGCTGCTCTCGATCCTATAACTCAATAGTCTTGGATGGAATTGGATGATTCTGAAGGCATGGGACGTCCTCCTTTTATAGGTTATGAGGCGTAATCTTTCGGTTACAATCTTATAATCAATCGGATTTCATAAGATAAAAATCGAGTCATCTACAAAGGAGATCGACCGATTTTTATAAATAATCATCCGATTTTTCTTGTAGATCGTGTGATATCTTTTAGTTGCAACTTATATCTTCTCATGAGATCTTTTCCATATCTTTTTGCTTCCCTCCAGATCTTCTATGATATTTTGCTCATATCTTCGCGCCACCTCGCCACTTTTCGTGCCACCTCACCACTTTTCCTACATTTTCACAAATAAAATAGGGTAGACTTCTATTCTCGATAATTATATAAAAATGAACTAAAAGTCATACAATTTTCATTAATTAAATGTGAAACTGAGGTGATAAACCCATAATATGCATGAATATGATGGTATATAATTCATGTCGTCAAAATACCCCATACTTGCCTCTTGCTTGTTCCCAAGCAAGGTCCAGTTTAGAATATAAGATGATATGGATTATATAATGCTAAGGATGAAAACAAACATGAAATTCTTTTTGTGGTGTGCTTCTTTATGGCGGATCACTCTCATTATGATCTAATAAGGCATTGAAAGATAATGTCTGAAGAGATATAGTTTATGACATGAAAGGGCATTTATACTTTATCCAAACACTATACATGAAAAGCATGATAAAGAATGTAGCGATAATCATAAGTAAACAAATCTAAACCATATAAGTCTTAAACACGTGCATAAAAGTCTTAAGGACTTTCAAATGATAAACGCCCAAGAAACGTGTCAAAGGTGTGGAAGATATAAAGGATATGTGGAGGTAGATTCCGGGAATAAGGAATAAAACTTCACCATTTTTTAACTCTTTTGCAACCACCGAACATAGAACTTTATTTTTCATTTACAACATTTACTTTTTTCACTTTTTGAGAAATGGAAAGAGGTGCACAATAACCGAAGCCTAGGAAATCAGCGATTCTTAATTTTTCGAGATGCCTCAAACCGTGATGCACATACCATGACTCGTTAGGACTATCGTTCAATCCGACTTTGACAAGACACAAACACCCGGCTATGTGAATGGTGTTGAGTTACTCATCATCATGATTGACGTCCCCAACCCTATTTTCTATAATCTAACACATTTCACTTTTGTAACAACTTCACAACGCATCACACTTCACACTAGCATGCTTCCTAATTCCTGGAAAAGGTAAAGGGAGGCAATAATACATATGAGGTGCTAAATGTGGATAGGAAGAAGAAGAAAATAATGAAGCGCCTTAGTCATTCTGTCATGATGCATATGAACTTATTTGTTGGTTTCGATTATTATTCCTTAATCCTATCAAAACATCAATTAGCATACGAATTAAACATATTGTTCAAGTAAAGGATGAATGTCCATAAATGTCATAGCTAAACCTCAACATACAAGACTTTCTTTGCCATATTTACAACATATTTGTCATCATTGAGGTCATATCCGTTTTTAGAAGCACAAATTTTTTTGAAATTTTTCGATTTTTTTGGATTTTTGATAATGGATGAAAATATAATGCAAATGTCCGAAAATGAAACGTGTGACAAGATTTATTACAAACCCGCAATCTGAAAGTGCAAATGCAATGAAAGTAGACGTGTGACAAGATGATAAAGGATTGTAAGTACCCCACCCAATACTTAAATCTCACATTGTCCCCAATGTGAAAACTCAAGTATAAAAATGGAGAAAAATACTTACAATGTAAAAGGTGAGTCTCTCAGTCCTGCTGTGGTGGTGGATGTGGTGGATATACTGGAGCGGATGGATCATAGAAATGCCCGAAAGTGTGATAGTAGAGGTCGATCCACTAGCCGTCATAGGATGAGTGACAGTCTCGTACCTCGGTCCGGAACTCCTGGAACTCTTTAGTAAATGCGTCCATCCGGGTGCCGAAATTGGAGTCATCGGTTTGTGGTTGGGCTCGACGTCGGCGTGAGAATGACCGGCGAGGTGGTATCGATCTCCTGTGGAGGCTGGAAGAATGGATCAGCCTCTGTCATGCGCTTGTCCTCCATGGCCTCATCATCTACTGGCCTAGTCGGTCCTCCCTCCTGGTCAGTGTCTAGAATCTCGGTGTCCCCTCCGTCTCCTCCTAACTCGAGCATGCCTCCATTTGGGGCTTGTGTGTCGGTGGGATACTCCTCAATGTCTCTTCCTACATCCTCAGCATCTCCGCCCTCGTCCTCAATGAACTCCTCATCACTGAAATGCTCGAATCCTTGCTTCCAGTAGTAGACATTCTTGAATGTGTAGCGTGGCTTCCAAAGGATCTCCTTGGGCTGTCTATCCCAAGGCATGGCTACGTGCGGCTCTCCTCGTCCTCTCGAAACAATGACTCCTCTGGACACCAATCTCTGAATCCCTAAGGGTTGTGCCTCTACATCAAGAGTACACGCCAAAATGTCCACTCCTAATTCCTTTTCCACGTAAGTGACAAGTCCTCCAACACAAATGTGGCCGCCGGATTTGTTGGCAATCTTTGCCAAGTAGTCCAACAACAACATAGTAGCATAGTCCAGAACTGTCCCCTCCGTCATACAATAAAGGATGAAGAGCTAATTAGCTTTTACCTTTTGTGGAGTCTCTGTCCTTGCAAACATATACTCGCTCAAAATCCGGTGCGCAATCTTGAAGGTAAGATTGTACATGCTCTTCTCCTCTGAATTACCGGGCCTCCATTTGTCTCCTTCATATTGCCCAATGGAGATAGTCTCCCAAAATTCAGCGGCCTTGACTCCAGGGGAAATGTGCCTGCATGAGAAACTGTGAAGCCAAAGAAATTTCCAAACACTCCAACATCAAAGTTATAGTTCTTGTTCATCAACCTAAAGGTCACCTTTCTAATGTTTGGGTCATGGGTGAAGGAGCTAAGGAATTCATGGATTATCTCCACATATGCATTCTCTCTTATTTGCACAAATTCAATCAGCCCGGTCTTCTCTATAATACAGTCAAGATCTTCCTTAATATGCAGATCATTAAGCTCATCCAACTCTATGTAGCGAGGTGCTATGATGGAGCGAGCTAAGAGACGCTCGTATCGGCGTTTAAAATTTTCTTGGATGGTAGGGAGTCTAGGAGGGGGTTTCTGAGGTGCTGGGGAAGGTTGGGATGAGGATCCTTCACGAGAAAACAAGTTTTTGGCTGATCTACAAACCCAATCCATCAAAACAGAGCAAAAATCGGGCTGTTCTTAAGATAAATCGGACGATTTTCCTAGGGATTGACTCGAATTTTCCTTGTTTCGATCAATCGTTTGATTCTACAACGGTTTGTTCAAACATGCAACACCAAAACACTCCAACTAAAGTTTCTAAACTTTCTAACTCAACAAAATCAGCAAACAAACTCTTCAAAAGACCGAATCTAAGGAATTGAAAATTTTAGGGTTTGTGAAACTCAAAACCTGAAATCCGAGCGATTCGTCGATTTGCCAAGCTGAGAACTGCTCCAACCTTCTTTGTCTCGTCGAGGGCTGCGGTTTTGGCTCAAGAATGAGCTAAAACACTTAAGGAATGAATTTCATTGATAACACAGAAATTTGGTGGACTAATGATAGGATTAACAGAAGATAGGATACACAAAAGTTGCAGTTGCAGTAGCAGGGTGCAATCTAAATTGGTGGATTGATGACGGGTTTAACAGAAAAATACAGGGGCTAGCAACCAGACGCCGGACCCACTGTCGCCGTCGAAGCTAGTCGGAGAAGCCCCGCCCCGTCGTAGCCTCGCCCTAGTCTCCGCCCATGCGTTCTCTTCCCGCCTCCTCGAGCAGTCGGAACCCTGACAGGCCGAACGCTGCTTCTCATTTCCCCCCCGCTCTCGGTTCTCTTCTGCCGCGAGGGGAGACGATCGTAAATTGCTAGTTTTTTTTTCTTTACGGTTTCGTGTATACTTTTTAAATATTTTGCAAAAACATTTTGTAAAAAAATTTGCACGTAAATTGCTAGTTTACCAAAGATAAAGAAAAAACCCGCACGATTACGATAGTGTTAGTATGTGTCGAGTCGAACAGAAGAGGTATATCCTTAATTTTGAGAACACCCCGGATTACATCGGTTTGAATGGCGTTCCGAATCCCATGATAAAATTGCGCTAGATCCAAGTCTCGTAATTTCTTTAGAAATTTGGCAAACCGCTTCTGTGTTGCACTTTCGAGTTTTGGAGAAGATGTTTTGTCTTTTGTTTTGGTCGTGTGTTCGAATTAGAAGACGTGACTCCATTTTTATAGGCGAGCTCAAAAGACAAAGGAGAGCAACGCTTTTAATGTGAGATTTGTAACTCCAAATATTCCATTAAATCAAAATTTTTGAGTAAAATCCGAATTTAAAATTTCGATTTTTTGCTTGTTTGACTTTTGAAGTCATTACAAGCTTGTGCCCGACTTTCTTAACTTTGTGTAGTCCATTACTAGATTGAGCCAAAAAATATAGCCTTGAGTGGCCACCCAACTCCATCCGTCCAACCGTTCTCGTCATGACCTAGATAGCCTAAGCCTCACCTCGGCTCGCTTGTTGTCGGTTAGCTACACCCACTTCCATTGAAAAAGGTAGTGACCCAAAGGTCACGGCCTTTAAGCGTTTTTCCTCCTTATAAACACAAAACACCAATAAAATTAGGGTAAGAGTCACAATCGCCTAAATTTGAGGGAATATTTACCATGGAATATAGGATTTTATCAACTTCACTAGAATAAGTATAGGGAAATTAGTTTCGATTTAATATAAATACCAAATTCTCACATCACTTTACCCCATCAATTAAAACTATTTCCCTTTCTTCTTCGTTCTTCTCCGTTTGGAACACCAGTAGCCAGAAGGAACCAAAGGCACGTTCCTCTCCGGCTCGTTCTCTCCCGTCAACCGAAGGTATGTTCTTCTTCCTGAATTAATTGGATCTGCTGCTGGTTTATTTTGTTGTTAATTCCTTTGATCATCTGCTCGTTTTGTTGCTCTTATTTGGATCTGATCGTTTTCGTTCTTCTTCTGATTCATTTCCTGAAAAATTTGGAGCTGCTCATTTTTCTTGATGTTAATTGGATCATTTGCTGTTAACATTACAAGAACTTCACCAAAAACTACTTTCTGATATAAATAATTTAGAGCTGCTCGTTTTCGTTCTTCTTCTGGTTCATCGCAAACTGCTGCTTGTTATTTTGTTATTTAGTGGCCTTTTTTGTGAATATTAAGTACAGTTACAATATTACTAATTGAACCTTCAACTCTCTCGGGACATATATAGAGTATGACTCTTCTCCCCTCCAGATTTGTCCCATTGTCTTTTTCTTATGTTCCTCTGAATTTTACACTGCAATCGCTACTCATCACTGTCGCCCTTTCTAGTTCCAAACACTCAACAGGTAATGACTAGCTTCCTTGTTCCGACAATGGTAAGTTGCAAATCAACCTTCGTGTTGCTTATGACTCGTTTTCTTTCTGATTTCACTTAATTTAGTATAAATTTTGGTATTTGTTTCATGATTAATCTTTTGGAGATATCTAATTGGGTTGTAGTACTTACGCGTTCGGATCAAACGGATTTTTGAGATATCTAAATGGGGTGTAGTAGACACTAGTTAGGATCAAACGGATTTTCGAGATATCCAGTTGGGTTGTAGTAATTACTAGTTCGGATCGTATAATTAGCCGTATATACGACACAATCCAGTAATTCAGATCATATCTGGATTGGGGTTCTATAACTTTGAATCTGTATGTCCGGATCGGATTAATATATTTGCATAAGTTTTATTGGAAAAAGTGTACATGTATCTAAGAGCTATGTGACCCAATTGGGTGATCCGGATTCAACCATACAAATTGTCCGACCCAAAACCGACCCGAATCAAGATGTTAAGCAATCAAATATGTTTTGACCCAACACGACATCAACCCGAACGACATAAACCCGAACATAAATTGGCCCGAGTTCGAACCCGATTGACCCTCCCTAATTGACATTGGTACCCAATCCATTAAAAATCTGAAGTAAACCGGCCTAAAATTTTCATATTCTTCCCAACAAGAACGTTAAGTTCATCATCTTTTTCCTGCGAGACATAGGGGTTTGCTATTGAACCGTCGTCTGCATGTTGCCCGTACCGTCGAATTGGCAGGGGTAACATATAAACGACGGCTTTATCGCAAACCCTTATCCTCTCCGGTGAATAGTAATGAATATGACGTTCTTTTTGGTGAAGAATAAGGAAATTCTATTAGTTGGTTGGTTGGGTACCAACGCCATGCAATACGTCGTAACACTCAAGGTGTTTTCATCGAAGCTATTATGGTCGGATGACTTTCCCGTTGCAAGTTCAGCATAAACGACAATACCGTCTTTGGCATTCTCCGCACTACCATTAGGGTGAGTCGCGCCTAATTCCGTTATGCTCGTTATTATGTCGTTTAACATCGGGAAATTTCCGGTTGTAGCTATCAAACACGCAGTTGGATTCGTGATATTCAGGAGTAGGGTTTTTAGATTAAAATTGAGGAGATTAACTATGTGTTTGGTTATATATATAGATAATATATGAGATTATATGGGTTGACAAAAGTTAAAAATAACCTCATCCATCCATTGTTAACGTAGATTAATCTACACTTATTCATCTATCATTCTAGGTATGAAGTTAAATGCTAGCTATTAGATTTCCTCATTTTTAGACTTACCCCCTCCCCATTCCTTCCATCTTCCTTCAATTCCACCGTCAAACGTTCCATCTCTATATATATATTTGCCTCCATTATACCAAACTTTCAAGCATTTGAAATTATTTCATATACGGATCTCCCTTTGTATATATACACATTTTCAAAATTTACCTAAACTAATCCAAATCACTAAACTTTTTTGCGAGTAATTGTTCAATCCTTCTAAAAGCCGTTTTGAATACCAATTACATGTCTTAGAATTCTTATTTTGCGGTTAATTAGCCGTATATTCGACCAGATCCAGTATTCCGGTTCATATCTGGATTGAGATTCTATAACGTTAAATCTGCATATTCGGATCAGATTAATATCTTTGCACAAGTTTTGATGGAAAAAGTGTATATATATCTAAGAGTTATGTGACCTAATATGCATGGGTAACCCGGATTCAACGCTACATATTGTCCGACCCAAAATCGACCCAAATCAAGATGTTAAGCAATCAAATATGTATTGACCCAATACGACATCAACCCGAACGACATAAACCCGAACATAAATTGCCCCAAGTTCGAACCTAATTGACCCTCCCTAATTGACATTGGTACCCAATCCATTAAAAATCTGAAGTAAACCGGCCTAAAATTTCCATATTCTTCCCTAGAAGAACGTTAAGTTCATCATCTTTTTCCTGCGAGACATAGGAGTTTGCTATTGAACCGTCGTTTTCATGTTGCCCGCACCGTCGAATCGGCAGGGGTGATATATAAACGATGGATTCATCGTAAACCCTTATCCTCTCCGGTGAATGGTAATTGATATGGCGTTCTTTTTGGTGACTTATAAGGAAATTCTATTAGTTGGTTAATTGGTTGGTTGGGTACCAACGCCGTGCAATACATCGTAACATTCAAGGTGTTTTCATTGTAGCTATTATGGTCGGGTGACTTTCCCGTTGCAAGTTCAGCAAAAACGACAACACCGTCTTTGGCCTTCTCCGCACTACCATTAGGGTGGGTCACGCCTAATTTCGTTATGCTCGTCATTATGCCGTTTAACGTCGGGGAATTTCCGGTTGTGGCTATCAAACATGCAGTTGGATTCGTGATATTCGGGAATGGGGTTTTTAGATTAAAATTGAGGAGATTTACTATGTGTTTGGTTATATATATATATATATATATATATATATATATATATAGGGTGTGGTTTCCATGAGAACACCCCTAACGTGAGAACATGAGAACAATCGTATACCGTTGGATGGTGAGTATTAAGGGTTGAGATTTAGAGTAGATATCATAATTAATAATAACTATGAATAATAATAATTAGTAATTCAACAATAACTACGAATAATACATTAAACGATATGGTACCTTCGTAACAAAACTAATAATAATTACGAATCTGTTCTCATGTTCTCACGTTAGGGGGTGTTCTCATAGGATCTATACTCTCTTTCTCTCTCTCTCTCTATATATATATATATATATATATATATATATATATAATATGAGATTATATGGGTTGACAAAAGATAAAAATAACTTCATCCATCCATTGTTAATGTATATTAATCTACATTTATTCATTTATCATTCTAGGCATGAGCTTAAATACTTGATATTAGATTTTCCCATTTCTAGACTTACCCCCTCCCCATTCCTTCCATATTCCTAAAATTTCACCATCAAACCTCCATCTCTCTATACATTTGCCTCTATTATACAAAACTTTCAAGCAGTTGAAATTTTTTCATTACAGACCTCCCTTTGTATATATACACATTTTCAAAATTAACCTAAACTAATCCAAATCACTAAACCTTTTCATGAATAATTGTTCAATCCTTCTAAAAGCCGATTTGAATACCAATTACATGTCTTAGAATTCTTATTTTGCGGTTAATTAGGTGTATCTTCGACCAGATCCACTATTCTAGTTCATATCTGGATTGAGATTCTATAACGTTAAATCTGAATATCCGGATCAGATTAATATTTTTGCATAAGTTTTGGTGGAAAAAGTGTACATATATCTAAGAGTTATGTGACCTAATTGGCATGGGTAACCCGGATTCAACGCTACATATTGTCCGACCCAAAATCGACCCGAATCAAGATGTTAGACAATCAAATATGTTTTGACCCAACACGACATCAACCCGAACGACATAAACACGAACATAAATTGGCCCGAGTTCGAACCCGATTGACCCTCCTTAATTGACATTGGTACCCAATACACCAACTAATGACTTTTTCAAGAGGATCTTTGATTAGGATTGAACTTACCTCTTCTCTTGATGCCTCCACGTCATCGTAAGTGTTATATATGTCATCTCCTGTAGCTGGTCCTTTGAGCATTGAAGGGAGATCATACTGCACATGCTCTTCTCCTAGGTTAAAAGAGAGTATTCCATTCTTGACATCCACAACGCAGCCCGAAGTTGCAAGAAAGGGGCGTCCAAGTATGATTGGAACGGGATGATATGGAGGAATGTCAAGAACAACAAAATCTATGGGAATGTAAAATTTACCTAGCAAGACGGGTATATCTTCTAGAATTCCCACGGGGTGTGTGATGGACCTATCCGCCATATAGAGAGTCATCTTGACGGGTTGTGGTGGTCCAAGTCCATATCTTTCACATAAGGCAAGTGGTATGATACTAACACTTGCTCCAAGGTCACATAATGCTTCGTATGTGACTTTCCCGATGCCGATAGGTGCACAGAAAGATCCAGATCTCTCAATTTCTTCGGCATTTCCTCCTTCATCTTTTGGATAAGATCGGAAGACCTCGTAGTCATCCTTACTTCTCCAATGTCTTCTAGTTTCTTTTTGTTGGAAAGAATTTCCTTCAAGAATTTTCCATATGCCGGTATTCCTACAATGACATTCATAAAAGGGATATTAATATGTAATTTGCTCATAAGATCGACGAACCTACCGAATTGTTTGTCAATCATTTCTCTAGCACGAGATTTCGGAAAAGGTAGCGGTGGTTTGTATGCTTGCGGTGGAACATAGACCGGTGCCTTCTCTTTAGGTTCCTCCTCTTCAACCATTGGTTGCTTTCCTTTATCCATGCTCTTTGGTTGTGGGTCGTTAGTGGTGACTCCGCTTCTTGTGGTGATGGCATTCACTTGGCCTTTAGGGTTGTTCTCCGTCTTTCCGGGAAGCTTCCCTGGATCCCTTGGAACTTCTCCGGCGTTGTTGAACATTTGGCTTTCTAGGGCTTTTTGTGCCTTAGTAACGGAGATGATTGTACTTTTCATTCCGCTCATTTTTCCAGCTAATGCTTCAATCATTCCTTCAAGTCGATCTTTGGGTGCTGAACTCGAAGATGGTTTTTGGCTCTTTAAAGGAGTAGAAGTAGAAGAGGAGGGGGGGTTTAGAGCTTTTTCAACATGTGACTAAGGATTTTAGGCATTGTCTTGGTTGGATCTCCAATGATTATTGCGATTCCGGTTATTGTTGTAATTGTTGTTGTTGTTATTCCTATTTCCTTGCTGATTTCCTTGATTATTTCCTCTTCCGGCATAGCTAGAATTCTGTTTTGATGCTTGCGTTTGATTCTTCAAAAGGTCCTTCAAAGCTTTAATCTCGTTGTTGAGAGCGTCATCGACTCTCATATCCACGAATTTGCCAACTGAAAGGGATTGGAGTTTGAACATGGTCTCTCCATCCAAACCCTTGAAAGAAATTTCCAACAGCTCCAATTTTGGAATGTCATGATGGGGGCAATCCAAGAGAAGGTCATTGAATCTTTCCCATGACTTGTATAGGCTTTCGTTGTCCTTCATTACAAAAGCATTGATTTTGCCTCTCATTTCCGCCGTTTTTGATGGCGGGAAGAATTTGGTGAGGAATTCCGAAGTCATTTCCTCCCAAGTGTTCACCCTTCCGGTGGGTAGTGAATTATACCAAGCAAGTGCCCTGTCCTTCAAAGAAAAACTAAACGGTCGCAATTTATAGTTGTTAGTGGTTTCTCCTACAGGCTTCATGTTTTCCATCAGAATTTCATAATTCTGCAAGTGCTGATGTGGAGACTCCCTCTCCAATCCTCCAAACTGGCTTTGGCGGATTATAGTAATAGCTTGTGGTATAAATCCAATATTTTGCTCCATTGAATCGATTAACACACCGGTCGGCATGTTTGTTGAACGGAATCCATTCTTTCACCCAACGTTTGCGGTACTCCAATTAGTGGATTTTCTATCCTAATTCTTGGAAGAGGTGCAACCGGTGGTACAATAAGGGGTGTTGGTGTATTTCCTGCAGCTCTAGCATTCCCTTCAATTTGCTCCTTTAGTAACCGAATGGATTCTCTCATCTCGGCCCTTTCGGCGTGATGCTGATCCTCTTTAGCTATTCCTTCATTCCTCAGTCTAACGAGAGCTTCATCTCGTTCCCTTACTCGATCAAGACCTTCATCTAATTTAGCTCTAAGATTAACTTCTCCTTCGTTATTTGCAGCAACCATTCTTTTTGCTTCTTTCAACCTCCTTCTGTAGGTCTTTTCGGGTTCGAAATCGTAGGGTACGATTTATTTTCTCGATCGAGTTTTTCTCATAAACCTACAACAAGATTCTGCAAGAACATTTCAAGAAAGGCGATCAGTAGCAAAAGCAAGGAGTTTACAAGTTAGATAACCGAAACCAAATTTGGTCTAAGCCAAATCCCCGGCAACGGCGCCAAAAACTTGTTCGCTCCGAAAGGTGTGTGTAAGCTTTAATATTTATACCAAGAATAATTACAATAAAGCGAACCCGCAGTGTATAAATCGATTGTAATAAAAGCAAGAATTTCAAGGTCGAACACAAGGATTTGGTGAAATCAAAACCGAAATAAGAAATCTAACAAGGAAAGATGCAACTTCCAACAATAATATTATTCAAATCTCCAAGACACCAAATTTATATCGAACTAGAAGGAAGACGGGCAACAAGTTGTGCCGCCAATCCTTTTTGAATAGCGAATCCGGTCCTCCTAAAAACAACATCAGAAGACCTAGGAAACATAACGTTTCCATGCAAAACCCGTTGCACCCTCTTGAGAATTTCAATAGCATCGAGCGCAAGGAAACCAAAGGTGTCAAAAGGGAACGGAAGAAACACATGTTGATTTTCAATACAAGCTTTCTCATGTTTGGTCACCTTAGTAGAAACCGCACTAAGCGCCGCCTTACCCACCACAAAAGGCCCACTACCCAAACAAACAAGTGGGGAAACTCCAGTCAAATCGATGCAAGCATGCTTTTCAACCGCCCATCCAAACACCAAGACATCCACCGGCCTCAAGGTGGATCCCCCCTCACGTGGGTCAGTCAAGAAGGACACAAGCGCCTCCTTCTTAACCGAGACCCCCGCTCTCCTAAACACATCACACAACAAATCACGGACCAAATCATGCCTATATTTAAAGCCCAGAAGCTCTTTACAATGAACCGCATGCTCCCCAAAAGAATATCGAATTCCCCGATAATTGGGCATAGGACAAATCTCATCAACCAGGTATGGAAGAATCATAAGGCGATACTTAAGAACCGAATGATACTCAATCGGAGATATACATTGCCCAAGCCCATCAATGGGTATGGCAAGAAGGAAATCTTGGCTATGTGTGGATTGAAGACACTTGAAAACCGCTTTTTGTCTAAGGGTCAAATCAAAAGTAACTTCCACCTCCTATACGGTCTTACCGAAAAAAGTACTCGCCAAAGCGTGTTGAGATTTAGGGGGGACGGTGTTCTTGACAGTAAAGACAAAAATATCGAAACCAGGAATAGAAGTTTGAAGATTGCCCAAAGCTCCCTAAAACTAAGAGTCCATTTCTACTACTCCATTGTCCCGCAAAATGTGGTCTTAGAGCTCCCAAGACTGGGCCCTAGAGGCAACAAAAGTAAAGGAAAACGTATCCATAGCAGAATATAAACCAAGCCCCCCAAATCGAACAGGCAAAGAAGCAAGTCTCCACTGAAGATCTCCAAAAAACGGGCCTCCACAAACCATAATATCCTCAACTGATCTACGGAGCCCACATCAAAATAAGCTGTTGCACTCTCCCAATGCTCCGGATGACAAGTCCTCAGGCCAAAATACATCTTAGCAACACCCATACAAGAACGAAGCAGAAGAAGCTCACTATGAAGATCCCCTCAACTGTGGAAGAAGATGCATCAACTCAACCGCCTTAACAACTCGCTTCATGACAAGCTCTCTAACAAACTCCTCATCTCTACTCATTGCCCCACCTAACGACTTAACACCCAACGCCGACCTTGCAATGTCATGTGGAAATAGTTCATCTCTAACTTTCGACCCATCGCGTGAAGGTCAAAAGAGCTCAGTTTCGCGAACATTCAACATGAGGCCTAAACCCGGACCAAACTCACTAATGATATCAAGAGCTCTAACCAACTCCTCAGACCGACCAATAATGGTTCCATCGTCAAGATACCAAGCATGTAGAATAGGCTTGAAATTGTCTCTGATCCTATGCAGAAGCGGGTGCAAGAAATGAGAGAAGAGGAGGGGGCCCAAAAGGTCTCCTTGTTGCACACCAGTAGCCGACCAGTTAAATCTATCTCCAATGTACAACCGGGCGGCCTGACCATACAAGAAATCAACCCATAAGAAGATAGACGGGCATCTCCATACTGGAGATCTCCCAAATATCCTCTCATATCCTTACACACACCCTTCATAGCAACTTTAGACACCAACCGTCTCCATATAGTACCAACTGCAATGGGTCGAATCCCATTGTCAGACTTCAGTAGCGGCGTAAGAGGAGCCGAAGCCACAAACTCGGCCAAACTCAGGGGACACCTGCCTCCCAACCACAAATTAACCACTGAGGTGGTCGCTCTCAAAAGACCCGCGACAACAGAAGAACCCTCACCACACATAGCGTCTAAGATGTGTTGTGCCCTCAAGCTATCTCTACCGCAAGAAGTACCTTTAGGAAAGGACTTGATGCATTTAAATACCAAATCAATGTCAACAACGAGGGGTGGTTCATGAAAGGTAGTGCAAGACTTAGAAGGCGGAGGTTTGTGGGGATGTTTAGCCTCTAACACCTTCAAAGTCTCCTCATTGTAAGAAGCAACACCAGAAGAACACAAAACATTAATAACGGCCGTAAAATGCCCATCCAAAACCTTGCAGAGACATTTCTTGATGTTAGAATTTCTCTCTAAACCATCTCTATCGCCTGAGCCACCATCAACCATCTCAAAAGGCCTATGCTTCGAAGGGTCTAACAAGGCCTCCACTAGAGTCGAAACACCCTCAGCCTCTCCCCCAATAGACAAGAGTGAATTTGGTATATAGCTCTAGTTCACTAAATTTGATTAGTATGTGTGAACTTTAATAATTTTGTTAGTAAATGACCTTTTTCAAATTTTATAGACAAACTTACCCTTATACAAGAATCTACAATATTCTTAATTGATTATTGGTTTTTGATTGACCACAATGATTATTGCCTTATAATTACCCCATATTCTCTAATTGAAGAAGGTATATATTGAATGAGTTACCAATTTTAATCAGCTGAATCAATTAGCAATTATAAAATTAAATGTTGATTTTATAGACTGAAATCTACTGTCTTCTTCTACAATTCTGAATAGTCGATGTTCAGTTTCTCGATCAAAAGGTATGTTGCATACTCTGTGATATCTACAAATGAATTTGAATGAAGGTAATTCTTGTACTATGCCTATACTAAATGGTAATTGTTGTATTTGTTTCTTCCAAATTTGATAGATCTATACTGTAGTCTGTACGAGTCTACTTTCTGAAAATTTTTGATCTTCTTGTAAATGGCTTGTAATAGTCTGTTAGTTCCATGTAAGTCTTGTAATTTGCCTGCAACTAAATAGGAATTATTGTATTTCTTTTGCCCAAATTTGAAAGATCCATACTGCATAGTCCACGAGTATAGTTTCTGTAAATTTTTGAGAATCTTGTAAATTAAAGTCTCTTGGACTGGCTTATTTTCATGTAACATGGTAGATTTATCAATACAGAAATCATGTCTCTTGCTTTTGTATATTAAAGTCTCTTGGACTGGCTTATTTTCATGTAACATGGTAGAATTATCAATTCTTGTAAAAAGTTCTTGTACGATCTGATATTCCTATTACTGGATTGATGACGGTAACTGTTCTTGTAAAGCATGTATCATTATATTACTTGTAGGTAACGTCTGAGATTCTTATATATGGCTTGTACATGCTTGCACTCTTCATGGTGGTATCTTGTACACTGCTCTCTAGAAATTTCACAAGGGTTTCTTTCAAGTTTTACAAAAATGGTGATATCTTGTACACTCCTCTCTAGAAAGAAATCCGAAGCAACGATTCAACTACTCAAGCAAAGAAGGAAAAAGAAGGAAGAGAAGTTGATGCTTCAACTTCTTTACTAGAATGACGTTCAACAGTGTTGTGAATAAGATATTAAGTAAATGATTCTATTTATTATTTACCTTCTTAAATTAGGATTATTGTATAATCAATTAGTATATTCTCTTGTAACTAATTGGGGTAAAAGTGAGATATATTAGTAGGGGCAAACCAAGTAATAGAGAATAAAAGATGTTATTTTGTTAATAAATTATAAGCCTATGTTAGTTAGTTAATGAATTTTATGATGGGGGGCATTTCATCCAATTTTCTCAATAGACAAAGCTTGCAAATTAGGGTGATGTTGTATCGAATTTCTACTTCCCGATCTTCTGTCTTGCTTGCTCATAGGCCTGAACACCTGCAAAGTGCACCGAGGAAGTAAAAACAACATAATCCAAGCAACTACACACCCGGTCTTAGCTATCACCTTCAAGAGAGCACTCAATAATGCTTGAGAGAACCTAAGACGACAACTATGAGGGATGCTTTTCACGGTAGAAATAGGAACTCGCATAACCCTCTCCCACAGATCTGCATAAAAAACCATACTCGCATCGTCCGCCCCAACTTGATCTCCAGCAACTTGCTTTGAAATACCCACAACCGGCCTCGAGATACCCACAATGTATCCACCCTCATCACCAAAAGAAGAAACAGAGTCATCTGGGTGACGAAATTCACGACTCAGAGCATGAAGACTCATACACCGGCAACACAACCACATCCCGAGAGCAACCAACACCTCCACAAGCGCCGTAAAAACATCAAGATCACACTCAAGTAAGCCCCGAACCTTATTCTTGTGTTCAACCGCAAAGAGATGTTGCCTTTTCAAATGACTTAGTAGGCAAGAAAAACCTCTACTTCCCTCCTACCATCACCACACCCATGAAATGATCTAAGGGGACAATGAAGGAAACCATTGCCCTCCGACATCATAGAAAAATTCAGCTCAACAAAGAAAATTTTCTTTGGGACATAACAACAAACACTTGGTGGGCATGTTCTCAATATCCCAAAATCCAGAAAATCTCCCTCAGTAATTATTTTAAAATAATTAGCAGTCCAAATGGTGTACGTCAGCAGATCGCTCTTTAACTCCCAAATCAACTCCTCCAACCAAAAGCCTCCTGCGTTTCGTTCCTCTCTCTGCAACTAATCGCCACCGTACCCGCAACCCTCCGCCTCTGTCTCCTCTTCTTGCTCTTTAACTGAGATCTTCGCTACTGGCATCCTATTCATCTCTCACTCTTAGAAATTGAAACAGATGTCCTTCTTCTTCGGACTCGTCATCGGAATCGTCGCCAGGATCGCTGCGATCGTTTTCTTTGTTCGCTTTGGGATCTCGGATTCTAAGGATCAAGAAAAAACTTGATTTTGTGTAAAGATTTGGGAAAACTGATTTTTAAGGATCAAGGAATCCGATTATGGTTTTCGATTCAAGACTTCTAAATATTATATGGACATAGATGGGGTTGCTAAGGCATGTGTTCGAAAGTGGTATGATGTACGGTGAAGTCTCCACCACCCATGTCCAAACCCAAAGGCTCTAAATAAAGGATGTTGAGTCTCGATAAGATAGAAGATCTAAGGGAAGGATAGTATTCTCAAAACCAAATACAAACCCAAGGGAATCAAATCTAACTCACAAAGGTAAGGGTTATGACACGCTCAACCTTAATAGAGGGGTTTGAATCCTCTATTACCTAGAACTAGTAATCGTTGGCAACCATGGACAGGAATCACTGGGTAAGTCTCTTCCCACACTCGGATATAGGTTAGAAAGGTTCAACAAGGTTAGGGTTTAAGCAATATTTAACCAAGGATAAAGGATAAGGTAAGATAGGTACGAAAATCGGGCTGTTCATCAAAGGAGATCGTTTGATCTAGACCAAGAACAATCTGATTTTTGCCTTCTGCGATGGTTAAACTCAACTCTCAGGGTCCAATATGTTTATGGAGATCATTCTATCATCATCTCAACCACAATCTTCAATCAATCACCTTGGAATCAAAAGGGTTTTAGCCAAGAAAACACATAATCAAAACCAAAAGAGATATTAAATCAAGGGAGCGAAGAATGATGAAAAAACTTGAATCTTTGAATTACAAACCAAACCAAAAGCGTAAGAACAACGTTTCAATCTTTCAAAACTCAAATAAAACTCAATAACAAACACCAATTCTCAAGCACAAGGACAAAATATAGAATCAAACTCACAAAACCTTCAAGAACTATATTCTTGAACTAGAACTTCCGAATTTCCTCCGATCTTCTTCCTTGAATGCTTCCTTCGCTGCTCTCGATCCTATGACTCAATAGTCTTGGATGGAATTGGATGATTCTGAAGGCATGGGACGTCCTCCTTTTATAGGTTATGAGGCGTAATCTTTTGGTTACACTCTTATAATCAATCGGATTTCATAAGATAAAAATCGATTCATCTACAAGGGAGATCGACAGATTTTTATAAATAATCATCCGATTTTTCTTCTAGATCGTGTGATATCTTTTAGTTGCAACTTCTATCTTCTCATGAGATCTTTTCCATATCTTTTTGCTTCTCTCCAAATCTTCTATGATATTTTGCTCATATCTTCGCGCCACCTCGCCACTTTTCGTGCCACCTCACCACTTTTCCTACATTTTCACAAATAAAATAGGGTAGACTTCTATTCTCGATAATTATATAAAAATGAACTAAAAGTCATACAATTTTCATTAATTAAATGTGAAACTGAGGTGATAAACCCATAATATGCATGAATATGATGGTATATAATTCATGTCGTCAAAATACCCCATACTTGCCTCTTGCTTGTTCCCAAACACGGTCCAGTTTAGAATTTAAGATGATATGGATTATATAATGCTAAGGATGAAAACAAACATGAAATTCTTTTTGTGGTGTGCTTCTTTATGGCGGATCACTCTCATTATGATGTAATAAGGCATTGAAAGATAATGTCTGAAGAGATATAGTTTATGACATGAAAGGGCATTTATACTTTATCTAAACACTATACATGAAAAGCATGGTAAAGAATATAGCGATAATCATAAGTAAACAAATCTAAACCATATAAGTCTTAAACACGTGCATAAAAGTCTTAAGGACTTTCAAATGATAAACGCCCAAGAAACGTGTCAAAGGTGTGGAAGATATAAAGGATATGTGGAGGTAAATTCCGGGAATAAGGAATAAAACTTCACCATTTTTGAACTCTTTCGCAACCACCGAACATAGAACTTTATTTTTCATTTACAACATTTACTTTTTTCACTTTTTGAGAAATGGACAGAGGTGCACAATAACCGAAGCCTAGGAAATCAGCGATTCTCAATTTTTCGAGATGCCTCAAACCGTGATGCACATACCATGACTCGTTAGGACTATCGTTCAATCCGACTTTGACAAGACACAAACACCCGGCTATGTGAATGATGTCGAGTTACTCATCATCATGATTGACGTCCCCAACCCTATTTTCTATAATTTTACACATTTCACTTTTGTAACAACTTCACAACGCATCACACTTCACACTAGCATGCTTCCTAATTCCCGGAAAAGGTAAAGGGAGGCAATAATACATATGAGGTGCTAAATGTGGATAGGAAGAAGAAGAAAATAATGAAGCGCCTTAGTCATTCCGTCATGATGTATAAGAACTTATTTTTTGGTTTCGATTATTATTCCTTAATCCTATCAAAACATCAATTAGCATACAAATTAAACATATTGTTCAAGTAAAGGATGAATGTCCATAAATGTCATAGCTAAACCTCAACATACAAGACTTTCTTTGCCATATTTACAACATATTTGTCATCATTGAGGTCATATCCGTTTTTAGAAACACAAATTTTTTTGAAATTAGTTGATTTTTTTGGATTTTTGATAATGGATGAAAATATAATGCAAATGTCCGAAAATGAAACGTGTGACAAGAGTTATTACAAACCCGGAATCTGAAAGTGCAAATGCAATGAAAGTAGACGTGTGACAAGATGATAAAGGATTGTAAGTATCCCCACCCCATACTTAAATCTCACATTGTCCCCAATGTGAAAACTCAAGTATAAAAATGGAGAAAAATACTTACAATGTAAAAGGTGAGTCTCTCAGTCCTGCTGTGGTGGTAGATGTGGTGAATATACTGGAGCGGATGGATCATAGAAATGCCCGAAAGTGTGATAGTAGAGGTCGCTCCATTGGCCGTCATAGGATGAGTGACGGTCTCGTACCTCGGTCCGGAACTCCTGGAACTCTCTAGTCAATGCGTCCTTCCGGGTGCCAAAACTGGAGTCATCGGTATGTGGTTGGGCTCGACGTCGGCGTGAGAATGACCGGCAAGGTGGTCTAGGTGGTATCTCTTGTGGAGGCTGGAAGAATGGATCAGCCCCTTCCATGCGCTCGTCCTCCATGGCCTCATCATCTACTGGCCTAGTCGGTCCTCCCTCCTGGTCAGTGTCTAGAACCTCGGTGTCCCCTCCGTCTCCTCCTAACTCGAGCATTCCTCCATCTGAGGCATGTGTGTCGGTGGGATACTCCTCAGTGTCTTCTCCTGCATCCTCAACATCTCCGCCCTCGTCCTCATTGAACTCCTCATCACTGAAATGCTCGAACCATTCCTTCTAGTAGGAGACATTCTTGAATGTGTAGCGTGACTTCCAAAGGATCTCCTTGGGATGTCTATCCCAAGGCATGGCTACATGCGGCTCTCCTCGTCCTCTCGGAACAATGACTCCTCTGGACACCAATCTCTGAATCCCTAAGGGTTGTGCCTCTGCAGCAAGAGTACACGTCGAAATGTCCACTCCTAATGCCTTTGCCACGTAAGTGACAAGTCCTCCAACACAAATGTGGCCGCCGGATTTATTGGCAATCTTTGCCAAGTAGTCCGACAAGATAGCAGCATAGTCCGGAACCGTCCCCTCAGTCATACAATAAAGGATGAAGAGCTAATTAGCTTGTACCTTTTGCGGAGTCTCTGTCCTTGCAAACATAGACTCGTTCAAAATCCGGTGCGCAATCTTGAAGGTAAGATTGTACATGCTCTTCTCCTTTGAATTACCGGGCCTCCATTTGTCTCCTTCATATTTCCCAATAGAGATAGTCTCCCAAAATTCAACGGCATTGACTCCAGGGGGAAATGTGCCTACATGAGAAACTGGGAAGCCAAAGAAATTTCCAAACACTCCAACATCAAAGTTATAGTTCCTGTTCATTATCCTAAAGGTCACCTTTTTAATGTTTGGGTCATGGGTGAAGGAGCTAAGGAATTCATGGGTTATCTCCACATATGCATTCTCTCTTATTTGCACAAATTCAATCAGCCCGGTCTTCTCTATAATCCAGCCAAGATCTTCCCTAATATGCAGAACATTAAGTTCATCCAACTCTTTGTAGCGAGGTGCTATGATGGAGCAAACTAAGAGACGCTCGTATCAGCGTTTAAATTTTTCTTGGATGGTAGGGAGTCTAGGAGGGGGTTGCTGAGGTGTTGGGGAAGGTTGGGATGAGGATCCTCCGCGAGAAAACAAGTTTCTGGCTGATCTACGAACCTTATCCATCAAAACAGAGCAAAAATCGGGATGTTCTTAAGATAAATCGGACGATTTTCTTGGAGATTGACTCGAATTTTCCTTGTTTCGATCAAACGTTCGATTCTGCAACGGTTTGTTCAAACATGCAACACCAAATAACTCCAACAAAAGTTTCTAAACTTTCTAACTCAGCAAAATCAACAAACAAACTCTTCAAAAGACCGGATCTAAGGAATTGAAAATTTTAGGGTTTGTGAAACTCAAAACCTGAAATCCGAGCGATTCGTCGATTTGCCAAGCTGAGAACTGCTCCAACCTTCTTTTTCTCGTTGAGGGCTGCGGTTTTGGCTCAAGAATGAGCTAAAACGCTTAAGGAATGAATTTCATTGATAACATAGAAATTTGGTGGACTGATGATAGGATTAAAAGAAGATAGGATACACAAAAGTTGTAGTTGCAATTGTAGTAGCAGGGTACAATCTAAATTGGTGGACTAATGACGGGTTTAACAAAAGAATCCAGGGGCTAGCAACCAGACGCCGGACCCATTGTCGCCGCCGAAGCTAGTCGGAGAAGCCCCGCCCCGTCGTCGCCTCGCCCTGGTCTCCACCCCTGCGTTGTCCTCCCGCCTCCTCGAGCAATCAGAACCCCAACAGGCCGAACGCTGCTTCTCCTTCCCCGCTCTCGGTTCTCTTCTGCCGCGAGGGGAGACGACCGTAAATTGCTAGTTTTTTTTTCTTTACGGTTTCGTGTATACTTTTTAAATATTTTGCAAAAACATTTTATAAAAAAATTTGCACGTAAATTGCTAGTTTACCAAAGATAAAGAAAAAACCCGCACGATTACAATAGTGTTAGTATGTGTCGAGTCGAACAGAAGAGGTATATCCTTAATTTTGAGAACACCCCGGATTACATCGGTTTGAATGGCGTTCCGAATCCCATGATAAAATTGCGCTAGATCCAAGTCTCGTAATTTCTTTAGAAATTTGGCAAACCGCTTCTGTGTTGCACTTTCGAGTTTTGGAGAAGATGTTTTGTCTTTTGTTTTGGTCGTGTGTTCGAATTAGAAGACGTGACCCCATTTTTATAGGCGAGCTCAAAAGACAAAGGAGAGCAACACTTTTAATGTGAGATTTGTAACTCCAAATATTCCATTAAATCAAAATTTTTGAGTAAAATCCGAATTTAAAATTTCGATTTTTTGCTTGTTTGACTTTTGAAATCATTACAAGCTTGTGCCCGACTTTCTTAACTTTGTGTAGTCCATTACTAGATTGAGCCAAAAAATTATAGCCTTGAGTGGCCACCCAACTCCATCAGTCCAACCGTTCTCGTCATGACCTAGATAGCCTAAGCCTCACCTCGGCTCGCTTGTGGTCGGTTAGCTACACCCACTTCCATTGAAAAAGGTAGTGACCCAAAGGTCACGGCCTTTAAGCGTTTTTCCTCCTTATATACCATAAGGATTCTACTCTTTTTTTCCCAAGTTTTTTCCCCTTTTTTCCCAAGTTTTGTGTTTCGTACACGTAACTTCGGACGTCATTGTTTCAACGGAATCCAATTTTAACAAATAAGTATACCACTAATTGGTGCTTACGGAGATGGAGTCAATGCTTCCATTTTTCGGTGTTGACGGTGGCGGGAGCCCACCTGAAATTTGCCCGAAAAAAACCCAACGCACTAAAATTTTAAAATATTGTTCCAATAAAGGTACCAATAACACAATTCAAAAACTTAATCTTCTTCTAGGTTGACTCATACATGCTCTGATATCATACTAAATCGTATATCGTGATTGAGTTGCGTTCAAAGTAAACAAGAAGGAAAAGTTTCTTTTCTTTTTTTTTTTTTTTCATTTTCTCACAAAAAATTTACAATAGAATGAATTATAAGTTCACATTTATATACATGACCAACTAATACACGTGTCCTGCTACTAACTTATCACTTCCGCTTAATAATTATATTTCTCTATAATATCCAACAATTATGACAATGTGGAGTAGGATTGTTCAACAAAAATCCAATCCATTGACTTGGTTTGAAAATCTGACCATCCGATCCGAAAAAATCTGACTTTTAACTGACCTGACAAATGAGTGTATGTATCCGTTGGAAATTTTCGGATCTACAGATCGGATTCGAAATGTATTTTATAACCCGAATATTTGATATTCGGTAATATATAAAATATATTTGCAAAAATTATAATTGTGTTCGATAGTTGAGTTAGTTATTTAAATTTTAGTAGATGAGTATTAGGTTTGGATTTCGAACCCTCTAAACAACCAAATATTTTTACATTTTTTCAATTAAAATTAGGGGTAAGAGTCACAATCGCCTAAATTTGAGGGAATATTTACCATGGAATATAGGATTTTATCAACTTCTCTAGAATAAGTATAGGGAAATTAGTTTCGATTTAATATAAATACCAAATTCTCACATCACTTTACCCCATCAATTAAAACCATTTCCCTTTCTTCTTCGTTCTTCTCCGTTTGGAACACCAGTAGCCAGAAGGAACCAAAGGCACGTTCCTCTCCGGCTCGTTCTCTCCCGTCAACCGAAGGTATGTTCTTCTTCCTGAATTAATTGGATCTGCTGCTGGTTTATTTTGTTGTTAATTCCTTTGATCATCTGCTCGTTTTGTTGCTCTTATTTGGATCCGATCGTTTTCGTTCTTCTTCTGATTCATTTCCTGAATAATTTGGAGCTGCTCATTTTTCTTGATGTTAATTGGATCATTTGCTGTTAACATTACAAGAACTTCACCAAATACTACTTTCTGATATAAATAATTTAGAGCTGCTCGTTTTCGTTCTTCTTCTGGTTCATCGCAAACTGCTGCTTGTTATTTTGTTATTTAGTGGCCTTTTTTGTGAATATTAAGTACAGTTACAATATTACTAATTGAACCTTCAACTCTCTCGGGACATATATAGAGTATGGCTCTTCTCCCCTCCAGATTTGTCCCATTGTCTTTTTCTTATGTTCCTCTGAATTTTACACTGCAATCGCTACTCATCACTGTCGCCCTTTCTAGTTCCAAACACTCAACAGGTAATGACTAGCTTCCTTGTTCCGACAATGGTAAGTTGCAAATCAACCTTCGTGTTGCTTATGACTCGTTTTCTTTCTGATTTCACTTAATTTAGTATAAATTTTGGTATTTGTTTCATGATTAATCTTTTGGAGATATCTAATTGGGTTGTAGTACTTACGCGTTCGGATCAAACGGATTTTCGAGATATCTAAATGGGGTGTAGTAGACACTAGTTAGGATCAAACGGATTTTCGAGATATCCAGTTGGGTTGTAGTAATTACTAGTTCGGATCGTATAATTAGCCGTATATACGACACAATCAAGTAATTCAGATCATATCTCGATTGGGGTTCTATAACTTTGAATCTGGATGTCCGGATCGGATTAATATATTTGCATAAGTTTTACTGGAAAAAGTGTATGTATCTAAGAGCTATGTGACCCAATTGGGTGATCCGGATTCAACCATACAAATAGTCCGACCCAAACGTTAAGTTCATAAACTGACACGAGTTCGAACCCGATTGACCCTCCCTAATTGACATTGGTACCCAATCCATTAAAACCTGAAGTAAACCGGCCTAAAATTTCCATATTCTTCCCTAGAAGAACGTTAAGTTCATCATCTATTTCCTGCGAGGCATAGGAGTTAGCTATTGAACCGTCGTCTGCATGTTGCCCGTACCGTCGTATCGGCAGGGGTGACATATAAACGATGGTTTCATAGCAAAGTCTTATCCTCTCCGGCGATTGGTAATGGATATGACGTTCTTTTTGGTGAAGAATAAGGAAATTCTATTAGTTGGTTGGTTGGGTGCAATACGTCGTAACACTCAAGGTGTTTTCATCCTAGCTATTATGGTCGGGTGACTTTCCCGTTGCAAGCTCAGCAAAAACGACAATACCGTCTTTGGCTTTCTCCGCACTACCATTAGGGTGGGTCACGCCTAATTCCGTTATGCTCGTCATTATGTCGTTTAACGTCGGGGAATTTCCGGTTGTATCTATCAAACACGCAGTTGGATTCATGATATTCGGGAGTAGGGTTTTTAGATTAAAATTGAAGAGATTAACTATGCGTTTGGTTATATATATAGATAATATATGAGATTATATGGGTAGACAAAAGATAAAAATAACCTCATCCATCCATTATTAATGTAGATTAATCTACATTTATTCCTTTGTCATTCTAGGCATGAACTTAAATGCTAGCTATTAGATTTCCCCATTTTTAGACTTACCCCCTCCCCATTCCTTCCATCTTCCTTCAATTCCACCCCAAACGTCCATCTCTATATATATTTGTCTCCATTATACCAAACTTTCAAGCATTTGAAATTTTTTCATATACGGATCTCCCTTTGTATATATACACATTTTCAAAATTTAACTAAACTAATCCAAATCACTAAACATTTTTGCGAGTAATTGTTCAATCCTTCTAAAAGACGATTTGAATACCAATTACATGTCTTAGAATTCTTATTTTGCGGTTAATTAGCCGTATATTCGACCAGATCCAGTATTCCGGTTCATATCTGGATTGAGATTCTATAACGTTAAATCTGCATATTCAGATTAGATTAATATCTTTGCACAAGTTTTGATGGAAAAAGTGTATATATATCTAAGAGTTATGTGACATAATATGCATGGGTAACCCGGATTCAACGCTACATATTGTCCGACCCAAAATCGATCCGAATCAAGATGTTAAACAATCAAATATGTTTTGACCCAACACGACATCAACCCGAACGACATAAACCCGAACATAAATTAGCCCGAGTTCGAACCCGATTGACCCTCCCTAATTGACATTGATACCCAATCCATTAAAAATCTGAAGTAAACCGGCCTAAAATTTTCATATTCTTCCCTACAAGAACGTTATGTTCATCATCTTTTTCCTGCGAGACATAGGGGTTTGCTATTGAACCGTCGTCTGCATGTTGCCCGTACCGTCGAATCAGCAGGGGTGACATATAAACGACGGTTTTATCGCAAACCCTTATCCTCTCCGGTGAATGGTAATGGATATGACGTTCTTTTTGGTGAAGAATAAGGAAATTCTATTAGTTGGTTGGTTGGGTACCAACGCCGTGCAATACGTCGTAACACTCAAGGTGTTTTCATCGTAGCTATTATGGTCGGATGACTTTCCCGTTGCAAGTTTAGCAAAAACGACAATACCGTCTTTGGCCTTCTCCGCACTACCATTAGGGTGAGTCACGCCTAATTCCGTTATGCTCGTCATTATGTAGTTTAATGTCGGGAAATTTCCGGTTGTAGCTATCAAACACGCAGTTGGATTCGTGATATTCGGGAGTAGGGTTTTTAGATTAAAATTGAGGAGATTAACTATGTGTTTGGTTATATATATAGATAATATATGAGATTATATGGGTTGACAAAAGATAAAAATAACCTCATCCATCCATTGTTAACGTAGATTAATCTACATTTATTCATCTATCATTCTAGGCATGAATTTAAATGCTAGCTATTAGATTTCCCCATTTTTAGACTTACCCCCTCCCCATTCCTTCCATCTTCCTTTAATTCCACCGTCAAACGTCCATCTCTATATATATTTGCCTCCATTATACCAAACTTTCAAGCATTTGAAATTTTTTCATAAACGGATCTCCCTTTGTATATATACACATTTTCAAAATTTACCTAAACTAATCCAAATCACTAAACATTTTTTGCGAGTAATTGTTCAATCCTTCTAAAAGCCGATTTGAATACCAATTACATATCTTAGAATTCTTATTTTGCGGTTAATTAGCCGTATATTCGACCAGATCCTGTATTCCGGTTTATATCTGAATTGACATTCCATAACGTTAAATCTGCATATCCGGATCAGATTAATATATTTGCACAAGTTTTGATGGAAAAAGTGTATATATATATATATATATATATATATATATATATATATATATATATATATATATATATATATATATATATATATATATATATATATATATCTAAGAGTTATGTGACCTAATTGGCATGGGTAACCCGGATTCAACGCTACATATTGTCCGACCCAAAATCGACCCGAATCAAGATGTTAAGCAATCAAATATGTTTAGACCCAACACGACATCAACCCGAACGACATAAACCCGAACATAAATTGGCCCGAGTTTGAACCCGATTGACCCTCCCTAATTGACATTGATACCCAATCCATTAAAAATCTGAAGTAAATCGGCCTAAAATTTTCATATTCTTCCCTACAAGAACGTTAAGTTCATCATCTTTTTCCTGCGAGACATAGGGGTTTGCTATTGAATTGTCGTCTGCATGTTGCCCGTACCGTCGAATCAGCAGGGGTGACATATAAACGACGGTTTTATCGCAAACCCTTATCCTCTCCGGTGAATGGCAATGGATATGACATTCTTTTTGGTGAAGAATAAGGAAATTCTATTAGTTGGTTGGTTGGGTATCATCGCCGTGCAATACGTCGTAACACTCAAGGTGTTTTCATCGTAGCTATTATGGTCGGATGACTTTCCCGTAGCAAGTTCAGCAAAAACGACAATACCGTCTTTGGCCTTCTCCGCACTACCATTAGGGTGAGTCACGCCTAATTCCGTTATGCTCGTCATTATGTCGTTTAACGTCGGAGAATTTCCGGTTGTAGCTATCAAACACGCAGTTGGATTCGTGATAACCGGGAGTAGGGTTTTTAGATTAAAATTGAGGAGATTAACTATGTGTTTGATTATATATATATAGATAATATATGAGATTATATGGGTTGACAAAAGATAAAAATAACCTCATCCATCCATCGTTAACGTAGATTAATCTACATTTATTCATCTATCATTCTAGGCATGAATTTAAATGCTAGCTATTAGATTTCCCCATTTTTAGGCTTACCCCCTCCCCATTCCTTCCATCTTCCTTTAATTCCCCCGTCAAACGTCCATCTCTATATATATTTGCCTCCATTACACCAAACTTTCAAGCATTTGAAATTTTTTCATATACGGATCTCCCTTTGTATATATATACATTTTCAAAATTTACCTAAACTAATCTAAATCACTAAATATTTTTGCGAGTAATTGTTCAATCCTTCTAAAAGCCGATTTTAATACCAATTACATGTCTTAGAATTCTTATTTTGCGGTTAATTTGCCGTATATTCGACCAGATCCAGTGTTCCGGTTCATATCTGTATTGAGATTCTATAATGTTAAATATGCATATCCGGATCACATTAATATATTTGCACAAGTTTTGATGGAAAAAGTGTATATATATCTAAGAGTTATGTGACCTAATTGGCATGGGAACCCGGATTCAACGTTACATATTGTTTGACCCAAAATCGACCCAAATCAAGATGTTAAGCAATCAAATATGTTTTGACCCAACACGACATCAACCCGAACGACATAAACCCGAACATAAATTGGCCCGAGTTCGAACCCGATTGACCCTCCCTAATTGACATTGGTACCCAATCCATTAAAAATCTGAAGTAAACCGGCCTAAAATTTCTATATTCTCCCCCAGAAGAACGTTAAGTTCATCATCTTTTTCCTGCGAGACATAGGGGTTTGCTATTGAACCGTCGTTTTCATGTTGCCCGTACCGTCGAATTGGCAGGGGTGATATATAAACGATGGTTTCATCGCAAACCCTTATCCTCTCCGGCGAATGATATTGGATATGACGTTCTTTTTGGTGAAGAATAAGAAAATTCTATTAGTTGGTTGGTTGGGTACCAACGCCGTGCAATACGTCGTAACACTCAAGGTGTTTTCATCGTAGCTATTATGTTCGGGTGACTTTCCCGTTGCAAGTTCAGTAAAAACGACAATACCTTCTTTTGCATTCTCCGCACTACCATTAGGGTGGTCACGCTAAATTCCGTTATGCTCGTCATTATGTTGTTTAACGTCGGGGAATTTCCTGTTGTAGCTATCAAACACGTAGTTGGATTCGTGATATTCGGGAGTAGGGTTTTAAGATTAAAATTGAGGAGATTAACTATGTGTTTGGTTGTATATATAGATAATATATGAGATTATATGGGTTGACAAAAGATAAAAATAACCTCATTATTAATGTAGATTAATGTACATTTATTCATCTATCATTCTAGGCATGAACTTAAATGCTAGCTATTAGATTTCCCCGTTTTTAGACTTACCCCCTCCCCATTCCTTCCATCTTCCTTCAATTCCACCACCCATCCCCTCCGTTTATCCAAAATCCTCCTTGCTCCTCAAATTGTTAAAAACCTTGTTTCCGTCCGTCGTTTCACCATCAACAACCAAGCTAGTGTTGAATTTGACCCTTTTTGTTTTTCTGTGAAGGACTTACAATCGGGAACAACCCGTCTAAGATGCAATAGCTCCGGAGATCTTTATCCAGTTACCACTACTTCTACGTCCATTCATGCTCTCTCAGCTCAGTCCTCGAGTCTCTGGCATGCTCGTCTGGGTCATCCTTGCACACCAGTTCTAGATAGTCTTAGGAAGTCTTCTTTTCTGAATATTAATAAGGAGCGTTCTCCAACGCTTTGTCATGTTTGTCAACTATGGAAACATCATAGGCTCCCGTTTGAACTGTTTGTTACTACTACAGTTGCACCTTTTGATATCATACATAGTGATCTTTGGACTTCCCCGGTCTCTAGTCGGAAAGTTTACAAATATTATCTATTGGTTCTTGATGATTATTCACACTTTTTTTGAGTTTTCCTCATCAAATTCAAATCTCAAGTTTTTGATCTTTTTGTGCAATTTCATCATTTTATCAAGACTCAATTCAACGTACCTATCAAAAATTTTCAATGTGACATGGGCCGCTAGTTTAACAATCATCAATTTCACTCGTTCTTCGCCCTTCATGGCATACATTTTCGATTTTCTTGCCCCCACACTTCCTCCCAAAATGGCAAAGCCGAACGTGTCATTCGCACCATCAACAACATGATGCGTTCCATTCTTTTTCACGCCTCACTACCCGTCTCTTTGTGGTCACATGCCTTAGACATGTCTTGTTACCTTCTTAACATTTTTCCCTCCACCACAATCCAAAATCAAACCCCCACCCAAGTGTTATACGGTTCCCAACCATCTTACACTCACCTCCGTGTTTTTCGGTGCCTTTGCTACCCTAATCAAAACGCTACCATTTCTCTCAAATTCAATCCCCGTTCCACACCTTGTGTGTTTCTCGGATATCCTAAACATCATCGAGTTTTTAAATGTTTAGAATTGGGCACAAATAAAATTATCATCTCTAGGCATGTCACTTTTGATGAGTTTATTTTTCCGTTCTCAAAATCCGTCCCCATATCTTCATCCCCTTCGGTACTAGATTTGGACCCCGGAATTTCCCCATACATTTCAGCTCAACAAATGGCACAGTTTTACCAGGCCCAGCCGCCAGCTCCTGCCGTAGCCCATGCAGATGCTCCCGCCCAGGCCTATCCTTCTGCTCCAGCGTTGGGCCAGCCCATCCCACCTCCTGCTGCGCTACCCAGTAGCCCGCCCCCGTCCTCCTCTTCTGTGATACCTAGTATCCCTTAACCCGGCCCACCTACCCCCCGCTCTTCTTCCTCTCCCTCTGGCCCACTTCCGGACAACCCACCAAGCCCACCATCGCCTGTTGCAGGATGTCCCCGTAGCCCAGTAATACCAGCCAATCCCATACCCTCTAATGAACATTCCCACGTTCTACCCAATTCCAATATAAATCGGCCCACTACCCGGTCCTTTAGCGGAATTTTCAAACCACGTACCATTTTCGATCTCAATACAGTAACTTCACCCGCCCTATCCCCTATACCCACATCCCATAAGTCGGCTCTCCAAGTTCCGCAACGGTCCACAACCATGACCGACAAATATCGAGCCCTTATACGGAATGATACTTGGGTTCTTGTTCCTCGTCCTCCCCGGACTAACATTGTGAGGTGTATGTGGATATTTCGCCATAAGCTACGGTCGGATGGTTCCCTTGAACGTTATAAAGCCCGTCTTGTTGCTAACGGTTGTTCCCAGCAAATTGGCATAGACTATGATGAAACTTTTAGTCCGGTTGTCAAACCGGCCACTGTTACGCTAAGAACGTGTCACGCAAAAAGCCTTAAATTTATACTCGTTATATTTCTCCTAACTTCTAGCGAACCCGCAGTGTATGGGACGTTTTGTAGTAGGGATAGTATTCCGAGGTCGAACACAAAGACTGAGGTGAGATTGAATCGATTAGTGACAGAGGATAGTGTTGATCTAGGCTAAGAAAAGAGAAAGAAACAAATAAATGAAAATCTCAATATTTTTGGGTTTGGTTTTGTGTGGTGATCAATCAAGAATCACAACGATATAAGAATGCAAAACAAACTAACAATCTATCAAATCAACACAAACAAGCAAGATAAACACGAGATATGAGATCAAAGAGAGAAAAGCGGATTCTAGGGGTTGGAAATTCCGGTTATGGCATAGGACTCAAGCTTCTAATCAATCTTGGATAAAATATAGTATGTTGTGAAGGAATGTTTCTCAAATGGGGTCAATCACCAGGTAGGTCTCATGATCCACTAATCCCGCACCTAAGGTCCTATCACCGGGTAAGTCTCTAGGAGCCTAGGGAAGGGTTATCTACACAAACCGGATGGTATTCTAGGGATCTAACCTCTTCTTACCGGGTATGTCTCGGGAAGGCAAGTCCTAAACACCTATCCTAGCACACTCAGTCCAATAGCGGCTTGTGAGGCTCACTACTACCTAGAGTTCGTCATCTTCGGTATCTAAGAGTAAGAATCACCGGGTAGGTCTCTTCTAACACTTAGTTGCTAACACTAGGTCACCCTAGGGTAGCTTTAGCTCAACAAATACTAGGATTTCAACAATCTAACATCCTAGCACTTAGATTCATCAAAACAAGCAAGTCAGTCAAAATCACGGGTAGTTCATCAAGAACCACGGCCATGGAATGTATAGAACAACCCGTGGTTTACAACAGAGGCTAGGTTCGAGCAAACAATTCATCCAAAGGTACACCTAACTCCATTCTATCATAGTCCAAGCCATAACCATCATTTCCTTACCCTAGAATCACATCTATCTAGCCAACAACAAGCATCTCAACAATCAAACTCAACAAGCATACATTCATGGCTTCCATAGCAAGTAGATGAAGTGAAATAGAGATGAACAAGTAGAACAAAGAAAACCAAGCTGAATGTATGAATAGAAAGACTTACAACCCTTCAAAAGAAGGTTCAATCTCGTTCCTTACAAAACCGAGCAAATTGTCTTCACAAAAATCACTCAAAACTATCAAAAACTAAGAATGGTGTGTTCTTCTCTTCTTCTCCAATGGAATCCTTTCTTCTCCTCCAAGAGTAGCTCCAATCCAATCTTCCAATGAGAGAATATTGTTGTTGAGAGTGTGTGAGAGAATGGGAGTGAGGGGTCTGATCCTAACAGCCTTGCAGGACCACCTTTTATCCTCCAAATTTTGCAAAAGTCGGCCATGAAGATCGTGGGACAGCTGTCACAGCTGTCTGGGGAAAACCACGGCCCATTTCCACGCCCGTGAAAGTCCCAGTGGCCGTGGTTTTGGTGCCTCAGCTTGTTTTGGATCATCAAGCCTCAATTTGGTGCATGACATGCACCAACAAGGTCCCATGTGTCCCCCTTAGCTCCTAGCTTGCTTCTCAATGAGTCCGAAGGTGTGTCATCTCGAGGAATGATCCTCAAATGTATCAATTAAGCTCCTAAATCTCCCAAAATACCTACAAAGCATGCAAAAGTCCGTGTAGACGTCTATCTCGACAAAATACATGAATTGAGTGCAAATCGTCACGAACTAGTGCAAAGCATGCATGAATGAGCGGAAAAACTATCTAAATGAGTGTCTAAACCTAAGTCATAAATCGTGTTATCAGCCACTATCCGGACAGTTCTCAGACTTGTTGTGTCTCGCTCTTGGCCTATCCACCAACTTGACGTCATGAATGCTTTCCTCCATGGGCATCTCCATGAGACATTCCACATGTTTTAACCTCCATGGTTCGTTGATTCTACTCACCCGTCTCGTGTATGCCTTTTGAAGAAATCTCTTTGTGGCCTCAAACAGGCACCCCGGGCTTGGTATCAACGTTTTGTAGGATATTTGCTCAACATTGGTTTTATCAGAAGTAAGAGCGATTCCTCTCATTTTATATATCGGAATGGAAATCAACTTGCTTATCTATTACTTTATGTTGATGATATCATTCTCACTGCTTCATTTGATGACCTCCGCAATACTCTCACTGCCTCCCTCAATAAAGAATTTGCTATGTCCGATCTTGGTCCCCTATTATATTTTTTGTGCATTTCAGTTCAGCGTCTGCCTTCAGGTCTTTTCCTATCCTAGGACAAATACGCTCGAGAGATTATTGCCCGAGCAAAGATGACTAATTGCAAGCAAGCGGCGACTCCAGCTGAACCCACCATCAAACTCAGCGCCTCCTCTATCCCTCTTGTCATTGATCCGACCTTATATCGAAGTCTGGAAGGGGCACTGCAATACCTCACTTTCACAAGACCTGACATAAATTTTGCTTTCCATCAGATATGTTTATTTATGCATGATCCTCGGGAGTCTCACTTTGGTGCTCTCAAGTGTATCATCCGCTACATAGCTGGCACATCATCTCTAGGTATCAACATATCTCCTTCTCCGAAGTCTGATCTCATTGCATATACAGATGCCGATTGGCCAGGCTGCCTTGATACACGCCGGTTTACATAAGGTTACTGTGTTTTCTTCAATGGCACTTTAATCTTGGGTCTACAAAACGGAAATCTGTAGTTTCCCGTTCTAGTGCAGAGGCTGAATATAGAGGAGTTGCCAACGTTGTTTCTGAGTATTCTTGGCTACGCAACCTCCTGCTTGAGCTCAATTGCCCGCTCGTCAAGGCATCCGTTGTTTACACGGACAACATTTCTGCTACTTATCTTGCCAGCAACCCAGTTCAACATCAACGAACTAAGCGCATTGAGATTGGCATTCACTTCATTCGGGATAAGGTTGCCCGCGGTCACGTTCGAGTTCTTCACGGACCGTCAGCTTTTCAGTGTGCAGATATTTTTACAAAAGGCATCTAACGTCAACTATTTCTAGATTTTAGATCCAGTCTCAATGCAATGTCTCCTCCAGTTTCGACTGCGGTGGTATGATAGAATATGCAAATATTTGTAAATAAGGGTCTGTCTTTCTGACGATGGAAACCCTAAGGGGAATTTCCCAATCTCTCACACGGAGGTTTGCATCTTCAACTTGTTCACATAAGCAATGGGTATATAGCAGAACAGTCACTTGACATAGCCATCAACAGTTAAGCTGTCACGAAAATCTGTTACAAGATTTATAAATAACTTGTCAATCAAATATTTGAAGCCTTAATCAAACATGTAAATTTAAATCTATTTATGAAAAGGAGAAAAGGGAGCAATGCCTACACATATGAACATCAACACAAACCATGTATCCATCACATGAAATTGGATCAATTGACCAGACAAAATAGGAAATTTAAAATCTAAGAGCGCGTAAAAATTCAAGATATAATAGATGTGAATCAATCAAATGATAAGAGTCAACAACGAAGAAGAACCAGTTGTTCAACACTGAGACGATCAAAACTTTTACTCGATATAGTGTCTTTTCCTCGTTGAATGTCTCTTGTATTTATTCCACCTTATGCAGGGAATGAAGACCCATAGTCAGATTGAAACTAATAGTTTCGAATGCTACAAGTTAATTGTGGTGCAACCGATCTCAAAAGTTGTTGGGCACTACATCAAATTCTATAATGGAGGACAAGGATATTGCATTATCACACTCCTTGAAACCAAAATATCAAGCTCAAGTTTATTTGGTCTATGAAAAGGGGGAATAAAGAGAGCACAGGGCAGAACTACGTGTGAGTACATAGAAAACTCGATTTAATAAATAATCGGATTCAATCACAAGCTTCAAATACGTTAAAGTTCGATTTTTAAGTTTAGAACTACGTCCGATTTGATCCATACAAAAGGATACGTAGGAAACTTGACCAAATTAATCGTCGAGTTCAATCGCGGATATTAAGTTAATGATTTCTAAGTTATGATGAACCACGGTGACTTGATTCCGTCTCAAACGGATACGTAGGAAGCTCGGTATAAAGCAAGACGCTCATTGAGTTCGGTCACACCCAAAACCTCAAGATTTGTTAAAGTTGAGAACTACGTTTGACTTGATTCCGTTGAAACGGATACTTAGGAAACTCGTCGAGTTCAGACATACCCTAAACAAAAAAAAAGAAGAATATGAGAATTATACTCAACTTAGAATTTTTCATACGCAAATGATAGTCGGGTAATTTGGAAAACCCTTTAGAAGGTGGGTCCGAATGATTCCGGTGATGCGTAAAAAGTGAAGAAATACAAGTGATAATTGCGGATTTTAGACAACCCTTCATAGAAGGTGGGTTTGGATCCGACCTATGATCCATGAAAATCAAAGTCCACAAAAGTATCTCTATGAACTACGTAAGGCTTGATCCTTCTGAGAGAAGGTATGTAGGCAACCCGTCAGGTGCAGCCCAAATACTCAAGAAAAATTGAAGAGGTCATCAAGAGTGTATCAATATTGTTTTAGAACCGTGAGAATACACGAATAAGGGTCGAATTTAAATAAACATATTTCAAATGAAATGTGTTACGCAATTTTATTTTCTTGTAATATTTTTTGCCTAGTAGCATCTAGAATGTGAACATACCCTACACATCCAAAAATTCTGAAGTGTTCCACAGATGGCTTACCACAGCACCATGCTTCCTCCGAGGTCATATCCTGAACAGCCAAGGTAAGAGACCTGTTAAGGACATGATTTGCCCATTGTACAGCTTCTGGCCAGAAAGTCTTTGGGCCACCCTTTTCAATTAAAACAGCCCTTGTCATATTCATAATAGTTCGATTCTTGCGCTCAGCAACTCCATTTTGTTGAGGGTTGTAGGATGTAGTTAGTTGCTTTTTAATTCCATGTTCCTTGCAATACTTTCGGAACTCCTCAGAATTGTATTCTCCTCCTCTATCAGTTCGTAAACACTTAATATACATATTTGATTCCTTCTCCACAAGAGCTTTAAACAATTTGAAGTGAAGGAAAGTTTCTGATTTTTCAAGTACAAAGAATATCCATGTTTTTCTAGAAAAATCATCTATAAAACTGAGTAAGTACCTCTTTTTGTTGTTTGATGAAGGAGTAGTTGGACCACGTAGGTCAGAATGAATGAGCTGTAGTTTTTCAGTTAGCTAGCCACACACTCTATTTTGGGAATGGTATTCGATGTTGCTTTCCCTTCATACATGCTTCACAAGTGATCTTTGCTTGTTCAATTTCTGGGAGACTAGTAATCATCTCCCTTTTGTGCAAGGAATGCAACCCCTTGTAGCTAAGATGTTCATACCGATGATGCCACAACTGTGCTTTGTTAGAAATATCAACTTGTAAGCACCTTTCTTCCTCTCTCTTATTGACATAATCAGTCAAAACTCCACCTTGATTATAAAGTTATACAAGTGTTGATGATGGAAGACTTAAACACAAATGAAGTAGTTTGATACACTAACCAATGAATTGTTGTCTATATATTGAGTTGCTTGGTTTGGTATGGTGGTTTGAAGTATTCAAAGTGCAGGTTTTGTGTTCGCTCAAAAGTGTGTGTCACTAGTTTTAAAATTTATATCTAGAACTTAAAGCAAAGCGAACCCGCAGTGAAATTCCAGAGTCGAACTCAGGGACTTGGTGAGAATAAAATCGATTTCAATTATCTAACAAAGTGCAAAAGCTTTTGTGATTAATAAAGGAGGTAAATGATTCCAAGGATTCAAGTATCCGACTGCGGCTTTCGATTTAAGACACTTCTAAAGATCAAAGGACAGAGTTTATATTGTCAAGGTTATGTGTTTCAAAGGTAGATATCGTACGGTGAAGTTTCGAAACCTATTTGTCTAATCCAAAGGCTCTCTCTATAATGGTTGTTGAGGCTGTGATATAGAAAAGTCTAAGGATAAGAATTACACTCAAACTAACTACCCAAACCTCAGGATATGACTCTCCAAGGTAAAGATAGAAAGCACACTTTAAACCTTAAATAAAGGATGTTGAGTCTCTCTATTACCCAAATCTTGTAATCTTAATCTATTAAATGTAGAATCAATGATGAAGTCTCTTCCCACACTTAAATAGAGGTTAAAAAGGTTAAGCAAGGTTGGGATGTAGGCAAGGATTAACTTTGGTTAAAGAATAAATAAATTAAAGATTGTCAAGGGAATAAATCGACCGGATCTTGATTAAATCGTCCGATTTTCCTCAAGAACAGGGCGATTTTCCTGTATGTCGCAAAGTTAAAATCTAAACTCTCAGGGTCCAAATGGTTAAATGAGTTCAGTCTATCATCATCTAAGCCTCAATCATCAACTATTCTCCCCAGAATCACAAGGGTTTTAGCCAACCATTTTCAAAATCAAATCAAAATTGAGATTGAATGAATAAATCAAATAAGCCCGAACTTTGAATAAAAACTCAATAATCTTCAAATTTGTAAACAAATCTCAAATCAAATCGAAGTATTTCTCAAAACACTCAATAATGTGTTCACAAACCACAAGAATCGCAAAGGAAACAAAGGATCTCACACTAATGACAAAGATTGACTTCCCGGCACTTTCCCTTCAATCTCCTTCCGAGAATCTTCAATCTCTCTCAATTGTGTAAATATTCCCCGCTGCGAGGTGTTGATTTTCGTTTTTAGGGTTCCAATGTATAGTTCCTTGCTAATGGGCCGCTTGAAAAAAACACTTCTCAAGTCCACAAGTGATGGGCTTTGAGTCGTGTTAATTCTTGGGCCGAAAGCTAAGAAAATCGTGCTATCCAATTTACAAAGGAAACCGCTCGATTTTTACAGATGAAAATCGTCCGATTTATGTACAAATTAGCACGATTTTCTTCAACAGAGAATGCTCGTTTCTTGGCTTGTTTCGTTCCTCTCTTTTGTGAACCTTTTACACAACTCCTTTGCTCTTTGTGAATCTTCTAAGCCTCCTTAAGCTTCCCTAATAACCTTAGATGCTGCTTGCTCCACTTTTGCTTCCAAATCCACTGAGTTTACCTACAATTTCAACCAAAACTCGTGTAGACCTCTATTTCCGGAATATAAATGAATAAAGCCTAAAAGGTACACAAATCCTCTCTAAATGCAAGGTAAATCGAGGTAAACCTCTACAATATGCATGATTATAATGGTATATAATTCATGTTATCAAAATACCCCATACTTGCCCCTTGCTTGTCCCCAAGCAAGATTCAAACCTAGAATACAAGATGTCATGGATTATATATATAAAAACTCAAAAACCTTTTGTTTGAAAGTGCTTCTTCTTATTGGATCACCCTCAAAGTGATATTTCAAGACATAGGAAGACAAGGCATGTATCAATAATAATCACAATATGAACTAACTCTCTTTTCCTTTTCAAAGACACAAATAAAGGACATGATAAGGATGTAGAGACAATTAAAATCAAACAAATCTAAGCCATGAAGTCTTAAACATATGCATAAAAGTCTCAAGGTCTTCCAATCAAAGAAAAAGGTCTAAGAAACGTGTTAAGGGTGGAAAATCTTTTAAGGAAATGTGATGTTAATCCGGGAAAGAGGAACAACACAATACTTTCAAGAACTTAACTTCACCACACATGCTTTGCATGTAAAATTTTTGCTTTCTTTGTACTTTACTTTTTGAGAGTATGGACAGCGGTGCACAATAACCGAAGCATAGGAGATCGGCGAATCTCAATTTCCGAGATGTCTCAAACCCTTAATGCACATACCATATCCTGTTAGGACTTGTCGTTCAATCGGACTTTGGCAAGACATAAACACCCGGCCATGTGAATGGTGCCGAGTTACTCATCCTCATGTTCAACGTCCCCAAACCTATAATTTGCTAAACTTTCACTTAACACATTTATATTGGCCCTCCCACATCAAGAATGCCTTTTACAATCACCTATCCTAATTCCCAGATGGTAAAAAGGAGGTCAAATATTTCATTGAGGAGCTAGCATGAACAAGATATGGACTAGAGAAGAAGTGAATTGCCTTGGTCATCCTTATATGATGCAAAAGAACTTATAATATAGTTTCGACCATTATTTCATTCTCTTATCAAAACATCAAGATCATATAAACTATTCATGCATTCAAGTATGAAAAGCAAACTCATTCATGCTATAATTAAAATCTCAACATAACCATGTCATCTTTTTGCCTTTTCCACATCACAAATTTCATCATAGAGGTCATTTCCATCATAAGAAGTACAAATTTTTTTTTTAAAACTCATAATTTTCGAATAAAAGCATGCAAATGCGAATGTCATAGTGGAAAGCAAGTAATGCAAGAGTTATTACAAGCCAATTCATCAAGTGCAACACAAAGTACATAGAGTGCGAAAATGAAGTAAAAGAGATTGTAAGTACCCCCACCCCATACTTAACCTTCACATTGTCCCCAATGTGGAAAATCAAGCATAAGATGGAGAAAAATACTTACAATATAAAATGGAGTGGAAACTCAATCCTCGGTCGGTGGAGGTGGTGAAGGTGGATATGGATACATCGGTGCGCTAGGATCGTAGAAGTGGACAAACTGATGATAGTACATGTCCCTCATCTGGCCATCATAGGAGGAGTGTCTAGCATCCGTCTCCCGGCGGTACGCCGTGAACTGAGTGTTCAGGGCGCTGTAGTCGATGTGTAGGGCCTGAAAATCGGAGTGAAGATCCTGGTAGTCGGTGCGTAGACCCTGAAAACTAGAAACCAAGTCTCTAAAGTGTCGGGGGAGTCCATGTCCGCGTCCACGTCCTCTACCGTGGCTAGGGCGTGTGCAAAAGAATGACGGGGTGGCTGCATCTCATCCTCCGTCTCCGCGGTACCTCGACTAGTCCGGCTAGGTCCTGCACAATGAGTATCGGTATCCATGGCATCCGTGGCATGTCCACTATAAGTGTCACTCTCGAATTCTAGCATGTTCCCCTGGTATGCTCCATCCTCATGCTCCTTCTCGTCCTCAGTGTCACCTGCATCATCATCATAATAACCAAAAGGAGGAGCTACCTCGTCAAGCATGAGTACAAATGTCTCCTTCCAGTTCCTCTTGTTTCGAATGGTGTATTCGGACTTCCACACTATCTCGGACGGCTTCTTTGATGGATCCTTTGCCTACGGCATGGGCACATGAAGAGTTCCTCTACCTAGAGGAATCAAGACCTGTCTCGCTACCAATCTTTGTGAACCTAAAGGTTGGGCACTCTTAGCTAAAGTGCAATCTGAAAAATCTAACTCCAATGCCTTCGCCACATGAGTGACAAGGCCTCCAGCACATAGGTCACCCTTTGACTTGTTGGCTATCTTTCCTAGATAGTCAGCAAGCATAGAGGTGATGTCGGGAATGGTTCTACAAGTCATACAATACAGAATAAAGAGCTCATCGGCCTTGAGCTTCTGTGGAGTCTCCGTCCGTGCAAACAAGCTCTCACTAAGAATCATATGCACTACCTTAAAGGAAAGGTTGTACATACTAGTCTCCTTCGAATTCCCGGGTCTCCACTTATCACCTCCATACTCTGCCACTAAAATGGTTTCCCAAAAGGCACTAGCGCTCACTTCTCTCGCGAATATGCCTGCGGAAGAATAAGGAAAACCAAACAAATCCCCAAAATCATCAGTGGTCATGGCATGGTTTTGGTTCATGAGGCGAAAAGAGACCGTCCTCTCTCTAGGGTCATGCTCAAATGTACTTAGGAATTCTAGGGTGATCTCGGTGTAAGCATCCTTCCTAATCATGGCAAACTGACTCAGTCCCACTCTATCTTGCATCATGTCCACATCCTCTCGAACAAACAAAGAGTCTAAGTCATCTAGCACAATGTATCGAGGAGGGGTGAAGGGACGATCTAAGAGATGTTCGTATCTCTTCTTATGTTTGGAGAGGGGAGGAGAGAGTTTTGGTTTAGCTTGGGAGGGTGGTGGTGGTGGGGGTGGGGCTTTGGAGGAAGATCCCTTCTTCTTACCCGCATTTCTAGTGATTCTTTTCAAAGTCTCCATTCTGCACGAAAAAATCTCCCTATTCTAAGTAAAAATCGGACGATTTATCTAGGCTGGGTCGATTTTTCTAATTTCAACACAACTCACAATTCTATAAAGTTCTGAGCAAACTAACACCACACACAGTCTCCTAGGCAAGAATCAAAATCGAGCGAAAAACTTAGGTTTCGAATTGAAAAACCTGAATTCCGGATGAATGAGCAGTTTTCCAACCTTGTTGTTGCTAGATCCTTGTTCCTTGTCGAAAGTACTTCAGTTTAGGCTCAAGAATCGTTCAAAACGATTAAGAAACGAGGAGATGAGAGGGTAGGCGATTTTTAGCTCTTTAGGACGAATGGAAATCGGGAATGGAGAAGTGTGGAATGAAAGAATCGAGTGGTGAAGGCTTTATATAGGCCGGAGGTATTGCAAAGAAAATTGGACGATTTATTGGGTCGATTATTTGTCGGCCCGATTTTTCTTCACTTTCTCAGCTCAAGGAAGAAAATCGGACGATTTTTCCACATGGGGTCGATTTTTGGCCCGATTTTTCTCCCTGTTGCCAAAAATCGTCTTACTCTGTTCCTGAATCGTTCGATTTATTTTGTGTAGCTCGATTTCCTTCCTTCTTTTCTTTGAAGATTGCAATTTGAACTATTTTCTGTCCCTTTTCTTCATTGATTTCCCAATTTGGACCTAGTTACTGCGATTTTTGACACAAACAAATCAAGAGTGCATCGAGGAACAAACAAAAACAAGACAAAAGAAAGCAAAACAACTAAACTAAGATATTCTAAGTGAAAAGAAAATAAAAGAACTATACTACCATGGATTGCCTCCCAAGAAGCGCTTGATTTATCGTCTTTAGCTGGACGGTGTTTGTTTTGATGTTCAATGGAGGAGGATAGGAGCTATCTCCTCAACCGGATCTTCCGGTGTGTACTTCTTCAACCCCTGGCCATTTACTTTGAAACTTCCTCTTTGTTCACCCCATACTTCAACTGCACCATGGAGAAAAACACGTTTAATTACATAAGGTCTTTTCCAACGGGATTTAAGCTTACCTGGGAAGAGTCGAAGCCTTAAGTTGAATAGAAGAACTTGATCTCCTTCTTTCAAATCCTTTGGAATGATGTGCTTATCATGCCAACACTTCGTTCTTTCCTTGTAGATCTTTGCGTTCTCATACGCATTCAGCCGGATCTCTTCTAGCTCGTTGATGTCCAATAGCCGCTTCTCTCCGGCTTCTTTCATGTCAAAGTTGAGCCACTTAACATCCCAATATACTTTATGCTCTAGCTCTACAGGTAGATGACAAGATTTTCCATAAACAAGGTTATATGGAGTCATACCTATAGGTGTCTTAAAGGCGGTCCTGTACGCCCATAACGGATCGTCGAGCTTCATTGACCAATCCTTCCGTGTTTTAGAGACAGTTTTCTCTAAAATTCCTTTGATCTCTCTATTGGATATCTCAACTTGTCCGCTAGTTTGCGGATGGTATGGCGTAGCTATCTTATGGGTCACCCCATACTTAGCCAATAGATTCTCAAATCGATGGGCTGTGAAGTGTGTTCCTCCATCACTAATGATGGTTCGGGGAGTCCCGAACCTTGGGAAGATCGTTCTATTAAAGAACTTCACCACTACCATTGCATCATTAGTAGGAGAAGCGATTGCTTCTACCCATATTGAGACATAGTCTACAGCTAGAAGTATGTATTGGTTTCCACAAGAGGATGAGAATGGTCCCATGAAGTCTACTCCCCATACGTCAAAAATCTCCACTTCTTTTATGTTGTTGAGGTACATCTCGTTCCTCCTAGAAATATTACATGTCATTTGACAAGCATCACAAGCAACAATATATTTTTGCACATCTTTGAATAAGGTAGGCCAAAAGAAACCAGAATGAAGTACCTTAGCACATGTCTTGTGGGAACTAGCATGTCCTCCACAAGGTAGAGAATGGCAATGGCGGATGACACTTTTCACCTCATCCTCCGGATTGCATCTTCTATACATGCCATCGGGACCTCTCTTGAAGAGAAGAGGTTCGTTCCAATAGAAGTGTCGGACGTCCTTAAAGAACTTCTTTCTTTGAGCATATGAAAGTCCCGGGGGAATCTCCTGACAAACAAGGTAATTTACAATATCAGCAAACCATGGATCATTACCTTTCGAGATATGTTGAAGACATTCTTCAATCTCGTGGAGTTGTTCGTCAAGGAATGAGTCATCGATAGGGAGCTCATACGCCTCATTGATGAGGTGTGGAAGACGACTAAGATGGTCAGAAACTGAATTTTCCGAGCCCTTCTTGTCACGGATCTCTAGATCGAACTCTTGTAAGAGCAGGATCCATCTTAGAAGCCTTGGCTTCACATCCTTCTTTGTGAACAAGTAACGGATTGCTGAATGATCCGTATAGACTATCACCTTCGCACATACAAGATAGGAACGAAAATTTTCAAAAGCATAAACTACGGCTAGAAGTTCTTTTTCCGTAGTAGCATAATTCAGTTGAGCTTCGTCTAGCGTCTTGCTAGCATAGTAGATGGCGTGTGTACGACCATCTTTCTTCTGTCCAAGTACAACTCCTATAGCGACGTCGCTTGTGTCGCACATAATCTTGAAAGGAAGAGTCCAATCGGGTGGTTGGATAATGGGTGCTGAAATCAAAGCCTCTTTGATCCTGCAAAAAGCATCTAAACATTTTTTCGAAAACTCAAAAGTTACGTCCTTCATTAAAAGATTAGTTAAGGGTTTTGAAATCTTAGAAAAATCTTTTATGAATCTCCTATAGAAGTCTGCATGTCCTAAAAAGCTTCTAACTCCTTTCACCGAAGATGGAGGAGGTAGTTTCTCTATAGTTTCTATCTTAGATCTATCAACCTCTATTTCTCTATTCGATATTAAATGACCTAACACAGTTCCTTCGGTGACCATACAATGACACTTCTCCCAGTTTAAAACTAAGTTAGTGTCTTCACATCTCTTAAGGACTAGTGAAAGATTATAGAGACACTTATCAAAGGAAGAACCATATACCGAAAAGTCGTCCATGAATACTTCCATGATATTCTCTACATACTCCGAAAAGATTTCCATCATACACCTTTGAAAGGTGGCTGGAGCGTTGCATAAGCCGAATGACATCCTTCTATAGGCAAACGTACCCCAAGGGCACGTGAAGGTCGTCTTCTCTTGATCATCCGGGTGAATGGGAATATAAAAGAAACCGCTATTTCCATCTAGATAACAAAAGTAAGAATGTTGGGCTAACCTTTCCAACATTTGATCAATAAAAGGAAGGGGAAAATGATCCTTCCTGGTGGCCACATTCAGTTTACGGTAGTCGATGCACATTCTCCATCCCGTAACTGTACTTGTGGGAATAAGCTCGTTGTTCTTATTGGCAATAACGGTAATGCCTCCTTTCTTTGGTACCACTTGCACGGGACTCACCCACTTGCTATCGGAGATAGGGAAGATGATACCTACATCAAGTAGCTTAAGGATTTCTTTCTTCACGACCTCTTTCATGATCGGATTTAACCGTCTTTGAGGTTGACGTGAAGGTTTGTAATCCTCTTCCATTAAGATTTTATGCATACATAGAGAAGGTTTAATGCCTATAAAGTCATCAATAGTATAGTCTAATGCTTTCGTATGTTGTCTTAGAACATTCATAAGCTTCTCAAGTTCATCATCATTCAAATTTGCACTAACTATAACAGGATATGTAGAGTTAGTCCCAAAGAATGCATACCTTAAGTGTATAGGGAGTGGCTTCAATTCCAATGAAGGAGGTGCTTTGATTGATGATTCATGACCATCTAATGTCATAGGAGAAGCCTCTGAAGGTGAGGAAAGTGCACCATTAGAGTTGAGAACAACTTGAGTCAAGTTCGTAGAAACCTGCGAAATCACCGATAAATCGTCCCCCTCTGAAGAAAATCGGACGATTTCTGGGGCGATTTTTCTTCCTGTTGTTAAAAATTGACTTGCCTCTTCAAAAATCGTGTGATTTATTTTGTGTAGGTCGATTTTTTCACAGTTTCCGGGGTTATTTCCAACTCTTCAAATTCTGCCCATGGCTCTTCCTCTGCATCTTTCAATACTTTTACTTCATCATCACAATCATGTTCTACTCCTTCCTTCATGATACTCATACTAAGAACCTTTTGAAGTGGATCTTTCATCAAGATCGAACTAACCACTTCTCTAGACTCTTCTTCATCAAAGATGTTAAAAACATCTTCTCTCAAAGCTGGCTCTTTGATTAAAGAGGAGAGTACAAACTCCACTTTCTCTTCACCTATATTGAAGGATAGCTGTCCATTTTTGCAATCTACCATGCATCCGGAGTTTGCAAGGAACGGTCTCCCAAGAATGAAGGGAACTGGATAATCTGCAGGGATGTCAAGAACGACAAAATCTATAGGAATGTAAAACTTACCGAGTTTTACGGGAATGTCCTCTATTATCCCAACAGGCCTGGTGATGGAACGATCGGCCATGTAAAGTGTCATCTTCACCGGTCTAGGCTCTCCTAGACCAACCGCCTTGCACAAAGCAAGTGGTATGATGCTCATACTTGCTCCAAGGTCGCAAAGTGCATCATAAGTAACCTCTCCTAAGGTGATGGGTATGCAAAATGATCCTGGATCACGCATCTTAGGTGGCATGTTCTCCGTCATCGTCTTGATGAGTTCGGATGACTCCGTGCTCATCTTGACTTCTCCAATATCTTCTAACTTCCTCTTGTTAGAGAGGATTTCCTTTAGGAATTTCCCATAAGCTGGCATGCCTAAAATTGCATCCATAAAAGGTATATTAATACGCAACTTACTCATAAGATCAATAAACTTACCGAAGTGTTTATCTATACGCGCCCGCGCTCTAGATTGAGGAAAAGGTAGAGGTGGTTTAAAAGCGGGAGGAGGAACATAGACATCTTCCTTCTCTTTTTCCTTCCCTTTTCCGGTGGTGGTCTCAACTACTTTGGGTTGAGGATCGGTGGTTGTTACACCACTTCTAGTAGTGATCGCCATAACCCTTCCCTTTGGGTTGTCTTCCGTCTTTCCGGGAAGCTTTCCTTGATCTCTCGAGACTTCTCCGGCCTTGCTGAATACTTGGTTTTCTAAAGCTTTGTGATCTTTATCAACCGAAGTTATGTAACTCTCCAACCCTTGGAGCTTTCCTAAGATCGTCTCCAGCATGGAATCGGTCTTCTCCTTCTCCGTCTTGTTCGATCCATTTGATGATTGCTCCTGGCTCTTCAAAGGAGTAAAAGAAGATGGAGATGATAAAGCTTTTTCAGCATGTGAATAGGGATTACCTGGATTTTGTTGGTTGGATCTCCAATTGTTGTTGTTGGAGTTCCTGTTGTTATTATTCCAGTTGGTGTTCCGGTTGTTGTTCCGGTAGTCATTCCTATTCTCTTGGTTGTTATCTCTCCCCATATAGTTGGCCTCTTGCTCCTTCGCCTTTTGAAGGCTAGTTTTTATGACTTCCTTCAATTCTTTGATCTCATTGTTGAGGGAGAATATTTGTGTTTGCGCAGCTTGATTCAACTTAGCCCCCGGATCTCCTTGATTCCGGCTATTAGGATCCACCTTCCGGTGGGCATACTTCTCAATCACTTGGGCTTGCTTCTCAATGAAGTCCCAAACATCATCTTCTCTCATGTCCATGAATGTACCACAAGAGAGAGATTGGAGATTGAATTGTGTTTCCACATCCAACCCTTTGTAGTAGATCTCCAACATCTCCAGCTTTGAAATGCCATGGTGTGGGCAATCAATAAGAGATCCTGAAACCATTCCCAAGATTGAAACAAACTTTCATTAGGTTTCATAAAAAATGCATTAATCTTACCTCTCAATTCCGCCGTTTTGGAGGGCGGAAAGAACTTGGTGAGGAACTCCGAAGATAGATCCTCCCATGTGTTAAGCTTTCCAGCTGGAAGAGCTTGATACAAAGATAGAGCTTTGTCCTTCAAAGAAAAGAAGAACGGCTTGATCTTGTAGTTGTTGTTGGTAGCCCTTTTCGGCTTCAATGTCTCCATGAGAATCTCAAAATTCTGCAAATGTTGGTTTGGAGATTCAGCACTCATTCCACCAAATTGACTTTGACGAACCATGGTGATAACTTGTGGGCTAAAACTGAATTCCTGGATATCCTCAGCTCCGAAATTCACACCTAGACGGCGCGGTTGTTGAATTGGATCCATCCTTTGCCCAAGAGTCCGTGGTTCATCCCCTTCATGAGCAACTCTCACATCTCCAACGGGAATGCGAGGAACAACCGGTGGTCTAGGGTTGTTACGAACGGGATGGATCACCAGATCATTGTCCTCAAGTGGTGGCATATCATCATCCTCATCATCGGATGATTCAACTCTAATGGACTTAGTTGGTTTCTTGGCGTTCTTCTTCTTGGCGTCATTAAGCTCCAACTTCATGTCCAACATCATAGCTTTGAGCTCATCAATTTGGAATTGATGACTTGTTAATTCTTCTTGACGAGCCTTCTCGCTCAACTTAAGTTGAAGTTGAGCTTCATCCAACTCCGCTTGGATGTTTCTCTCGTTATTTTCAGCCATCTTTTTCTCTTTCAAATTTCTTCTTAAAGTTTTCTCCAATTCGGGATCAAAAGGAACTAGATCTTTGGTAGACCTAGTCTTTCGCATATACCTAAAGAATCTACAAAGATCACTCAAGTAGACAAATCAAATCACAAGAGTAAGAGCTCCCAAGCTAGACAACCGAAAACCGAATTTGGTCTAGACCAAATCCCCGGCAACGACGGCAAAAACTCGTTCGCTCAAAAGTGTGCGTAACTAGTTTTAAAATTTATATCTAGAACTTAAAGCAAAGTGAACCCGCGGTCTACGGATCAACTGTAGTAAGACAAGAAATTTCAGAGTCAAACTCAAGGATTTGGTGAGAATAAAATCGATTTCAATTATCTAACAAAGTGCAAAAGGTTTTGTGATTAATAAAGGAGGTAAATGATTCCAAGGATTCAAGTATCCGACTGCGGCTTTCAATTCAAGAAACTTCTAAAGATCAAAGGACAGAGTTTATATTGCCAAGGTTATGTCTTTCAAAGTTAGATATCATACGGTGAAGTTCCGAAACCTATTTGTCTAATCCAAAGGCTCTCTCTATAAGGGTTGTTGAGGCTGCGATATAGAAAGGTCTAGGGATAAGAATTACACTCAAACTAACTACCCAAACCCCAGGATATGACTCTCCAAGGTAAAGATAGAAAGCACACTTTAAACCTTAAATAAAGGATGTTGAGTCTCTCTATTACCCAAATGCAATCTTAATCTATTAAATGTAGAATCAATGATAAAGTCTCTTCCCACACTTAAATAGAGGTTAAAAAGGTTAAGCAAGGTTGGGATGTAGGCAAGGATTAACTTTGGTTAAAGAATAAATCAATTAAAGATCGTTAGGGGAATAAATCGACCGGATCTTGATTAAATCATCCGATTTTCCTCAAGAACAGGGCGATTTTCCTGTTTGTCACAAAGTTAAAATCTAAACTCTCAGGGTACAAATAGTTAAATGAGTTCAGTCTATCATCATCTAAACCTCAATCATCAACTATTCTCCCCAGAATCACAAAGGTTTTACCCAACCATTTTCAAAATCAAATCAAAATTGAGATTGAATGAATAAATCAAATAAACCCGAACTTTGAATAAAAACTCAATAATCTCCAAATCTGTAAACAAATCTCAAATCAAATCAAAGTATCTCTCAAAACACTCAATAATGTGTTCACACACCACAAGAATCGCAAAGGAAACAAAGGATCTCACACTAATGACAAAGATTGACTTCCCGGCACTTTCCCTTCAATCTCCTTCCAAAAATCTTCAATCTCTCTCAAATGTGTACATATTTCCCGCTGCGAGGTGCTGATTTTTGTTCCTAGGGTTCCAATGTATAGTTCCTTGCTAATGGGCCGCTTGTCAAAACACTTCTCAAGTCCACAAGTGATGGGCTTTGAGTCGTGTTAATTCTTGGGCCGAAATCTAAGAAAATCATGCTATCCAATTTACAAAGGAAACCGCTCGATTTTTACAGATGAAAATCGTCTGATTTATGTACAAATTGGCACGATTTTCTTCAATAGAGAATGCTCGTCTCTTGGCTTGTTTCGTTCCTCTCTTTTGTGAACCTTTTACACAACTCCTTTGCTCTTTGTGAATCCTCTAAGCCTCCTTAAGCTTCCCTAATAACCTTAGATGCTCCTTGCTCCACTTTTTCGTCCAAATCCATTGAATTTACCTACAATTTGAACCAAAACTCGTGTAGACCTCTATTTTCAGAATATAAATGAATAAAGCCTAAAAGGTACACAAATCCTCTCTAAGTGCAAGGTAAATCGAGGTAAACCTCTACAATATGCATGATTATAATGGTATATAATTTATGTCATCATTTTGCAAGAGACTTCAAAGGACCTTGGAAGAGTTTGAAACGCAAGGAGTTTAGAGTATTTAAACGACGAAGGCCTTGAAATGAATTCCAAGGGAACGAAGAAGTCAAGGACGCACGCTCAAAGATTTCAAATCACTAAGAAGATCTTCCACAAGAGATTTGCTCAAACAAAAAGATATGATCAAGTGAAGATCTCAACCGGCCATCAAAGAAGATCTTTCAAAGATCCTTAACCTAAAAGCACGAAGATTCTCTCCTCTGGATTTGAAGATTGTTACAACAAATATGAGAAGATCAAGGAGCGAGAGATCAACGCGTTTTCAGGAGATGAAGATCCACAACGTCTATCTCATCTCAACCAAGAAGCGATCTTCATGGAGAAGAAGAGTGATCTCCAAACGGTCATCTTTCCAACGGCTAGAAGACTTCTCCATAGAAGGTTATAAATGAAGATGGCGGTTGAAGAAGAAGAAAATAAGCTTACACGGAAACATCAATAGTCTTCAAGCGATCCAAAGATTATCTTCATTCGTTTAATAGTTTTTCTTTCTCTCTTTTTCTAAAAAGCTTTATCCCCTAGAGAGATAAAACTCGAGAGCTCCATTGACATATCTAAAGAGTGTTATACTCGAGTGTGTGTTACTCTATGAAGTAACTAGACTATTGTAGCAAGGTGAAGAGTTGGAGCTAGATCGTAGCATTGACTACAGTGAGAGAAGAAGGGGATTTCTTCTAATTTGTATCTAGGACTCTTTGAAGCTGATAATAGATAGTTAGATCCTAAAGTTGTACCCTGGGACGGAGAGTAGGCTATTTAGAGCCGAACTTCGTAAACATGTCCTTGTGTCGATCTTTTACATTCCGCACTATATCTTTGTTATTGTGACTAACATTGTTTTGCAGGAGTTTAAAGTGAAGGCCCTTGAAAGTTGTTTTAAAGCCCTTGAAATCAAAGTTTCACAAAGAATTCAGATCGACATCAAGGCCCTTGAAATTGGTTTCAAGGCCTTGAGATTGATTTAGTTCCCATACTTTATTCAACCCCCCTTCTAGAGTATCTTTATCCTTTATATTCACCTAACGGTTCTTCAATCAGCAAGTAAGACATACATCCGGTTGGCACTCATAACAGATTCAACTATCTTTCCTTTGGTAGGATGATATATGCTACATGTTTTATTCATTCCCTTAAGCATAATTCTCACCACACCTTTTCCATTAACCACTAATTTGTGATTACCCTCAAGTTTGACAGTCTGTATGAAGGTAGTGTCCAACCTTGTGAACATACCTTGATCACCACGCATGTGGTTTGAGCATCCAGAGTCCACAAACCAGGCTTCACTTCTCTTCGTTCCTTTGAGTTCCAGGAAGGTCATTAGCAAGACTTCATCGTCGTCCTCCATTGTTGTGTAATGTGCTGCATTATTCCAGTTTGGGCACTCATATTAAAAATGCCCTAACTTATGACATTTGTAGCATTCGATCAATGCTTTGTTGAAAGAATGCCCTCTACCCCTTCCTCGGCCTCTGTAAGAACCTTTGCCTCCACCTCTAACATTCAAGACTTGATCTTCTTCTTGTTGTGGTTGCTTGAATTTCTGTTCATGCACAGCCAATGAAATTTGCAATTCATCAATAGACATTTTTCTCGTATCTCTTGATTCCTCTATGGAAATCACCACATATGTGAGCTGATCAATCAAAGTTCGAAGAATTTTTTCTACGATCTTTGAGTCTGACATATTCTTCCCATTGCTTCTCATCTTATTTGAAACAGCCATCACTCTGCCAAAGTACTCATCGATCTTCTCATTTGTCTTCATGACAAGAACTTCAAATTCTCTCCTTAGAGAATTGAGAAGTGATCGTTTCACCCTTTCATATCCACCAAATTTGCTCTTCATTGAGTCCCAAATGATCTTGGATGTGTTGCGATCCAAGATCTGCTTGAACACAGAACGATCTATCGCTTGAAACAAATAGTGTTTAATCTGACGATCTTTCACCTTCAACTCTTCTAGTTGTCTTTATTGTCCCGGAGTTAACTCTCTTACCGCTGCCGGCTCCGAGTACCCTTCTGCCACCAAGTTCCATAGGCTTTTTGCTCAAAACAAGTTTTCAAACAATTCACTCCAATGGTCGTAATGGCCATCGAAGTGAGGAATTTTTGTGAGGGGTCTTTCTTCACTCAAGATTGCTTTCTGGAATCACCAGGCTCTGATACCAAATGTGAAGAATTGCTCTGTATCCTCTCAATTAGCACCCAAATGATATGTTTTATTAATCGTCTTCAGGTGCCCTTTTATTTGGATTACAAAAACTAACATTGCTAAAACTAATGCCACGTTAGCCACTAACTCAACTACCAAATATAGTGGCTGGATAGTCTATAACTAATCATAATGAATTTATTCTTAAAACAAAATTAACACGAAGAACGACATCACTGTAAAGATGGACCTAGGTGAGTGAATCACGCCGTCAAGTTCAACGGGATCGGTCACCGAGATTCCACCATTACAAGCGGTGGTGGAGAATGTTTCCCGACGTCCTCGACTTCAATGGCGACGGCAAGGATGGCGAGGCCATGTGGGGGGCGAAGGATTGGAAGTTGGAGGAGAAGGAAGGAGTGGAGGCAGATGATTCTCCGGAGGATATGGAAGGGGAGGAAGGGGCGGTGAAGAGGAGGCAAAGCAAGAAGAGGGTGTGTATGAAACCTAATCTGAAAGAGGACGAACGATGCGGATGCTACAACACAAAATCAGAGGTGACGACAAGGAGACGACACGTAATATTTTACAAGATGAGTCAACAAACCACTACCAAAGTTGAATTTGAGATCATTAAAAAATAATAATAAAGGGTAATATTGAAAATGGACTATTCATTAGGGGAAGTCTCCCTTTTATAGTAGTATAGATATAGATTTGTCACAATTATACCAAACTTTCAAGCATTTGAAATTTTTTCATACACACATCTCCATTTGTATATATACACATTTTCCAAATTTACTTAAAATAATTCAAATTACTAAATCTTTTTGCGGATAATTGTTCAACCCTGCTAAATGTCAATTTGGATCCAAATAACATGTTTTAGAATTCTTATTTTGTGGACAATTAGCCGTATAAACGACCAGATCCAGTATTCCGTATCATATCAGGATTGAGATTCTATAACGTTGAATCTCCATATCCGGATCTTATTAACATTTTTGCATAAGTTTTGATGGAATAAAGTGTATATATATCTAAGAGTTAGGTGACCTTGTTGACATGGGTAACCCATATTCAACGCTACATATTGTTCGACCCAAAATCGAGCCGAATCAAGATGTTAAGAAATCAAAAATATGTTTTGACCCAATACGACATCAACCCAAACGACATCAACCCGAAAATAAATTGGCTCGAGTTCGAACCCGATTGACAGTCCCCAATTGACACTGGTACCCAATCCATTAAAAACCTGAAGTAAACCGGCCTAAAATTTCCATATTCTTCCCTAGAAGAATGTTAAGTTCATCATCTTTTTCATGCGAGACATAGAGGTTTGTTATTGAGCCGTCGTTAACATGTTGCCCATACTGTCGAACCGGCAGGGGTGACATATAAACGATGGTTTCATCGCAAACCCTTATTCTCTCGGCGAATGGTAATGGATATGACGTTCTTTTTAGTGAAGAATAAAGAAATTCTATTATTTGGTTGGTTGGGTACCAACGCCGTGCAATACGTCGTAACACTCAAGGTGTTTTCATCCTAGCTATTATGGTTGGGTGACTTTCCCGTTGCAAGTTCTACAAAAACGACGATACCGTCTTTGGCCTTCTCCGCACTACCATTAGGGTGAGTCACGCCTAATTCTGTTATGCTCGTCATTATGTCGTTTAACGTCGGGGTTTTCCGTTGTAGTTGTCAAGCACACAGTTGGATTCTTGATATTCGGGAGTAGGATTTTTAGATTAAAATTGAGGAGATTAATTATGTGTTTGGTTGTATATATAGATAATATATGAGATTACATGGGTTGACAAAAGATAAAAATAACCTTATCCCTCCATTGTTAACGTAGATTAGTCTACATTCATCTATTTATCATTCTAGGCATGACTTAAATGCTAGCTATTATATTTTCCCATTTTAAAACTTACCCCCTCCCCATTCCTTCCATCTTCCTAAAATTCCACCGTCAAACCTCCATCTCTATATATATTTGTCTCCATTATACCAAACTTTCAAGCATTTGAAATTTATTCACACACAAATCTCCATTTGTATATATACACATTTTTAAATTTTACCCAAACTAATTCAATTTTTCTAAAAGCCGATTTGGATACCAATAACATGTTTTAGAATTCTTATTTTGTGGATAATTAGCCGTATATTCGACCAGATCTAGTATTCCTAATCATATCAGGATTGAGATTCTATAACGTTGAATCTATATCCAGATCAGATTAATATCTTTGCATAAGTTTTGATGGAAAAAGTGTATATATCTAAGAGTTATGTGACCTAATTGGCATGGGTAACACGGATTCAACGCTACATATTGTCCGACCCAAAATCGACCCGAATCAAGATGTAAGCAATCAAATCTGTTTTGACCCAGCATGACATCAACCCGAACGACATCAACCCGAAAATAAATTGGCCTGAGTTTGAACCTGAATGACCCTCCCCAATTGACACCCGTATCCAATCCATTAAAAACCTGAAGTAAACCGGCATAAAATTTCGATATTCTTCCTTAGAAGAATGTTAAGTTAATCATCTTTTTCCTGCGAGATATAGGGGTTTACTATTGAGCCGTCGTTTACATGTTGCCCGTACCATCGAATCGGCAGGGGTGACATTGAAACGATGGCTTCATTGCAAACCCTTATCCTCTCTGGCAAATGGTAATGGATATGACGTGCTTTTTGGTGAAAAATAAGGAAATTCTATTGGTTGGTTGGTTGGGTACCAACGCCGTGCAATACGTCGTAACACTCAAGGTGTTTTCATCCTAGCTATTATGGTCGGATGACTTCCCCGTTGCAAGTTCAGCAAAAACGACGATACCGTCTTTGGCTGTCTCCGCACTACCATTAGGGTGGGTCACGCCTATTCCGTTTTGCTCGTCATTATGTCGTTTAACGTCGGGGGGTTTCCGGTTGTAGTTGTCAAACACGCAGTTGGATTCTTGATATTCGGGAGTAGGGTTTTTAGATAAAAATTGAGGAGATTAACTATGTGTTTGGTTGTATATATAGATAGTATATGAGATTACATGGGTTGGAAAAAGATAAAAATAACTTCATACATCCATTGTTAACGTAGATTAATCTACATTTATTCATTTATCATTTCAATTCCAAGCATGACCTTAAATGTTAGCTATCAAACTTCCCCATTTTTATACTTATTCCACCCCAATCCTTCTTTCTTCAATTCCACCATCAAACCTCCATCTCTATGTATATTTACCTCCTTTATACCAAACTTTCATGCACGTGAAATTTATTTCATATACGACCATCAAACCTCAGTCTCTATGTATATTTGCTTCCATCATACCAAACTTTTCCATTTTTATAATTGTTCAATCTGGCTAAAAGTTAATTTGGATACCAATAACATGTTTTAGAATTTGTATTTAACGGATAATTAGTTGTATATACGACCAAATTCAGTAATCCATATCATATCTGGATTGAGGTTCGATAACTTTGAATTTGGATATCGGGATCAGATTTATCTTCACATAAGTTTAATGGAAAAAGTGTATATATATCTAAGAGTTATGTGATCTAGTTGGCATTGGCAGGTGATAGGTGATGAAATCACTATCTTATTTATGTACTCTAAGCATATTTTTAGAGTCAAATGGTTGAATTTTGGTGTCAACTATGTAAATCTAGTTAAAGGAGCATACAATAAAGAAATCCAAGGATTTAGCAATGGTTGGAAGAAGAAGAAGAATAAGGGAAACAAAGAGAAGTCCAAGATGAAGTTTCTATTAAAGAACCGGACCCGCGGCCGGATCTTACCGCCCACGAGGTGCCCAACACACCCCGCGCCCTTACCCGTGGCTATTCAAGTGTCCATAGACCTTTGTCACTGCGACTGCGGTTGCATTGAGCCGCGCCCGCGCTGACTCCATATTCAAAGCCATGACCAGCGCCCCTGCACTCTTGCTCGTGGACAAGCCAACGGCCAACGCTCTGTATCACCTCGACCGCAACGGTATTTGGTCGCGCCTGCGGTGACAACCCGCACCTGGGCCTTCAAACATTTGCCTTGGCGACACTTTGGATTCCAGCCCCGCGGCCTCAATTTTGAAGAATTCAACTGTTCACCTTCCCGCTCCCGTAGATCCAACTAGCAGCATCTACGCCTCAACAACAGAAAGTGGAGAGTCGCAAACATTTCAAGAGCTGAAGAAGACCCCGCAACCGCGGCCACGACCCCTTTGAAGATGAAGTGTTTTGTGCTGAATTCCACTATTCCGCGCCCCCGGCACCTAGAGTCCGAGTCCGCGGGTATGCAACAATCGTAATAAACTCGACGGTTTACACCTTCACTTTATGATTTTTAAAGTGACGGTTTAGGTTGTCCCTATACTTCCATTTAGTAGCTAGATTAGTATATATAGAGGTGCTAGGATTGCATAAGAATCTTCCCATTCACATACAATAACCTCCCTTTCTTGTTTTTTTTTTGTTTTTAAGTCTTGTATGAAGTGCTAAGGTCCTCTAGCTACATTTGGTTGATTGAAACTTTCATACAAATCTTGGTTGTAAGTTTTCTATAATTGAAGTTTGAATTAAAGTCATTTGTATTTTATTCATTGTTCTTAACATTGTTTGTATCTTACTTTCTACCTAGCTTTATCATCTAAGTAGTTTTGTTCTATACAAAGTGTTAAGATTTGTTGGTTCCGGGTTCGGGTAACTCGTCTAGTAGCAAACCATAATAGGCAAAAACGGGTTGCAAGTGCCATTGTGAAAGGAATATAACCATATTACAAACACAGTCATGTAAGAATAAACACATCAGCATGATATCAAACATTTACCCAGTATATCATCTTTATATAATAGTCATTCACTCAAGTCGTATATATATATAAATGAAAGTATGTGACACGAGGACCGATACATCTCTGCCTCTGAGTGCTATATCCAGATGTACGAGTATTGGTCACACAATCTGTGTACCCTATGGGAGTGGATTGTGCCCTTCCTGTAAACCAGACTGGCCTGACGTCAGAGAACCTCCCAAACTCCACTACGGGATGAAAGGGAAAGGTTATCACAGTCATGCAGTGGGGCAGTCCATAAAACATAGGTCGGTATAAACGACAACTCATGCTATCATAGCAAACATATAAAGCACACACCACTCATGCAAACACCCAATATAAGGATGGTAGCTAAGTAAGTCCTACGGGCTTACCTCAACCTCGTATAAAGCTCAACCACAAATCGATCACCTCAACACTGGAGAAACAACACAGCCTATAAACAAGACATAAAGAGATGTCACATCTCTTATCAAGCAAAGGGTCACACCTAGACCCAAAGGGATCCATAGGGATCATATACATCCTATAACCTCGAATAATATGCTAAACCTTAAAGCCACATCAGGGCATATATCCAACTCATGATATCATCATCAAACTAAAAATCCCATAATTACCAGAATAATATAATGAGCATAATGGAGTTTCCAATTGTCCATTTTAACCAACTTAAGGTCAATTTATACTAACCCGCAATACGGAAAACGAATAAATTCATAAGTTATTCGTTACTAACCCGATATACGATCGGGAAGAAGGTACGGACTCCTGGCAATACGGGGAGTAAGAGCACGGTATGAAACCTTACGTTTGATGACTTGTGGTGGTCCGTCGGCATTCCGATAGCGGTAAATGGAAGCTTTACCAAAAAGCTAACAAACGGGAAATAGATTTGTACCACGATGTAGAGGACAAGATAAGGGACTCGTTGGTACAAGAGGATTTGAAAATGGATCAAAGATGGAACGTTTGTGGGAGGTTGTGTATGGGTCGAAGGTTTACTCGTTCGGTCGGCTCTCTCTCTATAAATCACAATTTAAGTGAAATCGGAGGATGAAGATGAATTGTAGCCAGCCGCCTCTTTATACATACATATACATATATATATATAATATATATCTAGGCTAGGTAAAGTTTAATTTTATTATTTTTATTATATATATATATATATATATATATATATATAATATTGTATACATATGTATAATTGAAGAAGGTCTCCGCCATTCTTTATTACATAATATATATATATATATATATATATATATATATATATATATATATATATAAATGTTTATCCAAAACATTTAATTAAAACGCGGTTATAATTTTCGGTCTTCAAATTTTATCAAATTGGAATAGAAATTTCGGAATATTATCGGGATAGTTAATCCATAACTATCTCGTAAAAGGGACATTCCTAAGCTGCATTTCTTTACCGCTAAGAATCGGAATAGCGACTCTTTTGTCTATTTTTTCTTTTCATATTATTGCACATCTAGGACATATCCGATGTCCCGATCATTTCTCTCAACTGCAATTTTATTTATTGGAGCTCTCAAATTCTCCAAATAACACCGGTTATTACATTATATCCCCCTAAAAACAAGTTTCGTCCCGAAACTTGAACAAACCCAAATCCTTTCGGACCCATATCCCGAGGTATAACTCTATCTGTCGGAGGTATCACATCTCCGCTAAAAAAGGTCACAACCTATATTATTCTATAACCTCAAACACAAGCATGGAGGAATCATCAACTCTTGAAAACAGGATCATAACGCTATCCCAAAGGCATAGAGGAATCACATCTCTTGCCATACTCACATCACAGGGCATAGAGGAAGGACATCTCTAGCCAAAATATACTCATACACAACGCATGGAGGAAAACATCTCTAGTAAGACTATGTCCATCAAGATAGCGTGGAGGAAAGAACCATATCCATCTAAATCCTAATCACACTCAAATAGCATGGAGGAAAGAACCATCTCCAGTTATGATCATAAATCACACTAGCACATCAAGATCTAATAAGATCATACATCACATCATAGCTAGCATGAAATAAACACATCAAGGGATATAAGCACATGAGCACATAATCACATAATCACAACACTCACCAATATAGCACTAAGATCTACTCGGTGATCCTACATGTGCATCTATCTTAGCATAAAACTCTGGATAGTTCCTTTGGATACTATCCTCAGTCTCCCATGTAGCCTCCTCAGGTCCACGTCTAGACCACTGTATCCTCATCATGGGAATGTCCTTCGAACGTAGGCGTCTCACACCTCGCTCTAGGACTACAATAGGATGCTCAGCAAAGGTGTGGTCTGGCTCCACCACCAAATCATCATAACTCACAATGTGCCTCGGATCTGGTATATACTCCCTCAATTGAGACACATGGAACACAGGTTGAAAACCCTCTAACCTCGGAGGCAATGCTAATTTGTAGGCTGCCCTCCCTACTCTATCCAGTATCTCAAAAGGACCGACATATCAGGGACTCAACTTCCCCTTTATGCCAAAACGTCTGACGCCACGCGTCGGAGATACTCTCAACCAGACATGAGCTCCCACCCTGAACTCTAGAGGTCGACGCCTCTTGTCTGCATATGACTTCTAGCGACTCTGTGCAGCCAGCATCCTCTCTCTAATCAGCGCTACTCGAGCCATATCATCCTGAATCTGCTCTGGCGCTATCCCACTGATACTGCTAGGCTCATCCCAGCATAAAGGTGTACGACACCTACGTCCATAAAGTGCCTCATAAGGAGCCATCCCAATAGATGCATACCAGCTGTTGTTGTATGAGAACTCAACTAGTGGGAGGTTATCAGACCATCCTTGTCCCCAATCCAACACACAAGCTCGCAACATATCCTCCAGGGTCTGGATGGTCCTCTCTGATTGACCATCTGTCTGGGGGTAAAACGCAGTCGTGAAGTGTAGACTCGTCCCTAAGGCAGTTTGAATCTACTGCCAAAACCTCGAGGTAAACCGTCCATCTCAATCAGAGACGATCGTCCTCGGTACACCATGGAGTCTCACTATTTGTGTAGTGTACTCCTCAACTAATCTTCTCAGTGGTCATGTCTCTCTAATAGGAATGAAATGTGCCGTCTTCATCAGTCTATCAATAACAACCCAGATGACATCAAAACTCCTACTAGGTCTCAGTCCCGTCACAAAGTCCATGGAGGCGTCCTCCCACTTCCACTGCGGTACTGACAGTGGATGGAGCTCACCTCCACGTCTACAATGCTCTATCTTGACTTGCTGACATGTCGCACACTGAGCCACAAATTTGGCTACATCGGGCTTCAACCCTCCCCACCAATATGAACGTCTCACATCATGGTACATCTTACTCGTACCTGGATGTACAGAGTAAGGTGTACAGTGAGCCTCCTGTAAGATCCTCTGTCTCAACTCTGCATCAGTAGGTACATAGATGCGGTCATGTCGCCTCATCACTCCATCTGCTCCAATGGAGAACTATGGTGCCTCTCCACGAGACATCCTCTCTCTGATCCTCATCAAGGTCGGGCAAGTCCCCTACTTCTGCTGGATCTCATCCGACAGACCAGGTAAAACCTCTAAAGCATGTAACTGGGCATTCTCATCAAGAAAATGGATATCCATCTCTAGCCAAGCTAGATCCCTCTGAAACTGAGGCTGAACTGTCAATCTGGCAATCGCCTTCTCTCGAGGCGTCTTCCTGCTCAAGGCGTCAGCTACAACATTTGCCTTTCCAAGATGATACAAAATCTCAAGGTCAAAGTCCTTGATCAACTCAAGGCATCGACGTTGGCGGTTATTCAACTCCCGTTGTATGAAAATATACTTCAGACTCTTATGGTCTGTGAAGATCTGACATGTGGCACCATACAAGTAATGTCTCCAGATCTTCAAAGCATGAACTACCGTTTCCAACTCCAGATCGTGAGTCGGGTAGTTCTCCTCATACGTCTTCAGCTACCTAGACGCATAAGCAATCACTCTCCCTCTCTGCATCAACACACATCCCAAGCCTAGCTTGGATGCATCACTGTAGACCACAAAATCATCAAAGCCCTCTAGCTGTGCCTGGACAGGGGCAGAAGTCGAACGTCTCTTCAACTCCTCAAAACTCTGGGCACACTGGTCGGTCCACACAAACTTGGTAATCTTCCTCAGAAGACTCGTCAATGGACGGGCAATCACAGAAAATCCCTCCACAAAGCGTCTGTAATAACCGGCTAGGCCAAGAAAGCTACGCACTTCCTTGACGTTCGTCGGTGTCGTCCATGCAGCAATAGACTCAATCTTTGCCGGGTCAACCATAATTCCATCGGCGGAGACGATGTGTCCAAGAATAGCAACCTCAAACATCCAAAACTGGCACTTAGAGAGCTTGGCATACAACTCTCTATCCCTCAAAATCTGCAAAACCGTGCTTAAATGACCGGCATGCTCCTCTCCGCTACGAGAGTATACCAAAATGTCATCATTGAAGACCACCATAAACTGATCAAGGAAGTCGATGAAGATACTATTCATCAACTCCATGAAAACTGTTGGGGCATTCGTCAGCCCGAATGGAATCACTACAAACTTGTGGTGTCCATAGCGGGTACGAAATGTCGTCCTGTGCACGTCCTGCTCTCTCACCCTCAACTGGTGGTCCCCTGAGCGTAAGTCAATCCGGAAGAATATTGTCGCTCCCTGAAGCTGATCAAGTAGATCATCAATACGAGGCTGTGGATACCTGTTCTTGATGGTCACCTTGTTCAGCTCTATGTAATCAATGCAAAGTCTCAACGATCCGTCCTTCTTCCGCACGAAGAGGACAGGTGCACCTCATGGTGAAACACTAGGGCGTACGAAGCCCTTCTCAACCATCTCCTCGAGTTGCTTCTTCATCTCCAACATCTCGACAGGTGTCATACGATATGGGGCCTTCGAGATGGGTCTCATACCAGGGTCAAAATCTATATTGAAATCCACACTCCTCTGAGGCGGCAAGCTCGACGGCTCCACAAACACATCTACAAACTCACAGACCACTGGAATGTCCTTCAAAGCTGGACTCTCTCCATCCTTCATGGCATAGCACCAAAAGGCATCACATCCTTGTGCAATCAGTTTAGTTGCTCGTACGGCACTGATAACAGAACCTGTCTTCCTAAGGTCCCAACCTCGGAAGACCTCAATCTGACCAAGCTCGGTAGAGACTGTAACAGTCCGTCTACCAACATCCAAAACCGCACGGTGTCTACGCATCCAATCCATACCTAATATGACTTCTTCATGCATTAATGTCATGACTAAGAAGTCAACAAGTAAAACACGAGTCCCTAAACGAAGGGGACAACTACGTATCTCACGGGTAACTCTGACCCGACTACCATCAGGTAACCCTATAGTAAAGGGTATCCCCTCTATGGTAGCTAAACTCAGACGTTCAACACATGTATCAGAAATAAATGAATGCGTAGCACCAGTATCAAACAAAACTCTAACAGGTAAACCATGAAGGAGAATGGTACCTGTAGCAGCCAGTGCAGGTGGATCCTCTGCACTCCTCAACTTAAAAGTTCTGCCCTGAGCTCCTCTGACATCCGTGGTACTCCCACCACGACCTCTACCTCTACTCGGCCCGGGAGCATATCCCTGAGTAGATGGACGATCTAGGACTCTCTGTTGTCCCTGTGTCTGTTGCAGAGGTGTTCTCTGACCACCTCCCGCTACACTAGCAGGGGAAGAACCCTGCTGAGATGCAACTCCACCCTACCTACAGAAGGCAGCTCGATGTCCTGGTCTACCACCAGTATAACAAGTCACAACTGGTCTGGGACAATCTGGCTTCAGATGGCCAGGATCACCACAATGGTAACATTGTCGTCCCTTGTCTACAGTCTGTGCAGACAAGGGGTAACTCTGACGTCTCTGGTCTCGTCTAGAACCAGATGCTCCTCCAATGCCACTGGTATGCCCAGTGCGCTGCCTCTTTCATACCGTCCCGTCTGATAAGCTCTCCTCTGACTGGCTCGCTCCCTCTCATTAGAAGAAGCCCGGTCCTGGTAGTTAGCTAGGGACTCGCAATGGAATCCCGCCATATATGAACGTGTTCTCTCCCTCAGACGACTTCAGAACAAGTACACATGCTAGTCCTCAGATGGTGCAGCTGGACCCAGCAAAGCCAACTTAGTCTGGAAGCGGCGGATGGCGTCTGCAATAGGTACATCCTCAAAACTGGCCTCCACAAAATCTTGCAACTTCTCCCTCCTCAGTGAGGCAGGGCAGAACTGCTCTCGGATCATACTCCTCATGCGATCATAGCTGGTGGCTCTGGCTCGTACAGTCCTTCACCACTGATGTGCAAGGTCACGGAATAGAGACTGAACTAGCTCTATCCGTCTTTCCTCAAGACATCTGATAGACTCTAAAGCTGAGTCTACATGTCCTATCCATACCTCAGTCTGTAAACCAATCTCTCCTGAGAAGGGTGGTACTCCTTGTTGATGGAATGTCTTCAACCAAGCATTTGGTCGAGGCCCTCTGGTCTCCTTTACAGCTCATGCAGTCTCAGCAGCACATGCCGGCATAGCTGGCACCTGTGTGGCTCCCTGAGACATCTCAGAAGATCCCTCATGCCCTGGTAGATCTGGGACTCGTCTGCCAGTTCTAACAGCCTCCTCAAAATGTCTAAGGTACTCTCTAAACTCTGCCCCCCCCCCTTCCATGGAGACACGATCTGAATCATCAGATTGGGCTCGATGTGAATGATGTCTCCTCGATCCACCACTCCTCATCTCTGGGACGACACTCTCAGCAACCTCCTCATGTACCTTTTCCACCACTGGTGGATCAGCAGCGGGAACTAGTCCCTCACCTACCACACCCGGAGGAATAGGTGGTCTACCTCTACCCCAGCCTACAACAGAAGCACCTCTAGTCTGAGCCATCTGCAGGGTATGCACACCTAACTTATAAGGCTCTATATACGCCATATGTATAGATATATATATATACACTTAACACATATACAAACATAATCCACAATACATATACACACATGTCTATACTGTAGAGATCCATAGCAGAGGTGGCGACTTCTCGTACATTTTAACCCAAAACCACACTTAAAACCAAAAACCTTTTGAAAACGTCAGACCCCCGTCGGGTTCTGTTTATTTTTACCTATCAAACCTCATTGCAGGTAGCAAGTGCCATTGTTGTCAACCTAAGGCTCTGATACCAACTTTGTAACACCCCGAATCCGTGGGACTCGGGATGCCACATTGGGCTAGGATCTCACAATGGATCCTGACCCTAGCCTGACAACAAGTTCACTGGACCTTACAACATGGCACTGACAAATATAAAAACAAATACATAAAATTGTATAAACTGTACAACCAAAAGATAAAACAACATAGCCAAGTATAAACAATAACGTCCTCACACGGGAGGTAACAAAAGATCATCCTCACGCAGGAGGGAAAGGTAAACAACCCCCAAAAGACCAACATCCTATGTACGAGAGGTCCTTGGCCTGCCACTCTGCTAGATCACCCAGCTGCATGTCTATCCTATGGGGCATCTACAAAATGGTAATAAACCATTAGCTAACCATACATATATAGAGTAATGCATAAGCACAAACACAGTCATGTAAGGATAAACACATCAGCATGATTTCACACATTTACCCAGTTTATCATCTTTATATAATAGTCATTCACTCAAATCTTATATATATATATATATATATATATATATATATAAATGAAAGTATGTGACACGAGGACCGTTACATCCCCGCCTCTGAGTGCTATATCCAGTTGTACGAGTATCGGTCACACAATCCGTGTACCCTATGGGAGTGGATTGTGTCCTTCCTGTAAACCAGACTGACATGACGTAAAAGAACCTCCCAAACTCCACTACGGGATGAAAGGGAAAGGTTATCACAGCCACGCAGTGGGGCAGTCAATAAAACATAGGTCGGTATAAACGACAACTCATGCTATCATAGCAAACATATAAAGCACACACTACTCATGCAAACACCCAATATAAGATGGTAGCTAAGTAAGTCCTACGGACTTACCACAACCTCGTATAAAGCTCAACCACAACTCGATCACCTCAACACTGGAGAAACAACACAGCCAATAATCAAGGCATAAAGAGATGTCACATCTCTTATCAAGCAAAGGGTCACACCTAGACCCAAAGGGATCCATAGGGATCATATACATCCTATAACACATCCTATAACCTCGAATAATATGTTAACCCTTAAAGCCACTTCAGGGCATATATCCAACTCATGATATCATCATCAAAGTAAAAATCTCATAATTACCAGAATAATGTAATGAGCATAATTGAATTTCCAATTGTCCATTTTAACCAACTTAAGGTCAATTTATACCAACCCGCAATACGGAAAACGAATAAATTCATAACTTATTCGTTACTAACCCGATATATGATCCGGAAGAAGGTACGGACTCCTGACGATACGGGGAGTAAGAGCACGGTATGAAACCTTACGTTTGATGACTTGCGGTGGTCCGTCGGCGTTCCGATAGCGGTAAACGGAAGCTTTACCAAAAAGCTAACAAACGGAAAATAGATTTGTACCACGATGTAGAGGACAAGATAAGGGACTCGTTGGTACAAGCGGATTTGAAAATGGATCAAAGATGGAACGTTTATGGGAGGTTGAGTATGGGTCGAAGGTTTACTCGTTCAGTCGGCTCTCTCTCTGTAAATCACAATTGAAGTGAAATTGGAGGATGAAGATGAATTGTAGCCAGCAGCCTCTTTATACATATATATAGATATAATATATATATCTAGGCTAGGTAAGTTTACTTTTATTATTTTTATTATATATATATATATATATATATATATATATATATATATATATATATATATAATGTTTATCCAAAACATTTAATTAAAACGCGGTTATAATTTTCGGTCTCCAAATTTTACCAAATTGGAATAGAAATTCCGAAATATTATCGGGATAGTTAATCCATAACTATCTCGTAAAAGGGACATTCCTAAGTTGCATTTCTTAACCGCTAAGAATTGGAATAGCGACTCTTTTGTCTATTTTGTCTTTTCATATTATTTCACATCTAGGACATATCCGATGTCCCGATCATTTCTCTCAACTGCAACTTTATTTATTGGAGCTCTCAAATTCTCCAAATAACACCGATTATTACAATCCGGGAGCATCAATACACAGGAGAATCTGCACAAAGCCTTCATAGAGAAGTACTTTCCGGAAAAGAAGGCCAACAACTTGAAGAAAGCCATTAGCAACATTGATCAAGAAACCGATGAGACTCTTTATGAGTACTATGAGAATTTGCAAGGCTAAGGTCAAGATGTTCATTCCATGGGTACTTTACCCAAGACTTGGCGGTGTACTTGTACAAAGGATTGCTAGACAATGAACGGCGAATCATTGATTCCGCTTGTGGAGGTAATATCCTATATTCCACTCTTGAACTTGCTATGAAAAAAATTCAGGAAATGGTAGAAGGTACATGGAACTTTGGTAGGACTACTACCAAAAGAGGGGTCCATGATGTAAACCCCGGTCGCCCGGAAGCGTCAAGTGAAATTGCCGAGTTGAAAGAAATGGTAAAGATGCTAACTCTATTGGGAACTCCGCAACAATGGAAGGCATGTGGCGTATGTGCAGATCCGTTCCATCCAACGGACAAATGTCCTTAGATTCAAGAGGACTCTAGTGTTGAAGTAAATGATATAGGAGGGTATGAACAACAACAATGTCAAAGGAATGATCCCTATGTACAAAACTATAATCCGGGATGGCGTGGTCATCGTAACTTTAGGTGGAAGGTGATGACATGAATTATATACCATTATAATCATGCATATTGTAGAGGTTTACCTCAGTTTACCTTGCATTTAGAGAGAATTTGTATACCTTTTAGGCTTATTTCATTTATATTCCGAAAATAGAGGTCTACACGAGTTTTGGTTGAATTGTAGGTAAATCCGGTGAATTTGGAAGCAAAAGTGGAGCAATGAGCATCTAAGGCTATTAAGGATGCTTAAGGAGTTTTAGAAGAGTCACAAAGAGCAAAGGGGTTGTGTAAAAGAGTCACAAAAGGGAGGAAGGAAACAAGCCAAGAGACGAGCATTCTCTGTTGAAAAAAATCGTGCCATTGTCTATAAAAATCGGACGATTTTCTACCTAAAAATCGAATAGTTTCCTTCATTATTTTGACAGCACGATTTTTCATAGCTTTTGGCTAACGAAATATCACAACCCAAAGCCCATCACTTGTGGGCTTGATACGTGTTTTGCCAAGCAGCCCATTAGCAAGGAACTATACATTGGAACCCTAGGAAAGAAAATCGGGACTCCGCAACGGGAAATATTTACACAATTTGGAGAGACTGGAGATTCTTGGAAGGAGATTGAAAGGAAGTGCCGAGAAGTCAATATTTACCATTATTGTGAGATCTTTTGTTTCCCTTTCCAATTCTTGTGGTTTGTGAACACATTACTGAGTGTTTTGAGAGATACTTTGATTGGACTTGAGATTTGTTTACAGATTAGGAGATTATTAGGTTTTTATTCAAAGTTCGGGTTTATTTGATTTTATTTATTCAATCTTAATTTTGATTTGATTTTGAAAATGGTTGGCTAAAAACCTTGTGATTTTCGGGAGAATAGTTGATGATTGAGGCTTAGATGATGATAGACTGAACTCATTTAACCATTTGGACCCTGAGAGTTGAGATTTAGACTTTGCGACAACAGGAAAATCGCCTTGTTCTTGGGAAAAATCGGACGATTTATCTTTGAACAGGTCGATTTATTCCCCTGAAGATCTTTAATTGATTTATTCTTTAACCAAATTTATTCCTTGCCTAAATCCCAACCTTGCTTAACCTTTTTAACCTCTAGTTAAGTGTGTGAAGAGACTTCATCATTGATTCTACATTTAATAGATTAAGATTACAAGATTTGGGTAATAGAGAGACTCAACATCCTTTATTAAGGTTTAAGTGTGTTTTCTATCTTTACCTTGGAGAGTCATATCCTGGGTTTTGGGTAGTTAGTTTGAGTGTAGTTCTTGTCTTTAGATCTTTCAATATTGCAGCTTCAACAACCCTTATAGAGAGAACCTTTGGATTAGATAAATAGGTTTTGGAACTTCACCGTACGATACCTACCTTTGAAACACATAACCTTGGCAACATCAACTCTGTCCTTTGATCATTAGAAGTGTCTTGAATCGAAAGCCGCAGTTGGATACTTGAATCCTTGGAATCATTTGTCTCTTTATTAATCACAAAAGCTTTTGCACTTTGTCAGATATTTGAAGTTGATTTTATTCTCACCAAATCCCTGAGTTCGACTCTAGAATTTTTTGCCTTACTATAGCTGATCCGTACACTGCGGGTTCACTTTTGTTTAAGTTCTAGATATAAATTTAAAACGAGTGACGTACACTTTTGAGCGAATAGAAGGATCAACCAAACCCACAACAACAACATCGTCCTAGTAATTATGAATCAATTGAGGAAATATTGCAAATTTTAACTAAACATTTTCCTACTCATGTTCAAAGCACATAATCTAGCATCAAGAACTTGGAGAAGCAAGTTGAACAAATGGAGGAGGCAATTACGAAGATTGAAGCTCGAACCTCGGGAAACTTGCCCTCCCAATTAGTTGTACATCCAAGGGAGAATGTGAGTGCATTGACTTTAAGGAGCGGGAAGAACCTGAACACAAATCAAGGAATTGAGTCGGAAAAACAAAAATCAAAAAGTCCAGCCTTGCTTGCGGCCATGCCTGCGCCATCCTCTCATGTGACGCCGCACCCACTGCAAGGTGAAGCCTCTACCGTGGGAGAAAAAGGTGAAATGCCCCGCGACTGAAAGAAGGCGCGACCGCGGCTACAACAAGGCACAACCGCGGCTGCACCAACAAAAGGTGCCTTTGACGAGGATTCTTATGTCCATCCAAACTTTACACCTCTCTACTCAAAGAAACCACCTTCCCCTTTCCAGAAGCACTCAATGAGAGGAGAGTGATCGAGGACAAACACTTGTTTGAGACATTTTCCAAATATGAGGTAAACATTCCTCTCCTCAAACTTAGTGAATAGTATTCCTAAATATGCTCGTTTCTTGAAAGATTATGCACCATCAAGAGAAACCAAAATCTCAAGGGAAAACAAAAGGTGAAGGTGAGCGAGCATGTTTATGCGGTTTTTCAAAGATGGATGCCAAAAGAACTTTGCGATCCGGGTATGGCATAGCATTCCTTGTGTCATAGCAGAAACTCGCTTTGACAAAGCCATGCTAGACTTAGGCTCTTTTATAAATGTGTTGTCATATTCTATCTATCAATCACTTGGTCTTAGACCATTGCATGAAGCCGGAATTGTTGTTCAACTAGCCGATAGATCTAATGTTTACCCTAAAGGAATAATTGAAGATGTGTTAGTTATGGTTGATAATTTAATATTTCCGGCTGATTTATTTGTGTTGATATGAAACATGACATGCATGTTGCACCTATTTTGCTAAGAAGACCATTTTTTAAAACGGATAGAACTAAGATTGACAATGTTAGTGGTAAATCAACTATGGAATTTGATGTGAAGTTGTTGAATTTAATGTCTATGATGCTATGAAACATCCCATTGATGACCATTCTTTATGCTTCATTGAGATAATTAAACCTATTGTGCAAGATGTTTTTAACATTTCTGATTTTGATGAGCTGAAGAATATTATTGAGAATGACATAGGTGCTAACAAAACAAAATATGCTTTAATATCTAATGTGCAAGAGGTTCTAGCCTAATGAGATGGACACAAAAGGCTTCCAATCACACCTTTGACCATTGGTCCCACTCTTCTAACTCCAAGCGAGAAACTTGTTTCCTCTATTGTGCATGCTCCAGAAATTAAACTCAAGGAACTCCTCCAATATCTCAAGTATGCTTTCCTTGGCGACAATGACACATTCCCCGTAATTGTATCTACCAAACTGTCAACGCAACAAGAGGAGAAGTTGGTAGAAACACTTAAGGAGCGCAAGACGGCTTTGGGATGGACAATAGCGGAAGGGAATTATTCATTCCACTTGCATGCACCGGATTCTCCTTGAAGATGATGCAAAACCATCAAGGCAACCACAAAGGTGGCTCAACCCACTTATGATGGATGTGGTGAAGAAGGGGGTCATAAAACTCCTTCAAGCGGATACAATCTTCCCCATTTTGGATAGCAAGTGGGTCAGCCTGATCCAAGTTATTCCAAAGAAAGGAGAAATCACGATGGTGGAAAATCGGTACGGATAAATGGTGTCAAGCAAGACACAAACCGGATGGAGGATGTGTATCAACTACCGTAAGCTAAATCTGGTAACCCGAAAGGACCACTTATTTTTGCCCTTTATTGATCAAATACTCAATCGTCTTGTGGGGCATTATTACTATTTCCTTCTAGATGGTTACTCATGTTACTTCCAAGTGGCCATAGCACCGGGAGATCAAGAGAAGACGTCGTTTACATGTGTTTTTGGCACATTTGCATACCGTAGAATGCTATTTGGACTATGTAACGCTCACGGAACCTTTCAAAGATGCTTGCGAAGTATTTTTTCGAATATATTGAAATTTTTATTGAAGTATTCATGGATGACTTTACCATACATGGGAATAGTTTTTATACATGTTTAGAATATTTGAAACTTATGCTTAAAATATGTGTAGAAACTAACCTAGTGCTAAACTCGGAAAATGTCCCTTCATGGTTAAACAAGGGATCATCTTAGGCGACATAATGTTCGCTAAATGGATCGTCTTAGGCCACATAAATTCTGCTAATGGTATTTAGGCCATGCAGGTTTCTATCGCCGGTTCATCGAGGATTTCTCCAAGATCTCCGCACCATTGTGTGAGCTTTTGAAGAAGGATTTTACATTCATGGTAGAAAAAGGATGCAAGAGGACCTTTGATCAACTAAAGAAGTGCCTCACTAGTTCCCCCATAATCCAATCACCAAAGGTGAAGGAGGTGGAGGTAGATCTTGAAGGAGGGTAGGATCTCCTAGCATAAGAGCATTCCTAATCTCTTCAATCTCCCTCCTCATTTGTTCTTCTCTCTCGAAATTCAATCTTCTTTCATCCTTCAGGGCCAAATCCCTTAGCCTCACTTGCTCCCAAGCTTCATCCAACTTTCCTTGAAGTTCCTTAATGATCATGGTTGATTCGGGCAATTCTTGGATCTCTTCATGGTGAACCTCCTCTTGTTGAGATACATCCGCTTCGAGCTCCATGTTGGAACTCGAAATGGAAGCAAGGTTACTTTCTACATCATCCATCTTCCTCAACATTTCTTCTAGCATTGATTCTACCCTATCATTGTGAGGTTGTTGGTGAGGTTCCTCATGAGGCAATATAGTCATGTGAGCTTGATTATGGGACTCATGATGGGCATTAAACTCCTCCCAATACTCAAACTCATCATGGAGAGGTCCTAGATCTTGGCTTTCCATCCATCCCTCATACTCCATGCTGTCAAGGTCGTCTTGGAAGTACAATCCGTCCATGTCAAACATGAAAAGGCAAAGACAAAAACAACACAAGATCAAAAGTAACAAGAAAGATAAACACTAAAAACAATCAAAAGCAAATGACTTAATCTTAACCTAGTCCCCGGCAACGGCGCCAAAAACTTGTCACGCTAGGAATTAGCACAAAAAGCTTTACATTTATAAACTCGAACTAAATCCTAAACTACCTAGCGAAACCCGCAGTGTACGGGTCATTTTGTAGAAAGGAAAGTATTCCGAGGTCGAACACAAGGACTGAGGTGAAATCAAGTCATTCAATGATCAAAGATAGTGTAAATCTAAACTAAGATGAGGTGAGAAATAAAGGAAAAGCAAAGCACAATGTTTTTGGTTGGTTTTTGGTGGTCAAACAAAGATCACAAGTATATCAACGCAAACAAGAAACACAAAACACAGAGCAAAATACGGGTGGATCATGCAGACCACGGCCGTGGAAGCATGAAGAACAGGCCGTGGTTTGGCTCCGAGTTGGGATTTCGAACACAAATCGATCCTAAGCTAACATGGAAGCAATACAATCATAGTCCAAAGCATAAACATCATTCCTTCACCCTAGAATCACATCTATTCAGCCAACAACATACATTTCAAGATCAAACTTCACAAATAAAGCATGCTTGCAAGTCATGGTTAAATGATGAAGAACAATCCAAAGAAAAGACATTAAAAGCATAGAATAGAGGTTACCAAATCTTACAAGGCTCCAAGAGCTAATCCAAGTTGTCAACAATGGACTCCTCTCTCAAAACCACTCTAATCTCACTCTAAAACAAGAATCTACACTAATCTCTTCCAAGAACACCCACAATGGGTGCTTGGAAGAGAGGCAACAATGGAAAAGTGTTTTTGGGGAAGAAGATAGGTCAAAAAGGAGGGAGAGAGATCCCAATTACAGCCTGCAAGATTCTTTAAATACCCACTAGGAGCAAGAGTCATCGAAGAGATCGTGGGACACGTGTCAGCGTGGTCCTGGCAGATTCCACGGGCACATCCACGGCCGTGGTCTGGTCCCTGACCGTGGTTTGCTCCAGAGGCTTCTCTTGAACCATTGGACCATGAGTTGGTGCAAGGCATGCACCAACTAGGTCCTATGTGGTTTCCTTTGCTCCTAGCTTGCTCCCTAACGAGTCCGGAAGTGTGTCATCTCGAGGAGTGATCCTCGAATGTATCGATTAAGCTCGTAAATCTCCCAAAATACCTACAAAGCATGCAAAAGTCCGTGTAGACGTCTATCTCGACAAAATACATGAATTGAGTGCAAAACGTCGTGAACTAGTGCTAATCCATGCATGAATGAGTGAGAAATCTATCTAAATGATTACCTAAACCTAAGTCATAAATCGTGTCATCAAAAATACCCCATACTTAAGGTTTGCTCGTCCCCGAGCAAATGCTCAACTATAGACAAAGAGATGACATGATTTATGCATGCAGAAAAATGGCAACATTTTTTGGAGTTGTGCTTCTGAAGATGGATCACCTTCATAGTGATGTTTCATGGCAATGGACAAGCAATCATGCATTAAAGGAATGAAGGCATGGAAAGACAATCATACTTAACTCGAAAGCATGTATGAAAGGTAAAAATGATGAAGTCAAGATGATCATGAGAATGTCCAATCTAGATCACTAAGTCTTACACATAAGCAAATAGGTCTTAAGGACTTAGGAAAGAAGAGGCCAAGAAACGTGATGATAAGGTGGGAATTTTCTAAGGCCATGTGGTGCAAATCCGGGAAAGGAACTAAACAACCACAACTTTTACATTTATACTTCATCCGCCAAAGTGTGTTTTTCTCCTTCTTTTCTTTTCTTTTTCACTTATTTTTTAGACAAAGGCATTGGTGTACAAAAGCCGAAACCTTGGTGATTAGCCGTCCTCGGGCTTTTTCTATTTTTCGAGGTGCATCCACACCGGGCACACATACCAAAGTTCGTTAGGACTATTCGTTTATTTGACTTTGGCAAGGCACAAACACCCGATTATGTGAATGGTGCCGAGTTACTTGTCATTTAAACCAACGTCCCCAAACCTATATTTTGTCTACACTTTTACAACGCATTTTCAACAACTTCATTCACAACATTCATAATATCAACTTCACCACCCCACACTTGCTTTTCACACACATCAACACACTAGCATGCTCCTATTCCCGGAAGGGTCAAAAGAGGTCAAATTTTTAATCAAGTGAGGTGCTCAAGCAACATGATCAAGATGAGAAGAAGATGAGATGAATTGCCTTAATCATTCCTTGATGATGTGCAAGAACTAGCATGTAATTTCGACTTTCAATCCTCAATCCAATCAAGGCAAGCATCATAATCACAATCCATACATAGGATTCAAGAGAAGTACATCAAGTCCACATATGCATAGATCCATTAAACACACAAGGCCATCTATAGCCAATTCACAAGACAATATTCATCATTAGGGTCATATCCAAACCTAGAAAGCACAAACATTTTGAAAATTTTTCGATTTTTTGAGATTTTGAAATGTATATGTACAATGCAAGACATGAAAAGAAACGTGTGACAACTAAAACGAAACTATCCTAGATGCTAATCATGCAAAAGATCATGCAAACCCCACCCCATACTTAGAAACACATTGTCCCAATGTGTAAACGAAGCAAAGAAGAGTGAAAGAAGGTTCTCACAATGTAAAAATGTGGCGTTTTCGGTATTTGGGTTAACTCGTGTGGAGTGGTAGTGGATGATCGATCAAGCATGGTAGAGAGCTCTTCATAGTCATTCCGGCGTCGAGACCCGCGCCAAGGTGTATGTGAGATGGGAGCTCTTCCATCCAACAAAGACATCTCAAGCCGTCCAAGTCTCACGTCCGCTCCACCCATGGTTGAAAACGGAATCATCATCATCAACTTGCCTTGCAAGGCTTCCTTATTACCTAAGATCTTCCACACAAACACAAAACACAAAAACACACAAAAGCAAAAAGAAAAGCAAAAACAAAAGAGAAAAGGGAAAAGGGTTGTACCAATGGGTTGCCTCCCATTAAGCGCTTCTTTTAGGTCATTAGCTTGACCAAACTCCGTGGATATGTCAATCCACCTCGAATACCATGGTTTGCTTGAGGAGTCCAAGCAACCATCGCTTTCCGGTATCCATGATGACAAGCAAGGGCCACTTGATGCCCAAATAAGCTTTAGGTTCTCTCTTCACCGGTGAGTAGTAGACTCCTTCATCGCCGCTTCTTTGATGATAGTATGGAGTTGCAACCATAGATGCCACCCCATACTTAGGCAATTTATACTCCGTGGTCACTCCGGTGAAATTCTTGTCATCCTCATCCTCTATGATCCGAAGAAAGCCGATTCTTGGAAAGAATCCCTCATTGAAGTGCTTCATGAACATCATGGATCCATCATGCTTGCTTTCTTCATTCAATAATGGAGAATCCTTAGGAAAGGGGCTCCAATTTTCGTATGTACTCCGGGCAAGCAAGAAAGGGTTGGAAGGGGCTGAAATTAGCTTAGGATTGTCTAGGACAGAACCTTCCACGGGCGTGGTTTGTCCTCCACGGCCGTGATTCTCTCTGTTGTCTTCGTTCCAAGTGAGCTCTTCAAGCGTGGTTCCGGGGTTGTTGGCAAGGATATCCGGGGGTGAGAGTACTTCATTGCACTCCTCCAAAGGTGAAGGAGGTGGAGGTAGATCTTGAAGGAGGGTAGGATCTCCTAGCGTAAGAGCATTCCTAATCTCTTCAATCTCCCTCCTCATTTGTTCTTCTCTCTCGAAATTCAATCTTCTTTCATCCTTCAGGGCCAAATCCCTTAGCCTCACTTGCTCCCAAGCTTCATCCAACTTTCCTTGAAGTTCCTTAATGATCATGGTTGATTCGGGCAATTCTTGGATCTCTTCATGGTGAACCTCCTCTTGTTGAGATACATCCGCTTCGAGCTCTATGTTGGAACTCGAAATGGAAGCAAGGTTGCTTTCTAGATCATCCATCTTCCTCAACATTTCTTCTAGCATTGATTCTACCCTATCATTGTGAGGTTGTTGGTGAGGTTCCTCATGAGGCAATATAGTCATGTGAGCTTGATTATGGGACTCATGGTGGGCATTAAACTCCTCCCAATACTCAAACTCATCATGGAGAGGTCCTAGATCTTGGCTTTCCATCCATCCCTCATACTCCATGTTGTCAAGGTCGTCTTGGAAGTACAATCCGTCCATGGCAAACATGAAAAGGCAAAGACAAAAACAACACAAGATCAAAAGTAACAAGAAAGATAAACACTAAAAACAATCAAAAGCAAATGACTTAATCTTAACCTAGTCCCCGGCAACGGCGCCAAAAACTTGTCACGCTAGGAATTAGCACAAAAAGCTTTACATTTATAAACTCGAACTAAATCCTAAACTACCTAGCGAAACCCGCAGTGTACGGGTCGTTTTGTAGAAAGGAAAGTATTCCGAGGTCGAACACAAGGACTGAGGTGAAATCAAGTCATTCAATGATCAAAGATAGTGTAAATCTAAACTAAGATGAGGTGAGAAATAAAGGAAAAGCAAAGCACAATGTTTTTGGTTGGTTTTTGGTGGTCAAAGAAAGATCACAAGTATATCAACGCAAACAAGAAACACAAAACACAAACAAAAGATGAGGGATAAGAGGTAAGAAAGCGGATTCTAGAGATTAGGAATTCCGATTATGGCATTGGACTCATGTTTCTAAAGATCAAGGGAAGGTTGTGGTTGTTCGGAGTTGGGTGTTCCTCAAATGGGAGCAATTATTGGGTAAGTCTCATACTCCACTAGTCCGTTCCTAAGGTCTCATCACCGGGTAAGTCTCAAAGAGCCTAAGGGATGGAATTCTACACAAACCGGTCACTACCTAAGGGTCAAACCCCTCCTTACCGGGTAAGTCTCGGAAAAGGCAAGTCTTAGGCAACTATCCTAGCACACTCAATCCAATAGCGGCTTGTGAGGCTCACTACTACCTAGAGTTCATCATCTTAGATATCTAAGAGGGGAATTCACCGGGTAGGTCTCATTCCTCAATTAGGTTGCTAACAATAGGTCTACCTACGTTAGGTTAAGCTCAACAAACACTAGGGTTTCAACACATCTACATCCAAACATCCAGATTCAATCAATTCAAGAACAACATAGCAAAATACGGGTGGATCATGCAGACCACGGCCGTGGAAGCATGAAGAACAGGCCGTGGTTTGGCTCCGAGTTGGGATTTCGAACACAAATCGATCCTAAGCTAACATGGAAGCAATACAATCATAGTCCAAAGCATAAACATCATTCCTTCACCCTAGAATCACATCTATTCAGCCAACAACGTACATTTCAAGATCAAACTTCACAAATAAAGCATGCTTGCAAGTCATGGTTAAATGATGAAGAACAATCCAAAGAAAAGACATTAAAAGCATAGAATAGAGGTTACCAAATCTTACAAGGCTCCAAGAGCTAATCCAAGTTGTCAACAATGGACTCTTCTCTCAAAACCACTCTAATCTCACTCTAAAACAAGAATCTACACTAATCTCTTCCAAGAACACCCACAATGGGTGATTGGAAGAGAGGCAACAATGGAGAAGTGTTTTTGGGGAAGAAGATAGGTCAAAAAGGAGGGAGAGAGATCCCAATTACACCCTGCAAGATTCTTTAAATACCCACTAGGAGCAAGAGTCATCAAAGAGATCGTGGGACACGTGTCAGCGTGGTCCTGGCAGATTCCACGGGCACATCCACGGCCGTGGTCTGGTCCCTGACCGTGGTTTGCTCTAGAGGCTTCTCTTGAACCATTGGACCATGAGTTGGTGCAAGGCATGCACCAACTAGGTCCTATGTGGTTTCCTTTGCTCCTAGCTTGCTCCCTAACGAGTCCGGAAGTGTGTCATCTCGAGGAGTGATCCTCGAATGTATCGATTAAGCTCGTAAATCTCCCAAAAATACCTACAAAGCATGCAAAAGTCCATGTAGACGTCTATCTCGACAAAATACATGAATTGAGTGCAAAACGTCGTGAACTAGTGCTAATCCATGCATGAATGAGTGAGAAATCTATCTAAATGATTACCTAAACCTAAGTCATAAATCGTGTCATCAGCTAGTATTTGGCAAAGCTTGCCATCTACCCGTGTAGCTAGAACAAAAGGCTTGGTGGGAGGTGAAGAAGTTCAACATGCAAATCAATGAGGTCAGAGACTTTAAAAAATTGCAACTACATGAATTGGAAGAACTACGTCTTGATGGTTATGACAGTGTCACCACATACAAGGAGAAAACGGAGGTTTGACATGATCTGAATATCCTCCGAAGGATATCAAACCAGGTAGCAAGGTTCTTCTCTTCCAATCTCCACTAAAGCTCTTTGCATGAAAACTCCATTCAAGGTGGATGATAGGTGATGGAATCACTACAATTTAGGATAGTTTTTAGAGTCTTTTTATTGCATTAGTGTCAGTTTAAGCTACTAACTCCTTGGTCTAGAAGAAGAAGACTAAAAGAAGATAAAGAAGGAGTTATAAGCACTTAGGAGTGAAGATCATTCACGAAGCAAAGCTTCTGTTGCCTCACCGCCCCGTGGAGCAGTGCCACCGCCCCTGCGGGTAACACCATATTCCGGAGCGTAGCCTGCGCCTTCACCAGCGCCAGGAACGAAGATTGTCGCCGCACCTGCGTCAACCCTTAGCGCCCCTGCGGGGACTTGCCCTGAAGAAGCAAAGACCAATGCCCCCGCGCCTCTGCCTGCGCCTCAACCTGGGAGCTGGAAGATGAAGAGTCAGTGTCACCGCCCCCGCGTTGACACTGGGACGCCCCTACGGCTCAGCATCTGAAGCGACAGAAAGTTGAAGAGTCGGACGTTTGAAGAGCATTAAATATCCGCCCCTACGGAAGTGCTAGGCCGCCCCTGCGGCTACGAAGAAGATCAAACGTTTTCGCCTGAACCGCCCCTGCGAATTTGAAGGCCGCCCCTGCGGTTCAGCGACAGAGGCTTTACTCCGGCTGTTTACACCACCTTTATGGCATTAAAGGTGGTTGTTTTGGGCTGGTCATTTACTCCTATTTAGTGTCATTTGTAGTATAAATAGACTTAGGGTTGATTGCTAGAGTATCCAATTTTAGAATCCACTTTTTCCATTAAAATTATCTTGCTACCTTTGTAATGAGTTGCTAACTCCCTTGCTACATTGGGTGGGTTTAAAGTTGCTTTGTTACTTTGGTTGTAAGTTCTTTCTAATATAAGTTTTCATTCAGTAATACTTTGTGTTTCCTTGATCTTCATTGTCTAATTGCATGTTTTACTATCACTTGAGATTGATCACCTTAGGTTCTAAAGTGCATGCAAAGAACTAGGATTAATAGATTCCGGGTTCGGGTCTTTAATCTAGTAGTAAACTTTAAGTAATAATGGGTTGTAATTGCTTAAAGGAAAGGAACAAAAATATAAAGATAAGTTTAACGGTTTTAATCTTTTCTTTATATCCCTTAGTCTTTGTTTGAAAGCTAACTTGTTAATTGTTCTTGTAGGTTTACGAAACACTAACCTGTTAAGTTGTGTTGATGTCGGTTGGCTCAACACATATATATGATCGAGACGGGAGATTACTTGAAAACTTGTAAAAAGGAACTCACCAAAGTAGCAATCGCATGCTAAGAATCAACCTAGTGTAGATTTACCCATTATTGTCTTACTCGTTGTCTTACTTTCTTTCATAAGTTTTGTGCGCATAAATTCACTCAACCCCACCCACCCCCCTTTGTCACTTGAATCTATAATCAATAATTGCATTTAATAGGAATAACAAAACTCTCTTGGGTTCGACCCTTACTTAACCACTATACTCGTTTTAGTGCTAAGTCGGGATTATATTTTGATAAGATAAAAACGACCATAGATAAAAGTCTTGTCAAATTTTGGCGCCGTTGCCGGGGAGTTTGATTATTTTTATTTTATTGTTATTGATTATTGGTTTGAACTATTTTTATGGTTCAAACCCGTGCTACTAATTCCGGCTTTGCTTCCTTTGATCCAGAAATTGAGAGAACGCACATCCGGCAACGTAGACAACAACGACTCCAACAAGAAATGGCTGATTGTACTCTTCGTCAACTCACTCAGCCCACTTTAGCTCAAAACCCTCTTGCGGTTACTAGACCGGCATTAGGGGAAGGAATCAACTTTGAGCACAAACCGGGTCACATTCACTTGCTTCCATCTTTCCATGGGCTAAGTGGTGAAGACCCCATCAAATACCTTGGGAAGTTCCATACCGTGTGTATGAGCATGAAGCCGGCCAACATTACCGAAGAGCAAATCAAGATGAGTTCATTCGGCTTCACACTCAAAGATGTAGCGGATGATTGGTATTACCACCTTCCATTCGGGAGTATCGACACATGGAGAACCTCCACAAGGCGTTTTTGGATAAATACTTTCCAGTCAAGAAGGCAAATAGCTTGAAGAAAGCTATAAGCAAAATCGAGCAAGAGGCGGACGAAACTCTCTATGAGTACTTCGAAAGATTCGCACGCCTCCGATCCAGCTGTCCTTTCCACGGATATTCGACTCAAGATCTAGTCTTGTACTTGTACAATGGCTTGCTAGACAATGAAAGGAGGATCGTCGATGCCGCTTGTGGAGGTAACATTCTTAACTCTACCCCTGACCTTGCTTTAAAAAAAATACAAGAACTAGTTGAAGGGACCCGGAACTTTGGAAGGACTCCTTCCAAGAGAGGTGTTCATGCTGTGAATTCCGGGAAGAGTGAGATCTCCACTCAGCTTGTGGAACTGAAGGAAATGGTGAAGAGATTAACACTTATGGGAACCTCACAGCAGCTGAAGGCATGTGGATTGTGTGCTGACCCATACCATCCAACGGACATGTGTCCTCCAGTCCAGAATGACGATGTTGAGGTGAATGCAATGGGTTATGGACAGCCACATCAGCAAAGGCCTAGGAACGATCCCTATGAGCAGAATTTCATGCCCAACTGGCGTGATCAACAGAACTTTCGTTTGAGGGATCAACAAAACCAACAACAACAGCCCCGACAAGGTAAGTATCAAACAACTAAAGATATGTTGCAGGTTTTGACTAAACATTTTTCCACTCATGTCCAAACAACAGAATCCAACATCAAGAACCTTGAAAAGTAGGTTGGGCAAATGGCGGAATCCATTACAAGGACCGAAGCTAGATTTTCCGAAGGATTGCCTTCCCAGACGGTTATAAGCCCCAAGGAGAATGTTAGTGCCCTAACATTAAGGAGTGGGAAGCAAATCCAACAAAAAACCAGCAAAAGAATCACAAAGCAAACCCTCTGACGAGTTTACCGCACCTAAAGCCGCCCCGGCGGCTGCAACTGCACCCAGCACCGATCAGACGCCACCCCTGCGGCTGGATGTCTCCGCCCCTGCGGTGACAACCCCTGAGCCGCCCCTGCACCTGCATACTGACACCCCGCGGAAAACTCGACAGAAAGTTCTGTTGAGAAGGATTCTTATATCCGGCCTAAGTTCCCGCCACTGTACTCTGAGAAACCACCAGCGCCTTTTCCTGAGGCTCTAAAGGAGAGAAGAATCATTGAGGACAAAGATCTCTTTGAGACCTTCTCCAAATGCGAGGTAAACATTCCCCTCCTTAAGTTAGTGAAGAGTATTCTTAAATATGCTCGTTTCTTGAAGGAACTATGCACTATCAAGAGAAATCAGAAGCTGAAGGGGAAACAAAAAGTGCACGTAAGTGAGCATGTGTTGGCCATTTTCCAACGGAGAATGCCCAAGAAGTGCAGCGATCCGGGCATGGTAAGCATTCCTTGTGTTATAGGGGAAACCCGTTTTGACAAAGCCATGCTTGACCTTGGTGCTTCTATCAATGTTTTGCCATATTCTATTTACAAATCACTTGGCCTTGGGCCATTAATGGAAACTAGGACTGTAGTACAACTTGCTGATAGATCTAATGTGTACCCTAAAGGGATAATTGAAGATGTATTAGTAATGGTAGACAACCTAATATTTCCTGCTGATTTCTTCGTAATGGATATGGAAACTGATTCGTATGCTGCACCAATATTGTTAGGTAGGCCATTTCTGAAAACTGCTAGGACTAAAATTGATTATGTTAGTGGCAAAATAACCATGAAGTTTGATGGTGAAGTAGTGGAATTTGACATCTACGATGCAATGAAATTTCCTAGTGATGATCATTCTTTATATGTTATTGACATTGTTGAACTTTTTGTGCAAGATGTATTTGATAATTTTGATGTTGATGAATTGAAAAATGTAATTGAGCATGACATTGATGGTTTCAAATCAGAATATGTATTAGCATCTAGCATGAAAGAGGTCCTAGCCTAATTAGATGGGCATAAAAGGCTACCTATCTCCAATTTGGCCATTGGGCCCACTTTACTAACCCAAAGCAATAAGCTTGTTCCATATATAGTGCAGGCGCCAGAAATAGAATTGAAGGATCTTCCATCCTATCTCAAGTACGTTTTCCTTGGAGATAACAATACCTTGCCGGTGATCATCTCCAACAAGTTGACTACCGGTCAAGAAGACAAGTTGGTGAAAGTGTTGAAAGAACACAAGACGGCCCTTGGATGGACAATTGCGGACATCAAAGGGATAAGTCCATCAACTTACATGAATAGGATCTTACTTGAGGATGAAGCCAAACCCTCTAGGCAACCTCAACGGAGGTTGAACCCACCAATGATGGATGTGGTCAAGAAGGAGGTGTTGAAGCTCCTCCAAGCGGATATGATCTTCCCTATTTCGGATAGCACTTGGGTTAGTCCAACTCAAGTGGTTCCAAAGAAAGGAGGCATCACAATGGTGGAAAATCAACATGGAGAGATGGTCCCGAGCAAAACGCAAACCGGATGGAGAGTTTGCATTGACTACCGCAAGCTCAACAAGGTAACACGTAAAGACCATTTCCCATTACCTTTTATTGACCAAATGTTGGAACGTCTTGCAGGTCATCCATACTACTGCTTCTTTAATGGATATTCGGGCTATTTCCAAATAGCTATTGCACCAAAAGATCAAGAAAAGACGACGTTCACTTGCCCATTTGGCACTTTTGCGTACCGCAGAATGCCATTTGGACTTTGCAACGCACCCGGCACCTTTCAACGATGCATGATAAGTATTTTCTCGAATACATAGAAAATTTCATTGAAGTCTTCAAGGTTGATTTTACCGTCCATGGAGACAGTTTTGATGCATGTTTAGGACATTTAAAACTTGTTCTTGAAAAATGTGTTGAAACCAATCTAGTTCTAAATTCGGAAAAATGTCATTTCATGGTGGAGCAAGAGATTGTGCTAGGACATGTAATATCCTCCAAAAGGATAGAGGTAGATAAGGCAAAGGTTGATGTAATTCAAATTTTATCTTATCCTACTAATGTTCGGGAAATCCGATCTTTTCTTGGTCATGCAGGTTTCTACCGACGTATCATCAAAGATTTTTCGAAGATCTCGGCACCTTTATGTGAATTGCTCAAGAAAGACGTCACCTTCATAGTGGATGAGAGTTGCAAGAAAGCTTTCGACACTTTGAAGGCATGTCTCACCAACGCACCAATCATCCGTTCTCCGGATTGGGAGAAACCTTTCGAAATCATGTGTGACGCCAAAGATTACGCCGTTGGAGCTGTTTAGGACAGAAAGACGGACGGGCTTCACATGTGATCCATTATGCATCTATGACACTCAATGGAGTGCAAAGGAATTACTCTACCACCAAGAAGGAAATATTAGCGGTGATTTTTGCCCTTGACAAATTCAGACAATACCTACTTGGGGTAAAGGTAATTATCTTCACTAACCATGCAGCTCTTAGGTACCTCATGGCGAAGAAGGAAGCAAAGCCACGATTAATTCGTTGGGTGCTCCTTCTAAGTGAGTTTAACCTAGAGATAGGGGACAAGAAGGGGGTTGAGAACCTGGTGGCCGATCATTTGAGCATGCTAGTAAAGGAAGAGGAGGAACCAGGAAAATGAAAAGAGATAGCTGGAAGTTTTCCAGACGATACATTTTACACAACTCTCTGTTGTGTAACCGTCCCCGCGCCTCACACCTCCCGCCCCTGCGGCCAGCCGCCCTTGCGGCTCAGTCTAGGCGCCCCTGCGGAATTGTCGACAGAGGTTTGTCTAAAGCTCCAGTCTTTTAAGCCTTGGTTTGCTGACATTATGAACTTCATTGTCAGGAAGGAGTATCCCCCAGACTTCACCAAGGCACATCGAGAGAAGGTAAAGGCTGAAGCTCGACACTACGTTTGGGACGATCCTTACCTCTGGAAGCATTGTAGTGACCAAGTGATCCGCCGTTGCATTGGATAATGAGGTACAATTCGTCCTAACTTTTTGTCATTCTGAAGCATGTGGGGGCACTTTGGGGCAAACAAAACTGCAAGAAAAGTTTTGGATGCCGGTTTCTTTTGGCCACACATTTTTAGAGACATTTTTGCGTTTTGCAAAGTGTGTGATAGATGCCAAAGGGTAGGAAATATTTCAAGGAGACATGAAATGCCACAATCCTCTCTTATATTTTGCGAAATATTTGACGTTTGGAGGATTGAATTCATGGGGCCGTTTCCTACTTCATTCGGGCACACATATATTTTACTTGCGGTGGACTATGTTTCCAAGTGGGAGGAAGCAAAGGCCACCAAAAGTCATGATTCAAAATTGGTTGCAGCTTTCCTTAAGGAGAATATTTTTGCAAGGTTTGAAATTCCGAAAGCCTTAATAAGTGATAGGGGGACCCATTTCTGCAACAAGACGATCACGGCTCTCCTTAAGAAATATCACATCCACCAACGAGTGTCAACGGCTTATCACCCACAAATAAATGGCCAAGCTGAGGTATCTAACCGGGAAATAAAGACCATCCTTGAAAAGACGGTCTCTCCCGGAAGAAAGGTTTGGATTACAAGGCTAAACGACGCTCTATGGGCATATCGGACAGCCTACAAAACTCCTATAGGGATGTCTCCTTGCAGGCTCGTGTTTGGGAAAGCTTGCCACCTTCCGGTGGAGCTAGAGCACAAAGCTTGGTGGGCGGTAAAGAAGTGCAACATGAACGTAGAGGAAGTGGGAGAATTCCGGAAGCTCCAATTGCAAGAGTTGGAGGAATTGAGATTAGATGCATATGACCATGCCACGGCATAAAAAGAAAAGGCTAAAGCATGGCATGACCGAAACATTCTCCGGAAGGACTTCAAGGTAGGAAATAAGGTAGTTCTCCTTCAATCACGTTTGAAACTCTTCGCAGGTAAGCTGCGTTCAAGATGGACAGGGATGTTCATGGTAGCCGAAGTATACCCTCACGGAGCTGTGGATCTTTATGATCCCCAAACGCACAAGGTGTTCAAGGTAAACGGATAAAGGCTAAAGCCTTACCTTGAAGGAGTAAAGAACGATCAAATTGATGAGATGGTGCTAGAGGAAGCATAGTTAGAGAAGTAGAGCCCTTACGTCGAGCCAACGACGTAAAACAAAGGCGCTGCTCGGGAGGCAACCCGAAGGAATAAGAAGAGGAGCCTCTGTCAAGAAAACCGCCCCTGCGGCTCAGTGTCCCCGCCCCCGCGGTGACACCCATGCCTAGCACCTCCCCCGGCGCTGGGCCAGCGTCTGTAACATACTGGCACCGCCCTCGCGGTGACTCCCTTACGCCCCTGCGGCGGCCATCCTTGACATACATCCTCAGCGCCGCCCCCGGAGCTGAACTTGTGTGTCCCCTCTTCCTTGTCACCGCCCCCGCGGCGACAAACCCCCGCCCCTGCGGGTTTACCTAGAAAAGAAAAAAATAAGGATCTCAAAAATTACCTACACCTACCACTCCCACCTACCCTCTTCCTTCACCACACACAAAACTCCCCTTTCGAACCCTACTTCCTTACGCCCACGCCCCTGCGCTCCCCTCACGCACCGACTGCTCCGACGCCCCTGCGCCACCTCTGCAACTCCACCACCACCAGCTCCGACGCCCCAGCGCCGCACTACAACCTCTAACACCCCCCCCCCCCCTTCCAACCTTAACCCCACAACCCTTCCTACCTCTCTCACACTCTCTACCCTCCACTTTGAGCATCTCCGGCAACGTCTCCACCAACCAGAAAGCCATCGGAACGCCCCCAGCACCACCACCTTCGTAGCTGCCAGAATCGCCCTTTGCACTTCTCTCACCCTGCGCCTACAAGCTGCCGCAGCTGCACCTCACCGCCCCTGCGCCTCTTCAGCCGCCCCTACGGAAAACACAACAGAGGGTTCGTCTTCTTTCTGTGTTTTTGAAAGTTGCTAATTCTTTTGTTTGATTATCTTTCCCTGTTTTTGCTTGAAGAATGGAACCATAAAGGCAGCACAAGATGTCGGAGGGCGAAAAGACTCGCTATAGGATTGTGCAAGATCAGGATGTGTATGCAACTCGGTTTTTGCTTATTCCTACCTTAGAGAAGTTAGGCATGCTGGAGAGCATGCAGTACTTTCTAGCCAATGCTGGGCTCAGAGACTTTCTAGAAAAGAGTGCTCCAACGTATCCCGAGCTCAGTCGACAGTTCATAGCCACCTTCACCACGGAGAAGGAGGATCATGTGTGTCTTGGACTCACCTTCAAGTTCAACAGGACAAAATACACACTTGATTACAACCAGCTACAAGAGGCCTTCGGGGTGACTCTCAACCCCTCCGAGAACTGGTGGGAGCCAGTCCCGACTCCGGACCTATGTGAGTTCTGGCAGGCAGCTACCGAATCAGAGTTTCATGCAGGGGGTGAGTATTCCAACAAACTCACTCACCCTAGTTTGAGGCTCCTCTCCAAGATCCTTATGAGTGTCTTCCGTTGACACAAAGAGGAGAACAAGGTCGCCCTCAAGGACCTCCCACTGCTATACTCTTGCCTTCCGATGAGCGAGAAGGTGATGGATTGACCGTCCCTCTTCCTTGCCGCTTCGAAGCGGATTAAGAAGAACGAGCCGAGGGAAATTGTTGGCGGTAGGGTGATCTCCTTAATCGCCTCATAGGTTATGGATCTTTCCAGCCTAGAGGATGGGTTGGAGGCACCCCTCTATACAGAGGGGATGTTGAGGAGGTGCAAGCTCCTCAAGAGGGACGGTGACAACCTCTTCTGGCTCTCTTTTGCCGACGGGAGCCACATCACCTACCTCCCACGGCTACTACCACTTGGGGACGAGCTCTCCGAGCTTTACATTCCGGCGGATCCTTTCGTGCCAAGGCGGCCTTAGGTGGCCATTGTAGAGAGGCATGCTACGAGCTCCAGCCGGGCGCACCATGAGGAGCACATGCCCATCCCCGACGACGAGGAGATGCCTACTGTGCCACCGGAGGAGGACCCGGCTCTTGCGATCCTACAGGCTCAGATGGCAGCCGTGACCACCCAGCATCAGGCATGGCAGACCGAGTACCAGCGGACCATGCTTGAGCAGCAGCAGAGCTGGCAGACGAGCTTTGCCACCTCCATGACCTCCCACTTCGACCAGTGGCAGAAGGCTTTCCAGACGGCCCAGCAGCAGCAGTTGGAGGCTCAACAGTTGGCTTGGAAAGCCATCTTTGAGACCTCTTTTGGCCGTCGGATGGAGGCTCAGCAGACCCGCATTGAGGACATCTACCGCCGGCAGGAGCACTTCTTCAGCCACTTCCCGTACCCACCGGAGGAGGGTCCGGATGGTCCAGTCGGACCATCCCACTAGTGGTATCATCATTTCTCCCTTTCCCACATTTATATTTGCTTCATTTTCCACTTTGAGGACAAAGTGTACTTCAAGTATGGGGGAGGGACATATCATTGCATGTACAGTCTATTTGAGTTGTTTTTGAGTATGTTTGCATTGAGTTTTTGGTAGTTTGAATTCAGTTTGAAATTCAGGAAAAAAAAAAGAAAAAAAAAAGAAGAAGAAGAAGAAGAAGAAGAAGAAAAATCCAAAGAAAATGAAGAAAAATGCATGAAAATCCTTGGATAAACCGAAAATCCGAAAGGGCGGTTTAGTCAAAAAGAAGGTAGTCCGACCAACCTTAGGTTGGTGCAAAATTGGACTTGAGGGATGTGAGTTCCAAGTGAGATCAATAAAGAAAAAGAAGAAGAGTGGCAAGGTGAAAACCCGAAAGGGCAACTTGGAAAAATGAGCGGCACCGAGTGTAGCTTCCCTTTCCGGCGTTTGGCGACATAAGAAGGGGAGTCATAAGGAGGTTGTCCGGGTAGGTCACTCTTGGAGCAATAAGGATGGTAGTTTTCTCACCTTTTTCTCACATTTCCTCTCTTTTCCTTCTTTCTTTCTTGGCTTTTCTTTTGTTTTCATTGTCTTTTCTGCTTGCCCATGCTTCCTGAGGCCTTTGAGTTTACAAACTGCTGTCATTTGTTTTACTCGGGACGAGTAAAAGGTCTAAGTATGGGGGAGTTTGATAGGTGATGGAATCACTATCATTTAGGATAGTTTTTAAAGTCTTTTTATCGCATTAGTGTCGGTTTATGCTACTAACTCCTTGGTCCAGAAGAAGAAGACTAAAAGAAGATAAATAAGGAGTTATAAGCACTTAGGAGTGAAGATCATTCACGAAGCAAAACTTTTGTTGCCTCACCGCCCCGTGGAGCAGTGTCACCGCCCTTGCGGGTGACACCATATTCTGGAGCGCAGCCTACGCCTTTGCCAGCGCCAGGAACGAAGATTGTCACCGCACCTACGTCAACCCTTGGCGCCCCTGCGGTGACTTGCCCTGAAGAAGAAAAGACCAGCACCCCGCGCCTCTGCCTGCGCCTCTACCTGCGCCTCAACCTGGGAGCTGGAAGATGAAGAGTTAGTGTCACCGCCCCCGCGTTGACACTGGGACGCCCCTGCGGCTCAGCATCTGAAGCGACAAAAAGTTGAAGAGTCAAACGTTTGAAGAGCATTAAATATCCGCCCCTGCGGAAGTGCTAGGCCGCCCCTGCGGCTACGAAGAAGATCAAACGTTTTCGCCTGAACCGCCCCTGCGGATCTGAAGGCCGCCCCTGCGGTTCAGAGACAGAGGCTTTACTCCGGCTGTTTACACCACCTTTATGGCATTAAAGGTGGCTATTTTGGGCTGGTCATTTACTCCTATTCAGTGTCATTTGTAGTATAAATAGACCTAGGGTTGATTGCTAGAGTATCCAATTTTAGAATCCACTTTTTCCATTAAAATTATCTTGCTACCTTTGTCATGAGTTGCTAACTCCCTTGCTACATTGGGTGGGTTTGAAGCTGCATTATTACTTTGGTTGTAAGTTCTTTCTAATATAAGTTTTCATTCAGTAATACTTTGTGTTTCCTTGATCTTCATTGTCTAATTGCATGTTTTACTATCACTTGAGATTGATCACCTTAGGTTCTAAAGTGCATGCAAAGAACTAGGATTAATAGATTCCGGGTTCGGGTCTTTAATCTAGTAGTAAACTTTAAGTAATAACGGGTTGTAATTGCTTAAAGGAAAGGAACACAAATATAAAGATAAGTTTAACGGTTTTAATCTTTTCTTTATATCCCTTATTCTTTGTTTGAAAGTTAACTTGTTAATTGTTCTTGTAGGTTTACGGAACACTAACCTGTTAAGTTGTGTTGATGCCGGTTGGCTCAACACATATATATGATCGAGACGGGAGATTACTTGAAAACTTGTAAAAAGGAACTCACCAAAGTAGCAATCGCATGCTAAGAATCAACCTAGTGTAGATTCACCCATTATTGTCTTACTCGTTGTCTTACTTTCTTTCATAAGTTTTGTGTGCATAAATTCACTCAACCCCCCCCCCCCTTTTTTTGTCACTTGAATCTATAATCAATAATTGCATTTAATAGGAATAACAAAACTCTCTTGGGTTCGACCCTTACTTAACCACTATACTCGTTTTAGTGCTAAGTCGGGATTGTATTTTGATAAGATAAAAACGACCATAGATAAAAGTCTTGTCGGTGACAAGTCCATACGTCATTATTGAGGTTCTACATCGAGCCAACTACGTAAAACAAAGGCGCTACTCGGGAGGCAACCCGAGGAAGTAGAAGTAGAAGTCTTTATGTGGTCTATCCGCACCCGCGTATGATAAGAGTGACAACCGCGGTAAGCCCAGGTGATCCCGCCCCCGCGGATTAGAACCCCGCGACCGCGGGCAGCCCAAGAGACCCTGTTCCGCGTCTAGGAGGAGCCGCGACCACGGCAACACACAGCAGGTAAAAAATGCTTTTGCATAACCCTAACACCTTTACAAAAAAAATCACTCACACCACTCACAATTGCCTCTCCCGCGATTTCCTTGGGCCCAGCCTCTACGACCGCCAGCTCTTACCGCCGCGACCGTCACCACCTTTTTCCGTCACTTTCACCACTTGCTCCACCGCCACCTTGTCACCACCCTCACCATTTCACCACCAAACTTCCTCAGCATCTCACCTCTCCCATCTAAACCTTAATCAACCATAACCACACCACCACCACTCACCATCAACTTTGCTTGCTCTGTCTCCACAACTTATGACTTGCCACCAACACCACCACATTGAGGAGCTATAGCAAGTTTCGGAGATCACCTCCAACTGGTCGCTCGGTCCTTCCCAATTTGTCAAGAAAATCTCTCATGCGACCGCAACTGGAAACACGTTGCGACTACGGCATCAGAAATATCCCATGACCGCAGCCACAAAGTCTCTGCGGCCACAACATTCTAGATTGTGACCCCGTGACCGCCGCAAAAAAAATCCAACCGTGATTCTTCATTAAAAAAAGGTCGATTTTTGCCTTTTTCAGTCAATTTTGATTCAATTGTTGAGTTGTATTGTTAGAATGGATAGAGGGCGAAAGATTAGGATGACAACCAAGGATGGGCAGCGATATGAAATTGTGAAAAACAGAGATGTGATTACAACTAAGTTTTTACATGTTCCGACTTTGAAGAAGTTGGGTATGTTAGAGAGTATGCAACATCATCTCAATCATGTTGGGATCAGAATCTGCTAGGGGAGTAGATTGTTGTCTATCCTGAGCTGGTTAGGTAGTTCATTGCCACATTTTAGGGTGAGGTGGAAGACCATGTATTCACTGCTTTAACATTTAAATTTAAAAATAGATTTATTATGTTGATTTAGAGTAGTTGAGGGATGTATTTGGGGTCACCAAGGACCCCACTAAGGAATGGAAATCCGGTTCTTCAACCGGTGATTTCTTTGCTTTATAGTTTGTTGCTACTATGTGAGATTTCCGAACTGTGATGCCTTTCCGGATTAAATCCACCTATTATTGGCCGCTTTGAAGCGAATCAAGAGAGGAGGGCCGAGAGACATTGTGGGAGAAGGGTTCATTACCCTCATTGTTTCTCAGGTTATGAACATCTCAGTCCTAGAGGAACCACTCCCAGTTCCTCTCTTTATTGTTCCCCTCCTTCGGCGTTGCAAGATGCTGAAGACTGAGGGTGAGCACCACTTTTGGACTTCATTTCATGATCAAAGCCACGTCACATACTTTCCTCGTTCATTACCTTATGGACCTGGGTTGGCTGACTTCTATATTTGCGCCGACCCGGTCATTCCAAGGCTGAGGCGCGTATCTGTTATTGAGAGGTATGTTGCAAGCTCGAGTGGAGTCCCCGCTCAAACCTTTGAGCCTGTTGTCGATGATGATGAGGAGATTCCTATTGGATTATATCCATTTCAGAAGTAGATGATAGCCCATATGAGGGCTTTGAACACTCAACATGATGCTTGACAGAAAGGTTTCGCGGAGAGGGTCTTCTCTCAACTCGCTCACCAGCAAGAGGAGTGCAAGTCAAGCTATGAGCAGAGGATGCACGCTCACATCGACCAGCAGTAGCAAGCCTGAAAGACGGATATGAGGTGAGGATGAGCTCTCGTATTGATGAGAAGAGCCGACAGATTTTTGAGCACATAGATGCACAAAGTCGGCAAACTGTTGAGTTATATCAGCGACAGGAGCATTTTTTTTTCTCCCACTTCCCGTACCCATCAGAGCACCCAGATGGTCTACCTGGACCATCTCACCAGTGAGATACTTCTTCTCCCTATTTACTTCATTTTTACCTGGACCATCTCACTAGTGAGATATTCCTTCTCCTTAAGAAGTACCACGTTCACCAAAGAATATCAACAGCTTATCATCCACAAACAAACGGCCAAGCTGAGGTGTCCAACCGGGAAATAAAGACCATCCTTGAAAAGACGGTTTCTCCCGGGCGGAAGGATTGGAGTGCAAGGCTAAATGACGCCTTATGGGCATATCGGACAGCCTACAAAACTCCTATCGGGATGTCTCCTTTTAGGCTCGTGTCTGGAAAAGCTTGTCACCTACCGGTGGAGGTAGAGCACAAGGTTTGGTGGGCGGTAAAGAAGTGCAACATGAACATAGAGGAAGTGGGAGAATTCCGGAAGCTCTAATTGCAAGAGTTTGAGGAACTAAGGCTAGATGCATATGACCATGCTACCACATACAAAGAAAAGACCAAAGCATGGCATGACCGGAACATTCTCCGGAAGGACTTCAAGGTAGGTAATAAGGTACTTCTCTTTCAATCACGTTTGAAACTCTTTGCAGGTAAGCTGCGTTCGAGATGGACAGGGCCGTTCATAGTAGCCGAAGTATACCCTCACGGAGCTGTGGATCTCTATGATCCCCAAACGCACAAGGTGTTCAAGATAAACGGACAAAGGCTAAAGCTTTACCTTGAAGGAGTCAAGAACGATCCAATTGACGAGATTGTGCTGAAGGAAGCACAGTCAGAGAAGTAGAGATCTTACGTCGAGCCAACGACGTAAAACAAAGGCGCTTCTCGGGAGGCAACCCGAAGGAATAAGAAGAGGAGCCTCTGTCAAGAAAACCGCACTTGCGGCTCAGTGTCCCCGCCCCTACGGTGACACCCATGCCCAGCACCTCCCCCGGCGTTAGGCCAGTGTCTGCAACATACTGGCACCGCCCCCGCGGTGACTCCCTTACGCCCCTGCGGCGGCTATTCTTGACACGAAGCAAAGCTTCTATTGCCTCACCGCCCCTGCGGAGTCTTGCCACCGCCCCTGCGGGTGACGCCTTACACCGGAGCGCTCTCTGCGCCTTCACCAACGCCGGCCATGAAGTGTGTCACCGCCCCTGCACCACTCCTTGGCGCCCCTGCGATGACCTGCCCTGAAGAGACGAAGACCAGCTCCCCTGCGCCCCTACCTACACCTCAACCTGGGAGCTGAAAGACGAAGAGGTTGTGTCACCGCTCTGCGTTCACATAGGGACGCCCCGGCGGCTTGGCATCAGAAACGTCAAGAAGTCGAAGGGTCAGACGTTTAAAGAGCATTGAAGATCCGCCCCAGCGGAATTGCCTAGCCGCCCCTGCGGCCATGAAGAAGATCAAGCGTTTTTTCCTTCACCGCCCCTGCGGAGCTGAAGGCCGCCCCTGCGGCTTAACGTCAGAAGCTTTACTCCGGCTGTTTACACCACCTTTATGGCATTAAAGGTGGCTGTTTTGGGCCGGCCATTTACTCCTATTTAGTGCCTTTTGTAGTATAAATAGTCCTTGGTTGATTGCTAGAAGGATCCATCTTATCATCTTGTTAGCCAACAAAATCATCCACTTAGATTGTCTTGCTTCCTTTGTAATGAGTTGCTAACTCCCTTGCTACATTGGGTTGGTATGAAGCTGCGTTGTTACTTTGGTTGTAAGTTCTTTTTAATATAAGTTTTCATTCAGTAATACTTTGTGTTTCCTTGATCTCCATTGTCTAATTGCATGTTTACTATTGCTTGAGATTGATCACCTTAGGTTCTAAAGCGCATGCAAATAACTAGGATTAGTAGGTTCCAGGTTCGGGTCTTTAATCTAGTAGCAACTTTAAGTAATAACGGGTTGTAATTACTTAAAGAAAAGGAACACAAATATAAAGATAAGTTTAACGGTTTTAATCTTCTCTTTATATCCCTTAGTCTTTGTTTGAAAGCTAACTTGTTATTTGTTCTTGTAGATTTACGGAACTCTAACCTTTTAAGTTGTGTTGATGCCGGTTGGCTCAACACATATATATGATCGAGACGGGAGATTACTTGAAAACTTGTAAAAGGAACTCACCAAAGTAGCAATTGCATGCTTAGAATCAACCTAATGTAGATTCACCCATCATTGTCTTACTTGTCGCATTAATCGTTTTCATAAGTTTTTGTGTGCATCAATTCAACCAACCCCCCCCCCCTTTGTTACCTGTCACTATAATCGATAATTGCATCTAAAACACCTTAACTCTCTTGGGTTTGACCCTTACTTAATCACTATACTTGTTTTTAGTGCTAAGTCGGGATTTACTTTTGATTGGGTATAGACAGCCATAGAAATACCTTCAGTCAAGTGACAAATCCGAGTGATAGGTTCATTTCTTTTGGCGTTGGCGACATAAGAAGAGGAGCTATAACGAGGAATTCGGGTAGGCCACTCTTGGAGCAATAAGGAGATAGATAGTAGTACTTTCTTTTCACATCACTTGGTAGGATGTTTTGTTTTACTATTTTCTTGCTTTTGATTAATTTTTTGTTTCACCATGCTTCCTAAGGCTTTTAATGAACATTTGGTAGGATTTAGTTTACTCGGGGCGAGTAAGAGTCTAATCAAGGAAGAATTTGATAGGTGATGAAATCACTATCTTATTTAGGTAGTCTAAGCATGTTTTTAGAGTCAAATGGTTGTATTTTGGTGCCAACTGTGTAAATACAGTTGAAGGAGCATACAATGAAAAAATCCAAGGACTTAGCAATGGTTAGAAGAAAAAAAGAAACAAAGAGAAGTCAAAGACGAAATTTCTGTTGAAGACCCCACCCGCGGCCGGATCTCACCGCCCCCATAGTGCCCAGCGCACCCTTGCCCGCGGCCATCCAAGTGTCCATAGTTCTTTGTCACCACGACCGCGGGGCATTGGGTCACACCCGCAGTAACTCCACATTCAGAGCCATGACCAGTGCCCCTGCACTCTTGCTCGCGGGCAAGCCAACGGCCGACGCTTTGTGTTAGCTCACGGCATTTGGCCGCGCCCGTGGTGATATTGCACACCCGCGCCTTTAGACATTTTCCTTGGCGACGCTTTGGAATCCCGCCCCGCGGCCTCGATTTTGAAGAGTCCAACTCTTCACCTTCCCGCACCCGTGGCATCCACCAAGCTGCACACGTGCATCAACAACAGAAAGTGAAGAGTCACAAATGTTTCAAGAGCCGGAGAAGACCCCACGACCGCGGATATCCAAACCGCGGCCGCGGCTCCTTTGAAGATGAAGCGTTTTGTGTTGAATTGCGTTATTCCGCGCCCGCGGATATGCAACAATCGTAATAAACTTGACGGTTTACACCTTCACTTTATGACATTTAAAGTGACGCTTTAGGTTATCCCTTTACTACACTTTAGTATCTAGATTAGTATAAATACAGGTGATGGGATTGTGTTAGAATCATCTCATTCACATCCAAAAATCTCTATTTCTTGTTATTTTTCTTGTATGGAGTGTTAAGGTCCTCTAGCTACATTTGGTTAGTTGAAGCTTTCATACAAAGTTTGGTTATAGGTTTTCTATAATTGAAGATTGAATTCAATTCATTTGTGTTTTATTCCTTGTGATTAATGTTGTTTGTATCTTGCTTTCTACCTAGCTTGATCATCTAAGTAGTTTGTTCTATACAAAGTGCAAAGATTTGTTGGTTCCGGGTTCTAATGACTCATTCAGTAGCAAAACATAATAGGCATAAGCGGGTTGCAATATTCTATTTGATCTTGTAGGTTTACAGATTGGATATTATGTTAAGTTATATTAGGGTTGATTGAACTAATACATACATATGATCAAGGTGAGGACAAATGCTAGAATGCTTCAAAGAGAACTAGGATCAACCAACTTGACTTGAAAGTGGATAACCAACCAAGTGTAGTTATTTTCCATAATTTTGATATCATCATCTTTATTATTTATATGCTTTTGTTTTGTCACCTTAACAACAATCACCCCCATTTGTTACACATATTTGATAGTTTAATCAGTTTTGTTCTTTATTAATGATCTCTTCTCTCTTGGGTTCGACCCTTACTTATTTACTATACTCATTTTGGTGAATTAAGTTTGGTCAATATTTTGATAAGAAATAATAACGACCGTGAAAAACATCAAGTCAGCAACCTGAATTCAACCCTACATATTGTCCGACCCAAAACCGACCCGAATCAAGATGTTAAGCAATCAAACCTATTTTGACCCAACACGACATCAACCTGAACATAAATTGGCCCCATTTCGATTCCGATTCACCGCCCCAAATGGCACCTCTACCCAATCCATTAAAAACTAAAGCGAACCGGCCCAAAATTTCCATTTCTTCCTAAAAAAAACGTTATGTTCGTCATCTTTTTCTTGCGAGACGGAGGGGTTTGTGATGGATTCATCTTTTGCATGTTGTCAATGCCGTCGAATTGGCATGAGTGACATATAAAAGATGGCTTCATCGCCAACCTCTATCCCCTCCGGCGAATGGTGATGGATATGATGTTCTTCTTGGTGAAGAATAAGGAAATTTCATTAGTTGGTTGGTTGGGGACCAATGTCGTGCAATACGTCGTAACACTGAAGGTCTTTTTTCATCCTAGTTATTATGGTCGAGTGACTCTCCATTTCCATTTCAGCAAAAAAGACGACACAGTTTTTGGATTTTTCCGCATCGCCGTTCGGGTAGGTCTTGCCTATATAGTATGCTTGTCATTATGTCATTTAACGTTGGTGTTTTTCTGGTTATAGTTGTTAAACACGCGGTTGGATTCTTAATATTCGGAATAAGGGTTTTTATACTAAAATTAAGAGGATTAACTATGTGTTTGGTTGTACATATAGATAATAAATGAGATTATATGGGTTTAAAAAATAGCCTCATTCACCTAATGTTAACATTGATTAATCTGCGTTCATATATTCATCATTCAAGGCATGACCTTAAATGCTAGCTATCAAAATTCTCCATTTTTGTACTTACCCCCTCCCAATCCTTATTCCATCTTCCTTCAATTCCACCGTCACCACTCTCTCTCTCTCACTTGAATTTTATTTTTTATACAGATCTATTCATATATAAACACATTTTCTAGATTTGCATGAAGTAATTCAGATCACTAATCATATTCGCGGATAATTGTTCAATCCATCTAAAAGTCGGTTCGAATATCAATGACATGTTTAAGAATTCGGATCGAACGGATAACTAGTCGTATATACAACCAGATCCAATAATTCAGATCATGTTTGGATTGAGATACTATAACTTTGAATTTGGATAGCAGGATTTGATTAATATCTACACATAAGTTTTAATGAAAAAATTGTGTGCGTATGTGTGTATATATATATATATATATATATATATATATATATATATATATATATATATATATATATATATATATATATATATATGAGCTACGTGACCTAATTGGGTAACCCAGATCCAAGCCTACAAACTACTGACTCAGATCAAGATGTTAAGCAATTAAACATGTTTTGACCCAACATGAAATCAACTCAAACATAAATTGGCCCGACTTTGAACCCGATTGACCCGCCTCATTTGATATGCTACCCAATCCATTAAAAACCTGAAGTAAACCGGCCCAAAATTTCCATATACTTCCCCAAAAGAACATCATGTTCACCATCATTTTTCTGCGCGACATAGGGGTTTGCGATGGATCCATCTTCGGCATGTTGCCCATAACGTCGAATCAGAATGGGTGACATCTCAAAGATGGCTTCATCGTCGATCCCTATCCTCTCCCGAGATTGATGATGAATACGAGGTTCTTCTTGGTGAAGAATAAGGATAGTCTATTACTTGGTTGGTTGGGTACCAACGTCGTGCAATACGTCTTAACAGTCAAGGATTTTTTTATCATAGCTATTATGATCAAGTGACTCTCCGTTGTCATTTCAGCAAAAAAGATGACACTGTTTTTTGACTTTTCCACATTGTCGTTAGGATCGGTCTCTTGCCATAATGTCTTTTAACGTTGGTGTGTTTTTGGTTGTAGTTGTCAAACACAAGGTTGGATTCTTAATATTTGGGACTAGGGTATTTAGATTAAAATTGAGGGGATTAACTATGTGCTTGGTTGTACATATAGATAATGGATGAGATTATATGGGTTTAAAAAAAATTAAAAAAATAACCACATATCACCCATTGTTATATTAATCTAGATTCATTCATTTATCATTCTAGACACTAGCTATCAAAATTCTCCATTTTTATACTTACCCCTTCCACAAACCTTCTTCCATTTTTCTTCAATTCCACGATCAAACCTCCATCACTATATATATTTGCCTCCATTATACCAAGCTTTCAAGAACTTGAATTTATTTTATATATAGATCTCCATTTATATATATACACATTTTCCAATTTTGCCTAAAGTAATTCAGATCACTAATCATATTCGCGCGGATAATTATTCAATAAGGCTAAAAGCCGATTTAGATATCAATGACATGTTTAGAATTCGTATCTATTAAATAATTAGCCGTATATACGACCAGTAATCCAAATCGTATTTGGTCAAAACAAGATGCTACACTTGGGTCGTGCATTCATTGATAAAAAGGATAAACAAAGTATATGCGTGGTCGCATTTATATGTTACACCAAGCAAATACAAGTATGCGCATCATCCACTAAACTCTGAGATATTGACATTTATGATGTCTTTGCTTTGTAAGAAGTTTGGTCAGAGAATCCAAAGAGAGCTTTGATGACACCCCAAATGGAACCAGTCAGTAGAGATTTCACCAACTGGAGTTTCCATGGCATGTAAGGAGGGTACCTTGCTGTTGCATCGCCCATGAAGCTCTTATACATAACACCCTTCTTGTGACTGAATGCTTCGAACGAATACTTCCCGTGGTATACGCCAATCCCGCTCTCCCCCACTCCGCCAAATGGCAGTGTCGGGATTGCTATCTGTGTGCCTCAACCAATCAGTAAACTAACCCATAAGTATAATATATTAGCCTGATGAGGGCGAGGATGATACTTACATGTAGAGCAATGTCATTGATGCAGATCCCTCCAGCATAGATCTTGCTTGTGAATTCATTCATCAGCTTTTTGTTGTTTGTAAACAGATATGCAGCAAGTGGCTTTGGTTTTGAGTTTACCAATTTAAAGCTTTCCTCCACCCTATCCACCTACAGAGATTCATCCATTACTATAACATTACAATACAAAGACTAATCCATTGCTATAGCATTACAGTAGTTGTTCATACTGTCACAATGCTGAGCAACGGGCCGAATATCTCTTCATTCATGATCAAAGCATCTTCAGGGACATCTAGCAAAACTGTGGGAGCAATCCGTCTGCAACATACAAGTCATTCATATTATTGGCGTTATGTATATACCTATTGTGGGAGCAAAACCGGGTAATGTTCAGTACTTACATTTGTTCCTTGTCCCTTTCACCTCCTAAGACGATTTTTCCGGAAACTTTGTCATCGTCCAACAACTTTGAGAGACGATCAAAGTGGCCAGCACTTACAATGCGAGAGATGTCCTTGGAGTACAATGGGTTTGTCCCGTAAAAATTCTCGATACATTGCTTTATAGCATCCACCTGGAGAACAAGAATGTCTTAGTACACAGCAACTTATTAGCATCATTTGCTAATTAAGAGTCTCAGTTACCAGCTTTGGAGCAAAGTCCTTTGTAGTTATAATGTAATCAACAGTAACACAGGTTTGTCCATTGTTGAATCCCCACTTCCCCAAAGCAATTCGTTTAGCAGCAACCTTGCAGAACATGAGGATAAGCATTTTAATCAGTAAAACTGTTATTCGAGCTGAATAAGTCAAGTTTGATATGCTTATTACATTTAGATCGACATCTGAATCGACGATAACAGGACATTTGCCACCCAGTTCCAAAGCAACAGGAGTGAGATGTTTAGCAGCAGCAGCCATCACTATCCTTCCAATTTTTCCATTGCCTAGAACAATATCAAGAAAATCAAAAGAGGAAGAATGAACAAAACACAACTGATCTGAGAAATTCTGAAAGCTTGATGATTACCAGTGTAAAATATTTTATCCCATCGTTGCTCAAGCAACAAAGTGGTTTCAGGAACAGCTCCTTCAACAACTCTAATTGCAGAGTTATCCATGTATTCTTTCACGAATTTGGCCAGTAACTTAGATGTTGCAGGTGCAACTTCAGATGGCTTTAACACCACAGCGTTACCCGCTGCTATGGCTCCGATCACAGGATCAATCGATAGAGCTACAAAGAAAGGTCATTTATACAAAAGAAACTTCAAATTGTTGAAGCAAATATGACCTATATATTACAAGTCCACCCTAAACCCCTGTTTCGTTGTAACTCCGAAAACGGAAACGGAATGGAAAATGAATTTTGGAATCATTTCTTATGAAAGGTAATCGATTTCTACTTCAAACCACAACTAATGATTTAATTAAAACATGAACAAGGATATACATATTAACTAGATACATTTTCCTTCCGTTTTCGTTTTGAGAGTGAAAAACCAAACGGGCCCTAAGTAGGTTGTTATTCAACTCGTTTAAAATCAAACTTGCTTCATACGATAGCCCTAACAAACATTCACTCTTATAAGTCTTTACTTACCAAATGGATAGTTCCAAGTAGAGAGGATCAACACAACACCTAAAGGATCCGGCACAATTTCTGCTGATGACGGGAATGTCAGCAGTGTTGTTTTCACCTGATAATAAGAAAGGGTCAATCGATTGCGTATATGATCATCAAGAAGCTGAAATAAAAAAATTGAACAAATCTTGTCAAAATTGAATACGTTTGACGCAAAATCTACCTTTTCTCGTTTCATCCACTGCTTTAACCCCTTCAAAGCATACTCAACGTTATTCTTGATGAGCACAATCTGCTTTACCAAAATTAGAACAGAAATCAGAATGAATTCAACCTAAAATCAGATTTATACACAAACCAATCAAATTACTGAACCTCTAAAATGATGCTTTCAAATTCAGGCTTGTTGAGATCCGAACGGAGAGCTTCGATGATATCCTGTTCATGTTCTTCGATCATCCTGTGCAACGCCTTCAATTGCCCTACTCTCCATTCATAGCTGGTTGTTCTCCCGGAGGCGAACGCACTCCGAAGCTCTTCCATCATCTTCTCCGCAGCGACAGCGTGGAACGCGTATGAATCTGCCATTGAAACTAGCTCGATTTTATTGAAATCGGTTTCGTAAGAAAGTGTGAGCTAGTTGCAGAGTGGAGGTTTCAAAAATAATGTAGTGTGCAATCGAGAGCATTGCTGATTTGATATCAAGTGCTGAGGTTGCATGTCGCTTTCGTTGTGGATTATTGACTTCCAAGTCTTGCAGTTTCAGTTTTGAATAACAAAAGAGCGGTCTCATTTAGAATTAAAATAATGAGTAAAATAGATATCTTGAATAGTAAGCAACCTGAGTTTGAATTGCGTATTTTAAGTTGTTAGTCCAGAATGGCTGCCTATCTCCCTCCGCAAACAGATTCTCACTTGGTGCGCACACTCTATTCGACTAAAATCATTCCTTGGAGCAATAGAAGAATCAAAGTTAATAGAAGTGAGAGCATTACCTCGAAGCTGGACTGATTTGGAGTGTTCTCGATAACAAGATTATCTAAAAATGGATTGCCTTTTATGTTAGTCATGTTGAGGACGGCCCACGAACGACCTAACCTTGCATGAAGACCTCTAAGAAGCCCAATGGGCTTGCGGTGTGCTTAGAAGAGATTCAGAAACACACCTTTTGATTTGAACCTCAAAAATGGAAATGCAGTGGGAGTGGGGTTGAATTTAGTTCACGTCAATATTTCTCATTTTTAATAAAAAAAATGTGTTTTATTTTCTTTTATTTCGCTATACCATATAAAACTAATCAATTCTACTTTAACTACTTTAAACCACGTATATAAATTCCAGAAAAGTCTTTATTTTCTTTTATAGGAAAGGAATTAGATTAAATTATCATATTCTCTAATAGCATGTTTATTCACGGAATTCGGTATAGATTCGGATATAATTATTTCAATCTTCTAACGAGAAGTGTTGGAGCTTAGAAATGTCTTGATTGCACAAAGATTGATCTTTGTACGACTATACAGGATAACGTTCCATCTAAAATCTAGACTAAATGCATCTCACATAATGATAAACAGACTTTCAGAATATGATTTGAATATGTTAGTAGAGATTTGTACATTAAAATGTGAAACGTTTAGCAAAAGTGTTGGCAGGGATAGATGATAGTCTTGTTGGGATCCCGTGAATAAGATTCCCTTGATGGATGTTGTCAGACTAACAACCTAAATGACAAAAATATCTTCACATATAATCACATTTTCACATGCTATGCTTCTTCCCATACTTATCATCACTCTTTCTAATTCTTCTCATTTTCACACCCAGATACTACCGGGTTTTTACTGTACTACGCGCTTTCACTTTTACCACTACAACATATTCACTTTTTCACACCTAATCCATTTCTAGTTAAAAATATGGGTAAATTATGACTCTAAGGATCCAGCCCAATACGACTATACAAGAGTTTGATGAGATGGGCTCCGCTCTTAGACTAACTAAACTAATCTATTAACTTATATGCTAAATTCGTTATATTTTATCTTTCATGTCAATTAATTTTTACATAATATTCAGGAAAATATATATATATATATATATATATATATATATATATATATATATATATATATATATATATATATATATATAATATGATTGATTTGTGGAACAAAGAGTAGTAGTATCCAATAAGAGACAATGACAGACAATAAACATGTATGATGCAAATCCCAACATTAATCAATTCTTATTAGTAATTAATTGTTTCGCATCTAATTACAAAATGTGTAATCCTTTCTTCTTTCACCAAACCTCATTTTCATGCATCCCTCCAAATGTTGACCCAAATCTCCTACGAATGCAGGGTATTCTCAGATTCAAAAAAATTATAATAAATTTATTAAGCAGTATTAAAAAAATATTTTTTTATTAATTAGATAACTTACTACCTCCGATCAAAAATAAGTGTCGTTTTAGCATTAGAAATTTGATCAAAATTATCTGTCGTTTTAAGTTTTCTAGGCCAATAAATGAACAATAATTATAAGAAATGTTCTTGAAAATTGGTGTAAATGATTAATTTTAGTTCTAAAATCTTTCTTATTGGTTTAAAAGAAGGTTGAATATTAAATAAGTGATAAGATTTAGAAAAACTTTACAAAATCTATGTTATTTAAAACTTTTCTTAAAAATTGTGTCAAAGGCTAAAACGACAGTTATTTTTGATCGGAGGGAGTATTATTTATCACCCTTTGTTATCAATTTACATAAATATAAGTTGTTGTCTTTTTTACCAAATTTGTATTTTTAAAATTGTAAAATTTACATGGTTTGTTTACAATTACAATACAAAAACACTATGAATGGTTCTTCAAAGATAATATTGTAAATGTAACTTTGTGTAATTTCAAATTTATTGATGATTTTTGAAATAATATATATAGAGAGAGAGAATTCCACCCCGTATCAAAACTAGTTTTATTTGAAATACTTTATATAAGATTTATTAATTTTTAAAATTTGTATTATTTTTTATACATGTATTATATTGTCGTTATTCTTGGTCATCGTTCATGTAAAATTTTTTGCATCCCTCTTTTCACGTTAGTGTATATATATAAAGATCAAATTAGTTAAGTAAGTCTTTTTGAAAGTTCTTTCTATTAACTAGGTTCATGGTATAAATATGTTTAGTAAATGTAATTCTAATTAAATATCTTATCTTCCAACTCTAATTTAATGAAAGTGGTAAAAATTGAAGGGGTACACAAACCTAATAGAAATAGATATGGCCTATTTGGCCAAATACTTTCACATATAAATAAGGCCATGAATAGTTGATATATCAATATTTCAAAAACAAGTTATTTGTAATATATGGTAAATAGTATATGAATACATTAATACAATATATACAATTTAAAATATCACATTTTTTATCATTATACTATTTTTATATTAACTAAAATCTATGCTTATAGCCATTAATAAAATATTAGTCATGATTTTTAATAAGAAAATATAACAAAACATCCAAACACACTATGTTTTTTTTTTTTATAGAGTTGATAAATCTAATATCGCTAATGAGATAAATGATGACAAAATGATGTTGGCAATTTAATTGCAAAATCCATGGATGGACCATGACATAATGTTTGCCACTGAAGCTACTTGAAAAAAGTAAAAATATTTGGTACTCCAAAGTCCAAAACAGAACGTGCGTAGCACGTGGGTGGATATCCAAACCAAATTCAGTGTCTTCATCATCCAGATCCAAACCTTAAAGGTGCAAACTTTACTATGATTAAAACATCAAAGTTACAACCTTTATTTTCCGCCCACTTATCTTTTCCTTTTTATCTTTTCTACCCCACCTTCCCAATTTTCCTCTCTACTTCTCCTCTCAAACCATTTTAGTTTCGCAATGCTGCACCATCTTTTTGCAATTTTTCCAATCATACCCATTCCCTCACAAAGAGTAAACATTTTATAATATTTGATTACATTGTAAACCATTAATAAAAAAAATATTTCACAATATAAATAAATTTATATTGTAAGAGTATATACATTGGGTCAATAAGCTACTTTTACAATTGTCAATTTTAAGTGAAAGATCGAATAACTCTTGGATTGAGCTCGACCCTAACACTCACGCACATAGGGTTGTGCAGATTCAAACCGTTCGCAAAACCAATCCGTCATTATCAGATCGGGTTCGGTTCCGATCCGTAATATTTCGATGTGGACCGTTTTGTACCCTTTTAACATATTTGTAATAGAAAATGCACCATATCAAACCATCTTGAAAATTTGAAAACAAGCTAAATACTTGATCATATTTTAGAGATTAAAATGGTTTGTATACTTTTTTTAGAGACGTATAAAATATTAAAGGCCATGATGTAGCCTAATGATAAAAGTATATAGTTTTTATATTGGTTCAAACATAGTGTACAAAATTTGCCCTTATTCGAGGAATTGATTCCTTTCTGAAATATAAAATATTACTTGTTCTTAATTAAAAAGGAAAACAATAGAGAACATTATGAACAAGTCACGTATTTATAATATATTTGGATAGTTGCATGCAGTAGTACTTGAGTACTTTGTTTTGGTGGCCATGTGTTGAAATTAAATTGCAAGTATGACATTAATTTGTAGTAATTGGATGTTTCTCCTCTATCTCTGCACCAACAATTAAAGGCCTTCATTTATTAACCATTTGTTGTCTGTCTCCCCACCTCTATGATTCGGTCCAATTGTCTCTACTGAAACGATTTGAAATACTTTCCTATGATTAACATCTTAATCAACAACTTTTGCACCATGACAAAACATATCTCCGAAATATAGGATCATTATATCACTAATCATTTTATCTTACAATTTTTGGCCATAAAATATGTCCATTTGATTTGATTAAAAGGGAAAATGAGAATAGAGTGAAATCGATTAAATAAAAAAATAGATATAAGTTATGTTAATTTTATATATAAAAAAATTTATAATTGTTTTTTAAATCTCCATCACACACTTAATTTTTTTTTATGACATGTATTCTCGCATCATTGAAGTTTTGTCGAAAAAACATGTCATATTATTATTGACATATATGTTAATAGTTTGTACATTTCTAATATTTTTTAAGTTAATTTTATTTTGAATTGAATGTTAATAGTTTTTTTAGTTAATTATTCTTTAATTTACATACAGTCTTACTACTATATATTTTTAAACCTGTAGTTATAGGTTTAGATAATTATTCATATATTTATATTTGAAAAAAAAAGGATAATTTGACATACTAGGCTTTTTTGAGTTTTTGTTTAAGAAAGTGTACCCTAAATTTTTTACCACTTTCATTTAATAGTAGGTAAAAATTATTAACCCTTCTATTTAGAAAGAAATAATAAATGATGTTTGTTATTTGTTATATAAGTATAAGTTTTAAATTTTAATTACTGAATTTGTTTTTTTTTCTTGCTTTTTTTTATTTCTTTTTTATTTTCTGGAATGAATTTCTCATACCGGAATTTCTCATACCATAATTTTCATACAAGAAATTTTCATACCAGAAATTTCATACCAGAATTTCTCATACCAGAAATTATTTTCATACCAGAATTTTGTCATACCAGAACTTCTCATACCAGAACTTGTCATACCAGAAATTATCATACCAGAAATTGTCATACCAGATTTTTTTTCATACCAAAATTTTGGTCAAATTTTTCCATACCAGAATTTTGTCATACCAAAATTATTTTCATACCAAATTTCTTACAAGGAGTGTAAAACCTTACCTCTCGCAAGGGCTCTAACAACTTGAAGATCAAGTGAGTAAATATTCAGACACATCAATAAACTCTACAACTAATAGTAGGCACTTGCATATAACCTAGCATTGTCAAAAGCAGCTTCTCAAGCTTGATGAGCAAATAGTAACTCAATCATGAACAACACCATACCCATCCACACAAATAACGTTCTCCGCCAAGACCATAGAGTATGCTTTTAAGAAAAGGAAGTTCCTATGGTAATTAATGCATTCAGAAATAAAAACCAGCACAAAACCTGCATTTTGGAAACAAAGATCTAAAAGCCTTGTTCCTTGCATTATCACCAGCCTCAAGCTTCGTTCCTTGCATTCTCACCAGCCTACCATGCAATCCTTCTCTAGAACCTTCCGAGCTTACCCTGCAATCCTTCTTCCTGGCTTTTGCTTTGGCTTCAACTTCCCTCTCTGCCTACGCAAACTAGCTTTGACAGAAGTACCAAATGATTGAACATCATTTATGCTGATTTGAACTCTTTAGAACACCTTAATATCTCTACTTTTCTTAAGCAAATCATTAACTACCCTTCCATGAATACAATCTAATGAAAGACCGGACCATTTAAATGGTGGGCTAAACAGGAGAACAACCCACCCCTATACCTGTATTCTACATTCCTAGTCTTCCAATAATTTGCATCTACATTATTCTTCCCTTCACGTGTGGAACCTAGCAGCGGATCCAACGCGGATAGGTCACGTTAAGGGAACCCCGTTACTTCATAGCATTTCGCGCGTCCTTTGAGATCAGCAATCGCACTCCTTTCACTACTTCTTCCTTGACCATGAACAGAATAGCAGCGCCTAATACACTCTGCACAATCTTCGTGCTCATCCCTTTGTAAAATCCATACAAGCCTTCATGCTGAATCATCTTCATGATAGCATCAGATGTGCCTGAAGAAAGTGAAAAATCGTTGCCCATGCTTTAGATCAACTAACTTAAAGCAACATGCAATGAGCCCTGAAGAGTGTATTTACACAAACCTTTGTAGTGATGCCGCTTATCAACACCAATAGCTTGCTTTGCTTGAAGCCTTGACTGCATTCAGGGGAAAAACAACAGTAATCAGAGAACAAAACCAAATATTACATGTATTATGAGTTCAACTTCGTTCAAATCAGCACAAATGCTTATGCGTGTCTTAAACATAGTTGCTTGAAAACCTTATGCGTGCCTTAAGGTTTCAGAAGCGGAGATATGTACATAAATCAAACCGAAAACGAAAGCACGAACGAACCTGGCTTCGAAGTCACACCATCGTCCAACGCCGTCGATGCCGGCTCTACGAGAGAGAAGAGAGGGGGGAGGTTTCAGAAGCGGAGATTGAAGGGAGCGGCGGATTTGTTTGTCGGATTGACGGCAAGATTTGCGGTAGTAGCGAGTGAGAGGGGGCGGAGAAGGTGAGGAGGAGAACGATAAGCAGAGGAATCAAATCAAATGTAAAACCCTAACAGTAAAAATATTAGTGGGATACATTTACTAATTAGAAAACTGAAAAAAGGCTACTTAGTGTACAATAATAAAAAACAGGCTAGTTACCTAATTAGCCCAAAAAAAAAGAGAGATAACCAAGAAGATTCCGTTTAGACTTTGAACATCCCATTATTATGTGAGGTTTGATCATCGGGTGATATATATATATACATAACACCCCAATGTATGAGAACTCGAAGGACGTACCAAATGAAAAAGGATTTGATTGAGAGTTGACTTAAGCTTTGAACCTCGATGGACGTACCACCACGTCCACTCCACCATCTCAATAAAAACTCTGTCTAGGGTTTTACCACTTTCATTGTTTCCCTTTTATTTTACAAAATCCTTTAATGCCATTTACTTTCTCCTTAATAAAACAATAAAAGTATTGGATAAAAAGTAGTATTGTGCCAAAGCATACGCAGCCAAAGTGGTCAAATTTGCCGTTGCAGCCTAAAGATGGAAGAAAGACACTACAATTACACCAATTTTTTTAAATTATTATATCCTTTAAAGAAGAAGAATATAAGGGCCCGTTTGGTTTTAACTTCGGAATCGGAAACGGAATGAAAACGAATCTAGTCCATATGTATACCATTGTTTATGAAGGTTTGTGGAATCATTCCTTGTGGTGTGAAGGAATTGAAGTAGAGTGTGATTACTTTTGATACCCTATAGGGTAACAAAATGTAGGGAAGCAAGTGCATTTGCATTAATTCACAAGGAATGATTCCACAAAATTTTATGAATAAGGATATACATATGGACTAAATCCGTTTTCAGTTTTCGTTTTCGGAGCTAGAACCAAACGGACCCTAATTGTTTTATTTCGTACATGCCTTCTTCAAACTTTACCGGCGGTATATAGATGCCGCAAAAAAAAAAGAAGTTAATTATGAATATTATATCTCCACTATTTATGCACAGGGCTATAGGAGAGCGACTTTGTTAACCTAAGAGGACAAAATCGTGTTTCAAATATGGCTTCTTTAAGTCATCCAGTGTCATGTCATATCTAATTTGTTCACACATCAACAAGCTGAAAGCTCCATGTTATAAGAAAACGTTACGTATGAGTATACATTCGGGAGTAGGGTTTTTATTCAATATTTTTTAACACAATTATTATAGTTTTTAAAATAAAATAATTTTAAATTAATCAAATATTATGAAATTAAATAATAGTGGTAGATCAGTTAAAAAAGAGACACGATTTGAAGGGATACGAATTTAATAGAATTTTTATTTTATGAAAGTAATTAATATTTTTTTGAAAAGAGAAATTGGCAGTTAAAATTCAGAGGGAAAAATCGAAACGAAATAAGATGATGAAAATTGACTTGCTCCTACTGCCCTACAGTCTGTAGGGTATAAACTATTACTATCAGTGCCTAATCCGGGCCCACCAACTGCGCAAACCTCGCGCCCTTTTTGATGCTCCTTCCATTATCTCATCTCAGCCGTCCGTTTCATCATCCCCATCTCCTCTCTCACTCACTCCTTTTCAGTTTCGGCCGGAAAGCCCTTTTCACCTCCCTATCTCTCTCTTCCTGCATATTCATTGAGCTTTTGGACAACTGCAATTCGCATCAGAGAGACGATTCTCTTTGCGCGCCTCTCTCTCGCGCCTCTATTATTGTACCACTCGCTGCAGCTCCGCCGACACTCGTGACATTCTTCTCCGGCGCCGGCAAAGTCTTTCTGCGCCCATCCTACTCCAGTATTGCTTTAACGGTGAGTTTAGTATTGTAATTGATCAGTTACGTGCTTAATTTGTTATTTGCTTTGTTTCTTTACTGTTTCTCCGATGTTAGCTCGTAGCCTTCTTATTTTGTTTCTTTCAGCTCTTGCCTCTTGATCAATAGTAGTTACTGTTTTCCTAAGCTGCATTTACTTCTGTCTACTTTTTTTTCATCCGATTCTTAGTTTGATTTTGCTCCGTTTGGGATATTTGTGAATTTGAGAGAAAGGGGGTGTGCACAGGGTAGTTTAGCTTGAATTTTTTGTTTGGTTGCTAGCTCTAGTCCTTCTTTGTTAAAATTTGGATGATTCTTGTTTTTGAGCTACAAAATCTTGATATTACAAAAGCTACATTTCCTTTATTTTTCTGCTCATAATTTGTGATTAGATTGGAAATCGACACAATCTGCTTCATTTTCTATAGATTTTTGCATTGACGAATTGAAATGAAGTTTGATTGATTTTTTTAGTATCTTACAAACACGCTTGGCATACATGAATACAACTTTGAATTTGTAACCTTCATTGACCAAAATTGGTTCCTCCATATTTCTATTTCAACTTAGATATAGCCTTTAAAATATGCTTGGCAAAGTAAGTGGGCTTAGAACTATTATAGGTTGCATCCTTCATCCTTGCTATTTCAGTGGTTTTCCATAGACCACAAGAATACTTTGACCCTTATCTTTCTGGAACTTTGTCCGTGTATTGGTGGATCTTGTCTTCTTGTGCACAGTTACGTGCGATATTCTTTCTTCATCTGAGAAGTTTTTTCTGTGGAATAACACCACTTGCTTGTATGGGCGTTGGTAATTGTTGTGTTTTTGCTCGTTGTACTTGTATTTGAAGGGGTTATGTCGAACTTCAAAGGAAGTATATCATGCTTAGGCTTAAAGTTTTTGCTAATTACATGCGGAAATGGAATTGAAAACAGTGGAAGGCAATCCTTGTAAGTGACTCTATAATGCTTTTGGTATTCATTTAAATTTTAATATATCAAGTAATTTCGAGGCATTGGTAAACTTTAAATGGTGATACGTGGTAGTTTGGTTTCTCATGCTGCACTATTTGAGAATTTGTTGTGAAAATAGCCTTCTTAAATCATTATTTTTCCAGGCTGTGATTATTAAAGGAACTTTCCTACTCTTTTATCCGGGGTAGGGTATGGTCCTCAGCAATTGATCCTGGAAGCATTCTGTTTTCGTTTATCTGCTTGAAAGAATTATAGCTATTTGCATTTTGCAATGAATGAACTTTGTCTTTTATTCCCTAAATGTATTTGATTTACATGCCTAATATTTTGATTGTTTCTACTCTCTTGTGAATGAATTTGGCTTTTCTTATCATGTCAATCATTTGTTTTATTTTGGCTCTTTATGGAATCTGCAGCTGTTAGCGAGATTAGATTTTCACTCAGTGGCTTGCTGATGCTGTGCAAGTGAGTTGCTCATTGGTTGTAACTTGTGAGCAATGCAGTGCTAGCGCAAGTCCTGAGAGGATTATAGATTTACAGGATTCATGGAGTTCAGTGAACCTAGAAAATGTCCAAGGGGCCCAAAATTCTTACAGATGCCAGACAATACTGCAGCATACCGTTCTCGGCTCAGCACAAAACTGCAAGATGTTTTTATGTCAGACAATCCAACCTTGTCATATGCTGATATTGATCACCAGATTACAAGGAATGCAGACAATTTTTTACCCAAGTCTTCTGGGATCCAACAAGGTTGTGCAGTTGAGGGAAAGGCTAAAGAGGATGAGCTGGTCAGATACATGTCAAATTTGCCGAGTTATTTGGAGAAAGGGAAAAGTTTTCGGGAGAAACCACTAAATATTGGTGTCCTCGATTGGAGGCATTTAGAGAAGTGGAAGTATAACAACGATCCAATGCCTCACAGGACATCTTGCTTCTCAACAGAGGGGTCATCTTCTCATTCTGGCAGAGGTCAAAGCTGTTCTTCTGCTCGGCAAAGCATGGACTGTTCTTCATTGCAACCTCACTTGGAAGCTTCCCCTGTGAAAACCTATTGTCAAGATAAATTTTATTCAGGAAGAGGTTATAGTTCCTCTCCTGCCTGTCAAAGGACTTACCATCTTGTTCCACATTCTCATTATCAAAAAGTATATCCATGGGAAAGTCATTCTCAGAATGTGGGTCGTACAGCACTAAACACTGGTAAGTCTGAAGAGATATCTCCATCCACCCCTAATCATAGAATTACTCAAAAGAGTGTTGTCGGAATGGATAAGGCCGGTAGAAGAGACCAATCAGGAGGCAGGCTGAAGATGTTTGACAAGAATGAATCTGTCTGTATTGACGGGGCATCATCTTCGAAAGGAAAGCTGAGGATCAGAGAAAGTGAATTGAAGGACGCCATGCAGTCACGGATTCCTAATCAAGATTCTCATCCAGATTGCTCCAAGGAACCCAACACAGTGGTGCTCTTGCTGCGAAGAAATCCACCAATAAACAGGGGTTTAACTCAGTTACCCGATTCATCAGTATCTGCTAATCTGATGGCAAGAGAGTGTGGAGGCCGGAAAAGCGCTTCCAAAATGGGTAATTATAAAGAGTGTCATGGTTCAGATACGTCTTCCACTCTTCCTTCTTGTCCCCACTATTTGAAAGATGACAACAATAGAAGATTAGAGATGAAGAGTCGCGGAAATGCTGAAGAGAGGTCGTCAATTGTGGTGCTTACGAGTCCAAGTAAACCCCCTCTTTCTGTGGATTTAGACAACCGAGCTGCCTCAGAATCAACTACTAAAGCAAGACACCCTTCACCTATCCGGAGGTTGAGTTCAGCCATGGGGAATATTATAAGGAGTGCAGGTTCTAGGGATAATTCACCAGTGCGACGATCATGCTCGAAAGATCCTGTTACCAAACCTGGATTCGATAGAGCTGCTATTTCAACCTCCTCGGACACAGATAAGTCACCTGCTGGGTGTAGAGCTAGATCCAGTCCTCTTAGAAGATTACTTGATCCACTAATCAAGCCCAAGATACCAAATGTTCGTGAGTCGGCTCAGCTACTCAGAAAATCATCTGATGAGCAATTGGATCTTTTGAAAGCAAAGTCTCTGAAGGTGAAATCTACAATCGCCATTGGTAAAGCAGCAGGTGCTAAAGATTCCCATCAGAATGTGAAAAAAGGTTCTTCCCCTCTCCGTGCTCTCTTGCAGGTAGCCATCAAGAACGGACTTCCTCTTTTTACTTTCGCTGTTGACAATAATAATGACATTCTGGCAGCTACACTGAGAAATTTGAGTTCTGTTGAGAAAAATCGTTTTGGTTGGATATATACATTCTTTACTGTTCGTGAAATGAAGAAAAAGAATGCATTGTGGTTGAGTCAAGGAAGCAAAGCAAACGGTCAATTTGTACCAAATGTCATAGCACAGATGAAGGTCTCAGATTGCCAAGCTCATGGACGCATAAGACAAAAGGGTACGTACAGCGATAATATAAGAGAGTTCACTTTGTTTTCAGTGGATGTTGGTCAAGTTGATCAAAACGCTACCGAGTTTCAGCCAACTGATGAGCTTGCAGCCATTGTTGCCAAGCTTCCAAAGTCAGCTGGCGGCAATCCAAGTGCCTTGCCTATTGATCCATCTCACATAAATTCTCAAGGGTGTTCACTCAAGGTGAAGGGTCCCGACTCCAGCAATATGCAGGATTGTACAACTCATATTCCCCTGAACACCACAGTGATTCTACCAGGTGGTGTTCATACCGTGCCTAGTAAAGGATCGATTTCAACCCTGACACAAAGATGGAGATCTGGCGGAGCTTGTGACTGTGGAGGATGGGATTTGGGTTGTCAACTGAGAGTTTTTACGAATCAAGTTGAATCCCAGAAATCGCCAACGTCATCCAAAACTTCAGAAGAGTTTAAGCTTTTCAGTCAGGTATGTCACCCTCCTATTCTGAATCCTCCCTGTCTGATTTCTTGATTCAGCAACGAACTTACGGGTTCACATTGTGCAGGTTGGACCGGAAAGCGAGCTTGTTTTGAGCTTGAACCCATTCAAAGAAAGGATATATTCTGTTGAATTTGACTCATCAATATCACTTCTACAAGCATTTGCTACCAGTGTGGCGCTTTTAGATTGCAAAAGGCCATCTGGGCTTTACAGTGGTAGCAATTTGTCCGTCGAAGGTATATCTTGTAGGGCAAGATCTTCGGTTTCTAGTGATCCTGCTCGAACAAAGCATGTTAACGAGAGTCCCCATACAGAAGCCCCTGCAAGCTATGTCTCGTATCCACCTCATTCCCCTGTTGGAAGAGTGTAGTTTGTACACTGGAATAACTTACATTAGCAGGTAAAAAAAATCATACCTAGAAGCATTGTATTGTAAGTAGATAGCTCTGATTTCCCTTGTTTTATCCTTTTGCTGATGTAGAGTAGAGAAAATGTGAAATATTGGTAATCCATGGGGCAGTTTACTGTCTTGCTAAGTTGCTATATGCATAGAAATGTTCCATTCAAACACCTGGTCACTTGGTTGTGCTTGTATTCCCCCTTTGTCTCTAATGGTTATTAAACTTGTGGGTTTAGTTCTTAATTTGTTATCATTGGTTTATTTACCTCTAAATAGTAAATTAAAAAGCTGGATGCTCCAGCAAGTGTGTAGATAAGTTTGGTTAAGTTATGAAATGGAACTGTTATCATCATCATACATTTGTAAAGACAGCAAAGAAGAATACTTTGGTGGTTTCCCTGTAGGTTCTCTGAACGTCACGTGATTAACATCGAAGCATTGAAGAATAATACCCTTAAATGATGGAAATTCTTGTTTTTTGTCTTTCTAAATGGAATATACAATGATGGTATAATTACTAATTAATTGTATAGGGTTTATGTTTGAGAGAGACGTGCTACTAGTTTTTTGTTACAAAGTTATTATTAATGACTTTCTTCTATATTAATAGAAGAATAGGTTTGTGTTATGTGCGGGTTAAAGACTACATTTATATATTATTTTATTTATGTATGAAAATGTCAAATTGTTTGTTTTGTTAGAAATTTTTAGTATTTTGTGCGTATTCAACAGTTAAATCGTATATGTGAAGGCTGATGTTAATTCTTATTATATGGGCCGTTTACAAAAATCGTTGGAGGTATGAAGATTTTACAACCTCATCTTCCATCGAAGAAGTTCGAGTCTTTTTCTTCTGATGGTACTCACAAATTGCTTCTTACTTCCTCACTTGGGGATCAAGATCCAAAGGCACCATATCGAGTTGCGAACTGCTTCTCTTACAACATATCGAATTTTGAATTGCTTCGTGGTTCGTCACTTGTTCTTCTTCACCATTTTGAAATCAATATCCAAATCACCAACAGAGGAGAGAACAATGTTCATATAAAAGTGTTGATGAGGTTATTTTCATGTGGGAATTTTAGTAATCTATAATAAACTAATCCTACTAAAAAATATCCTACCAAACACCCAAAACAGTTTTTTTATAGCCCAGAATCTCATTTCAATGAAGTTTATTTTCATTGAAACTAGTTCATATCCCACACTTTGTGCGGGTATATTTAAATATTGATGTTTTTTTGAATAAAATGTCATCAACTTGTGTACGTGGGAACTAATTATATATCTATAAAAATAAATTATTTTATTTCCTTTCGGCATGAAGATACTCGTTTGCGGCCGATTTCCTTTCGGTAACATGTGACCGGTGACTTGCATCGGATGGTTTCCTGTCTTAGTTTTGCCATTGATGTAGTGTACTTTAGTAGTATATATAGATATAGATGATAATCCTTTAAAAAAAAGAAAAAATCGTCCCAAAAAAATAAAACTTCAAGGGAAAACATTAAAACCTTTGTAATTGTAGGATAACAATTTCACATAATATTTGTACTTGAACTGAACCAAAAGGTCGGTCAAGAAATATATTATTTGTATACTCTTTAAGACTCCCTATTTATACAAGTTCTAAAACTATCAACCTTGAAAACTAATTGAGGTGGGATAACAAAATACGTCAAAAAGTTTAACGTAAATAGATGACACTGATAACATAAGATTTTCTGGCTTAAAAAACAGTTTAAAAATAAAGATTTATTATCCCAAAAAATAGATTGGTTGGAGCAGAAAAAAAAGTTACGTAAAATTTTCAATAACTTATTGTTAGTTTAACAAATACAGATTCTCTTGTTTAAAAAAAATTAGTTTACAAAATAAAGATTTTTGTTATTCTTTTTAATTGTTTAAATTGAACCATGAAAATCGGAAATCAGTTTTAAAAAAATTTTGGACTTAAAAACAAAAGACTAATGGCCGTTAATTGTGAGAGCTCCATTTTTCAAATAATGCCTCCATAGGGCGACACGTCAATGTAGTAGAGTATATAGATTTGTAAATTTACTATATTCTTTTTTTTTTGGGGTATGCAAGAGCATGTGCTTTAGATTAACTGCTTATGATGGATACAAGATTCTCTCGCGTTCTTACAATTATCATTTTCATTATTCCGGGTAAACATTCAATCCCTTCATCTCGCAAAAAAAATCATTACAGAGCCTGCGTAATGCATTTTTCATAAACATTCAATTCATTCAAATCATATCATTACAAATACCCGTACAAACCACGGACTATAAACTAGTCCTTGATAAACTCAATCTAGATTAAGGGCATGCTTACTTGCAAATTTTTTTTCCCGGGTTTATAAACTAAATGAGTTTACATGAGTTTATAGTTATATTTTGAGAAAAATGAGCTAGTAAAACACTTTTTGTAACTTGATTAATAACTAGACCCCTACCAATCATCAATTAAAAACGAGTAAAAGGGGTAAGTATGTTTTTATTGTATAAATCTAGATTAATTAGGCTTTTATGTTTCAATTTGTATTAACTAGGCCTCTTATAATTTTGAGAAAAAGATAAAATCTAAAATAATTTAAGATACGTTCAAAATTAAAAAAGGAAAATGAGAGTGGTTTCCTACAATTATTCAAAATTAAAAAGATTCTATCCCTTTATTTTTTAAAATACAAAAGGAAAATGAGAGTGGTCCCCTACAATTAAGGAATTAGTTTTAACATTAAAAATATTATCTCCCTTAATTAATATTGCTTATTTTTTTTCAAAGAGTCGCTTACTTGTTGGCATTAAAATTAATTACATAATTTTATGTACATAATTTGCGTGCGAAATTATGTACATAATTTGCGTGCGAAATTATGTAAATAATTTGCGTGCGAAATTATGTAAATAATTTGCGTGCGAAATTATGTACATAATTTGCGTGCGAAATTATGTACATAATTTGCGTGCGAAATTATGTACATAATTTGTGAGGGACCACTCTCATTTTCCTTATTTAATTAAAAAACAGCCATATTAATTAAAGGAGATAATCTTTTTAATGAGAGTGGTCTCCACAATTAATATTCACATATCTTTTTAATTTAGTTTATCTTTTTAATTTTTAATAGTTATTTATCCTCCTTAATTAAGGGAGAATATATTTTTATGAGACAATTAGAGGGGTCTAAATTGTATCATGGATAAAAAAAAAAAAGCTTCTCTACACCAATTTTCTCATTAAAAATAAAGATAAATTAAATAATAAATAGGATATTAATGAGACAACTAATTAGGCAATTAAGGATAGTTGATTAAAAAGAATATTTATGTTTTGGATCATGGAGGATAATTAGTTACCGTAATTAACAAAAATAATTATAATTAAGGGGAGAGTGAATACTCCTAAATTTGACACAATCTTTTATTTATTTTTAATAAATATTTTTATTTAAATTAATTATAACTAAGAGGAGAGAGAAAATTCCTAAATTTGGAAAAATCTTTTATTTATTTTCAACAAATCTTTTTACTTAACATTGTGTAATTGAAATTATGTAACTCGATGAGTTTGGACTTGTGTAACCAAACCATGTGTAAATGATGGATTTGTGTACATGATATACCTTTTCGATTGTGTAACTAAACTTTGTGTAAACAAACGAAACTTATGTAATTGGAAAATGACCGAATTTGTTAACTACATAAATTGACATAACAAATGAAAGTGTATTAACATTGTGTAATTGAAATTGTGTATGAACATTGTGTAATTGAAATTATTTATTAACATTGTGTAATTGAAATTGTGTATTAATACTAGAGAAAATTGTCTAAGCAGTACCCCGTCTTTTGGGCTGTCTAAACTTTAGTACCCCATCCTTTTAACTATCAGAACGGTACCTCATCTACTGGCCCCGACCGAAGATTAGTATATATACTACTGTTCTTCCGTTAAATTCAAAGAACGATGTTAATTCTCAGGGGCAAAATTGTCCACTATAAAATTAACCCTAATTTCTCTCTCCTTTCTCCTTTCTCCCCATTCTCTCTCAAATCTATGTTCTTCCACCATAAAATTCACATATAGAACATCATTTCTCCCCATTCTCTCTCAAATCTCTGAGCAGCAGTAGTGTGGTGGTATGAAATTCCATGAAAGTACGAGAGTTGTGAGGTTTTCGAGCTTACAAATGTCGGCTGGAATTTGAGTTACGAGACTGGCGTTGGGGAGTAAGATTCCAGTGACCACCTTGGCAGTGTTAGTGGCGTTGGAGCACTGGATTCCGTCCCAGGTGCAAGGAGAGCTGCTGGGACTCCATGAGGAGAAAGTTGGAAGGTCACCCCATTCGGTCTTGATGGATAGCAAAATCGAAGCTTCCGCATTTAGGGTTTGTGAAATTACTAATACAGGAAGGATCATAAGAAGGATGGAGAGGAGGCTTTGGTTTAGTTTGGCCATAGCAAAGGTGTTCCGGTGGCCGGAGAAAAACAAGGCGAAGAATGCTGGAAAGCTAAGCTATGGAGAGGAAGAAAGAAGGAAGTAAGTGGGAAAATGACAAAATTTATAGTGTAAATTTTACAACTGCTATGTTCCAGCTTTCTCCTCATAAGAGAGATGGAAGTATCAACATCATGATCGATTTGACAAAGTTGGGCATCAACATCTCCATCCATACCACCATACTGTTGCTGCTCATTTCAACCGGGTTGTCGGGTCCAATCGGGCTCAACCAGCTCACCCCGAATCAGATGCTCCAAATCCAGCTTCAATTGCAACAACCCGTCTTTTGGATTCGAAATGAGTGAGATGTTCTGAATGTGAATTCCATGGTGGAAGAACACAGAGATTTGAGAAAGAAAGGGGTGATAAGAGAAATGAGAGAGAAATTAGGGTTTATTTTAGAGTGGACAATTTTTCCCTTGAGAATTAACGCCGTTATTTGAATTTAACGGATGAACAATACTGTGTATACTAATCTTCGGTCGGGGTCAGTAGATGAGGTACCGTTCTGATAGTTAAAAGGATGAGGTACTAAAGTTTAGTCAACCCAAAAGACGGGGTACTGTTTAGACAATTTTCTCTTAATACTATGTATCATCAAAAGAATACACAAAGTTTAATTAGTCTAACCGGTATAAGGGTGAGAGGGAGGACGTGTCACCCAGAGTTTGAAAATCTTTTTAGACAAAATAGGAGGGGCCTAGTTTGTCTACTTATAAACAAAAATGTCTAGTTTATACTCCATGTTACATAAACTGCCTACAAACCCCTTTAACTCTTTATTTTTTTATTTATAGCTTATTTTTAGGCTTATTTATCAATGAATTTATATAAATAAATGAGATTTGTCTACTTGGAGTTTATTTTACATCAACATACACTTGTGCCCCCCAAAAAAATTGAAGAATAACGCTGAATACCTAGTTATGAACAAAGAATATCACGATGGAAAAACACTAGGCAAAAATCGAGTTTTAAACAAAAATAAACACATCCAAGCAAAAATAACTGTAATAACCGGAATATTTTTGTTCCGATTATTTCCGAGTTAAACCGGACTTATATCAGTTTGGACTTTTCTTCGTTGCCTTAACTTTTTATAGGACTTTGAACTCATGTTTTCTTCTATGTTTTTATTATTTTATCGAGGTTTCTACTCACATAAATTACGTGGAATCAATCTATCTCTTCTCAGCCATCAATAGAGTTATATCCTTTAAGTTAAACCATTTGGACCCATTAAGCATGCCATCCGGGCCTAGTAGAAGGTTGTTGCAGCCAGTCCATGCTCTTGGATTCTCTCTTTCACGTAAACCCTAGAGGATCAACCCTCTCCTTCACACATCCTTTCCGCACGCAACCCTCTTCCTCCATTTACGTAGCCGTCGAGCCTCAACCTCCTCCAGCCCTCGCACGCCGCCGGAACCCTAACCCTTCAGCCACCAGTGATGCTGATCCTCTCCACATCGCCGCCGCCTTCAATCCACAACTATTATCCCTCCTCGATGGATCTCGCAGGTGTAGGTAAAGGGATATTGATACCCTTCCTCACACAACACCATACCCACCTCTACCGGACTAGTTTTTGTCCGTGACGGGACACCGAAACCGCCCTTCCACACCGGCAGACCCAACATCGCAAGCAATCTCTGCACCATGGTCCGCAGGCAACAACAACACGATGGACTGGGCGGGAAGGGTTACTACAGTCACGCAACGAGAAGAACCTGGAACCGCGAGGGCGGATTTGTGAGCCGACGGTGCGGCCTCCTCAGGCGCCGCTGGTGCGGTTGGATCGAGCCGCAGGTGCGGATGTTCGGAGCCGCAGGTGCGCCCTACGATAGTGATGACTCCCTCCCCTTTGTTCTCGTGCACGTGAGTGTGTCAAGTCTTGATTCTCGGAGCCACTTCGGAAGATAGCTAGAAGAGCTGAGGTTTTTCCGAGTTTTCGGAAGTGACGAACAGTCAACTTCGAGTCCAGTTTTGGACGGTTGAGATTATACTCAGCGGGATCGAGTGCTTTGGTTGACGGGACTTGACCGGTTCAGGTAAGTCCTTTGGGCTTACTTAGTTACAATCTTATATTGGCTGAATGACATAGTGGTGTTTATATTACATGTTTATATTATGTTGTTAGTTTTAAACAACCGACGAGTAATTGGTCCAAGTGTATGATAACGGGCGGTGACATCACTACCTAGCTCTTGCGAGAGCTAAGAGGTTCTCTGCGACTAACCCAGACATGTAGACGGTTGGATTCATCAAAACCATTCCTTGTTGGTAAACGGGGACAGGGACGAGAGTTTGATACTTCTCGTGTCACACTTATAATTGAATAATGTGAATGACTTTAATGAAGATAATAATCGGATTTCTGTGATATCACGATATGTGTTTACATGTTGCTTTGATGTGTGTTTGTGCTTATGTATTCTTCTGATGTTGGATTGTAGCTAACGGTTTATCCGTGTTGTTAGTTCTTCGCAATTTTAGGTAGTTATAGAGAGATCCGGAGCGGATGGTCAGCCGGGTCTACGTACTCATTTAGATGGGGACGGGGGAGTCTTCAATTTCTTCATATGTGTTTTATCTTTATCGTTGTCTTCTAAGGTTGATACATATCATTCATGTAAATATGATTTAATGTTTTCAAATGTTTTAAATACGTTTGTGCCTTGTTGTAAGATCCTAGTAAAGTTGTTGTCAAACTAAGGTCGGGACCCATTGTCAGGTCCTAACCAGTAGCTCCCGAAGTTTTGAGAATTTGGGGTGTTACAATATGGTATCAGAGCTCTAGGTTGGTAACAATGACACTTGGAATTTTCTGAAAGATCAAATGTAGAAAATAACCAGAACCCGAAAGGGGTCTGGAAATTTCAAAATGAGTTCCATTTTAAAATCATACGCATAGTCGGTTGTTTGGTTAGTAGTACGTCGGACCACCATCGCTCTCCGTGGATCTCTACAACTTTGAATGATAGGTGAGTTAGTATATAGACTTATTATGATGTGTATTAATATATGTTATATATATATATATATATATATATATATATATATGTATATGTGTAGCATGTTATTATCCTAAAGGATATTTTATATCCTTTAGTTGTGACATCATGAAGCGATCACCGCCTCATGATAAATCAGTAGCGGACTTGAAGAGTTCTCAACACGAGACAATGAACTCAAATCTTGGATTGAGTAGCATTCTCTAGTGGCGTCCTGGTGACCCTTATAGATCATCTGAAGAACGAGTAGACAAAGAAGTAAAGATGTTGAGATAATTTTCACCACAAGGTCAATAAGATGTGGAAGAGGTTCCCGAGTCAGCTACTGATAGGAAGAATAGAAAGTCATACCATGGACATGGTTGTATCAAGCCGGTAGATGAATTAGAAGAACCATACAAGAGACGACAAAGGCTCAGATTATAGATAACAATTTTGGAACAATAACCAGTAGAACGGAGTACAACCAAGAATTTTTAGAATAAAGGACGTTACAATCGAGACAGATGCACCATAGACAATTATGGGCATAAGAGTCTAGAAGAGATAGGGTGTCGACCCGGATATGAGGATCTAAGGTGCACAGAATGAAGACTTACAATTGAGTGTCAAAGCGAAAAGGTAGACCTCACAAGCGTTGAGAGGTTTTGACCTCCTCAAATATATAAGAAGTTGGAAACAAATCGTGTCGCCAACAACAAAAGAGTGGAAGCCCTGTAGCAGGGTCAACGGAGTTTCATGAAGGCAATATTGCCACCAATACCAGCGAAGGAATGTGTACGTGAGAACGGCCTTGGTGGACTCGAGAGTCCAGGGTAACCCCAATTATCATGGGACCTAAGTCATCAACACCGACGGTCCATGCAAGAGGAGCTACAAGTGGATGATAATTAAGGTCATCGAAACTACAAAGACGCTTACAAGCTATCGTAGAAGACTGGAAACAACTATTGATGTTAGATGAATGACACCGTGGGACTCGAGAAAGAGAGTTATCCCTAAGAAAACGGAAGTGCGAAAGATAGAACGAACTAACGAAGGGTAAAAAGGATTAACCGAGTAGGTAATGCTCACCAAGAATTTTAATGCCAATAGAGGTATGAGAAGAGTAAGTCCAAGATATTGAGATAAGTCAACTATAGACTGACCGACGTCAATTGGGGACGTGCAGTGTTGTTAGGTATTGACGAGTTATGTACCGTTAAGAAGAGATATTTGTGATTGTGGATTTATAAGGTAGCTTTACCGACGCCTTGGAGGATTTTCTCAAGTAGGCAACGACAACCTTCTTGGATGAACTAAAGGTATGAAGAGAATTGTGTTATAGATTTTTTATTGGCTAGTTAAGATCAAACTCCGGTCGAGTCAGAGAGTTTGGATCCGTGTTAGAAGAATTAAGAAAGTAAACGGAAGAGGTCGTCTTCCAATCGTTATCTTATTTTCTTAAAGCAAGTAAGGAAGGTACTTGGTACTTCATCCGGTTAGGACTTATGGTGTAGTTGGAAGAAAGAGTTTTGAGGGTAATCATTTTGAACTCGCAGGAAAGGTCCTTATGATTAACGAGTGACAATAAAATAATCAGAGTAGCGCATTAGAAGCGTGGTAAGTCTTAACCCACAAAGCAAGAAGCTCAATGGTACCAAAAAATGACGTGTCAAGTTTAAGATGATGATAGTTGAAGAAATGCATTTCGTTTGGAGGAACATGAGCTAGGCTACTCGGAGTGACTAGAAATTTTGTGAAGGAACTGTATCCCCATCAAGGTAGACGGGAAAGTATGGCATATAGAGGTTATAGAAATGGAGTGGTACCCTATTATGGCTCCAAGTGAAGAATGACGGCTTGTCACATGTTGTCAGATAATTAATTTCAGAATTCAATACCTCACGGAGTATTCTAGAGTGAGTTTTCTTGATGGATTGAGGAAAGATTTAACGATGTAATAAAAGTATTGTGTAGGGTATGCATTAGAAAGCTCAAGGTGAGTAACGAGCACACTGAGTCGGAAGACATATAAGAAAAAGAAGAGACATGAGTATACTTGCAACCTAGTAATCGTGCATAGAAGAAGCGTAATTTCAGAGTAGAGTATACGTGTAATGTTATATCGGAACGGATCCGAGTTGCGTTTTGAGTCAGAGGGATATTATCGGTCCGATAAACGTAGTGGATGTAAAAGTACAATGCTGATGGTGCGTAAGCATTTATCGAGTAATTATGATCAAATGACGGTGATGTGAGAACCCCTTGTGTTTGGTACCATTATTCCGGTCACATTCTATGTCCCTTAAGACCTTGGAAACTATGTAAAAATCTTGGGTGGAGTTAGAAATATATTAGAGATCTATAAAAAAAATATTATGACGTCGATAGAACGTAGAGAATGACTACTGGATTTTGATTATTAAGTTATATCAAGTTTAAGACCAAAAAGGTATAGGTGATGATTCCTTAATTGAGGAACAATATGACTGAGTCATATTAAGAGACAAGACCAAGTGAGTCGTGATACGAAGAGCATTAGACGCTTGGTAAAGTGCCAGGGAGGTTTAATACCTTTGTCCCCAAGTGTGTAGTCAAAACCTTTTGGAAGGCCGGAAGTAAGTGGTTGCAACGAGAGTAAGGAAGAAAGTTGGATAAACTATTCTCAGTAAACTCATCAAGAGATCTAGAGGTGAGTTATGTAAGGTAACCTTGTGAGATCTTGAAAGCGGATTTGAAAGTGATTGATGGACTAGTATTCCTCGCCCTATTGGGGAGAGTAACCCCATTTGTCCACAGATTCAGTTGGAGGGATACCTACCAGACACAAGTTAAGTCATTAGATTAGAGGGTCGGACAGTTGAGCCGGATAATGCCGGTGAGATACCCGGTAGCCACTCTAGAACTTGGTAGTAAGCGCTTGTGATGTAAGTACATGGAAAGATTTTGGAGTTAGTGGTTTTGTGAAAAGCCGACGAGGCTACTTGAGATACTGTGGGTAGTATGAGACATAACCTTTCAGAGACCTATGCAGCGATAGTTGTAACCTCGTGAGCGATGAGTTAGGGCTTGGCCCTGTATCTGTGTGATATTGTTTGACTACTTGTTTATTTCATGTTTGAGTGCTTAGTCAGTGATGTGTGTTTTATTGGCGACCTTTGATATGCGGGGTACTTAGATGTGCAAACGACAAGACTTTTATGTAGCGATGTGATACACCCGATTGGTGCCTTAAAGGCCGATCTTATGGTATTACCCTAAGTTGGGACAAACTTATTGTTAAGTGGGGATTAATGTAATACCGAAATTTTTTACTTCCGGCTATTTCAGAAACAAATAAGAACTCAAATGTTTGGGACTTTTCCGGCGCTTTAGTTCTTTAGTATGGATTCCAACCTTATGTTGTCTTCCTTTAAGTTTTTGGACGAAACTTATTTTAAGGGGAAATGATGTAATAACCGGAATATTTTTATTCCAATTATTTCCGAGTTAAACCAGACTTATACCGGTTTGGACTTTTCTTCGTTGCCTTAACTTTTTATGGGACTTTGAACTCTTTTTTTTTTTTTTTTTTATGTTTTTATTATTTTATGTGAGGTTTCTACTCACATAAATTACGCGGAATCGATGTATCTCTTCTTATCCATCAACAGAGTTATATCCTTTAAGTTAAACCATTCGGGCCTATTAAGTATGTCATCCGGGCCCAATAGAAGGCTGTTGCAGTCAACCCATGCTCTTGGACTCTCTCTTTCACGTAAACCTAGAGGAGCAACCCTCTCCTTCATCCATCCTTTCCGCACGCAACCCTCTTCCTCCATTCACGTAGTTGTCGAGCCCCAACATCATCCAGTCCTCGCACGCCGCCGGAACCCTAGCCCTCCAACCAACAGTGACGCCGATCATCTCCAACTCGCCGCCACCTTCAATCCGCAACCGTTATCCCTCCTCGATGGATCTCGCATGTGTAGGTAAAGGGAGATCGATACCCTTCCTCGCGCAACACCATGCTTATATCAACCGTACTAGCTGTCCTCCGTGACGGGACACCGGAGCCGCCCTTCCACACCGGAAAACCCAACATCGCGAGCCTTCTCTATGCACCATGGTCCGAAGACTTCAGCAACACGACGGATTGGGCGAGAAGGGTTATTGCAGTCGCGCGACGAGAAGAACCCGGAACCGTGAGGGTGTATTTGTGAGCCTCAGGTGCGGCCTCCTCAAGCACCATTGGTGCGGTTGGCTCAAGCCGCAGGTGCGCCCTACGATAGTGATAAATCCCTCCCCTTTGTTCTCGTGCACGTGAGTGTGTCGGGTCTTGATTCTCGGAGCTGCGTCGGAAGATAGCTAAAAGAGCTGAGGTTTTTCCGAGTTTTCAGAAGTGACGAGCAGTCAACTTCGAGTCTAGCTTTGGGCAGTTGGGATTATACTCAGCGGGATCGAGTACTTTGGTTGACGGGACTTGACCGGTTCAGGTAAGTCCTTTGGGCTTACTTAGTTACAATCTTATATTGGCTGAATGACATGAATTGTGTTTCCGTTACATGTTTATATTATGTTGTTAGTTATACAAAACCGACGGGTAATGGACCCAAGTGTATGATAATGGACGGTGACACCACTATCTAGCTCATGCGAGAGCTAGGAGGTTCTCTGCGACTAGCCCAGACAGGTAGACGGTTGGATGCATCAAAACCGTTCCTTGCTGGTAAACGGGGACAGGGGTGAGAGTCTGAGACTTCTCGTGTCACACTAATAATTGAATAATGTGAATGACTTTAATGAAGATAATAATCGGATTTATGTGGTATCATCTTATGTGTTTACATATTGCATTGATGTGTGTCTGTTCTTATATATTATTCTGATGTTGGATTGTAGCTAACGGTTTATCCGTATTGTTAGTTCTTCGCAATTTTAGGTAGTTGTAGAGAGATCCGGAGCGGATGGTCAGCCGGGTCCACGTACTCATTTAGATGGGGACAGGGGCGTCTTCAATTTCTTCATATGTGTTGTATCTTTATCGTTGTCTTGTAAGGCTGATACATATCATTCATATAAATATAATTTAATGTTTTCAAATGATTTAAATACGTTTGTGCCTTGTTGTAAGATCATAGTAAAATTGTTGTCAAACTACGATCGGGACCCATTGTGAGGTCCTAACTAGTAGCTCCCCTAGTTATGAAAATTTGGGGTGTTACAATAACATTGGTCTTAAAAGTTCAGTTTTAAGTGGTTTATAAATTCAAATAAACTCATATAGAAACGAACTCATCCCCAAGTAAAAACCTTACAAAAAATAAACCTTATAAACTAAATAAAACACATATTTGGGCGAGAAGGGTTATTGCAGTTGCGCGACGAGAAGAACCCGGAACCGTGAGGGTGTATTTGTGAGCCTCAGGTGCAGACTCCTCAAGCACCATTGGTGCGGTTGGCTCAAGCCGTAGGTGCGCCCTACGATAGTGATAAATCCCTCCCCTTTGTTCTCGTGCACGTGAGTGTGTCGGGTCTTGATTCTCGGAGCTGCGTCGGAAGATAGCTAAAAGAGCTGAGGTTTTTCCGAGTTTTCAGAAGTGACAAGCAGTCAACTTCGAGTCTAGCTTTGGGCAGTTGGGATTATACTCAGCGGGATCGAGTACTTTGGTTGACGGGACTTGACCGGTTCAGGTAAGTCCTTTGGGCTTACTTAGTTACAATCTTATATTGGCTGAATGACATGAATTGTGTTTCCGTTACATGTTTATATTATGTTGTTAGTTATACAAAACCGACGGGTAATGGACCCAAGTGTATGATAATGGACGGTGACACCACTATCTAGCTCATGCGAGAGCTAGGAGGTTCTCTGCGACTAGCCCAGACAGGTAGACGGTTGGATGCATCAAAACCGTTCCTTGCTGGTAAACGGGGACAGGGGTGAGAGTCTGAGACTTCTCGTGTCACACTAATAATTGAATAATGTGAATGACTTTAATGAAGATAATAATCGGATTTATGTGGTATCATCTTATGTGTTTACATGTTGCATTGATGTGTGTCTGTTCTTATATATTATTCTGATGTTGGATTGTAGCTAACGGTTTATCCGTATTATTAGTTCTTCGCAATTTTAGGTAGTTGTAGAGAGATCCGGAGCGGATGGTCAGCCGGGTCCACGTACTCATTTAGATGGGGACAGGGGCGTCTTCAATTTCTTCATATGTGTTGTATCTTTATCGTTGTCTTGTAAGGCTGATACATATCATTCATATAAATATAATTTAATGTTTCAAATGATTTAAATACGTTTGTGCCTTGTTGTAAGATCATACTAAAATTGTTGTCAAACTACGATCGGGACCCATTGTGAGGTCCTAACTAGTAGCTCCCCTAGTTATGAAAATTTGGGGTGTTACAATAACATTGGTCTTAAAAGTTCAGTTTTAAGTGGTTTATAAATTCAAATAAACTCATATAGAAACGAACTCATCCCCAAGTAAAAACCTTACAAAAAATAAACCTTATAAACTAAATAAAACACATATAAACCCTTAGTAAACTAGCCCTAAATCCTCTTTCTCTTACCAAACACTCTTACTTATATATGTTTTATAATCGTACTTTATTAAAAAAATAATTATAAGTAATTGCATTAATTATAAAAATAATAAAATCTTCTTACAGGTTTATTTTTTTAAAATACTTTATTTATAAAAAGGTTAAATAGTCCCATTAAAATAAACACTTGAAATTTATTTTATATTTAGCTCATTGTTTATTTACAACTATTAATTAACCGTGATTCGTTAGTGATTATATTTATTGCAAATAAAACTTAAGGGTTGTTCGGTAGAGGGTTGAAGGAGGGTGAAATTTATGAAAAAAATTCAACATCTATTATGAGTCCATTTGGTAGGTAGGAAATTATTGGGGTTGAAGTTGAAATTGAAGATGAAAATGAAGATGAAAAAAAAATGAGAATGAAGTTGAAGGGGATGAAATAAATTATTTGGTTTGATGTTCGTTGAAAAGGAAGCTATGAGGGGATGAATGCAGTTATTTATATGTAAAATTACCAAAAAGAAAAATAATTAACAAAAGTCGTAAATGCATGGCGATGAAATTCACAAATGCACGACGGTTATTGATCCTGTAACCGTGATGGTTACGGGTCCCGAATCCGTGACGGTTACGGGTTCCGCAACCGTGATGATTTTTTTTGTGAATTCTAACCAAAAAAATAAAAAAGTGAAGAAAATCATCACGGTTACGGAACCCGTAACCGGTCACGATTACGGGTTCCGGATCCTTGATAATTTTCAATGTGAATTCTAACCCGAAAAAAAAATCTGACACCATCACGGTTACGGGTTCCGTAAACGTGATGTCAAGAATTTTTTTTCTAATGGTCACGGATTCCGTAACCGTCGTGTGTTTACGAAATTCATCGCCGTGCCCGTAATACCCATCTTTATGTTTAATATATGTGCCTTGCACGTATAAACACAAATCCTCATCTTTGAAGAGTCTAAAAAAGGTTTTGCATTTGCATATTGACAAGGATATTTTCTTAGGTCGTTTATATCCTATCAAAGTCCTTTCCGAACTCAATACTAAAGCAAGTATAGTGATTAAGTAAGGGTCGAGAGATAGAGAGTAATTAAAGCACAAATGTGATTAAACTATCAATTATATGTAACCACGCAGGGGGGGTGTTTGTGATTGTTAAAGTGACAAATAGGCAAAACAAACAAGAAGTTGATTTCAATGATTTTAAGAAAATGTTGCACTTGACAATTATCCGCTTCAAAATAAGATATGTTTGATCCTTGTTTTCATGAAGTTTATTCCAAAGTTTGTTCTCATCTCGATTGTATTTAAATACCGGTTCAACCAGCCCCGATATTACTTATTGTTAATCCTAACTCGTAAACCTACAAAATCAGATTTTAACAATAGCATTCAAATAAAGATAAAGATACACATGATTTAGAAACAACCCGTTACTAAAATCATGTGGTTATGTTCCACTCACGAATCACACTTTCAACCCGCTTATGTAAACGTGTTTGCTATTAGAAAGATGACCCGAACCAGGAACCACAATTCCTAGCACATTGGATAAGACCCAAGTACCTAGATAATCAAGCTAGATAGAGGGTGAGATACAATCAAGAAATTAAGCACAAGAACATAACACAAATCATTATGGAATAACAACTTTAATTATAAAACTTACAACCAGATCTATGTCGAGAGCTTTCAATGTCAAGCATAACTAAAGGTGTTTAGCCCTCCATAGAAAACAAACAAAACAAAGAAAATAAAAGTGTTTTTGATGTGATGAGGTGAAAATGAGATATTCTAACACTATCCTAGCATCTCTATTTATACTAATTAGGACACTAAATTGCAGTAAATAGGCAGCCTAAACCGTCACTTAAAACGTCAGAAAGTGAGAGTCTAAACAACCAAACTTATTACGACTGTTGTATAACCGCGGGCGCGGATCTGGGAGCTGCGGGGGCGATTTAGTGCATAACGATCCATCTTCAACTTAGCCGCGGGGCAGCATGGCAGGGACGCGGGGGTGGGTCTTTAATGCTTTGGAACGTCTGACTATTGATCTTCTTGACGTTTCTGGTGTCAAACCACAGGGGCGGCACAGTGTCGCCGCGGGGCGGTGACAGGGGTCCTCTGGAATCACTATCTCCGCGGGGCGGCACAGTGTCGCCGCGGGTGCCGTGACAGGGCGCCTCTGGAATCAGTGTCGCCGCGGGACGGGACAGGGTTCCTTTGGAATCAGTATCGCCGCGGGGCGGGACATTGTAGTCGGAAGTGCCGTGAAAGAGTTCCTCTGGAATCAGTGTTGCCGCGGGGCGGGACAATGTCGCCGTGGGTGCCGTGACAAGGTTCCTCTGGACTAAGTGTCGCTGTTGGGGCAACACTGTGTTACCGCGGGTGCGGTTTTTTCAACAGAGACTTTGTCTTGGACTTCTCTTTGCTTCCGTTCTTCTTCCAACTGTTGCTAAATCTTTGGATTTCTTCATTGCTTAGTTCTTCAACTGAATTTACACAGTTGGCAACAAAAAATCTATCTAATGTGAAACAAAAAGCCTCAGGAAGCATGATGAATTTAGAAAGGCAATGAAACAAAGCATGAAAAAAATCAAAAATCTATCAAAGTGATGTGAAAAGAGAAAAACTACCATCCTTATTGCTCGAAGAGTGGCCTACCCGGTCCTCCTTATATCTCCTCTTCTTATGTCGCCAACGTCAGAAAAGGGAACCTATCACTCGGATTTCGCTCATTTTGCCAAGGAGCCCTTTCGGGTTTTCACCTTGCCACTCTTCTTTTTTCTAAGATAGTCTCACGACTTCTCGCATCCCTCAAGTCCCTTTTTGCACCAACCTAATGTTGGTCGGAATACCTTCTTTTTGCCTAAACCGCCCTTTCGAGTTTTCGGTTTATCCAAGGATTTTTCATGTCTTTTTCAATTTTTTGGCTTTTTCTCTTCTTTTTTTTGACTGGATATAAAACATTATAATTCAATAATCAAACAGAACAAACAAGATGTAACACCCCGAATCCGCGGGACTCGGAATGCTACATTGGGCTAGGATCTCACAATGGATCGTGACCCTAGCCTGACAACAAGTTCACTGGATCTTACAACAAGACACAAGTAGAGTAAAAACAAATACATAAAAGCTGTATGACACAACAAAAGAGTTTACAGACTCAAAGCCGAGTACAAAACCATAACAACAACAACTGATACAAAAGATCCCCAACCCACGCATCCTACTGTACAGAAGTCCTCGGCTGGTCACACCATCTGGCTCACTCTGCAGTCTTCCTAACCTGCAGATCATCTACAACACGGTATACACCGTTAGCTACATGTTAGCATGAAATATTGTGATATTTTAGGCACGTTTTCTAAATGTATTTGATTCATATTGATAGTCTTTGATTGATCTTTGTGCATATGTGAGCTAGTATTACCTATATTTTCGATATGGATGTCTACACTAGTTCTATGTTGATTATAGGTGATTTGGAGCTATTTCCGAACGGAATCGAGCAAAGGAGAGTTGAGTTGATATATCCATAGATCGATGACACTTTTTGGAAGCAATTTGGAGTCTTAGATTGAGGAATGCACGAGTTTAGGGAAGAATCACGTTCTTACCCTAAATTACGCCCTAAAATACGGCCGTATCACAAACCACGTTCAGAATTACGGCCGTGGATTCAGAGTCAGAATTCGATGTTCATTCCAGGGGATTCTACGGCCGTGGAACTAACCGTAATTGTTTCCACGCCCTAGAATTACGGTCGTGGAATCTTCCACGACCGTGATCTTGGCGAATCTTCTCGCCACACTTCGAAGCCACGATCTTTTGAAGATTGGGCCGGGCCGACACTTTGCCCTGCATTATAAAAAGACGGAAGAAAGGAGATTCCGTCATGCCTGCTTATGCCTGCTTAGGATCCCGCTTAGGAGCAACGCTTAGCAACACACAAACCCTCATCTTAGAGGTATTTGGGAGATCTCATTGAAGATCAAAGTTCGTAGTGGAGAGTTGTTGTTGTGATCTTCAGATTTGTGGAAGATCGAAATTCTTGGAAGATTTTGCAAGAAGATTTCTCTTCTTGTTTAGGTTTGATTCGGAAACGGATTGACATCCCGTTTCTCTTCTTTCCTAAGGTTGTGATTGTTTACTCTGTTTTGAATCTTTTGATAAACACTTGTTCTTGATTGTGATCTTGAGATTTGTTTGAAGATTATTGATAGTTCTTGAAAGTTCCCATCTTTTATCCTTTAATTCTTGAATTGATATCAATATGATTGTTATTGGCTAAAAACCCTTAACAATTCTAAGGTGAAGGGTTGATAGTTGTGGCATAGGTGATGATAGATCAATCGCAAACAGATTAGACCCTGAGAGTTAGAGAGAATCGCCGACAACCCTAAATTACGGTCTGTTCTTGAGTCCACGGCCGTGGAACCTCAAGAACTAACCGTGATTTCCCTTTAGTTTACGAACTTGCTTTTACTTTAATCCAAAGTTAAAGATTTGCTTTAGCTTAGTTTAGACTTGTCTTTTCTAGGTGGTAGTGAAGCCTCAACAACCTCTACCTCGATTGTGAGCCTCAACAACCTCAATCGGTTAAGTTAGTCTTGATCTTTAGATTATAAGTTTGGGTATTTGACACTAATTCTCATCTCTAGAATCTTTCTATATTGAGCCTCAACAACCTGTATAGAGAGTGCTTTGTAGGTGAGTTACATAAGGTTTTTGGAACCTCAACCGTACGATTACCTTACATTAGTATACCTTTGCATATCTCCACTCTGTCTTTACATCATTAGTATATCTTGAATCTATTGCCGCAACTGGATACCTGAAACTTTAGGATTGTTGTTTTCCCAATATCTGCAAAACTCCCATATTTATTTGCTTGATAATCTGCAATCGAGTTCGCTCCACCCAAATCCCCGTGTTCGATACTCTGGAATTCTTGCTTAACTACGTCGATCCGTACACTGCGGGTTCGCTTGCTTGATTCTAGTTTTATAAATTTAAAACTTATTTGCACACACCTCTAGGGGCGAACAAGTTTTTGGCGCCGTTGCCGGGGATTTGGTTTCGTCCGAATCCGGTAGCCGGTTGTCAAGCTTGGGAGCTTGCTCTCGTTATTTGATTTTTCTTTGAGTGCATGCGCAGGTCTAGGAACACCGAAGATCTCTTACCTCTTGATCAAGAGCTAGAGAAAACCTTGAGACAAAGACGCAAGGAAAAGAAGATGGCTGAAGAAAACGAACGCAATCTTCAAACGGAGTTGGCGGAGAAGGAAGCTCAACTCCGATGGAATGAGACTCTCCGCCAGGATGAGATGGATCGTCATTAATCTCAAGTTAACGGTCTACAAGACATGCTTTTCCAAATGAGGATAAAGATGAGCGACCTTGAAGATAAGGTAGGCAAGAAGTCCTCGAGAAGGAGATCAAGGTCTAGAAGAAAAAGCCACTCATCCGCTGATGATAGTGATTCTTCCATGCCACCGTTAGAAGAGATTGATCCCACGATCAATATAAATCCCTTCAATCCACAAGGAGCTACTAATCGCCGCATCCCACCAAGGAATGCGAGAGTCGAACGTGTGGATAATGAACCAAGAACTCTTGGCCAGCGGATGGATCCAACACAACAACCACGCCGCTTGGGTGTGAATTTTGATGCTAAAGATGTGCAAGAGTTTAGCTTTAACCCTCAAGTTATCACTCTTGTTCGCCAAAGCCAATTTGGCGGTACAAGCGCTGAATCTCCACACCAACACTTGCAAAACTTTGAGTGTATGATGGAGACGATGAGACCGAAGAACGCCACTACCAACAACTATAAGCTCAAACCTTTCTTTTTCTCCTTGAAAGGGAAAGCGTTATCTTGGTACCAAGCTCTTCCTAATGGGAAACTAGACACGTGGGAAGACCTTTCTGCAGAGTTTCTCACCAAATTCTTTCCGCCTTCCAAAACGGTGGAACTTAGAGGTAAGATTAATGCTTTTTCTATGAGACCTAACGAAAGTTTGTTTCAATCTTGGGAAAGGTTTCAGGATTTGCTATTGGATTGCCCTCATCATGGCATATCCAAGCTTGCCTTGCTGGAGATTTACTACAAGGGGCTGGATGCGGGAACGCAATTCAACCTCCAATCCCTCTCATGTGGAACGTTCATGGACATGAGAGAAGATGACGCTTGGGACTTCATTGAGAAGCAAGCAAGAGTCATAGAGAAGTATTCACCGGAAGGTGGAGGGAAATCGTGTGGAGCAAGGAGCAAAGCTCACACATGAAGCTCAAAATCAGATTTTCTCCCTCAACAATGAGATCAAAGAGTTGAAGGAGGCTATCAAGACCAACTTCCCAAAGCAACAAGAGAAGGATGTTGGCTATTTGGGCAACAACAACGGCGGTGATAACACCAACCGCAACAACAATAACCGGAACAATAACCGGAATAACAATTGGAATGGAAACAACAACAACCGGAACAACAACAATTGGAACAACAATCGGGGTTCAAACAACAACAATTGGCGCTCCAATCAACAAAATTCCGGTAACTCCTATCCTTCCAATTCCAATTCACTAACTCCACCCTCCTCTTCCTCTACTCCTTTGAAAAGCCAGGGGCAATCATCTAATGGAGGTAACAATACGGGAAAAGAGAAGCCCGATCCCATGTTGGAAACTATCTTGGGAAAGCTTCAAGGGTTGGAGAACCGCATCATCAAGGTTGATGATCAAATTTCTAAGGTTGACAAAGCTCAAAAAGTTTTGGAAAACCAATTGTTCAACCACGCGGAGGAAGTCCCTAGAAATCAAGGGAAACTTCCAGGAAAGACGGAGGACAACCCTAAGGGAAGGGTAATGGCGATTACAACTAGGAGCGGAGTGACTACCACCGATCCGCAACCTACGTTCGTTGAAGTCCCCGTAGAGAAGGACAAAGGAAAGGGGAAGGAGAAGGAAGACGTCTATGTTCCTCCTCCAGCTTACAAACCTCCCCTACCGTTCCCTCAATCTAGAGCGCGAGCGCGCCTAGATAAACAATTCGGTAAGTTCATAGAACTCATGAGCAAGCTGCATATTAATATACCCTTCATTGATGCTATTGTAGGTATGCCGGCTTATGGCAAGTTCTTGAAGGAGCTTCTCTCTAACAAGAGGAAATTAGAAGATTTCGGTGAAGTCAAGATGAGTTCGGATTCTTCGGATCTCATCAAGACGATGAAGGAGAAAATGCCCCCAAAGCTGAAAGATCCGGGGTCATTTTGCATTCCCATTGGAGTGGGAGAGGTCACATATGACGCTTTATGTGACTTAGGAGCAAGTGTGAGCATCATACCACTTGCGTTGTGCAGGAAGATCGGTTTAGGCGACCCTAAACCGGTGAAGATGACGTTATACATGGCGGATCGATCCATTACTCGTCCCGTCGGCATTGTAGAAGACGTCCCGGTCAAGCTAGGCAAGTTCTTTGTCCCCATTGATTTTGTCGTACTTGACATTCCTGCAGATAGTCCGGTCCCGATCATACTCGGAAGACCGTTTCTTGCAACTTCCGGCTGCATGGTCGATTGCAAGAATGGAAGACTCGCCTTTGACATTGGAGAAGAGAAAGTAGAGTTCGTTCTTTCCACTCTAGTGAAGGAGCCAATCTTTGACGAGGATATCTACGATATCCAAGACGAAGAAGGTTTGTCTAGGGAGGAGGTAAGTGCGATTCTCTTTAACGATCCTCTACAAAAGGTTATCACTATGAGTCTAACCAATGAAGGAGAAGAAGAAGAGTGCAAAGAGGAAATTGAAGCCTTGGAAGCACAAGAAGAGATGCATGAAGTGGAGTTTGAGAAACTCCACGATGAGGCTGAGAATACCAGAATCCACGGTCATACTCTGTATTCCACGACCGTGGATTCCACAACCAAAATCGACCTCCATTCCAGAGGGTATTACGGCCGTGGAACACCAGAGGAGACCGTAATTTTGACCGTGGAGGAGGGTGATCGGCATACTTCTTCAACTTCTTCTAATTCTTCTCCAACCCATTCAACATCCTTAGAAACTTCTAAGGAAACATCGGAAGCTCCTCAAGGATCATTGGAAACTCCGAAAGCAATGGAACTCAAACCCCTTCCTACTCATCTAAGGTACGCTTTTCTTGGATCTAATTCTACCTTCCCGGTTATCGTTAGTTCCGAATTAAGCATAGATGAACATGAACAGCTCATGATTGTCCTTAGGAAACATAGAAAAGCCATAGGCTATACTATTGAGGACTTAGTAGGAATTAAACCCTCCCTATGCATGCATAAGATACTAATGGAGGAGGACTTTAGAACTTCAAGACAACCTCAAAGGCGGTTGAATCCGACCATGAAGGAGGTTGTCAAGAAGGAAATTCTTAAACTTCTTGATGCAGGTATCATCTATCCTATCTCCGATAGCAAGTGGGTGAGCCCGGTTCAAGTAGTTCCGAAGAAGGGAGGAATGACGGTCATCACCAATAAGAACAACGAACTCATTCCTACCCGAACCGTAACTGGATGGCGAATGTGTATAGACTACCGCAAGCTCAACAACGCAACGCGGAAGGATCACTTTCCATTGCCATTCATCGATCAGATGCTTGAAAGGTTAGCACAACATTCATACTTTTGCTACCTTGACGGTTATAGTGGCTTCTTTCAGATTCCGATACATCCGGATGATCAAGAGAAGACCACATTCACGTGCCCTTGGGGTACGTTTGCCTATAGGAGAATGCCGTTCGGGCTTTGCAACGCCCCAGCCACCTTTCAACGGTGCATGATGGCCATCTTCTCCGAATATGTAGAGGAAATCATGGAAGTCTTCATGGACGACTTCTCCGTTTACGGTTCCTCTTTTAACGATTGTCTTTCTAACCTTTCTCTTGTTTTGCAAAGATGTGAAGACACTAACCTAGTTCTTAATTGGGAGAAGTGTCAGTTTATGGTTAAGGAAGGAATCGTGTTAGGTCACTTAGTCTCTAGTAGAGGGATAGAGGTAGACAGAGCTAAGATAGAGACCATGGAGAAACTTCCTCCCCCAATTTCGGTGAAAGGGATAAGAAGTTTCCTAGGACATGCTGGATTCTATAGACGTTTCATTAAGGACTTTTCTAAGATATCAAAACCTCTCACTAATCTATTGATGAAGGATGCGGTTTTTGAGTTTTCGCAGGAATGTTTGGATGCGTTTAACACCATTCGACAAGCTCTAATTACAGCACCTATTATCCAACCTCCGGATTGGACTCTCCCCTTCGAGATTATGTGCGACGCTAGTGACGTAGCCATTGGAGCTGTTCTTGGACAACGAAAAGAAGGACGAACCCACGCCATATACTACGCTAGCAAGACGCTAGACGAAGCTCAGCTCAACTACGCCACTACGGAAAAAGAGTTTCTAGCCATTGTCTACGCTATTGACAAGTTTCGCTCTTATCTTGTAGGTGCAAAGGTGATTGTCTACACGGATCATGCTGCGATCCGGTACCTCCTCGCGAAGAAAGATGCGAAGCCAAGGCTGATTAGATGGATTCTTCTCCTACAAGAATTCGATCTTGAGATCCGCGACAAGAAAGGCTCGGAAAATTCTGTTGCGGATCATTTGAGTCGTCTAACACATCTAGAGGACGACCATTTACCCATTGATGACTCATTTCCGGACGAACACCTACATATCATAGAGGAGTGCATTAAGGTAGTCTCCTAAGGTAACGAACCATGGTTTGCTGATTTCGTTAACTATTTGGTTTGCCAAGAGATACCACCCGGACTGTCATACGCACAAAGGAAGAAGTTCTTCAAGGATGTCCGGGAATACTATTGGAACGAGCCTCTCCTCTTTAAGAGAGGTCCGGATGGCATCATCCGGCGATGTGTGCCGGAAGATGAGATGCAAAGTGTCATCCGCCATTGTCACTCACTACCTTGTGGAGGACACGCTAGTTCGAACAAAACTAGCGCAAAGGTATTGCAATCTGGATTCTATTGGCCTACTTTATTTAAAGATGTGCAATCCTTTGTTTCTTGTTGTGATGCTTGTCAAAGAACAGGCAATATCTCTAGAAGGAACGAGATGCCCCTCAACAACATCCAAGAGGTGGAGATTTTCGACGTTTGGGGAGTCGATTTCATGGGACCATTCCCTTCTTCTTGTGGAAACCAATACATATTATTGGCGGTAGACTACGTTTCTAGATGGGTAGAAGCAATTGCCTCTCCCACAAATGATGCCATGGTGGTGGTTAAGTTCTTCAACAAGACCATCTTTCCGCGATTCGGGACACCAAGGACGATCATTAGTGATGGAGGTTCTCACTTCATAGCCCGTCGCTTTGAAGCTCTTCTAGCCAAGTATGGGGTTACTCACAAGATCGCCACCCCTTACCATCCACAAACGAGTGGACAAGTTGAGATCTCAAATAGGGAGATCAAGGGAATTCTAGAGAAGACGGTTTCAAGGACTAGGAAGGATTGGTCCTTGAAACTAGATGACGCATTATGGGCGTACCGGACTGCATACAAGACTCCCATAGGAACCACACCATACAACCTTGTGTATGGGAAATCTTGTCATTTGCCGGTAGAGCTGGAGCACAAAGCGTTTTGGGCTATCAAGTGGCTAAATTTCAGCATGAAGGAAGCGGGAGAGAAGCGTCTCCTAGACATCAACAAGCTGGATGAGCTTCGCTTGAACGCCTATGAAAACGCCAAAATCTACAAGGAAAGAGCAAAGCGTTGGCATGATAAGCATATCATTCCAAAGGACTTCAAAGAAGGAGATCAAGTTCTCCTCTTCAACTCAAGGCTTCGCCTCTTTCCAGGTAAGCTTAAATCCCGTTGGACTGGACCTTTTCTAATTAAGCGTATTTTCCCCCATGGTGCAGTTGAAGTATGGGGTGAAGCTAGCGGAAGTTTTAAGGTGAACGGCCAACGACTCAAGAAGTACTCGCCGGAACTCCAAGCTGAGGAGTTTGCACCTACCGCACTCGAATAAGTGCAAGAATGGTCTAGCTACGGACCTTAAACAAAGCGCTTCTTGGGAGGCAACCCAAGGTATTGCATTTTTGTTTTTGTTTTCGATTCATAGACTAGTTAGAATAGACGTTTTTGCTTTACTTTGCCTCGATTTCTTCCGGTATGTTCGTGTTTTTGGTTGTAGGAACGATAGAAAAGGAAAAAGGGAAGATAATGTCAAAAAGGAGTGACGAAATTTGGACTTTGAAGCTTTACAGAAGGTTCCACGGTCTAAATTACGGTCGTCATAGCTACAGTGGCCGTAATTTTCAAAAGCCTTTGAAAAATCACAAAAACCACGGGTCCGTACACTTCCACGGCCGTGGAATGCCCCGACAGACCGTAATTTTTGGAAATTCTGCCGGCCGCTATAAAACCCACATTCTTCACACACTTAACCAAAATTTCCCCAATTCCACGACCTAGAAACCAAAAACCCGCAGCCTCTCCCAATTCTTCATTCTCTAATCGTTTCCAACGATTCTTCGCCCTAAACTGCAGCAAATCCAACCACGAACAGGATCCAAGCAACAAATCGAGTGGAAATCGATCAACAAACACGCATTTTGGATTTTTCAATCCGAAAAAAAGAGGTTATTTCTTTCTTCTCGATTTTAGCGGATTTAGTTCGTTTTTGCTATAGTTTTTAGGAAGAACTGATAAAGACCGGAAGGAATTAGATTAGGACTGCTTGCTGTGGTGATTGTTGGTGAATTTGCTGAGATTCACGAATTTTTGAGATGAATCACGGTCGCTGGGTAAACCACGGCCGTAATTCCCCAAGAACAGACCGTGATTTTTGCTGAAAATGGACTTTGTGAGGAGAATGTCGGGAAGGATAAAGGAGAAGAAAGGGGAGCAAAATAAGAAAAGAAAGGGCAACCCCTCCACCTCTAGGGCACCACCACCCTCATCTCCCTCACTACCATCCTCACCTTCACCTCCATCTTCACCCCCTCACCCTAGCATCCCTACCATACATGAGAACCACCTTGATGCATTTGAGAGGATCACAAAGAGGGCAGTGATTGGCCCTAGGTATTTGTTGTTGGAGGATCTACATCCTCTTAACATTGTTGACGATCTTACATGGCTCTTGGATAGAGCCGGATTGCTTGTCTTCACGAACATTCGTGAAGACGCCTATGAGGAGATCACCCGAGAGGTTGTGACGTCTTTCGAGCACAACCATGTTGATAGGACCGTCTCCTTCCGTCTCATGAATCGAGACTATCAGTTGAGTATAGTTGAGTTTGGGACCATTTTCGGGTTCCATGAGACCTACAATGGTCGATTTCCGAGCGGAGTTTACCCCAAGGATTTTTGGGAGGAAGTAGCCATGATTTACGCCGACGAGGACCGTTGGCAACCCGCCGATACCAAGGCTAGATTGATGTACCATCTAGCCTTGAAGATAGCTCACCGTGTTCTTTCGGAGTGTCTCTTTCCTAGGACGGAGACGCCCCAAAAGATCAAGACGGATGAGCTATTCCTGCTCTACTGTATGCTCTACGGTCGCCGCGCAGATTGTGCTACTCTTTTGGCGGCTACGATGAGTAAACTGAAGAACAAGAAGAAGGGGAACATTGGTTATGGTGGGATAGTGACCCACATGGCTAGGACATTTGGTGTGGATTTTTCAGCTTGCACCCGCATACCCGCCGTACCTCTAGGATTACATGCATTCATGGTTAGGAGACTCATCTTCCTCACACATAGAGGTCCGCCTTATGCGGGCATGCCTTGGGAGAGTAGGACAGGCAGGGGTATTGAGTGGCTGCCAGAGTATTCCATTGTGGCGGGATGCCACAATTGGAAGGAGACGTTCGCTGCGATGCATGCGAACAGGCTTGTAGCTCCCCCTTACGTTCCACCACCAGTTGTGGATGAGGAGGAGATGGGAGAGCAGTACGAGAGTGGTGGAGGAGCGGAGCAGGAGTTCGGCACGTTTCCGGATCAGCCGGAGGCGGCCCCGGATGTACCTAGGCGCTCTCCACGCCCAGCTAGAGCTTCAGGCTCGTCATCTCGCCGCGCCAGCGTGAGTGAGAGGCCCACGTGGATGACTACACCTCCCACTTGGTACAGCACACCCCCTCCTTGGTCCACGACGCAGCCAGCAGCACCACCGCCACCACCAGCACCAGCACCAGCAGATGCCCCCGCATGGTATGATCACGCCCCGGGATGGTATGAGAGGATGCCGGATTGGGCTACCGGACTTTCGGAGAGAGTTGGAGCACTAGAGATCCGGGCGGATGCTAGAGATGGCCGCCTAGACGACCTTGACCACATGATGAGGGACGTCTACCGCCAGCAGTTTGGGCGGTTCTATGACCCAAGTTTCTCTCCATTCCCACCTCCACCGGCGCCGCAGTGATCGATGCATGACCGTTCGTTTTAGACATTCCCGCCACCACTTGTGAGTTTCTTTTTCTTATCTTTCTTTTGTTCTTTCTTGTGAACATTAGGGACAATGTTCGTCCTAAGTATGGGGTGGGATGTACTAAAAAGTTTGTAATAACTCTACTCTCTATGTTGCTTTCATTTCAAGACTATCATTGCATATTCATTATGTGTTACACGTTTCATTCTTGCATTGCATGAAAAAGAACTTAAAAAACCCATAAAAATTGAAAAATTTTGAAAATTTTGTGCTTCTAATGAATTGAGATGATTTCCATGATAATCACTACTTGCGGATTGTGTTTGATGACAATTGCATGCTTAAAAGGATTGTAAATCAAAAAGAATTTGAATGAATGAATTCTACCTCTTTTGCAAGTTTTATAATGTGAAAACATTGCCTAAATCATGTTGAGAAATTGAAGTTGAAATCACATTATAAGTTCCTATACTTCTTGTTGAAATGATTAAGGCAATTCGATACTTTCTTTCCTCTTTCTTTGATCATCTAGCTCCTCATTGAAATATTAGCCTCCTTTACCTATCCGGGAACTTGGAAAAGTGAATGGGAAAAAGGCATGTTTGATGTGGGAGGGCCATGAGAGCAATTATTTGCAATCAATTAAATAGAAAGAAATTATAGGTTTGGGGAAGTCAATCATGACGATGAGTAACTCGGCACCATTCACATAGCCGGGTGTTTGTGTCTTGCCAAAGTCGGATTGAGCGATATTCCTAGCGGATTATGGTATGTGCGCTAAGGGTTTGAGGCATCTCTTGCAATTTTGAGAAACGCCAATCTCCTAGGCTTCGGTTTTTGTGCACCTCTATCCATAACTCCAAAAGTAAAGTCGAAAAATGAAAAGAAGAGAGCGAAGCTCTAAGTTGAAGTGTTGCGGGAACCGCATAAGAAGAAGAAGGTAGTTGTCCACTTTCCCGGATTTATGCACCACTTTCCCTTAAAGTTTTCCCTTCCCTTCCATACTCTAGACCTTTTCTTTGAAAGTCCTTAAGATCAAAAGAATGTTATATGACTTAGGTGATCTAAATTGAAGCTTCTTATGATTGATTTTGATAATGTTTGAAGGTTATAATGCTTGTTTTGAAGTTAAATTGATTCATGAATTTTCCTTGCCTTTTACTCTTTGATTAAGTGTGTGAAAGTTTGAAAAACGATTAAAGCAAGGTTTGAGAATGATTTATTCCTTAGAAGTCACATTCATCCAAAAGAAGGTACACATATTTCATCCTAACTCTTGTTTAAAGCTTTTTGAAGGACCTTGCTTAGGGACAAGCAAGTGCTAAGTATGGGGTTATTTGTTAGCATGAAATATTGTGATATTTTAGGCACGTTTTCTAAATGTATTTGATTCATATTGATAGTCTTTGATTGATCTTTGTGCATATGTGAGCTAGTATTACCTATATTTTCGATATGGATGTCTACACTAGTTCTATGTTGATTATAGGTGATTTGGAGCTATTTCCGAACGGAATCGAGCAAAGGAGAGTTGAGTTGATATATCCATAGATCGAGGACACTTTTTGGAAGCAATTTGGAGTCTTAGATTGAGGAATGCACGAGTTTAGGGAAGAATCACGTTCTTACCCTAAATTACGCCCTAAAATACGGCCGTATCACAAACCACGTTCAGAATTACGGCCGTGGATTCAGAGTCAGAATTCGATGTTCATTCCAGGGGATTCTACGGCCGTGGAACTAACCGTAATTGTTTCCACGCCCTAGAATTACGGTCGTGGAATCTTCCACGACCGTGATCTTGGCGAATCTTCTCGCCACACTTCGAAGCCACGATCTTTTGAAGATTGGGCCGGGCCGACACTTTGCCCTGCATTATAAAAAGACGGAAGAAAGGAGATTCCGTCATGCCTGCTTATGCCTGCTTAGGATCCCGCTTAGGAGCAACGCTTAGCAACACACAAACCCTCATCTTAGAGGTATTTGGGAGATCTCATTGAAGATCAAAGTTCGTAGTGGAGAGTTGCTGTTGTGATCTTCAGATTTGTGGAAGATCGAAATTCTTGGAAGATTTTGCAAGAAGATCTCTCTTCTTGTTTAGGTTTGATTCGGAAACGGATTGACATCCCGTTTCTCTTCTTTCCTAAGGTTGTGATTGTTTACTCCGTTTTGAATCTTTTGATAAACACTTGTTCTTGATTGTGATCTTGAGATTTGTTTGAAGATTATTGATAGTTCTTGAAAGTTCCCATCTTTTATCCTTTAATTCTTGAATTGATATCAATATGATTGTTATTGGCTAAAAACCCTTAACAATTCTAAGGTGAAGGGTTGATAGTTGTGGCATAGGTGATGATAGATCAATCGTAAACAGATTAGACCCTGAGAGTTAGAGAGAATCGCCGACAACCCTAAATTACGGTCTGTTCTTGAGTCCACGGCCGTGGAACCTCAAGAACTAACCGTGATTTCCCTTTAGTTTACGAACTTGCTTTTACTTTAATCCAAAGTTAAAGATTTGCTTTAGCTTAGTTTAGACTTGTCTTTTCTAGGTGGTAGTGAAGCCTCAACAACCTCTACCTCGATTGTGAGCCTCAACAACCTCAATCGGTTAAGTTAGTCTTGATCTTTAGATTATAAGTTTGGGTATTTGACACTAATTCTCATCTCTAGAATCTTTCTATATTGAGCCTCAACAACCTGTATAGAGAGTGCTTTGTAGGTGAGTTACATAAGGTTTTTGGAACCTCAACCGTACGATTACCTTACATTAGTATACCTTTGCATATCTCCACTCTGTCTTTACATCATTAGTATATCTTGAATCTATTGCCGCAACTGGATACCTGAAACTTTAGGATTGTTGTTTTCCCAATATCTGCAAAACTCCCATATTTATTTGCTTGATAATCTGCAATCGAGTTCGCTCCACCCAAATCCCTGTGTTCGATACTCTGGAATTCTTGCTTAACTACGTCGATCCGTACACTGCGGGTTCGCTTGCTTGATTCTAGTTTTATAAATTTAAAACTTATTTGCACACACCTCTAGGGATGAACACTACAACAATAGATAAGCATAAAAGTAATAGCACAAACACACCACAACATCTCATACATGCAATGTCACACACATTTATTTATTATCTTTAATTACGTTATTCCATTACTAATTCAACTTCTTTTGTAAAACATGAGGAGCCTCAAGAACCCCGTCCCATCCAACGTCACACAGGAGTTCTGCGTGGGGATGACCTTCACTCGTCCCCTCCTATGAGATCATTTTCAGGGCACCTCATCTTAACCAGCAGGCGGAGACCGGTGGTTAGCGCCCGTTATAATACACTTGGGCCATATAAATATAATGAATGATCATCCTAGTCCGGTTTAGGTTATAAATGCAAAATCTTATGAACACACGCAACCATTACAATCATACAATCCACAACCGTACGCTAAGTAAGTCCTATGGACTTACTTGATACACTCGTATCCTCTACCACGTCACAGTTTCCCCTCGGGGAAGAAACCAACACCTGCAAGAGCAAGGCACACAACATCACAACCTGAAAGGGTTAGGAGACTCGTCTCCATAACCAGAACCAACCTACAACCTAAAGATCATAACGTGATCACATATGTCTATGTCATACTCTCAACATCAACACAAGTGCCTAAGGCACATCTCTAGTATACCACTCATCCTAACCATCTTAACCTAGCAAGTAACTACGCCAAAGCTAAAGGAAAGGAAGGAAGGAAGACATACCAACAAGGTATGCACCAACAGAAGCCAAGCACTCCAAGCTGACACAGTGAGGTGCAGGGGCGGCTCACCTGGGGCGCAGGTGTGGCTGGCAAGATCCGCTGGGGCGGCTGGCAGTGTCAAAGCTAACTCAACTAAGGCTCAGCAAGGCTTCTAGGCTCCAAAGGCTCAGGCTCTTACATCTCACCCCCCTTAAAACAAGTTTCGTCCCGAAACTTGCAAAATCCCAAAGTCTCTCGGACCCATAAGCCGAGGTACACTCTCACCTCCAGAACATCAAATCACAACCTATAACATTCTATACCCTCGACACAGCATGGAGGAATCACAACTTCAGCATAACAACTCTACATAAGGCCTAGAGGAAGATCATCTCTAGCCAAACACTAACCACAATACACTGGCATGGAGGAAAACCGTCTCCAGTCACCACGTACACATAACATTACTATGTGGAGGAAAACCATCTCCACTCACACTATGTCCATCAAGGTAGTATGGAGGAAAGAACCATCTCCTGCAAATCCTAACACACACCAAAGCATAGAGGAAAGAACCATCTCCAGCTATACCTACCTCGTGCTAGCAAACAAGATCTAATAGATCATATGCACACACAACTAGCATGAAAACACAACATATCACACAAGCACATAATAGGCACTCACCAAAAGACACTAAGATCTACTCGTGGATCCTATTGGTGCCTCTAACTCAACGTAGAACTCCGGATAGTTCCTCTGGATACTATCCTCTGTCTCCCAGGTAGCCTCATCTGGTCCTCGTCTAGACCACTGTATCCTCAACATAGGAATGTCCTTCGAACGCAGGTGTCTCACACCTCGCTCTAGGACTGCGATAGGGTGCTCTACAAACGTGTGGTCCGGCTCAACCACCAAATCATCATAACTCACGATGTGCCTCGGATCTGATATGTACTCCCTCAGTTGGGACACATGAAACACAGGGTGAACACCCTCTAACCTCGGAGGCAAAGCTAATCTGGAAGCTACTCGTCCAACTCTATCTAGTATCTCGAAAGGGCCGACATATCGGGGACTCAACTTCCCCTTTATGCCAAAACGTCTAACGCATCGCGTCGGAGATACTCTCAACCAGACATGAGCTCCTATCCTGAACTCTAGAGGTCGACGCCTCTTGTCTGCATACGACTTCTGGCGACTCTGTGCAGCCAACATCCTCTCTCTAATTAGTGCTACTCGAGCCATATCATCCTGTATTTGCTCTGGCGCTATCCCTCTGATACTACTAGGCTCCTCCTAGCATAACGGTGTACGGCATCTACGTCCACATAGTGCCTCATAAGGAGCCATCCCTATAGATGCATGCCAATTGTTGTTGTATGAGAACTCAACGAGTGAGAGGTAATCAGACCATCCCTGTCCCCAATCCAACACACAAGCTCGCAGCATATCCTCTAAGGTTTGGATGATCCTCTCTGACTGACCATCTATCTGGGGATAAAACGCAGTCGTGAAGCGTAGACTCGTCCCCAAAGCAGTCTGAATCTGCTGCTAGAATCTTGATGTAAATCGTCCATCATGATCAGACACAATCGTCCTCGGTACCCCATGGAGTCTCACTATCTGTCTAGTGTACTCCTCAGCTAGTCTGCTTACTGGCCACGTCTCTCTGATAGGAATGAAATGTGCCGTCTTTGTCAATCTATCAACAATCACCCATATGGCATAAAAGCTCCTGTTGACCCTCAACCCGGTCACAAAATCCATGGAGACGTCCTCCCACTTCCACTGCGGTACTGGCAGTGGATGAAGCTCACCTCCAGGTCTGAAATGCTCTATCTTGATTGTTGACAGGTTGCACACTAAGCCACAAATCCGGCTACATCGGGCTTCAGCCCTCCCCATCAAAATGAACGTCTAACATCATGGTACATCTTACTTGTACCAGGGTGTACTGAGTAAGGTGTACAGTGAGCCTCCTATAATATCCGCTGTCTCAGCTCTGTATCTGTAGGAACACATATACGATCATGTCGCCTCATAACTCCGTCTGCCCCAATAGTGAACTAGAGTGCCTCTCCACGAGACATCCTATCTCTGATCCTTGCCAAGGTCGGCCAGGTAAAACATCTAAGGCAAACAACTGGACATCCTCATCAGGAAACTGGATGTCCACCTCTAGCCAGGCTAGATCCCTCTGAAGCTGAGGTTGTACAGTAAGTCTGGCAATCGCCTTCTCTCGGGGAGTCTTCCTGCTCAAGGCGTCAGCTACCACATTCGCCTTGCCAGGATGATACAAAATCTCAAGGTCAAAGTCCTTCATCAACTCAAGCCATCGACGCTGGTGGTTATTCAATTCCCACTGTGTAAAAATATACTTCAGACTCTTATGGTCTGTGAAGATCTAGCATGTAGCTCCATACAGGTAATGTCTCCAAATCTTCAAAGCGTGAACTACCGCTGCCAACTCCAGATCATGAGTCGGGTAGTTCTCCTCATACGTCTTTAACTGTCGAGACGCATATGCAATCACTTTGTCCCTCTGCATCAGCACATATCCCAAGCCCAACTTGGATGCATCACTGTAGACCACAAAATCATCAGAACCCTCTGGGTGTGCCAAGACAGGAGCAGAAGTCAAACGCCTCTCCAGCTCCTCAAAACTCTGAGCACACTGATCGGTCCATACAAATCTAGTAGTCTTCCTCAGAAGACTCGTCAGTGGACGGGCAATCACAGAGAATCCCTCCACAAAGCGTCTGTAATAACCGACTAAGCCAAGAAAGCTACGCACTTCCTTGACGTTCGTCAGTGTCGTCCATGCAGCAACATACTCGATCTTCGCCGGGTCAACCATGATCCCATCGGCGGAGACGATATGTCCCAGGAAAGCAACCTCAGACATCCAAAACTCGCACTTAGAGAGCTTAGCATACATCTCTCTATCTCTCAAAATCTGCAACACCGTCCTCAAGTGTCCCGCATGCTCCTCCCTACTACGAGAATACACCAAAATGTCATCAATGAAGACCACCACAAACTGATCCAGGAAGTCGATGAAGATGTTGTTCATCAACTCCATGGAAACTGCTGGGGCATTCGTCAATCCAAATGGCATCACTATTGATGACATGAATTATGTATCATCATATCCATGCATATTATTGAAGATTGTCTTAGTTTACCTTGCATTTAGAGAGATTTTGTATACCTTTTATGTTCTATTCAATCATTTGTCGGAAATAGAGGTCTACACGAGTTTTTGATGAATTATAGGTAAATGGAGTGGAATTGGAAGCAAAAGCGGAGCAAGGAGCATCTAAGGATGTTAAGGAAGCTAAAGGAGTCTTAAAGGGTTCATAAAGAGCTAAGGAATTGCAAAGGAGGAGCATAGAATACGAGCCAAGAGAAGAGCACTTTCTGTTGAAGAAAATCGTGCCAATTTACATATAAATCGGACGATTTTCCTCTCCAGAATTCGAACGATTTTGTGCATAAATCGCCTGGGTCGATCTATTGTGTTTTTCGGCCAAATGAAAAGACGACACAAAGCCTAATTATTTTGGGCTAGAGGAGAGTTTTTCCAAACGGCCCATTTGCAAGAAACTATAGAAGAGAACCCTACGAACGAAAACGAGGAGGCCGCAGCGGGAAATCTTTACACGTTTGAGAGGAATTGAAGATTCTTGGAAGGAGATTGAAGGACTCTTTGCCGGAAAGCTAATCTTGATTCTAGTTGTGAGATTTCTTTGTTCATTGAAATACTTGTTGTTTTTGAGCACGAATTTGAGTTGTTTAGGAGATACATTGAGTTGTTTTGACAATCGTTTACAGATTTGAAGCTTATTGGAATTCTTTATTCAAGATTCGGTTTCTCTGCGATCTTTCTCTTCATAATTAATTTGATTCGTTTTTGAAAATGGTTGGCTAAAACCTTTGTGATTCTGGGGAGAATAGTTGATGATTAAGGCTTAGATGATGATAGACTGAACTCATTCAAACATTAGGACCCTGAGAGTTTAGATTTTAGTTTTGCGATAAACAGGAAAATCGGGCTGTTCTTGGGGAAAATCGACCAATTTTCTTATGAACAGGGCGATTTATTCTTTTGACGAACTTTAATTGAACCAATCTTTAATCAAAACTAATCCTTGCCTAAATCCCAACCTTGATTAACCTTTCTACCCTCTAATTGAATGTATGAAGGCACTTCAAACCTGTTTCTACATTTAATAGATTAAGATTTCAAGATTTGGGTAATAAAGAGACTCAACATCCTTTATTAAGATTTTAATTGTGCTTTCTAATCTTTACTTTGGAGAGTCATATCCTGGAGTTTTAGATAGTTAGTTTGAACATAATTCTTATCTTTAGATCTTTCTATATTGCAGCCTCAACAACCCTTATAGAGAGAACCTTTAGATTAGTCATATGGGTTTCGGAACTTCATCGTACGAATACTACCTTTGAACATTTAATCTTGGCAATATAAACTCTGTCCTATATCTATAGAAGTGTCTTGAATCGAAAGCCGAAATCGGATACTTGAATCCTTGGAATCATTTCCCTCTTTATCAATCACAAAAGCTTTTACACTTTCGCTAGATAATTGACTTTGAATTGATTCTCACCAAATCCCTGAGTTCGACTCTGAAATTCTTACCTCACTACAACCGATCCGTACACTGCGAGTTCGCTTTGCTTTGAGTTCTAGATACAAATTTAAGACTTTGACGCACACACACTTTTTGAGCGAACAAGTTTTTGGCGCCGTTGCCGGGGATTTGGTATAGACCAAATTCGGTTTTCGGTTGTCTAGCTTGAGAGCTCTTGCTCTTGTGATTTGATTTTTCTACTTGAGTGATCTTTGCAGGTTCTTTAGGTATATGCGAAAGACTAGATCCACTAAAGATCTAGTTCCTTTCGATCCCGAATTGGAGAGAACTTTGAGAAGAAAGTTGAAAGAAAAGAAAATGGCTGAAAACGATGAGAGAAACTACCAGGCTGAACTGAACGAAGCTCAACGCCAACTCCAGTTGAGTGAGAAAGCACGAAAAGAAGCTGAAATAAGTCATCAATTTTAGATTGATGAACTAAGAGCTATGATGTTGGACATGAAGTTGGAGTTGAACGAATCCAGGAAGAAGAAGAAAGTCAAGACACCAACTAAATCCATTCGAAATGACTCATCCGATGATGAAGAGATAGATCCGGACATGCCGGAACTTGAGGAGATTGATCCACTACTTCGTCCCATTCGGAACACCCCAAAACCACGGGTCGTTCCTCGCCTTCCAACTAGGGACGTAAGAGCTGTTAATGAGGGTGATAGACCCCGAACTTTGGGGCAATGGATGGATCCAATTCAGCAACCACGCCGCTTAGGTGTGTATTTCAAAGCTGAAGACATCCAAGAGTTTAGCTTCTCACCACAAGTCATCACCATGGTTCGCCAAAGTCAATATGGCGGAGCAAGTACTGAATCTCCACACCAACACTTGCAGAATTTCGAGATTCTCATGGAGACTATGAAGCCGAAGAAGGCAATTACAAGCAATTACAAGATCAAGCCGTTCTTCTTCTCTTTGAAGGACAAAGCTCTAGCTTGGTACCAAACACTTCCAGCTGCGAAGTTAGCTACATGGGAGGAATTGTCTTCGGAATTCCTCACCAAATTCTTTCCGCCATCCAAAACGGCGGAATTGAGAGGTAAAATAAATGCTTTTTCTATGAAACCTAATGAAAGCTTGTTTCAATCTTGGGAAAAGTTTCAAGATCTATTGTTGGATTGCCCACACCATGGCATTTCCAAGCTGGAACTATTGGAGATCTACTACAAAGGATTGGATGTGGAAACACAATTCAACCTTCAATCTCTCTCTTGTGGCACATTCATGGACATGAGAGAGGATGATGCTTGGGACTTCATTGAGAAGCAAGCCCAAGTGATTGAGAAGTATTCCCACCGGAAGGTGGACTCAAATAGCCGGAATCAAGGCGATTCGGGAGCCAAGTTGAATCAAGCCGCTCAAACACAAATATTCTCCCTCAAAGATGACATCAAAGAATTGAGGAAAGTGCTCAAAACGAGTCTTCAAAAGACTAAGGAGCAAGAAGTCAACTACATGAGGCGGGACAACAATCAAAGGAATGATAACTGGAATTCCAATTGGAACAACAACAACAATAGCAACCGGAATTCCAATTGGAACAACAACAACAATAAAAACTCCAATAACAATAATTGGAGGTCAAATCAGCAAAATCCAGGTAATCCTTACTCTCATGCTGAAAAGGCTCTAACACCTCCATCTTCTTCTACTCCAACAAGCCAGGGACAATCAAGCGGATCAAACAAACCTGATCCCATGCTAGAGACGATCCTAGGCAAGCTACAAGGATTGGAGAGTTACATAACTTCGGTTGACAAAGCTCACAAAGCTTTAGAAAACCAAGTATTCAACAAAGCCGGAGAAGTTCCAAGAGATCAAGGGAAGCTTCCCGGAAAGACGGAAGATAACCCAAAGGGAAGGGTTATGGCAATAACTACTAGGAGTGGCAAAACGACTACCGATCCTCAACCTAAAGTAGTTGATACCACCGCAAAAGAAGGAGAGGCAAAAGAGAAGGAAGAATTCTATGTTCCTCCTCCCGCTTACAAACCACCTCTACCTTTTCCTCAATCTAGAGCGCGTGCACGCCTAGATAAACATTTTGGTAAGTTTGTTGAACTTATGAGTAAGCTACATATTAACATACCTTTTATGGATGCAATTTTAGGTATGCCAGCTTACGGGAAATTCCTCAAGGAGATCCTCTCTAACAAGAGGAAATTGGAAGATATAGGAGAAGTCAAGATGAGTATGGAGTCATCCGAACTCATCAAGACTATGACAGAGAACATGCAACCCAAGCTCCGTGATCCAGGATCTTTTTGCATACCCATCACTTTGGGAGAAGCTACCTATGATGCTCTTTGTGACCTTGGAGCGAGTGTGAGTATCATACCCCTTGCTCTATGCAAAGCAGTTGGTCTAGGAGAGCCTAGACCGGTGAAGATCACACTCTACATGGCTGATCGTTCCACCACTAAGCCGATGGGGATATTTGAAGACATTCCGGTAAAGCTCGGTAAGTTTTACATCCCCATAGACTTTGTCGTTCTTGACATACCTGCAGATTATCCGGTTCCCATCATTCTTGGGAGACCATTCCTTGCCACATCCGGATGCATGGTAGATTGCAAGAACGGCTAGCTATCCTTCCATATTGGTGAAGAAAAGATAGAATTCATACTCTCTTCCTTAATCAAGGAGCCAACCTTGAAAGACGATGCTTTTGAAATTATTGATGAAGAAGAGTCTAGAGAGGTAGTAAGTTCGATTTTGATAAAAGACCCTCTTCAAAAGGTTCTTAGCATGAGCATCATGGAGGGAGTGGAACATGACTACAATGAGGATGTGAAAGCATTAAATGATGTGGAGGAAGAACTAGGAGCAAGAATTGAAGAACTAGAGTGGACTCCGGAAACTGTGAAGAAAATCGACCTGCCTGAAATAAATCGACCGATTCATGAAAAGGCAATCCGATTTTTTACAACAGAAACAAAAATCGACCCGACTGAACTAAATCGTCCGATTTATGAAGAGGCAACCCGATCTTTTTCGATAGAAAGAAAAATCGTACCTCAAATCGACCGATTTATTTCAGGGGAGGTCGATCCAGAGGGAAATTTTCTGGATTCTCCAAACGTCTCCGCAGCCACTCTCGAATCTAATGATGCCGTACCTCCATCTCTAGAGGCCTCTCCTACAACAATCGAAGGCCAAGATTCATCATCAATCAAGGTACCCCCATCATTAGAATTAAAGCCACTTCCCACGCATTTAAGGTACGCATTTCTTGGCACTAATTCCACATATCCGGTCATTGTCAATACGAATTTGAATGAAACTGAATTAGAGAAACTTATGCATATTTTGAAGCAACATAGGAGAGCATTAGGTTACACCATTGATGATTTAGTAGGAATAAAGCCTTCTCTATGTATGCACAAAATTTTAATGGAAGAGGATTACAAACCTTCACGCCAACCTCAAAGACGGTTAAATCCGGCAATGAAAGAGGTCGTGAAGAAAGAAATCCTTAAGCTACTTGATGCAGGTATCATCTTCCCTATTTCTGATAGCAAATGGGTGAGTCCAGTACAAGTAGTACCCAAGAAAGGAGGCATTACCGTTGTTGCCAACAAGAACAACGAACTTATCCCAACACGGACAGTTACGGGGTGGCGAATGTGTATCGACTACCGCAAACTGAACGTGGCTACAAGGAAGGACCACTTCCCCCTTCCTTTTATCGATCAAATGTTGGAAAGGTTAGCCCAACATTCTTACTTTTGTTATCTAGATGGATATAGCGGGTTCTTTCAGATTCCAATTCATCCGGATGATCAAGAGAAGACGACTTTTACATGCCCATGGGGTACACTTGCTTATAGAAGAATGCCATTCGGCTTATGCAACGCTCCAGCCACCTTCCAAAGGTGTATGATGGCAATCTTCTCCGAATATGTAGAGAATATCATGGAAGTCTTCATGGATGATTTTTCGGTATATGGTTCTTCTTTTGATAACTGTCTCTATAACCTTTCACTAGTTCTTAAGAGATGTGAGGATACTAACTTAGTCTTAAACTGGGAAAAGTGTCATTTCATGGTAACCGAAGGGATTGTGTTAGGTCATCTAGTATCACAAAGGGGAATAGAAGTTGATAGAGCGAAAATAGAAACCATTGAGAAGTTACCTCCCCCTTCTTCGGTAAAAGGAATTAGAAGTTTCTTAGGACATGCAGGCTTCTATAGGAGATTCATAAAAGATTTTTCTAAGATTTCAAAACCCTTGACTAATCTTTTGATGAAGGACGCAACTTTCGAATTTTCGAAGGATTGTCTAGATGCTTTTTGCAGGATCAAAGAAGCTTTGATTTCAGCACCAATCATTCAACCACCCGATTGGACACTTCCATTCGAGGTCATGTGCGACGCAAGCGACGTTGCCATAGGAGCAGTTCTTGGATAGAAGAAAGATGGTCGCACTCATGCCATCTACTACGCTAGCAGAACGCTAGATGAAGCTCAATATAATTATGCAACTACGGAAAAGGAACTTTTAGCCGTAGTATACGCTTTTGAGAAATTTCGTTCCTATCTTGTAGGTGCAAAGGTGATAGTCTATATGGACCATTCCGCAATCCGATACCTCTTCACGAAGAAGGATGCGAAGCCAAGGCTTCTAAGGTGGATCCTACTCTTACAAGAGTTCGATTTAGAGATTAGAGATAAGAAAGGATCGGAAAACTCAGTTGCCGATCATCTTAGTCGTCTCCCACAACCCACCGGCGAGATGGACGAGCTTCCTATAGACGACTCGTTCCTTGACGAGCAGCTACATGAGATTGAAGAGTGTCTTCAACACATCTCAAAAGGTAATGATCCATGGTTCGCTGACATTGTGAATTACCTTGTTTGTCAGGAGATCCCACCCGGACTTTCATACGCTCAAAAGAAGAAATTCTTTAGTGACGTCCGGCAATTCTATTGGAACGAACCTCTTCTATTCAAAAGAGGTCCCGATGGAATTTACAGAAGATGCATCCCCGAAGATGAGATAGATAGTGTCATCCGCCATTGCCATTCTCTACCATGTGGCGGACATGCTAGTTCCCACAAGACTTGTGCTAAGGTACTTCGTTCCGGCTTCTATTGGCCTACACTTTTCAAAGATGTGCAAAAGTTTGTTGTTTCTTGTGATGCTTGTCAAAGGACAGGTAATATATCCAGGAGGAATGAGATGCCTCTCAACAACATACAAGAAGTAGAGATCTTTGACGTATGGGGCATCGATTTTATGGGACCTTTCCCATCTTCATGCGGTAACCAATATATACTTCTTGCCGTAGACTATGTCTCAAGATGGGTAGAGGCAATCGCTTCTCCTACTAATGATGCAATGGTAGTGGTGAAGTTCCTCAATAGAACGATCTTCCCAAGGTTCGGAACTCCCCGAACCATCATTAGTGACGGAGGAACGCATTTCACGGCCCGTCGATTTGAGACTCTATTGGCTAAGTATGGGGTGACCCATAAGATAGCTACGCCTTACCATCCGCAAACCAGCGGACAAGTCGAAATATCCAATAGAGAGATCAATGGAATTTTAGAGAAAACCGTCTCTAAAACAAGAAAAGATTGGTCAATGAAGCTTGACGATGCACTATGGGCATACAGGACGGCCTTCAAGACACCAATAGGTACTACACCCTATAACCTTGTCTATGGTAAATCCTGTCATCTTCCTGTAGAGCTAGAGCACAAAGCCTATTGGGCCATCAAGTGGCTCAATTTTGACATGAAAGAAGCCGGAGAGAAGCGGCTCTTAGACATCAATGAGCTAGATGAGATCCGGCTAAATGCGTATGAGAACGCAAAGATATACAAGGAACGGACAAAGCGTTGGCATGATAAGCACATCATTCCAAAAGACTTGAAGGAGGGAGACCAAGTCCTCCTATTCAACTCAAGGCTGCGTCTATTTCCAGGTAAGCTCAAATCCCGTTGGACAGGACCTTATTTAATTAAACGAGTTTTCCCCCATGGTGCAGTTGAAGTATGGGGTGAACAAAGCGGAAGTTTCAAGGTCAATGGCCAACGGTTGAAGAAATATACACCGGAAGCTCCGGTCGAGGAGATAGCTCCTATCCTCCTCCATTGAATTGAACACATACCATACACCGTCTAGCTAAAGACGATAAATTAAGCGCTTCTTGGGAGGCAACCCATGATAGTATAGTTTGTCACCCTTTTATCACTTAGTTAGAGTAGATTAATTGTTTTGCTTCTTTGTTTTCGTTTTTATTTGTTCATCGATGCACTCTTGGTTTGTCGTGTCATTAATCGCAGGAAATTAGGTTCAAATCGAGAGATCCATGGAAAAAGGGAGCACAAGTCAGTTAAATCTTCAAGATCCATGAAGAATAAGGAAGGAAATCGAGATACACTAAGTAAATCGTCCGATTCAAGAGTAGAGCAAGGCGATTTTTGACAACAGGAAGAAAAATCGACCTGGAGATCGACCTGCCCAATTAAATCGTTCGATTTCCTATGTGTTCAGAGAAAAATCGAGTTACCCAAAATAAATCGTCCGATTCAGAAGCAGAGCAAGGCGATTTTTGACAACAGGAAGAAAAATCGACCTGAAGATCGACCCATCGAATTAAATCGTCCGATTTTCTTTGGATCCAGAGAAAAATCGCCCCGACGATTAAATCGACCCTATAAATCGTCCGATTTTCTTCACAGTTTCTCGACTCTATATAAAGACTCAACACTCGATCTTCCTCATTCCACAACTTACAACTCTCGATCTCCCCCTTCTCAAGAACGCCGAAAATCGCCCTCAACCTACAATCCTCATTCCTTCATCATTTTGAGTGATTCTTGGCTCCAAACTGAAGCATTTTCAACAAGGAACAAGGATCTAGCAACAACAAGCACGGAAATCGACTCCTCCACAAGGAATTCAGGTTTTTCCTTCCAAAAACCTAAGTTTCTAATTCAAATTGAAGTTTGCTTAGGAAGTGTTTGTTTGCTGGAATTGATTGAGGAATCTGCTTAGGAATCATTATAGGAGACTGTATGTGGTGATTGCTTGAACAAAACTTTACAGAATTGAGAGAATCGTTGAAATCGAGAGAAAAATCGACCCAGCCCAGAAAAATCGTCCGATTTTTGTCAAGAACAGGCCGATTTTTTGACCCAGAATGGATCTTGTCAAGAGAGTAACTAGAAACACGGGGAAGAAGAAGGGATCTTCTTCCAAAGCCCCTCCCCCACCTCCACCACCATCTCAAAACATCCCTAAGGTTTCCCCTCCCCTATCCAAGCACAAGAAATGTTATGAACGCATCGTAGATCGCCCATTCACCCCTCCTCGCTACATAGTGCTAGATGATTTAGATTCATTGTTTGTTCGAGAGGATGTTGACATGATGCTTGACAGGGCTGGACTGACCCAGTTTGCTACGATTAGGGAGGATGCTTATACCGAAATCACCCTAGAATTCCTTAGTACATTTGAGCATGATCCTAGGGAAAGGATAGTCACCTTCCGCCTTATGAGCCAAAACCACACTATGTCCATTGACACTTTTGGAGACTTGTTTGGCTTCTCCTATTCAGATGCAGGCACATTTGCTAGAGGTGTCAGCGCTAGTGACTTTTGGGAGGCTATTTCAGTGGGTGAATATGGTGGAGACAAGTGGCGACCCGAAAATTCCAAGGAAACTAGTATGTACAACCTCTCCTTCAAGGTAGTGCATAGGATTCTCAGTGAGAGCTTATTTGCACGGACAGGGACTCCACAGAAGCTCAAGGCTGATGAGCTTTTCATTCTATACTACATGACATCCACCACCACTCCCGACATTGCCACCATGCTTGCCGACTATCTAGGAAAGATAGCCAACAAAGCTAAGGGCGATATTTGTGCAGGAGGTCTTGTCACTCATGTGGCTAAGACCATGGGATTGGACTTCTCCGGATGCACTCTAGCTGAGAGTGCCCTTCCATTAGGCTCCCAGCGGTTGGTTGTTCGACAGGTCTTAATTCCTCGAGGGAGAGGAACACTTCATGTGCCCATGCCATGGCACAGGGATCCGAAGAAGAAGCCATCCGAGATTATATGGAAGTCCGAATACACTATTCGGAACAAGAGAAACTGGAAGGAGACATTCGAGTCGATGCTTGAGGAGTTCTCTCCTCCTACTTATTATGATGATGATGCAGGTGACTCCGAGGAGGAGGATGAGGATAGAGAACAGGGGACCATGCTCGAGTTTGAGAGTGACACCCATAGCGGCCATGCTACGGATGCCATGGACACCGACACTCATGGTGTAGGACCTAGCAGGACTAGTGGAGGCGATGAGGAGACGGAGGATGACCTGCAGCCACCTCGCCGCTCATTTGCATGTGCCCCAGGACAGGGACGAGGACGTCGCCCTCCACGCCACTTTAGGGAGTTAGTCACTAGCTTCCAGAGCCTCAGCACCGACTATCATGCTCTCCATACCGACTACGAGACCCTGAACACTCAGTTCAGGAATTACAGACAGGAGACAAACGCTAGGCACTCATCCTATGACGGCCAGATGAGAGACTTGTACTACCACCAGTTCGGCCACTTCTACGATCCTAGCGCACCGATGTATCCCTATCCACCACCTCCACCGCCGACAGAGGATTGAGCTTCCACTTCTTTTACATTGTAAGTATTTTTCTCCTTCTTATGCTTGATTTTCACATTGGGGACAATGTGGATGTCAAGTATGGGGTGGGGGTACTTACAATACCTTATGTTTCATTCTAGCACTTTATGTACTTTCCACTACTCTTGACAAATTTGGCTTGTAATAACTCTTGCACTACTTGCTTTCCATTATGACACTTGCATTTGCATGACCTTTTTCAAATCCTATGAATTTTCAAAAATTTTTAGTGCTTCTTATATGGAAATGACCTCTATGATGAGAATTGTGTATATGGATAGGCAAAAAGATGCTTAGCTGTGTTGAGATATTGATTATAGCATGAATGAGTTTGCTTTTGTTACTTGAACACATGAATAAGTTATATGATCTAGTTGTTTTGATAAGAGAATGAAATAATAGTCGAAGCTATATTGCAAGTTCTTTTACATCATTTAAGGATGACTAAGGCAATTCACTTCTTTTCTTTTCTCATATCTTGATCATGCTAGCTCCTCAATGAAATATGTAACCCTTCTTTTACCATCCGGGAATTAGGATAGGTGATAGAAAAAGGCATGTTTGATGTGGGAGGGTCAAGGAAAATGTATTGAAAGAAAGTGCAGAAATTCATAAGTTTGGGGACGTTGAACATGAGGATGAGTAACTCGGCACCATTCACATAGCCGGGTGTTTGTGTCTTGCCAAAGTCCGATTGAACGACAAGTCCTAACGGGATATGGTATGTGCATCAAGGGTTTGAGGCATCTCGAAATTGAGAAACGCCAATCTCCTAGGCTTCGGTTTTTGTGCACCGCTGTCCATACTCTCAAAAAGTAAAGTATAATGAAAGCAAAGCTTTCTACATGCGAAGCATGTGCGGTGAAGAAAATTCTTGAAGGTATTATGTGTTCCTCTTTCCCGGATTAGCACCACAATTGCCAAAAAGAGTTCCTTCCCTTAATACGTTTCTTGATCCTTTTCTTTGATTAGAAGACCTTGAGACTTTTATGCATGTGTTTAAGACTTAATGGCTTAGACTTGTTTGACTTTGATTACCTCTGCACCTTTATCATGTTCCTTATTTGTGCTTTCAAGAAAGAAAAGGGAGTTAGTTCATCTTATAGTTATCATTGATACATGCTTTGCCTTTTTATGCCTTGAAATATCACTTTGAGGGTGATCCAATAAGAAGAAGCACTACCAAAGGAAGAGTTTTTGAGTTTCCATACATATAATCCATGACATCTTATATTCTAAATTTGAGTCTTGCTTAGGGACAAACAAGAGGCAAGTATGGGGTATTTTGATGACATGAATTATGTATCTTCATATCCATGCATATTATAGAAGATTGTCTCAGTTTACCTTGCATTTAGAGAGATTTTGTATACCTTTTATGTTCTATTCAATCATTTGTCGGAAATAGAGGTCTACACGAGTTTTTGATGAATTATAGGTAAATGGAGTGGAATTGGAAGCAAAAGCGGAGCAAGGAGCATCTAAGGATGTTAAGGAAGCTAAAGGAGTCTTAAAGGGTTCATAAAGAGCTAAGGAATTGCAAAGGAGGAGCATAGAATACGAGCCAAGAGAAGAGCACTTTCTGTTGAAGAAAATCGTGCCAATTTACATATAAATCGGACGATTTTCCTCTCCAGAATTCGAACGATTTTGTGCATAAATCGCCTGGGTCGATCTATTGTGTTTTTTGGCCAAATGAAAAGACGACACAAAGCCTAATTATTTTGGGCTAGAGGAGAGTTTTTCCAAACGGCCCATTTACAAGAAACTATAGAAGAGAACCCTACGAACGAAAACGAGGAGGCCGCAGCGGGAAATCTTTACATGTTTGAGAGGAATTGAAGATTCTTGGAAGGAGATTGAAGGACTCTTTGCCGGAAAGCTAATCTTGATTCTAGTTGTGAGATTTCTTTGTTCATTGAAATACTTGTTGTTTTTGAGCACGAATTTGAGTTGTTTAGGAGATACATTGAGTTGTTTTGACAATCGTTTACAGATTTGAAGCTTATTGGAATTCTTTATTCAAGATTCGGTTTCTTTGCGATCTTTCTCTTCATAATTAATTTGATTCGTTTTTGAAAATGGTTGGCTAAAACCTTTGTGATTCTGGGGAGAATAGTTGATGATTAAGGCTTAGATGATGATAGACTGAACTCATTCAAACATTAGGACCCTGAGAGTTTAGATTTTAGTTTTGCGATAAACAGGAAAATCGGGCTGTTCTTGGGGAAAATCGACCGATTTTCTTATGAACAAGGCGGTTTATTCTTCTGACAAACTTTAATTGAACCAATCTTTAATCAAAACTAATCCTTGCCTAAATCCCAACCTTGATTAACCTTTCTACCCTCTAATTGAATGTATGAAGGCACTTCAAACCTGTTTCTACATTTAATAGATTAAGATTTCAAGATTTGGGTAATAAAGAGACTCAACATCCTTTATTAAGATTTTAATTGTGCTTTCTAATCTTTACTTTGGAGAGTCATATCCTGGAGTTTTAGATAGTTAGTTTGAACATAATTCTTATCTTTAGATCTTTCTATATTGCAGCCTCAACAACCCTTATAGAGAGAACCTTTAGATTAGTCATATGGGTTTCGGAACTTCATCGTACGAATACTACCTTTGAACATTTAATCTTGGCAATATAAACTCTGTCCTATATCTATAGAAGTGTCTTGAATCGAAAGCCGAAATCGGATACTTGAATCCTTGGAATCATTTCCCTCTTTATCAATCACAAAAGCTTTTACACTTTTGCTAGATAATTGACTTTGAATTGATTCTCACCAAATCCCTGAGTTCGACTCTGGAATTCTTACCTCACTACAACCAATCCGTACACTGCGGGTTCGCTTTGCTTTCAGTTCTAGATACAAATTTAAGACTTTGACGCACACACACTTTTTGAGCGAACAACTATAAACTCGTAGTGTCCATAACGGGCACGAAATATCATCCTATGCACATCCTGCTCTCCCACCCTCAGCTGGTGATATCATGAACGCAAGTCGATCCTGGAGAAGACTGTCGCCCCTTGTAGCTGATCAAGTAGATCATCAATACGAGGTAGTGAATACCTATTCTTGATGGTCACCTTGTGCAACTCTCTGTAATCTATACACAGTCTCAATGATCCGTCCTTCTTCCACGAAGAGGACCGGTGCACCCCATGGTGAAACGCTAGGGTGTATGAAGTCCTTCTCAGCCAACTCCTCAAGTTGCTTCTTCAGCTCCAACATCTCGATAGGTGCCATACGGTATGGGGCATTCGAGATGGGTCTCGTGCCAGGCTCTAAGGCAATGCCAAAATCTACGCTCCTCTGAGGTGGCAAGCTAGACGGCTCTGAAAAAATGTCTGTAAACTCACAGACCACTGGTACGTCCTCCAAAGCTGGACTCTCTCCATCCTTCATGGCGTAGCACCAGAAGGCATCACATCCCTGTGCAATCAGTCTAGCTGCTCGTACAACACTGATGGCAGATCCTGCCTTCCCAGGGTCCCAACCCCGGAAAATCTCTATCGGACCTAAGTCGGTAGACACAGTAACAGTTCTCTTACCCACATCTAACACCGCACAGTGTCTACGCATCCAATCCATACCTAATATGACTTCTTCATGCATCAAAGGCATGACTAAGAAGTAAACAAGTAGTACACGAGTCCCTAAACGTAGGGGACAACTACGTATCTCCTGGGTACCTCTGACCCTACTACCATTAGGTAACCCTATAGTAAAGGGTGCCCTCTCTATGGTAGACAAACTCAAACGCTCAACATAAGAAACAGAAATAAATGAATGTGTCGCACCCGTATCAAATAAAACTCTAACAGGTAAACCATGTAACAGAATGATACCTAAAGCAGCTGGTGCTGGTGGCTCCTCAACACTCCTCAACTCAAAAGCACGACCTCGAACTCCTCGGGCATCACTAGCACTAGCCTCTCTACCTCTACCCCTACTTGGTCCAAGAGTTGAACCCTGAGTAGCAGGTGTCCCTGGGACCCTCTGCTGTCCTTGATGCTAAGGCGGTCTCTGCCCACCTCCTACTGCACCTGCAGGGGAAGAACCCTATTGTGATGACGCCTTGCCTTGAGGGTAAAATATAGCTATATGTCCTGGCTTCCCACACGAGAAGCAAGTCAGCGGTGCTCTAGGGCAATCGGCCCTCATATGCCCATAGGCCCCGCAGTTGTAACACTATCGGCCTCTATCAGTAGTCTGTGCAGACACTGGAATATTCGAGCGGCCTTGAGTCTGACCTCGCCCGAATCCAAATGCTCCTGCACTAGTCGGTGCTGTAGGTTGTCTCTTCTCAGATCGTCCGGTCTGAGAAGTCCTCCTCTAGCTAGCCCTCTCTCTCTCATAAGCAGAGGCCCGATCCTGGTAGTCTGCCAATGAGTCACAATGAAATCCCGCCATATATGAACGTGTACTCTCCCTCAGACGTCGGGAAAATATGTATACGTGCTGGTCCTCAAAAGGTGCAGCTGGGCCCAACAAAGCTAACTCAGTCCAGAAGCGGCGAATGACATCAGTAATGGGTACATCCTCAAAGCCTGCTTCCACAAAATCCTGCAGCTTCTCCCTCCTCAGTGAGGCAACGCAGAACTGCTCCCTCAACAATGTACTCATCTGCTCATAGGTGGTGACTCGTGCCCTAACTGTCCTCCACCACTAATGTGCCAGGTCACGGAATAGAGACTGTACTAGCTCTATCCGTCTGTCCTCTAGGCAACGAATAGACTCTAATGCTGAGTCTACATGCACAATCCACACCTCAGTCTCTAGGCCGATCTCCCCAGAGAAGTGTGGTACTCCCTGCGGGTGGAATGCCTTCAACCAGGTATCTGGTCGAGGCCCTCTGGTCGAGACCCTATGGTCTCCTCTACAGCTCGAGCAACCTCAGCAGTACGTGCCGGCATAGCTGGCACCTGAGTAGCTCCATGGGATTCCTAAGATAATCCCTCTTGCCTTGGCAAGTCTAGGTCTCGTCGACCTGCTCTGATGGCCTCCTCAAACTGCCTGAGATACTCTCTAAACTCAAGTCCTCCCATAGAAACACGATCTAAACCATCTGACTGGGTTCGATGTGACTGATGTCTCCTGGATCCATCACTCCTCGTTGCTGGAACAAAGCTCTCAACAACCTCCTCATGAGCCTCCTCCACCACTGGTGGATCTGCAGCGGGAGCTGGTCCCTGTCTCCTCTCTCCTGGAGGAAGAGGTGGTCTACCTCTACCTCTGCCTGCGGCAGTAGCTCTAGTCCGAGCCATCTGCGGGGTATGCACACCTAACGTATAAGGCTCTATATAGGCCATAAGTATAGATACATATATAATACTTAACAACACATGCATGCATATCATCACATAAGGAGTATCTATATATATATATATATATATATATATATATATATATATATATATATATATCTATACTGTCGAGATCCTCAGATGGGTGACGACTTCTGTAAACACTATCCCAATACATCTGTACTCGCTTTGAAACCAAAACTCTTTAAAACGTCAGATCCCATGTGGGTTTTGTTTATTTATCCACTCTACCTTTATTGCAGATAGCAAGTGCCATTGTTGTCAACCTAAGGCTCTGATACCAACTCTGTAACACCCCGAATCTGCGAGACTCGGAATGCTACATTGGGTTAGGATCTCACAATGGATCTTGACCCTAGCATGATAACAAGTTCACTGGATCTTACAACAAGACACAAGCAGAGTAAAAACAAATACATAAAAGCTGTATGACACAACAAAAGAGTTTAGAGACTCAAAGCCGAGTACAAAACCATAATAACAACAACAACTAATACAAAAGATCCCCAACCCACACATCCTATTGTACAGAAGTCCTCGGCTGGTCACACCATCTGGCTCACTCTGCAGTCTTCCTAACCTGTAGATCATCTACAACACGGTATACACCGTTAGCTACAACAATAGATAAGCATAAAAGTAATAGCACAAAAACACCACAATATCTCATACATGCAATGTCACGCACATTCATTTATTATCTTTAATTACGTTATTCTATTACTAATTCAACTTCTTTTGTAACACGAGGAGCCTCAAGAACCCCATCCCATCCAACGTAACACAGGAGTTTTGCGTGGGAGTGACCTTCACTCGTCCCCTCCTGTGAGATCATCTTCAGGGCACCTCCTCCTAACCAACAGGCGGAGATCGGTGGTTACCGCCCGTTATAATACACTTGGGCCATATAAATATAATGAATGGTCATCATAGTCCGGTTTAGGTTATAAATGCAAAATCATATGAACACACACAACCATTACAATCATACAATCCACAACCGTACGCTAAGTAAGTCCTCTGGACTTACCTGATACACTCGTATCCTCTACCACGTCACAACTTCCCCTTAGAGAAGAAACCAACGCCTGCAAGAGCAAGGCACACAACATCACAACCTGAAAGGGGTAGGAGACTCGTCTCCATAACCAGAACCAACCTACAACCTAAAGATCATAACGTGATCACATATGCCTATGACATACTCTCAACATCAACACAAGTGCCTAAGGCACATCTCTAGCATACCACTCATCCTAACCATCTTAACCTAGCCAGCAACTACGCCAAAGCTAAAGGAAAGGAAGGAAGGAAGACATACCAACAAGTTATGCACCAACAGAAGCCAAGCACTCCAAGCTGACCTAGTGAGGCGCAGGGGCGGCTCACACCAGGCGCAGGGGTGGTCCACAACAGGCGCAGGGGCGGCTGGTTTCTGGCGCAGGGGCGGCCAACTATGCAGAGAGTTGGTCCCGGCTTCTCTTCGATCTCTTTCTCGACTCTCTTCACTTCTTCAACCCACCTTAGCAACACATATGTATACATACACATATATGATCATAAGAAAAGCTAGGAAGGGATCCACACAAGTCCAAACTTGTGATCCTAGGCTAGAAGGAAGAAGAAAGAAGCAAGGATGAAGGAAGAAGAGAGAAGAAAAGAAAGAACTTACCACACCAACCTAGGCTGCAACTATGGAGCATCAACACTTCCCTCAGCCTCAACACAACATCAACAACTCTCAACAACAACTTCAAGATCATCCAAGGCCAAGAATAACTCCAAACTCTCAAGAACTCACTCACACAAGCAAGAGAAGATCAAAGAAGAAGAAGATGATGAAGGATGTGAGGAGGAAGAGAGAAGCTGGAGAGATGAAGAAACCCTTCATCAAAAGGTAAGGAAAGCTTATATAAGAAGCCAACCCAAAAGCAAGTCAAGAGGTCAACAAAAGTGGCTGCAGCCGCACAAAACCGCAAGGGCGGATAAACCATGCGCAGGGGCGGCTCACCTGGGGCGCAGGTGCGACTGGAAGGGTCCGCTAGGGCGGCTGACAGTGTCAAAGCTAACTCAGCTAAGGCTCAACAAGGCTCCTAGGCTCCAAAGGCTCAGGCACTTACACAAGATATATCCCTCCCTCATGCTTGAATGATCACTTTGCCGTCAAAGTGTGAAAGTGAAGGGAAAAAACTAAAAAGGGAGAAGGATGAAGAACAAGCTTGTTCGCTCCAAACGGTGTGTGCAAGCTTTAAATTTATAACCCTAGACTTAAGCTTAAAACAAGGATGCGAACCCGCAGTGTACAGGTCAATCGTAGTAAAAAGCAAGAAATTCCAGGGGTCGATCACAGGGACTCGGTGAAACAAAGTCAATAACGGTAAGCTTCGTAATTACTAAGCACAAGAGCAATTAAAATAATCAAAGATGAATAAGAAGTCAATAAAGCAAACATGCAATTCTAGGGATTAAAGCATCTAGTTGTGGTTCCAACTCAAGATCTAAAGATAAGCGGACAAAGCTGAGATTTTTGCATAGGGAAGGTGTTACTAAAGTGGAATAGATCACCGGGTAAGTCTCACTACTCACTAATCCAAAACCGTAACTCCTATTACCGGGTAAGTCTTAAGGAATTAAGATAAAGAACTATAACCTCAAACTAACACACCATCTAAGGGAATAGAATCAACCTTTACCGGGTAAGTCTCAGGCTAACTCACAAAGATGGGATGAAAGCACACTCAAACCCCAATAAAGGATAAACCTTTATTACCTACACTTATGATCGTTGGTACACAAACTAAGGAATTACCGGGTAAGTCTCATCCTAAGCTTGCATTGGATCAGGAAAGGTGTAATAAGAATAGGATTTGGCAAACTCTAACACTTAACTCTCACTTTAGGATCAGATAAGTCACCTCGGTTAGAAGAATTCCACCCCGGCCGAGGTGTTCATCGACTGAGCGAGATGCTTAGGGTTAAGGTTAAAGACTCGAACTTTCAGGGTCCTACTGGAATCTAAGATTATTCTATCATTGTTTTTCCCACAACCTTCAGCCAATCACCCTAGAATCGCACAAGGAAATTAGCCACTCATCATCATGAAAGTATTAATCAAATATATGGGAAGAAGGTGAATATTTGAACAAGAAGAATTTAATGAAAAGACTTCAATAACTGAATCAAATATCACAACAAAAGCGTTCCTTGGATAGCAATCCAACAAGACAAGACAACGAGGAAGGGAATCTAAGATAATCTTACAAAAACCCTTCAAAAAGCTATAAAAGCTATGATCTTCAATCTTCCTTCAACCTTCAAAAAGGTTCTTCAAATCTCCCAGCTGCAGTATGGCTGCTGCGTAATGAGTCTTCCGTGTATATCAGGGTGCCGGATTTGTGGGAAATCCGACCCTTTTTATAGGAAAATAACCCTCCAAAGATAAGATATCTTAGAAAGATCTTTTCCCATAAAAATAGGTAAAATATAAGATCTTCTTCCTTCCAGGAGCCAAGCCCAAAAATATAAGATCACTTTCCAAAGATAAAAGATCTCAGCCAAGAATAAAATATTCTCGCCGCGTCCTAGGTATTCGCCTCGGTCGAGTCGGCGTCTCTGGATCACCTCGGTCGAGATGAATCTCTGGTCAACCGAGGTGAGTCACAACTGAATGTGAAATCTCTCAAAACTGTCCAAAGTGAATCTTTAATCCATGGCTATGCTTCCTGGATGGTTCCTTATGCTCCTCAATGTAGCTCCAATGACTCCATAGCTCCTTTTGTTCCTTTTTGATGCAAAACGTGCCATTTTACCTATAATTACAGCAAAACTAGGTGTAGACCTCGATTCCCGCAAAGGTAGATGAAATGGTAATATAATCACATATTATACATACAAACATGCAGATTAGTGAAGATAAAACGTCCAAACAAATCCCAAAATATAGACTATAATTCATGCTATCAAAATACCCCATACTTAGCCCTTGCTTGTCCCCAAGCAAGTTCCGCATATAGAAGACAAGATAGAATGGATTATAAGTCAAGAAAATCAATGAAACGTCCTTCAAAAACATTTATGGTGTGCTACAATCATAGATCACTCTAAGAGAATACTTCTTGGAATTAAAAACCAAATATGATTAAAACATTTTATAAATATAAGAAAGTTGTTCATCTTTGCAATAAACCATGGAATGCATAATAAGTCATAATTATCAAAATTAATCATGTATAATCCAGTTTAAACCACTAAGTCAATCAACAAGCTCAAGGTCTCAAGGGCTTCCCAAAAGAAAAGGTCAAGAAACGTGTAGGGTAGGGATGTATGTAAGGTAATGTGGTGCTAGAATCCGGGAAAAGGATGAACTTCACTTCCACTTTGACTTGCAACATCTTCCACCAATAAGCTTTGCTTATTTCACACTTTTTCTTTTTACTTTACTTTTTGGGATGCATGGACAGAGGTGCACAATAACCGAAGCCTAGGAAATCCGCAATCATCAATTTCTCGAGATGCATCAAACACTTGATGCACATACCATGACCCGTTAGGAATATCGCTCAATCCGACTTTGGCAAGACACAAACACCCGGCTATGTGAATGGTGCCGAGTTACTCATCTTTATGATTGACTTCCCCAAACCTATTATTACTTTCTAACACTTTCACTTCCAGCCAACTTCTCAACTTTAACTTCACTTGCTTTCACCACTTCGCTTGCTTCCAAATTCCCGGATAGGTAAAGGGAGGCAAAATGTATATGAGGGGCTAAGCATGATCAAGAAGAAGAAGAGAGAAGAATGAATTGCCTTGGTCTTTCCAGGAAGAAAGTGAGAGAACTCATGATGTGGTGTCAACCTTCAAATTCAACATAATTTAGATAAAAACAAAGTATTAAACATGCCAATAATTTCAAACAAAGCATTTAGCAACTTAAACATATTATAAAACCTTTCAAACACATAAAGAAATTAAAACCAATCAGTAAGCAAGATCTTCACTGAGATCATATCCAGATAAGCAACACAAAAATAATTTTCGAAAACTCTCAGTTAATCCACCTCGGTCGAGGTGTTATTGGGTCAACCGAGGTGAAACGCCTCGTTTGGCCAAGATTGACTCGGTTGAGGTCAAAAAATTTTTTTTTTAAAACCATTCTTTTTTCAGTTTCGACGTTTTTCTCAATCAAATAACCTGTAAATATGCATGCAATCTCAGATAAACATATAAATGCAGAAGTGGAGCATAAACATGAAATATCCGATAAAGTAATCATCGAAGTCATCGAATAAGTACATCAAATCGTCATCAAATAAGTACATCGAATACCCCATACTTGGGACACACTGTTCCAGTGGGTCAATATAAGTCTAAAAATAAGAGTACTCACCGGATAAATAGCTGAACTGCATAAAAATATAATAAAGAAAATCCTGCAGCTCATCAGTAGTCGCGATCCGGTGGTGGTGGTGGTGGCACGTACGGATACTGGGTCGGGTCGAACGGATAACCCATGATACGCTCGAACTAGAGCTGGCCATAATGTGCTGATAATGCTGCCTCTCCTGCATCTCGCGGATATCCAACGACAATGCAGCATATGAATCAATAACCTGATCCGTCAGGTCATCGATCCGTCTGTGAGCATCTGGATCCCTCACTCTGTGTCTCCTGCGTCTAGCAGGTCTAACTGGAGAAGTGGTAGGTGCATCAGCTGGTGCAGACTCAGTCTCATCATCATCATCCAGATCTATAATCGGCGGTGCGCTCGTCCCTGCAGTATCTGTCCCTGTGTCCATCGGGACTCCACCATCTCTCTCATCCACTGTATCCTCGTCATCAGCCTCCTCCTCCTCCTCATCTGGGGCAGCTGCTGCCTCCCTATAATCCTCCATCAGTGGAGCCCAAGCGGTCTGCCAATAATGCGGGTCATAAACGGTGAACTGGGTAGACCATCGGATCCCCTGTGGTGCAGTCAGCTCCCACGGCATAGCCACATATGGAGTAGTCAAACCTCGGGGGACGAGAATCCGCCGAGTGATCATCTCCTGCAATCCAAGCGGCTTCGGAGCCGCCACCATCGTACAAGCACTGAGGTCCATGTCATGAAAAGCAACTATGTGGGTGACAAGCCCTCCGCAGCAGATGTCTCCCTTCGCTTTGGCCTTGATCTTGTGCAGGTCCTCTGCCAAGATCAAGCCAAAGTCTGGGAAACCCCCCGTAACCATACAGTATAGACTGAAAAGCTCACCCTGTCGGATCTTCTGGGGCGTCTCAGTACGCGCCAGAAGTGTCTCGCTGAATATCCTATGGGCTAACCTAAAGGCTAGGTGGAAGATGACCTTCTCCCTGGAATCTCCAGGGCGCCATCTGTCTGCATGCTCAACAATATGGGCTATCTGCCCCCAGAACTCCCTAGCTACAGATCGGGAAGGGAAGTCAGTGGCGGTGGGCTCAGGAAAGCCGAAGATGTCTCTCCAAATCTCGAGCGGTACTAAGAAGTTCCGGTTCATCAACCAGTACTTCACAGACTGCTCTGTGGGAAGGTAGGTGAAGGAGCTAACAAACTCTAAGGTCGGCTCCAAGTAGGCTGGGGCTCGGATCTCAGTAAACTGATCCAGCCCAACTATGGTAATCATCCTCCTAAGGTCTCTATCTACCCCTAGGCAATCAAAAGCGGACACGTCTAGGAAACGTGGTGCAATCACTGGACGTCCCGAAATACGCTCATAGTCAACCTGGTGTCTCTCATGGATCACCGGGCGGTAAGGTCGGGAAGAAGAAGAAGAAGGGGAAGGTGAGGATCTATCTCTGAGGGCAAGGCGACATTCATAACTCATTTTCACTTAGCTACTGTCAGATCACCTCGGTCACTGACAACTCTCAGGAATCACCTCGGCCGAGGCGCAGTTCGACTGGACCGAGGCGGAAGCAGTTCGCGATTCAATTCTCAGAAATCCACTTCTTTTCCCCCAAAAATCACTACAATTGCTTCCTATGGGGTACTTAAGCCTTTTCTCAGCAGATGCAAGGGCAACCAAAGCCCAAATCGAAACGAATGAACGAGTTAGGGTTTCGACTGTTTTTACCTCGTTTCGGTCGATTCGTTCGATTTCTTTGCAGATCTGTACTTGCAATGGGATCCTCTACCCTTCAATCGTAGTTTGGAAGCGGAAATCTTCGAAAACGAGCAAGATTCGAGGAAGCGAGGTGGAGAGGCGCCGCGGTCGAGTCGAAGAGGGTAAAAAAGTGAAAAAGAAATTTTCCCCCCTTTTATACTGTTCCTGGAACTGCTGTCACCTCGGTCGAGATGGTCTCGACTGGACCGAGGTGATACGGACCGAGGTGGTTCTCCAGAAACCCTAGTCGCCTCGGTTGCTCAAGAATCAACTCGGTCGAGGTGGCCTCAACTGGACCGAGGTGTCTCAGTCAAACTTTGTCTTCTCGAATTCTCAAACTTCTGTACTTCCAGTTATGCTCCTTCCTTAGATGTCCCCTGTTATCTGTCTAGGACGCCAAAAACAAACAAAACAAAGCAAAAGCAAACTATCTAAGCTAAACTAGAAAAAGGGAAAAGAAAAACAATACCTTGGGTTACCTCCCAAGAAGCGCTTGGTTTAAGGTCGCTAGCTGGACCATGATGCGTCTCTATATGTGATGGGAGGTGCCCTCACCCCATACTTCACCTCCATCGTGGGGTGAAGTAAGTAAATCTATCAAACACTCCAACAAGTGTAAGTGCTCATCGGGGAATGAATCGTCTATGGCGGGTCGTCCTTCTCACATGAGGATGCAGGTAGCCGGCTGAGGTGATCCGCAACAGAATTCTCGGATCCCTTCTTATCGCGGATATCTAGGTCAAACTCTTGAAGCAAGAGAATCCATCGAATAAGGCGTGGCTTGGCATCTTTCTTAGCCAACAGGTAACGAATGGCGGCACGGTCGGTGTAGACAATGACTTTTGCCCCAACTAAGTAGGAACGAAACTTCTCGAAAGCGTATACAACCGCCAATAGTTCCTTCTCAGTGGTAGCGTAGGTGCGTTGTGCTACATCTAGCGTCTTGCTAGCATAATAGATGGCGGTGGTCCGTCCATCCTTCTTTTGCCCAAGCACCGCTCCTACGGCTATATCACTAGCATCGCACATGATCTCAAAGGGCAAGGTCCAATCTGGAGGCTGGATAATAGGAGCGGAGATCAACGCTTCCTTAATCTTGTAAAAAGCATCAAGACACTCCTGCGAAAACTCAAAAACAACATCTTTATTCAAGAGGTTAGTTAAAGGTTTAGAAATCTTAGAGAAGTCCTTGATTAATCTCCTGTAGAAACCTGTATGCCCGAGAAAACTCCTCACACCTTTAACAGAACAAGGGGGAGGGAGTTTCTCAATAGTCTCGATCTTAGCGCGATCGACCTCAATGCCTCGATTAGAAACGAGGTGTCCTAGCACAATGCCTTCATTAACCATAAAATGACACTTCTCCCAATTCAAAACGAGGTTAGTGTCTTCACATCTTTTAAGCACTAGTGAAAGGTTAGATAGGCAATCATCAAAAGAGGATCCGTATACGGAAAAATCATCCATAAATACCTCCATGATATTCTCTATGTACTCAGAAAAGATAGCCATCATGCATCGCTGGAAGGTAGCGGGTGCATTGCACAATCCAAATGGCATCCTCCTGTAAGCAAACGTCCCCCATGGACAAGTGAAGGTGGTCTTCTCCTGATCATCCGGGTGGATAGGAATCTGGAAGAATCCACTGTAACCGTCTAAGTAGCAAAAGTGTGAATGTTGGGCCAACCGCTCGAGCATTTGATCGATGAAGGGAAGTGGAAAATGGTCCTTCCGTGTGGCCGTGTTCAGCTTCCTATAGTCGATGCAAACCCTCCATCCCGTGACGGTCCTAGTTGGGATCAACTCGTTGTTCTTGTTTGTCACAACGGTCATCCCTCCTTTCTTCGGAACTACATGTACTGGGCTAACCCAGTTGCTGTCCGAGATAGGATAAATGATACCTGCATCCAACAACTTAAGGATTTCCTTCTTCACAACCTCTTTCATGATCGGATTTAACCGTCTTTGAGGTTCCCGTGAAGTCTTATGATTATCCTCCATTAGAATTCTATGCATGCAGAAAGAAGGCTTAATGCCAATAAGATCATCCATGGTATAACCTATAGCCTTTCGATGCTTTCTCAGGACATGCATTAATTTAGACAATTCAGATTCGGAAAGGGAAGCACTAACAATAACGGGATATGTGGAATCCGGTCCAAGGAAGACATACCTCAAGTGACTAGGGAGTTGTTTAAGTTCCACAACTGGGGGTGTCTTCTGAGGGGGGGTCCTTGCTTCCTCCTTCCTGTGGAATGATTTCAGTAACTGGACTTTCGGAAGTCTCAGTTGAATCCGTCTCGCCATCGACCTCGGTCGAGGTTCAGAGGCGTTGACCGAGATGTTCTTCAGTCGCTTCGCTCAGTCCAGAAAGTGCCTCGGTCGAGGTACTGCAACTGGAACCGAAACTGGAGATCTTCGTCTCCTGGGTCAGCTTCTCAGTTTTTGCTCCTGGATCCTCTTCCAGTGCCTTTAAGCTCCGTATATCTGCATCACAAGAAGCATCTATACCTTCCTCCATTAAACTGAAGCTAATAACTCTTTCGAGTGGATCGTTAATAAGAATAGAGCTCACCAATTCTCTTGATTCTTCTTCATCGTAGATGTTGAAGATATCATCAGTTAGCTGCTCCCCTTTCATGGCTGCAAGTAGTGCGAACTCCACCTCATCGCCACCAATGTTGAATTTCAACTTGGCGTTCTTGCAATCCACATTGCAACCCGAAGTTGCTAGAAATGGCCTCCCGAGAATAATAGGAACAGGATAATCTGTGGGAATATCAAGTACAACAAAATCTATAGGTAGATAGAAGTTACCTAACTTGACTGGAACGTCCTCCAAGATGCCCACGGGATGGGTGATGGAGCGATCCGCCATATAAAGTCGAATCTTGACCGGCTTGGGCTCTCCAAGTCCGATCTTCATACATAGCTCCAGCGGTATGATGCTCACGCTGGCTCCTAGATCACAAAGGGCTTCACAAGTGACATCCCCAACTTGAATGGGAATGCTAAATGAGCCGGGATCTCTCAACTTAGGTGGCATCTTCTCCTTCATGATCTTAATAAGCTCCGAGGATTTAGATGTCATCCTAACTTCACCAAAGTCTTCCAATTTCCTTTTCCTTGATAGGATCTCCTTTAAGAACTTCCCATAAGCGGGCATTCCTAGAATAACATCAAGGAAAGGAATGTTAATATGCAGCTTATTCATCAAGTCAAGGAACTTACCAAAGTGCTTGTCTAGATGTGCTCTGGCCCTTGACTGGGGGAATGGAAGTGGTGGTTTGTATGCAGGAGGTGGAACATAAACTTCAGTTTTCCCCTCCGCTTTTTGTTGCTCTGCCTCGGGTGGTATCTCGGTCGAGGTGTTCTTTGACTGGATCTGGACCGAGGTGGTCTACGTCGAACGAGGTACTGGATCTGCAGTTTTGAGTCCACTCCTCGTCGTTATGGCCATGCACTGGACCTTAGGGTTGCTTTCTATCTTTGCTGGAAGCTTCCCTGGATCTCTTGGCGCTTCATTCGCCCTACTTGCAAGTTGTTGTTCGAAGGACTTTTGGGCCCTCGAAAATGAAGTCATAGAAGTCTCCATAGCACTAAGTTTGATCAAGATAGCCTCCAGAACTGCGTCTTTCTTTTCTGGCTGAGACGAACTTGATCCTTGCCCCTGGCTTTTCAATGGAGTAGAAGAAGAAGAAGAAGGGGAAGAGAGGAAGGGGTTAGAGGAATCGTTAGAGTTGGAGTTTGAATGATTGTTACCGTTATTTTGGTTGTTCGCCCTCCAATTATTGCTATTGGATCCTCTATTATTGTTGTTGTAGTTGTTGTTCCGGGAACCGTTGTTGTTGTTACGGTATCCATTGTTGTTGTTCCTTTGCCCTTGCTCTTCCTTCTTGGTTTGAGCAACCAAGAGTTCCTTCAATTGCTTCACGTCATTCTTCAAAGACGTGAGTTGATTGTTGTTGGATTGAGTCTCTTGAAAGTTGACTCTTTTAACTCCACCTTCAGCTCCTTGGTGGGTGTACTTCTCCATATGCAAGGCTTGCTTCTCGATGAAGTCCCAAGCCTCGTCAATCGCCATGTCCATGAAGGTACCGGCGGAGAGTAGTTGGAGATTGAACTGGGTGCTTCCGTCCAGTCCTTTGAAGTAAATCTCCAATAACTCTAACTTTGGAATCCCATGATGTGGGCAATCCAAAAGAATGTCCTTGAACCGTTCCCATGACTTGGACAAGCTCTCCTTGTCCTTCATAATGAAAGCATTTATCTTCCCTCTCATTTCAGCTGTCTTTGAGGGGGAAAGAATTTGGTCAAGAACTCCGTAGACATTTCCTCCCACGTGCTAATTTTTTCTGGAGGAAGAGATTGATACCAAGTAAGAGCTCTATCTTTCAAAGAAAAGTAAAAAGGTCTTAGCTTGTAGTTGTTGTTTTCAATTCTTGGAGGTCTCAAGGTTTCCATCAAGATCTCGTAGTTTTGAAGATGTTGATTTGGTGACTCTTTCTCCATCCCTCCGAATTGGCATTAGCGAATCATGGATAGAATTTGCGGTCGAAGTTCGTAGTCATGGTCCGCTGGATCTCCTAGGTTGACTCCTGGACGCCTCAGTTGTTAATTGGGGTCCATCCTTTGACCTAGGGTTTGTGGAATTCCTGCAAGAAGAACATCTCGGACTGGCATCCAGGTGGAAGTATCTCGGCCGGGGCGTCAGGTACTGGGACCTGCCTCGGTCGAGGGTCAGCAACTGGGACCTGCCTCGGTCTAGCATCGGGAACTGGGTCGTCCCTCGGTCGAAGTAGAATCTGGTCTCGTATGACGGCCATTTCTGCTTCGATTGCTTCAGTTTTGGTGCGAGTTTCTTCCTTCTCTCGCCTTAGTTCTTCCCTACTGAGGTGTAGCAGCTCTAACGCCTCTTTCAATTCGGCCTCAAGATCACGTTGTCTTGTTGGGCCATCTTCGCTTCTCTTAAGCGTCGCTTGTATGTCTTTTCTGGTTCGGGATCGTAAGGAACGATTTCCTTCCCAGTGCGGGTTCTTCGCATAAACCTAAGAAAGAACTTGCAAAAGTCACTCAAGTAGAGTGGTTAGATGACACGGGGGCAAGTGCCCCAAGAGCAAACCGTACCGGCTCGGTCTAGAGCAAGTCCCCGACAACGGCGCCAAAAACTTGTTCGCTCCAAACGGTGTGTGCAAGCTTTAAATTTATAACCCTAGACTTAAGCTTAAAACAAGGATGCGAACCCGCAGTGTACGGGTCAATCGTAGTAAAAAGCAAGAAATTCCAGGGGTCGATCACAGGGACTCGGTGAAACAAAGTCAATAACGGTAAGCTTCGTAATTACTAACCACAAGAGCAATTAAAACAATCAAAGATGAATAAGAAGTCAATAAAGCAAACATGCAATTCTAGGGATTAAAGCATCTAGTTGTGGTTTCAACTCAAGATCTAAAGATAAGCGGACAAAGCTGAGATTTTTGCATAGGGAATGTGTTACTAAAGTGGAATAGATCACCGGGTAAGTCTCACTACTCACTAATCCAAAACCGTAACTCCTATTACCGGGTAAGTCTCAAGGAATTAAGATAAAGAACTATAACCTCAAACTAACACACCATCTAAGGGAATAGAATCAACCTTTACCGGGTAAGTCTCAGGCTAACTCACAAAGATGGGATGAAAGCACACTCAAACCCCAATAAAGGATTAAACTTTATTACCTACACTTATGATCGTTGGTACACAAACTAAGGAATTACCGGGTAAGTCTCATCCTAAGCTTGCATTGGATCAGGAAAGGTGTAATAAGAATAGGATTTGGCAAACTCTAACACTTAACTCTCAGTTTAAGATCAGATAAGTCACCTCGGTTAGAAGAATTCCACCCCGGCCGAGGTGTTCATCGACTGAGCGAGATGCTTAGGGTTAAGGTTAAAGACTCGAACTTTCAGGGTCCTACTGGAATCTAAGATTATTCTATCATTGTTTTTCCCACAACCTTCAGCCAATCACCCTAGAATCGCACAAGGAAATTAGCCACTCATCATCATGAAAGTATTAATCAAATATATGGGAAGAAGGTGAATATTTGAACAAGAAGAATTTAATGAAAAGACTTCAATAACTGAATCAAATATCACAACAAAAGCATTCCTTGGATAGCAATCCAACAAGACAAGACAACGAGGAAGGGAATCTAAGATAATCTTACAAAAACCCTTCAAAAAGCTATAAAAGCTATGATCTTCAATCTTCCTTCAACCTTCAAAAAGGTTCTTCAAATCTCCCAGCTGGAGTATGGCTGCTGTGTAATGAGTCTTCCGTGTATATCAGGGTGCCGGATTTGTGGGAAATCCGACCCTTTTTATAGGAAAATAACCCTCCAAAGATAAGATATCTTAGAAAGATCTTTTCCCATAAAAATAGGTAAAATATAAGATCTTCTTCCTTCCAGGAGCCAAGCCCAAAAATATAAGATCACTTTCCAAAGATAAAAGATCTCAGCCAAGAATAAAATATTCTCGCCGCGTCCTAGGTATTCGCCTCGGTCGAGTCGGCGTCTCTGGATCACCTCGGTCGAGATGAATCTCTGGTCAACCGAGGTGAGTCACAACTGAATGTGAAATCTCTCAAAACTGTCCAAAGTGAATCTTTAATCCATGGCTATGCTTCTTGGATGGTTCCTTATGCTCCTCAATGTAGCTCCAATGACTCCATAGCTCCTTTTGTTCCTTTTTGATGCAAAACGTGCCATTTTACCTATAATTACAGCAAAACTAGGTTTAGACCTCGATTCCCGCAAAGGTAGATGAAATGGTATATAATCACATATTATACATACAAACATGCAGATTAGTGAAGATAAAACGTCCAAACAAACCCCAAAATATAGACTATAATTCATGCTATCAAAGCTAACAAATTTGATGGTGGACAATCGGGGTACTCCTGTGGGTACAAGAAGTGTGAGAAGAAGAGCTCCTGCCGCAAGTGAAGATCAGGTGGTGGCGTGGTGGATAATGGAGATGAGTGTGGAGGATAGGATATGAGTGGAGAAGAATGGTGAATGTAAGTGGTGAGGAAAAGAGGGGATGGTGGTTCGAGATTTCAGAGGAGGTGAAGTTTTTCTTTCTTTTCTTTTTATTTTTTTTGCATACCTGTCGTCATGGTTGTCGCGGTCGCGACTCTTCTTTGCCGCGGATGCACGTATTGGTGGGTTGGCCGCGGTGGCAGCCCTTCAAAGCCGCGGGGGTGGATAGACGACAAAAAAGGTTTTTAATTCTACTTCCTCGGGTTGCCTCCCGCGCAGCGCCTTTGTTTTATGCCGTTGGCTCGACGTAAGTCCTTGATCATGCTTGTATGACTCCTCCGAGATAAGTGTGATGATGTTGAGGTCTTATCCCGTTGATGCCATCCATGATCCAACCACTTGTTTTCTCACTCTCTTCTAGTGCAAAAGAGAGATTAATAGCATGAGTTTGAACCATACAAATGGTTCAAACCAATAATTGACAATAAAAATAACAAAGTACTTAAAAACTCTGATCTCCCCGGAAGCGGCGCCAAATTTTACAAGGTTATTTTCTTAGGTTGTTTAGATTGTATCAAAGTAATTTCCGAACTCAATACTAAAGCAAGTATAGTGATTAAGTAAGAGTCGAACCCAAGAGAGATAGAGAGTAATTAAAGCACAAATGTAATTAAACTATCAATTATATGTAACCAAGGGGGGATTGTGATTGTTAAAGTGACAAATAGGAAAAGCAAACAAGAAGTTGATTTCAATAATTTTAAGAAAACGTTGCACTTGACAATTATCCGCTTCAACATAAGATATGGTTGATCATTGTTTTTATGAAGTTTATTCCAAAGTTTGTTCTCATCTCGATCGTATTTAAATACCGGTTCAACCAGCCCTGATATTACTTATTGTGAATCCTAACTCGTAAACCTACGGAATCAGATTTTAACAATAGCATTCAAATGAAGATAAAGAGACACATGATTTAGAAACAACCCGTTACTAAAATCATGTGGTTATGGTCCACTCACGAATTACACTTGTAACCCGCTTATGTAAACATGTTTGCTACTAGAAAGATCACCTGAACCAGGAACAACAATTCCTAGCACATTGGATAAGACCCAAGTACCTAGATGATCAAGCTAGCTAGAGAGTGAGATACATTCAAGAAGTTAAGCACAAGAACATAACACAAATCATTATGGAGTAAAATCTTCAATTATAAAACTTACAAACATATCTATATCGAGAGCTTCCCATGTCAAGCACAACTAAAGGTGCTTAGCCCTCCATAGAGAACAAAACAAAACAAAGAAAATAAAAGTTGATGAGGTGAAAATGAGATATTCTAACACTATCCTAGCATCTCTATTTATACTAATTAGGACACTAAGTTGCAGTAAATAGGCAGCCTAAACCGTCACTTTAAATGTCATAAAGTGAGAGTCTAGACAACCAAACTTATTACGACTGTTGCATAACCACGGGCGCGGATCTAGGAGCCACGAGGGCGGTTTAGTGCAAAACGATCCATCTTCAATTGAGCCGCGGGGGCGGCATGGCAGGGCCGCAGGGGCGGGATCTTTAATGCTTTGGAACGTCTGACTGTTGATCTTCTTGACGTTTCTGGTGTCAAACCGCGGGGGCGGCACAGTGTCGCCACGGTGGTGGTGATAGGGGTCCTCTGGAATCAGTTTTTCCGCGGCGGCACAATGTCGTGTGCCGTGACAGGGTGCCTCTGGAATATGTGTCGCCGCGGTTGCCGTGACATGGTTCTTATGGAATCAGTGTCGCCACGGGGCGGGATAGTGTCGCCGCGGGTGCCGTGACTGAGTTTCTTCTGGAATCAGTGTCGCTGCGGGGGCGGGACAGTGTCGCCACGGGTGTCGTGACAAGGTGCCTTTGGAATCAGTGTCGCCGCGGGGCGGACAGTGTCGCCGCGGGTGCCGTGACAGGGTTCCTCTGGAATCACTGTCACCGCGGGGACGGGACAGTGTTCCTTTGGACTAAGTGTCGCCGCTGGGGCGGCATTGTGTTGCCGCGGGCGCGGTTTTTTCAACAAAGACTTTGTGTTGGACTTCTCTTTGCTTCCTTTCTTCTTCTAACTGTTGTTAAATCTTTGGATTTCTTCATTGCTTAGTTCTTTAGCTGGATTTACACAGTTGGTAACAAAATACAACCATTGACTCTAAAAACATACTTAAACTACCTTAATAAAATAGTAATTCCATCACCTATCAAATTCCCCCATGCTTGGACTCTTACTTGTCCTGAGTAAACTAAAAATCTATCTAATGTGAATCAAAAAGCCTCAGGAAGCATGATGAATATAGAAAGGCAATGAAACAAAGCATGCAAAAAAATCAAAATCTATCAAAGTAATGTGAAAAGAGAAAAACTACCATCCTTATTGCTACAAGAGTGGCCTACCCGTTCCTCCTTATATTTCCTCTTCTTATGTCGTCAACGTCAGAAAAGAGAACCTATCACTCAGATTTCGCTCATTTTGCTAAGGAGCCCTTCGGGTTTTCACCTTGCCACTCTTCTTTTTTCTAAGATAGTCTCACCACTTCTCACATCCCTCAGTTCCCTTTTTGCACCAACCTAATGTTGGTAGGACTACCTTCTTTTTGCCTAAACCGCCCTTTCGGGTTTTCGGTTTATCCAAGGATTTTTCATGCCCTTTTTCAATTTTTTTTTGGCTTTTTCTCTTGTTTTTTTTGACTGGATATAAAACATTACAATTCAATAATCAAACATAACAAACAAGACATATCCCTCCCTCATGCTTGAAGATCACTTTGCCCTCAAAGTGTGAAAATGAAGGAAAACAATTAAAAAGGAAGAAGGATGAAGAACAAGCTCACAAATGAGATGGTAGACTATCGGGGTACTCCGGTGGGAACATGAAGTGTGAGAAGAAGAGCTCCTACCGCAAGTTGAGATCAGGTGGTGGCCTGGTGGATAAATGGAGGTGAGTGTGGATGATAGGGTTTGAGTGGAGAAGAATGGTGAATGTAAGCAGTGAGGGAAAGAGGGGATGGTTGTTGGAGATTTGAGAGTTGGTGAAGTTTTTCTTTCTTTTTTTTTTGTTTTTACATAATTGTCGTCTTGGCCGCCGCGGTCGCGGCTCTTCTTTGCCGCGGGTGTGGGCCCTATTGGGTTGGCCGCGGTGGCGGCCCTATAAAGCCGCGGGGGCGGATAGACGACAGAAAGGCTTTTATTTCTACTTCCTCGGGTTGCCTCCCGAGCAGCACCTTTGTTTTACATCGTTGGCTCGACGTAAGTTCTTGATCATGCTTGTATGACTCCTCTGAGATCAGTTTGTTGATATTGAGGTCTTATCCCGTTGATGCCACCTATGATCCAACAACTTGTTTTCTCACTCTCTTCTAGTGCAAAAGAGATATTAGTAGCATGAGTTTGAACCATACAAATGGTTCAAACCAATAATTGACAATAAAAATAACAAAGTACTTAAAAACTCTAATCTCCCCGGCAACGGCGCCAAATTTGACAAGGATATTTTCTTAGGTCGTTTAAATCCTATCAAAGTAATTTCCGAACTCAATACTAAAGTAAGTATAGTGATTAAGTAAGAGTCGAACCCAAGAGAGATAGAGAGTAATTAAAGGACAAATGTGATTAAACTATCAATTATATCTAACCAGGGGGTTGTGATTGTTAAAGTAACAAATAGGCAACGCAAACAAGAAGTTGATTTCAATGATTTTATGAAAACGTTGCACTTGACAATTATCCGCTTCAACATAAGATATGGTTGATCATTGTTTTCATGATGTTTATTCCAAATTTTGTTCTCATCTCGATCGTATTTAAATACCGGTTCAACCAGCCCTGATATTACTTATTGTTAATCATAACTCGTAAACCTACAGAATCAGATTTTAACAATAGCATTCAAATAAAGATAAAGAGACACATGATTTAGAAACAACCCGTTACCAAAATCATGTGGTTATGTTTCACTCACGAATTACACTTGCAACCTGCTTATGTAAACGTGTTTGCTACTAGAAAGATGACCCAAAACAGGAACCATATTTTCTAGCACATTGGATAAGACCCAAGTACCTAAATGATCAAGCTAGATAGAGGGTGAGATACAATCAAGAAGTTAAGCACACGAACATAACACAAATCATTATGGAATAACAACTTCAACTATAAAACTTACAACCAGATCTATGTCGAGAGCTTCCTATGTCAAGCACAACTAAAGGTTCTTAGCCCTCCATAGAGAATAAAACAAAACAAAGAAAATAAAAGTGTTTTTGATGTGATGACGTGAAAATGAGATATTCTAACACTATCCTAACATCTCTATTTATACTAATTAGGACACTAATTGCAGTAAATAGGCAGCTTAAGCCGTCACTTTAAATGTCATAAAGTGAGAGTCTAAACAACCAAACTTATTACGACTGTTGCATAACCACGGGCGCGAATCTGGGAGCCGCGGGGGTGGTTTAGTGCAAAACGCTCTATTTGAACTGAGCCGCGGGGGCGGCATGGCAGGGTCGCGGAGGCGGGGTCTTTATTGCTTTGGAACGTTTGATTGTTGATCTTCTTGACGTTTCTAGTGTCAAACCGCGGGGACAGCACAATGTCGCCGCGGGGGCGGTGACAGGGGTCCTCTGGAATCAGTGTCTCCGCGGGGGCGGTACAGTGTCGTCGCGGGTGCCGTGACAGGGTGCATCTGGAATCAGTGTTGCCGCGGGGCAGGACAGTGTCGTTGCGGGTGCCGTGACAAGGTTCCTTTAGAAGTAGTGTCGCCGTGGGGGCGGGACAGTGTCGCCGTGGGTGCCGTGACAAGGTGCCTCTGGAATCAGTGTCGCCGCGGGGCGACACTGTGTTACCGCGGGCGCAGTTTTTTCAACAGAGACTTTGTCTTGGACTTCTCTTTGCTTCCGTTCTTCTTCCAATTGTTGCTAAATCTTTGGATTTCTTCATTGCTTAGCTCTTCAGCTGGATTTACACAGTTGGCAACAAAATACAACCATTTGACTCTAAAAACATACTTAAACTACCCTAATAAGATAGTGATTCCATCACCTATCACATATGAGGGATAATTAACCCTAGTGGATTCTACGTATTCATCAATACCCAATGCTCAAACCACTAAAACCAATCAACTAGCCAAGTAAGTTGCACATAAAAGAATCCAAACACAAATCATAAAGAAGCTACAAGGTAAATTGAGAAACTAAACTACATTAAAGACCTGCAGGGAAACTAATCTAAAATTGCAATGGGTATTGTGAAAATATTTTATTATGATAAAACCATTGGAGAAACTAAACCACACTCTTGGTCCTAAACTATTAAAGCCCCCAACTGTTACGAGTTATTAGCAAATATGCAAATCTTGCATATTGTGAAGTAGAAAATAAAGTTGCAAACACCACGGAACTCTAGCCTTAAAATCAAGGAGAAAATGAACCTTCTTTTGGAGCAATTTTAGTTGAAAATCATAAATGTAGAAGATACTTACTTACAATTGGATAACAATAATACCACTATCAATAGCATAGAAAGTTCAGTGAGCTATATACAACTTTGACATAAATTCGCTTAAATCACTAATATCTTAGGCCTATAGAAAGAAATACAAGTAGATGCATATGTAGCTTCAAAACAACTTGAGATCATAAAAATCGTTTATCAACTAATGACACAAAAGTTGAAAGATCCGAGGTCTTAGGTACGTTGTCCCCATGCCAATTTTTACTTCCGTTTAATAATACTAGGTTAAACCGGTTTAATCCGAGGTCTTAGGTACGTTGTCCCCATGCAGAAACTTTCTAAGAGGTCACCCATCCTGAAATTACTCTAGCACGAGTATAATACCCGGAAATTTTTACTTCCGTTTAATACTAGGTTAAACCGGTTTTTGATCCGTTGACCTTTCCTAGTTTTACCTAGGGTTGGACTAGAACACATTTTATCATTTTATGTATTGTTTAGTCACATAAAATGATGAATTTTGGCAAACCCTAATCTAAGTCTTAACGACGTCTTTTGACGAGCCCATGACAAAGCCCGACAATCTGGTTACAAGGCCAGACAACAGTTTACGACCCAAGAAGCTGCCTTGTTACTGCTGACTTCCTCGCTCCAGCCCACTGTGTAATCAGTGTGCCGGCCCACTCACTTAGAAGAATTAACTACAGCTAGCCGTTACCTCTTAACCTCCCTTAACCTAAATTAATTCAGCCTAATTAACCCTAATCGCCAACATAAGACGCTGCAGTACAGACGTGAAGAGGTCGCTGCTTCTCCATTCTCTCTCTCTCTCTCGCCAACATTAGACGCTGCAACCTCGAGTTCCCCTTCAGGACAGTACACCGGTAAGATCTCGTCCCCTCTTGAGTCTTCTCACTCACTTCTGCACCGATGCACTTTAACCTTCAACGAACACCAGACCATAGTGAAGATCGAGCCCAGTCGGAACCGTAGACGCACTGACTCTACGACTTGGCCAGACGAATCCGGGCTGAAGAGGAAGACCTCATGACGCCATCCATCACTGCACCTTCGTCTTTGCTAGAACCCTTAACCAACCTCCAACCTTCTGCCCACACGACTCGGTAAGACCCCTCTGTTGTCTGGTCTTTCACTTGTACCTAGTAGTCCAGAGGGTAACCCACCTTACGTTACTGTAATAACGCAACACATCTGGACCTCCTCGCCATTTTCGATCAGGCACAACAAGGGTAGGACTGGGGACACCAAGTTGTTGCCGGTAAGTATTATGAGTACTCCTTTTTGCTGCAACCATGCGTGTACAGAGAGTGATGGGCAGTTAAACTCCAAAGCCGTTTGTGCAGGATAGGTTTAACCTAGGATGTGTGGAGTAGTGTATACATATTTGTTTTAGTGTTCAATGAGACTCGAACTAGAGACCTCTAGATAGGTTTACTAGATTTAGATTGACATGGAGAATCGAAGTTGAGACCTTCTACATGCTTTGTTTTTCCAGCCTTGACCTGCTGACTTTAGGAGCTAGTTTCGACACCTTAGAATGAACATCCACCGTTGAATTTTTGATCTGTCGGAGGTAGATATATATAGTTGATGATGCTAAAATTTGGGAACGAGTTAACGGTCAGGTTAGATTTTATGAGGTCCCAAAGTAGAGTCAATGGGCTGTTTTTACAGTAGAGGAAATTTGGCTAAGTATGGAGGTTCAGGATGTTTAAACCAACTTTGAGAATTTATGTAAGGATAATGGCTGAATAGTTTGAGAGATTTTGCCCTATGAGTAGCATGTATATTATGGAAGACCAAGAGAATTATTTTCGTCATTCTTATACATTTTTTCAAGCCTCTTATCTTAGGCCAAAATCGGACCTTAACGACTTGTATGAAAACCTAGAATTTTGGTTAACCTCTGTAAATCTTTAGCAAACTATCGTTCGAGAACTAGAGTATAAAATTAAGCCCAAAGGAGAATTTGGAACTAGGTTATAAATTATTTCGGAGTTTCGGGATCAGGGGCAAAATAGTCATTTTACCTTAAGAGGGCCTTTTTCGTAATTTCTCTTCATGAGATTGTACATCTTAGAAGTTTATAACTTCTAAGAGTATGAGATGTGATTTTGATCCACGTGCCTTGTTTGACAGGCGATTGAATTCCCACGGTTGTAGACCAAGTTGAGATTTTAGAGAGTTGTGATTTGATTCAGGTAAGTCCTTGCGACTTACTTTCGGTCTCTACATGTTAGCTGAATGAAAATAGTGGTGTGTGTTGAGTGTTTTATAAATATAACATGCCTAGGACGACTGTATTATTATTTAGAGCCCAAGTGTATGTATAACTGATAGCATGAATTATAGTCTATATTTTGGGGTTTGTTTGGACGTTTTATCTTCAATAATCTGCATGTTTGTATGTATAATATGTGATTATGTTACCATTTCATCTACCTTTGCGGGAATCGAGGTCTACACCTGGTTTTGTTGTAATCATAGGTAAAATGACACGTTTTGCATCAAAAAGGAGCAAAAGGAGCTATGGAGTCATTGGAGCTACATTCAGGAACATAAGGAACCCTCCAGGAAGCATAGCCATGGATTAGAGATTCACTTTGGACCAGATTTGAGAGATTTCACATTCAGTTGTGACTCACCTCGGTTGACCACAGATTCACCTCGACCGAGGTGATCCAGAGAAGTCGACTCGACCGAGGCGAACACCTGGGACGCGGCGGGAATATTTTATTCTTGGCTGAGATCTTTTATCTTTGGAAAGAGATCTTATATTTTTGGGCTTGGCTCCTGGAAGGAAGAAGATATATTAGATCATATATTTTACCTATTTTTATGGGAAGAGATCTTTCTAAGATATCTTATCTTTGGAGAGTAATTTTCCTATAAAAAGGGTTGGATTTCCCACAAATCCGAGACCCCGCATAGCATGCTATACCACCGATCAGGGTTTATACACCGTTGCAGCATACTCCAGTTGGGAGATTTGAAGAACCTTTTTGAAGGTTGAAGAAGGAAGATTGTAGCTTTTATAGCTTTTGAAGGGTTTTTGTAAGATTATCTTAGATTCCCTTCCTTGTTGTCTTGCCTTGTTGGATTTCTATCCAAGGAACGCTTTGTTGTGATATTTGATTCAGTTATTGAAGTCTTTTCATTAAATTCTTCTTGTTCAAATATTCACCTTCTTCCCATATATTTGATTATTGCTTTCATGATGATGAGTGGCTAATTTCTTTGTGTGGTTCTAGGGTGATTGGCTAAAGGTTGTGGGAAAAACAATGATAGAATGATCTTAATCACAATAGGACCCTGAAAGTTCGAGTCTTTAACCTTAACCCTAAGTATCTCGCTTAGTCGATGAACATCTCGGCCGGGGTGGAACTTGGCTTACCGAGGTGACTTATCTGATCCGAAATTGAGAGTTAAGTGTTAGAGTTTGCCAAATCCTATTCTTACTATACCTTTCCTGATTCAATGCAAGCTTAGGATGAGACTTACCCGGTAATTCCTTAGTTTGTTTACCTAAGATCATAAGTGTAGGTAATAAAGGTTTATCCTTTATTGGGGTTTGAGTGTGCTTTCATCCCATCTTTGTGAGTTAGCCTGAGACTTACCCGGTAAAGGTTAATTCTATTCTCTTAGATGGTGTGTTAGTTTGAGGTTATAGTTCTTTATCTTGATTCCTTGAGACTTACCCGGTAATAGGAGTTACGGTTTGGGATTAGTGAGTAGTGAGACTTACCCGGTGATCTATTCCACTTTAGTAACACCTTCCCCATGCAAAAACCTCAGCTTTGTCCGCTTATCTTTAGATCTTGAGTTGGAACCACAACTAGATGCTTTAATCCCTAGAATTGCATATTTCCTTTATTGACTTCTATATCATCTTTGATTGTTTTAATTACCTTTTGTGGTTAGTAATTACTAAAGCATACCGTAATTGGACTTTGTTTTACTAAGTCCCTGTGATCGACCCCTGGAATTCCTTGCTTTTACTACGATTGACCCGTACACTGCGGGTTCGCATCCTTGTTTTAAGCTTACGTCTAGGGTTATAAATTTAAAGCTTGCACACACCGTTTGGAGCGAACAAGTTTTTGGCGCCGTTGCCGGGGACTTGGTCTAGACCGAGCCGGTTACGGTTTGCTCTTGGGGCACTTGCCCCCGTCTCTACTAACCACTCTACTTGAGTGACTTTTGCAGGTTCTTTCTTAGGTTTATGCGAAGAACCCGCACTGGGAAGGAAATCGTTCCTTACGATCCCGAACTAGAGAAGACATACAAACGACGCTTAAGAGAAGTGAAGATGGCCCACCAAGACAATCGCGATCTTGAGGCCGAATTGAAAGAGGCGCTAGAGCTGCTACGCCTCAGCAGGGAAGAGCTAAGGCAAGAGAAAGAAGAAACTCGCACCAGGACCGAGGCGATCGAAGCAGATATGGCAGCCTTACGAAACCAATATCTACTTCGACCGAGGGAAGAACCAGTTCCAGATCCTCGACCGATGCAGGATCTAGTTGCTGACCCTCGACCGAGGCAAGTTCCAGTACCTGACGCCCCGGCCGAGACACTTCCCCCTCGGATGCTAGTCCGAGGTGTTCTTCTTGCAGGAATCCCACAAACCCTAGGTCAAAGGATGGACCCCAATCAACAACTGAGGCGTCCAGGAGTTAACCTAGGAGATCCAGCGGACCATGACTATGAACCCTAGTTCTATCCATGATTCGCCAATGCCAGTTCGGAGGGCTAGAGAAGGAATCACCACATCAACATCTTCAAAACTATGAGATTTTGATGGAAACCTTGAGACCTTCAAGGATTGAAAATAACAATTACAAGCTAAGACCTTTTTACTTTTCTTTAAAAGATAGAGCTCTTACTTGGTATCAATCTCTTCCTCCAGGAAAAATTAGCACATGGGAGGAGATGACTACGGAATTCTTGACCAAATTCTTCCCCCCCTCAAAGACAGCTGAAATAAGAGGGAAGATCAACGCTTTCATTATGAAGGACAAGGAGAGCTTGTCCAAGTCATGGGAGTGGTTCAAGGACATTCTTTTGGATTGCCCACATCATGGGATTCCAAAGTTAGAGTTATTGGAGATATACTTCAAGGGACTGGACGGAAGCACCCAGTTCAACCTCCAACTACTCTCCGTCGGTACCTTTATGGACATGGCGATTGACGAAGCTTGGGACTTCATCGAGAAGCAAGCCTTGCATATGGAGAAGTACACTCATCAAGGAGCTGAAGGTGGAGTTAAAAGAGTTAACTTCCAAGAAACTCAGCCCAACAACAATCAACTCACGTCTTTGAAGAATGACGTGAAGCAATTGAAGGAACTCTTGGTTGCTCAAACCAAGAAGGAAGAGCAAGGACAAAGGAACAACAACAATGGATACCGTAATAACAACAACGGTTCCCGGAACAACAACTACAACAATAACAATAGAGGATCCAATAGCAACAACTGGAGGGCGAACAACCAAAATTCTGGTAACAATCATTCAAACTCCAACTCTAACGATTCCTCTAACCCTTTCCTCTCTTCCCCTTCTTCTTCTTCTACTCCATTAAAGAGCCAGGGGCAAGGATCAAGTTCGTCTCAGCCGGAAAAGAAAGACGCAGTTCTGGAGGCTATCTTGATCAAGCTTAATGCTATGGAGACTTCTATGACTTCATTCTCGAAGGCCCAAAAAGCCTTTGAGCAACAACTTGCAAGTAGGGTGAACGAAGAGCCAAGAGATCCAGGGAAGCTTCCAGCAAGGACGGAGAGCAACCCTAAGGGCCAGATCATGGCCATAACTACGAGGAGTGGACCGAAAACTGCAAATCCAGTGCCTCGGTCGGTGCCAGTACCGACGAAGACCACCTCGGTCCAGATGCAGTCAAAGAACACTTCGACTGAGATGCCAACCGAGGTGAAGCCATAGAAAGCGGAGGGGAAAACTGAAGTTTATGTTCCACCTCCTGCATACAAACCACCACTTCCATTCCCCCAGTCAAGGGTCAGAGCACATCTAGACAAGCACTTTGGTAAGTTCCTTGACTTGATGAATAAACTGCACATTAACATTCCTTTCCTTGATGTTATTCTAGGGATGCCCGCCTATGGGAAATTCTTGAAGGAGATCCTATCAAGGAAGAGGAAACTGGAAGATTTTGGTGAAGTTAGGATGACATCTAAATCCACAGAGCTCATTCAAATCATGAAGGAGAAGATGCCACCTAAATTGAGAGATCCCGGCTCATTTTGCATCCCCATTCAAGTTGGGGATGTCACTTGTGAAGCCCTTTTTGATCTAGGAGCCAGCGTGAGCATCATCCCGCTGGAGCTATGTGTGAAGATCGGACTTGGAGAGCCCAAGCCGGTTAAGATTCGACTATATATGGCGGATCGCTCCATTACCCATCCCGTGGGAATCTTGGAAGACGGTCAAGTTAGGTAACTTCTATTTACCTATAGATTTTGTTGTGCTTGACATTCCCGCAGATTATCCTGTCCCTATTATTCTCGGGAGGCCATTTCTAGCAACTTCGGGTTGCAACGTGGATTGCAAGAACGCCAAGTATAAATTCAACATTGGTGGCGATGAGGTGGAGTTCGCATTACTTGCAGCCATGAAAGGGGAGCAGCTAAGCGATGATATCTTCAACATCTACAATGAAGAAGAATCAAGAGAATTGGTGAGCTCTATCCTTATTAACGATCCACTCGAAAGAGTTATTAGTTTCAGTTTAATGGAGGAAGGTATAGATGCTTCTTGTGATGCAGATATACGGAGCTTAAAAGCACTGGAAGAAGATCCAGGAGCTAAAACTGAGAAGCTAATCCAGGAGGCGAAGATCTCCAATTTCGGTTCCAGTTGCAGTACCTCGACCGAGGCACTTTCTGGACTGAGCGAAGCGACTGAAGAACATCTCGGTCAACGCCTCTGCGCCTCGACCGAGGTCGATGGCGAGACGATTTCAACTGAGAATTCTGAAAGTCCAGTTTCTGGATCTACTCCACTGGAAGGAGGAAGCAAGAATCCCCCTCAGAAAGCACCCCCAGTTGTGGAGCTTAAACAACTCCCAAATCACTTGAGGTATGTCTTTCTTGGACCGGATTCCACTTATCCCGTTATTGTTAGTGCTTCCCTCTCCGAAACTGAATTATCTAAACTAATGCATGTCCTGAGAAAGCATCAAAAGGCTTTGGGTTATACTATAGATGATCTTATTGGCATTAAGCCCTCTTTCTGCATGCATAGAATTCTAATGGAGGATGATCATAAGACTTCACGGGAACCTCAAAGACGGTTAAATCCGATCATGAAAGAGGTTGTGAAGAAGGAAATTCTTAAGTTGTTGGATGCAGGTATCATATATCCTATCTCGGACAGCAAATGGGTTAGCCCGGTGCATGTAGTTCCGAAGAAGGGAGGGATGACCGTTGTGACGAATAAGAACAACGAGTTGATCCCAACCAGGACCGTTACGGGCTGGAGGGTTTGCATCGATTATAGGAAGCTGAACACGGCCGCACGGAAGGACAATTTTCCACTTCCCTTCATCGATCAAATGCTCGAGCGGTTGGCCCAGCATTCACACTTTTGCTACTTAGACGGTTATAGTGGATTCTTCCAGATTCCTATCCATCCGGATGATCAGGAGAAGACCACTTTCACTTGTCCATGGGGGACATTTGCTTATAGGAGGATGCCATTTGGAATGTGCAATGCACCCGCTACCTTCCAGCGGTGCATGATGGCTATCTTTTCCGAGTACATAGAGGAGATCATGGAGGTATTTATGGATGATTTTTCTGTATATGGTTCCTCTTTTGATGATTGCCTATCTAACCTTTCTCTAGTGCTTAAAAGATGTGAAGACACTAATCTCGTTTTGAATTGGGAGAAGTGTCATTTTATGGTTAATGAAGGCATTGTGCTAGGACACCTCGTTTCTAATCGAGGCATTGAGGTCGATCGCGCTAAGATCGAGACTATTGAGAAACTCCCTCCCCCTTGTTCTGTCAAAGGTGTGAGGAGTTTTCTCGGGCATGCAGGTTTCTACAGGAGATTCATCAAGGACTTCTCTAAGATTTCTAAACCTCTAACTAACCTCTTAAATAAAGATGTTGTTTTTGAGTTTTCGCAGGAGTGTCTTGATTCTTTTTACAGGATTAAGGAAGCGTTGATCTCCGCTCCCATTATCCAACCTCCGGATTGGACCTTGCCCTTTGAGATCATGTGCGATGCTAGTGATGTAGCTGTAGGAGCGGTGCTTGGACAGAAGAAGGATGGCCGAACCACCGCCATTTACTATGCTAGCAAGACACTAGATGTAGCACAAAGCAACTACGCTACCACCGAGAAGGAGTTATTGGCGGTTGTTTACGCTTTCGAGAAGTTTCGTTCCTATCTAGTAGGGGCGAAAGTCATTGTCTACACCGACCATGCAGCCATCCGTTACTTGTTCGCTAAGAAAGATGCCAAGCCACACCTTATTCGATGGATTCTCTTGCTTCAAGAGTTTGACTTAGAGATCCGCGATAAGAAGGGATCCGAAAACTCTATTGCGGATCACCTCAGCCGGCTACCTGCATCTTCACGCGAGAAGGACGACCCACCCATAGACGATTCATTCCCCGATGAGCATTTACACTTGTTGGAGCGTTTGATAGACTTACTTACTTCACCCCACGATGGAGGTGAAGTATGGGGTAAGGACGCCTCCCACCTCGTTTGAGACGTATCATGGTCCAGCTAGCGACCTTAAACCAAGCGCTTCTTGGGAGGCAACCCAAGGTATTGCTTTCTTTTCCCTTTTTCTAGTCTAGCTTAGATAGTTTTTGCTTTTGCTTTGCTTTGTTTTGTTTTTGGCGTTCTAGATAAATAACAGGTGACATCCAAGGAAGGAGCATAACTGGAAGGACAGAAGATCGAGAATTTGAGAAGACGAAGTTTGACTGAGACACATCTCGGTTGCTGTCAGAGCACCTCGACCGAGATGATTTTTGAGCAACCGAGGCCACTAGGGTTTCTGAAGAACCACCTCGGCCCGTACCACCTCGGTCCAGTCGAGACCATCTCGGCCGAGGTGACAGCAGTTCCAAAAAGGGTATAAAAAGGGGATTAATTTTCTCTCACCTCGCTTCTTCGATTCTCGCTCGTTTTCTAAGATTTTCGCTTCCAAACTGCGATTAAGGCATAGAGGATCCCAGTGCATCGTCGATCTACGAAGAAATCGAACCGATTCGGCCGAAGGGGTAAAACAAAACCGAAACCCTAACTCGCTGATTTCGCTTCGATTTGGGCTTTGGTTGCCCTTGCATTTGCTGAGAAAAGGATTAAGTACCCCATAGGAAGCAATTGTAGTGATTTTGGGGAAAAAGAACTGAATTTTCTAAAGAAATTATAATCCAATTTTCCGCCTCGGTCCAGACGAGCTGTGCCTCGGCCGGTGATTCTTGAGTGTTGTCAGTTGACCGAGGTGACCTGACAGTGGGATTTCTGAAAATGAGTTCTGACAGACGCCTTGCTCTTAGGGATAGATCCTCCCCTTCCCCTTCTTCCTCTTCTTCCCGACTCTATCGCCCGGTGATCCACGAGCGACACCGGGTCGACTATGAGCGTATTTCCGTCCGTCCAGTGATTGCACCTTGCTTCCTGGACGTGTCTGCTTTTGACTGTCTCCATGTAGACGGAGAACTTAGACAGATGATATCTACAGTAGGGCTAGATCAGTTTACTGAGATCCGAGCCCTAGCCTATTTGGAGCCCACCTTAGAGTTCGTTAGCTCTTTCACCTACCTCCCCACAAAGCGTTCTGTGAAGTACTGGTTGATGAACCGGAACTTCATAGTTCCACTAGAGTATTGGAGGGATATTTTTGGTTTCCCTGCCCCGACAGCCGTTGATTTCCCTTCCCGATCTGTAGCTAGGGAGTTTTGGGGACAGATTGCCCATATTGCTGAGCACGCAGACAGATGGCGCCTTGGAGATTCCAGGGAGAGGGTCATCTTTCACTTAGCCTTTAGGTTAGCTCACCGCATCTTCAGTGAGACACTTCTGGCGCGTACTGAGACGCCCTAGAAGGTCCGTCAGGGGGAGCTGTTCAGCCTATACTGCATGGTGACAGGAGGGATCCCCGACTTTAGCTTGATGTTGGCAGAGGACCTGCACAAGATCAAAGCCAAGGCAAAGAGAGACATCTGCTGCGGAGGACTTGTCACCCACATCGCCAGCTATCAGGACATGGATCTCAGCGCCTGCACTATGGTGGCCGCTGCCAAGCCGCTTGGGCTGCAGGAGATGATCACTCGGCGGATTCTGGTTCCCCGAGGTCTGACTACACCGTACGTGGCTATGCCATGGGAGCTGACAGCACCGCAGAGGATCAGGTGGTTTGCCCAATTTACAGTTTATGACCCTCATATTGGCAGACCGCTTGGGCCCCACTGATGGAGGATTACAGAGAGGCAGCAGCTGCCTCAGCTGAGGAGGAGGTAGATGATGAGGAGACTGCTGATGACAGGGATGATGGAGTCCCGATGGATACAGGGACGGATATGTTCGCCACTTAGCGTGCGTGCAAATAAGCTTTAAATTTATAAAACTAGAAATCAAGCAAGCGAACCCGCAGTGTACGGATCGATATAGTTAAGCAAGAATTCTAGAGTATCGAACACAGGGATTTGGGGGGTTAAATCCAGTTATAGATTATCAAGCAAGTAAGTGTATGAAGCTTTTCAAATTATTAGGAAAACAACAATCCTAAAGATCCAGGAATCCAGCTGTGGCAATCGATTCAAGATATACTGATGATATAAGGACAGAGTTGAGATATGCAAAGGTATGCTAATGTAAGGTAATCGTACGGTGAAGTTCCAAAAACCTTATATGACTCACCTACAAGACACTTTCTATAAAGGTTGTTGAGGCTTCAATATAGAAAGGTTCTAAAGGTAAGAATTAATGTCAAATACCCAAACTTGTAATCCAAGGATCAAGACTAACTAAACCGATTACGGTTGTGACACTCACAATCGAGGTAGAGGTTGTTGAGGCTTCACTACCACCTAGAAAAGGCAATCCTAAACTAAGTTAAAGCTAATCTTTAACTTTGGATTAAAGTAAAAGCAAGTTCGTAAACTTAAGAGAAATCACGGTTGGATCTTGAGGTTCCACGGTCGTGGACTCAAGAACAGACCGTAATTTAGGGTTCGTCAGCGATTCTCTCTAACTCTCAGGGTCCAATCTGTTTACGATTGATCTATCATCATCTAAGCCACAACTATCAACCCTTCACTTTAGAATTGTTAAGGGTTTTTAGCCAACAATAGTCATGTTGATATCAAATTCAAGAATTGAAAGATTGAAAGATGAAAACTTCCGAAAACTCTCAATAAACTTCAAACCAATCTCAAAGTCACAATCAAGAACGAATATTGTCACTAGATTCGGAATAGAACAAACAAACACAATCTTAGATAAGAAGGAAGAACGGGATGTCAATCCGTCTTCTAAATCAAACCTAAGCAAGAAGCGAAATCTCCTTGCGAACAATCTTCCGAATCTTCGATCTTCCGTCAATCCGGAAATCGTCAATAGTGCTGCGCCAATCTCTCCAACACAACTTCCACTAAAAGCAAAATTAGGGCAATCCCAAACGCAAACGGAAGTGCGTCTAAGCGTAAGCAAAGGTGTAAGCCAAGGTCTAAAGCGAGGTGACGGAATCTCTCTTCGTCCGTCCTTTTATAGTGTAAGATAAAATATCGGCCCGGCCCAATTGCGTAGGAGATCATGACTTAAAGTATGGCGAAAAAGATCGCCAAGATCACGGTCGTGGAAGGTTCCACGGCCGTAATTTAGAGCGTGGGAACAACACGGTTTGAACCATCTTCTCCACGACCGTAGAAGTTGCTGGAATGAACCACGCTTCCCTAGCCATGGTTCCACGGCCGTGGAACTGAACGTGGAAAGTAATACGGCCGTATTTTAGAGCGTGGTTTAGGGCAAGAACGTGATTCTTCCCTAGCCTCGTGCATTCCTCAAGTTGGCACTCCCTTAGCTCCTAGAAATGCCTTCAATCTATGGACATTGCTCAACAACTCCATCCTCGCTCGGTTCCGTTCGGAAATAGCTCTCAATCACCTATAATCAACATAAAGCTTGTGTAGATCTCTATATCGACATTATAGACAAACTAGCTCACAAATGCATCTATGTTCAATCAATGACTATCAATATGAATCAAATACACTTAGAAAACGTGCCTAAAATATCACAATATTTCATGCTAACAAGATACTACTGGACCTAGTGTGCCGGTCATAGATCTGGACGATGACACTAAGGCTGAGCCTGCACCTGCTACTTCTCGAGTGATACCTGCTAGGCGTAGGACACGCCGACACAGAGATCCAGAGGCTCACCGTCGGATCGACGATCTGACGGATCAGGTTATCAATTCATATGCCGCTTTGTCACTAGATATCCGTGAGATGCAGGAGAGGCAGCATTACCAGCACATGATGGCCCAGATTCAGTTTGAGCACGTCACGGGCTATCCGTTCGACCCATCCCAGTATCCGTATGTGCCACCACCACCACCACCGGATCGTGACTACTAAGAGCTGCAAGATTTTCTTTCTTATTTTTATGCAGTTCAGCTTATTATCCGGTGAGTATTTTATTCTTTAGACTTATTTTGACCCACTAGGACAGTGTGTCCTAAGTATGGGTGTTTATTGATGTATTTGACTTATGTGATGTATGACTTTATTTGATCGGATATTTATTCATATTTATGCTTCACTTTTGCTTCTATGTGTTTATCTGAGACTGCATGCATACTTACAGGTTATTTGATTGAGAAAAACGTCGAAGCTGAAAAACATCTGGTTTTAAAAAAATTTTTTGACCTTGACCGGTGGATTTCTGGCCGAACGAGGTGTTTCACCTCGGTTGATCTAAGAACACCTCGACCGAGGTAGGTTAACTGAGAGTTTTCGAAACGATTTTTGTGCTCCTTATCTGGATATGATCTCAGTGAAGACTTTGCTTACTGACTGGTTTTGAAATCTTTATGTGTTTGAAAGGTTTTATAATATGTTTAAGTTGCTAAATGCTTTGTTTGAAATTTTTGGCATGTTTAATACTTTGTTTTTATCCAAATTATGTTGAATTTGAAGGTTGACACCGCAAGATAAGTTCTCTCACTTTCTTCCTAGAAAGACCAAGGCAATTCATTCTTCTCTCTTCTTCTTCTTGATCATGCTTAACCCCTCATATACATTTTGCCTCCCTTTACCTATCCGGGAATTTGGAAGCAAGCGAAGTGGTGAAAGCAAGTGAAGTTAAAGTCGAGAAGTTGGTTGGAAGTGAAAGTGTTAGAAAGTAATAATTGTAACGCCCCGTTCTTTTGGATGCGTTCCGGATTTATTTTCTCCCTACTTTCATTTCGTTCGTAGCACGAGATTTCTTTTTATTATTATTTAAAAATATTTCTTTGACACAAAAATAACTTTCCGGGTATTTTATTGTTTTGGTGTACATGTACATATTTTTGTATTTTATTTTTAGTCGGAAAAGTCGGAAATTCCCGATTCGAAAATCCCGTTATGATTGTTTAATCGAGTTAAATGGCCCTATTCGCTTTTTATCCCTTTTCTTTTATTTCTTTTCCTTTATTTCTTTTCTTCTTTTTTTTCTGTTGGACGCTTGTGAGCTGGAGACTCCCGCCTTGTAGAGAAGCGAGGAGTCGCCCCCTCGGTTTCCCCTCCGTCTGCAGCCTACCGAGCCCTAGCTTGCAGTGACATTACCCTCTCTCTTCCTTCCGTTCTGTATCAACAGCCCAGCCCCTCACTTTCCCCTCCTTTGTTACCTTCTCACTGTTATACATCTCCTATCTTCCTCAACCCCTACAACTCGCACCCTGGAAACCCCTCTTTACCACCGGAGCCACTACTTCTTGCTGCAACTGAATGGAAGCTGCCAGGGAGAAACGCCTCGCCGGGAACTTGCCCTCGTCGAGACCGCTACTGCCGCCTTCTTCCGCCACCTCCTTTCCCCCTTTCTTCTCGACAGCCGAATTGGGACCCCTGGATCTGGAGATCCCCTACAGGTGTCGCAGCGACGAATTCCCACCGGAGGGCCGCCATCGCCGCCGCTAGGAAGGAAGCCCCGCCTCTTCCCCTGCCTTCTCCGTCGGAGCACCGTGCTGTGCCCTCCTGGAAGCACGCCGCCTCTCATCTCCCCTTCCCTTCCTGCGTGTTTCAAAGGTTGAAGAAACCTGTTTTCAGTATTCAAATCGGCACCCCTTAATTTTGCTGTAATTACAGTTCGTACCCTAAATTTTATATTTGAGTTTATAGCCCAAATTTCTAGAATTTGCAATTTTCACCTCTGATGAGTTAATTACAGCTTTGGCCCACTCTTTTGGAGATTCCAGTTTATGCCCTGCTGAATTGTATTATTGTAGGCATGACCTTATATTCTTAAGTTGTGCAGTTTTGCCCTTGGGTATAAATTATATCTTGACCCAAAGCTTATTTCGGAAAATGGCCGAGTTTTGTGAGTTTCTTTGTTGCCGGAAAAGTTGATTTCGGATTTTTATCCATGTATATAAATTTGTATGGATCGTCTCGGAAAGCATTTTGCGAGTTTTATCCTTGTTTTAAAAGCGGGACTTTCCTTATATTTTATACCCTCGTTGGATTAATTTAGTGTTATGACTCAAGGGTTTAATTGCGGGGTTTTAGCGTTGCTTTTGAAAATGAGTTTACATTAGAATTATATATCTTATATATTACGATCAAATTTAGCGTATTAGCTAATTTGTGTAGCTTTGGTTTAGGTCCGGAAGCGGCCGTTATAGACCAACGAATCCAATCTCGACATCCGTAGATCATCTTCACCCTTGGATCGTGTGTGAGTACCTTCTTCCTCGATTTAGTTATGTTTAGTGGTAGAATCATGCTAGGTTGGATCTAGCATAACTTAGGGCAAATGCCAAGTAGTGGCTTGGGACCTTTAGGTGAGTGTTTGAGGTTATTGATGTTCTTTGACATGTGGTGTGTTGATCTTGAGTTATTATACGGTTGACCCTCGTGGTTGACCTTGTGAGACTTGAGGTGGTATTTATATGTTGGTTGAGATTGCGGAGTTTCGGATGAGAGTATCCTAGTACTTGGGGCTATAGTTGAGATCTTGTGGGTTTTTGAGGGCTATGAGTGTATCCTAAATTATGAGAGTGTACGACCTAATAAGATCACATAGGACTAATAGTTTAAGGACTCCTAGCTTGCGTGAGTGGTTGTTGATTATCGTGCCTTGTCTTGAACAAGCTTCAGTTATATTCCTTCGGAGAGTGTTATCAGTTTCGGTTAGCTTTGAGACGAGGTAAGTCCTCGGACTTACTTAGCCGCTTTTATGCATTATTTGGATACATTATGGTGGTGTGTGTTTTATCGCTTTTGATCATGAAACCGGATTAGGATTACTTGACTATATATATTATTTGGCCCATTGTTACTATTATTATCGGGCGGTGACATCACCGCTCAGTTTCCCGAGGGAGACTGGGGGGATCTCTGCGACCAGGTCATACACGGTATACGGGCGGGCTTCTTCATCACTCCCTCAGGGTATACGGGTTGGGCGCCGCCACACTCCTGTTGGTTACACGGGGACAGAGGCGAGAGTTATAAGACTCTCGTGTCACACTTGAACGAATGAATTAGATATGGAATAACCTAAAAAGATAATAAGTAACGGATGTGTATGTTTATGAGCATGTTGTGTGTTTGTGTTCCTATGTGTGTTTGTGCCATATTATTCTTATAATGCCTAGAATGTGAGCTAACGGTTTTATACCGATTGTTGTAGATGATGTGCAGGATAGGATGTGGCCGAGTGATCCGGAGGAGTGGGCAGCCGGGTTTCCGTACATCTTAGGTTGTTTTGGGTTTTGGAGTCCTTGTGTTGTTGTTATTGTATATTATGTTGATGTTGTTGTAAGGACGGCTGAAGTCTTTCCTTTCTTTTATTTTCGGGTTTCGTAACATTGCATAGAAATGTATTTCGGTTTTGGCCTTTATTTGTGCCTTGTTGCAAGATCCGGTGAAATTGTTGTCAAGCTAAGGGTCGGGACCCATTGTGAGGTCTCCGCCCGTAGCATCCCGAGTCCCGTGGATTTGGGGTGTTACAATAATAGGTTTGAGGAAGTCAATCATGATGATGAGTAACTCGGCACCATTCACATAGCCGGGTGTTTGTGTCTTGCCAAAGTCGGATTGGAGATCTTCGTCTCCTGGATTAGCTTCTCAGTTTTAGCTCCTGGGTCCTCTTCCAGTGCCTTCAAGCTCCGTATATCTGCATCAAAAGAAGCATCTATACCTTCCTCCATTAAACTGAAGCTAATAACTCTTTCGAGTGGATCGTTAATAAGGATAGAGCTCACCAATTCTCTTGATTCTTCTTCATCGTAGATGTTGAAGATATCATCAGTTAGTTGCTCCCCTTTCATGGCTGCAAGTAGCACGAACTCCACCTCATCGCCACCAACGTTGAATTTCAACTTGGCGTTCTTGCAATCCACGTTGCAACCCGAAGTTGCTAGAAATGGTCTCCCGAGAATAATAGGAACAGGATAATCTGCGGGAATGTCAAGTACGACAAAATCTATGGGTAGATAGAAGTTACCCAACTTGACCGGAACGTCTTCCAAAATGCCCACGGGATGGGTAATGGAGCGATCCGCCATGTAAAGTCGAATCTTGACCGGCTTGGGCTCTCCAAGACCGATCTTCGTGCATAGCTCCAGCGGAATGATGCTCACGCTGGCTCCTAGATCACAAAGGGCTTCACAAGTGACATCCCCAACTTGAATGGGAATACAAAACGAGCCGGGATCTCTTAACTTAGGTGGCATCTTTTCCTTCATGATTTTGATAAGCTCCGAAGATTTAGATGTCATCCTAACTTCACCAACATCCTCCATCTTCCTCTTCCTTGATAAGATTTCTTTTAAGAACTTCCCATAGGCGGGCATACCTAAAATAGCATCAAGGAAAGGAATGTTAATGTGTAGCTTATTCATCAAGTCAAGAAACTTACCAAAGTGCTTGTCTAGATGTGCTCTGGCTCTGGACTGAGGGAATGGAAGTGGTGGTTTATATGCAGGAGGTGGAACATAAGTTTCTGTCGTCCCTCCCGCTTTCTGTTGCTCCGCCTCGGTTGGCATCTCGGTCGAGGTGTTCTTCGATTGGATCTGGACCGAGGTGGTCTGCGTCGAGCGAGGTACTGGATCTGCAGTTTTGAGTCCACTCCTCGTCGTTATGGCCATGCATTGGCCCTTAGGGTTAGTTTCCGTCTTTGCTGGAAGCTTCCCTGGATCTCTTGGCGCTTCATTCGCCTTATTAGCAAGTTGTTGTTCGAAGGACTTTTGGGCCTTCGAAAATGAAGTCATAGAATTCTCCATAGCGCTAAGCTTGATCAAGATTGCCTCCAGAACTGCGTCTTTCTTTTCTGGCTGAGACGAACTTGATCCTTGCCCTTGGCTTTTCAATGGAGTAGAAGAAGAAGAAGGGGAAGAGAGGAAAGGGTTAGAGGAATCATTAGAGTTGGAGTTTGAATGATTGTTACTGTAGTTTTGGTTATTCGCCCTCCAGTTGTTGCTATTGGATCCTCTATTGTTGTTGTTGTAGTTGTTGTTTCGGGGACCGTTGTTGTTGTTACGGCACCCGTTATTGTTGTTGTTCCTTTGCCCTTGCTCTTCCTTCTTAGTTTGAGCCATCAAGAGCTCCTTCAATTGCTTCACGTCATTCGTCAAAGACGTGAGTTGATTGTTGTTGGATTGAGTATCTTGAAAATTGACTCTTTTAACTCCACCTTCAGCTCCTTGGTGGGTATATTTCTCCATGTGCAAGGCTTGCTTCTCAATGAAGTCCCAAGCCTCATCAATTGCCATGTCCATGAAGGTACCGGCGGAAAGTAGTTGGAGATTGAACTGGGTGTTTCCGTCCAGCCCTTTGAAGTAGATCTCCAACAACTCGATCTTTGGAATCCCATGATGTGGGCAATCCAAGAGGATATCCTTGAACCGCTCCCAAGATTTGGACAAGCTCTCCTTGTCCTTCATGATGAAAGCATTGATCTTCCCTCTCATTTCAGCGGTCTTTGAGGGGGGAAAGAATTTGGTCAAGAATTCCGTAGTCATCTCCTCCCATGTGCTAATCTTTCCTGGAGGAAGAGATTGATACCAAGTAAGAGCTCTATCTTTTAAAGAAAAGTAAAAAGGTCTTAGCTTGTAGTTGTTATTCTCAATTCTGGGGGGTCGCAAGGTTTCCATCAAGATCTCGTAGTTTTGAAGATGTTGATGCGGCGACTCTTTCTCTAGCCCTCCGAATTGGCATTGGCGAATCATGGCTAGAACCTGCGGTCGAAGTTCGTAGTCATGATCTGCTGGATCTCCTAGGTTCACTCCTGGACGCCTCAGCTGTTGATTAGGGTCCATCCTTTGACCTAGGGTTTGTGGGATTCCTGCAAGAAGAACATCTCGGACTGGCATCCGAGGTGGAAGTACATCGGCCGGGGCGTCAGGTATTGGAATATTCCTCGGTCGCGGGTCAACAGGAGGATCTTCCCTCGGTCGAGGTAGAATCTGTTCTCGTATGACTGCTATCTCAGCTTCGATTGCTGCAGTCTTGGTGCTATTCTCTTCTTTCTCTTGCCTGAGTTCTTCCTTGCTGAGGCGTAGCAGCTCTAGCGCCTCTTTCAATTGGGCCGCAAGATCACGATCATCTTGTTGGGCCATCTTCGCTTCCCTTAAGCGTCGCTTGTATGTCTTTTCTGGTTCGGGATCGTAAGGAACGATTTCCTTCTCAGCGCGGGTTCTTCGCATATACCTAAGAAAGAACCTGCAAAAGTCACTCAAGTAGAGTGGTTAGATGAAACGGGGCAAGCGCCCCAAGAGCAAACCGTACCGGCTAGGTCTAGACCAAGTCCCCGGCAACGGCGCCAAAAACTTGTTCGCTCCAAACGGTGTGTGCAAGCTTTAAATTTATAACCTTAGACTTAAGCTTAAAACAAGGATGCGAACCCGCAGTGTACGGGTCAATCGTAGTAAAAGCAAGAAAATTCCAGGGGTCGATCACAGGGACTCGGTGAAACAAAGTCAATACGGTGTGCTAATGTCAATACTAACCACAAGAGCGATTAACACAATCAAAGATGAATAAGAAGTCAATAAAGCAAACATGCAATTCTAGGGATTAAAGCATCTAGTTGTGGTTCCAACTCAAGATCTATAGATAAGCGGACAAAGCTGAGATTTTTGCGTGGGGAAGGTGTTTCTAAAGTGGAGTAGATCACCGGGTAAGTCTCACTACACACTAATCTTAAACCGTAACTCCTATTACCGGGTAAGTCTCAAGGAATCAAGATAAAGAATTATAACCTCAAACTAACACACCATCTAAGGGAATAGAATCAACCTTTACCGGGTAAGTCTCAGGCTAACTCACAAAGATGGGATGGAAGCACACTCAAACCCCAATAAAGGATGAACCTTTATTACCTACACTTATGATCGTTGGTACACAAACTAAGGAATTACCGGGTAAGTCTCATCCTAAGCTTGCTTTGAACCAGGAAAGGTGTAATAAGAATAGGATTTGGCAAACTCTAACACTTAACTCTCAGTTATGGATCAGATAAGTCACCTCGGTCAGCCAGTTTCCACCCCGGCCGAGATGTTCATCGACTGAACGAGATGCTTAGGGTTAAGGTTAAAGACTCGAGCTTTCAGGATCCTATTGGAATCTAAGATTATTCTATCATTGTTTTTCCCACAACCTTCAGCCAATCACCCTAGAATCACACAAGGAAATTAGCCACTCATCATCATAATGAAACTATTAAAATATATGGGAAGAAGGTGAATATTTGAACAAAGAAGAATTTAATGAAAAGACTTCAATAACTAAATCAAATATCACAACAAAGCGTTCCTTGGATGGCAATCCAAAAAGACAAGACAATCAATGAGGGAATTAAAGACAATCTTACAAAACCCTCCAAAAAGCTATAAAAGCTATAGACTTCAATCTTCCTTTAACCTTCAAAAAGGTTCTTCAAATCTCTCCTAAACTGGAGTGCGGCTGCTGCGAGATGTCCAGCTCTAAACGGGTGATAGCGGATTATTCGGTGTAAGCGGATGCCGGAATTATGGGAAATCCGACCCTTTTTATAGGAAAATAACCCTCCAAAGATAATAAATCTTAGAAAGATATTTCCCCATAAATGTAGGTAAAATATATGATTCTGCATATCTCCTTCCTTCCAGGAGCCAAGCCCAAAAATATAAGATCTCTTTCCAATTTTAAAAGATCTCACCCAAGAATAAAATATTCTCGCCGCGTCCTAGGTATTCGCCTCGGTCGAGTCGGCGTCTCTGGATCGCCTCGGTCGAGGTGAATCTCTGATCAACCGAGGTGAGTCACAACTGAATGCGAAATATCTCAAAACTGGTCCAAAGTAAATCTTTAATCCATGGCTATGCTTCCTGGATGTAGCTCTAAATGACTCATGACTCCTTTCGCTCCTTTTTGATGCAAAACGTACCAAATTACCTGCAATTACAACAAAACTAGGTGTAGACCTCGATTCTCGCAAAGGTAGATGAAATGGTAGTATAATCACATATCATACACACAAACATGCAGATTATGAAAGATAAAACGTCCAAACAAACCCCAAAATATAGACTATAATTCATGCTATCAAAATACCCCATACTTAGCCCTTGCTTGTCCCCAAGCAAGTTCCTCATATAGAAGACAAAGTAGAATGGATTATAAGTCAATAAAATCAATGAAAAAGTCTTCCAAAAACATTTTATGGTGTGCAACTACCATAGATCACTCTAAGAGAGCACTTCCTGGAATTAAAAACTCAACATGCTCAAAACATTTTATAAATATAGGAAAGTTGTTCATCTTTGCATAAAATCATAGAATGCATAATAAATCATAATTATCAAAATTAATCATGTATAATCCAGTTTAAACCACTAAGTCAATCAACAAGCTCAAGGTCTCAAGGGCTTCCCAAAAGAAAAGGTCAAGAAACGTGTAGGGTGGGGACGTATGTAAGGTAATGTGGTGCTAGAATCCGGGAAAAGGATGAACTTCACTTTCACCTTGACTTGCAACATCTTCCACCAATAAGCTTTGCTTATTTCACACTTTTTTTTCTTTTTACTTTACTTTTTGGGATGCATGGATAGAGGTGCACAATAACCGAAGCCTAGGAAATCTGCAATCATCAATTTCTCGAGATGCATCAAACCCTTGATGCACATACCATGACCCGTTAGGAATATCGCTCAATCCGACTTTGGCAAGACACAAACACCCGGCTATGTGAATGGTGCCGAGTTACTCATCTTCATGATTGACTTCCCCAAACCTATTATTACTTTCTAGCACTTTCACTTCCAGCCACTCCTCAACTTTAACTCCACTTGCTTGCTTCCAAATTCCCGGATAGGTAAAGGGAGGCAAAATGTATATGAGGGGCTAAGCATGATCAAGAAGAAGAAGAAGAAGAGAATGAATTGCCTTGGTCTTTCCAAGAAGAAAGTGAGAGAACTTAACCTGCAGTGTCAACCTTCAAATTCAACATAATTTGGATAAAAACAAAGTATTAAACATGCCAATAATTTCAAACAAAGCATTTAGCAACTTAAACATATTATAAAACCTTTCAAACACGTAAAGAATTTAAAACCAGTCAGTAAACAAGATCTTCACTGAGATCATATCCAGATAAGTAACACAAAATCGTTTTCGAAAACTCTCAGTTAACACACCTCGGTCGAGGTGTTCTTGGTTCAACCGAGGTGAAATGCCTCGTTTGGCCAGAATCTCCCCGGTCGAGGTCAAAAATTTTTTTTTTTTTTTTTTCGGTTTCGACGTTTTTCACAATCAAATAACCTGTAGGTATGCATGTGATATCAGATAATCATATAAAGGCAATGAAGCATAAATACGAAAATATCCGATAAATATAATACATCAAGTAGTCAAATAAAATACATCACGTAGTCAGGTAATACAAACACCCCATACTTGGGACACACTGTCCCAGTGGGTCAAATAAAAAGTCTAAACATGAGAGAACTCACCGGATATATAGCTGAACTGCATAAAAGAAAATAAAGAAAATCCTGCAGCTCCTCAATAATCCTGATCCGGTGGTGGTGGTGGTGGCACGTACGGATACTGAGTCGGATCGTACGGATAGCCCATGACATGCTCGAACTGAAGCTGGGCCATGATGTGCTGATGGTGCTGCCGCTCCTGCATCTCGCGGATATCCAGCGATAATGCAGCATACGTGTCAATAACCTGATCCGTCAGGTCATTGATCCGTCTGTGAGCAGCTCGATCCCTCACTCCATGTCTCCTGCGTCTAGCAGGTCTGACTGGAGAAGTCTCAGCTGGTGCAGGCTCCGTCTCCTCCTCATCATCTAAGTCGATGATCGGTGGCGCGCTCATCCCTGCAGTATTTGTCCCTGTATCCATCGGGACTCCACCATCTCTCTCGTCCATCGTCTCCTCATCGTCGTCGTCATCCTCCTCAGCCTCAGCAGGGACAGTTGCTGCCTCTCTGTGATCCTCCATCAGTGTATCCCAAGCTGTCTACCAGTAATGCGGATCAAAGACTGTGAACTGGGCAGACCAGCGGATCCCCTGAGGTGCAGTCCGCTCCCAAGGCATGGCTACGCATGGAGTGGTCAAACCACGGGGAACCAGAATCCTCCGTGTGATCATCTCCTGTAATCCCAGCGGCTTCGGAGCCGCCGCCATCGTGCAAACACTGAGGTCCATCCCGTGGTAGGTAGCGATGTGGGTGACTAGACCTCCGCAGCAAATGTCTCCCTTCGCCTTGGCCTTGATCCTGTGCAGATCCTCTGCTAGGAGCAAGCCAAAGTCAGGGAAACCTCCTGTCACCATGCAGTAGAGGCTGAACAGCTCGCCCTGTCTGATCTTCTGGGGCGTCTCAGTACGCGCCAGAAGTGTCTCGCTAAAGATCCTGTGGGCTAGTCTGAAGGCTGGGTGGAAGATGACCCTCTCCTTGGAATCTCCAGGACGCCATCTGTCCGCATGCTTAGTAATATGGGCTATCTGCCCCCAGAACTCCCTAGCTACGGATCGGGAGGGGAAGTCGGTGGCGGTGGGCTCAGAAAAGCCAAAAATCTCTCTCCATACCTCTAAAGGAACTATGAAGTTCCGGTTCATCAACCGGTACTTCACAGACCGGTCTGTGGGGAGGTAGGAGAAGGAGCTAACAAACTCCAAGGTGGGCTCTAAGTAAGCTGGGGCTCGGATCTCAGTAAACTGATCCAGCCCGACGGTAGCAATCATCCTCCTAAGGTCAGCGTCTAACCCTAGGCAATCAAAAGCCGACACGTCCAGAAATCGTGGTGCGATAACTAGACGGCTAGCTATCCGCTCATAGTCTACCCAGCATCTCTCGTGGATAACCGGGCGGTAAGGACGGGAAGAAGAGGAAGAAGGGGAGGGTGAGGATCTGTCTCTAAGGGCTAGGCGACGATCTGAACTCATTTTCACTCAACTCTGTCAGACCACCTCGGTTGCTGACAAGACTCAGGAACACCTCGGTCGAGGTGCAGGTCGACTGGACCGAGGCGAAGACAGTCGCGATTCCAATTCTCAGAATTTCAGTTCTTTTCCCCCTAAAATCACTACAATTGCTTCCTAAGGGGTACTTATGCCTTTCCTCAACAGATTTAAGGGCAACCAAAGCCCAAATCGAAGTAAACGAACGAGTTAGGGTTTCGATCGTTTTTACCTCGTTCCGGCCGATTCACTCGAATTTCTTACAGATCTGCAGTTGCAATATGATCCTCTACTCTTTAATTGCAGTTTGGAAGCGGAAATCTTTGAAAACGAGCGAGAAACGAAGGAGGCGAGGTAGATCTGTCGCCGCGGTCGAGGAGGGTGAAATAAAAAGTGAAAAGTAATTTTTCCCCTTTTTATACTTTTACTGGATCTGCTGTCATCTCGGTCGAGATGGTCTCGACTGGACCGAGGTGGTACGGACCGAGGTGGTTCTGCAGAAACCCTAGTCGCCTCGGTTGCTCAAGAATCAACTCGGTCGAGATGCTCTGACAGTGACCGAGATGCTTCTGTCTTCTCAAAATCTCGAACTTCTGTCCTTCCAGTTGTGCTCCTTCCTTAGATATTCCCTGTTGTCAGTCCAGAACGCCAAAAACAAAGCAAAGCAAAGCAAAAACAAAAACTATCTAAGCTAGACTAGAAAACGGGAAAAGAAAGCGATACCTTGGGTTGCCTCCCAAGAAGCGCTTGATTTAAGGTCGCTAGCTGGACCATGCTGCGTCTCAAATGAGGTATATTGGTGCAACCTCCTCAACCGGCATTTCCGGTTGGTATTTCTTAAGTCTATGACCGTTGACCTTGAAGCTTCCGCTAGTTTCGCCCCATATCTCAACTGCACCATGAGGGAAAACATGTTTCACAACGTAAGGCCCGGTCCATCTGGATTTCAACTTACCTGGAAAAAGGCGGAGGCGGGAGTTGAAGAGTAGAACTAAGTCTCCTTCGTTAAGCTCCTTTGGGACGATACGCTTGTCATGCCATCTGTTCGTCCTTTCCTTGTAGATTTTGGCATTCTCATAAGCGTTCAAACGCAGCTCTTCCAGCTCGTTGAGTTCCAATAGTCGCTTCTCACCAGCCTCTTTGATGTCGAAATTCAACCATTTGATCGCCCAATATGCCTTGTGTTCCAATTCAACGGGCAAATGGCAAGACTTCCCATATACTAAATTATAAGGAGTGGTACCTATGGGAGTATTGAATGCGGTCCTGTACGCCCAAAGAGCATCGTCCAACTTCATGGACCAATCCTTCCTCGTTCTAGAGACGGTCTTCTCCAAAATTGCCTTGATTTCTCTATTCGAGATCTCGACCTGTCCACTAGTTTGAGGGTGATAAGCAGTTGATACCTTGTGAGTTACCCCATACTTCGATAGAAGTGTTTTGAACTTCCGGTTGATGAAATGCGTTCCTCCATCGCTAATGATGATGCGTGGAGTTTCAAATCGTGGAAAGATAGTTCTATTCAAGAACTTCACAACTACTTTGGCGTCGTTAGTGGGAGAAGCAATGGCTTCAACCCATCTAGAGACGTAATCAACTGCAAGAAGAATGTAGAGGTTTCCTCCGGAGGATGGGAAAGGTCCCATGAAGTCAATCCCCCATACATCAAAGATTTCCACTTCTTGGATGTTATTAAGTGGCATCTCGTTCCTCCTTGACAAGTTCCCTGTTCTTTGGCATGCATCACAAGAGACAACAAAAGATTGCACATCCTTAAATAATGTAGGCCAAAAGAAACCGGAACGTAATACCTTAGCGCATGTTTTATCGGTGCTAGCATGCCCCCCACAAGGAAGTGAATGACAATGCCTTATGACGCTATTAACTTCATCCTCCGGAATGCACCTTCGAAGCATCCCATCCGTTCCGCGCTTGAATAGCAGCGGCTCGTCCCAGTAATAATGTCGTACTTCCTTGAAGAATCTTTTCTTTTGAGAGTACGTCAATCCGGGTGGTGTCTCCTGGCAAACAAGATAGTTCACAATATCAGCATACCAAGGACCTTTATTATCAGAAAGTTGGTGGATGGAATGCTCCACCAACAGTGGATGAATATCAGAGGAGGGAGTAAGAAATTTGTTATTCTCAATAATCTCAGTTGACATCATTTCGCCATCGACCTCGGTCGAGGCGCATAAGCGTTGACCGAGATGTTCTTCGGTCGCCTCGCTCAGTCCAGAAAGTGCCTCGGTCGAGGTACTGCTACTGGATCCGAGATTGGAGATCTTCGTCTCCTGGATTAGCTTCTCAGTTTTAGCTCCTGGGTCCTCTTCCAGTGCCTTCAAGCTCCGTATATCTGCATCACAAGAAGCATCTATACTTTCCTCCATTAAACTGAAGCTAATAACTCTTTCGAGTGGATCGTTAATAAGGATAGAGCTCACCAATTCTCTTGATTCTTCTTCATCGTAGATGTTGAAGATATCATCAGTTAGTTGCTCCCCTTTCATGGCTGCAAGTAGCGCGAACTCCACCTCATCGCCACCAACGTTGAATTTCAACTTGGCGTTCTTGCAATCCACGTTGCAACCCGAAGTTGCTAGAAATGGTCTCCCGAGAATAATAGGAACAGGATAATCTGCGGGAATGTCAAGTACGACAAAATCTATGGGTAGATAGAAGTTACCCAACTTGACCGGAACGTCTTCCAAAATGCCCACGGGATGGGTAATGGAGCGATCCGCCATGTAAAGTCGAATCTTGACCGGCTTGGGCTCTCCAAGACCGATCTTCGTGCATAGCTCCAGCGGAATGATGCTCACGCTGGCTCCTAGATCACAAAGGGCTTCACAAGTGACATCCCCAACTTGAATGGGAATACAAAACGAGCCGGGATCTCTTAACTTAGGTGGCATCTTTTCCTTCATGATTTTGATAAGCTCCGAAGATTTAGATGTCATCCTAACTTCACCAACATCCTCCAGCTTCCTCTTCCTTGATAAGATTTCTTTTAAGAACTTCCCATAGGCGGGCATACCTAAAATAGCATCAAGGAAAGGAATGTTAATGTGTAGCTTATTCATCAAGTCAAGAAACTTACCAAAGTGCTTGTCTAGATGTGCTCTGGCTCTGGACTGAGGGAATGGAAGTGGTGGTTTATATGCAGGAGGTGGAACATAAGTTTCTGTCGTCCCTCCTGCTTTCTGTTGCTCCGCCTCGGTTGGCATCTCGGTCGAGGTGTTCTTCGACTGTATCTGGACCGAGGTGGTCTGCGTCGAGCGAGGTACTGGATCTGCAGTTTTGAGTCCACTCCTCGTCGTTATGGCCATGCATTGGCCCTTAGGGTTAGTTTCCATCTTTGCTGGAAGCTTCCCTGGATCTCTTGGCGCTTCATTCGCCTTATTAGCAAGTTGTTGTTCGAAGGACTTTTGGGCCTTCGAAAATGAAGTCATAGAATTCTCCATAGCGCTAAGCTTGATCAAGATTGCCTCCAGAACTGCGTCTTTCTTTTCTGGCTGAGACGAACTTGATCCTTGCCCTTGGCTTTTCAATGGAGTAGAAGAAGAAGAAGGGGAAGAGAGGAAAGGGTTAGAGGAATCATTAGAGTTGGAGTTTGAATGATTGTTACCGTAGTTTTGGTTATTCGCCCTCCAGTTGTTGCTATTGGATCCTCTATTGTTGTTGTTGTAGTTGTTGTTTCGGGGACCGTTGTTGTTACGGTACCCGTTATTGTTGTTGTTCCTTTGCCCTTGCTCTTCCTTCTTAGTTTGAGCCATCAAGAGCTCCTTCAATTGCTTCACGTCATTCGTCAAAGACGTGAGTTGATTGTTGTTGGATTGAGTCTCTTGAAAGTTGACTCTTTTAACTCCACCTTCAGCTCCTTGGTGGGTATATTTCTCCATGTGCAAGGCTTGCTTCTCAATGAAGTCCCAAGCCTCATCAATTGCCATGTCCATGAAGGTACCGGCGGAAAGTAGTTGGAGATTGAACTGGGTGTTTCCGTCCAGCCCTTTGAAGTAGATCTCCAACAACTCGATCTTTGGAATCCCATGATGTGGGCAATCCAAGAGGATATCCTTGAACCGCTCCCAAGATTTGGACAAGCTCTCCTTGTCCTTCATGATGAAAGCATTGATCTTCCCTCTCATTCCAGCGGTCTTTGAGGGGGGAAAGAATTTGGTCAAGAATTCCGTAGTCATCTCCTCCCATGTGCTAATCTTTCCTGGAGGAAGAGATTGATACCAAGTAAGAGCTCTATCTTTTAAAGAAAAGTAAAAAGGTCTTAGCTTGTAGTTGTTATTCTCAATTCTGGGGGTCGCAAGGTTTCCATCAAGATCTCGTAGTTTTGAAGATGTTGATGCGGCGACTCTTTCTCTAGCCCTCCGAACTGGCATTGGCGAATCATGGCTAGAACCTGCGGTCGAAGTTCGTAGTCATGATCTGCTGGATCTCCTAGGTTCACTTCTGGACGCCTCAGCTGTTGATTAGGGTCCATCCTTTGACCTAGGGTTTGTGGGATTCCTGCAAGAAGAACATCTCGGACTGGCATCCGAGGTGGAAGTACATCGGCCGGGGCGTCAGGTATTGGAATATTCCTCGGTCGCGGGTCAACAGGAGGATCTTCCCTCGGTCGAGGTAGAATCTGTTCTCTTATGACTTCTATCTCAGCTTCGATTGCTGCAGTCTTGGTGCTATTCTCTTCTTTCTCTTGCCTGAGTTCTTCCTTGCTGAGGCGTAGCAGCTCTAGCGCCTCTTTCAATTGGGCCGCAAGATCACGATCATCTTGTTGGGCCATCTTCGCTTCCCTTAAGCGTCGCTTGTATGTCTTTTCTGGTTCGGGATCGTAAGGAACGATTTCCTTCTCAGCGCGGGTTCTTCGCATATACCTAAGAAAGAACCTGCAAAAGTCACTCAAGTAGAGTGGTTAGATGAAACGGGGCAAGCGCCCCAAGAGCAAACCGTACCGGCTAGGTCTAGACCAAGTCCCCGGCAACGGCGCCAAAAACTTGTTCGCTCCAAACGGTGTGTGCAAGCTTTAAATTTATAACCCTAGACTTAAGCTTAAAACAAGGATGCGAACCCGCAGTGTACGGGTCAATCGTAGTAAAAGCAAGAAAATTCCAGGGGTCGATCACAGGGACTCGGTGAAACAAAGTCAATACGGTGTGCTAATGTCAATACTAACCACAAGAGCGATTAACACAATCAAAGATGAATAAGAAGTCAATAAAGCAAACATGCAATTCTAGGGATTAAAGCATCTAGTTGTGGTTCCAACTCAAGATCTATAGATAAGCGGACAAAGCTGAGATTTTTGCGTGGGGAAGGTGTTTCTAAAGTGGAGTAGATCACCGGGTAAGTCTCACTACACACTAATCTTAAACCGTAACTCCTATTACCGGGTAAGTCTCAAGGAATCAAGATAAAGAATTATAACCTCAAACTAACACACCATCTAAGGGAATAGAATCAACCTTTACCGGGTAAGTCTCAGGCTAACTCACAAAGATGGGATGGAAGCACACTCAAACCCCAATAAAGGATGAACCTTTATCACCTACACTTATGATCGTTGGTACACAAACTAAGGAATTACCGGGTAAGTCTCATCCTAAGCTTGCTTTGAACCAGGAAAGGTGTAATAAGAATAGGATTTGGCAAACTCTAACACTTAACTCTCAGTTATGGATCAGATAAGTCACCTCGGTCAGCCAGTTTCCACCCCGGCCGAGATGTTCATCGACTGAACGAGATGCTTAGGGTTAAGGTTAAAGACTCGAGCTTTCAGGATCCTACTGAAATCTAAGATTATTCTATCATTGTTTTTCCCACAACCTTCAGCCAATCACCCTAGAATCACACAAGGAAATTAGCCACTCATCATCATAATGAAAGTATTAAAATATATGGGAAGAAGGTGAATATTTGAACAAAGAAGAATTTAATGAAAAGACTTCAATAACTAAATCAAATATCACAACAAAGCGTTCCTTGGATGGCAATCCAAAAAGACAAGACAATCAATGAGGGAATTAAAGACAATCTTACAAAACCCTCCAAAAAGCTATAAAAGCTATAGACTTCAATCTTCCTTTAACCTTCAAAAAGGTTCTTCAAATCTCTCCTAAACTGGAGTGCGGCTGCTGCGAGATGTCCAGCTCTAAACGGGTGATAGCGGATAATTCGGTGTAAGCGGATTGCGGAATTATGGGAAATCCGACCCTTTTTATAGGAAAATAACCCTTCAAAGATAATAAATCTTAGAAAGATATTTCCCCATAAATATAGGTAAAATATATGATTCTGCATATCTCCTTCCTTCCAGGAGCCTAGCCCAAAAATATAAGATCTCTTTCCAATTTTAAAAGATCTCACCCAAGAATAAAATATTCTCGCCGCGTCCTAGGTATTCGCCTCGGTCGAGTCGGCGTCTCTGGATCGCCTCGGTCGAGGTGAATCTCTGATCAACCGAGGTGAGTCACAACTGAATGCGAAATATCTCAAAACTGGTCCAAAGTAAATCTTTAATCCATGGCTATGCTTCCTGGATGTAGCTCTAAATGACTCATGACTCCTTTCGCTCCTTTTTGATGCAAAACGTACCAAATTACCTGCAATTACAACAAAACTAGGTGTAGACCTCGATTGTCGCAAAGGTAGATGAAATGGTAGTATAATCACATATCATACACACAAACATGCAGATTATGAAAGATAAAACGTCCAAACAAACCCCAAAATATAGACTATAATTCATGCTATCAAAATACCCCATACTTAGCCCTTGCTTGTCCCCAAGCAAGTTCCTCATATAGAAGACAAAGTAGAATGGATTATAAGTCAATAAAATCAATGAAAAAGTCTTCCAAAAACATTTTATGGTGTGCAACTACCATAGATCACTCTAAGAGAGCACTTCCTGGAATTAAAAACTCAACATGCTCAAAACATTTTATAAATATAGGAAAGTTATTCATCTTTGCATAAAATCATAGAATGCATAATAAATCATAATTATCAAAATTAATCATGTATAATCCAGTTTAAACCACTAAGTCAATCAACAAGCTCAAGGTCTCAAGGGCTTCCCAAAAGAAAAGGTCAAGAAACGTGTAGGGTGGGGACGTATGTAAGGTAATGTGGTGCTAGAATCCGGGAAAAGGATGAACTTCACTTTCACCTTGACTTGCAACATCTTCCACCAATAAGCTTTGCTTATTTCACACTTTTTTTTCTTTTTACTTTACTTTTTGGGATGCATGGACAGAGGTGCACAATAACCGAAGCCTAGGAAATCTGCAATCATCAATTTCTCGAGATGCATCAAACCCTTGATGCACATACCATGACCCGTTAGGAATATCGCTCAATCCGACTTTGGCAAGACACAAACACCCGGCTATGTGAATGGTGCCGAGTTACTCATCTTCATGATTGACTTCCCCAAACCTATTATTACTTTCTAGCACTTTCACTTCCAGCCACTCCTCAACTTTAACTCCACTTGCTTGCTTCCAAATTCCCGGATAGGTAAAGGGAGGCAAAATGTATATGAGGGGCTAAGCATGATCAAGAAGAAGAAGAAGAAGAGAATGAATTGCCTTGGTCTTTCCAAGAAGAAAGTGAGAGAACTTAACCTGCAGTGTCAACCTTCAAATTCAACATAATTTGGATAAAAACAAAGTATTAAACATGCCAATAATTTCAAACAAAGCATTTAGCAACTTAAACATATTATAAAACCTTTCAAACACGTAAAGAATTTAAAACCAGTCAGTAAACAAGATCTTCACTGAGATCATATCCAGATAAGTAACACAAAATCGTTTTCGAAAACTCTCAGTTAACACACCTCGGTCGAGGTGTTCTTGGTTCAACCGAGGTGAAATGCCTCGTTTGGCCAGAATCTCCCCGGTCGAGGTCAAAATTTTTTTTTTTTTTTTTTTTTAAAACCATTTTTTTTTTTTTTCGGTTTCGACGTTTTTCTCAATCAAATAACCTGTAGGTATGCATGTAATATCAGATAATCATATAAAGGCAATGAAGCATAAATACGAAAATATCCGATAAATATAATACATCAAGTAGTCAAATAAAATACATCACGTAGTCAGGTAATACAAACACCCCATACTTGGGACACACTGTCCCAGTGGGTCAAATAAAAAGTCTAAACATGAGAGAACTCACCGGATATATAGCTGAACTGCATAAAAGAAAATAAAGAAAATCCTGCAGCTCCTCAATAATCCTGATCCGGTGGTGGTGGTGGTGGCACGTACGGATACTGAGTCGGATCGTACGGATAGCCCATGACATGCTCGAACTGAAGCTGGGCCATGATGTGCTGATGGTGCTGCCGCTCCTGCATCTCGCGGATATCCAGCGATAATGCAGCATACGTGTCAATAACCTGATCCGTCAGGTCATTGATCCGTCTGTGAGCAGCTCGATCCCTCACTCCATGTCTCCTGCGTCTAGCAGGTCTGACTGGAGAAGTCTCAGCTGGTGCAGGCTCCGTCTCCTCCTCATCATCTAAGTCGATGATCGGTGGCGCGCTCATCCCTGCAGTATTTGTCCCTGTATCCATCGGGACTCCACCATCTCTCTCGTCCATCGTCTCCTCATCGTCGTCGTCATCCTCCTCAGCCTCAGCAGGGGCAGCTGCTGCCTCTCTGTGATCCTCCATCAGTGTATCCCAAGCTGTCTACCAGTAATGCGGATCAAAGACTGTGAACTGGGCAGACCAGCGGATCCCCTGAGGTGCAGTCCGCTCCCAAGGCATGGCTATGCATGGAGTGGTCAAACCACGGGGAACCAGAATCCTCCGTATGATCATCTCCTGTAATCCCAGCGGCTTCGGAGCCGCCGCCATCGTGCAAACACTGAGGTCCATCCCGTGGTAGGTAGCGATGTGGGTGACTAGACCTCCGCAGCAAATGTCTCCCTTTGCCTTGGCCTTGATCCTGTGCAGATCCTCTGCCAGGAGCAAGCCAAAGTCAGGGAAACCTCCTGTCACCATGCAGTAGAGGCTGAACAGCTCGCCCTGTCTGATCTTCTGGGGCGTCTCAGTACGCGCCAGAAGTGTCTCGCTAAAGATCCTGTGGGCTAGTCTGAAGGCTGGGTGGAAGATGACCCTCTCCCTGGAATCTCCAGGACGCCATCTGTCCGCATGCTCAATAATATGGGCTATCTGCCCCCAGAACTCCCTAGCTACGGATCGGGAGGGGAAGTCGGTGGCGGTGGGCTCAGAAAAGCCAAAAATCTCTCTCCATACCTCTAAAGGAACTATGAAGTTCCGGTTCATCAACCGGTACTTCACAGACCGGTCTGTGGGGAGGTAGGAGAAGGAGCTAACAAACTCCAAGGTGGGCTCTAAGTAAGCTGGGGCTCGGATCTAAGTAAACTGATCTAGCCCGACGGTAGCAATCATCCTCCTAAGGTCAGCGTCTAACCCTAGGCAATCAAAAGCCGACACGTCCAGAAATCGTGGTGCGATAACTGGACGGCTAGCTATCCGCTCATAGTCTACCCGGCATCTCTCGTGGATAACCGGGCGGTAAGGACGGGAAGAAGAGGAAGAAGGGGAGGGTGAGGATCTGTCTCTAAGGGCTAGGCGACGATCTGAACTCATTTTCACTCAACTTTGTCAGACCACCTCGGTTGCTGACAAGACTCAGGAACACCTCGGTCGAGGTGCAGGTCGACTGGACCGAGGCGAAGACAGTCGCGATTCCAATTCTCAGAATTTCAGTTCTTTTCCCCCTAAAATCACTACAATTGCTTCCTAAGGGGTACTTATGCCTTTCCTCAACAGATTTAAGGGCAACCAAAGCCCAAATCGAAGTAAACGAACGAGTTAGGGTTTCGATCGTTTTTACCTCGTTCCGGCCGATTCACTCGAATTTCTTGCAGATCTGCAGTTGCAATATGATCCTCTACTCTTTAATTACAGTTTGGAAGCGGAAATCTTTGAAAACGAGCGAGAAACGAAGGAGGCGAGGTAGATCTGTCGCCGCGGTCGAGGAGGGTGAAATAAAAAGTGAAAAGTAATTTTTCCCCTTTTTATACTTTTACTGGATCTGCTGTCATCTCGGTCGAGATGGTCTCGACTGGACCGAGGTGGTACAGACCGAGGTGGTTCTGCAGAAACCCTAGTCGCCTCGGTTGCTCAAGAATCAACTCGGTCGAGATGCTCTGACAGTGACCGAGATGCTTCTGTCTTCTCAAAATCTCGAACTTCTGTCCTTCCAGTTGTGCTCCTTCCTTAGATATTCCCTGTTGTCAGTCCAGAACGCCAAAAACAAAGCAAAGCAAAGCAAAAACAAAAACTATCTAAGCTAGACTAGAAAACGGGAAAAGAAAGCAATACCTTGGGTTGCCTCCCAAGAAGCGCTTGATTTAAGGTCGCTAGCTGGACCATGCTGCGTCTCAAATGAGGTATATTGGTGCAACCTCCTCAACCGGCGTTTCCGGTTGGTATTTCTTAAGTCTATGACCGTTGACCTTGAAGCTTCCGCTAGTTTCGCCCCTTATCTCAACTGCACCATGAGGGAAAACATGTTTCACAACGTAAGGCCCGGTCCATCTGGATTTCAAATTACCTGGAAAAAGGCGGAGGCGGGAGTTGAAGAGTAGAACTAAGTCTCCTTCGTTAAGCTCCTTTGGGACGATACGCTTGTCATGCCATCTCTTCGTCCTTTCCTTGTAGATTTTGGCATTCTCATAAGCGTTCAAACGCAGCTCTTCCAGCTCGTTGAGTTCCAATAGTCGCTTCTCACCAGCCTCTTTGATGTCGAAATTCAACCATTTGATCGCCCAATATGCCTTGTGTTCCAATTCAACGGGCAAATGGCAAGACTTCCCATATACTAAATTATAAGGAGTGGTACCTATGGGAGTCTTGAATGCGGTCCTGTACGCCCAAAGAGCTTCGTCCAACTTCATGGACCAATCCTTCCTCGTTCTAGAGACGGTCTTCTCCAAAATTGCCTTGATTTCTCTATTCGAGATCTCGACCTGTCCACTAGTTTGAGGGTGATAAGCAGTTGATACCTTGTGAGTTACCCCATACTTCGATAGAAGTGTTTTGAACTTCCGGTTGATGAAATGCGTTCCTCCATCGCTAATGATGATGCGTGGAGTTCCAAATCGTGGAAAGATAGTTCTATTCAAGAACTTCACAACTACTTTGGCGTCGTTAGTGGGAGAAGCAATGGCTTCAACCCATCTAGAGACGTAATCAACTGCAAGAAGAATGTAGAGGTTTCCTCCGGAGGATGGGAAAGGTCCCATGAAGTCAATCCCCCATACATCAAAGATTTCCACTTCTTGGATGTTATTAAGTGGCATCTCGTTCCTCCTTGACAAGTTCCCTGTTCTTTGGCATGCATCACAAGAGACAACAAAAGATTGCACATCCTTAAATAATGTAGGCCAAAAGAAACCGGAACGTAATACCTTAGCGCATGTTTTATCGGTGCTAGCATGCCCCCCACAAGGAAGTGAATGACAATGCCTTATGACGCTATTAACTTCATCCTCCGGAATGCACCTTCGAAGCATCCCATCCGTTCCGCGCTTGAATAGCAGCGGCTCGTCCCAGTAATAATGTCGTACTTCCTTGAACAATCTTTTCTTTTGAGAGTACGTCAATCCGGGTGGTGTCTCCTGGCAAACAAGATAGTTCACAATATCAGCATACCAAGGACCTTTATTATCAGAAAGTTGGTGGATGGAATGCTCCACCAACAGTGGATGAATATCAGAGGAGGGAGTAAGAAATTTGTTATTCTCAGTAATCTCAGTTGACATCATTTCGCCATCGACCTCGGTCGAGGCGCATAAGCGTTGACCGAGATGTTCTTCGGTCGCCTCGCTCAGTACAGAAAGTGCCTCGGTCGAGGTACTGCTACTGGATCCGAGATTGGAGATCTTCGTCTCCTGGATTAGCTTCTCAGTTTTAGCTCCTGGGTCCTCTTCCAGTGCCTTCAAGCTCCGTATATCTGCATCACAAGAAGCATCTATACCTTCCTCCATTAAACTGAAGCTAATAACTCTTTCGAGTGGATCGTTAATAAGGATAGAGCTCACCAATTCTCTTGATTCTTCTTCATCGTAGATGTTGAAGATATCATCAGTTAGTTGCTCCCCTTTCATGGCTGCAAGTAGCGCGAACTCCACCTCATCGCCACCAACGTTGAATTTCAACTTGGCGTTCTTGCAATCCACGTTGCAACCCGAAGTTGCTAGAAATGGTCTCCCGAGAATAATAGGAACAGGATAATCTGCGGGAATGTCAAGTACGACAAAATCTATGGGTAGATAGAAGTTACCCAACTTGACCGGAACGTCTTCCAAAATGCCCACGGGATGGGTAATGGAGCGATCCGCCATGTAAAGTCGAATCTTGACCGGCTTGGGCTCTCCAAGACCGATCTTCGTGCATAGCTCCAGCGGAATGATGCTCACGCTGGCTCCTAGATCACAAAGGGCTTCACAAGTGACATCCCCAACTTGAATGGGAATACAAAACGAGCCGGGATCTCTTAACTTAGGTGGCATCTTTTCCTTCATGATTTTGATAAGCTCCGAAGATTTAGATGTCATCCTAACTTCACCAACATCCTCCAGCTTCCTCTTCCTTGATAAGATTTCTTTTAAGAACTTCCCATAGGCGGGCATACCTAAAATAGCATCAAGGAAAGGAATGTTAATGTGTAGCTTATTCATCAAGTCAAGAAACTTACCAAAGTGCTTGTCTAGATGTGCTCTGGCTCTGGACTGAGGGAATGGAAGTGGTGGTTTATATGCAGGAGGTGGAACATAAGTTTCTGTCGTCCCTCCTGCTTTCTGTTGCTCCGCCTCGGTTGGCATCTCGGTCGAGGTGTTCTTCGACTGGATCTGGACCGAGGTGGTCTGCGTCGAGCGAGGTACTGGATCTGCAGTTTTGAGTCCACTCCTCGTCGTTATGGCCATGCATTGGCCCTTAGGGTTAGTTTCCGTCTTTGCTGGAAGCTTCCCTGGATCTCTTGGCGCTTCATTCGCCTTATTAGCAAGTTGTTGTTCGAAGGACTTTTGGGCCTTCGAAAATGAAGTCATAGAATTCTCCATAGCGCTAAGCTTGATCAAGATTGCCTCCAGAACTGCGTCTTTCTTTTCTGGCTGAGACGAACTTGATCCTTGCCCTTGGCTTTTCAATGGAGTAGAAGAAGAAGAAGGGGAAGAGAGGAAAGGGTTAGAGGAATCATTAGAGTTGGAGTTTGAATGATTGTTACCGTAGTTTTGGTTATTCGCCCTCCAGTTGTTGCTATTGGATCCTCTATTGTTGTTGTTGTAGTTGTTGTTTCGGGGACCGTTGTTGTTACGGTACCCGTTATTGTTGTTGTTCCTTTGCCCTTGCTCTTCCTTCTTAGTTTGAGCCATCAAGAGCTCCTTCAATTGCTTCACGTCATTCGTCAAAGACGTGAGTTGATTGTTGTTGGATTGAGTCTCTTGAAAGTTGACTCTTTTAACTCCACCTTCAGCTCCTTGGTGGGTATATTTCTCCATGTGCAAGGCTTGCTTCTCAATGAAGTCCCAAGCCTCATCAATTGCCATGTCCATGAAGGTACCGGCGGAAAGTAGTTGGAGATTGAACTGGGTGTTTCCGTCCAGCCCTTTGAAGTAGATCTCCAACAACTCGATCTTTGGAATCCCATGATGTGGGCAATCCAAGAGGATATCCTTGAACCGCTCCCAAGATTTGGACAAGCTCTCCTTGTCCTTCATGATGAAAGCATTGATCTTCCCTCTCATTCCAGCGGTCTTTGAGGGGGGAAAGAATTTGGTCAAGAATTCCGTAGTCATCTCCTCCCATGTGCTAATCTTTCCTGGAGGAAGAGATTGATACCAAGTAAGAGCTCTATCTTTTAAAGAAAAGTAAAAAGGTCTTAGCTTGTAGTTGTTATTCTCAATTCTGGGGGGTCGCAAGGTTTCCATCAAGATCTCGTAGTTTTGAAGATGTTGATGCGGCGACTCTTTCTCTAGCCCTCCGAACTGGCATTGGCGAATCATGGCTAGAACCTGCGGTCGAAGTTCGTAGTCATGATCTGCTGGATCTCCTAGGTTCACTTCTGGACGCCTCAGCTGTTGATTAGGGTCCATCCTTTGACCTAGGGTTTGTGGGATTCCTGCAAGAAGAACATCTCGGACTGGCATCCGAGGTGGAAGTACATCGGCCGGGGCGTCAGGTATTGGAATATTCCTCGGTCGCGGGTCAACAGGAGGATCTTCCCTCGGTCGAGGTAGAATCTGTTCTCTTATGACTTCTATCTCAGCTTCGATTGCTGCAGTCTTGGTGCTATTCTCTTCTTTCTCTTGCCTGAGTTCTTCCTTGCTGAGGCGTAGCAGCTCTAGCGCCTCTTTCAATTGGGCCGCAAGATCACGATCATCTTGTTGGGCCATCTTCGCTTCCCTTAAGCGTCGCTTGTATGTCTTTTCTGGTTCGGGATCGTAAGGAACGATTTCCTTCTCAGCGCGGGTTCTTCGCATATACCTAAGAAAGAACCTGCAAAAGTCACTCAAGTAGAGTGGTTAGATGAAACGGGGCAAGCGCCCCAAGAGCAAACCGTACCGGCTAGGTCTAGACCAAGTCCCCGGCAACGGCGCCAAAAACTTGTTCGCTCCAAACGGTGTGTGCAAGCTTTAAATTTATAACCCTAGACTTAAGCTTAAAACAAGGATGCGAACCCGCAGTGTACGGGTCAATCGTAGTAAAAGCAAGAAAATTCCAGGGGTCGATCACAGGGACTCGGTGAAACAAAGTCAATACGGTGTGCTAATGTCAATACTAACCACAAGAGCGATTAACACAATCAAAGATGAATAAGAAGTCAATAAAGCAAACATGCAATTCTAGGGATTAAAGCATCTAGTTGTGGTTCCAACTCAAGATCTATAGATAAGCGGACAAAGCTGAGATTTTTGCGTGGGGAAGGTGTTTCTAAAGTGGAGTAGATCACCGGGTAAGTCTCACTACACACTAATCTTAAACCGTAACTCCTATTACCGGGTAAGTCTCAAGGAATCAAGATAAAGAATTATAACCTCAAACTAACACACCATCTAAGGGAATAGAATCAACCTTTACCGGGTAAGTCTCAGGCTAACTCACAAAGATGGGATGGAAGCACACTCAAACCCCAATAAAGGATGAACCTTTATTACCTACACTTATGATCGTTGGTACACAAACTAAGGAATTACCGGGTAAGTCTCATCCTAAGCTTGCTTTGAACCAGGAAAGGTGTAATAAGAATAGGATTTGGCAAACTCTAACACTTAACTCTCAGTTATGGATCAGATAAGTCACCTCGGTCAGCCAGTTTCCACCCCGGCCGAGATGTTCATCGACTGAACGAGATGCTTAGGGTTAAGGTTAAAGACTCGAGCTTTCAGGATCCTATTGGAATCTAAGATTATTCTATCATTGTTTTTCCCACAACCTTCAGCCAATCACCCTAGAATCACACAAGGAAATTAGCCACTCATCATCATAATGAAACTATTAAAATATATGGGAAGAAGGTGAATATTTGAACAAAGAAGAATTTAATGAAAAGACTTCAATAACTAAATCAAATATCACAACAAAGCGTTCCTTGGATGGCAATCCAAAAAGACAAGACAATCAATGAGGGAATTAAAGACAATCTTACAAAACCCTCCAAAAAGCTATAAAAGCTATAGACTTCAATCTTCCTTTAACCTTCAAAAAGGTTCTTCAAATCTCTCCTAAACTGGAGTGCGGCTGCTGCGAGATGTCCAGCTCTAAACGGGTGATAGCGGATTATTCGGTGTAAGCGGATGCCGGAATTATGGGAAATCCGACCCTTTTTATAGGAAAATAACCCTCCAAAGATAATAAATCTTAGAAAGATATTTCCCCATAAATATAGGTAAAATATATGATTCTGCATATCTCCTTCCTTCCAGGAGCCAAGCCCAAAAATATAAGATCTCTTTCCAATTTTAAAAGATCTCACCCAAGAATAAAATATTCTCGCCGCGTCCTAGGTATTCGCCTCGGTCGAGTCGGCGTCTCTGGATCGCCTCGGTCGAGGTGAATCTCTGATCAACCGAGGTGAGTCACAACTGAATGCGAAATATCTCAAAACTGGTCCAAAGTAAATCTTTAATCCATGGCTATGCTTCCTGGATGTAGCTCTAAATGACTCATGACTCCTTTCGCTCCTTTTTGATGCAAAACGTACCAAATTACCTGCAATTACAACAAAACTAGGTGTAGACCTCGATTCTCGCAAAGGTAGATGAAATGGTAGTATAATCACATATCATACACACAAACATGCAGATTATGAAAGATAAAACGTCCAAACAAACCCCAAAATATAGACTATAATTCATGCTATCAAAATACCCCATACTTAGCCCTTGCTTGTCCCCAAGCAAGTTCCTCATATAGAAGACAAAGTAGAATGGATTATAAGTCAATAAAATCAATGAAAAAGTCTTCCAAAAACATTTTATGGTGTGCAACTACCATAGATCACTCTAAGAGAGCACTTCCTGGAATTAAAAACTCAACATGCTCAAAACATTTTATAAATATAGGAAAGTTGTTCATCTTTGCATAAAATCATAGAATGCATAATAAATCATAATTATCAAAATTAATCATGTATAATCCAGTTTAAACCACTAAGTCAATCAACAAGCTCAAGGTCTCAAGGGCTTCCCAAAAGAAAAGGTCAAGAAACGTGTAGGGTGGGGACGTATGTAAGGTAATGTGGTGCTAGAATCCGGGAAAAGGATGAACTTCACTTTCACCTTGACTTGCAACATCTTCCACCAATAAGCTTTGCTTATTTCACACTTTTTTTTCTTTTTACTTTACTTTTTGGGATGCATGGACAGAGGTGCACAATAACCGAAGCCTAGGAAATCTGCAATCATCAATTTCTCGAGATGCATCAAACCCTTGATGCACATACCATGACCCGTTAGGAATATCGCTCAATCCGACTTTGGCAAGACACAAATAACCGGCTATGTGAATGGTGCCGAGTTACTCATCTTCATGATTGACTTCCCCAAACCTATTATTACTTTCTAGCACTTTCACTTCCAACCACTCCTCAACTTTAACTCCACTTGCTTGCTTCCAAATTCCCGGATAGGTAAAGGGAGGCAAAATGTATATGAGGGGCTAAGCATGATCAAGAAGAAGAAGAAGAAGAGAATGAATTGCCTTGGTCTTTCCAAGAAGAAAGTGAGAGAACTTAACCTGCAGTGTCAACCTTCAAATTCAACATAATTTGGATAAAAACAAAGTATTAAACATGCCAATAATTTCAAACAAAGCATTTAGCAACTTAAACATATTATAAAACCTTTCAAACACGTAAAGAATTTAAAACCAGTCAGTAAACAAGATCTTCACTGAGATCATATCCAGATAAGTAACACAAAATCGTTTTCGAAAACTCTCAGTTAACACACCTCGGTCGAGGTGTTCTTGGTTCAACCGAGGTGAAATGCCTCGTTTGGCCAGAATCTCCCCGGTCGAGGTCAAAAATTTTTTTTTTTTTTATTTTCGGTTTCGACGTTTTTCTCAATCAAATAACCTGTAGGTATGCATGTAATATCAAATAATCATATAAAGGCAATGAAGCATAAATACGAAAATATCCGATAAATATAATACATCAAGTAGTCAAATAAAATACATCACGTAGTCAGGTAATACAAACACCCCATACTTGGGACACACTGTCCCAGTGGGTCAAATAAAAAGTCTAAACATGAGAGAACTCACCGGATATATAGCTGAACTGCATAAAAGAAAATAAAGAAAATCCTGCAGCTCCTCAATAATTCTGATCCGGTGGTGGTGGTGGTGGCACGTACGGATACTGAGTCGGATCGTACGGATAGCCCATGACATGCTCGAACTGAAGCTGGGCCATGATGTGCTGATGGTGCTGCCGCTCCTGCATCTCGCGGATATCCAGCGATAATGCAGCATACGTGTCAATAACCTGATCCGTCAGGTCATTGATCCGTCTGTGAGCAGCTCGATCCCTCACTCCATGTCTCCTGCGTCTAGCAGGTCTGACTGGAGAAGTCTCAGCTGGTGCAGGCTCCGTCTCCTCCTCATCATCTAAGTCGATGATCGGTGGCGCGCTCATCCCTGCAGTATTTGTCCCTGTATCCATCGGGACTCCACCATCTCTCTCGTCCATCGTCTCCTCATCGTCGTCGTCATCCTCCTCAGCCTCAGCAGGGGCAGCTGCTGCCTCTCTGTGATCCTCCATCAGTGTATCCCAAGCTGTCTACCAGTAATGCGGATCAAAGACTGTGAACTGGGCAGACCAGCGGATCCCCTGAGGTGCAGTCCGCTCCCAAGGCATGGCTACGCATGGAGTGGTCAAACCACGGGGAACCAGAATCCTCCGTGTGATCATCTCCTGTAATCCCAGCGGCTTCGGAGCCGCCGCCATCGTGCAAACACTGAGGTCCATCCCGTGGTAGGTAGCGATGTGGGTGACTAGACCTCCGCAGCAAATGTCTCCCTTTGCCTTGGCCTTGTCCTGTGCAGATCCTCTGCCAGGAGCAAGCCAAAGTCAGGGAAACCTCCTGTCACCATGCAGTAGAGGCTGAACAGCTCGCCCTGTCTGATCTTCTGGGGCGTCTCAGTACGCGCCAGAAGTGTCTCGCTAAAGATCCTGTGGGCTAGTCTGAAGGCTGGGTGGAAGATGACCCTCTCCCTGGAATCTCCAGGACGCCATCTGTCCGCATGCTCAATAATATGGGCTATCTGCCCCCAGAACTCCCTAGCTACGGATCGGGAGGGGAAGTCGGTGGCGGTGGGCTCAGAAAAGCCAAAAATCTCTCTCCATACCTCTAAAGGAACTATGAAGTTCCGGTTCATCAACCGGTACTTCACAGACCGGTCTGTGGGGAGGTAGGAGAAGGAGCTAACAAACTCCAAGGTGGGCTCTAAGTAAGCTGGGGCTCGGATCTAAGTAAACTGATCTAGCCCGACGGTAGCAATCATCCTCCTAAGGTCAGCGTCTAACCCTAGGCAATCAAAAGCCAACACGTCCAGAAATCGTGGTGCGATAACTGGACGGCTAGCTATCCGCTCATAGTCTACCCGGCATCTCTCGTGGATAACCGGGCGGTAAGGACGGGAAGAAGAGGAAGAAGGGGAGGGTGAGGATCTGTCTCTAAGGGCTAGGCGACGATCTGAACTCATTTTCACTCAACTCTGTCAGACCACCTCGGTTGCTGACAAGACTCAGGAACACCTCGGTCGAGGTGCAGGTCGACTGGACCGAGGCGAAGACAGTCGCGATTCCAATTCTCAGAATTTCAGTTCTTTTCCCCCTAAAATCACTACAATTGCTTCCTAAGGGGTACTTATGCCTTTCCTCAACAGATTTAAGGGCAACCAAAGCCCAAATCGAAGTAAACGAACGAGTTAGGGTTTCGATCGTTTTTACCTCGTTCCGGCCGATTCACTCGAATTTCTTGCAGATCTGCAGTTGCAATATGATCCTCTACTCTTTACTTTCAGTTTGGAAGCGGAAATCTTTGAAAACGAGCGAGAAACGAAGGAGGCGAGGTAGATCTGTCGCCGCGGTCGAGGAGGGTGAAATAAAAAGTGAAAAGTAATTTTTCCCCTTTTTATACTTTTACTGGATCTGCTGTCATCTCGGTCGAGATGGTCTCGACTGGACCGAGGTGGTACGGACCGAGGTGGTTCTGCAGAAACCCTAGTCGCCTCGCTTGCTCAAGAATCAACTCGGTCGAGATGCTCTGACAGTGACCGAGATGCTTCTGTCTTCTCAAAATCTCGAACTTCTGTCCTTCCAGTTGTGCTCCTTCCTTAGATATTCCCTGTTGTCTGTCCAGAACGACAAAAACAAAGCAAAGCAAAGCAAAAACAAAAACTATCTAAGCTAGACTAGAAAACGGGAAAAGAAAGCAATACCTTGGGTTGCCTCCCAAGAAGCGCTTGATTTAAGGTCGCTAGCTGGACCATGCTGCGTCTCAAATGAGGTATATTGGTGCAACCTCCTCAACCGGCGTTTCCGGTTGGTATTTCTTAAGTCTATGACCGTTGACCTTGAAGCTTCCGCTAGTTTCGCCCCATATCTCAACTGCACCATGAGGGAAAACATGTTTCACAACGTAAGGCCCGGTCCATCTGGATTTCAACTTACCTGGAAAAAGGCGGAGGCGGGAGTTGAAGAGTAGAACTAAGTCTCCTTCGTTAAGCTCCTTTGGGACGATACGCTTGTCAGGCCATCTCTTCGTCCTTTCCTTGTAGATTTTGACATTCTCATAAGCGTTCAAACGCAGCTCTTCCAGCTCGTTGAGTTCCAATAGTCGCTTCTCACCAGCCTCTTTGATGTCGAAATTCAACCATTTGATCGCCCAATATGCCTTGTGTTCCAATTCAACGGGCAAATGGCAAGACTTCCCATATACTAAATTATAAGGAGTGGTACCTATGAGAGTCTTGAATGCGGTCCTGTACGCCCAAAGAGCATCGTCCAACTTCATGGACCAATCCTTCCTCGTTCTAGAGACGGTCTTCTCCAAAATTGCCTTGATTTCTCTATTCGAAATCTCGACCTGTCCACTAGTTTGAGGGTGATAAGCAGTTGATACCTTGTGAGTTACCCCATACTTCGATAGAAGTGTTTTGAACTTCCGGTTGATGAAATGCGTTCCTCCATCGCTAATGATGATGCGTGGAGTTCCAAATCGTGGAAAGATAGTTCTATTCAAGAACTTCACAACTACTTTGGCGTCGTTAGTGGGAGAAGCAATGGCTTCAACCCATCTAGAGACGTAATCAACTGCAAGAAGAATGTAGAGGTTTCCTCCGGAGGATGGGAAAGGTCCCATGAAGTCAATCCCCCATACATCAAAGATTTCCACTTCTTGGATGTTATTAAGTGGCATCTCGTTCCTCCTTGACAAGTTCCCTGTTCTTTGGCATGCATCACAAGAGACAACAAAAGATTGCACGTCCTTAAATAATGTAGGCCAAAAGAAACCGGAACGTAATACCTTAGCGCATGTTTTATCGGTGCTAGCATGCCCCCCACAAGGAAGTGAATGACAATGCCTTATGACGCTATTAACTTCATCCTCCGGAATGCACCTTCGAAGCATCTCATCCGTTCCGCGCTTGAATAGCAGCGGCTCGTCCCAATAATAATGTCGTACTTCCTTGAAGAATCTTTTCTTTTGAGAGTACGTCAATCCGGGTGGTGTCTCCTGGCAAACAAGATAGTTCACAATATCAGCATACCAAGGACCTTTATTATCAGAAAGTTGGTGGATGGAATGCTCCACCAACAGTGGATGAATATCAGAGGAGGGAGTAAGAAATTTGTTATTCTCAGTAATCTCAGTTGACATCATTTCGCCATCGACCTCGGTCGAGGCGCATAAGCGTTGACCGAGATGTTCTTCGGTCGCCTCGTTCAGTCCAGAAAGTGCCTCGGTCGAGGTACTGCTACTGGATCCGAGATTGGAGATCTTCGTCTCTTGGATTAGCTTCTCAGTTTTAGCTCCTGGGTCCTCTTCCAGTGCCTTCAAGCTCCGTATATCTGCATCACAAGAAGCATCTATACCTTCCTCCATTAAACTGAAGCTAATAACTCTTTCGAGTGGATCGTTAATAAGGATAGAGCTCACCAATTTTCTTGATTCTTCTTCATCGTAGATGTTGAAGATATCATCAGTTAGTTGCTCCCCTTTCATGGCTGCAAGTAGCGCGAACTCCACCTCATCGCCACCAACGTTGAATTTCAACTTGGCGTTCTTGCAATCCACGTTGCAACCCGAAGTTGCTAGAAATGGTCTCCCGAGAATAATAGGAACAGGATAATCTGCGGGAATGTCAAGTACGACAAAATCTATGGGTAGATAGAAGTTACCCAACTTGATCGGAACGTCTTCCAAAATGCCCACGGGATGAGTAATGGAGCGATCCGCCATGTAAAGTCGAATCTTGACCGGCTTGGGCTCTCCAAGACCGATCTTCGTGCATAGCTCCAGCGGAATGATGCTCACGCTGGCTCCTAGATCACAAAGGGCTTCACAAGTGACATCCCCAATTTGAATGGGAATACAAAACGAGCCGGGATCTCTTAACTTAGGTGGCATCTTTTCCTTCATGATTTTGATAAGCTCCGAAGATTTAGATGTCATCCTAACTTCACCAACATCCTCCAGCTTCCTCTTCCTTGATAAGATTTCTTTTAAGAACTTCCCATAGGCGGGCATACCTAAAATAGCATCAAGGAAAGGAATGTTAATGTGTAGCTTATTCATCAAGTCAAGAAACTTACCAAAGTGCTTGTCTAGATGTGCTCTGGCTCTGGACTGAGGGAATGGAAGTGGTGGTTTATATGCAGGAGGTGGAACATAAGTTTCTGTCGTCCCTCCTGCTTTCTGTTGCTCCGCCTCGGTTGGCATCTCGGTCGAGGTGTTCTTCGACTGGATCTGAACCGAGGTGGTCTGCGTCGAGCGAGGTACTGGATCTGCAGTTTTGAGTCCACTCCTCGTCATTATGGCCATGCATTGGCCCTTAGGGTTAGTTTCCGTCTTTGCTGGAAGCTTCTCTGGATCTCTTGGCGCTTCATTTGCCTTATTAGCAAGTTGTTGTTCGAAGGACTTTTGGGCCTTCGAAAATGAAGTCATAGAATTCTCCATAGCGCTAAGCTTGATCAAGATTGCCTCCAGAACTGCGTCTTTCTTTTCTGGCTGAGACGAACTTGATCCTTGCCCTTGGCTTTTCAATGGAGTAGAAGAAGAAGAAGGGGAAGAGAGGAAAGGGTTAGAGGAATCATTAGAGTTGGAGTTTGAATGATTGTTACCGTAGTTTTGGTTATTCGCCCTCTAGTTGTTGTTATTGGATCCTCTATTGTTGTTGTTGTAGTTGTTGTTTCGGGGACCGTTGTTGTTGTTACGGTACCCGTTATTGTTGTTGTTCCTTTGCCCTTGCTCTTCCTTCTTAGTTTGAGCCATCAAGAGCTCCTTCAATTGCTTCACGTCATTCGTCAAAGACGTGAGTTGATTGTTGTTGGATTGAGTCTCTTGAAAGTTGACTCTTTTAACTCCACTTTCAGCTCCTTGGTGGGTATATTTCTCCATGTGCAAGGCTTGCTTCTCAATGAAGTCCCAAGCCTCATCAATTGCCATGTCCATGAAGGTACCGGCGGAAAGTAGTTGGAGATTGAACTAGGTGTTTCCGTCCAGCCCTTTGAAGTAGATCTCCAACAACTCGATCTTTGGAATCCCATGATGTGGGCAATCCAAGAGGATATCCTTGAACCGCTCCCAAGATTTGGACAAGCTCTCCTTGTCCTTCATGATGAAAGCATTGATCTTCCCTCTCATTTCAGCGGTCTTTGAGGGGGGAAAGAATTTGGTCAAGAATTCCGTAGTCATCTCCTCCCATGTGCTAATCTTTCCTGGAGGAAGAGATTGATACCAAGTAAGAGCTCTATCTTTTAAAGAAAAGTAAAAAGGTCTTAGCTTGTAGTTGTTATTCTCAATTCTGGGGGGTCGCAAGGTTTCCATCAAGATCTCGTAGTTTTGAAGATGTTGATGCGGTGACCCTTTCTCTAGCCCTCCGAATTGGCATTGGCGAATCATGGCTAGAACCTGCGGTCGAAGTTCGTAGTCATGATCTGCTGGATCTCCTAGGTTCACTCCTGGACGCCTCAGCTGTTGATTAGGGTCCATCCTTTGACCTAGGGTTTGTGGGATTCCTGCAAGAAGAACATCTCGGACTGGCATCCGAGGTGGAAGTACATCGGCCGGGGCGTCAGGTATTGGAATATTCCTCGGTCGCGGGTCAACAGGAGGATCTTCCCTCGGTCGAGATAGAATCTGTTCTCGTATGACTGTTATCTCAGCTTCGATTGCTGCAGTCTTGGTGCTATTCTCTTCTTTCTCTTGCCTGAGTTCTTCCTTGCTGAGGCGTAGCAGCTCTAGCGCCTCTTTCAATTGGGCCGCAAGATCACGATCATCTTGTTGGGCCATCTTCGCTTCCCTTAAAAGTCGCTTGTATGTCTTTTCTGGTTCGGGATCGTAAGGAACGATTTCCTTCTCAGCGCGGGTTCTTCGCATATACCTAAGAAAGAACCTGCAAAAGTCACTCAAGTAGAGTGGTTAGATGAAACGGGGCAAGCGCCCCAAGAGCAAACCGTACCGGCTAGGTCTAGACCAAGTCCCCGGCAACGGCGCCAAAAACTTGTTCGCTCCAAACGGTGTGTGCAAGCTTTAAATTTATAACCCTAGACTTAAGCTTAAAACAAGGATGCGAACCCGCAGTGTACGGGTCAATCGTAGTAAAAGCAAGAAAATTCCAGGGGTCGATCACAGGGACTCGGTGAAACAAAGTCAATACGGTGTGCTAATGTCAATACTAACCACAAGAGCGATTAACACAATCAAAGATGAATAAGAAGTCAATAAAGCAAACATGCAATTCTAGGGATTAAAGCATCTAGTTGTGGTTCCAACTCAAGATCTATAGATAAGCGGACAAAGCTGAGATTTTTGCGTGGGGAAGGTGTTTCTAAAGTGGAGTAGATCACCGGGTAAGTCTCACTACACACTAATCTTAAACCGTAACTCCTATTACTGGGTAAGTCTCAAGGAATCAAGATAAAGAATTATAACCTCAAACTAACACACCATCTAAGGGAATAGAATCAACCTTTACCGGGTAAGTCTCAGGCTAACTCACAAAGATGGGATGGAAGCACACTCAAACCCCAATAAAGGATGAACCTTTATTACCTACACTTATGATCGTTGGTACACAAACTAAGGAATTACCGGGTAAGTCTCATCCTAAGCTTGCTTTGAACCAGGAAAGGTGTAATAAGAATAGGATTTGGCAAACTCTAACACTTAACTCTCAGTTATGGATCAGATAAGTCACCTCGGTCAGCCAGTTTCCACCCCGGCCGAGATGTTCATCGACTGAACGAGATGCTTAGGGTTAAGGTTAAAGACTCGAGCTTTCAGGATCCTACTGGAATCTAAGATTATTCTATCATTGTTTTTCCCACAACCTTCAGCCAATCACCCTAGAATCACACAAGGAAATTAGCCACTCATCATCATAATGAAAGTATTAAAATATATGGGAAGAAGGTGAATATTTGAACAAAGAAGAATTTAATGAAAAGACTTCAATAACTAAATCAAATATCACAACAAAGCGTTCCTTGGATGGCAATCCAAAAAGACAAGACAATCAATGAGGGAATTAAAGACAATCTTACAAAACCCTCCAAAAAGCTATAAAAGCTATAGACTTCAATCTTCCTTTAACCTTCAAAAAGGTTCTTCAAATCTCTCCTAAACTGGAGTGCGGCTGCTGCGAGATGTCCAGCTCTAAACGGGTGATAGCGGATTATTCGGTGTAAGCGGATGCCGGAATTATGGGAAATCCGACCCTTTTTATAGGAAAATAACCCTCCAAAGATAATAAATCTTAGAAAGATATTTCCCCATAAATATAGGTAAAATATATGATTCTGCATATCTCCTTCCTTCCAGGAGCCAAGCCCAAAAATATAAGATCTCTTTCCAATTTTAAAAGATCTCACCCAAGAATAAAATATTCTCGCCGCGTCCTAGGTATTCGCCTCGGTCGAGTCGGCGTCTCTGGATTGCCTCGGTCGAGGTGAATCTCTGATCAACCGAGGTGAGTCACAACTGAATGCGAAATATCTCAAAACTGGTCCAAAGTAAATCTTTAATCCATGGCTATGCTTCCTGGATGTAGCTCTAAATGACTCATGACTCCTTTCGCTCCTTTTTTATGCAAAACGTACCAAATTACCTGCAATTACAACAAAACTAGGTGTAGACCTCGATTCTCGCAAAGGTAGATGAAATGGTAGTATAATCACATATCATACACACAAACATGCAGATTATGAAAGATAAAACGTCCAAACAAACCCCAAAATATAGACTATAATTCATGCTATCAATTATGCATGATTAATTTCGATAATTATGACTTATTATGCATTCTATGATTTTATGCAAAGATGAACAACTTTCTTATATTTATAAAATGTTTTGATCATACATTGATTTTAAATTCCATGAAGTATTCTCTTAGAGTGATCTTTGATTGTTGCACACTATAAAAAATGTTTTGAAAGACTTTTCATTGATTTTCTTGACTATTAATCCATTCTATCTTGTCTTTTATATGCAGAACTTGCTTGGGGACAAGCAAGGGCTAAGTATGTGGTATTTTGATAGCATGAATTATAGTCTATATTTTGGGGTTCTTTTGGACGTTTTATCTTCAATAATCTGCATGTTTGTATGTATAATATGTGATTATGTTACCATTTCATCTACCTTTGCGGGAATCGAGGTCTACACCTGGTTTTGTTGTAATCATAGGTAAAATGACACGTTTTGCATCAAAAAGGAGCAAAAGGAGCTATGGAGTCATTGGAGCTACATTCAGGAACATAAGGAACCCTCCAGGAAGCATAGCCATGGATTAGAGATTCACTTTGGACCAGATTTGAGAGATTTCACATTCAGTTGTGACTCACCTCGGTTGACCACAGATTCACCTCGACCGAGGTGATCCAGAGAAGTCGACTCGACCGAGGCGAACACCTGGGACGCGGCGGGAATATTTTATTCTTGGCTGAGATCTTTTATCTTTGGAAAGAGATCTTATATTTTTGGGCTTGGCTCCTAGAAGGAAGAAGATATATTAGATCATATATTTTACCTATTTTTATGGGAAGAGATCTTTCTAAGATATCTTATCTTTGGAGAGTAATTTTCCTATAAAAAGGGTTGGATTTCCCACAAATCCGAGACCCCGCATAGCATGCTATACCACCGATCAGGGTTTATACACCGTTGCAGCATACTCCAGTTGGGAGATTTGAAGAACCTTTTTGAAGGTTGAAGAAGGAAGATTGTAGCTTTTATAGCTTTTGAAGGGTTTTTGTAAGATTATCTTAGATTCCCTTCCTTGTTGTCTTGCCTTGTTGGATTTCTATCCAAGGAACGCTTTGTTATGATATTTGATTCAGTTATTGAAGTCTTTTCATTAAATTCTTCTTGTTCAAATATTCACCTTCTTCCCATATATTTGATTATTGCTTTCATGATGATGAGTGGCTAATTTCTTTGTGTGATTCTAGGGTGATTGGCTGAAGGTTGTGGGAAAAACAATGATAGAATGATCTTAATCACAATAGGACCCTGAAAGTTCGAGTCTTTAACCTTAACCCTAAGCATCTCGCTCAGTCGATGAACATCTCGGCCGGGGTGGAACTTGGCTGACCGAGGTGACTTATCTGATCCGAAACTGAGAGTTAAGTGTTAGAGTTTGCCAAATCCTATTCTTATTATACCTTTCCTGATTCAATGCAAGCTTAGGATGAGACTTACCCGGTAATTCCTTAGTTTGTTTACCTAAGATCATAAGTGTAGGTAATAAAGGTTTATCCTTTATTGGGGTTTGAGTGTGCTTTCATCCCATCTTTGTGAGTTAGCCTGAGACTTACCCGGTAAAGGTTGATTCTATTCTCTTAGATGGTGTGTTAGTTTGAGGTTATAGTTCTTTATCTTGATTCCTTGAGACTTACCCGGTAATAGGAGTTACGGTTTGGGATTAGTGAGTAGTGAGACTTACCCGGTGATCTATTCCACTTTAGTAACACCTTCCCCATGCAAAAACCTCAGCTTTGTCCGCTTATTTTTAGATCTTGAGTTGGAACCACAACTAGATGCTTTAATCCCTAGAATTGCATATTTCCTTTATTGACTTTTATATCATCTTTGATTGTTTTAATTACCTTTTGTGGTTAGTAATTATTAAAGCATACCGTAATTGGACTTTGTTTCACTAAGTCTTTGTGATCGACCCCTGGAATTCCTTGCTTTTACTACGATTGACCCGTACACTGCGGGTTCGCATCCTTGTTTTAAACTTACGTCTAGGGTTATAAATTTAAAGCTTGCACACACCGTTTGGAGCGAACAATAACGGGCCGTGACATCACTGCCAGCTTTGACAGGAGATTGGGAGGTTCTCTATACCCAGACCATACAGGTACAAGGTCAGATGGATCAGATCCATTCCTGATGGTTACACGGGGGCGGAGGCGAGGTTTGAGAATCCCTCGTGTCACAAAATAAGTATCATTAGTAAGAGCGTATGAGCTAAGCAAAGATAATAAAAGGATTGTTTGAAAGCATGATATGTGTTTAGTTTTATTATTATTATGTGTGTGTTTGTTGTTTTCATTTATCTAACGTTTAGATAGCTAGCTAACAGTTGTTCTGTTGTGTTGTTTAGAACTACCGCAGGTTAGAGCAGCAGTTGAGTGATCCGGAAGTAGTGGTCAGTCGGGTCTCCGTACTCCTTAGAGTGGGGTTGGGTGTTTGCTTTATTGCTTCTTTCTTCGTATCAAGACAGTTAGAATTTTATGTTTATTAAGTACCGAGGGTTGTTACACGTTGTGCTAGATTCATCTCTTTAAAGTACTGTTTTATGAATTTTGGTTTCTTTATTTGTGTCTTGTTGCAAGATCCTAGTAAGATCGTTGTCAAACTAAGGTCGGGACCCATTGTGAGGTCATAACCAGTAATGTCCCGAGTTTTGAAAATTCGGGGTGTTACAACGAGCACGCTTAACTCTAGAGTCCAGAGTTATTTGTCCTCACTCAACCATTGGAAAAGAAGAAATATTGTTGACATGGATAAAAATCCATCGTTAACCAAAAATCCCATTTTCAAATGATGCAGGATGATAACTTTATAGGGTGTTACAAAAATCAGACAAATCAATAAACAGAGAGCCTAAAAAAATATTGTAAAGAGAAAACATAGAAGCAAATCGTGCATAGTTTCATTTACAAATACTCATTGACCTTGAAACATAAGCTACTATACACTCGTGTACATAATTTTAGTTATGCGTACTCATCAAATATGCACATGTTCGCTCTCAGATGTGTGTGAAATATGAACGAAATAGCTTTAAATTTATAACCTAAAATAAAAGCCTGAAAACATGCGAACTGGCAGTGTACGGATCAATCGCAGTATGGCAAATACTCCAAGGTCGAACACAAGGACTATGGTGAAATCAAGCAGTAAACATCAGGTTGTCAATCAAGAGAAAAGCAACAAAACAAAGATGTATAAATCAGATAAAGGAATGCAAATTTAGAGGTCAAAGCATCCAGCTGTGGTTCCGACTCAAGATTTCTAAGGATAACGTGGACAAAGCTGAGGTTTGCAAGGAAAGGTATTTCTAATGTGGGAATAGATCACCGGGTAAGTCTCACTACTCACTATCCCAAACCAAAGATCCTATCACGGGGTAAGTCTCAAGGAACTAAGGAAAGGAACTATAATCTCAAACCAACACACCACCTAAGGGGATAAAACTAACCTTTATCGGGTAAGTCTCAGGCTAACTCACAAAGGTATAATGAAGACACACTCAAACCGTAATAAAGGATAAACCTTTATTACCTAACACTCATCATCATAGGTATACAAGCAAAGGAATCACCGGGTAAGTCTCATCCTAGGCTTGCATATAAACCAGGAAAGGTGCAACAAGGATAGGATTTGGCAAACTAAAACCTAAACTTGGGATAGATCGGATCTGGTCAACGTCTCGCTCAATTCATATTGATCTCGGTTGAGATGTTCTATGAACCGACCGAGGCGAGGTGAAGTTAGGTTAAGGCTCGAGCTTTCAGGGTCTAATAAGGTAAAGGTTCACTCTTTCATCGTCTTTACCACAACCTTCAACCAATCACCCTAGAATCGCAAGGTAATTTAGCCAACAATTATCATAATAACAACAATCAAATATGCAATAAAAGAAGTAATAAGCCAAGAAGAAAACCTTAAAAAAAAAAGGTCTCAATAATCAATCAACAAACAATTAATCCAAACAAACAAACAACAAAATGTGTTCCTCAATAACGAATCAAAAGACAACAATCAAGGTTCCCTAAGAAGACCTTACAACAAGGATAGTATTTGGCAAACTAAGAAGACCTTACCACAACCTTCAACCAATCACCGGGTAAGTCTCATCCTAGGCTTGCATATAAACCAGGAAAGATGCAACAAGGATAGTATTTGGCAAACTAAAATCTAAACTTGGGATAGATCGGATCTGGTCAACGTCTCATTCAGTTCATATTGATCTTGGTCGAGATGTCATATGAACCAACCGAGGCGAGGTGTAGTTAGGTTAATGCTCGAGCTTTCAGGGTCCACTAATGTAAAGGTTCACTCTTTCATCGTCTTTACCACAACCTTCAGCCAATCAACCTAGAATCGCAAGGGAATTTAGCCAACAATCATCATAATAACAACAATAAAATATGTAATAAAAGAAGTAATAAGCCAACAAGAAAACCTTAATAAAGAAGTCTCAATAATCAATCAACAAACAACCAATCCAAACAAATAAACAAACAACAAGATGTGTTCCTCAATAACAAATCAAAAGACAACAGTCAAGGTTCCCTAAGAAGACCTTACAACTTCCTTTAAAAAGCCTCCAGCTTTCACTTCAAAGCTATCTTCCTTCAAACTTCCTTCTTCCTTGGAAGATCTTCAATCCCAAAGATAATCAGCTAACCAAGCCTCTTTCCATCCAGAAAATATCTTCAATCTTGTAAGAAAATCACATGCCAAAAATAGAAGATCTCATGGGCTATGGGCCAACCGTCTCGATCCAGGCCCAGTAATTCATCTCGGTCGAGATGATCATGTAGTCAACGCTCCAAAATGCTTCCTTGTAGCTCTTCAATGCTCCAAAATGCAGCTCCTATGACTCCTTAGATCCCTTGGCTCCATCTTGCTCCAAAACGTGCCATTGTCCCTACAATTACAACAAAACTAGGTGTAGACCTCGATTCTTGTAAAGGTAAACAAAACGACATAATCATCGAGTATATATAGCCATGCATGCAGATTTATGATGATAAAACGTCTAATCCAATCCCAAAATATAGACTATAATGCATGCTATCAAAATACCCCATACTTGTGCCTTGCTTGTCCCCAAGCAAGATTCAAATCTTAGATACAAGATAGAATGGATTATAAGTTAACAAAAAGATCAATGAAAAACATTTTACAAAACCTTTCGGTGGTGTGCTTTCAATCATAGATCACCCTAAGGGAATGCTTCATAGCAAATAAAATCAACACATGGTCAAAATATTTCATGAATATAAGAAAGTTGATCGTCTTTTACATAAAATTATAGAATGCATAATAAATTATATTTATCGCTATCAATCATGTATAATTCAGTTTAAACCACAAAGTCAATCAACATACTCAAGGTCTCAAGGGCTTTCAAAAGTGGTCAAGAAATGTGTTAGAGTGGGATGTATAAAGGGCAATGTGGTGCTGAAATCCGGGAATAGGATCTTTACTGCACTTATTTGATTCACAAATACCCTCCACCAATAATCTTTGCTTATTTTCACTTTTTTACTTTATTTTTTTTTTGAGAACATGGACAGAGGTGCACAATAATCGAAGCCTAGGAAATCAGCAATTCTCAATTCTCGAGATGCCTCAAACCCATGATGCATATACCATGACCCGTTAGGACTATCGATCAATTCGACTTTGGAAAGACACAAACACCCGGCTATATGAATGGTGCCGAGTTACTCATCATCAAGATTAACGTCCCCAAACCTATTTTTATAACACTTTCAACCACAATCTCAACTTCACCTCACACGCTTTTCATCAACTGCATCTAAATTCCCGAATAGGTAAAGGGAGGCAAATATATATATATATATATATATATATATATATATATATATATATATATATATATATATATATATATATATATATATATATATATGAGGGGCTAAAAGCATGATCAAGAAGAAGAAGAGAAGCGAAGTACCTCAATCATCCCATGAAGAATGTGAGAGAACTTATAGAGTGGTATCAGCCTTCAAATTCAACATGATTTTGATAAAACAAAATATTAAACATGCTAGAATTTTAAAGAAAAGATTTAGCAACTAAACTTATCATAAAACCTTTCGAACATATAAAGATTTCAAAACTAATCTGCAAGCAAATATCATCACTGAGGTCATATCTAGAATAGAAGCACAAAACGTTTCCAAAATTTCTTCAGTTTTAAACACATTTCGATCAAGGTGATTTGACAGCACCCAAGGTGAGCAACCGATATGAATCTTAGTTGACACAGTCTCGATTGGCCAAAGGCGTCAACGTCGAGGCAAAAAAATTTAATCAGTTTTCGACGTTTTCATCAAACAAAAGCATGTATGCAGTGCATGTAAATAGACATATAAGACATGTAATCCAAATAAGATCAAAGCAAAGTCGAGCAAGAGTTATTACAAATTACAAATCCAAAACAAGTCAAATACCCCATACTTGAGACACATTGTCCCAAAGGGTCAAATAGAAGTCAAACAAAGGTACTCAATGAATGAAAATGCAGAACATCAATAGAAATAAGAACAAGATCCATAATAAGCTCAATCATCGAGCGGTGGTGGAGGCAGGATGTAGGGATATTGAGTCGGATCAAAGGGATATCCCATTTGTTGCTCGAACTGCAGCATCGTCATATGGCGCTGATAGTGTTGGCTCTCCTCAATGTGTTGCGTCCAATTGTAGATAGAGCGAGTCTGATCTACAAAGCATTGAGTCATGTCGGTCCGCAGAGCCTGAAAGGAATCCGTCATCTGCCGCGTCAGATCATCAGTCTTGCGGTGTGCCTCAAGGTCACGACAATGGCGAGCTCTCTACTGGGATGGCTGGGGAATCACTACTGGAGCAGCTGGTACCTCCCTCTCGTCCTCAGTAGCCTCATCATCGAGGTCGACGGTGGGAATACTAAGGCCGACGGTATATGTACCGGTGTCCATAGCTGCAGCTCCACCAATACCGTCACCATCATCATATCTCCCCTCCCTCTCTCTAGCAGCATCCTCATGCATGATAGGAAACCAAACTACCGACCAGTTTTCATGGTCGTAGATGGAGAAGTGTGAAGACCACGCAATGCCTCTAGGAAACTTCGTTTCCCATGGCATGGCCACATAGAGAGTGCCAAGACCATGGGGAACGAGAATACGGCGTGTGATGAACTCCTATTTTCCAAGCGGCTTTGCCGCCGCAACCAAAGTACACCTCGATAGATCCAAGCCCATCTTTGTGGCGATGTGAATCACTAGACCTCCAAAGCATATATCACCCTTCACCTTCCCCTTCACCTTGTGCAGCTCCTCTACAAGCATAGCAACAAAATTTATAATGCCACCTGTCACCATACAAAACATAGCAAAAGACTCACCTTGACGGACCTTGTGGGGCGTCTCAATACGCGCCAAAAGCATCTCAGTGAAGATATGGTGAGTGATGGGAAAAGCAAGGTGGTAGATGATTCCCTCCCTAGAATTCCCGGGCTGCCATCTGTCGTGGTGGTAGGTAATGTGGGCGATGCTCTCCCAGAAACTACGAGCCTGGATGCGGGAGGTAAAATCTATAGCGCTCGGAGGGTGGAAGCAAAAAATCTCTCCAAACTACTCAAGGGGAACAATATAGTTCTTGTTCATCAGCCGGTACTTGATCCCTTTGTTTTCCGGCATGTAAGTGACAGAACTCAGAAATTCGATCATCGGCTCAAGATAAGCCGGCGCACGAATAGACATAAAACCCTCCAATCCAACCATGGATACCATCTTCTGAACGTCATCAGCCACATGCATGCAATCAAAGTCTCTAATGTCCACATATCGCGGAGGAATGATCGTGCGACCACAAATACGATCAAAGTCTTTTTGGAACCTCATGTGGATCACCGGACCTATGGTTGTGGGGGTGGTGAAGGAGAAAACAACCAAGATGAAGAACAATCTCGGAGAGCCAATTGACGATCGGAACGTCTCAGATTTTCCATAACTGAGATTGATCTCGGTTGAACTTTACTGTATCTCGGCCGAGACGCAGACAGACGGACCGATCCGAAGTGTTGTTTCGATCGAGGCTCCAAAACTGTAAGTTTCCCCCCCCCCCCAAATTTCACTACCAAATTCTTCCTAAGGGTTACTTAAGCAATTGTTAACATCAAGTAACAACAAACAATCTCTAATTCGAGCAAAATCGAACCGAAATCGAACGAAAAGGGTTTCGAACGAAATACCCAAATCACGCAGCGTGTGATAGATTTGAGTGCAGTTTAATGCTTGAAATCTTTTGCTCTTGTGTCTCCTGAGGATTTAGAACCAAAAACTGTGCAAAACGGATGAGATTTGAGATTTTCGGAGCAAAGGTGTCGTCGGTCAAGGTGAGAGCGAGAGAGAGTTAGGGTTTTGAGGAGAGAGAAATTTGTTCTCCTTTTATACCCCACACAAAATTTGTTTTCATCTCGGCCGAGGTGTTTCTGGGTGGACCGAAGTGACGGAGCGAGGTGATTCTCAGATAGCATCATCTTGGTTGAGCGAACTCCGTCTTGGTCGATATGCTTTGACAACACCCGAGATGTGTCTCAGTCGAACTCCGTTTTCTCAAATTCTCGAACATCAATCCATCCATGTGTTTCCTGAGTTGTTTTTCTTCTCCTTGGGTAACACCTAATTCCTGTCTAAGAGGACACACAAACACGAAGCAAACTATCTAAACTAATCTAGATTGGGAAAAGAAAGCATTACCTTGGGTTGCCTCCCAAGAAGCACTTGTTTTAAGGTCGCTAGCTGGACCGTACGTTACTCTCAAGCGAGATGCAAGGGTGCAATTTCCTCAATAGGAACTTCCGGTTGATACTTCTTCAACCTATGACCGTTGACCTTAAAGTGAAGCCAATGCTCCATCAAATGCATTGCTCATCGGGAAAAGAGTCATCAATGGGGAGATCATCCTTTTTGAACGAGGTGGGTGTTAGCCGACTAAGGTAATCCGCTACAAAATTCTCGGATCCCTTCTTATCGTGAATCTCTAGGTCAAACTCTTGAAGCAAGAGAATCCAACGAATAAGACGCGGCTTTGCATCCTTCTTAAATAGCAAGTATCGAATAGCTGCATGGTCAGTATAGACAATAACTTTCGCTCCCACCAAGTAGGAACGAAATTTCTCAAATGCAAAGACAATGGCCAAGGGCTCTTTCTCGGTGGTAGCATAGTAAATGGCGTTGATCCGGCCATCTTTCTTTTGTCCAAGTACCGCTCCTACGGCCATATCGCTAGCATCACACATGATCTCAAAGGGCAAGGTCCAATCAGGAGGTTGAATGATGGGAGCGGAGATCAATGCTTCCTTTATCCAAGGAGCATGCATGCCCAAGGAAACATGCATGCCCAAGGAAACTCCGCACACCTTTAACAGCACAAGGTGGGGAAAGTTTTTCAATAGTCCCGATCTTAGCTCGATCGACCTCTATACCTCGGTTTAAAATGAGGTGTCCTAGCACAATTCCTTTGCTAACCATGAAGTGACACTTCTCCCAATTCAAAACGAGATTAGTGTCTTCATAACGTTGTAACACTAGAGAAAGGTTAGTCAAAGAATTATCAAAAGAGGAACCATATACCGAAAATTCATTCGTGAATACCTCCATGATCTCATCAATGTATTCGGAGAAGATAGCCATCATACAATGCTGAAAAGTGGCGGGTGCGTTACACAATCCGAATGGCATCCTCCGATAAAAAAAATGTCCCCCATGGACAATGAAAATGGTCTTCTCCTGATCATCCGGATGGATAGGAATCCTAAAGAAGCCACTATAACCATCTAAGTAGAAAAAATGGGAGTATTGTGCTAACCGTTCAAGCATTTGATCAATGAATGGAAGAGGAAAATGGTCCTTTCTCGTTGCCAAATTCAATCTTCGATAGTCAATGCACATCCTTTAGCCTGTAACGGTCCTTGTGGGAATCAACTCGTTGTTCTTGTTGGTTACAACGGTCATCCCACCCTTCTTAGGAACTAAATGCACCGGGCTCACCCATTTGCTATCTGATATGGGAAATATGATACATGCATCAAGCAACTTAAGAATCTCTTTCTTCACAACCTCTTTCATGATCGGATTTAACCATCTTTGAAGTTCCCATGAAGTCTTGTGATCATCTTCCATTAGTATCTTATGCATACAAAGAGAAGGCTTAATACCAACAAGATCATCAATAGTATAACCCAAAGCCTTTCTATGTTTTCTCAACACATGCATCAACTTAGATAACTCATCTTCAAAAAGAGTAGCACTAATAATGACAGGATATGTAGAATCCGGACCAAGGAAAACGTACCTTAAGTGAGTTGGAACGGTTAGCCCGAGGTGGTGATCCGAAGTGATCTCCATTTGACACCATCTCGTTTGCTTCAAAAATTGTCTCGGTCGTGGACCGAGATAATAGACCGAGGTGATCTCCAGTTGAGGTCATCTCGCTTGCCTTGGAAGTCATTTTGGTCGAGGTACTAGGAAGTGGACCGAAACCTTGTGTTTTTCGTCTCCTTGATGAGTTTTTTAAATCCAGCTCTTGGTTCCTCTTCTAATGCTCCCAAGCTTTGTATATCTGCATTACATGAAGCATCTACACCTTCCTCCATCATACTAAAACTCAAAACTTTTTCAAGAGGGTCTTTAATTAAGATAGAGCTCACCAACTCTCAAGAATCTTCGTCATCATAGATGTTGAAGATATCTTCTCCTAAGAGCTGCCCCTTCATCACGACGGAGAGTGTAAACTCAACATGATCTTCTCCGATGTTGAATGATAATGTGGCGTTCTTACAATCAAACATGCATCCCGAAGTAGCAAGAAACGGTCTTCCAAGAATGATTGGAATAAGTTAATCTGCAGGAATGTCTAATACAACAAAATCTATAGGTATGTAGAACTTACCTAGCTTGATGGGAACGTCCTCCAAGATTCCAATGGGACGAGTAATGGAATGATCCGCCATGTATAAAGTCATCTTCACGGGCTTGGGATTCCCAAGGTCAATCTTCTCACAAAGTGCTAGAGGAATGATGCTCACACTTGCTCCTAGATCACAAAGTGCATCGTAAGTGACATCCCCAACTTTGATGGGAATGCAAAACGAACCGGGATCTCTTAGCTTTGGTGGCATGTTCTCTTTAATGATTTGAATAAGCTCCGAAGATCTAGAGGTCATCCACACTTCTTCTAGCTTTCTTTTCCTTGACAAGATCTCTTTCAAAAACTTCTCATAGGCGGGCATACCTAAGATTGCATCAATGAAAGGGATGTTAATATGTAGCTTATTCATAAGGTCAAGAAACTTACCAAAATATTTGTCTAGATGTGCCCGCGCTCTAGACTGAGGGAACGGGAGTGGAGGCTAGTAAGTAGATGATGGAACATAAACATCAGATTTTATTTTGCTCTCTAAGGCTCTATCTCGGTTGGCATCTCGACCGAGGTGTTCTTTGACAGATCGTGGTCCGAACGAGGTATTGAATCAGTTGTCCTCAATCCACTTCGTGTAGTGATTGTCATAACTTGCCCTTTTGGGTTGTTCTCCGTCCTTCCTGGGAGTTTACCCAGATCTCTAGGTGCTTCATTAGCCTTGTTGAAAACTTGATGTTCTAGAGCTTTTTGTGCCTTCGAAAATGTATTCATAGAGCTTTCCATAGCGTTGAGTTTGGTCATGATATCTTCTAGCACAACATCCGTCTTTTCCTTAGGCTGTTGGGATGAGCTCGAAGATGGATCTTGACTCTTCAATGGAATAGAAGAAGATGGGGGAGTTAGAGAATTTTCAGCATGAGAATAAGGGTTACCGGAATTGTTTTGATTTGATCTCCAATTGTTGTAATTTATGTTGTTGTTTTTGTTGTAGTTGTTATTCCTGGGCCCTTGATAGTTTCCTCTCCCAGAGTATCCAACATCTTGCTCCTTGTGTGCTCCTTTAGCTTGAGACAATAGAATTCCTTTCAAAGCCTTGACTTCATTGTTGAGGGTAGTAAGTTGAGCAACGCTCAAAGTGGTGAGATTCAACTCCTGAAGTGCAATTCGTCTTGCTCCATCTTCAACCCTTCGATGGGAGTTTTCTCCATGTGTAAAGCTTGCTTCTCAATAAATTCTCAAGCTTCATCAACCGGTGTATCCATGAAAGTGCCAGCAGAAAGTGATTAGAGTTTGAATTGAATTTCCTCATCCAAACTCTTGAAGTAAATTTCTAACAACTCAATCTTTGAAATCCCCTAGTGAGGGCAATTCAACAAAAGGTCCTTGAACATTTCCCATGACTTGAATAAACTTTCTCTATTATTCATGACAAAAGCATTAATCTTACCCCTTAACTCCGCAGTTTTTTATGGGGGAAAGAACTTAGTGAGAAACTCTGTATTCATCTCTTCCCATGTGTTGACTCTTCCGGCTAGAAGAGATTGATACCAAGCAAGTGCCTTATCTTTCGAAGAGAAGTAGAAAGGCCTTAACTTGTAGTTGTTGTTTTCCACTCTTGAAGGTCTCAAAATCTCCATAAGAATCGCATAGTTTTGCAAGTGTTGATGTGGAGATTCTCTTTCCAAGCCTCCAAATTGACATTGTCCGATCATAGAAATGACTTGAGGTCGAAACTCGTAATCTTGCTCAGCTGGATCTCCTAGGTTAACCCCGGGATGCCGCACTTGTTGATTCGGGTCCATCTTTGACCTAGGGTTTGCGGTTCTCCAATGAACGGGTTGACTCGGTCAACCCTAGCTGGAAACCGAGGTGTTGTTGGTGGTGGTATCTCGACCGGGGCAGGTGGATTAGGATTTGGCCTTGGTTCGACCACCGCATTCGGTCGAGGTAGTATGTGAGCTTGCAACTCGGCCATGTCAGCTCGGATCTCCTCTGTTCTTGCACGAGTTTCTTCTTTTTCTCTCTGTAATGCTTCATTACTAAGCCGAAGTTGTTCTAGTGCGTCCTTCAATTCAGTTTCAAGATCTCGATTATCTTGTTCTGCCATCTTAGCTTCTTTCAATATTCTTTTGTATGTCTTTTCTGGTTCGGGATCGTGAGGAAACGATTTCTTTCCCAACACGAGTTCTTTGCATAACCCTAAAGATAGATCATGCAAAATCACTCAAGTAAAGTGATTAGTAGTAACAAGGACAACATCCCTAAAAGACAACCAAATACCGAACTTGGTTTTGACCAAGTCCCCAGCAACGGCGCCAAAAACTTGTTCGCTCTCAGACGTGTGTGAAATCAAGCACAGTACATATCAGGTTGTTAACCAAGAGCAAAGCAACAAAAAAAGATTATGTATAAACCAGATAAAGGAATACAAATTCTAGAGGTCAAAGCATCTAGTTGTGGTTCCGACTCAAGATTTGTAAGGATAACGTGGACAAAGCTGAGTTTGCAAGGAAAGGAATTTCTAAGGTGGGAATAGATCACCGGGTAAGTCTCACTACTCACTATCCCAAACCAAATATCCTATCACCGGTTAAGTCTCAAGGAACTAAGAAAAGGAACTATAATCTCAAACCAACACAACAGCTAAAGGGATAAAACTAACCTTTACCGGGTAAGTCTTAGGCTAACTCACAAAGGTTGGATGAAGGCACACTCAAACCCTAATAAAGGATAAACCTTTATTACCTAACACTCATCATCATAGGTATACAAGCAAAGGAATCACCGGGTAAGTCTCATCCTAGGCTTGCATATAAACCAGGAAAGGTGCAACAAGGATAGTATTTGGCAAACTCAAACCTAAACTTGGGATAGATCGGATCTAGCCAACGTCTCATTCAGTTTATATCGATCTCGGTCGAGATGTTATATGAACCGACCGAGGCGAGGTGTAGTTAGGTTAATGCTCGAGCTTTCAAGGTCCACTAAGGTAAAGGTTCACTCTTTCATCGTCTTTACCACAACCTTCAGCCAATCAACCTAGAATCGCAAGGGAATTTATCCAACAATCATCATAATAACAACAATAAAATATGTAATAAAAATAAGTAATAAGCCAACAAGAAAGCCTTAACAAAAAGGTCTCAATAATCAATCAATAAACAATCAATCCAAACAAACAAACAACAAGATGTGTTCCTCAATAACGAATCAAAAGACAACAATCAAGGTTCCCTAAGAAGACCATACAACTTCCTTTAAAAAGCTTCCAGCTTTCACTTCAAAGCTATCTTCCTTCAAACTTCCTTCCTCCTTGGAAGATCTTCAATCCCAAAGATAATCAGCTAACCAAGCCTCTTTCCATCCAGAAAATATCTTCAATCTTATAAGAAAATCACATGCCAAAAATAGTATATCTCATGGGTTATGGGCCAGCCGTCTCGATCAAGGCCCAGTAATTCTTCTCAGCCGAGATGAGCACGTAGTCAACCGAGATGAACTTCAGTTACGTGCAAATCTCCAAAACTGGTCCAATATCGAATTTCTATCCAACTTCCATGGTTCCTATGCCTTCGTTGTAGCTCCTCAATGCTCCAAAATGAAGCTTCTATGACTCCTTAGATCCCTTGGCTCCATCTCGCTCCAAAACGTGTCATTTTCCCTACAATTATAACAAAAATAGGTGTAGACCTTGATTCTTGCAAAGGTAAACAAAACGACATAATCATCGAGTATATATAGCCATGCATGCAAGATTATGATGCTAAAAAGTCCAAACCTATCCCAAAATATAGACTATAATGCATGCTATCAACACTCTTGTGCATCAATTCAGTATAGTCTTCCTAGTTATGACACAACACGCTAGTGCATCTTTCCTTTCCTTTTCCTATCAACACATTTCAATTATGCATCAGTTTAGTTCATTTGTATATTGTTAACAACTTGTGAGGCAAATCTACTTACTCAGTTTCCCTTGATGTTCACTAAATCTCATTTGATTCACCCTTTTGACAATCATAAAAAGCATAAAAATTGGTTGTTCACAAATACTCATGTTTATCTAGTCACAATTAAATTCTTGTCATTTTGATCTTGATCTTGATCTTTTTTGTTTAGTCAGTGTCTACTAACTATCTCGTTGGTGGCATTTCATCAAGAAACTGCTTTTCTAGGAGCAATAAATTACATGAATTCTGAAATTATGTTTGTAGTTGAAAGATTAAAATTGATAAAAAAAAAATATGAAAGAATTAAGGATAATCTAGAAGAGAAGAAAAATACTTTTTAAGCAATACATTTCAAGAATGGGATTTATGATACAAATTGGAAGCAGTAAGAAGATAATCTAGCACACAAACATAAAAACACACAAAAAACAAAAACGAAAAATGAAAGGGAAAAGAGTTCACCTTGGGGCGCTTGATTTAAGGTGGCTAGCTAGAGGTGACTCCTATTGAAAGTGGATAGGCGATATCCACTCCACCGGGATTTCCGGTGTGTAATTCTTCAATCTATGGCCTTTCACCTAGAAAGCTCCGGATTGCTCACCCCATACTTCGACTGCTTCATGGGGAAAGACATGTTTCACTACGTATGATCTGGTCCACCTAGACTTCAATTTCCCCGGCAATGGAAGGAGTATTGAGTTTAATAGAAGGACAAGGTCTCCTTCATTCAAATCCTTTGGAATGACGTGCTTATCATGCCACCTCTAGGTCCTTTCCTTGTAAATTTGGGCATTCTCATAAGCATCAAGCCGGATCTCCTCAAGTTCATTGATATCAACCAAACACTTATCGCCGGCTTCCTTCAGGTCAAAATTTAGCCACTTGATGGCCCAATATTCTATATGCTCCAGCTCCAACAGTAGATGGCACAACACTCTATTCAGTATAGTCTTCCTAGTTATGACACAATACCCTATTGGAGTCTTGAAAGCCATCATATATGGCCACAAGGCATCATCAAGCTTCATGGCCCAATCTTTTTGGGTCCATGATACCGTATTTTCAAGGATCCCCTTAATCTCTCTGTTTGATATTTCCACTTGACCGCTAATATGAGGATGGTATAGAGTGACCACCTTGTGAGTGACCCCATACTTGGACAAGAGTGACTCGAAGTTCCTTGTGGTGAAGTGCTTTCCTCCATCACTAAACATAATTCGGGGTGTGCCAAACCTTGGGAAGATAATCCGATTGAATATTTTCACTAGAACCTTGGTGTCATTTGTAGGGAAAGAAATGGCTTTAACCCATCTTGACACATAATCCACCGCCAAGAGGATGTAGAGGTTCCCATAAGACGATGGGAATGGTCTCATAAAATCCACGCCCCATACATCAAAGATTGTCCACCTCTTGTGTAACGCCCCGAATTCGTGGGATATCGGAATGCTACGGGCGAGACCACACAATGGGTCCCGACCCTTAGTCTGACAACAACTTCACCGGACCTTTCCAACATGGCACAAATAAAGGCATAAAACTCAAAATAGTTTATAATGTATGCAATGAAAGAAAGGAAGGGATACAACTTGGAAACTCAGCCGAGTCCTCAAAACGACATAAAACGTAACGCAATCCGAACGTACAACAAACCACAAACCGACAAAACAAGGAAACCCCAAAAACGCCCCCGTCCTATAATGTACGGAGACCAATCGGTTGTCCACTCCTCCACCTCACTTGGCGGCATCCCTTACCTGCAAGGCATCTACACAAAACGGTTTTAAACCTTAGCTCACATTCTATGCAGTATAAGAATAATATGGCACAAACACACATGAGATTACAAAGCACACAACATGAACATTCATTACATAATATCTTTTTAGATTGCTTCATATCTAATTTATTCATTCAAGTGTGACACGAGAGTCTTATAACTCTCGCCTCTGTTCCCGTGTAACCAACAGGACTGTGGCGGCGCCCCACCCGTATACCCTGAGGGAGTGATGAAGAAGCCCGCCCATATACCGTGTAAGACTTGGTCGTAGAGATCCCCCCAGTATCCCTCGGAAAACTGAGCGGTGATGTCACCGCCCGATAATAATAGTAGTAACGATGGGCCAATAAATAAGGTCAAGTAAATCCTAATTCATTTTCATGCTTAAAAGCGGTAAACACACACCACCATATACATCCAAATAAGGCATAGAAGTGGCTAAGTAAGTCCGAGGACTTACCTCGTCTCAAGCTAACCACACCAACGATCTCACTTTCCGAAAAGGAAAACCCAAGCCTGATCCACAAGATACATATATCAACAACAACTCACAACACACTTCCAAGACTCTCCAAAGCTAAAACCGAACAAGGGTTCAACAACTAGAAGCTAGTAAGGCTCTCTTGAACCTTTAGGAGGTCAAGATCAAGCTAGGAAATGGAAAGAGGGAACAACAACCCACAACCCAAGAGAGATTAAGCACACAACAAGCTGGACTAAGAGGGTAAAATGGGAGAGAGACCACAAGGCCCTCACTCACACAAGATCACTTAAAGATTCAAGGGCAACTAGGTTCAAGCCACGAAATGACATTCTCATAAGTCCTAGGTTCAACCTAATCATGATTCTAGCTAGGCAACAGCATAAGGTCTAAGGAAGGAACGAAGAGGAAAGGAGGAAAGAACCTACAGGTGAAGAAAACGCAGCCGCAGAAGCAAGCTGGCGATCCCGGTGGAACCCTATCGCCACCCCTACGGATCACTGGCGCCGCCTCTGCGCCTGATGGCCGCCCCTGCGGTGGCTCTGGCCGCCCCTGCGGTGGCCTCAATCCGCCCCTGTGCCTCTGGTGGTCCGCCCCCACGGTCGAACAGCAGAAAGTCCGTCTTCTTCGTTTCTTCGACTAGTTCTTTGCTCCTAGTGCCTCCTTCTCTTGTTGGGCTTCCTCCAAACCTTCACCATAGGTCTTAGCTTCCTCACCACGACCTAAACGAGCTAAAGAAAGGGACATGAAAGATTTTACTAGATTTCTCTTCAAAAGCTTCATCCATGGACATGGAGGTGAAGAGAAGATGAAGAGGAGATAACAAGCAGCAAGAGGAAGGGGAGAGAGTTTACTTACCAAAGCAGATCCAGAAAAACTCAGCTGCAGCTCCTACCAATCTCTTCCAAGACCAAAGGAGAAGAGAGCAAGCAAGAAGGAAGGGAGGAGTGGAAGGAAATGAAAGAGCGTAAGAGGAAAAGTGAGGAAAAGAGGAGAGAGTAAAGAGTTGAAAAAAGAGGTGGGATATCCAAGGGTCAGCCCCCTTGTCCCCTCACTCCTCTTCCCAAGGTCAGAAAGTGAAAAGGTGTCCCCATCCCGCGTTAAAATCCGAACTCAGAAAATGTGCCTGCGGGAAATAAGTCGCAGACGAGGGAAAGTCGGAAACAACCCAACTTCCGGAAATAATATTTCCGGATATTACATCTTGGATTTTGTTCAAGGGAATCTCGTTCCTCCTTGAAATGTTCCCCGTTCTTTGGCACGAGTCACAAGACGCCATGAACCTTTGCACATCTTTGAAGAGAGATTGCCAAAAGAACCCGGATTGTAAAATCTTGGCACACGTCTTGTGAGAGCTAGCATGTCCACCACAAGGCAAAGAATGATAATGTCGTATGAGACTCTCTACTTCATCCTCCGGGACACAACTCCCTAAGCATCCCATCTGGACTTCACTTAAACAATAACAGCTCATTCCAATAATAGTGCCTCACGTCCTTGAAGAACTTCTTCCTTTGCGAAAAAGACAACCCGGGAGGGATCTCATCACACGCGAGGTAGTTGACAATATCGGCAAAGCATGGATCATCCTACCTTGAGATTTGAAGGAGGTACTCATCCATCATGTGGAGTTTCTCATCCGGAAAAGAATCATCAATCGGGATGTAATCTTTCTCAATAAGGATAGGAGGCAAACGGCTAAGGTGATCCGCTGCGAGTTCTCGGACCCCTTCTTATCTCGGATCTCTATGTCAACTCTTGGAGGAGAAGGATCCACTGAATGAGTCGAGACTTAGCGTCTTTCTTTGTGACGAGATACCGGATCGCCGCATGATCGGTATACACAATCACCTTTGCTCCCACAAGATAGGAGCGGAACTTCTCAAACGCGTAGACTGCCACTAGTAGCTCCTTCTCAGTGTTGGCGTAGTTGAGTTGGGCATCATCTAGCATCTTGCTAACATAATAGATTGCATGAGTGAGCTCATCCTTCTATTGGCCAAGTACGGCCCCAATCACAACATCACTCGCATCACACATTACTTCAAATGGGAGAGTCTAATCCGAAGGTTGTATAATGGGATCGGAGATCAAGGCTTCCTTTAATCTACAAAATGCATCATGCATCATGATTCATGACACTCCTTACCCACTTCACCAATGTGGGTGGACGTAGCTTCTCTATAGTCTCAATCTTTGCCATATCAACTTCAATGTCACGGTTAGATATCAAGTGCCCTAAAACAATTCCTTCACTAACCATAAAGTGGCATTTCTTCTAATTCAACACAAGGTTAGTGTCCTCACACCTTTGACTAATGAAAAATTAGTTAATCAATCGTCAAATGAGGAACCATACACGGAAAAATCATCCATAAACACTTCCATGATATTCTCAATATATTCGAAAAATATAGCCATCATGCATCTTTGAAAAGTAGTGGGTGCATTACACAACCCGAAAGATGTTCTCCTATATGCAAAATTTCTCATGGACAAGTGAATGTGGTCTTTTCTTGGTCATCGGGTGGATCGAGATTTGGAAGAAATCACTAGGGGTGGGCATAAATTCCGGTTAATCTCGTCCCGTCCCGATTCCGATCCCGATCCTGGGGAGATTTGAAAAAAAAAGTGTATCCCATCCCATTCCATGACAAGTTTGCGGGACGGGACGCGGGACGGAAACATCCCATCCCTGTTAATCTCGTCTCATCCCGCATATATATAAAATAATATTTTACATTTAAAAAAATATTATATAAATAAATAATATATATATAAATTATAATTTTATGTTGACAAGAGTAATAAAATACTAAAATATCTTTTTTTACATATTGCGATTCACAACATGTAAATCGGTAAGACACACTTTATTGTAACCTGTATTGGTTTTGAATGTACTAACTACTAATGTAGGCCTCTTGAATCGGTAACTCGTTGCCGAGTTTTATTTTTTTTATCATTTGTGTCTTTAAATGAGAGAAAACAGGTACAAATGGAATATAATCAGAGCGTAATTCTTACGGGATTAGGCAAGTTCCGTCCCATCTCGTCCCACGTGGGTCAAGGCCCGCGCGGAACGAAGAAAAAAAGTTGTATATACCGTCCGGTTAAAATTTGTGGGACGGGATGCGGGACGACCCCAATCCCGTCCCGTCCCATGCCCACCCCTATAAACCATTATACCCATCTAGATAGCAAAAAATGGGAATGTTGAGCTAGTCTCTCTAACATTTGATCAATGAAAGGGAGAGGGAAGTGATCTTTCCTAGTGGCTATATTTAATTTCTGGTAATCAATGCACATTCTTCATCCCGTAACCGTTCTAGCTAGTTGGTATCAACTAATTGTTCTTATTGGTCACTACGGCTATTCTACCCTTCTTAAGGACCACATGAACCGGGCTAACCCACCTATTATCCGTAATACGAAAAATAATACCCACATTAAGCAACTTAAGCACTTTTTTATTAACTACCTCTTTCATGATAGGATTCAATCTTCTTTGAGGTTCAATTGAAGGCTTATGGTCATCTTCCATTATGACTTTATGCATGCATAGATATGGGTTGATTCCTATGAGGTCATCAATAGTGTAGCCTAAAGTTTTTCTATGCAACTTGAAAACTCCACCTTGAGTATATATATTTGATTATGTAATGATGGAAGACTTAACACAAATAAGCGATTTTTATACTAACAAAATATTGATTGTATTTCTAGTTGCTTAGTTTGTTTTGGTGTTTGTCTATATATATGCAGGCCTTGGAAAGCATTTCAAGGGATAGATGGAGGCCTTGAAATCAGATACAAGGGACAAGCGCAGAGATTGAAGAGGTTAAACATGGAGACCTTGAAAGCCATTTCAAGGGATCAAAAGTTGAAGCCTTGAAGCAAGATTCAAAGGGCGTGACGGCTGGAAGGAATTCAAATCTCTAACAACCAAATCTACCAAGGATCAAAAGAAGATCTTCCAAGGAGATTCGCTAAACTAAAAGATCTCGACCAATAAGATTCGGTCCAACAAAATGGATCTCGCAAATATCCTCAACAAAGCGCAAGATTTCTTCTCAACGGATATTACAAGATATCAAAGATCTTCAGCCAAATAATCTCAACAAACCTGAAGATCTTGATGCTTGAACGACAAAGATCTTCAACAACGTGAAGAGATTACGGAGAAGAAGAATCAACGTGCTTTAAGGAGATGAAGAAGATTAGGCATATCTACAACGGCTATCTCATCTCAACCAAGAAGCGTTTTCTATGGAGAAGAAGAAACATCAACAACGGTCATCTTCTCAACGGCTAGAAGACTTCTCCATCAAAGACTATAAATGAAGATGTCGATTGAAGAAGAAGAAGAAGAAGAAGAGCAGCAGCAACAACAACAACAACAACAACAAGCTTACACGGAAACATCTAAGTCTTCAAGCGAACCAAAGCAATCCTCATTTCGATCCAAACGTTTTTCTTCCTCTTAATAACAAAAGCTTTATTCCTTAGAGAGAGAAAAACTCAAGAGCTCCATTGGAATATCAAAAGAGTGTTATACTTGAGTGTGTGTTACTCTGCAAAGTAATTAGGCTATTATAGCTAGGTTAAGAGTTAGAACTAGATTGTAGCATTGGCTACAATGAGAGAAGAAAGGGATCTATTCTAGGTTGTATCTAGAACTCTTTGAAGCTGATAATAGATAGTTAGATCCTACGGGTAAACCCTAGGACGGAGAGTAGGCTGGTTAGAGCCGAACTTCGTAAACATATCATCGTGTCGATCTTTACAATTCCGCACCATATCTTGATTTACTGTGACTAAGATTGCTTTGCGGGTTTACAAAGTAGAGGCCCTTGAAATCACTTTCAAAGCCCTTGAAATCAAGTTGTGTCACAAAGAGCTCATATTGACATCAAGGCCTTTGTAATCAGTTTCAAAGCCTTGAGATAGGTTTTTGCGAAAAGTTCTCATACTCTATTCAATCCCCCTCCCCTTCTAGAATATTTATATCCTTTATATTCACCTAACAGTTCTTCACAACTTGAGTTTGTTCAACAACTTATCAATCACCGGATAAGTAGATTTTGGTCCAAGGAATGTGTACCTCAAATGAGAAGGGATAGGTTTTATCTCTTATGTAGGAGGCTCCTTCGGCAAGGAACTCAATCCTTCCGGTACATCTTGAGTGGTCTTTAGACTCTCCACAACCATAGAAGATGTTTCCTCACATCTTGGCATCCTTTAAAGAAACCTTGGGTGAGATTCTAGGGGATCCAAAATCTCTTGGTATTGGGATGAAAATATCGGGCCGAGATTTTGGTTGAGGGTGCAATCGACCTCAAAAATCTCGGTTGATTTAATTAATTTAATCCAAATCTCGGCCGAGATTTCTTCAGTTTGGCCGACATTTCTTGCATTTCTCTCCTCTCTTGCTAGGACTTCAAATCTAGCCTTGGGGTCTTCGGGTAAGGCTTCCAAGGATCAGATTTACAACTCTCTTTCGCCTCTTCCTCCATGATGCTCATGCTCAAAATTTTCTCAAGAGGGTTCGAGATCAAAATAGAACTAACCATCTCCCGCGACTCCTCTTCATCTTGGACACTGAGCATGTCATCTTCAAAGGTTGGTCTTTTCACCATTGTGGACAACTTGAACTTGATAAATTCTTCCCCTATATTGAAGGAGAGGGTGGCGTTCTTGCAATCCACTAAACATCCGAAAGTTGCTAGGAAGGGTCTCCCAAGTATGATTCGAATCCGTCGGAATGTCCAACACCAGGAAGTCTATTGGCAAATAGAACTTCCCAAGCTAGACAAAAATGTCTTCAAGGATCCCTACCAGATGCGTGATCAACCTATCCGTCATGTACAAGATCATCTTCACCAGTTTTGACTCTCCAAGTCCAACCTTCTTGCATAGTGCGAGCGGTATGATGCTCACACTAGCTCCAAGGTTGCACAATGCTTCATACGTCCCTTCCTCAACTCCCATAGGGACATAAAATGAGCCCGGATCCCTTAGCTTTGGTGGTATCTCCTCCTTCATGATCTGGATGAGTTCGGAAGATCTCCTAGTCATCCTTACTTCACCATACTCTTCTAACTTCCTCTTGTTTGAGAGGATTTCCATCAAGAACTTCTCATATTCCGGAATTTCTAGAATCGCATCCATAAAAGGAATATTAATATGCAATTTACTCATAAGTTCTAAGAATTTACCAAAGTTTTTGTCCAATCGAGTTCTACTTCGGGACTATGGAAATGGGAGTGGTGGCTTGAATGGTGGTGGAGGGACGTAAGTTGGCTCCTTCTCCTTGTCCTTCTCATCTCCCTTGGGCTCTTCCTCCACTATCACTTGTTTTCCCTTGTCAACACCCTTGGGCAATAGATCATTAATCTTCATTCCACTCCTTGTAGTAATTGTCATCACTTGTCCCTTTTTATTATCCTTGGTTTTTCTGGGAAGCCTTCCAGGATTCCTTTGTACTTCAATCGCCTTTTGGAACACTTGTGTCTCTAGGACCTTTTGAGCCTTTGCAATAGAAGTAACCGTGCTCTCTAAACCGCCCAACCTTCCATCAATTGCTCAAACATCATTTTTGTACGGTCCTTAGGGGGTTGATTTTGAAAACCGGGAGGAGGTTGTTATGAAGCTTGTGTTGGAAGCTTACGTGGTCGTGTTTGCCATGTCAAAGCGGGAGGGTTCAATGCACCATCCAGATTTGAATAGGAAAAACTGGGATGGTTGTGGTTGGGGAGGTAATTATTTCCTTGAAAATTCCGGTTGAAGTTGTTGTTGTTGTTGTAATTCCTAGGACCTTGATAACTCCCTTGGAAATTACCCTTCCTCATATAGTTTACATCTTCCTCCTTAGATGTTATTTGAGCTTGGGCTTGCACTTGAGCTTGATATTTTAATGTTGATGTGCAAAGCTCCTTCAAAGACTTGAGCTCGTTGTAAATGGCCTCAAGCTTGGCATTGCTCATAGTTGCTTCACTTACTTCATATACTTCTGGTCTTGTCCTCCTATCATCGCCTTTACCATGGGAGTATTTTTCTATCACCAATGCTTGCTTCTCCACAAATGTACCTCCATAAAGCAATTGAAGTCGGAATCGTCTATCTTCATCAAGTCCCTTGATATAAATCTCAAGGAGATCGATATTCGGGATTTTGTATTGGGGACAATCTAGGAGGTCCTTGAACCTCTCCCAATATTTAAACAAATTCTCCATGTCCTTCATCACGAAAGCATTGATATTTCATCTAAGCTCGGTTGTTTTGGAAGGAGGGAAATTTTTGGTGAGGAATTCGGTTGTCATCTCCTCCCAAGTGTTGACTCATCCTTGTGAGATTGATTGATACCAAGCTAGAGTCATATCCTTAAGTCAGAAGGAAAAAGCTCTGAACTTGTGGTTGTTGCTCTCCAACCTTGGTGGCCTCAATGTTTCTATCAAAATCTTGTAATTCAAGAGGTGTTGATGTGGTGAATCCCCCTCAAATCCTCCAAATTGGTTGTGTCAGATCATTTGAAGGACTTGAGGGTGGATCTCATAGTCATGAGCGATGGGATCACCAAGGTTGACTCTCGGACGATGAATCCTTTGAGTCGGATCCATCCGTAGGCCAAGTGTTTGCAGTTCTCCCACAATAGGCTCAACTCGAACGTTCCTCACTGGTGGAGGAGGAGGTACTTCTCGTTGGACATTTTTCACTCTTTGAAAGAGCACTTGTCTCATGTTTGCTCTAATGTCCTCAATTTCCCTCAAGGTGGCTTCTTCTCTCTCATTTCTCTTCTTGTCTCATTCTCCAAAGCTTCATCTCTAAGCCTTAGTTGCTCCCTATACTTATCAAGTTTCACTTGGAGGTTTCTTCCGGCCATATTCTTCTTCTTCTTGGTTTGCTTAAATCTCGTCCGTAAACTTTTCTCCGGTTCGGGATCGAATGGTTAAATCTTTGCCGGCACGAGATTTTCGCATACACCTAAAAGCGAGATGAAATCCTGAAAAATCAAAGATAAAACAAAAAAAAAGATCAAAAGCAAAAGAAAGATCTACACTCTTAAAAATCACACACAATTAAATCTAGACCTAATCCCCGACAACAACGCCAAAAACTTAGCGCACTCAACCCAATAGAGGGTTTTACACCACTACTACCTAGAGTTCATCATCACCTATACCTAAGGGAGGAAATTACCGGGTAAGTCTCAATCCTCATCTAGTTTGATAATGTTAGACAAGTATAAGCTAGATTCAACTCAATAAACACTAGGATTTAAGCAATCAAACACCCTAACATACAAAGTCATCGATTAAAACACAACAGAAGAAATCTTGGATTGATCATAATAATCTCGTCCGAGATTTCATGAAGAACAGGCCGAGATTCTAAAGAGCTAGGGTTGTGCAACCAAATCATCCTAAACTGACATGCAAGTTGATATTATCATCATTCAAGCCATAACCATCGAATCGATCTATCTCCCTAGAATCGCAAAGATCTAGCCTACAAAATGCATATCTAGTTCCATATTCATAAAACAAGCATACATGCAATCCATAGATAGAAAATGAGAAAGAAGGTGATACTTAGATGGTTTTTGCTTCAAACAACAAAGGTAAGGCTTCCAAAATACACTATAATTCGGATCCAAGGTTACAACTTCAAGTCTTTCTAAAAAACACTCTCCAAATCTCAATATTCAAATTTTGTTACAAAGCTGCCTCTCTCTCCAAATGAGTTTAAGACATGAAAAATGACAAAGAAGGAAACCCTTCACCTCAGGAAAAGCAAGGGTCGGCCTACAACTTCAAAAAAGACGTCATAGAGTTGCACAAAAAGCGAATATCGGTCACATATGGACAATCTCAGGCGAGATTATGGCTAATGTCGGGGTCGAGATTCCGAGGTCTTCAAGTTGGCCTTCACACCGTGGAAATCTCGGGCATGCACATTCATGAAATCTCAGGCAAGATTCTTATTACACAACCGAGATTCCACGTAAATTTCTTCTTTGCTCCAATGCTTGATCATTTGGTTCGTTTCTTTACTTCCTTTGAGTTCCGTCCGAGACTTGATCCTCATGTGTATCAATTAGGTCCGAAATTCGTCAAAACACCTGAAAAACCAAAAAAAAAACTCGTGTAGACATCTATTCTAGCATAATGAACTCAATCAAGCACAAATGTCATGAACTAATGCTAATATATGCAAAACAAAGGAAAATCTACCTAAATACATGTCTAAGTTAAGGTCATAAATTATGTTATCAGGGGCCCTTAATCTTACTTGTAAGTAAGATTCATGTCAAACTCATTTGCATATTTCACTTGTTTTTTCTTCCGTGGCAAGTAATTTAGGGCTCATTTGGTATGACTATATAAATGAGACTGAAAAATTATATCATATTTGATGATATATGTATGTTTATGATGTAAATATATATATATATATATATATATATATATATATATATATATATATATATATATATATATATATATATAAATAAAAGTTCAAGTGAGGAGAGAGCTTGTAGATAGGAATTAGGAGGGATGTAAGCCATTGGATGGATTTAAATCAAGGGCTCTCACACGCTCATCATTAATGGCATTTTTGTAAATTGACTAAAAATCTGGAAAAATACCCTTACGTTCAAAATAGTCATCGGTGTTCATACTTTTATATGTAATTGTTCATGTTTTTATACATCGGTGTTCATAGTATTTTTATTCATCAAAGTGTCATGTCCATTTATTTTTTTGTGTTCATTTTATAATGCATAGATGTTCATTAACAGTATATAACCACAAAATATAAAAAAACTCATCACAAAACGTTAAAAGATTATCATAATATGTTATGTATGTGTCAAAGTTATAGATAAGTAATTGGTGTTCATACTTTTATACGTCATTGTTCATGTTTTTATTCGTCAGTGTTCATACTTTTTATATCATTGTTCCTGTGAATATTATAAACTATTTTTCTATAAGACATTTTACCGAACAGTTTGCGTGCACACTAAAAGGAGCATATACATTATTCAATTGGAGCTATTAGACCAACTCAACATATGTATATACATGTATTTTCTCAATCAAACTTATCAAACACAAAATGATTCAAACAAATTTGATTTCGAACACAAACATCAATCATAATAAAACCTAAACTTTAAGAATGGAAATCTAAACAGTGAGAGTAGAAATTCGAAGAAACAAAACCTGAATCGTCTTGTATTCTCTTTGATTTCACAATTTTTATGTAATAGATCTTTGAATATTATAAACACGATTTTAAAGAAAAGTATAATTTTCAAAAAAAATGAACATCATATTATAAACACCATAACTGTAAAAAAAATGAATACATACTTGTAAAAAAATGCCCATCATATTTTATTAACACGATTTGAAAGAATAGTATAATTTTTTTTTAAAATCCAAAACAAATGTTTTACAAAAATGAACAATTAATGTTAAAAAACGAATAGTTAGTGTTGGGAAAAAATGAACATTTATTGATAAAAATATGAACAATGACTCTTTTAAAAATGAACACATACTCATAAAAATATGAACACCAATTTTTATTTACAAAAAAAAAAGCTGGAAAAAAAAAAGTGACGTGGCGTGCCACATGTCATCACCCCGGCTCTCCTCATTCCTATCTGCAAGGGTCCTCCTCACCGGAACTGGACCATATATATATATATATATATATATATATATATATATAAAAGTTCAAGTGAAGAGAGAGCTTGTAGATAGGAATTAGGAGGGTTGTTAGCCATTGGATGAGTTATAAATCAAGGGCTCCCACACGCTCATCATTAATGGCATTTTTGTAAATTGACTTGGAAAAATACCCTTACGTTCAAAAATAATTATCAGTGTTCATACTTTTATATGTCAATGTTCATGTTTTTATACATCGGTGTTCATAGTGTTTTATTCATCAAAGTGTCATGTTCATTTATTCTTTTGTGTTTATTTTATAATGCATAGATGTTCATTTACAGTATATAACCACAAAAGATTAAAAAAAAAACTCATCACAAAACGTTAAAAGATTATCATAATATGTTATATATGTGTAAAAGTAATAGATAAGTCATTGGTGTTCACACTTTTATACGTCATTGTACATGTTTTTATTCGTCGGTGTTCATGCTTTTTATGTCATTGTTCCTGTAAATATTATAAACTATTTTTCTATAAGGTATTTTGTCGAACAGTTTGCGTGCACACTGAAATGAGCATATAGATTGTTCAATTTGAGCTATTAGACCAACTCAACATATGTATATACATGTATTTTCTCAATCAAACTTATCAAACACAAAAATGATTCAAACAAATTTGATTTCGAAAACAAACATCAATCATAATGAAACATAAACCTTAAGAATGAAAATCTAAATAGTGAGAGTAGAAATTCGAAGAAACAAAACCTGATTCGTCTTGTATTCTCTTTGATTTCACAATTTTTTATGTAATCGATCACTGATTTGGTTGAAAATCGGAGCCAATATAAAGCTTGTGTGTTAGCGGCGAGAGAGAGGCTCACAACGTGGGATGAAGAATGTGAGAGAGGGTTGAACGTATTTTTTAGTGTCTAATTTTCTTCTTTCTTTCTTTTTTCCAAATTTATGTAATTATTAAAATGTCATTAATGATAAGTGTGTGAGAACCGTTGATTTAAATCTCATCTAATGACTGACAACCCTCCTAATTCCTATCTACAAACCTTCTCTTCACCGGAATTGACCCCCCTCTCTCTCTCTCTATATATATGTATATATATATATATATATATATATATACACTTTTGTTCAGGTACGGTTCAATTAATGCGGTACGGCCGTGCGGCCGCCCGTACGGCCGACACGTGTCCTAGAAAAAAAAAATCTTCTGAAACGATATTTTTTTCCTGAAACGAATTTTTTTTTTTCCAGAAACGAATGAAAATTTGTTTGAACTACCATGTTATAATTTATGCACTATTCTCCTATAAACTTTGAATTATTCCCATATAATCCATGAACTATTACTTTTTAATATATTTTATCAAATTATTCATAAATTAATCGTTTATATGTTATGAACTATTCAATTGTAATTCATGAACTATCACTTTATAAGTTATGCACTATCCTTTATAAATTTTGCACTTTGAACTATTCTATTATAATTCATGAATTATTCTATTATAATTCATGAACTATCCCATAATAAGTTTTGAACTATTAATTTCACTCCTTTATAAATTTTGCACTTATAATTCATGAACTATTCTATTATAATTCATGAACTATCCCATAATAAGTTTTGAACTATTACTTTCACTCCTTTATAAATTTTGCACTATGAACTATTCTATTATAATTCATGAAATATCCTTTTAAAAGTTATGAACTATTCCTTAATATGTTTTGAACTATTACTTTCATTTCTTTATAAATTTTGCACTATGAACTATTCTATTATAATTCATGAACTATCCTTTTATAAGTTATGAACTATTCCTTAATAAATTTTGAACTATTACTTTCACTCGTTTCTGAAAAAAAAAAAAAAAAAAAAAAAATTGGGACATGTGTCGGCCGTACGAAATAATGTATCTTACCTGAACAACACTCTCTCTCTCTCTCTCTATATATATATATATATATATATATATATATATATATATTAATCTACATTTAAGAAAAAATAAAAACCAACTAATGACTTTAAATTTAGACATGAACCAATTGCCAACCTATATAAATAGGTATTTTATTGCTTCTATAAAATCTATTTTATTTAATTGAACCAATTATATTGTTTTTAGCACTTTCCGATTATATATCATCTTGACCGAAATATCAATATTATAGTTAATTATTTAATTTAATAACTTTTTTTTGTAAAAAAAAAATTTTTTTTGCAAAAGAATTAAAATATAATTTAAATTAATTGATGGATAAAAAATTTTAATAAGAAAATATTTTTTTATTTTGTAATAATTAATAAGTGGGTATAATATATGTATAATAAAATAATAATTAATAAGTGGGTATAATATATGTATAATAAAAATATATAAATTGTTTTTTTTTTGAAAAATTACTTGTATTAAGAAAGATGATTTATTTTGTAATAATTAATAAGTGGGTATAAATATTGTTTTAAATTTAAAATGGATAATATCTTGAAATGTATGATACCTCTATAATTTATGAAATCAGTTTTTTAAATTTGAAATGAGTCAGTTCGTATAATATTTTCATTCCGATTTCAAATCTTATCAAACATAAGATATGTGTAAGACTCATTCCGATTTTGATTCCTGGTTCAATGAGAATAGTTGCAAACCAACACTTATTTGTTTTATTTTAAAAAGCTTAATTTATCTTATTTTATTTACTTATTTATTTGGAGTGGTTTGATTTGTAACGCTTTTGCTTTCAAATTGGTGCCAAACAGTTTGGGTTTGACTTCATTGTAGTCAGTAAATTTTGCTTTGAACTCAACAGTTTGAAATGGTTAGATTATTATAATTTGGCTTTTGAACTCACAAAATTCAACCCAAAAAAATATACCAAAAATCCCTAATTTTCTCATTCAAAGGCGTGTTTAGGTGATTTAACACCAACATTTGGACCTTAATTAACTCATATGATTCTAAACCGGTTATACTTTCCATACCTCATCAATAGTTAAAAGTTTTCCATGTTCTATAATATTACTATTGCACTCTATGTTTATGTATCCACTCCGTTTATATGTTTTTGCACTATGTCAATTTTGGGTTCAAGTATACTTGTGTTTTCTCCCACCATATGTTTTATTTTATTTTATTTTATTTTATTTTATTTTATTTTATTTTTAACACATTTTTCCTACTAACCAAATAAAAGACTTGCGTAGAATAACTCATTTTACCGGAAAATAGTGGATATTGGTTCAAATAAGATGTAGTTTTTCCGGTACGAAAAACGGAGGGTTGTGAGATTGACACGTAATAATTTTTATTTTTATATGTTTAACACAGACTAAGTGGGAATAGTGGGCATTGGTTCAAGTAAGGTAGTTTTTCTGTATAAAAATAGTAGACTTGTGAGATTGACACGCGTTAATTTTTATTTTTTCACTTCCGACGAGCACTTTTTGTTCAATTTTTTTGTACTATTTGTTCCAAATTATTGTGCCGTTAGTTTAGTTATTTGTACTATTTTTCATAATTTTTAAACAACATTGTAACCATTACTTTGTTTGTTAAAAACTTTTGTTCAATTCATTTAAAATTTATAACTATTACTTTGTTTGTTAGTTTTATTTTTATGCACTTTTTTATTTGTACGTGTTTAAGTTATGAAACACAATGTTAATGAAACAATACATTCATTTTAAAAAAAAAAACTTTAACGTTTAGTTTATGTTCTTCTAAGTAACTCTACGTTTAAGATGTCAGTGAAAATACGATCCGTTTTTAAGGATATTGTTTAACTCAAACACCGTTTTTAAAATAGTGGGATTTAAACTTTTTTTTTATCTAAAAGGATAGGATAAAGGCAACTCAAAGAAAAAACCAACTTCACTTATTATAACGAAAAAGCTAAATGCACGAGGTTTGTTTTACTAGCGTAAAAAACAAACGCATTCCGATGGCGCTCAACAAGTAAAAAAAAAAACAAAGAATTTGAGCGCCGACGCCCTCCGAAGGCGCTCAAATCTTTAATAAGAAAAAGACAAAAGTAGGAAGGCGCTCAAATCTTTAATAAAAAATAGGTTTTTGGGCGCCAGCGCCATGTGCCGGCGCTCAAAACCCTATTTTTTCTTAATTTTGCCCTTTTTATTTATTTTAAGATTTGAGCGCCACCACAAAGCGTTCATATTTGATACCAAGTAAATTTAAAATTGTGTATATAACACGCCCCTATTATAATAATTTTCCACGACTATGTAGACATAAATTTATGGTTTACTACTTTTGTTGTATTTTTTGAAGTGTAGAAAGGCTATGTATGCCTTTTTGAAAGAATCATAGTTTACAGATTGTTTGTGTAATTTTATAATTTATGAGTGAATTTTTCAATAAAAATATAATTTATGAATATTTTGTGAAAAAAATACAGGTATTTTATAATAATTACCCTGATTTGGTTGTTTGTGTAGTGTACCTAGAATAAATAAATAAATAAGTAAATAAAAAATTAAAGCAAAGGAAAGCAAGCAGTAGGATGAAAAATGAGAGCATGATGAAAATGGAGTGTAAACAAGCACTCAACCGCCTCACATATACTGATATACAAATGGGAGATGATAAACAAGAAAAAGCAGTAAGTTTTAGCGAGTGAGCTGCTTTGTGAAGAAATTCTCTCTCCTCTTTGTGAATAAACTAAGGCGATGCTTCTTGTCTTGATCTCTCATCTCTCTCCATAATTTCTTAATCAAAACCCTTTTGGCTCTTCACACCTCATTTTGAGGAGGTGGAGCAAGAGAGAAGATAGTTTGTGACCTAGAAATCTGATCTGAGTCTTCTCCTTGTGTAAATTCTGTCAATCAAAGCTTGCTTTAGTTAGCAATGGGGGGTGGTTTTTCTCTGTGCTTTGGGTCCAGCCATAACAGCAAGTCTGGTATCCCACACTCATCTGATCCGGGTAACTCTTAAATCCCTAATTCTTCTATTTAATTCATCTGGGTACGTTTGGATTTGAACTTTTGTTTGATTTGTAGATGGAAATGGTGGCAAAGGTGGTGATGCTAATGGATTGCCATCTTTTAGTGAGTTCAAGTTGGATCAGTTAAGGTCTGCAACTTCTGGGTTTTCACCAGACAATATTGTGTCAGAGCATGGAGAGAAAGCTCCCAATGTTGTCTACAGAGGGAGGTTGAATGATGGCCGTTGGATTGCCGTGAAGCGGTTTAATCGCTCTGCTTGGCCTGACTGGAGACAATTCCTTGTACGTCTTTTCTATCTTTGATTTTGTTCTGACTTGGTCATTGTTGGTGGGTTGTGCTAGATTTGCTTACTTGTTGTCTTGAAATTGGAAAATTGGAAACAAACTTCTTCCCATTGTTGTATTGTAGGAAGATGCAAAGGCTGTGGGGCAGCTAAGAAGTGAGCGGTTAGCGAATTTAATTGGGTGTTGCCATGAGGGTAATGAGAGATTGCTTGTTTCTGAGTTCATGCCTAATGAAACTCTTTCCAAACACCTTTTTCATTGTAAGTATTTTGCTGCTTGGCATGAGATTTCATGCTTTGGTGACTTTCATTTTGAATAGATTTTAGATGTTTGCATCAACTCGTGACTTGAGTTGGCTGACACATTTTAGGGGAAACTCAGCCCATGAAATGGGCAATGAGGCTGAGGGTGTCATATTATCTGGCTCAAGCATTGGAGTATTGTAGCAGTAGAGGAAGATCATTGTACCATGACCTTAATTCTTACCGAGTTCTATTCGATCAGGTATATATATATATATACCTGATGTCCATACTGAAACCTTTCTTTTCTAAATTTGTCATTTATATTTGTTCTCTTTGTCATGACCCAACTCTTGACAGGACGGTAATCCGAGACTCTCGACCTTTGGCCTTATGAAAAATAGCAGGGACGGGAAAAGCTATAGTACGAACCTGGCTTTTACTCCTCCAGAGTACATGAGAACAGGTCAGAGCTGATGTGAACTGATAAGAGTATTGACTACTTAAAGCATTTAGCAATCCATTTGACATAGTCTGCAATGTATTTAACATCACCTCTGTGATCGATATTATTATAAAAGCCTAAGCTTCCATGACCCTTGAAAGCTTAGCTTCATTTATCCAGTATGTCTATACTTTTCTGCATGCTGTAGTGTATCGTTATGTGAATCACTCTAATGCAGCATTTTTGTCTTTTACAGGTAGAATTTGCCCTGAGAGTGTTGTTTATAGTTTTGGTACTTTACTGCTTGACCTCCTCAGTGGCAAGCATATACCACCCAGCCATGTAAAATTTCTTTCTTGATCATGTATCTCTTGCAATGAGAATAGCTCATTGAAGTTAGTGTAGCCTTAAATCTGCCAACTAATGTAGATTTGATGGAATTGTTTACATTCAATATTTGCTTATAATAATCAATTTCTTGATCAGTCACCACCAATTTGACCTTTCCATTCTGTCTGGGAAAAAGCTACAATATTTACATCCATTTCACAATATTTTGAATAGCCTTAATGCTTAGTGTTACTCCCTTTCCTCATTAAGTTCATCGGCTATCTTGGTTGCCCATAGGATCTTGCCTAGTTTTGGTGTACTGGAGCATTAAGCTTATTTTGTTTAATGGCTTGGCTTGTCACTAAGAGTTCTTTCTTCAATCTCTCAGGCACTTGACATGATAAGGGCCAAAAACTTCCAAATGCTTATGGACTCTTGTTTGGAGGGCCATGTGACAGATGATGACAGAACTGAATTGGTTCGATTAGCTTCACGTTGTTTACAGTACGAACCTCGTGAAAGACCCAACTATAAATCGGTTTTAACAGCACTTTCTTCCCTTCAGAAAGAAACCGAGGTGTGCCATGGCATTGCTTGATTTCCATATCACAATATTCCCATGCTTATTCTTCTGAACACTATTTAGCTTTCCTGCATGTAATTTCAGTGTATGAACTATGATGTCTATACATCCACATAACGGGAATCATTAAAGTTTCTATTTTTGTTATTTACAAAGTACTAACCACATTTTTATGCAACCTGAAAACATAATTTTGGGGCCCATGGAGGGGCCAACAATTTGAGGGTTTTGAGGAAAGTGGCAGGAAGGGAGCCTGCTATTAGTTTTGTCTTCTTTCATATGCTGAATTATTGATTGCACTGAGCCAAATCTCAGCACTTCATTGATTATTGCCAAATGGTATGTGGCAGGTTCCTTCACATGTTTTGATGGGTATCCCACAAGGGATTGAGTCACCCAAAGAGAAGCAATTATTAACTCCTCTCGGTGATGCTTGCTCCAGATTAGATCTCACTGCCATACATGAAATTTTGGAAGATATTGCTTACAAGGATGATGAAGGGGTTGCAAATGAGGTTAGGTCCTGTCATATTTCTTTCATTGGGGCCTCAAAATATATATTGAAGATGTACCTATTAATCTGAAAGCCATTTAAGGAGTTCTTTTGACCCAGATAGCCTCTATAATTTGCTTCTAACACTAAATGGAAACTTATGACAAATAATCAAATAATAAATTAGCAATGTCATCTAGGAGCTGATGTTCCATGAATGGGACCATTTATTTCCTTTTTTTGTCTTATTAATCAATGCAGAGATTTTCCCAAATTACCCATTAAAGCTGAAATTATGCATGGGTTGTCAGTGAAATGCTACCCATCCCTCATATTTCAGTATCACTCCATAACTCTGTTAATGTTTCATTAAAATGTTCAAACATCTGAATTGGCTTTTCAAATAGAATATTGCATTTGGTTTTCCTTTCTATTTAGATGCCGTTTGGTTGGTGATCCGGATTAGAAATGGAATGGTAAGGCGTATGGATAGGGAAATGAAAATTAACATAAAGAATGATTCTATTAAGATAACCAAACATAAATTATCTTGAAAAGTGACAGAAGATCCCTTCCGAGCTTCCTGCAATTGATTAATCTTGAATTGATCTGCTTCAGCTGTCATTTCAAATGTGGACTAATCCAATTCAAGAAACACTGAACTCCAAGAAACACGGTGATTCAGCTTTCCGAGTTAAGGATTTTGCCACTGCAATCAAGTGCTACACTCAGGTAACTCAGTTACCTTATAATGCTTCAAAGATAGTTGACAGCATCTTGAAACTGGCTAATCATAGTTTATCAGCTCGTTTTGCCAAACACACCTGAAATCATATGATCATAATTCACACAATTGCAGTTTCTTGATGACGGGTCAATGATATCTCCAACTGTATATGCAAGACGATGTTTGTCTTACTTGATGAACAACATGCCTCAAGAAGCCCTAGGGGATGCAATGCAGGCACAAGCCGTATCTCCCGAGTGGCCAACCGCATTCTACCTTCAAGCTGCAGCTCTGTTCAGCCTTGGCATGGACAACGATGCAAAGGAGACGCTGAAAGACGGGACTTCACTCGAAGCCAAATGGAGCAGACGCTAAAGGAAGTTTGTATAGATTTTGTGACCCTTTTGGAATCCAATGGCCCTCCTTATCTTAAATATACTTGTATTTATCTCGATTCCCAATTGGCGATTTGAGTATGCTTTATTTGGGTACTTGCGGAAGAAGAAGAAGCAAGCTCCTCCAGGGCATTTGTTTTAGGGTTTTCATGCAAATGGTTGGTTGTGGATTGCTATTCTTTGGTCTCCTTGTGATTTTGATAGCTATGGTGAAAATTGCCATGTCTTTCAACTTTAACATCAAACTTATGTGGACTTAAGAGCATGTGCATTAGTGAAATCAATCTCAAGTTTACAAAAGATATCTAATGTGTGTTTGTGTTCCATTTTATTTATATGACTTTACTAAATCTCTTTATTTTCCAAGTAAAATATGGCGCCAAATTTGATGGTTTTCCAAGCTTATCATACCTGTTATTTAGAAAACATTTACATTAATGTAAATAACCATGCATGCAATTAGTACATATCTCAAAACGACACTTCAAACATGAATGTTGAACAAATGTATTGAAATATCAGTTTGAAAACAACACAGTTGCACACATACAACAAAAGACTCGTTTGCAAGCAAGTAGTTTCAAAACAAATTAAACCAACCCTTGGATTAAAACTACTCCGTCTTTCCGCATCATACAACTAACGTCCCTGCAACGTTTGATAACACGATTTATAGCATAGTTTTAGGTGCACATTTAGGTAGAATTCTCGCTCAATCATGCATTATCTAGCACTAGTCCAATACGTTTTGCACTCAAAACATGTATTTTGTCGAGATAGACGTCTACACGGACTTGTGTGCGTTTTGTAGGTATTTCGGGAGGTTTCGAGCCAAAACGACGCGTTTGAGGGTCGCTCATTTAGAGGACACGTTTCCAAACTCATTAGAACGCAAGGCAAGGGCTGAGAAGGACTCAAGGAACCTTGCCAACACAGGCCATGCACCAACCCACAGCCTAATGATCCAAGGCGAAGTTTCTGCACAGAATCACGGTTCTCTGAAGAACCACGGCCGTGGAAATGACCGTGGATTTTGCCAGATTCTCGTGACAGCTGTGCCACGACTCTCATGGCCAGCTCATGAAGAAATTGGTTATAAAAGTGGTCCTTGATAGTTGTTAGAGGCAGCTGGGATTTGGGTAGTTTGAGAGCAGCTCACATATTCTCCATTTTTCTTTGACAAAATATATTCCAAGAAGAAGAAGGACTTTTTCTAGGAAGGAAAGTGCAAGAAGAAGAAGGAAGGAGCCATTGCCATTGAAGAGGAGAGGAGAAGACACACTTAGCTCTTGTATTTTCGGATTTATTTCTAGAAGTTTTTGAACTCTTGAACCTTCCTTTGGAAGGGTTGTAAGTCGTTCTAATTTCATCTTCAGATTTAGATTGTGTTTGAAGTTCATTTGTTCATCTTCTTTCTCTCATTTTATTGTAATGGAGGTTATGAATCTATGCTTGCTTGTTTTGATTTCTAATATGAATGTTGTAGGCTAGATTGATGTGATTCTAGGGTAAGGAAAGGATGGTTATGGCTAGATCTATGATAGGACGAACTTAGATTTACCTTTGGATGATTTTGTTTATGAACGTAGCTACTGTTAGGAATCACGGGTAGTTCTTGAAGAACCACGGTCGTGGTTTCTGTAGAACAAACCGTGGTTCTTCCTGGTTCGAAGGATCTTACCTTAGGTTCATAAAATTGTTGAAACCCTAAGTTTTTGCTGAGTTTAACCTACCCTAGGGTGTCCTAGTGTAGCGACTAAGTGTTAGGAGAGACTTACCCGGTAATCCTTGCCCTTAGAATCTAAAATAGCAAAACCTTAGGTAATGATGAGCCTAATAAGCCGCCATTGGATTAAATGTGCTAGGATAGTTGATTAGGACTTCCCTTTCCGAGACTTACCCGGTGAGGATAGGTTAGATCCCTAATTAAACAATCCGGTTTGTGTTAAATTCCTACCCTTAGGTTCTTAGAGACTTAACCGGTAATGAGACCCTAGGTGTGGGTTAGTTGGATCATGAGACTTACCCGGTAATTGATCCCATTTTAGGAACACTTAATCCCAACATATCATAATCAATCCAAAGAATGAATAGATAACTTGAGTTTTATGCCATAACCGGAATTTCCAACCCCTAGAATCCGTTTTCCCTTTCCTTGATCAATATCTCGTTTGACTCGTTTATTTGTGCTGATTTTTGGTTTGGTTTGATTTATTGCTTTGCATGAGTTATGACCCTCGCTTGATGACCATAAAAACCAACAAAAACATTGAGTTTTCCATTTTCTTTGTTCCTCATCTTGTCTTAGCCTAGATTTACACTATTTTTGATCATTGCTTGACTCGATTTCACCTTAGTCTTTGAGTTCGACCTCGGAATACTTACCTTTCTACATAACGATCCGTACACTGCGGGTTTCGCTAGGTAGTTTAGGATTTAGTTCGAGTTTATAAATGTAAAGCTTTTTGTGCTATTTCCTAGCGTAACAAGTTTTTGGCGCCGTTGCCGGGGACTAGGTCTAGATTGAGTCATTTCGTGATTGTTGGTAGTGTAGATCTTTCTTGTTGCTTTTGATCTCTCTTTGGTGTGTGTCTTTGCTTTTCAGGACATCTCTTACTCTTTAGGTGTATGCGAAGATCTCGTGGCAAGGATTTAGCTCCATTCGATCCCGAACTGGAGAAAACCCTTAGATCTAGATCCAAGAGCATTCGAAAAAAGAAAGAGATGGCCGGTAGGAACCTCCAAGCTGAGTTGGATGAAGCCTTAGAGCAAATTAGGCTAAGAGATGAGCTCTTGGAGGAAGAAAGGAGACTTGCCAATGAGAGGCAAGAGGCAACTAGGAGGGAGATTGAGGAGATTAGGCAAGCACTTCACAAATAGGAACTTTGGAGCACTTTTGGCTAAGTATGGGGTGACTCATAAGGTGGCAACACCCTATCACCCCCAAACTAGTGGCCAAGTGGAGATCTCCAACCGAGAAATCAAGGCCATCCTCGAGAAGACGGTGTCTAGAACAAGGAAGGATTGGGCCATGAAGCTCAATGACGCACTATGGGCATATAGAACCGCCTTCAAGACACCTATTGGCACCACTCCCTACAAATTGGTCTATGGCAAGTCTTGCCACCTTCCGGTGGAAATGGAGCATAGAGCTTATTGGGCCATTAAGTGGCTAAATTTTGACCTCAAGGAGGCGGGAGAGAAGAGATTGCTCGATATCAATGCCCTTGAGGAGCTCCGGTTGGAAGCTTATGAGAATGCCCGGATTTACAAGGAGAGAACCAAAAGGTGGCATGACAAGAGGATCATTCCAAAGGAGTTGAGTGAAGGAGATCTTGTCCTTCTCTTCAACTCGAGGCTAAGGCTTTTCCCCGGAAAGCTCAAATCGAGATGGACCGGGCCGTATGTGGTAAAGAAGATCTTTCCCCATGGAGCTATTGAGATAGGAGGGGAGCATTGTGGAGATTTCAAAGTGAATGGGCATCGCTTGAAAAAGTACATTCCGGGAGCCCCAATAGACATGATCGCCCCGCTTCACCTTGCATAAACGCTCCCGAGTTTGGTCAAGCTAATGACCTTAAAGAAGCGCTTGGTGGGAGGCAACCCATCGGTAACATTTTTCCTTCATTTTAGCTTAGATTTTTCTGTTTTTGTGTGCTTTGTGTGTTTTGTCTATTCTATGTGTGCTAGAACATTAGTGGCATTGGAAACCTTTCTTGGAAATGATGATGATGAAACCCTCACCAATTATGGGTGGAGCGGACGCGGAACTTGGATGGCTAGCGGTGCCTAGCGCGGGTTTCAAAGCTTGAAGGATGCTTAGAGCTCCCTACCATGGTTGAAAGGATCATCCAACATCAATCCTCTTGAGAATTCCCAAATACCGAAGAAAACCATTTTACATTGTGAGAACCTTCTTTCACTCTCTTTACTTGAATACCACATTGGGGACAATGTGTTTCTAAGTATGGGGTGGGGTTTGCATGATCCTTTGCATGAAGAGCATCTAGGATAGTTTAATATTTGCACATGTCTTGCATTGTACAAATTTAAAACGAAAATCCCATAAAAATCAGAAAATTTTAAAAAAAATTTGTGCTTTCTAGGCTTGGATATGATCCTAATGATGAAACTTGTCTTGTGATTGGCTATGAATGGCCTTATGTGTTGGATTAATAATGCATATGTGGACTTGAACTACTTCTCTTGAATTCCATGAATGACTTGAGATCATGATGATTGCCTAGAATGGATTGAGTATTGAAAGTCGAAATTACACGATAGTTCTTGCATACCATCTAGGAATGAATAAGGCATTTCATCTTTCTCTACTTCTCATCTTGATCATGATTGCTTGAGCACCTCAATTGATATAAATTCAACCTTCTTTAAACCCATCCGGGAATAGGAGCATGCTAGTGTGTTTGAATGTGTAAAAGCAAGTGCGGGGTGAAGATGTAATGAAAAGAATGTCGTGAAATGAATGCTGAAATTATTGTGAAAGTGTAGCCAAAATAGGTTTGGGGGCGTTGGTTTAAATGATAAGTAACTCGGTACACTTCACATAATCGGGTGTTGGTGCCTTGCCAAAGTCAAATGAGCCAATAGCCCTAACGAGCTTTGGTATGTGTGCCCGGTGTGGATGCACCTCGAAAAAGAGAAAAAGCCCGAGGATGGCTAATCACCGAGGTTTCGGCTATTGTACACCAATGCCATCGTCTCAAAAATGAGTTAAAGAAAAAAAAAAGAAGAAAAAGAAAGCAAGATAGGGAAAAATATACACTTGGGGGAAGTTGATCGAGGACAAGGAAGTGAAGTTAGTTCCATTCCCGGATTAGCATCACATACCTAGAAAATTCCCCTCCCCAATTGAAACGTTTCTTAGCCTTTTATGTCACAAGCCCTTATGACCTACTTGTATGTTTGTAAGACTTAGTAATCTAGATTGGATAGACTCTTGATCTTCTTGACATCTCCGTCCTCCCAAATCATGCATGTTTTTGAGTGAAGTACAATTGTCTTTCCATGACTTTATTGTTTGATACATAATTGCTTATTCAATTGCCATTGATCATGACTATGAAGGTGATCCAATAGTAGAAGCACAAAACCAAAAAGATTTTTGCCATTTTTCTGCACACATAAATCATGTCATCTCTTAGTCTATAGTTGGGAATTTGCTCGGGGACGAGCAAACCTTAAGTATGGGGTATTTTGATAACACGATTTATAGCATAGTTTTAGGTGCACATTTAGGTAGAATTCTCGCTCAATCATGCATTATCTAGCACTAGTCCAATACGTTTTGCACTCAAAACATGTATTTTGTCGAGATAGACGTCTACACGGACTTGTGTGCGTTTTGTAGGTATTTCGGGAGGTTTCGAGCCAAAACGACGCGTTTGAGGGTCGCTCATTTAGAGGACACGTTTCCAAACTCATTAGAACGCAAGGCAAGGGCTGAGAAGGACTCAAGGAACCTTGCCAACACAGGCCATGCACCAACCCACAGCCTAATGATCCAAGGCGAAGTTTCTGCACAGAATCACGGTTCTCTGAAGAACCACGGCCGTGGAAATGACCGTGGATTTTGCCAGATTCTCGTGACAGCTGTGCCACGACTCTCATGGCCAGCTCATGAAGAAATTGGTTATAAAAGTGGTCCTTGATAGTTGTTAGAGGCAGCTGGGATTTGGGTAGTTTGAGAGCAGCTCACATATTCTCCATTTTTCTTTGACAAAATATATTCCAAGAAGAAGAAGGACTTTTTCTAGGAAGGAAAGTGCAAGAAGAAGAAGGAAGGAGCCATTGCCATTGAAGAGGAGAGGAGAAGACACACTTAGCTCTTGTATTTTCGGATTTATTTCTAGAAGTTTTTGAACTCTTGAACCTTCCTTTGGAAGGGTTGTAAGTCGTTCTAATTTCATCTTCAGATTTAGATTGTGTTTGAAGTTCATTTGTTCATCTTCTTTCTCTCATTTTCTTGTAATGGAGGTTATGAATCTATGCTTGCTTGTTTTGATTTCTAATATGAATGTTGTAGGCTAGATTGATGTGATTCTAGGGTAAGGAAAGGATGGTTATGGCTAGATCTATGATAGGACGAACTTAGATTTACCTTTGGATGATTTTGTTTATGAACGTAGCTACTGTTAGGAATCACGGGTAGTTCTTGAAGAACCACGGTCGTGGTTTCTGTAGAACAAACCGTGGTTCTTCCTGGTTCGAAGGATCTTACCTTAGGTTCATAAAATTGTTGAAACCCTAAGTTTTTGCTGAGTTTAACCTACCCTAGGGTGTCCTAGTGTAGCGACTAAGTGTTAGGAGAGACTTACCCGGTAATCCTTGCCCTTAGAATCTAAAATAGCAAAACCTTAGGTAATGATGAGCCTAATAAGCCGCCATTGGATTAAATGTGCTAGGATAGTTGATTAGGACTTCCCTTTCCGAGACTTACCCGGTGAGGATAGGTTAGATCCCTAATTAAACAATCCGGTTTGTGTTAAATTCCTACCCTTAGGTTCTTAGAGACTTAACCGGTAATGAGACCCTAGGTGTGGGTTAGTTGGATCATGAGACTTACCCGGTAATTGATCCCATTTTAGGAACACTTAATCCCAACATATCATAATCAATCCAAAGAATGAATAGATAACTTGAGTTTTATGCCATAACCGGAATTTCCAACCCCTAGAATCCGTTTTCCCTTTCCTTGATCAATATCTCGTTTGACTCGTTTATTTGTGCTGATTTTTGGTTTGGTTTGATTTATTGCTTTGCATGAGTTATGACCCTCGCTTGATGACCATAAAAACCAACAAAAACATTGAGTTTTCCATTTTCTTTGTTCCTCATCTTGTCTTAGCCTAGATTTACACTATTTTTGATCATTGCTTGACTCGATTTCACCTTAGTCTTTGAGTTCGACCTCGGAATACTTACCTTTCTACATAACGATCCGTACACTGCGGGTTTCGCTAGGTCGTTTAGGATTTAGTTCGAGTTTATAAATGTAAAGCTTTTTGTGCTATTTCCTAGCGTAACAAGTTTTTGGCGCCGTTGCCGGGGACTAGGTCTAGATTGAGTCATTTCGTGATTGTTGGTAGTGTAGATCTTTCTTGTTGCTTTTGATCTCTCTTTGGTGTGTGTCTTTGCTTTTCAGGACATCTCTTACTCTTTAGGTGTATGCGAAGATCTCGTGGCAAGGATTTAGCTCCATTCGATCCCGAACCGGAGAAAACCCTTAGATCTAGATCCAAGAGCATTCGAAAAAAGAAAGAGATGGCCGGTAGGAACCTCCAAGCTGAGTTGGATGAAGCCTTAGAGCAAATTAGGCTAAGAGATGAGCTCTTGGAGGAAGAAAGGAGACTTGCCAATGAGAGGCAAGAGGCAACTAGGAGGGAGATTGAGGAGATTAGGCAAGCACTTCACAAATAGGAACTTTGGAGCACTTTTGGCTAAGTATGGGGTGACTCATAAGGTGGCAACACCCTATCACCCCCAAACTAGTTGCCAAGTGGAGATCTCCAACCGAGAAATCAAGGCCATCCTCGAGAAGACGGTGTCTAGAACAAGGAAGGATTGGGCCATGAAGCTCAATGACGCACTATGGGCATATAGAACCGCCTTCAAGACACCTATTGGCACCACTCCCTACAAATTGGTCTATGGCAAGTCTTGCCACCTTCCGGTGGAAATGGAGCATAGAGCTTATTGGGCCATTAAGTGGCTAAATTTTGACCTCAAGGAAGCGGGAGAGAAGAGATTGCTCGATATCAATGCCCTTGAGGAGCTCCGGTTGGAAGCTTATGAGAATGCCCGGATTTACAAGGAGAGAACCAAAAGGTGGCATGACAAGAGGATCATTCCAAAGGAGTTGAGTGAAGGAGATCTTGTCCTTCTCTTCAACTCGAGGCTAAGGCTTTTCCCCGGAAAGCTCAAATCGAGATGGACCGGGCCGTATGTGGTAAAGAAGATCTTTCCCCATGGAGCTATTGAGATAGGAGGGGAGCATTGTGGAGATTTCAAAGTGAATGGGCATCGCTTGAAAAAGTACATTCCGGGAGCCCCAATAGACATGATCGCCCCGCTTCACCTTGCATAAACGCTCCCGAGTTTGGTCAAGCTAATGACCTTAAAGAAGCGCTTGGTGGGAGGCAACCCATCGGTAACATTTTTCCTTCATTTTAGCTTAGATTTTTCTGTTTTTGTGTGCTTTGTGTGTTTTGTCTATTCTATGTGTGCTAGAACATTAGTGGCATTGGAAACCTTTCTTGGAAATGATGATGATGAAACCCTCACCAATTATGGGTGGAGCGGACGCGGAACTTGGATGGCTAGCGGTGCCTAGCGCGGGTTTCAAAGCTTGAAGGATGCTTAGAGCTCCCTACCATGGTTGAAAGGATCATCCAACATCAATCCTCTTGAGAATTCCCAAATACCGAAGAAAACCATTTTACATTGTGAGAACCTTCTTTCACTCTCTTTACTTGAATACCACATTGGGGACAATGTGTTTCTAAGTATGGGGTGGGGTTTGCATGATCCTTTGCATGAAGAGCATCTAGGATAGTTTAATATTTGCACATGTCTTGCATTGTACAAATTTAAAACGAAAATCCCATAAAAATCAGAAAATTTTAAAAAAAATTTGTGCTTTCTAGGCTTGGATATGATCCTAATGATGAAACTTGTCTTGTGATTGGCTATGAATGGCCTTATGTGTTGGATTAATAATGCATATGTGGACTTGAACTACTTCTCTTGAATTCCATGAATGACTTGAGATCATGATGATTGCCTAGAATGGATTGAGTATTGAAAGTCGAAATTACACGATAGTTCTTGCATACCATCTAGGAATGAATAAGGCATTTCATCTTTCTCTACTTCTCATCTTGATCATGATTGCTTGAGCACCTCAATTGATATAAATTCAACCTTCTTTAAACCCATCCGGGAATAGGAGCATGCTAGTGTGTTTGAATGTGTAAAAGCAAGTGCGGGGTGAAGATGTAATGAAAAGAATGTCGTGAAATGAATGCTGAAATTATTGTGAAAGTGTAGCCAAAATAGGTTTGGGGGCGTTGGTTTAAATGATAAGTAACTCGGTACACTTCACATAATCGGGTGTTGGTGCCTTGCCAAAGTCAAATGAGCCAATAGCCCTAACGAGCTTTGGTATGTGTGCCCGGTGTGGATGCACCTCGAAAAAGAGAAAAAGCCCGAGGATGGCTAATCACCGAGGTTTCGGCTATTGTACACCAATGCCATCGTCTCAAAAATGAGTTAAAGAAAAAAAAAAAAGAAGAAAAAGAAAGCAAGATAGGGAAAAATATACACTTGGGGGAAGTTGATCGAGGACAAGGAAGTGAAGTTAGTTCCATTCCCGGATTAGCATCACATACCTAGAAAATTCCCCTCCCCAATTGAAACGTTTCTTAGCCTTTTATGTCACAAGCCCTTATGACCTACTTGTATGTTTGTAAGACTTAGTAATCTAGATTGGATAGACTCTTGATCTTCTTGACATCTCCGTCCTCCCAACTCATGCATGTTTTTGAGTGAAGTACAATTGTCTTTCCATGACTTTATTGTTTGATACATAATTGCTTATTCAATTGCCATTGATCATGACTATGAAGGTGATCCAATAGTAGAAGCACAAAACCAAAAAGATTTTTGCCATTTTTCTGCACACATAAATCATGTCATCTCTTAGTCTATAGTTGGGAATTTGCTCGGGGACGAGCAAACCTTAAGTATGGGGTATTTTGATAACACGATTTATAGCATAGTTTTAGGTGCACATTTAGGTAGAATTCTCGCTCAATCATGCATTATCTAGCACTAGTCCAATACGTTTTGCACTCAAAACATGTATTTTGTCGAGATAGACGTCTACACGGACTTGTGTGCGTTTTGTAGGTATTTCGGGAGGTTTCGAGCCAAAACGACGCGTTTGAGGGTCGCTCATTTAGAGGACACGTTTCCAAACTCATTAGAACGCAAGGCAAGGGCTGAGAAGGACTCAAGGAACCTTGCCAACACAGGCCATGCACCAACCCACAGCCTAATGATCCAAGGCGAAGTTTCTGCACAGAATCACGGTTCTCTGAAGAACCACGGCCGTGGAAATGACCGTGGATTTTGCCAGATTCTCGTGACAGCTGTGCCACGACTCTCATGGCCAGCTCATGAAGAAATTGGTTATAAAAGTGGTCCTTGATAGTTGTTAGAGGCAGCTGGGATTTGGGTAGTTTGAGAGCAGCTCACATATTCTCCATTTTTCTTTGACAAAATATATTCCAAGAAGAAGAAGGACTTTTTCTAGGAAGGAAAGTGCAAGAAGAAGAAGGAAGGAGCCATTGCCATTGAAGAGGAGAGGAGAAGACACACTTAGCTCTTGTATTTTCGGATTTATTTCTAGAAGTTTTTGAACTCTTGAACCTTCCTTTGGAAGGGTTGTAAGTCGTTCTAATTTCATCTTCAGATTTAGATTGTGTTTGAAGTTCATTTGTTCATCTTCTTTCTCTCATTTTCTTGTAATGGAGGTTATGAATCTATGCTTGCTTGTTTTGATTTCTAATATGAATGTTGTAGGCTAGATTGATGTGATTCTAGGGTAAGGAAAGGATGGTTATGGCTAGATCTATGATAGGACGAACTTAGATTTACCTTTGGATGATTTTGTTTATGAACGTAGCTACTGTTAGGAATCACGGGTAGTTCTTGAAGAACCACGGTCGTGGTTTCTGTAGAACAAACCGTGGTTCTTCCTGGTTCGAAGGATCTTACCTTAGGTTCATAAAATTATTGAAACCCTAAGTTTTTGCTGAGTTTAACCTACCCTAGGGTGTCCTAGTGTAGCGACTAAGTGTTAGGAGAGACTTACCCGGTAATCCTTGCCCTTAGAATCTAAAATAGCAAAACCTTAGGTAATGATGAGCCTAATAAGCCGCCATTGGATTAAATGTGCTAGGATAGTTGATTAGGACTTCCCTTTCCGAGACTTACCCGGTGAGGATAGGTTAGATCCCTAATTAAACAATCCGGTTTGTGTTAAATTCCTACCCTTAGGTTCTTAGAGACTTAACCGGTAATGAGACCCTAGGTGTGGGTTAGTTGGATCATGAGACTTACCCGGTAATTGATCCCATTTTAGGAACACTTAATCCCAACATATCATAATCAATCCAAAGAATGAATAGATAACTTGAGTTTTATGCCATAACCGGAATTTCCAACCCCTAGAATCCGTTTTCCCTTTCCTTGATCAATATCTCGTTTGACTCGTTTATTTGTGCTGATTTTTGGTTTGGTTTGATTTATTACTTTGCATGAGTTATGACCCTCGCTTGATGACCATAAAAACCAACAAAAACATTGAGTTTTCCATTTTCTTTGTTCCTCATCTTGTCTTAGCCTAGATTTACACTATTTTTGATCATTGCTTGACTCGATTTCACCTTAGTCTTTGAGTTCGACCTCGGAATACTTACCTTTCTACATAACGATCCGTACACTGCGGGTTTCGCTAGGTAGTTTAGGATTTAGTTCGAGTTTATAAATGTAAAGCTTTTTGTGCTATTTCCTAGCGTAACAACGTTCATATGATCAACATTACCTAAAAGGAATTTGTTTAAACTGTTTGTTACCAATCATAATCTATCCACGAGTTATTATATCAACACTGCACAACACAACACAACACAACACATGTATTCAGATATCAAATAACGTGACCATGAGATGATATCATGCTTACAACTTATATGAATGATGCACATGATGTAGTATGTAATTTACAATTATCAACCCGACCAAATCCGGAATCAGTGTTTATACGGTCCTACCTTTGGGGTAAGCATCACTCTTACACGTATTAGGTTAATTCATACATTTTTCTCATAGGTTGGAGCCGGGATAACCAAGCCTTAACAAGGATTTTTATGTGCAGTTATAATCTTAATCACTTACCACATGCACATCTTCTCGGTCATATTAATGCAACATTTTCCATTTTAATTAGGTGTGCGACCTAGGCTTGGAAAACCATCAAATTTGGCACCATTTCTTATACAACCACATACTCTAACTAAGCACGAATAGCACGCAAGTGACCCGGGCTTGGCCAAGCTCTAGCATTCACTACAATTGCTAGCGATGTGGCTAATGGTTAAGCTCAACGTCTTGACTTACGCTAGCAACTCGGACAACGTATGATACGCCCCCGGATGGCGATGCCATCCGTGTTTCCGGATAAAAGGACCCGCACCATTTTGAAGACATTTATTATTATTCGGCTATTTAATAATAGGCCTTTTATATTCGGAACTTTAATTCCGGAACTTAATTTCGTGACTTAAATTCCGACCTTTCGTATTTTAGGTTTTTCATTTTCGGAACTTAATTCCGGCTTTTAATTCCGTCATTTATGTTTCAACCTTTGGTTAGCCCCCATCCACTATATAAGGATGGCTTGGCTCATTTGTAAAGTATGTCTAGTTGAAATCCATGTATGAGAAGGAAAACCCTCTTACTTGGTTTAGGCATCACCTTCTTCTTCAATCCTCTTAAAGTTCTATCTTGGATCTAGTTTTTTATCCAAGCCTTTCATATTTGAGGATCCTTTTGGAAGGATCAACTCTATCTACTCCACTTCGTGGATGATTCGATCTACCTAGATCGGACCGACCGTACACTTCCGCGTCCATTTCTAAGCTTCCGCCGCTCAAATTCTACAGTTTGATCCAACTCGAACGATCAAGAAGAAGTAGTTGAAGTTCCGAACATTTTGAAGACGTTTTTATTAAATAACTCATAATTTAAGTCACGGAAATAAGTTTCGGAATTAAAGTTCCGAATATAAAAGGCCTATTATTAAATAGCCGAATAATAATATACGTCTTCAAAATGGTGCGGGTCCTTCTAGCCGGAAACACGGATGGCATCGCCATCCGGGGGCGTATCAACGTACCAGCCTGACATCATTGTTGTTGCTAGTGACCTAACTAATGGTTAATCTCATTGTTATTTACCCATTTTACATGATCTTGACCTTTACAAGTCGTCATCATATATATCACACACCTTAGTAGGCTGATTATGTCATTCATTACCATGTCTCAATAGGCTAACTCATGTGGCCATGGATATATAATCGTATCTTATAACCAATACATGATTTACACAATAATAAATTAATTAATCATGCTTTACACATCACATCACCATGTTCATCATAAAACACATCCAACATGCTTTACACATAGCACATCTCAATGCATATCAACATTCACATTTCAACACAACAAGATACAAATCTCTCAAACACGAATTTTTATAGATCGAAGCTAAGTAAGTCAGAAGAGTTACCTAGATACGCTCACAAGATAACTAAGCTATAGTTAGACAAAAACCTTCATCAACACCTATTAGAGAATATCATATTCCTCATTTCAACTTCTCACTTCAAATCAATTTAATGTTTATTGTTAAATTTAATTAGCCTTAGTACCAATTATCATAATTTCAATATAATTAGTTAATACTTTAACTAATAAATTAAATTTTGTCAAAATTAACGTTTGACCCGAAGACAATTTCTGAATCAATTTGTCATCAAATCTCGGCAAACAAATAATCAATGATCATTAGAATACTATAATGAGCATGATGGAATTTTCATGCATTCATTTTGACAAGACTAAGGTCAATTTAGGCCAAATCGCAATATGAAAAACGAACAGTTTCATAATTTGTTCGTTATTAAACCGATTGACGATCCGAAGAAGCTAGGGACTCCCGGCGATATCGATGCGGGGAGTAAAAGCCCGGTAAGAAATACCACTTCTGATGGCTCATGGTGATCATCGGCGTTCCAATAACGGTGAAACGGTAGCTTAAACAAAAAAGCTAACGAACGAAAAAAAATTTATATCACGATGAAGAGGACAAGATTAGGAACTCGTTGATACAAATGGGTTTGAAAAGAATCGGAAACGAAAGATCGGAGGTGAAATAAAATTGGAACAAGAATGACGTTTTCTTCTCCGACACTTTTCTTTGTAAATTTACAATTCAAATGCAAATATGAAGATGCTTTTGAACATAACCGCCTTTTTCTCTCCTTTTATCTTATATGTATATAATAATATTTATCTAGAACAATTTAAAATGTGGTTATGGTCTCCAAATATTACGATACTACAATATAAAATTCGAAATATTGTCGGAATAATTATTCTGCAACCTGCTCTAGAAGAAGATATTCTTAAGTCATCTTTCCTAACCGCTAAATAAAATAACGACTTTTTTGGCCATTTTGTCTTTCCATATTGTTTCACATATATCAACTCTTAATCATCATTAATCAGGATTCGAAAATTCTAGATTTTACAACTTCATCTTGAAAGTAGTCAACTCATCTTCTTCCACTATTTTGATTTGGTGATACCCTTTGCCTAGATCATTCTTGGAAATATATATGCTTCATCGAGTTGTCATCCAACATTCTAATAACACTCGAATTAGCGTCTTTTTCAATCATCATTTTTTCCCATTCTCTACCTCTTTGTGCTTAATAAACATATCATTTTTGTCTATTTCCTTTATATTCCTATTTTAGAGAACTATTAGTTGGTTTATGTAATTGTAGGAATTCTAGGTAATTGCAAATCACAAATGACACATTTATAGTTGAATGTTTTGATACACATTGAGGGCTTCCCTACGGTCAATGAAGTCAAGGTCAAGGTGAAATTTATTGAAGTTTGAGGGTGAAGAGAAGAGCATCGCGAGAAAGTGTAAAAAGTGGTCGATTCGAGCCCATGTCGTATGCCGCCCCCCTAATCACTTCTGCATTAGACCTCGAAATGACCTCTCGTTGTAGCAAGAAAGATCTTGGGGCAATTCTGGGCCAAGCCCACAACTTGGGCAAAGAGGTCGGACGACGAGGCCTACTTGATTTGCTTGGACGGTGTCTTATCTTGTTTCCTTTGTTTCTATCTTATATATTAGTCCGATCTTATCTAAATAGAAGATGAGATCGAGTATATGCGATCCTATCTTAACTCATACACAAATACAATAACTACCATAACTCATACAAAAATACATCCAACATATCTAATTAGCGCAACATCATAGATCAATGTAGTTGGACTCTCTAGACCCTAGAAAAGATGAGATTTAGCCAAACATTCTTGAACAAAACTCATATGCTTTATTAAGGACTCGAAAACGAGTCAGTCGACCACCCCTAGGGTAGTAGGGTCGATCGGCATTAAGGGAAAAAAAACAGAGGCGAAAACGAGTCAGTCGACCACCCCTAGGGTAGTAGGGTCGATCGGCATTAAGGGAAAAAAAACAGAGGCGAAAACTCAAAATTTGCAAAAGAGAAGATAATAAAACCTAATGGATGAAAATCTTATTTATGGGGAGAGAAATCAATCTAACTTTCTAGATATATCTTCTAATAAGATAAAACAAAATATGAACTACCAAAACTATATCTAATTGATAACTATAAACTCAAAAACGTCCAAGTGCATGAGCGGGAAGTCCAACCCAAAAAAAAGATGCATAAATGTAGTCAAAGCAAGCTCATCGTTGTATAGGACCCATCGGCCTTATTGGGCCAGGTTATTGAGTCTGACACAAATTGTCCTTGACCTAAGCTCTTCAATTGGAGGCCATTTGTAGGTCACGCTTAGGGGGGACACAATAAGGTCGATCAACCTTACTACCCATCGATCGCTCCCAAACACTTTCCGGTGTGTCCTTCATTTCGCTCTCGGATATTTGTCATTTTCGTTTAACCTTGACTTCTTTGACCGTTGAGAGATCTTTAGCGTGTATGAGGTCATTCCGCTACATATGTATCATTTGTACTCCGCAAATGCTTGAAATGCCTGCAATTACATAGATCAACCGGTAAATTTTTAAAACACTAATCCAAATGAAATTGACCGATAAGATATGATATTAAGCCTAAAAAGAAATAGAATATAATGATGATGAAAAAAAAAACGTTAATTTGAATGCTATCGAGTATCATACCTCTACGTTTGTATAACTTAGGCTCGTTCGGCCGTGCGGTAGGAAGTTGCAATGTCTAGGTAGGTGCATGACCTGTTGAGCCCATCACACAAAACTCTATGATAAACTTTAGTAGGATTATGATTCTACTAACAAATAACCTCTAACGCTATTTTTATGTAAATAATGGTGTAGATATGCTTATATATATTATTTAAAAGATAGATTCATACAATATTACAATTTGAGGATAATTTTTTAAAAGAGGCATTATTTGAAAAGTAATTTTGTATAATATACTGTATAGTTTGCGTTTTTATAATGATTATCTCTGAACTAGTTTATTTTATAATGGAATGAAATTCGATACCCTCGACACGGTTGAACAGTCAATAGAAGAGAAAGATTTAGAATATTTTTATTTTTTTAAAAATGCACCCAAAGATGAGAATATGACACAATATACCTTTACATGTGAAGCATAGAAAGGAAAACACAGAGAAAACATCAATACAAATCTTAGAGCATCTTCATCCCAGATCCTATGAGTTTTTTCTCCTATTTAAATTTGTAAAATTAAAAATAAATGTCAGAATGGGGAGGGAATAGAGGTAATGAGTGGAGAGAAGTATCTTGTTATTTTTTCTAAATGTAGGAAATTGATAGGTGTTTTGTTAAAGTTTTATAAAATAAAAATAATTAAAGAAATCCTAGTAAATTTTGGGATGGAGAAGATGAGTTTTTTAACTAATATTATTGATAAAGAATAATAGAAAAAATCAGATAAAAACTTTATTTCTAATTCTGGAATGAAGACGCTCTTATAATTGTATTCTATATTCATAAGTCAAGAAAAGTAAAGTACATATAATCATCATTTTGATAATATTTGAGAGAAATAAGCTAAACTTTTGAAAGTACTAAAAGCAGGCCAAACTATAATAGTGGATAATATGTTCACATAGCCAGATATTGGACAAAGTGGTAAATTATGGTATTTAACTACTGGCGGTCCGTTCGGTTTTAACTCTGAAATCGAAAATGGATGAAAACGAATTTAGTTCATACGTATACCCTTTTCATGAAAGTTTTTGGAATCATTTCTTGTGGTTCGAATTAATTGAAGTAGAATTTGATTACTTTTGATATTCTATATGGATTAAAATGTGGAGAAACAAGTGCATTTTGCATAAAATCACACGAAATGATTTCATAAAATTTCATGAATAAGGATATACATATAGACTAAATTCGTTTTTTTCATTCCGTTTCCGTTTTCGGAGTTGGAACCAAACGGACCCTCATGGGTGGTTCTGTTAGATAAAAGCTAAAAGTTGGGTTAATTTGTAGAAAATTCAGTAAAGTGCGGAGAGTTGTGGCACAAACCTTATTTATGTGGGTTTATTCGTGTTGGACACGAAAAACTGCGGTTATTGAGAATCTAAATAAAGAAATAAATAAACGACCGTGTATTGAAGTGGAGGTCAGACTTCAGAGCATCCAAACGGGATTTATGCAGGGTTTTCTCCCACCACTTTCCTCCGTTTTACTTTACTTTACTCTCACTCCCACTCCGCCTGAATCCACAGTCAACGCCGCCATCACTCCGCTCGCCGGAGCTCACATGCGACATGCCTCCCAATTTCCTCCCCCATCCCAAGCCTCGCCGTCCCTCCCCCTGCCATCGCCATCCTCAACAACCTCTGACTCCACTTTGTGCTCCTTGTCTCCGCGAACGCCTCTCCGTTCTCAATCCTTCCTCCGGTGATGCCGGCGTAGGAGCTAATGCGACGTTCTCTTCTTCGTCCGCCTCCTCTGTCGCGGATATAATGCCTGAGCTCCGTCGATGCAAGAGTTTCTCCGTCGATAAGTGCGAGAGCCTTGGTATTGGTCTCTCCTACGAGCCTCGCAGAAGATCCTGTGAGGTTAGAGGTCGGAGCACTCTTGTGGATCTCTTCACCGTCGATGATGAGGGAGAGGGAGAGGGAGGTAAAGTTGGTTCGATCTCCAAGTGTAAGGTTGAATCGGTGAATCTAGGGCTTCTTGGAGGTACGTATCCTGTCCCTGAGATTACAGAGGAAGAGGACGACGAGAGTGATTATGGCATTAGAGTTTCTGCTGATGTGATTGCTCCCAACGCTGTTACATTTAGAGGTAATGTTGATGAGGAAGTTGAAGATTCGAGGACGATAAAGGAGTTTATTGATCTCGAATTAAAGAGCAGCAAGCCTGCTAAGAGAGATTTCAAGGAAATTGCAGGCAGCTTTTGGATTGCGGCCTCTGTTTTCAGCAAGAAGTTGCAGAAATGGAAGAGGAAACAGAAGAATGAAAGGCCTGATGGCAATTGTAATGGAAGATTGGGGGAAATGCAACTGGAGAAATTGAGAGGAAGGCGATTGAGAGACACTCAGTCGGAGGTAGGAGATTATGGATTTGGAAGGAGATCTTGTGATACAGATCCTAGGGTTTCAGTTGATCTAGGTAGAGCTTCAATTGATGGAGCAAGAATCTCTGTTGATGGCATTGGAAAGAGATTTTTTGATGCAGATCCAAGATATTCACTGGATCTTGCCAGAGCTTCAATCGATTGTGGTGGAATATCAGTCGAGGAAGCAAAGCAAAGATGCTTCGATCCTCCTAGGGCTTCCTGGGATGGCCGCACGCACGGGAAGAATGTCCCTCGAGGCACCACTCCCGTTATCTCCGTCATTGAGAATGCCATGGCAACTGTTTACGGCTTTGATAATCGAACATTGATTGCTGAAAAAGTGAATGCTGAGAAAGAAAGCGAGAACGCAAAGAAAGTTAGCAATCAGTCAGATTCATTCAGGAAGAATGTGGTGTTAACCCAGGAAGAAGATGAAGGAGCTGAAATGCATCACAGCACAAAACTGCTTATAACAGAAAAAGAATTGATGGGTTCAAGGATGAGTGTTGTCAAGGATGATAGCTCAGATAGCTTCGATACTACTTCAAAAGATATGACATCATCTGCCTCAAGTAGTAGCACCGGAACTGTGTCCAAGAAGTCAGTGAAATGGGGCAAGTTCTTAAATGTCTGGGGTTTCTTAGGTCTCCATAAACAACACAAAGCAAATGAGCAGTTCAATAGAATGAATAGAAAGTGTTCAATTGCAGGCAATGGGGATGAAGTGAGCTCGGATTCTAAATGGAAGCTAACACGCAGTCACAGCGTCTCTAGCTTCAAGAGACATGAAGGCGGTGGTGGTGCATTGGAGCGGAATCGAAGTACTAAGTACTCACCCAATGAGAGCGAGAATGGAACGTTGCGGTTCTATTTGACGCCGTTGAGGAGCTCACGGAGAAGCAAGCTGGGGAAGAACAGGCTAGACAGGCCTCATTCTTTGGCAGGAGCTGTCTTAAAGGCCGCATATCATTAAGAGGTGTGTATAATCTGTTATACTTGATCACTAGAAGCATAAGTCATTATAGGAGAATTAAGTAGCAGCATGTTGTTAGGTGTTTTCAGGTTTCTGTGTTGTAGTTTCATATATAAAATGCGGAAGTCCCACGAACTCTAGTTATGAAGTCACATGTATTGATTAGTTATCCAGTTAAGAGAGAATGTTGTGGACTTTATGGTATGTTGTTTTGCGTTACCCTCATCGGCATTGTTCATCAACCTTCACCCACTGTCGCTTGTAGCTCCACCACTCCCGTTGATCTGAAACCGAACCCTGCCAGTGAGCGGCAATTTCTACTCTCTGTAGTTTCAGGGCTAGGGTTGTTACCTGAGTCGGTACTTGAACTAAAAAACTTGGTTCGGCCTCGTTCACGTGAACATATTTTAAGTTCTATTATAAAATAGGCTTGAGCTCGGCTTAGATCGAGATCGACTCGTGTCTAAAAGAGTTGAACACGAGCATATCAAAGTTTGACTTATTGGCTCGGATAACAATTCCAAAGATGATTAGAAGAGTCGATTTTCACTAGTATTGTTATATAAGCGGGGAAATCGGCTCGAGCATGTTTACTTGACTAAATAAGTGGCATATGAGTAGATTTCAAATCTCGAAATAATTTAGGGCTCGTTTGGTATGACCGTAGGAATGGGTTGACATCAAGAATCGGAATGGAATAAGGAATTGGAATAAGTCATTCTGATACTTGGTGTTTGGTATAATGTTAGAATGAAAGATTTTTTACACATATTTATATAAGTGATAAAACGAAAAATCGTATCATATTTGATGATATATGTGTGAATATTTATATTTTAAATATGTTATTTTTTAAAATTACATTTAAAATAGTGAATACTAACTAATAACTTAATGAATAAAAACTAAACAATCATCAACCCAAATAAATAGGTATATAACTTCTTCTATCAAACTTTTTTTTTTTCTAATTAAACCAATTATGTTGTTTTCGAACATTTTTCGGTTACATTACATCTTGAATGCAATATTCGTATTATAGTTTAAAAAAATTTTGTCAAACTCATGCTTTTCATCAAAATAATAATATAATTCAAATTAATTAATGGATAAAAAATTATTATTTTTACTTAGTGCAACTAAATAAGCAAGTATATATATATATATATATATATATATATATAGTTTTAAGTTGGAAATGAGTTTATGGTGGAATGGATGATACCCACCTCTAAATTGTGGAATCAACTCCTTTAGAGTTGAAATGAGTTATTCTATGAAATCATTCTCATTCCAATTCCAAGTCTTACCAAACATGAGATATTGGTATGACTCATTCCAATTCCGATTCCTGATTCCATGAGAATCGTACCAAACGAGCCCTTAATACTTTAGTAAACAATAATTATGCAAGAAAAAGCGGGCATAAGTTATAAATAGGTATTTTGAAAAATAAAATAAAAATACTTGTTTTTGATTTGATTAATTAAGGGTATTTTATCAAATAATATAATATTTTAGTAAACAATAATTATAGGTAGTGCAATTGTATAATGTATAAGGTAATTTTACTTGAACAAAATTATAAGAAGTGATCTGCTAACACAAAAAAATAAAATCAAAGAACTCGTATTGATGTAAAGTATATTTCATGTGTGCTAATTCATCGATTAATGATATGATCCTATAATCCGTTCTTGGTTAACTCAAATGACACATGGGCCTGTAGGCCCACTAGGCGTTACAAACTCAGGCCCATACTTATTGAATAGATGGCCCACATCACCTTTTATGAGAAAATTGAATATTACTGACTATCTTAATTTATATTGATTTTATCTCCTTCCAAACAAATTTAAACTAGTTCTACTTTTTCCCTTCTTACAAAAATAACTATAGACTTTAAATAAGAAGCTAGAAAACACAACATTTTTAATTATAGGATTTTAATTAAAAAAACTCTTATCCTAAAACTATCAAATAAAAAAGAAAATTTTTTTATAAATAACCCTATTTCTATTTTAGGTCCATTTGGTTCACTTGGGATGAAGATATTATGTCTTGTAAATGCCTATATAATTTTTGACTCAATCATTTGATCTCATTAGTTCATTCTTGATTTTTAACTTATGAAAAAAATTATAAAACTTACAAACCATCGACGCAAGTAGTTTGAACTAATAGAATAAAAATTTTAAACGAATTATATAAAAAATAAATTAAAAAGAGAGTTAGGCACATTTGGTACAGTAACGCTCTATATAAATCGTTTTGTACCTTAACCGTGTCCAAATTATAATTTGATTTAGAATAGAATTTAACTAGAACTCATGTCATTGAACTTTAATTTATGAATTATTGATGGATGGATAAACTTGTAGCAACAATGAATATTAAAAAGCATTGATACATTAGATAAGACGAATGAGTTTGAGTATTTTATTATATTGCTTGTATTAGGTATTACTCAAAAAGAAGTATTAGTTTGATGACATCATTTTGTTATATATTTTGTAAAGTTGAAATTTATCGGACGTGTCCAAAGTGACATCACTTATATTAGGTATTTTCTCATTTATATGCACATTCTTATATGTTTTAGGCAACGTTTAGTACGTGGTGGAGCCGTGGATGTAGGTGCTTCTTACTCTAATACACTATTTATCGACTACTTGTAAATCTACCGGTAAAGTCAAGTGTTATTCTTTAAATTTAAGTTTGAATCTTTTATGAACCCTAAATTTGATAAAAATTTCATCTTTAAAATTCAATTTAAAGATCGAGTAATTTGGAAAGAGATTAAAAAAAAATAAGAGGTATACATACGTAAATCAAGAAATGAAAATTAAAATTTTTAACCCTATTTGTACCCATGATCCTCGAAACAAAATCGAAGAGAAAATAAATTAAAGGCTGCATACCGAAAAATGTAGTATTTGGAAGGTCACCAAACATCACATCTAGGGACTAGGGATGACAATCTTAACCGTGAACGATGACAATCCGATAAATGAACTATATGGACAGCTAAAAACCCGATAACATGAGGTTGAAATTTGGGTGTGGTTGATCGAGTGATAATTCGGTTGCGGTTCAGGGCGAAGATATTAAAAATCATCCCAAAACAACCACCGACCTGACGTTCACCCAACACTTTGATTAAAAAAAACCCAAAACTATTATTCTCTTTCTAAATTAAATCTAAATTCCTAATATATAATGGTCCTTCACGTCCAATCTTTCATCCGAGCCTAATAAATTTCAATGTAATAAACAAAAATAATTTTCTAAAAGTTCATAAACTTGGACTTTTTTTCAATCTGGGGAATTGATGGTAACCGATCAAGTTGAAAACCATATAAAACATTTTGATTTTAGATTACAAACTTACGAGGTGTCCGGTAGAGCTTTTTGTGGAGGTTTTTGTGTAGTTTTGAAAAAACTGAAAACTATATAGTGTTTGATGATGCTATATAGATTATTTGAGGGATTTGAGTTTTGTTAGATTACTGGAGGGCTTTTGAGGAGCTTTTTATACCTCGTCAATCATCTTTTTCATTCGCTTTTAATAATTTTAGTCCAATTTATCTTCAAATCCATTTGTATGAATAGTGTATTACTATTACTTTTTGATAAATTAACCATAAAAATCTACCCATAAATCTCACCTTATAAAAAATACTTTTTTGTTTTTTTATTTAAATCTTCATATTTTAGAAAACTACTCAAAAACTATACCAAAAAAACTATCAAAAAAGCTGAAACTACTAAATAATCTCGTTCAATCGAACATGTCCTTAGTTTGAAATTTATGTTGTTTTGGATTAAGGAGACGTGTAATTTTTAATTCCGAGTTTATCACTTGTGTAATCTTGTTATTGAATTGTGTTATATTTAGTTTTTTTGTTTTGAAAGTTAATTAATTTGTAGGGTGAACCCAAAAAATAACTCGATTCACCTGATCATCCGCAATTATAGTTTAGAACGAGGAACCACGGGCGGATGATAGTTTGGTTAAATAATTTCAATGTAATGGAAGTGACATCACCCATCACCCGACTATTGTTATCCCTAACCACTCTCAAGGCTGATATTATATACCAAACAAATCTATAACATTCATAAAGTCTATATCTTTCTATTGCTATTTTTCAGTCTATTGTAACGTCATTGTACCTTGTTATGGGCTTACAAAGATGTATTCCATTAACGTGAAATCAAATAAGCAGTACATAGTGTAAAAGAAAAAAGAAAAGTCGTCTCAATTTTACTTTGTTTTCTTTTATTTTTTGAAGGTCCACTAATACTGCAAAATTGTGGGTATGCAATTGGCCACGATTAGGTACCAAAATGATATTCACAAATTTGGTCCATATTTTTAAAATTAAAAAGAACCAAATTAAAGTGGTAATTACGTTCTTTTTCTTTCTAGGCCAACATTTATTAATTTTGCTTCAGGGTGGGCTACTTCATTTATCAACAATAAGGGCCCGTTTGTTTCCAACTCCGAAAACGGAAACGAATTTAGTCCACATCTATATCCTTATTCATGAAATTGTATGGAATCATTCCTTGTGGCTTTCATCCTTAGTAATAGTAATATTCTATTTAGTTTTTTGTAAGAAAAATAACTTGGTATTTAAATAAATCTAGTAGTTTGAACAAATTCACATGAGGTCAATAGAAAAAGAACATAATCCAGTCCTTTTTCAAAATATGCTAATTTTTTCAAAAAATTATAACAAGAATTTGATATCATATGTCAAAACCTGCTCTTGTTAAAAAGATTTCTAACAACCTCGTAATTTTTTATTTACTTATATCATTATGTATATCATTATTTCATTTTTTTTAATTTCTTTATGAACATATAAGACATTTAAATTTGTATTATTTACTTTTATTATTAATTTACCTTTAATTTATCTCAACATGTCATGGTTTCTCAACAAATTGTATCATGAATTGTGAAGTTTAAGTAATTAAGCTAAAATTATAATAATAAAAAAATCATATTTTTGTAAAACTCTTCACCCATTAGTTTAAAATGGTTATAAAGTATTAGATAAATTTTAAAAAAAAGTTTACAAAATAATTTTCCTTACAAATCATGTCAAATAATAAAATATTATTCAAAATGTCAAAATCCTTTTTCTAAATGGACCGTACAACACTAAATCATAAAATCCAATCAAATAGTGACACTTAGGAAACCTAATTACATCAAGTGGTGAGACAAGTATTCGGGGGAGTGCTTATGTGGCTCCTCCTAATTGTACACTTGGCTACATCAATCCTATTATTATTTTTTATTTAAAAAAAAAAAGAAGAGAACCCGGTCCAATGATTTAGTTACACGTGTCGTATAGTGCACGGCAGGTGCCATTATGTCGGATGCTTACCAATGAGAGGTCTCCTAGTCGTACCATACTGGGCCGGGCCCACCATTTAAATATACAAAAAAAGTGGCTTTGGTTTCTTGTTTCTCGTTCGTCTCACGTCGTTTTCTGGACCCCCTTCTCCTATTCACTTCTCTTTGGAAATTATAATTGTATCATAAATCATAAATTTAAGTTAAGGCCGGTGACACGTACAAATATTTATTATTTTTTATTTAAAAAACTGAAAGTAAACCTAATATTTTAAGTCAAGAAAGTCAATATTCAATATTCGCCGGGTCTATGATGATACCTTGTGAAAGTTGTTCAAAACATACGAGTAAAGTAAAGATGTTCTTGTGTTGTTATGACAACAAGATATCTAAAATTGTAATATTCGATTTAGCCCCAAGATGATAAGCTGAGAAGCATGTAAAACTACTAATGATTTGATATGTTATATTGCGGTGCAAATTGTTACACGACCTTACTAAAAAGTCACGACTTACAACTCCTAATTGATGCTAAATGCACTAACTGATGATAAACACTTTTACCCCCCGTTTGGTTAGAAGTCTGGAATCGGAAACGGAATGGAAATTAATCTAGTCTATATGCTTATCTTATTCATTTCATGATGTCAACCCTCAAATGTTGATCTTAAGTTCAATGTGAACAAGACATTGCATTGACTTTAAATTCATGTAGAAAAGTTTTGACTAAGTTCTCTTAAAATCACCCCCTTTGTATCACGACTGATGTTCCATGAACACAACAAATGAGATGCAGTTGGAAAAATAACCGGAATAAATTTCAAAAAATCAAGCTCTCCGTCGGTCATTATCACCTTTGATGATAAGTAGACTCTTGCCACCACCTTTGCACCTTATGTAGAACATCATCTTGAACCTACTAAAAACGAAAAATGAATTAATTACATATTCATTTTAAAACAATCGATGCAAATTGTTGTATTTAAGCGTACGGTTTGTATTGTAGCTGATATCCAAGATCATAACGTAATCTTCATGGACAAATGCAACAAATTATAATTTGCATACTTCTTGAAGCCAAAAGGCCCAAAACTTGTTTTTCTTTCACTAGCATGTTAGATAGTAGTTGGTTGGGTTTACCTCTCATTCTTTTGACCTTTCAATCTTTGTTAACGCATTGTATAGATGTTACCTTTGAGACGACTGGATTCATACTTTTGTCTTGACATTTCAAGAACAATCCGTGGTGTTATTCTGGTCGTTCTTGCCCTAATCATATCGACAATTTGCTCCTCGTCAAATGACCAGCAAACGTGTGGCCCTCTAAGTGTTTTGGCAATTTGTGGGTATGAAATCCACACTTAACCATCAAGTCACTATACATTTCCGTCAATTCGTGATCATTCAACAAAATGGACAACTACATTTCTTAAACAAGCTACAACGAGGCTTTATCGGAACACCATTTCATTGATTACTTCCTTCTTACTTTTTTGCTTCCGGGTTGTTCACAGGTTACACCATGCTGAAATTCCGCATTGTTGTTGTTGTTGCTTCCTTGAATGTTTGATTGTTAGCACCATAAAATATATCTTCGGTTGAACCCCAACATAACTAGTCAAAGAATATTTATCTCACCGCCATTAGTCACTCAAGAATATTCCACAATAATCAAATCATTATGTTTTGGTGAAATGACATATCATTATATAACTAAGTAAAGGGGATATTAAGACTCGCATAAATATAAATACAAGATAAAGTTATGCTCCTCGTAATATACAATATTTAACGCGTACCTAAATTTTACCCGTATGAAAATCTTTCGCAACCAAACTATAGTGCGACGTTCTTTTTAAATTTTTTTTTTCTCTATTTAAGATCCCTTAAAATTGTCATTTTCCTATTATGAGCTCTCTTTCTTTGAATTTCGTATCACTAAACTTTTTTTTTTTTAATTAAAACAATGATTTTTTGGTACTATGGATGGCTAACAATTTCACTTGTACCCAACATATATCCAATCATTCTATCGGGTAGACTTGTACAAAAGTGGGCTCGAGTCTAGTTCGGGCCGAGTCATAACTAAAAACTCTACTCGAAAGGTGCGGGTCAGGTTGCCCCTCCATACCACAAACGTTGCCCATGTCCACCCACGTAAAAATCGGGCGGGTTGTCGTGCCGTCCCGGATGACCTTTATGTACTTGATTGTGCGTTTTCCCCCAAGATTTATTGTTAAAAAAGTAATATAATGTATTTAACACAAACTTTCGATCCAATTATACTTGTATAGTACACTACCAGCGAGTTCAACAACGATCAATATTCAAAAATGAATAAATCCTAACACTTGGAAAAAACAAATACTATTACTGTCAAGTTTTCCCTACAATCTTGTATTACAAACGAGTATAACTCGTCAAAGTACTTTAAACAAACTAAATGAAAAATCAGAGTATGTGACACTCAAAACAATCTAAATTATATATAAAACTATATACGGGCCAAAAAATTTTACGCTTATCCATTTCACCAAAATACGGGTCGGGCCAGTCCTAAACGTGCCAAACTAGCTACCTATACCTATTTATTTTCCGGGCGGGTTGGACGGGTCGGCCCAGATTTATACGTGTCTACTATTGGGCAAAAAAAAAAGATTTAAAATCCATTAAAAAATCCGGGCCCAAACGGGTGGTGGGTGAAGCGGATGATGGATCAGTAGTATTCGACTGGATGTTTCATCCACCCATACTCATATCCACCAACTTAAAATTATATATGTTTTCTAATACATTATATATAGTTATTTAGATTATACAGTTTTACATCAATTTATTTCATATATAATTTATATTAAAATAAAATTTAAAATTTCTTTTCTAATTTATTTCCGATTTTACTATTGTCATTGTAATTTGTTTATATTGGATTATTTTTGGTAGAAAGTGTTATATGGAACTTGGTAGATATAATATTATATAATTTTTAGCTGAATTTAAATATTTATCTTGATTTTTAGCTGAATTTATTATAAATTATAGAAAATATGAATCGAATATGAGATGAATGATTTTAGGTTACGATCGAGTTCATCTACCCTCTACTACTCCATCCGGTGGATCGTCATATGAAGGGTGTGTTTGGTTGGATATTAAAAGAGGTTCATTTAGATTAAATTTAGGAGATTAAATTTGTGTAAGTGTTTGAATGAAGGTGAAGATTATGGAAAAAAATTATAAAAGGATTAATTGGAATTAAAAAGGGCAAAAAAATAACCTTATATTATCAAGATTAAAGGAGAATAATTTTCAAATAATCCCTAATAAATTCCATATAAAATTTACCTTTTTTAAATTTTATCTAAATTAATCTTCAAAATAACCTATATCTTTTAACAAACACACCCGAAGCCTTATGTTTTGTTTCATCGCATCGGTACAAAATAAGAAATATTTTCTATTAAAGAAAAAAAAAAAGTAAAAGCCCCACTCCACCTGTCAAGTTGAGAGGCTTAAAAGTTATATATACATAAATAATGCGTATTTGTTTTGAAAGTGCTTCGAATATCAAAAAATAATTTTCCACATTTGATTTTAATGTATGATTTTATATCCATTTATTCTCATGTAAGCTCTTAAAATGTGTATGCCTATCTCATATTTATGTATTATGTTCTTAAATTTGTTATAAATAAATATAATTACAATATAACGAGCAATATTATTTAAAAAATAAATAGATGATAGATAAATAAAATGAAGTTAAATACCAAGCTAAAAGAATTAAAAATATAATGAAAGTATCAATTTAGAAAAGGAATTCGGTCAACTAAAAATTCTTAATCTTTCAACATGTCATGTTCTTGATGGAGTGAAGGCTGTTATTTATGTGTACCAAAAAGTTACGAATTTTATATAATTATGCTTAATAATAAATCATAAAAAGAGAAACAGGTGCCTCCATTAAATAAAAAACTCAAACCTCAATCATAGCAACACCGTCTAAATTATAAAAATAAATGAAACAATTTAATTTATTAAATGAGTTTCAAAATTCAACCGAAATATTATACTTATTAAAAAAAATAGCAAAGGGACAACCATGAGAATGACTACCATAAGAGTAAGAGTTATTATTATACTATAAAGCACTTAACTTTTTTTTGTTTCTCTTTCCATTAAGTTGCAGAGAATCCATAAACGCCCCCATTCCTCAATCAGTAAGCCCACCAACAATCTCGGCGGCTTAGCCTCCGCCGCCTCTCCCTCCCCATCTCCGCCCTTTCCACAACCCTCAGATTCAGATTTCCCAATTTTTTAATCTTTTGGGGTCATATTTTCATTTCATTGATTTCTTGCCCCTTTTTCCTTTGCTGCTCAAATCTCAAGGAGAAAGTGAAACCAGATCTCTTTTCCCTTTCCTTGTGCCCTGTTTGCCTTTTGCCACCATAATCTACAAGTTTTCCTTACTGGTTTTTTTCCATTTTTAGATCTCTTCTTCTTTTACATCTGAAATCTTGAGCATAATCAAAGTTTTGTTTGATATTCTGTTTGTTTGAGGTGAAGAAGAAGGAAAGTTCAAATCTTTAGATCTCAGTGGTGCATAATTGAGCTTCTTCTTATCTCCTTAAATTACCACTCTTTTTTTCTACTTTAAACTCATCTTTTATCAACTTGATTTTATATCTTGCTTGAGTGGTTCTTTTCCAGATTCCTTGAGAGAGATAAGCCTATAAACACAATAAAGAAAGATTATTATTCTATTCCTTCTCAAATTCTCCTTGTTCAAGCTCTCATCTATTCTACTCATTCTAGAAATCAAATTTCAGCCTCTGTTTTTGCATCTCCCAATCTGAAAATAAAAACCCATTTCAAGAACCTCAAATCTTGATCTGGGTAAGCCTTCAAATCCTCAACAAAGTTTCAGCCATGGAAGTTCTTTCTCCAGCATCGTATCTATCAAACGCCAGCTGGCTCATCGATGAGAGCAAGCGGACATGGACCCACGCCGAGAACAAGCTGTTTGAGGATGCGCTTGCTCTCTATGATAAAGACACGCCGGACAGGTGGCAGAGGGTGGCTGAGATGATCCCTGGGAAGACGGTAACTGACGTCATCAGGCAGTACCGAGAGCTTGAAGATGACGTTAGTAAGATAGAAGCTGGGCTTTTTCCGGTTCGCGAGTATACTACTCCTCCTTTCTTGTTGGAATGGGTTAACCGTCATTGCGGAAGCGGGTATGATGGTTATAAGGTTTCTTATAGCCCCGGTTTGAAACGGGGACCCGGTTCGAGACCATTGGAGCTCGAGAGGAAGAAAGGAGTTCCATGGACCGAAGAAGAACATAAGTAAGTTTTGTACCTAAGCTTGTCTCATTGTTCACGAGTTTGATCTCGAAGTCTAACAAACTCGTAACTTAGATAGTTTGCGTATAAATGCACATGCGTAAAAAAAAGTTCAACATATAGGTATACTGAATCTATGAGTTGGCTTTTAGTATAGCGTAGAGACTCACTCGTATGCACACGATCCAATTCTGTAGTTAATGAACTTTAAAACTAATCAAGCTTGTTTTAGTTATTACATCTAAGTTTGAGATGGTACAAGTATAGATTAGTGACTCATATAGTCATATTTGATCATACTTTGCAGGAGGTTCTTAATGGGCCTAAGGAAATACGGCAAGGGTGATTGGAGGAACATCTCCCGCAACTTCGTAGTCACACGAACACCAACTCAAGTAGCAAGTCATGCACAAAAGTACTTCATAAGGCAACTTTCGGGTTCAAAAGACAAGAGAAGGGCAAGCATCCACGACATCACGACTCTCACCCTCGACACTCAACCTTGCAATCCGTCACCCGAAAACAAGAAACCCGAATTCCCTGAAGAACAATACCAATCGGATTCCACTATGGCCAACTCGGCTTCTTTGCATTGGAACCAACAAGGATTCAATAGTGGCGTGCAAGGCTCGGTGAACGAGTTTGGGACCCCATACGATGTGGACTCGTATGGGATCAAGATGCAGAACATGAGCTTTCAGATGACACCTTGTAATCAACCGTTCCCGCATGGTTTTCCTTAGAGCCGGTCATTTGGGGTTTCCGAGTTTAGTCGCGTTGAGTCGTTCGATTTGAAGTCTTCTGCTTGGTGCCTTGTGAATATGTCCACGTTAGTATTCGGATATCGAAATGAGGAGGAAGTTTGATCTCTCGTTTGTCACAAGACTCACAATGCAATAAACTAGTTTAAACGTACGTTTGAATCTGAAGGTGACATATAACATATTCTTTTCTGTGTAGAAAGTCGACATATACTAGATCTTTGCGATTCCATCTCGGAATTCTTCGTCGTAAAATGTTTTTCTTGTTTTTGTTCTTCAAACCACTTTGAGATTCTCCTTATCTTAGATGAGAGTATGATGCTTTTGTCCACAAGTCAAAGAGATAACTTTATACTTAAATTTTTAAAAACATATTTTTAAAACGACTCTGTTTGAGCATGCCAATCTTCGATTTATTAAGTCCTAAACGAAGATGTATGTACAAGCGTAACACATTGAAAGATTAGGATCCATGTGCACGAAAGGGCAGAACTCTTTATGTTCATACCATAAGGGGCAATGGGGCAATGTACTACCCGGCCATAATCAATCTTTTAGGTTAATATAATATTTATTTATGAAAGCAGGCTGTATAATGTAATTTTCTAAATTAAGCTACCCGACAAGGCAACCATATTTTCAAGGGAATTGTACACCACGTTCATCGAGATGGCCTTTCGATAATTTTATTTTATTTATGCGGGCTGGTTATCTCGGGTAAAATTTTAACGATTTTATATTAGAATTAGCGTATTGTAAAATATAAGTTATATGTATATAATTATATATTGTGAAATTGAACTATACTCTTTTATCTATATATTGAAAGGTTTTATTATTTATTTATTGGCAATCAAAGTTTTCTTATTAATCCATAAAAAATAAGAAAGGATTTTTAAACTAATATTTTACCACAACATATATATTATTTAGCTAATATAATCTTGGGAAGAAAATAAATATTATAGATTATTTTCAAGTAAATATCAAAATAGAGTTAGCTAGCATGTCGTTAGTTTTGGGGTGTGTTATTTACGGGATTTCATATTTACTTGTTGCCGACGAAATAACTGAGTAGGGAATGATTAAGTATCGTAGGACGACGTCGGTATTTTGGACTTGTTTTACCGGTTGTCGGCAGTCTAACTCGAAATTAGGGTTTTGGACACTGACGTTTGGGGCCGAGGGTGAAAGTTCATAATATTTTGAGTGTCATTGTAGACGCTTGCGCGCATTGAACGTTGTTTTTTCGTCCGTTAGTAAATCAAAAGTTATGTATAATTTACATTTATTTTTTTTAATAATTTTTTTAAAAGGTCACCAAATCTTAGATCTATTGAAAATAACTGACTTTTCAGAGACAGAAGATGAGATAATTTTATAAGGAAATAATAATAAGAGCATCCCAAACAATTTTCCTAAATTCTTCTCCAAAATGGAGAATCAAAATAAAAATCTACCCCTTATATTTTTGTCAAATCCAACAGATTCTCTATCTTGGGGAGAATTCTTCATTTATTTGGAGAATATCTTCAAATTTAAAGAAGAGTCCCCACTTTTTTTCATTATTCTCCATTTTAGAGAATGAAATGAAGAATGTGTTGGACCAAAAAATCTTTAAATTTCTCCAAATTTTTTAAAATGGGGAAGTTATTGGGATGCTCTAATAATAAATCTCTATAGTAGAACAGAGATTTGAATGATAAATGACTTTAAGCATTAAACTTTATTTTTTTAAAAAATCTTTTATTAATTAATTTATTTTTTTATAAATCAAATAGCCGTAATTCTACGTTATACTTCATAAAAAATGCATTCTTATATTCATGTATTCATCAAAAGTAAAAATAAATTCTTTCTTTAAATTATAATATATTTTAAAGGAAATCCTATATTTATCATTTTATATATATACATTCTATTTTAATTTGTAGAAAAAAAATCCATAGAAGCAGATCAATAAAATTGCATCTAAATTAACATTTTAAATAATATAATTATGCATTAGACATCTTATATTCATCTCTGTATCCACGTGATAAAAATTTAAGCAACAAATAACTTCAAAAAATATCCTTTTAACTCTTTCAAAACCCTCTTATCAATCAATTTATTTAAAAACCAAGTAATCATAATTCTGCATATTAGACATCGTTAAAAATAATTTTTTATATTCATCAAAAGCAACAATATATGGCTTAATACCTTACCCTTTAATGGGCGCGTTCGGTAAGTCGGGAATTATCGGAGATGAAGTTGAAGTTAAAATTGAAGATGAAAATTGAGGATGAATGTGAAGGAGATGAAATAGAAATTAGGATGAGTTGACTAGGTAGGTAGTTTATGTAACATGTAGTATAAACTAGACAACTTTTGTTATTTGTAGACAAACTAGACACTTACTATTTTTACAAAAAAAGATTTATTTCAAAATAATTAAAGATCATATCTAATATGTCATCATTCCCTCTCCTATTTAATTTTAATATTCTGCCTAATTAAGGATACTAATCAATATCCTAAATTGTTAAATAAGGAAGTAATCTAACTAATCCGGATATCTTGGACTGTGATATTCTCAACATTTTTTTACGGAAATAATAAATTCAAATCATTAAATAAGAATTAATACATAAAGAAAGTTCATACGAATTATGTCATGTATACAAGTTTGTCATTTACACAAAGTTTGGTTACACAAGTCTGTCATTTAAACAATGTTTAGCTACACAAGTCCGTCATTTACACAAGATTTGGTTACACATTTTCATTTGTTTTGTCAATTTATGTAGTTAACACATTCGATCATTTTTTTAATTACACAAGTTCCGTTTGTTTATGTCATGTACACAAGTCTGTCACTTTGTGTAATTGAATTTATGTATTAACATTGTGTAATTAAAATTGTGTATTAATAGTGTGTATCATCAAAAAAATACATGAAGTTTACTTAGTCTAGCTGATATAAGGATGGGAGAGAGAGAGGGTCAACTCATTCAGAGTTCGAATCCTACAACTGACAAAATCTTTTATTTATTATAATTAAGAGAAGAAAGAAGAATAATTATTTAATTGGCTAATAATATATTTGCAGAATCTTCACAATCCAGTTTCCTTTTATTTTCAAACGGTTACCATTACACTTCTTAATTAGGTTCACTGTCCAGAAGAATAATTAGTTATGGGAAAAAATAGGAAACGGATATAGAATGAAAAAAGGGATTTTTAGTAACTAAGCCTTTTCTATTTTTCGTTCTAATAGTTAGGCTCATTACATTTTCATATTAGGTAAATGTAACCCAAATTATTTTTTTACTGTCCAATAAATTTTTCCCTCTTTCTCAACCCTAATTTCACATTTCTTGTTGTCACCCTACTCCCGTCTTCTCTTTCCCCTTCTCTTTCGTTTGTTGCAAAGGTTACTAGACATCACACCGGAAATGGAGTATCGCCTCGCCTCACCTTGTCGAAGTCGGAGAAGCCCCCGCCTGAGCCACCGCCTTCACTCAGCTAGTTGTCAGAGCCCTTTGCCGCCTTCAACCATTAACGGGAAGCTTCGTGCAACCTTAAATGACATATCCTTTGTCAATCCTAAGACCTCAATCCGGCTTGCTGACACGAAACATATAAAGGCAGACTACAAGATAGACTTCCCTAAGACGCCTCTTTCTGGCAGGCCTCATCATATTTACACCTCAATCACAAACGGAACCACTTCTTGATGGCCTTCTGGGCAGCTTCTTTGCCAAGCTTGGGAACCTCGGTGACGACCATGTCCTGGCGGGGGTCTAGAGATGGCGCCATGTACTCACACTTGTTAGGGTGTTTCTTGAGAATCTCCTCGGTTAGGTACATGTAACGTGATGACGTGATTTATGACACTACTTTAGACACTCATTTAGATAGTTTTCACATTCTTTCATGCATGGTTTTGCACGTATTCGGGACGTTTCATGCATTATCGAGTCATATATTCGGAATAGACGTCTACACGAGCATATGTCTATTTTGTAGGTATTTTGGGGAACTTCCTTGCATTATTGATCATATCCGAGGCTCAACCACATGGAGCAAGCACAGAGAAAAGAAGAAGAAATTGACCTAAATTGGTGCGAGCTATGCACCGGATTTGTGTTTAGGCATGATCCAAGCCACGCAACCCTTCACCTCGGTCCAAGGCCAACCCATCTCCGCCGAGATGCTTTCTGGGCAGACCGAGATCGTCCTTGGGACAACCACGACACTTGACACACATCTTCTAACTTCCGACCCTTGCTTTCCTTGGTAGAGGGAGGGGTTGTATTGCTGCAGGGACACTTTTGCATGTGATCCCAATTCAATTTTGGGCAGAGTCCATAGTGTAGAGAAGAGAAGAGAGGAGACTCCATTGGAGAGAAGGAAAGAACACCATTTTCATAGTCTTAGAGTTAGTTTTTGAGAGATTTGTAGTGAGGAAAGTTTTAGAGTTTGTTGACCTCGTTTTGAAGCCACTCTTGGATGGTTGTAAGCTTGTTCTAATTTTATTAATAGCTTGTTCTTGTTTTATATTGCATCCTTACTCATCATCTAGATATGACATGCATGTTTGATGATATGACGATGAATGAACTTAAGATGATAGTTGTTGGCTAAGTAGCATGTGATTTTAGGGAGATAGATGAAAGGTTATGGCTAGGATAATGATAGATTGGACTTAGATGTATCTTAGGGTAGTTGTATGCTTGAAATACCTAGCTCAGTTTGCAATATCGGCCTGTTCTTCAACAATTTCGGCCGAGATGTTCTTGATCCACCCGAGGTGTGTGAGCTGTTGTTCCTATAGTGTTATATCTTCATGTTAGGGAGTTTGAGAGTTGAAATCCTAGTATTTGTTGAGCCTAATATAGCATTAGGGTGACCTATGTTAGTAAACTAGGTGAGGGATGAGACTTACCCGGTAATTCCCTCTCTTAGGTATAGAAGATGACAAACATTAGGTAGTAGTGAGCCTCAACAGCCGCTATTGGATTGAGTGTGCTAGATTGTTGCTTAAGACTTGCTTTTCCGATACTTACCCGGTAAAGAGAGGTTTGACCCCTAAGTAGTGACCAGGTTTGTGTAGAATTCTCAACCTTAGGTTCCTAGAGACTTACCCGGTAATAGGACCTTAGGTGCGGGACTAGTGGAACATGAGACCTACCCGGTGATTGATCCCATTAGAGAAACATTCTTTCCCAATATATCACAACTTGTTCCTAGGTTGATTAGAAGCTTGAGTCCATGCCATAACCGGACATCCGAATTCCTAGAATCCGCTTTTAATACCTTGATATTATATCTTGTATTTGTTTGTTGTTTAGTTGACATTGTTGCTTGATTGTGATCTTTGCTTGATCACCAAAAAACCCCTTCAAAAAATTATGATTTTCATTTCTTTGTGTCCATATCTTTTCTTGGTCTAGACTTGAACTGTCTTTGATCATTGCATGGTTTAATCTCACCTCGGTCTTTGTGTTCGACCTCGGAATGCTTCCCTTTCTACTATATGACCCGTACACTGCGGGTTTTGCTAGGTAGTTTAGGAGTTATATCGAGTATAAATTTAAGACTTTGTGTGTGCATGATTGGATGAACAAGTTCTTGGCACTCTTGCCTTGGATTTGTAGCACTCAACTCCTAGCGGACTAATAAGTTTTTGGCGCCGTTGCCAGGGACTAGGTCTAGATTGAATCATTGAGTGAGATTGTTTATAGGTCTTTCTTTTGCTTGTGATTTTGTGCAAAGTTGAGCCTGATTTCGGTTGGAAGCAGGTGATCTCGACCGAGATGAATTTAGGGCCATTCGAGGTGAATTCAACTGAACCTCACCTCGGTTCATACCTCGACCGAAATGCCCCTGATCCAACCGAAGCTCCTGAACTTCAAGAAAGGCTTCCAATTGTTGTTGATGAATCTTCAAGGTGTCTTGGAGAGTCTTCAATGGCTTTGGCTTCATCTAATGTTGAGCTATATGGAGCACATCCCATTGAGAAAGTTCCTCCTAAACTTCATCTTAAACCTCTCCCTTCTCATTTAAAGTATGCATTTCTTGGTTCAAATTCTACATATCCTGTGATTGTGAATGCATCTTTGAATGATGATGAGCTTGAAAGCTTTTGATTGAATTGAAATTGCATAGGAGAGCTATAGGTTACACCATTGATGACTTAGTTGGCATTAAACCATCATTATGCATGCATAAAATCTTAATGGAAGACAGTCATAAGCCATCTATTGAACCTCAAAGGAGATTGAACCCAATAATGAAAGAAGTTGTTAAAAAAGAGATCTTAAAATTGCTAGATGCGGGGATCATTTTCCCGATTTCAGATAGTAATTGGGTTATTCCCATGCATGTAGTGCCTAAAAAGGGTGGTATGACCGTAGTAACTAATGAGAATAATAAACTAATTCCAACTAGGACGGTTACGGGGTGGAGAATGTGTATTGACTATAGGAAACTTAATGTGGCCTCTAGGAAAGATCATTTCCCTCTTCCCTTTATTGACCAAATGCTAGAGATGTTAGCTCAACATTCTCATTTTTGTTATCTTGATGGTTATAATGGGTTTTTCCAAATCCCGATTCACCCGGATGACCAAGAAAAAACTACATTCACATGTCCATGGGGAACATTTGCATATAGGAGAATGCCATTTGAGTTGTGTAATGCACCCGCCACCTTTCAAAGATGTATGATGGCTATTTTTTTTTGAATATATTGAGAATATTATGGAAGTGTTTATGGATGATTTCTCGGTGTATGGCTCTTCATTTGATAACTGTTTGGCTAATCTATCTTTGGTATTGAAGAGATGTGAGGAAACTAATCTTGTGTTGAATTGAGAGAAATTCCACTTCATGGTGAGTGAAGACATAGTGTTAGGACACTTGGTTTCCCACCGTGAAATTGAGGTTGATAGAGCCAAGATAGAGATGATAGAGAAGTTGCCACCACCTACCTCGGTGAAAGGGTTAAGGAGTTTCTTAGGGCATGCCGGTTTTTACCGGAGGTTTATAAAAGATTTCTCTAAAATTTCTAAGCCCCTCACTAACCTACTAATGAAGGATGTTGAGTTTGTTTTCTCTAAGGATTGTCTTGAAGCGTTTTGTAGGTTGAAAGATGCTTTGATCTACGCCTCGATTATGTAACCTCCGGATTGGCCTACCATTTGAAGTGATGTGTGATGCGAGCGACGTGGCGGTTGGAGCTGTTTTAGGACAAAAGAAGGATGGGCTTACACATGCCATCTACTACGCTAGCAAGACGCTAGATGATGCCCAACTCAACTATGCCATAACCGAGAAGGAGTTGCTAGAGGTGGTGTACGCTTTTGTGAAGTTCCGCTCATATCTTGTTGGAGCAAAGGTTGTTGTGTACACGGATCATGTTGCGATCCGTTATCTCCTCACAAAGAAAGATGCCAAGCCTTACTTGATTCGGTGGATCCTCCTCCAAGAATTTGACTTGGAGATTCGAGACAAGAAAGGTTCCGGAATTCGGTAGCGGACCACCTTAGTATGATACACCATTAGAGATTGAGAGAGATGAGATCCCGATTGATGACTCATTGCGGGATGAGCAATTAGTGATGAAGGAGTGCTTACTTCAAGTGTCTAGAGGGAGTGAACCATGGTATGCGGATATAGCGAATTACCTTGTGTGTGAAGAGGTGCCACCCGGTTTGCCATATGCCCAAAGGAAAAAGTTTTTCAAGGATGTGAGACATTTTTATTGGAATGAGCCTCTCTTATTCAAGAGAGAACCGGATGAAGTCTTTAGGAGGTGCATCCCGGATGACGAGATGGAAAGTGTGATCCATCATTGCCACTCCTTGCAATGTGGAGGCCACACTAGCTCACACAAAACATGTGCAAAGGTATTGCAATCCGGATTTTATTGGCCTAACTTGTTTAAGGATGTGCAGAGTTTTGTAGTAGCTTGTGACTCTTGCCAAAGGACGGGCAACATCTCAAGAAAGAATGAGATGCCCTTGAACAATATCCAATAGGTTGAGGTCTTTGACTTTTGGGGTGTGGACTTCATGGGGCCATTCCCCTCTTCATGTGGCAACCTCTACATTCTCTTGGCGGTGGATTATGTGTCAAGGTGGGTGGAATCAATCACCTCTCCCACAAATGATGCCAAAGTAGTGGTGCGGTTCTTTAACCGAGTGATCTTCCCGAGATTTGGAACACCAAAAGCAATTATAAGTGATGGAGGGAAGCTCTTCACCGCTAGAAACTTTGAAGCTTTGTTGGCCAAGTATGGGTTGACTCACAAGGTTGCAACACCTTATCACCCCCAAACAAGTGGGCAAGTCGAGATTTCTAACCGGGAGATCAAGGGGATTTTAAAGAAGACGGTGTCAAGGGGTGGAAAGAATTGGGCCATGAGGCTTGATGATGCCTTGTGGGCATATATAACCGCCTTCAAGACACCAATTGGAACGACCCCCTACAAGTTGGTCTATGGTAAGTCTTGCCACCTCCTGATTGAAATGGAGCATAAAGCATTTTGGGCCATCAAGTGGTTGAACTTTGATATTAAAGAGGCCGGAGAGAGGAGATTGCTTGATATTAATGCACTTGAGGAGCTTAGACTTGATGCTTATGAGAATACCCGGATTTACAAAGAGAGAACCAAGCGTTGGCATGACAAGCGCCTCGTACCGAAGGAGTTGAGTGATGGAGACTTGGTCCTTCTCTTCAACTCAAGACTGATTCTTTTCCCCGGAAATCTCAAGTCAAGATGGACTGGCCCGTAGGTGGTGAGGAAGGTTTTTCCTCATGGAGCGGGTTAAATTGGTGGAGAGCATTGTGGCAACTTTAAGGTGAATGGGCACCGGTTGAAGAAGTACATCCGGGAAGCACCGGTTGATGTGTTTGCCTCGATTCACCTTGAGTAGACGCTCCGGAGTTTGGTCAAGATAATGACCTTAAAGAAGCGTTGGATGGGAGGCAACCCATTGGTAGACATCTTTCCCTTTTTGTTTTGCTTTTGTTTTCGTTTTTGCTTGTGTGTGTGTTTTCTTTTGTCTTCGATGATAGGTTATAGGAGTTGTTGTTCGCCACTTAGCGTGCGTGCAAATAAGCTGTAAATATAAAACTAGAAATCAAGCAAGCGAACCCGCAGTGTACGGATCGATATAGTTGAGCAAGAATTCCAGAGTATCGAACACAGGGATTTGGGGGGAACAAATTCAATTGTAGGTTATCAAGCAAGTAAATGTAAGAAGCTTTTCAAGTATTGGGAAAACAACAATCCTAAAGATCTAGGAATCCAGCTGTGGCAATCGATTCAAGATATACTAATGATATAAGGACAGAGTTGAGGTATGCAAAGGTATGCTAATGTAAGGTAATCGTACAGTGAAGTTCCAAAATCCTTATATGACTCACCTAGAAGACACTCTCTATAAAGGTTGTTGAGGCTTCAGTATAGAAAGGTTCTAAAGGTAAGAATTTATGTCAAATACCCAAACTTGTAATCCAAGGATCAAGACTAACTAAACTGATTAAGGTTGTGACACTCACAATCGAGGTAGAGGTTGTTGAGGCTTCACTACCACCTAGAAAAGGCAAGCCAAGACTAAGTTAAAGCAAATCTTTAACTTTGGATTAAAGTAAAAGCAAGTTCGTAACTTAACACAAAATTACGGGTAGTTCTTGAGTTCCACGGCCGTGGAAGCTCAAGAACAGACCGTGGATTAGGGTTATCGTCGATTCTCTCTAACTCTCAGGGTCCAATCTGTTTACGATCGATCTATCATCATCTAAGCCACAACTATCAACCCTTCACTTTAGAATTGTTAAGGGTTTTTAGCCAATAACAGTCATATTGATATCAAATTCAAGGGTTAAGAAATTGAAAGATGAAAACTTCCGAAAACCTTCAATAACTTTCAAATCAATCTCAAAGTCACAATCAAGAACAATAATCGTCACTAGATTCGGAATAACACAAACAAACACAAATCTTAGATAAGAAAGAAGAACGGGATGTCAATCCGTCTTCTAAATCAAACCTAAGCAAGAAGCGAAATCTCCTTGCGAACAATCTTCCGAATCTTCGATCTTCCGTCAATCCGAAAATCCCAATGGCAAAGTGCAAAAATGTCTCCAACACAATCTCCGCCAAATGCGAAATTAGGGCAATTCCAAGCGCAAGCGTAAGATGCGTCTATGCGTAAGCGAAGGTGACGAAATCTCTCTTCGTCCGTCCTTATATAGTATAAGATAAAATATCGGCCTGACCCAATTGCGTAGGAGATCGTGGCTTAAAGTGTGGCGAAAAAGATCGTCAAGATCACGGTCGTGGAAGGGTTCCACGTCCGTAATTTAGAGCGTGGAAATCAACACGGTTTGACACAACTCCTCCACGGCCGTAGAAGTTGCTGGAATGAACCACGCTTCTCTTGCCATGGTTCCACGGCTGTGGACTTGAACGTGGAAAGTGGTACGGCCGTATTTTAGAGCGTGGTTTAGGGCAAGAACGTGATTCTTCCTTAGCCTCGTGCATCCTTCAAGTTGGCACTCCCTTAGCTCCTAGGAATGCCCTCAATCCATGAACATTGCTCAATCAACTCCATCCTTGCTCAATTTCGTTCGGAAATAGCTCTCAATTACCTATAATCAACATAAAGCTTGTGTAGATCTCTATATCGACATTATAGACAAACTAGCTCACAAATGCATCAATGTTCAATCAATGACTATCATAATGGATCAAATACACTTAGAAAACGTGCCTAAAATATCACAATATTTCATGCTAACAAATAACCCCATACTTGCCACTTGCTTGTCCCTAAGCAAGGTCTTTCAAAAGCTTTAAAACAAAAGTTAGGATGAAATATGTGTACCTTCTCAAAGCAATACTTCTTTTTGATGAATGTGCCTTCTAATCAATAGATCATTCTCAAATCTTGCTTCAATCGTTTATAAAACTTTCATATACTTAATCAAAGAGTAAAGAGTAAAGAAAGCTCATGAATCAATCAAACTTCCATACAAACATCATAACCTTCAAACATTATCAAAATCAATCATAAGAAACTTCAATTTAGATCACCAAGTCATATAACATTCTTTTGATCTTAAGGACTTTCAAAGAAAAGGTCCAGAATGTGGAAAGGGAAGGAAACTTTAAGGAATGTGGTGCATGAATCCGGGAAAGTGGATAACTACTCTCTTCTTCTTCTCTCGCGATTTCCGCAGCACTTTCAACTTAGAGCTTCACTCTCATTCTTTTCATTTTTCGACTTTACTTGTGGAGTTATGGATAGAGGTGCACAAAAACCGAAGCCTAGGAGATTGGCGTTTCTCAATTTTTATGAGATGCCTCAAACCCTTAGCGCACATACCATAATCCGCTAGGAATATCGCTCAATCCGACTTAGGCAAGACACAAACACCCGGCTATGTGAATGGTGCCGAGTTACTCATCATCATGATTGACTTCCCCAAACCTATAATTTCTTTCTATTCTTTTGATTGCAATTAATTGCTTTCAAGGCCCTCCCACATCAAACATGCCAATATCAATCAACTCCTCCAAATTCCCGGATAGGTAAGGAGGCCAATATTTCAATGAGGGGCTAAATGATCAAAGAAAGAAGAAAGAAAAATCGAATTGCCTTAATCATCTCAACAAGAAGCACAAGAACTTATAGTGTGATTTCAACTTCAATTCCTCAACATGATTTAAATAACATCCATCACATTATGAAACTTGCAAAGAGGTATAATCAACTCATTCAATTTCTTTTCAATTCACTATTCGTTTAAGCATGCAATAGTCATCAAACTCAATTCACAAGTAGCGATTATCATAGAAATCCTTTCTATCCTTAGAAGCACATAAATTTTCAAAATTTTTCAATTTTTATGGGTTTTTCAAACTCTTTTTCATGCAAAGCAATAATGAAACGTGTAACAATATAGTGAACATGTAAGATAGTCTCAAATAGAAGCAATCAAATTGAGTAAGAGTTATTACAACTTTTAGTCACACCCCACCCCATACTTGGAACAAACATTGTCCCTAATGTTCAAATAGAAGAAAGAAAAGAAGAAAAGAAAGAAAGAAAAAGAAAGAAAAGAAAAAAGAAACTCACAAAATGGCGGTGGAGCGGCTAAAACTGTCGGTCATGCAAATCATCACTGCGGTGGAGGCAGAGGCGGGAATGGAGAGAAGCTAGGATCGTAGTGCCGCCCGAACTGCTGGCGGTAGACGTCTCTCATCATATGGTCGAGGTCGTCCATGCGTCCATCTCTAGCATCGGCTCGGATCTCCAATGCTCCCACTCTCTCAGAAAGGCCAGTAGCCCACTCCGGCATCTGTTCATACCATCCCGGAGCCTGACTGTACCACCCTGGTGCATCTGACGGTGCTGGTGCTGGTGGCTGCTGCACGGACCATGGAGGTGGAGCTCCGTACCATGCAGGAGGTGTCTCCATCCAGGTGGGTCTCTCACTCACGCTGGCGCGGCAAGAAGATGAACCTGAAGCTCTGGCTGGATGTGGAGAATGTCTGGGCACATCAGAAGCAATGTCCGGCTGATCCGGAAACGTGCCAAACTCCTGCTCTGCTCCTCCTCCTCCCTCAAACTGATATCTCATCTCCTCCTCCTCAACTACGGGCGGTGGTGGGACATATGGAGGAGCTGCAATCCTGTTCGCATGCATTGCTGCGAACGTAGCCTTCCAATTATGGCGTCCAACAATAATGGAGTACTCCGGGAGCCACTCAATGCCCCTCCCCGTCCTGCTCTCCCAAGGCATAGCTGCATAAGGTGGACCTCTATGGGTGGGGAAGATAAGACCTCTAGTCATGAAGGTCTGGAGTCCTAGGGGTACGGCGGGAATGCGTGTACATGCAGAAAAATCCACCCCTAATATCCTAGCAAGGTGGGTGACTATCCCACCATAACCAATGTTGCCCGCCCTCTTGTTCTTAAGCTTGCTCATGGTAGTAGCTAAGAGGGTGGCGCAGTCAGCAGGGCGCCCATACAGCATAGAGTACAACAGAAAGAGCTCATCCGTCTTGATCTTCTAAGGTGTCTCCGTCCTAGGGAAGAGACACTCAGAAAGAACACGGTGAGCAATCTTCAAGGCTAAGTGATACATCAACTTAGCCTTGGTATCAGCTGGTTGCCAGCGGTCCTCGCTGGCGTAAATCATAGCTACCTCCTCCCAAAAATCTTTGGCGTAAACGCCACTAGGAAAACGACCATTGAAGGTCTCTTGGAACCCAAAGAAGGCTCCGAACTCCCGGATGGTAAAATCATAGTTCCTTTCCATCAGATGGAAAGAAACTGTCCTATCCATATGGCTGTGCTCAAACGACGTCACAACCTCTCTCGTGATCTCCTCATAAGCGTCCTCTCAGATAGCCGAGAAGACGATAAGACCGGCTCTATCCAAGAGCCACGTAAGGTCATCTATGATGTGGAGGGGAGCTAGATCCTCCAACAATAGGTACCTAGGTCCGATAACGGCTCTCTTATGGATCCTCTCGAGTGCATCGAGATGATCCTCATGAATGGTTGGTACTCTAGGGCTAGGAGGTGCGGGTGATGAAGGTGATGATGGAGGTGAAGGGGAGGAAGGTGGTGGTGCTCTAGAGGATGAAGAGGAAGAGGGGTTACCCTTCCTCTTTTTGTTCTTATCCTTCTCCTTAATCCTCCCAGAAACTCTCCTCACAAAATCCATTACTGTTCAAAACCACGGTCTGTTCTTGGTGTTCCACGGCCGTGGAATTGACAGGGACCGTGATTCATCTCGCTTTTTCTCAAATCTCAACAAACAACACTCAAACTCAGCAATCAGGCAACCCTAGTCTAATTCCTTCCAATTTCAATCAGTTCTCCTATAATTTCTAGCAAAAACGAACCCAAATTGACGAAGATAGAGAAGAGCGAAAAAACCTAGGTTTCGGATTTTAAAGTCCGAATTCCGCGTTCCTTGGTGATTTGCCACTCGGTTCGTTGCTTGGATCTCGTTGGTGGTCAAATTTGTTTCAGTTTGGGTCGAAGAATCGTTGAAAACGATTAACGAACGGAGAATCTAGGTGAGGGGCGTGGAATCGGCGAAAATGGTCGTGGAATTGGGTTTTGTGAAGTGTTTTTGTTAAGAACGTGGTTTATATAGTGGCGGCAAAATTTTGGAAAATCACGGTCTATCGGGGGGTTCCACGGCCGTGGAAATGTACGGAACCGTGGTTTTTGTGATTTTTCAAAGGCTTTTGGAAATTACGGTCACTGTAGTTGTCAGGACCGTGGTTTAGACCGTGGAACTCTCTGTAATGCTCCAAAGTCCAATTTTCGTCACTTTTCTTCAAAATTACTCTTCCCCTTTCCTTTTCCATTGTTCCTACACCCAAAAACACGAACATACCGGAAGGAATCGAAGGCAAAACAAAGCAAAAATGTCTATTCTAAGCTAAACTATGAATCGAAAACAAAAACGTAAATGCAATACCTTGGGTTGCCTCCCAAGAAGCGCTTTGTTTAAGGTCCGTAGCTAGACCAAACTCGCACTTATTCGAGTGCGGTTGGCGCGAACTCTTCGGCTTGGAGTTCCGGCGTATACTTCTTGAGTCGTTGACCGTTCACCTTAAAGCTTCCGCCCGCTTCACCCCATACTTCAACTGTACCATGGGGGAAAATACGTTTGATTAGAAAAGGTCCGGTCCAACGAGATTTAAGCTTACCTGGAAAGAGACGAAGCCTTGAATTGAAGAGGAGAACTTGATCTCCTTCTTTGAAGTCCTTTGGAATGATATGCTTATCATGCCAACGCTTTGCTCTCTCCTTATAAATCTTGGCGTTCTCATAGGCATTCAAGCGGAGTTCTTCAAGCTCATTAAGGTTCAAGAGACGCTTCTCTCCTGCTTCCTTCATGCTGAAATTCAACCATTTGATAGCCCAAAACGCCTTGTGCTCCAACTCTACCGGTAAATGACAAGACTTCCCATACACAAGGTTGTATGGTGTGGTTCCTATGGGAGTCTTGTACGCAGTCCGGTACGCCCATAATGCATCATCAAGCTTCAAGGACCAATCCTTCCTAGTCCTTGAAACCGTCTTCTCTAGGATTCCTTTGATCTCCCGATTTGAGATCTCAACTTGTCCACTAGTTTGTGGATGATAAGGGGTGGCGATCTTGTGAGTAACCCCATACTTAGCTAGAAGAGCTTCAAAGCGCCGGGAAATGAAGTGAGAACCTCCATCACTAATGATAGTTCTTGGTGTCCCGAATCGTGGATAGATGGTCTTGTTGAAGAACTTAACCACCACCATGGCATCATTGGTGGGAGAGGCAATTGCTTCCACCCATCTAGAAACGTAATCCACCGCCAAGAGTATGTATTGGTTTCCACAAGATGATGGGAATGGTCCCATGAAATCAACTCCCCAAACGTCGAAAATCTCCACCTCTTGGATGTTATTGAGAGGCATCTCATTCCTCCTAGAGATATTTCCTGTTCTTTGACAAGCATCGCAGCAGGAAACAAAGGATTGCACATCTCTAAATAAGGTAGGCCAAAAAAATCCAGATTGCAATACCTTAGCGCTAGTCTTGTTCGAACTAGCGTGTCCTCCACATGGTAGTGAATGACAATGGCGGATGACACTTTGCATCTCATCTTCCGGCACACATCGCCGAATGATGCCATCCGGACCTCTCTTGAAGAGGAGAGGTTCATTCCAAAAGTATTCCCGGACATCCTTAAAGAACTTCTTTCTTTGTGCGTAGGATAATCCGGGTGGTATCTACTGACAAACCAAATAGTTAACAAAATCAGCAAACCATGGTTCGTTACCTTTGGAGATCACATCGATGCACTCCTCAATGATGTGTAGGTGTTCGTCCGGGAAGGAGTCATCTATAGGTAAATGGTCGTCCTCTAGATGTGTTAGGCGACTCAAATGATCCGTAACAGAATTTTCCGAACCCTTCTTGTCGCGGATCTCTAGATCGAATTCTTGTAGGAGAAGAATCCATCTAATTAGCCTTGGCTTCGCATCCTTCTTTGCAAGGAGGTACCGGATCGCAGCATGATCCGTGTAGACAATCACCTTTGCACCTACAAGATAAGAGCGAAACTTGTCAATAGCATAAACAATGGCTAAAAATTCCTTTTCCGTAGTTGCGTAGTTGAGCTACGCTTCATCTAGCGTCTTGCTAGCATAGTATATGGCATGGGTTCGCCCTTCCTTTCGTTGTCCAAGAACAGCTCCTATAGCTACGTCACTAGCATCGCACATAACCTCAAAGGGAAGAGTCCAATCCGGAGGTTGGACAATAGGTGCGGAAATTAGAGCTTCCCGGATCATGTTAAACGCATCCAAGCATTCCTGCGAAAACTCAAAAAGTGCATCCTTCATCAATAGATTAGTTAGTGGTTTTGATATTTTAGAGAAGTCTTTTATGAAGCGTCTATAGAATCCAGCATGTCGTAGAGAACTTCTTATCCCTTTCACCGAAGTTGGGGGAGGAAGCTGCTCTATAGTCTCTATTTTCGCCTTATCCACCTCTATCCCTCTACTAGAGATTAGGTGTCCTAATACAATTCCTTCCTTTACCATAAATTGACACTTCTCCCAATTAAGAACTAGGTTAGTGTCTTCACACCTTTGTAAAACAAGAGCAAGGTTAGAAAGGCAATTGTCAAAAGAGGAACCGTATACGGAGAAGTCATCCATGAAGACCTCCATGATTTCCTCAATGTATTCGGAGAAGATGGCCATCATGCACCTTTGAAAGGTGGCTGGGGCGTTGCAAAGCCCGAACGGCATTCTCCTATAAACGAACGTACCCCATGGGCACGTGAATGTGGTTTTCTCTTGATCATCCGGGTGTATCGGAATCTGAAAGAAACCACTATAACCGTCAAGATAGCAAAAGTGAGAATGTTGCGCTAACCTTTCAAGCATTTGATCGATGAAGGGTAGTGGGAAGTGATCCTTCCTCGTCGCGTTGTTAAGCTTGCGGTAGTCTATGCACATCCGCCATCCCGTTACGGTTCGGGTAGGAATGAGTTCGTTATTCTTGTTGGTGATGACCGTCATTCCTCCCTTCTTCTTAACTACTTGAACCGGACTCACCCACTTACTATCGGAGATAGGATAGATGATACCTGCATCAAGAAGTTTAAGAATTTGCTTCTTGACAACCTCCTTCATGGTCGGATTCAACCGCCTTTGAGGTTGTCTTGAAGTCCTAAAGTCTTCCTCCATTAATATTTTATGCATGCATAGGGAGGGTTTAATTCCTACTATGTCTTCTATAGTATAACCTAAAACTTTCCTATGTTTCCTAAGGACAACCATAAGCTTACTATGTTCATCTATGGTTAGATCGGAACTAACAATAACCGGATAAGTAGAGTTAGGTCCTAGAAAAGCGTACCTTAGATGAGTAGGAAGTGGCTTTAGTTCCATTGCTTTCGGAGCTTCCAATGGCTCTTGAGGAGCTTCCGATGTCTCCTTAGAAGTGTCTAAGGAAGTAGAAGATGTAGGAGAAGAATCAAAAGAAGTTGAAGAAGTGGCACGATCATCCCCTTCCACGGCCAAAATTACGGTTTCCATACACCCTCCACGGCCGTGGTTTAGGGCGTGGAAAGTGGTTACGGTTGCTCTGCTTCCTCCACGACCGTGTAACCCTCTGGAGTGAGCCACGCTTTGGTTTGTGAAGTCCACGGCCGTGGAATATAGTGTATGGCCGTGGATTCTCACGTTTTTTGCCTCGTCGTGGAGTTTCTCAAACTCCTCTTCACATACTTCCTCTTGTGCTTCTAAGGCTTCAATTGCCTCATTGCACTCCTCTTCTTCCCCTACATTCGTTAGACTCATAGCAATAACCTTTTGCAAAGGATCTTTGAAGAGAATCGCACTTACCTCCTCTCTAGACAACCCCTCTTCATCTTGGATATTGAATATATCCTCATCAAAGATTGGCTCCTTCACTAGAGTGGAAAGAACGAACTCTACCTTCTCTTCTCCTATGTCAAAAGCGAGTCTAGCATTCTTGCAATCGACTATGCAGCCGGAAGTTGCAAGAAACGGTCTTCCGAGTATGATCGGGACCGGACTATCTGCAGGAATGTCAAGCACAACAAAATCAATGGGGACAAAGAATTTACCTAGCTTGAGTGGGACGTCCTCTACAATACCGACGGGGCGAGTGATGGATCGATCCGCCATGTACAACGTCATCTTCACTGGTTTAGGGTCGCCTAAACCGATCTTCCTACACAATGCAAGTGGTATGATGCTCACACTTGCTCCTAAGTCACATAATGCATCGTATGTGACATCTCCCACTCCTATGGGAATACAAAATGACCCCGGATCCTTTAGCTTTGGGGGCATTTTCTCCTTCATGGTCTTGATAAGATTAGAAGAATCCGAACTCATCTTAACCTCTCCAAAATCTTCTAGCTTCCTCTTGTTGGAGAGGAGCTCCTTTAAGAACTTGCCATAAGCCGGCATACCTACAATAGCATCAATGAAAAGTATATTAATATGCAGCTTGCTCATGAGTTCTATAAACTTACCAAATTGTTTATCTAGGCGTGCTCTCGCTCTAGATTGAGGGAATGGTAGGGGAGGTTTGTAAGCCGGAGGAGGAACGTAGATATCTTCCTTCTCCTTCCCCTTCTCTTTGTCTTTCTCTACGGAGACTTCAACAAACTTAGGTTGCGGATCGGTGGTAGTCACTCCGCTCCTAGTTGTGATTGCCATCACCCTTCCCTTAGGGTTGTCCTCCGTCTTTCCTGGAAGTTTCCCTTGATTCCTAGGGACTTCCTCCGCATGGCTGAACATTTGGTTTTCTAAAACCTTTTGGGCTTTATCAACCTTAGAAATTTGATCATCAACCTTAATGATGCGGTTCTCCAAACCTTGAAGCTTTCCCAAAATCGTTTCCAACATGGGATCGGGCTTCTCCTTCCCCGAAGTGTTTCCTCCATTAGATGTTTGCCCCTGGCTTTTCAAAGGAGTAGAGGAAGAGGAAGGTGGAGTTAGTGAATTCGAATTGGAAGGATAAGAGTTACCGGAGTTTTGTTGATTGGAGCGCCAATTGTTGTTGTTTGAACCCCTATTGTTGTTCCAATTGTTGTTCCGGTTGTTGTTGTTGCCATTCCAATTATTCCGGTTGTTGTTCCGGTTGTTGTTGTTGCGGTTGGTATTCTGACCACCGTTGTTGTTGTTGCCCAAGTAGCCAACATCTTTCCCTTGTTGCTTTGGGAAGTTGGTCTTGATAGCCTCCTTCAACTCTTTGATCTCATTGTTGAGGGAGAAAATCTGATTTTGAGCTTCATGTGTGAGCTTTGCTCCTTGCTCCACACGATTTCCTTCAACTTTCCGGTAGGAATACTTCTCTATGACTCTTGCTTGCTTCTCAATGAAGTCCCAAGCGTCATCTTCCCTCATGTCCATGAATGTACCACATGAGAGGGATTGGAGCTTGAATTGTGTCTCCACATCCAGCCCCTTATAGTATATCTCTAGCAATGCAAGCTTGGATATGCCATTATGAGGACAATCCAAGAGCAAATCCTGAAACCTTTCCCAAGATTGAAACAAACTTTCGTTAGATCTCATGGAAAATGCATTAATCTTACCTCTAAGTTCCGCCGTTTTGGATGGCGGAAAGAACTTGGTGAGGAACTCCGCGGAAAGGTCTTCCCATCTGTCTAGTTTTCCACTAGGAAGAGCTTGATACCAAGACAATGCTTTCCCCTTCAAGGAGAAGAAGAAAGGCTTGAGCTTATAGTTTTTAGTAGTAGCGTTCTTTGGCCTCATTGTCTCCATCATACACTCAAAGTTTTGCAAGTGTTGGTGTGGAGATTCAGCGCTTGTCCCGCCAAATTAGTTTTGGCGAACAAGAGTAATGACTTGAGGGTTGAAGCTAAACCCTTGTACATCATCAGCATCAAAGTTCATACCTAGACGGCGTGGTTGCTGCGTTGGATTCATTCTTTGGCCAAGAGTTCTTGGCTCCTCGTCCACACGTTCGATCCTAGCATTCCTAGGTGGAACACGGCGATTAGCAGCTGCCCGTGGGTGGAATGGATTCACATTGATCGTGGGATCAATTTCCTCTAGCGGTGGCATGGAGGAGTCGCTATCATCATTAGATGAGTACGCTCTAACCGATCTTCCCGATCTCCTCCTTTTCTTTTTCTCCTAGAGGTTGTTTATCTCAATCCTCATTTGGAACATCATATCAGTTAGATCGTCAACCTTCATTTGGTGACAATCCGTTTCTTCCCTACGTGTCTTCTCACTCCATAGGAGTTGAGCTTCTTTCTCCGCTAGCTCCGATTGAAGATCACGTTCGTGTTCTTCAGCCATTTTCTTTTCCTTTCGCTTTTGCCTTAAAGTTCTCTCAAGCTCTTGATCAAGGGGTAAGAGATCCTCGGTGTTCCTAGACCTGCGCATGCACTCAAAGAGATATCAAATAACAAGGGAGAAGCTCCCAAGCTTGACAACCGAAAACCGAATTCGGCCTAGACCAAATCCCCGACAACGGCGCCAAAAACTTGTTCGCCACTTAGCGTGCGTGAAAATAAGCTTTAAATATAAAACTAGAAATCAAGCAAGCGAACCCGCAGTGTACGAATCGATATAGTTGAGCAAGAATTCCAGAGTATCGAACACAAGGATTTGGGGGGAACAAATTCAATTGTAGGTTATCAAGCAAGTAAATGTAAGAAGCTTTTCAAGTATTGGGAAAACAACAATCCTAAAGATCCAGGAATCCAGCTGTGGCAATCGATTCAAGATATACTAATGATATAAGGACAGAGTTGAGGTATGCAAAGGTATGCTAATGTAAGGTAATCGTACGGTGAAGTTCTAAAAACCTTATATGACTCACCTAGAAGACACTCTCTATAAAGGTTGTTGAGGCTTCAGTATAGAAAGGTTCTATAGGTAAGAATTTATGTCAAATACCCAAACTTGTAATCCAAGGATCAAGACTAACTAAACCGATTAATGTTGTGACACTCACAATCGAGGTAGAGGTTGTTGAGGCTTCACTACCACCTAGAAAAGGCAAGCCAAGACTAAGTTAAAGCAAATCTTTAACTTTGGATTAAAGTAAAAGCAAGTTCATAACTTAACACAAAATTACGGGTAGTTCTTGAGTTCCACGGCCGTGGAAGCTCAAGAACAGACCGTGGATTAGGGTTATCGTCGATTCTCTCTAACTCTCAGGGTCCAATCTGTTTACGATCGATCTATCATCATCTAAGCCACAACTATCAACCCTTCACTTTAGAATTGTTAAGGGTTTTTAGCCAATAACAGTCATATTGATATCAAATTCAAGGGTTAAGAGATTGAAAGATGAAAACTTCCAAAAACCTTCAATAACTTTCAAATCAATCTCAAAGTCACAATCAAGAACAATAATCGTCACTAGATTCGGAATAACACAAACAAACACAAATCTTAGATAAGAAAGAAGAACGGGATGTCAATCCGTCTTCTAAATCAAACCTAAGCAAGAAGCAAAATCTCCTTGCGAACAATCTTCCGAATCTTCGATCTTCCGTCAATCCGGAAATCCCAATGGCAAAGTGCAAAAATCTCTCCAACACAATCTCCGCCAAATGCGAAATTAGGGCAATTCCAAGCGCAAGCGTAATATGCGTCTATGCGTAAGCGAAGGTGACGGAATCTCTCTTCGTCCGTCCTTATATAGTGTAAGATAAAATATCGGCCCGGCCCAATTGCGTAGGAGATCGTGGCTTAAAGTGTGGCGAAAAAGATCGCCAAGATCACGGTCGTGGAAGGGTTCCACGACCGTAATTTAGAGCGTGGAAATCAACACGGTTTGACACAACTCCTCGACGGCCGTAGAAGTTGCTGGAATGAACCACACTTCTCTTGCCATGGTTCCACGGCCGTGGACTTGAACGTGGAAAGTGGTACGGCCGTATTTTAGAGCGTGGTTTATGGCAAGAACGTGATTCTTCCTTAGCCTCGTGCATCCTTCAAGTTGGCACTCCCTTAGCTCCTAGGAATGCCCTCAGTCCATGAACATTGCTCAATCAACTCCATCCTTGCTCAATTCCGTTCGGAAATAGCTCTCAATTACCTATAATCAACATAAAGCTTGTGTAGATCTCTATATCGACATTATAGACAAACTAGCTCACAAATGCATCAATGCTCAATCAATGACTATCATAATGGATCAAATACACTTAGAAAACGTGCCTAAAATATCACAATATTTCATGCTAACAGTTGTGATGAGTGTTGATATTGTTGGAGGCCATTGTGGACCTTATGGATTCGTTGGAGTGAAGTGCAAGATCCAAGCACTTAGGCAAAGGAGGAGCTTGATGATATCTCGACTGAAGTGGTGCATGCTCCAACTGACATGCACTCAATTGAACCTCACCTCGGTCTGGACCTTGGTCTAGATGCCTTGGTGATGGTCCGAGATCCCTCTGCTGAGCCATGTTTGCCTTGGTGTGTGCCCGTACTTCATGGATGCAACTTGCACTTTCATCTCCATTTGAGTGAACCGAAATACCGGCATCCCGACCATTTTACATTGTGAGGACTTCTTTCACTCTCTATTTAACTTTCACATTGGGGAAAATGTGGCTCTTAAGTATGGGGTGGGGTTTTCATGATTCCATGTATAATCGCATCTAGGATAGTTTCATTTCTTAGTCACACGTTTCTTATCATGTTTTGCATTGTATATACATATATCACAATTCCAAAAAAAATAAAAAATTATAAAAATTTCTGTGCTTCTAAGTTTAGATATGACCCTGATGATGAATTTTGTTTTGTAAATTGGCTATGGATGGCCTTGTGTGTTGGATGAATTTCATGCATATGTGGACTTGAATACTTCTCTTGAATCCCATGTATGAATTGTGATGATGATGTTTGCCTTGATTGGATTGAGAGTTGATAGTCGAAATTACATGTTAGTTCTTGCACATCATCTAGGAATGATTAAGGCAATTCATCTCTATCTTCTTCTCATCTTGATCATGTTGTTTGAGCACCTTACTTGAAATGAAAATTTGACCTCTTTTGACCCATCCGGGAATAGAAGCATGTTAGTGTGTTGTGTGCAAAAAGCAAGTGTGGGGTGATGTGAAGTGAATGAATGTGGTGAATGAAGAAGTTGAATGTTTTGTGAAAAGTGTAGAAAAAAATAGGTTTTGGGACTTTGGGTTTGATGACGAGTAACTCGGCACCATTCACATAATCGGGTGTTTGTGTCTTGCCAAAGTCGGATAAACCGAATGTCCTAACGAGCCTTGGTATGTGTGCCCGGTGTGAGGCACCTCGGAAAAGTCCCAAGGTCCACTAATCACCAAGGTTTAGGCTTTTGTACACCAATGCCATTATCTCAAAAATAAGTGAATAAAAAGAAAAAGAAAAAGAAAAAGAAAAGAAAAGAAAGAAAAGAAGGAGAAAAATACACTTTGGTGGATGATGAAAAAATGCGAAGTTGCGGTTGTTTAGTTCCTTTCCCGGATTTACACCACATGACCTTAGAAAATTCCATCCTATCGACACGTTTCTTGACCTCTTCTTTCCTAAGTCCTTAAGACCTATTTGCATATGTGTATGACTTAGTGATCTAGATTGGATATTCTCATGATCATCCTTACATTCTCATTTTTGTCTTTCATGTATGTTTTTGAGTTAAGTATGAGTGTCTTTCCATGCCTTCATTCATTTGATACATGATTGCTTGTCCATTGTCATGAAACATAACTATGAAGGTGATCTAGACTTGAAGCACAATTCAAAAAAGATTTTATGTTTTTCCGCATTCATAACTCACGCCAACTCGTAGCCTACATTTGGACCTTGCTCGGGGACGAGCAAGTGATAAGTATGGGGTATTTTGATGACGTGATTTATGACACTAGTTTAGGAACTCATTTAGATAGTTTTCACATTCTTTCATGCATGGTTTTGCACGTGTTCGGGACATTTCATGCTTTATCGAGTCATATCTTCGGAATAGACATCTACACAAGCATATGTCCGCTTTGTAGGTATTTTGGGGAACTTCCATGCATTATTGATCATATCCAAGGTTCAAGTCTCGTGACAGCACGGATTCAAGGTCCCAATGGAGCAAGCATGGAGAAAAGAAGAAGAAATTGACCTAAATTGGTGCGAGCCATGCACCGGCTTTGTGTTTACGCATGATCCAAGCCATGCAGCCCTTCACCTTGGTCCAAGGCCAACCCATCTCGGCCGAGATGCTTTTTGGGCTGACCGAGATTGCCCTTTGGACAACCACGACACTTGGCACACATCTTCTAACTTCCGACCCTTGCTTTCCTTGGTAGAGGGAGGGGTTGTATTGCTGCAGGGACACTTATGCATGTGATCCCAATTCAGTTTTGGGGAGAGTCCTTAGTTTAGAGAAGAGAAGAGAGGAGACTCCATTGAAGAGAAGGGAAGAACACCGTTTTCATAGTCCTAGAGTTAGTTTTTAAGAGATTTGTAGTGAGGAAAGTTGTAGAGTTTGTCGACCTCGTTTTGAAGCCACTCTTGGATGATTGTAAGCTTGTTCTAAACTTATTATTCAACTTGTTCTTGTTTTATATTGCTTCCTTACTCTTCATCTAGATATGGCATGCATGTTTGATGATATGATGATGAATGAACTTAAGATGATAGTTATTGGCTAAGTAGCATGTGATTCTAGGGAGATGGATGAAAGGTTATGGCTAGGATAATGATAGATTGGACTTAGATGTATCTTAGGGTAGTTGTATGCTCGAAATACCTAGCTCAGTTTGCAATCTCGGCCTGTTCTTCAACAATTTCAGCCGAGATGTTCTTGATCCATCCGAGGTGTGTGAGTTGTTGTTCCTATAGTGTTATATCTTCATGTTAGGGAGTTTGAGAGTTGAAATCCTAGTGTTTGTTGAGCCTAATCTAGCATTAGGGTGACCTATGTTAGTAAATTAGGTGAGGGATGAGACTTACCCGGTAATTCCCTCTCTTAGGTATAGAAGATGACAAACATTAGGTAGTAGTGAGCCTCAACAACCGCTATTGGATTGAGTGTGCTAGGATTGTTGCTTAGGATTTGCTTTCCGAGACTTACCCGGTAAAGAGAGGTTTGACCCCCTAAGTAATGAACCAGTTTGTGTAGAATTCTCAACCTTAAGTTCTTAGAGACTTACCCGGTAATAGGATCTTAGGTGCGGGACTAGTGGACCATGAGACCTACCCGGTGATTGATCCCGTTATAGAAAAATTCTTTCCTAATATACCGCAGCTTGTTCCTTGTTTAATTAGAAGTTTGAGTCCATGCCATAACCGGACATCCGAATCTCTAGAATCCGCTTTTAATACCTTGATATTATATCTTGTGTTTGTTTGTTGTTTAGTTGACATTGTTGCTTGATTGTGAACTTTTCTTATCACTAAAAAACCCCTTCAAAAACTTATGATTTTCATTTCTTTGTTTCCATCTCTTTTCTTGGTCTAGACTTGAACTATCTTTGATCATTGCATGGTTTAATCTCACCTCGGTCTTTGTGTTCGACCTCGGAATACTTCACTTTCTACTATATGACCCGTACACTGCGGGTTTTGTGTAAGATCCCAGTTTTGACCTGCACCGCCCACGCGGTGAAGAAGACTGCCCCTGCGGTTGAGGCGATCCTCCCTTGCGGATGCGCTGCAGATTACGCCCGATCTATTTTCGTCCGTTTTATCTTCCTTCCACAGATAGAATATTGATGATTCATTGATGTTCACAAGCTCCCTTGGTTGAGTTATGACGTGATCGTTTGCTGAGAAAGGAAATCTTTGGCCTTTGCTTCGTTCCTTGCTGTCGAAGGGAGTCGACAACACTTCTGTCACGTTCTCCGCCCCCGTGCCTCTACTCGCCGCCCCTGCGGATTGCCACCCCTGCGCCTGTCCAGCCGTCCCTGCGGTTTCCTTTGTAGTAACTCCCGTTCTTGTGAGTTGTTTTCTTCCTTCCTTTCCTCGTTCCTTTCCTTGTTCCTTATGGATGTTCCTTGTCCCCTTAGTACGCTGTAAGACTAAGGTTGAGCCCTTAGCTTGTGGAGATCTCTTAGAGATCGTTGAGACTAGAAGTAATAGACTTCTACCCACCGTTTCGTTCCTGATTCGTGATACTCGTGTGAACAGGCTTTTCTTGCTCCTTTCTTGAGGGAAACTGAGCCGTTATCTGAGTGTGTGTAGTGTGTTGAGTGTTTCTTCGAGTGAGGTAATTCCCTTGGACTTACTTAGCTTCATTCCATATATTAGTTTGAATAATTTGGCTTGTCTGTGTTGTTTATCATGTTTATAACGGATAACCAGAATAGGATTCACCATTTATAACCTTAATTGGCCCAAGTGTATGATAACCGGGCGGTGACCACTTGTCTAGTTCTTCAGAAGACTAGAATGTGCTCTTGCAACCCAGGCGCGTAGGTAACGGATAGTACTGATCTATTACTATTCGTAGGCGGAAGCGGAGGCGAGTTTCGGGAGATTCTCGTGTGACAAAAGAAGTTGAATTAGTAATGGATAACTTATGAAAGATAATAACCGGTTGTGTGCGAGTATGCTGTGTGTTTGTGCCTTTACGTTCTCTCCGATATCAAGAATGTTAGCTAATAGTTTATACCGTCGTTGTAGTTGTTCCATAGGTTCAGGATGCTGTTGAGTGATCCGGATGATGTGGTCAGCCGGGGTTCCCGTATATTATAGCACGGGATCGGGTTTATGTTTATGTTGTTGTATTTCCCTTTTTGTTTTAAACTCGGTTGTGAGTCTTTTAAGTTTTCTTTTGTTCAAACATTTGGCTTTATATTGAGTTTTGATTTTCATTCGTTTGTGCCTTGTTGTAAGATCCGTTGTGTTGTTGCTACTCTAAGGGTCGAGACCCATTGTGCGGTCCTAGCCCGTATCGCTTCGATTTCCTAGAACTTGGGGTGTTACAATATGGTATCAGAGCTCTTAGTTGGCAACAATGACACTCGAATTCTTCTAAAGGTCGGATGGATAAATAAATAGAACCCGCAAGGGGTCTAACGTTTTCAAAAGGGGGTTTTGTTAACTTGTCGGTCTAGGATAGATGTATGGGCGACCACCACTACCTCCGCGGATCTTAGTAGTGTAGTTTCTTATATGTTGGCCTTTATATGTTTTTCCTGGTTTTCTGTTGTAGTTTTAGCGGGGCCTTATATCTATATATAGTTTTATGTATCTATCCTTGTAGCAGATGGCAGGAAGACCTCCACTAGCTAGAGGTCGGGGCCAGGCCCGACTACCACTTCCTAGAGCTACCGCTGTTATAGGGCGAGGAAGGGGTCGACCACCACTTCCACCTGCCATATGTGGACGAGGACGTGCAAGAAGACCTCCACTAGCTAGAGGTCATGGCTAGGCCCCAGTTGTTGACCCGCCTATCGCTGAGGCGTTTGTTGAGGAAGTTGCTGAGAGTGTTGTTTTCGAGGTTGGGAACGGGACCGTAGCTAGGTCAGGAGCATAGAGAGCGTGTTCGCCACTTAGCGTGCGTGCAAATAAGCTTTAATTATAAAACTAGAAACCAAGCAAGCGAACCCGCAGTGTACGGATCGATATAGTTGAGCAAGAATTCCAGAGTATCGAACACAGGGATTTGGGGGTTAAATCCAATTATAGATTATCAAGCAAGTGAATGTATGAAGCTTTTCAAATTATTGGGAAAACAACAATCCTAAAGATCCAGGAATCCAGCTGTGGCAATCGATTCAAGATATACTAAAGATATAAGGACAGAGTTGAGGTATGCAAAGGTATACGAATGTAAGGTAATCGTACGGTGAAGTTCCAAAAACCTTATATGACCCACCTAAAAGACACTCTCTATAAAGGTTGTTGAGGCTTCAATATAGAAAAGATCTAAAGGTAAGAATTAACGTCAAATACCCAAACTTGTAATCCAAGGATCAAGACTAACTAAACCGATTAAGGTTATGACACTCAAAATCGAGGTAGAGGTTGTTGAGGCTTCACTACCACCTAGAAAAGGCAAGCCAAGACTAAGTTAAAGCAAATCTTTAACTTTGGATTAAAGTAAAAGCAAGTTCGTAAACTGACACAAAATTACGGGTAGTTCTTGAGTTCCACGGCCGTGGAAGCTCAAGAACAGACCGTGGATTAGGTTCGTCGGCGATTCTCTCTAACTCTCAGGGTCCAATCTGTTTACGATCGATCTATCATCATCTAAGCCACAACTATTAACCCTTCACCTTAGAATTGCTAAAGGGTTTTAGCCAACAATAGTCATATTGATATCAAATTCAAGGTTTAAAAGAATGAAAGATGGAAACTTCCGAAAACCTTTAATAACTTTCAAACTAATCTCAAATCCACAAGTATAGAGCAATGATGCAATAGTTTCGGAATAACGCAAACAATCACAAATCTTAGATAAGAACGAAGAACGGGATGTCAATCCGTCTTCTAATCAAACCTAAGTATGAAGCGTAATCTTCTCACGAACAATCTTCCGAATCTTCAACTCTTCCGTCAATCCGGAAATCTCAATAGCAAAGCGCAAATCTCTCAATCACAATCTCCGCCAAAATGCGAAATTAGGGCAAATCCAAGTGTAGGCGAAAGTGCATCTAAGAGTAAGCGAAGGTGATGGAATCTCTCTTCGTCCGTCCTTTTATAGTGTAAGATAAAATATAAGCCCGGCCCAATTACGTAGAAGATCGTGGCTTAAAGTATGGCGTAAAAAATCGCCAAAATCACGGTCGTGGAAGGGTTCCACGACCGTAATTTAGAGCGTGGAAATTGGTCACGGTTTGTTTCAATCCTTCCACGGTCGTTGAAGTTGCTGGAATGAACCACGCTTCCCTTGCCAAGGTTCCACGGCCGTGGACTTGAACGTGGAATGTAGTACGGCCGTATTTTAGAGCGTGGTTTAGGGGTAAACCGTAATTCTTCCTTTCCTCGTGCTATTCTTCAAGTTAACATCTTCCTTAGCTCCTAGAGATGTTCTCAATCCATGGACACGCTCGATCAAACTCCATCCTTGCTCAATCCGTCCAAAAATAGCTCTTAATTGCCTACAATCAACATAAAGCTTGTGTAGATCTCTATTTCGACATTATAGACAAACTAGCTCACAATTGCATCAATGCTTAATCAATGACTATCAATATGGATGAAATATACTTAGAAAACGTGCCTAAAATATCACAATATTTCATGCTAACAGAGCGCCATCGACGGAGTCCGATCGAGTGTCCATAGGAGCTTTGGCACATCGCGACTATGTGCAAAGAGTTAAGGAGGCTATCAGGACTGGAGGACCGACACCAGTGCCACCAATTCCCGCAAGATCAGCTGAGGTTTCGCAGAGAGCTACACAGGTTGTTGCCCCGCCTACTAGAGTTTCTGAGGTTGTTAGAGCGCCGGCTGAGGCGAAGGAGCCGAAGCCCGACAAATCGTTGAAGGCTTTTGACCAGCTGAAGGTTCCCACTTTCATGAGAAAGACTGGATTGGAGGTGGAGCAGTTGATATGACACCTGGATTCTGCTGTGGAGGCTATTGGTTGCCCCGAGGGACGTCGAGTCAACATAGCACAAATGCTACTGAAGGATTAGGCTCATTCTTGGTCGAGGACAACTCGTAGTAAGGTCACCAGTTATGAGCAGATGAAGACGGTGATCAAAGATCGCTACTGCCCTACAACTATAATGAGAGACCGTCTTTAGATTTCCTTGAGGCTGGATTCGAGGATTTGCCTATTGTTGAGAACATCAACAAGTTTCAGGTTGAGTTGTCGTTGTTGGGTCCGTCTACACCACCTGAGGATCAGCATGTTTACCTTTTCTCTCGGAGGCTGAGAGAGTCGACACACTCTTATCTTGTTGGTTTCCATTGTGATTCTTTGACGGACTATCAAGATAGAGTTTCTGCCTATGAGAGAGATCAACCAGGTCAGAGGACAGTTTCTCAAATAGAAGGTCCTGAGAAGAAACAAAAGACTGGATCAGCTAGTGCTGGAGCTGGAGCAGCTGGATTTGGGCGTAGTCAGACGCTGGGACATTCTGGTTTCTAGCAGAGTTTTGACAAAGGACGGCGTGTCATAACTGCGGGGTGCAGGACACATCCGAGCTGATTGTAAGAAGACAATAGTGACTTGTTTTTCTTGTGGCAAGCCTGGACACAAAGCTGTGTTTTTCCGTCAAGGCAAGGCGCTATCTCACTAGGGTTCTTCACTTGCTAGTGTTACAGGAAGAGGGACAGAGGTCTCAGTATCAGCAACAACAGCAAAGAGTTCCTGGTTCTACTACTCCCGAGGGTTCCACTCCGGGACAGGAGAGAGGTAGATTATGTGTTGGTGGATCTACAGACACCACAGATGCATCAGCCAGAGTGTATGAGCTTAGGGGTGTTGTAGAGCTGATAACGCCAGCAACCACAAGTACTGAAGAACCGGTAGGTGAAATAAAAGGTTAAAGATACTCTAGAAGGGGGGTTGAATAGAGTATGGGAACTTCTTGCAAAACCAATCTCAAGGCCTTGAAACCAATTTCAAGGGCCTTGATGTCGATCTCAGTTCTTTGTGAAACTTTGATTTCAAGGGCTTTGAAACAACTTTCAAGAGCCTTGACTTTGAACTCCTGCAAAACAAAGATAGTCACAATAACAAGATATAGTGCGGAATGTAAAAGATCGACACAAGGATATGTTTACAATGTTTGGCTCTAAATAGCCTTCTCTCTGTCTCAGGGTATAGCCTTAGGATCTAACTATCTATTATCAGCTTCAAAGAGTCCTAGATACAAACTAGAAGAAATCCCCTTCTTCTCTCATTGTAGCCAATGCTATGATCTAGCTCCAACTCTTCACTTTGCTATAATAGCCTAGTTACTTCGCAGAGTAACACACACTCGAATATAACACTCTTTAGATATGTCAATGGAGCTCTCGAGTTTTATCTCTCTCTAGGGGATAAAGCTTTTTAAAAGGAGAGAAAGAAAAACTATGTTTCGAAATGAAGATAACTTTGGATTGCTTGAAGACTATAGATATTTCTGTGCAGGCTTGTTATTTGTTCTTCAATTGCCATCTTTATTTGTAATCTTCTATGGAGAGGTCTTCTAGCTGTTGTAGAGATGACCGTTCGAAGATAATTCTTATTCTTTATGAAGATCACTTCCTGGTTAAGATGAGATAGACATTGCAAATCTTCATCTCCTGAGAACACGTTAATCTCTCGGCTCCTTAATCTTCTCGTTAATTGTTGTAACAATTTTCAAATCCAAATGAGAGAATCTTCGTGCTTTTCGGTTAAGGATCTTTGTAAGATCTTCTTTGTTGGTCGGTTGAGATCTTCACCTGATTATATATTCTCAAATCTTCTTGTTTGAGCAAATCTCTCCTGAAAGATCTTCTTTGTGATTTAAAACCATTTTGTTGTGCAGCCTTGTCTTCCTTGTTTATTTGGAATCTACTTCCAGGCTTTTGAGATCTTTTCGTTGTGCATCCTTCCTTGTGCCCTTGAAATCCGTTTCAAGGCCTTTGAATTCTTTGACAAAACCTGCACTAAATCCAAACCAACCAAGCATCTCGAAATATGATAATTCATTGGTTAGTGTATCAAACTACTTCATTTGTGTTTAAGTCTTCCACTAGCAGCACCTGTAAAACCTTTATAATCAAGGTGGAGTTTTCAAGTACCATTCAAATTAATGGTTTTCTTGTCAGAGTTCTTTTCGATACCGGTGCTACGCATTCTTTTATATCTGATGCATGTGTAGATAGATTGGCCTTAGTTACTGTAGAAGGTAGACCCTTCTTTATAAGATTACCCGATGGGGTAAGATTCGAGGTACACGATAGGTTCGTGATTGTCCTATTAGATTAAGAGGTCGCGATTGACCAACTGACTTCTTTGTTATGTACTTAGTACATGAAGAAGTTATTATATGTATAGAATGGATGGATCGACATCGAGCAGTTATGGACATCGGAAAGAGAACAGTGACGGTAACTACTGATGTGGGCCACGTTGAAATCTTCTTAGGATGGGATCTCGGGAAGACTGGTACAGTCATCAATGTAGTGCGAGCTGCAAGACTTACCAGTCAGGGTTGCGAGGCTTTTTGGTTTTACGCCATGAAGGATAGTACGAGTCCGGCTTTGGAGGAGATTCCAGTAGCTTGCGAGTTTGCTGACGTCTTTAGAGAGCCATCAGTTTTACCTCCACAAAGTAGTGTAGACTTTGACATTGAGCTAGAGCTCGGTTCGAGACCGATCTTCAAGGCTCCTTATCGTATGACACCGATCGAGATGCTTGAGTTGAAAAAGCAGCTCGAGGAGTTAGAAGAGAAGGGCTTCATCCGCCCTAGTGTATCTCCTTGGGGCGCACCAGTACTCTTCATCAGGAAGAAAGACGGGTCAATGAGGTTATGTATTAACTATCAAGAGCTGAACAAGGTGACGATCAAGCACAAGTACCCATTGCCCCATATCGATGATCTTTTGGATCAGTTGCATGGAGGTTCAGTGTTTTCGAGGATCGATCTGAGATCCGAATATCACCAGTTGAGGGTGCCAAGACGGCATTTCGGACCAGGTATGGCCACTACGAGTTTGTAGTGATGTCATTCGGGCTTACGAATGCGCCCGCAGTCTTCATGGAGTTGATGAACATCATCTTCATCGACTTCCTAGACCAGTTTATAGTTGTCTTCATAGACGACATTCTGGTATACTCTCGCAGTAGAGAAGACCATACAAGACACTTGAGGATCGTTCTTCAAGTCTTACAAGATAGAGAGCTTTACGCCAAGCTCTCTAAGTGCGAGTTTTGGATGTCCGAGGTAGCATTGCTTGGTCACATCGTTTCGGCTAAAGGGATCAAGGTAGATCTGACGAAGATCGAGTCAGTAGCATCTTGTCTGCCCCTTAAGAACGTCAATGAGGTACGCAACTTCTTAGGATTGGCGGGCTACTATCGGCGTTTTGTTGAGGGTTTTCAGTTATTGTCCGACCGCTCACTTCCTTGTTGAGGAAGTCTACGAGGTTTGTATGGTCCGAGCCGTTCCTAAAGATCTTCGAGGAGCTGAAGAAGAGGTTGACCTCTGCTCCAAACCTAGCTCAGCCAGAGGGCATTGAGGACTTTGTGGTTTATAGTGACACATCCAAGCTAGGCTTGGGATGTGTTCTGATGCAGAGGGGTAAGGTGATTGATTACGCGTCTAGACAGCTGAAGACGTACGAGAAGAATTACTCTACCCATGATCTTGAATTGGCTGTTGTGGTTCATGCTTTGAAGATTTGGAGACATATTTGTACGGAGCTACGTGTCAGATATTCACAAACCATAAGAGTCTGAAGTACATATTCACTCAGCGGGAGTTGAATAACCGCCAGCGCAGATGGTTGGAGTTGATCAAGGACTTCGACCTTGAGATCTTATACCACCCGAGGAAGGCAAACATAGTAGTTGACGCCTTTAGTAGGAAGACTCCCCGGAAGATGGCGATCGCTAGGCTGATAGCTCAAGCACAATTACAGCGAGATCTTGCATGGCTAGAGATGGATATCCACTTCCCGGATTCCGACAGCCAGTTTTCCACCTTGGAGATAGTACTTGATCTATTAGCCGAGATCCGACAGAACCGGGAGAGTTTCCCAGCTTTGACACAGATCCGAGACCGGATGTCTTGAGGAGAGGCACCACAGTTCGCAATTGGTGCTGATGGGATCTTGAGATGTCAAGAGCGTGTTTGTGTGCCTTCAGATCGAGAGTTGAGACAGAGGATCTTCAAGAGGCTCACTCTTCACCTTACTCAATGCACCTTGGTGCGAGTAAGATGTATTAGGATATTTGACGCTCTTTCTGGTGGGGAGGTCTGAAGCCAAACGCCACGAGATATGTAGCTCAGTGTGCGACCTATCTGCAGTTCAAGATTGAGCATCATAGACCAGGAGGTGAGCTACACCCACTTCCCTCCCTCAGTAGAAGTGGGAGGACATCACTATGGATTTCGTTACCGGTTTGAGACCGAGTCGAGGCTTCGATGCTATCTGATTCATAGTAGATCGATTGACGAAGACCGCACATTTCATTCCGATCAAGAAAATGTGGCCGGTGAGTCGATTGACAGAGGAGTTCACTAGATAGATAGTGAGACTTCATGGAGTGCCTAGGACTATAGTCGCTGATAGAGAAAAACGGTTCACATTGAGGTTCTGGCAGTAGGTTCATGCCGCCTTAGGTAAGAGTGTGCAATTCACGACTGCTTATCATCCTCAGACTGATGGTCAGTCCGAGCGGACCATCCAGACTTTGGAGGACATGTTGAGAGCCTACGTGTTAGACTGGGGACACGTGTGGCCAGATCACCTTCCCTTAGTGGAGCATTCGTATAACAATAGTTGGCACGTATCGATCAAGATGAATCCTTATGAGGCTTTATACGGACAGAGATGTCGTACACCGTTGTGTTGGGATGAGCCGAGTAGTGCTAACGCAATAGCACTTGAGCAGATTCGGGAAGACATGGCTCGAGTAGCAGTGATCCGCGAGCGGATGTTAGTAGCGCAGAGTCGATAGAAGTCTTACGCGGATAAGAGGCGCATACCTTTGGAGTTCAGAGTCGGAGCTCAGTTTTGGTTGAGAGTGTCTCTGACACGAGGCGTTAGACGTTTCGGCGTCAAGGGGAAACTAAACCCTAGATATGTCGGACCGTTCGAGATTCTTGAGCGAGTTGGAGAGGCAACATACAGACTTGCTTTGCCACCGAGACTCGAGGGTGTTCACCTAATCTTCTATGTGTCTCTGCTACGGGAGTACATACCAGACCCGAGGCTAATTGTTAGCCATGAGGATCTAGTGATCGAGCCAGACCACACGTTCGTAGAGCACCCGATGGTTGTCTTGGAGCGTAGTACGAGACACTTGCGTTCGAAGGACATGCCGATGATGAAGTCAGTGGTCGATGCGAGGAGCTGATGAGGTGTAACACCCCAAATTCTGAGAACTCGGGGAGCTACTGGTTAGGACCTCACAATGGGTCCCGACCTTAGTTTGACAATAATTTCACTAGGATCTTACAACAAGGCACAAAGTATTCAAAACATTTGAAAACTTTAAACAATATATACATGAAGAATATGTATCAGCCTTACAAAGCAAAGGTACCAAAACGACACATAAGAAGAATAGAAGACATCCCCGTCCCCAACTAAATAAGTACATGGACCCGGCTGACCATTCCCTCCGGATCTCTCTACAACCGTCTTAACCTGCAAGGCATCTACAAGCGGTATAAAACCGTTAGCTAACATTCTATGCATAAGTATAAAGGTAAAAGCACAAACACACAACGTACACAATCAACATGCAACACTCAATCCTTTTATTATCTTTAATTAGGTGATAGGTTATTACTAATGATACTTATTTTGTGACACGAGGGATTCCCAAACCTCGCCCCTGTCCCCGTTTACCAACGCGGAATGGTACTAATGCATTTGACCGTCTACCTGACTGGGCTGGTCGCAGGGAACCTCCTAGACTCTCGCAAGAGCTAGGTAGATGATGTCACGACCCGTTATCATACACTTGGGTCAATTACATAATATAATAAAGTCGGCCTAATCCGGTTTTGTTATTTATCATAACTAACAAACACCACTCATACACATTACACTCATACAAGAAGCCAACTAAGTAAGTCCGTGGACTTACATGAATCAGATCTCGACTCTCTTAATCACAACTCAATCTGTAATTGTATAACTCGGTTGCTTGTCAAAGGAGGCAAGTGTGTCAGCACACTTTCTAGGTAATTAGAAGTCTAAGACTTTTAAGGTGGTAGATCCTATTAGAACAGAATTTAATACAGTACCAATTTAAGGTAAAATGTCTATTTTACCCTTGGTCCTGAAACTTCCAAAAATTCCATAATTCATGTCTAAACTCTTATTTGAGACTAAAGAGTCATATTCTAACATCTAAAGATGTGTTTGGTTACAAACTGGCAATTTACCCATTTTCCTATTTTCGGAAAGATCGTTAAGCTCCAACTTCGGCTTCAAATATAAAATTCGAATAATCTTATAAAATTCCGAAATAATTCCCTAGATCATCTATGATATCTCATCTACTCCTAGGAGCAAGAATTTCTTAAAACTGTTCAACCATCACTTCTACAAAAATTTCCAAAGTTGGTAACAACACTTGAAATTTTCTATACTTAGCCAAAATCTGAGTATATTTCCTAACTGTACAACAAGTCCACTTTGAGCCTCTATAACTCTAAATCCCACCCTTGGATTCATCCCAACTTTTGACATATTAACCTATGCATGGCACTAAACAACATCCCAAAAACAGAACGGTGGATCTTATCTCTAAGACATCGAAAAGTATACTCAAACTTTACTGATCAACACAGTTTCTGGAAATTCAGCAAACACTTAACAAAACAGCACACTGTCTTAACTTTGAAAAATCATAACTCCTAAACCACTTGTTGGATATATTCCACATTTTGATATGTTCTACTACAATATTCCAACTATATCATATACAAAATTCAAGTCCAACAGAGATCAAAAGCCTATTCAAAACTATCTTACAAAACAGCATCACATGTTGTTTTTCCCAACACTCAGCACAGTTATAAAAAGTGCATGAGAAATCAACTTTGCAACAGCATAACTCTCAAACCGTTACTCTGATTCTTCCCAAATTTTTGTATGATCTACTATGTACTACTGACTACATCATATCCAAAATTAAGCGAAAAAGAAGAAGTCTAACTTACCTAAATCTGGACCCGAAGTTGATTGTTTGTCACTTCCGAAAACTCAGGAAAACGCTTGAATCTATACAGCTCACTTATGGTTGTTCTGAGTAGGTTTAAAAACGGAACTAGTATACGTTAGGCAAGGGAAAGGTGAACTAAAATGTAGTGTAGCAAGGGGTACAAGCCTTATCCGATTCCGAGACTCAAATGCATGGAAAAGAAGGTACCAAGGTTGCTGCTGAGTATGCGTTTTGCACAGAAGGGGAGAAGCCATGGTCCCCGATTGCTCGAGGCTGCAGCAGCAAGAATAAGGAGGCGGTTACTGTCCTTGGAGGCGCACCAGCAGCTCGGCACGCCACACCAACGGTTCAACGCCGCCGCCTCCGCGGTTTGGATCTGGAACGCCCTCACCGGCTCTTGTTTGTTGCGTTGTTGTCTGTTGTTGGTTGCGGATCTGCGCTCGACGGTATCACCGATCTGCTGGAGTCAATATAAGAGGAGGGTGGGCCACCATTAGCACCGGTTTTAGAGTCGACATACGAGGGGAGACGCGAACCATTCCGGCGTTGTTGCTAGCGCGATTTGCAGGAGAGAACGTAGGGTTGTCGGATTCCGAAGGTGACTCAAACTTGTGCACTGCAGGGTTGGAGAAAACAGGCTCGTCTGCTGCTGTGTGAAGGAGTACGATGGAGGAGGAGAGGGGAGGAGAGGAGGGTGTTGCTGTTCGGTCGAAGGCGCCTGCGGCTCGCTAGCATGGATGCGAAGACGAAGGGGAGCTGCTGCTGCGCGTTTTTGTCATGCGTGATGGGGAGAGACGTGAAGAGGTAGACGCTGCTAGGGAAAAGACGCAGGAAGGGGAGATGGAGGCTGGTGAGGGTGGGCTTCTTCACAGCTGGCCCAGAAGCAAGTAGCACGTACCACAGTCTGCACAGGAGGGATGGCCGGCCATCAACAGGCTCGGGCCTTGTCTGGGCCTCATCAAGCCTTGTCTGGGCCTCGTCAAGACCTTGTCTGGGCCTTGTCCAAAGGCTTGTCATGCTTGTTAAGAAGGTTATTTAGATTAGTCTTGAAAGAATTAAACTCTAAGGAAGATATATATATTTTATGTGTGTAAAAATTCCACATGAAATGATAAAATGTTTTAATTTATAAAACTAAGGATTATGTAAGAAGACTGAAGCCTCACATAAAATTATAGAAGTTGATAAAAACATTTTATGTGCTTAACTTTTCACATTATATGACAAGGTTTATGATGATTCGGGATTTACCGGAAATAAAATTTCTGGGTATTACAAGTTACAATATTTATCACTTTGTGAATTAAGGTCACATAAAATGATAGAATTTAGTGTTGTTTTATTTTGTTTAAAATTAAGAAAGGTTAGCGGATCGGAATCCGGTTCGCTCGGGTTTTAAACGGAATTAAATTTTCCGGGTATTACATGAGGGGACTTGGGAGATAGAGGATAGTATCCAGAGGAACTATCCAGAGTTTTACACTGAGTTGGATGCACCTTTCGCGTAGTCGTTTTGTTTCACTTTTTCCTTTGTTGCGTTGCGTACGCTTTTTGTGATGTTTTGAGTCGTGCCCCGAGTGGGAATATATGAGTTCTTTTCAATTTTGTGTGTTGTTATGTGTTCGTTTGGGATTTTGCAAGTTTCAGGACGAAACTTTTTTTTTTAGGGGGATTTGATGTGAGATCCCAGTTTTGACCTTCACCGCCCCCGCGGTGAAGAAGGCCGCCCCTACGGCTAAGGTGATCCGCCCCTGCGGATCTGCTACAGATTGTGCCCGATCTATTTTTGTCCGCTTTATCTTCCTTCCATAGATAGAATATCCGATCTTCTATCTTATGGTTGGTTTCCTTATCTTCTTTCTAACCCTAGACGCCCTTTCCATCTATCTTTCCCGCCTCTCCTATATATTCCCGTCTTCTCTTCTTTTCTCTGTTTCTTGCATTCGTTCTTCAATCCTGAGAGATGCAGCCATTCCCCTTGCTTCCCGTGTGATCTTACTGAACGTGTAAGTTCCTTCTTATCTGTTTCTTCCTCACGTTCATACGATGGTGCAGTTGCTTTCCCTTCTGCTTGTTTCTCTCTTCGTTTCCTCTTTTCTTCTTTTCCAAGAATCAAGTTTGATCCTTGATTCTCGTAGAGCATTCCGTTGATTATTCCTTGAAGTTCACAGGCTCCCTTGGTTGAGTTGTGACGTGGTCGAGTGCTGAGAAAGGAAAGTTTTGGCCTTTGTTTCTTCCTTGCTGTCGAAGGAAGGTTGACAACGCTTCTGTCACGTTTTCCTCGTTCCTTTCCTTGTTCTTTCTGGATGTTCCTTGTCCCCTGAGTACGCTATAAGACTAAGGTTGAGCCCTTAGCTTGTGATGCTCATGTGAACATGCTTTCCTTGCTACTTTCCTGAGGGCAACTAAGCCGTTATCTGAGTGTGTGTAGTGTGTTGAGTGTTCCTTCGAGTGAGGTAAGTACCTTGGACTTACTTAGCTTCATTCCGTATAATGGTTTCAGTGATTTGGCTTGTCTGTGTTGTTTATCATGTTTATAAATTATAACGGATAACCGGAATAGGATTCACCCTTTATAACCTTAACTGACCCAAGTGTATGATAACCGGGCGGTGACCACTTGTCTAGTTCTTCAGGAGACTAAAATGTGCTCTTGCAACCCAGGCCCGTAGGTAACGGATAATACTAATCTATTCCAATTGGTAGACGGAAGCGGAGGCGAGTTTCGGGAGATTCTCATGTGACAAAAGAAGTTGAATTAGTAATGGATAACTTAATGAAAGATAATAACCGGTTGGGTGCGAGCATGCTATATGTTTACTTTGCCTTATGTGTGTTTGTGCCTTTACGTTCTCTCTGATATCTAGAATGTTAGCTAATGGTTTATACCATCGTTGTAGATGTTCCGCATATTCAGGATGCTGCTGAGTAATCCGGATGGTGTGGTCAGCCGGGGGTTCCCGTACATTATAGGACGGGATCGGGTTTATTTTTATGTTGTTGTTTTCCCCTTTTTGTTTTAAACTCGGCTATGAGTATTTTATGTTTTCTTTTGTTCAAACCTTTGGCTTTATATTGAGTTTTGGTTTTCATTCGTCTGTGCCTTGTTGTAAGATCCGTTGTGTTGTTGGTATTCTGAGGGTTGGGATTCATTGTGCGGTCCTAGCCCGTAGCGCTTCGAGTTCCTAGAACTTGGGGTGTTACATTTTGCTAGGTAGTTTAGGAGTTATTTCGAGTTTAAATTTAAGACTTTGTGTGTATAATTGGATGAACAAGTTCTTAGCACTCTTGGCTTGGATTTGTAGCACTTAACTCCTAGCAAACTAACATAACGCTTCTCAATATGTGATTTGTCGCTATACCATAAATTAATTAATTCTTCACAAATTAGTAAACTGCAATTTGTAATTATGGTAGATGAAACTAAATTAAAACAAGTGGTTTATCCATCAACTGGTCAGATGCGAAATTCAAGTCGTGAGTTAGGTTGGGTGTTTCATATGACTAACTAAACCGTCTATATATAAGATCTCAGTTTTTGCCTTCACCGCCCTCGTGGTGAAGAAGGCCGCCCCAGCAGCAAGCTGTATGTCACCACCCCCGCAGTGACAAAGGGCCGCCCCTGCGGCATGGGTAATCCGCCCCTGCGGAATTGCCACAGATCGCGGAAATCTTCTTTCCTTTTTCAGTTATATCTTGTTTCCTATCTTAGAAGATCCGATTTTCTTATCTTTGGACGACTTTCCTGGATCTTCTAAACCCTAGAATGTCCTTCCTTTTATCTTTTCTTATCTTCTATAAATTCCCTTCTTTCCCCTCTTTTTCGCGTTTCTCGCATACGTTTCTTCACCCTTGAGAGCTGCAGCCGTCACCTTTGCTTCCTGTGATATTTCCGAACGTGTAAGTTCATCTTTCCTTGTTCTTCATCACGTTCATGTGCTGCTTCACCTTGTTTCTCTTCTATTTAGTTTCTCCCTTCGTTTCCTCTTTTCTTTTTCTCCAAGAATCAAGTTCGATCCTTGATTCTTCTGGGGCGTTCCGTTGATGATCCTTTGATGTTCACAGGTTCCCTTGGTTGAGTTGTGAAGTTTGTGAGTGTTGGAAGAGCAAGATTTGGCCTTGTCGTGGTTCTGCTTCAGTCGAGAAGCCGATAGTGCTTCTGCACCGAAATCCGCCCCCGCGCCTGCACAGAGCCGCCCCTGTGGATTCCCCTATGCCGCCCCTCTTTGTCCAGCCATCCCAGCGGTTTCTTCTGCAGTTACTCCCGTTCTTGTGATTTGCTTTCCTCATTCCTTTCCTTGGCTCTCTTGGATATTGTTGACCCTTGTTGATCTGTAAGAATAGGGTTTGTGACCCTAGCTTGTGTAGATCTCTTAGAGATCATGAAAACTAGAAGTTATAGACTTTTGCAATCGTTTCGGTTCCTGATTCGTGATGCGTGTGTGACAGGTTTTCCTTGCTCCTTTTTTGAGGGAAACTGAGCCGTTCTCTGAGTGTTTGCTGAGTTTTAGATTACCTTCGAGTGAGGTAAGTCCCTTGGACTTACTTAGCTTCATTCCGCATATTGGTTTGATTGTATTGTCTTGCTTGTGTTGTTTATCTTGTTATAACTAATAACCGGAATATGATTGACCTGTTATACCTTAATTGGCCCAAGTGTATTATAACCGGGCGGTTACCGCTTGTGTAGTTCAAAATGGGGAAACTGGGAGGTGCTCTCGCTACCAGTCCAACAGGTAACAGAATGATGCCTAAGTTCTATTCTTGTTGGTGAAAGGGGACGGAGGCGAGGTCGTAGCGATTCTCGTGTAACAACCATAAGTTGAATTAGTAATTGGATAACCTAATGAAAGATAAAAACCGGTTGTTATGTGAGCATGCTATGTGTTTACTTTAGCTTATGTGTGTTTGTGTCTTTACTGTCTTTTTGATATCTAGAATATTAACTAACGGTTTATACCGATGTTGTAGATGTTCCACAGGTTCAGGATGTTGCTGAGTGATCCGGGCAGTGTGGTCAGCCAGGGTTCCCGTACATTATAGGATGAGATCGAATTTATGTTTATGTTGTTGCTTTCCCTTTTGTTTTGAACTCGGCTGCGAGTCTTTTACGCTTTCCTTTGTCTAAACCTTTGGTTTTATATTGAGTTTTGGTTTTCATTTATGTGTGCCTTGTTGTAAGATTCGTTGTGTTGTTGCTACTTTGAGGGTCGGGACCCATTGTGAGGTCCTATTTCGTAACGCTTTGAGTTCCTAGAACTTGGGGTGTTACAGTCTAACACCATACCAAATAGATAGATGATGGTATAGTTTTAGAAATAATACAATGTATGTGAGATATATTCAGATTATGTAACATGTAGGTGCAACGAGTGAATGATATATACTATTTAAGGTAATACAAAGTGGAGATACTCAAAAGAAGCATACCTAGAATTTGTATCACACGAACTGTTCAAATCATGTGATCAAACAACTAGTAGTATTTCATGATCAAGGTCCTTAGTCCTATGATTATAGTATGCGTCTCAACCATACATGGCCTTTGATGGATTTCCTGATGTTAAAACAATCATGGTTCCAAATGGACCTTATCTCAATGACTTGGAAGTGGATGTTAACATGATACCAATATTGCAGTATGATTTGAGTGGATTCTTGACTATATGTTCTTATTACTAATTTAGAAATTAAATTGCTTTACTCTTGTTGCAGCTTCAGCAAGTTGTGGACCCATTTATAATATTTTCTGCTCAAGAACGTGCAACATCCATCGAGGCTGAAGTTCTAGCTGCAGGAGCATTGGCTGGAGGAGTTCTTGGTCGTTTTGGCATGGATCTTGACAACAAAATAGCAAGCTAGGTTTATAGGCTTCAAATACTTTGATGAACGGAAGAAATAAGCTGAAAAAACTTTCCTGAATGTTGCTTGCACATATTGACTATGGAGGCAAATCCTTTTATATATCTTAGTCTCGTTATTTTTTATTGGTGAATTTAAGGAATAAGATTCTGCTATTTCAAGCTTTAACAATAGTTGAACAATTTTTAGGTATGAATTTTCATACTAGAAAATTCTGGTATGAGTTTTTTGACATGATTTTCGTACCAGAAAATTCTAGTATGAGTTTCTGTTATGAATTTCATACCAAAAACTCATACTAAAAAATTATAGAAAATAAAAAAGGACCAAAAAAAACAAAAAAATTCTGGTGCAAAAAAAAATTGGTATGAAAAAATTCTGGTATGAAAAGTTTTTGGTATGAAATATCTCATATCAGAAATTCATTCCAGAAAATAAAAAAGAAAATAATAAAGAAAATAAAAAAAGGCAAAAAAAAAATTCAATAATTAGAAATTAAAACTTACACTTACATAAACATTTATTATTCTTTTTTTTTTTATAATTAAAATAGAGGGGTTAATTACTTTTACCTATCATTAAATGCAAGTGGTAAAAAATAATGGGATAAATTTACTAAAACAAAACTAAAAAAGGCCTATTTGGCCAAATTCTTTAAAAATAAAAAAATAGTAGATAATATTACTATCTTCCAAGTTTCCTTCTTTGCATGTATATGAAATAGGTGCAAGATGCATCAAGTGATCATATGTTGTTAGCACCTTGTGACTCATAGGAGCTTCAAACCCGATTTGAATATAATAACTTTTATAATCTTATACCATGTCTACGAATTATGTTCTAATTTGAACCTTATTCTTCGTCTTTCAATCTTCGAAACCATCCAACCAACTAGCCAAGGGCTCAACTTCATCCAACTTTCAACTTGGTTATTTTCGAATACTATCGTGATTGAGGAGATCAAACAAGGTTGAAAGAATGCCTTTGATTCACGAACGTTCTTCACAAGCTTGTTAGTATTGTGAATGTACGAAAAAGATGTATATCTCAAAGCAAGAAGAATTAAAATGGCCAAATTGGCTAAGTAAGCCTTTTTGAAATTTCTCTCTAGTAACTAGGCCTATGGTATAAATATGTTTAGTAAATGTGCCCCCTAATCAAAACCCTTTCCTTTGAATTTCAATATAATGAAAGTGGTAAAAATTATAAGGGTACACAAACCTAATGAAAATAGAAAATGACTTATTTGACCAAATGCTTTCAATTAAAATTTAGGGGTAAAATAAAGCAATATGTACAAGTGTATTAAGATGTAGATGAGTAAAGATTAACTACCTCTTTCTTGTTATCTGTACAAATAAGTAAATATTACTTAACAAAAATACAGTGAATTGTTTATAGAGTTGATAAATTTCTGGAGTCATTTGCCTTGAAAAAGGTAATTAAACTTTATCACAAAAGAGGATGAAGCTTTAAAAATTAAGGATGAGATTACAATGTAGTGAGTCTAGTGACTAGTGCATTTATTTTCTTCAACAATTATAATGCAGTGACTAGTGCATTCACCTCAAAAAAACTCAGATCATTGCTACCATCACAACCTAATTCTAATAAATAAGTGCTAGTAATGAACTAGCGCAGATTTAAGATCATTGTTGCCATAACAAAGATCCAAAACAACCTAATTTCTTTCAGTCTTCAACATCATAATTTTTTATGGCATAATAAACCATTATCAAACTTGCAATAACACATTGCATATGAATTTCAACCAATGTTGTCATCACAAAGATCCAAAACAACCTAATTCTAATGCTTCGAACAATTTAAAATCGAATCAAAGAGTACAATTAAGGATCTTAGTTTTCTTACGATAGGGTGACCCTAGAGAAGTCTTCAAAAGCACAATTCAACTACGATAGAAACAACGAGCGTAGTAGAGACAATTATCCACCTTTCTTTCCAACAACGACACACCATATACAACTCTAAATGAAGCTATGGGACCGACTACAACTTCGTCCACAACCCAAAGTTCCCAAGGTGCATCTATCACAGAAGGGGAGTATGAAACATCATAGCTAACCCACCAATCCTAGTCTTATCGTCCCTTCATGAGCATCGACCTATTTATTTAGACCCATTCTTTTGTTCCTAACTTAGATCGCCTTTGATTCGTAACGAATGAGCAAGATCTAGGGGCAATTTTTGAGAATCAGTGAAGGAAGAAGTTATTGATTCTCAATGATTCTTCTTTGATAGTGGAAGGGTAGAAACCTATGAACGAGACAATTGTTGGGGAGGAAAAGAGAAGGGAATAGGAGAAGAGTAACATACCTTGGTTTTAAGGGTAAAATTGAGAAGATATATTATGTAATCCCCATAACATGGTCTGTTACGGTTGAAGAAAATTCCCATCTTTAATTCTCTTTGCTTTCCATTTAATTCCCAAAGTTTTTCGGGCAATTTTGGTAACTAGGTCTTTTTGAAAAACTATAATAGTAAATAGGCTTTTTAATGTTTTAATTAATTAAATATACCCCAACCTTTTGTATTTATTTTCAAACTCTACACACTCTTCTCTCAAGGGGTACATTTACTAAACACAAAACTAGAAAAAGCCTAGTAATCCAAATTGTTTCAAGTTTTTAAGCCAAACACCAAATGTGGGGATAAATGTTAAAGAAACCCTAGAATCTCAACTTCATTCCCTTTGACCCATATGTCGAACATGCCCAATATCTTCCAAAAACACCTTATCTATAAATTTTATTTTTGTTATTTTAATAAGTACAATTTTTATATATACTCATCAAAAGTAATTTTTTTATATCAATAAACATTGAGGGAAACAAAGCTTTAAACTGAAACAACAAAAACAACTCTAAAGTGAAACAATAAATTTGCATCTAAACTAACGATTCAAATATCCATTGGACATGATAAACCGAAACAACGAAAGCTACTGTTTCAAAAGTATTTTTTTTATCCAAGAAATCTCAACTTCATTCATAACATTTCAAATTATGGTGTCACTCCTTTCTTCGCTATAAACTTGAGTCTCGACGTCAGGTCTTCTGCAGAACTTTTAGAGGATGGCATTTCACTTGATTCTTCAATCCTCATTCATATATGATGCTTTTATGTACCTCATGACTTAAAAGGAGGATCGAACACTCGTATTTCAACCGAAATGCGTCGGAAATGACCTCGAACGCCTGAAATACGAAATAAACCAAAGTAGACACCACAATTTGGTCTTTTCTAAAAAGGAAGCAAGCCATATAAATATAAAAATGCATGATTCTAACAACTAGTATGAAGGACAAATAAGTGACATTGGCACACAAGATAATTAAGGTGAGAACGTACAATACAAAAAAGTAGACACCTATCGATCGACATCGTTAAGAGTATATTTTATAGGTTGATCCCATCATATACAATCAGGAAACGTGCATAATAACAACATAGGTGATTAATAGAGTAATTCTTGATCCCCAACAATACATAATAGAAATATCAATTCATGATCAAATATATCCAAAGTTACATAACCATACTTTGAGGAAAACATTGTTATGCAACTCTCGCATCTTGCATGAAATTAAGGTATCAAATCACGCATCTCTCGCATATTGCAACAAACACCTTCATGTTCAAATAGACATATATATCATCCATGCACAACTCTCGTATAATGCATTGGATGATCGTTGGACTACCACAACATATGAAGTGATACATGTAATGAAAGGATAATGATAACCATAAACATCATATATACTTCATGCAAGTCAAACCTACAAAACCTATATTAACCAAAATGTAAAGACATACTTACAAAACTTCAACCTTTATTAATCAATGTAAACAAGACCAATAGATCCAACAAGGACCAAGGTCGGGCTGACAGATGAGGATGAGTCGAGCCGATCAGTCCGGCAATTTATTGCCTACGAGGATGCCAAATCTAAATTAAAATTCAAACTATATACAAAAAACTATTAACTACATAACCTTAATTATTGGGACTAAAATTATCTTTTTAGGATTTGAGGCTAATTCTACTACACTCTATTTCTAAGTAATAAAATAATAAATAACAAATCATATCTTTCAACTAACATTATCTCTAAGGAAAGACACGAGAGATAAAGATAAAAAATAAAAAAAAATATGGTAAAACTAATAATTGTAAATTCTTGTTTGTATATTAAGTATCCCATGAAATATTATTAACTTTTTTCAATAAAAATAAAGTAAAATTAATAATTTGAATTTGCAAAATCTTGCACGTAACTACGGATTTTGTAGATGTTTTTGATTTTTTTTAATGTTTTGATATAAATGATAGAAGCAAACATTGTATGATTAATAGTTTGAAATTTTAAATTATTGTACAATTAAATCTTTTAACAAAAATTATTAAAAAACATGATACAAATAATAAATGAAAATTAAAGATAGATTAAGTTCTATTTGTGGAAGGTTTAAGTATTAATAACACTAATTATGTTATTTTATAATAATTTTACAATATTATAAAATAAAAGAAATAAAAAGATATGAAGTTAATACATATAAAGTAGAGTTTTTGGCTAATAAATTTATATATTAAAAAAAAACCTAAAAGTATAAGGTGTAATGTTTCTTGATACACAATAGCTTAAACAATTTATATAAAAACATAGGTAGAATGTGGAGAAGTATATAGGAATTAAAGAAAAAGTGTTTTGATAACCGATTGGCCCAACAAGGAGTTTTGATCGAGTCGACCAAGAGATTTAATAATCTTAGTTCTCAGATTTCTAGCATCACAAAGTCAAAATTATTCCTCCTATTTTTATTCCCTTGGTCAAGTTACAACCCTATAAAAGATCTCTTGATTCATGTAGTAGTTGTACGAAAACGGTGATATGATGGAGATTGAGAATTAAGATATGCGTATGTGTTGAGTGTGAGTGATTTTTGAATTTACAAATAATTAAGATATGCGTAAGGATGACAATGGTCTTGAGAGTTATATCTTCCTAGCTGAAACATGTATATAGTCCTTAACATATAGATGTCTTTAGATCTTACTTGAGAAGAAGTAAAGTTGAAGTATGGGGTATTCGATGACATTCATTTTCACGTGTTTTTCCACCACCATTCTTATCTATATTATATCCATATAATTTAGATTTGCATGATATTAGGGTTGAATCCATTGGGTTTTGCGTTTTGCAGTTTCGGTTATGTACTCGTTTTTTAGGTAAAGGTAAATTCATAGAAAAAGAGAAATAATATAAACGGGCTTGTAAGACTCAATCATACTAAAATAACAAAATTTATGTACATGTCTGCGATCCGAGGTTTATGGCCAAAACTATCACACCGAGTACTCTAGAGAGACATGCAATACTTCTGAACATTTACCCACTATCCTACAATTGATAAATCTAATAGTACACCCAAAATCGGCATAACTCATGAGACTCGTCCACCTTCGACAAAGCCATCATCAAACAAATACACCCACAAGTTAAACAAGTGCCCAAACCTCAGTACAATGACCGGTCCACCTTTGGCAAAGTCATCAACACACTAAAACCAAGTTCCACACATGTCAATAACATCAAAGCATCAAGCGTAATACAACTCCAGTAAAAATCAACTAATAAGATGTAATCCTTTCTCTAATTCCTACAAAAACGTCTCTTGTAGCAACCTGCAAATGTGAGTCTTATCAATCTTACGAGCATATCTACCGTATTTCAGTTTCTTTCCTTTGTAATAAAATAAATCAAGGCCCTTATTCGGACCCTTTAATATTTAATGCTGGCACCCATTAAAACATGCCTCTCGCACATAGTGTGCGAGAGAGTAAAAAAAATTCAAAAAAAAAAATAAAAACTATTGGAAAGAGGCAAAGACTACATATTTGTGGCAGTGCACAAATACCTAAGCTCTCGCACACTATGTGCGAGAGGCAAAATTTTTGGTCAAACTTTTCTTGAGCATTAAATGCCTCGTCTGTCATGTTGCCGGATGGGCATATTTTCAAAGCTCTCGCACACTATGTGCGAGAGGGTAAATGTTCAACAATTCCCGTGCATTGATTCCTTCCCTTTCCCATGCCTCCTTACCTTCCCGATACAAGAAATCCCGTGCAGGTGAATTTTGATTTCCCGTGAACCACTCTTTTTCCCTATATATGTGTGGTTTCTTCAATTCCCTCTCATTTCCAAACTTATGTGCGAGAGCTATTCGAGAGCAAAAAAAAAATTCAGCCAAAGGGATTAACAAAAACATCGAAATATTTTACGAGAATGGTGCGAACCGAGGCTGAGAGAAGCCATAAGGAGGAGACGTGCGGAGAGGATTGCGCAAGAAAATGCCGCTATACATGAAGCTGCGCAAAATCCGGTAACTTTAAATTAGTAAATTTATATTACTATGTTTTAAATGAAATTTTAGTTAGCATATTTTAGATACAATTAATTTACTATATTTATATGTGTTTTTGGACTTAGTAAATTAAACCGAATTTAGTACATGCTATTATAATTTTTAGTATATTACATTAAACCGAATTTTAGTTACAAGCAATCCCCTTGTATATTTTAGTTAGCATGTTTTTGGACTAAATGAAATTTTAGTTAGCATCCGGTAACTTTAAACCGAATTTTAGTTAGCATGTTTTTGGACTAAGTTACAAGCAATCCCCTTGTATATTTATTTAATTATACATGCAATTAAATTTAACCGAATTTAATACTTGTAAATTATTATATATATACATATAATATATTTTAGATAAAAATTTAAATTAATAATTTACATTAGTATATTTAATTATATAAATGTTTATGTTAGTATGTTTATATTAGTAGATTTTAGATGCAATGTAGGTTAGTGTAACACCCCGAATTCTCGAAACTCGGGACGTTACTGGTTAGGACCTCACAATGGGTCCCGACCTCAGTTTGACAACAATATTACTAGGATCTTGCAATTGGACACAAATAAATAAATAAAAAAACCGAAATTTATAAAAATGTATTTTTATAGGAATGAATGCAACAACGTCTAACAACCTATGATACTTAAAACAGCAGAAGAGTCTAACTATCTTCAACAAGAAGAAAGAAACAACAATTAACACCCAACCCCACTCTAAGGAGTACGGAGACCCGGCTGACCACTACTTCCGGATCACTCAGCTGCTGCTCTAACCTGCCGTGAAACTAAAAACACAACAGAACAACCATTAGCTAGTTATCTAAACATTAGGAGAATAATAATAGCACACACACACATAAAATAATAAACACTCATCATGCTTTCAAACAATCCATTTATTATCTTCATTTAATTCATTCACTCTAATGATACTTATTTTGTGACACGAGGGATTCCCAAACCTCGCCTCCGCCCCCGTGTACCCATCAGGAGTGGATCCGATGCATCTCACCGTGTACCTGGATGGTCTGGGTATAGAGAACCTCCCAGTCTCCTGGCAGAGCTGGGCAGTGATGTCACGGCCCGTTATACATACACTTAGGCCTTAACACATAATAACAACGGTCGTCCTAACAAGTTGTTATTATTATAATCACATACATTGCACACCCACAACCATTATCACCCAACTAATATCCAGAAACTGGCTAAGTAAGTCGCAAGGACTTACCTGAATCAAACCACAACTCTCACAATCTCAACTCGGCCTGCAACCGTAGAAACTCAAACGCCTGTCATACAAGGCACGTGGATCAAAATTACATCCCATATTCTTAGAAGTCTTAAACTTCTAAGACGTACAATCTCATGAAGGGAACTTACTAAAAAGGTTTCTTTTAGGTGTAATGACCATTTTACCCTTGATCTCGAATTTTCGAAGAAATCTATTATTTAGTTCTAATCTTTTCTTTTAGAACTCGTTTCCTCTAATCTGGTTCTCAAGGTTAGCTTAATAAAGGTTATGAGATTAAATCTCAAACACTCGTCAAGAAAACGACATCATTCCTTTCCGGTTATTATTCTATTCTTATACCTAAGTATATAAGTATATATACATGTTACCTTTATTCATTGGTGTATATACTATGTATATACTATGTATACGCACTCTATTTATTCATAATTATACACTTGTATCTCTCATCTCATACCTACATATATGTATATATACGTACACGGCATTGCTACTTATATATCTATTTATCTTTCAACTCTTACTTCTACATATACACCTTTTTATTACTTATTCCTACATAAGTATGTTATAACTCTGCTCAAACATGTATATGCATATATATACCTTCCGTCCCCCTACTCTTATATATACATACATATACTCAGCACTCAGTTACATATATAATTCTATATACATCCGTACCCCTACTCTTATATATACATACATATACTCAGCACTCAGTTACATATATAATTCTATATACACATACGACAGTGCTCCGAGTCGGAAAGTACTCACCCGTCCACCTACTCGTCATACACTCGGAGAGGAACTGCAGCTCGGTTCGGTTCCACAGGTTCGTTGTCCCAGCGGGTTCGAAGATAGCTTGCTCGCTCTCCACCGTTGCACTGTCCAAGCCATTCTTTCCGGATTCCGTTTCTGGAGTGCAAAAATTCGTCTACACCAACTGCAGCGGAGGAGGCACTCGCTGATGTGTTGATCGGCACCACCGTAAGCGCCTAACGTAGTCTCGGTGCTGCTGCTGTGTTTAACTTCGGTCAGGGTACCCGGCTAGTATCACGGGAAGACAGAGAGGGAGGAAAAGGGCAGAAGCGGATGGCTGGCTTACCTGAGGGTCGACGGAGACGGCTAAAGAGGCCCGTATCGCTCTCGAATCAGACTAGGGACGTACGCTGGCGTAGTCCTTACGGCTCGGCGGTTTGAAGCGCTGCAACCCGTCGCCGCTCTCGTAAATTGGTGGTGTGCAGAATCCGGCGTCGATGGCGGTCGTCTCGGAGGATCGATGGGCGGCGTCTTCCCTCAGTTGTAGTAGCTCGAGAATGCCGAAGACTCTGATGATGCCGGTTGTGCAGGAGAAAGAAGAAGATGGGAGGTACGTGGTTTAACTAGGTTTAGTCATTAGATTAGGTTAAACGGTTTTAGGATTAGGGTAGGATGGGCTGGGCTGTAAACTTTTGGGCTTGAAAAGGCCTGATCTTCAATTAAAACAATTGAGCTGAAAAACATATACTCGTTAATCGTCCGCAACCGTTAAAAGTACGGGATTATTTACGGAGTTATCTACGGGTTACATTTTATCATTTTATGTGAATCGAAGTCACATAAAATGACAGAATTTAATACCGTTTCCTTTTTATTTAAAGGAAATAAGATTGCGGATCGGAATTTGATTTGATCTAGTATTAAACGGAGTTTAAAATTTTCGGTTATTACAACAGTGCCCTCTTAAAAGAAGTTTCGTCCCGAAACTTAGAATAATATTCCTAATCTCACGACTTTCTCGGTATATCTTAGTTTCATAAAATTTTATCTTATTTATTTATTATTTATTATTTATTAAATTTTTAAAAAAATTTTTTTTTTTAATTATTATTATTTTTTATACCATGTAACTACTCAATCATCGTACTCAGACACACATCACATAAGACATAAACACTCAATCCAATATAAAACATGAATGGTCAAACAACACAACATCCGAGTACTAACTCGTCAATACAGAAGTAACATCTAACCCCGTAGAGAACTCGGAATAATTATGTCTAATACTCTCCTCTGTCTCCCAAGTGGCCTCATCAGCTCCTCGTCTAAACCACTGAATCCTCAACATCGACATCTCCTTAGAACGCAGACGTCTGGTACTACGCTCTAGGACGGCTACTGGGTAATCCATAAAAGGGTGGTCTGGCTCAACTATCAGATCCTCATGGTTGATGACGTGTCTGGGATCCGGTATGTACTCTCTCAACGGTTTGGTTTGGTTTTCTAGACTTACTTCCAGCTCTTTTGATGACTTTTTTTTTTTTTTGAAAGTTCCCGACTATCGATTCTGAAATAATGATCTTAAACTTCTGTCGGCACTTTACTAAGTGCCTAATGCTCTTTGTAATACAAACCGCTTGACCCGGTTTCCTCAATGTGACCTAATCGGATCGTTCCTTAATTAATGGGTTTTCCCCAACTTCTTGTCAAGCTTTCAAATTTATATAACTCAAAACAAATCACACATCCAAATGGACCTTTTCATATAGATCTCTAATTCCTTAACTTGAAATCATAGTTAACCTAACCTTGATTTTCTTCATCTGTGGGTTATGAGCCTACCACGCTTCCGTTGTAACACCCATTAGTCACAATGGCATCTTTCTGAGGGTCAACATGATTTACCCAACTTCCGCCTATACTTCCCTTCTAATACTAGCAAGATCTTCTTCAAACAGACCCTTACTCTCTTACTCAACCGTAGTCTGTTCTTAACCAACCAGTAAGCAACCTCTAACCCGATTTCTCTCCATATCCTTAGATCATCCCAGAAGGTTGTCGTAGCCTACTTGGAAATCCTCCAAGGCATCGGTAAAGTTACTTCTTAAATCCGCATTCACTAATGTCTCTTCTTAACGGTACCATACTCGTCAGTACCAACCAACACTTACACGTCCTCAGTTGGCGTCGGTCAATCTATAATTGACTTATCTCTATATCTCGGACTTACTCTTCTCATAACTATACTGGCGTTAAATTCTTGGTGAGAATCATCTGCTCGATTAATCCTTTCATACTTTGCTAATCGTTTTATCTTCCACACTTTTGTTTCCTTAGACTAACTCTACTTCTCGAGCCCAACTGGGTCATTCATCTTGACCTAAATAGTCATTCTAAGTCTTCAACGATAGTTGGTAATTGTCTTTGTAGTTCTGATGACTTTAGTTATCATCCCCTTGCAGTTCCCTTTGCATGGACCGTCGGTGTTGATGACTTAGGTCCCGTGATAATTGGGTTTACCTTGGACTTTCGAGTCCACCAAGGCCGTTCTCATATATACATTCCTTCGCTGGTGTCACCGGCAATATTGTCTTCATGAAACTCCGTTGTTTCCGCTACAGGCTTTGACTCTTTCATACCGGCATTGCGATTTCTTCCAAATTCCTATATCTTTGAGGAGGTCAAAACCTCTCCACACTTGTAAAGTCTACATTTTGCTTCTACATTCCATTGTATGTATCCCTTCCATGCACCTTAGACCGTCATATCCGGATCGACATTTTATCTCTTTTGGTCTCTCAAGCTTGTCTTGTGAACTCTTCTACTAGGTGAATCGTCTTATAACAATTTCCTTCCCTGAATCGGTCTCAACTTTCCGTTGATCATTATTGCTCATTTCATTTTAGAACCTTAGTTACGTTGTACTCTTGCATAGATTCTACAAAGGCATCCTCATCTCAACATTTTATTCCAATTTAGCAAGACTCGCCTTTTGATACATGACTGTCCTTCTTATTGGTTAAGTTATTCTTTTGGTTTATACTTTATCCATCCAAGCATTATCGGTCCGATGTGCATGACTTTTGTTAAACACCTATCGGTACCATTTGCATAAGAAACCTTAGTTATATATGATTTTCTCAAAAATCAAAGTTCTTGACTCGCATTTATTAAGTTGTCCTTATGCTCGTGTCGCTTTACCTTCTTTAAATTTTTACCCCCGCAGTAGGATAGTTACCCCTTTGAGTTTTCTCGTATTCGCTTTACGAACCACGTTGGTTGGTCTTATTACTTTCATCAACTCTTATGTCTTCCATCCAGCTTGAATTTTCATCAGAGTGCCACCTTTTCACATTACTCTTATATAGACATCTTTAGGAAGTTATCTTATTGGGGTAATATCGGATCTATTTAGCAACCTTTAGTCATTCAACTTTACTCCTCCTCATGTCTATTCTAGCTAACATGCATATTCTATCTGCAATCACCTCACAACTCGATCATACATTGCACCAAGGTTGTAAATCATACTCTTTATGTTTGTGCCGCTTCTACAATTCCAATAATTTTGTGTCACATCTTTAATCACAAGGGCTTCCCCTGTCAATCTGGACAGTTTGACCCTACTCTTTCTCGGAGGAGCACCATCAGTCCTACTTGTGTGGAATGTTAAGACATAGAATATGTTCACAATCATATGTCTCTTCTTACTCTTCTAGTTCTCCTTACAGGGATCCCTTCATACTAACTTTGATATGTATCCTTCCTTAGTCGGTAGTAAGTAACTACCCCCAGCAATTCCCTTTACACCATTACTATCATCAATGGTCGTTAACAACCGTCAAGAGCTTCTCTTTAATTTCTTTATTAGAGTTATCATATTGGACTCATTCAATGTTACCGTCAATGCTACTAGTACTTGTATTGATTTAACTTCACCATTGTTGTCTTTGATCTCTGGAAGAAATTCACCACATGTCGGTAAATTCCCTTTATAACCTTGTGGTTATGCTTCTTATCTGTCAACCAACCATCACTAATTAGCCAGCACGTGTAAATTCTCTATTGTTACCAACTAGTCTGGAGTTGACCTTCTATAAGATCGTAGACTTACTTTTCTTCTATCTCTTTTGAGGTTTGATATACAAGGTGGAAATATATCTCTTCCATTTATTTTCCTTTATCTCCTTCTACAAATTACACTCCTATAAGAGTACTATACTCTTACGAGTCTAGTTGTATCTTCGTCTTCCATCAACGGACTTATACATTCTTCTGCGATAATTTGTAGACATTTCTCCATGATTCTTTTTACCCACGTTATTGTCCACTTGCGGTTCTCTGTTATGACCCGCCAGTGTTATTAACTTAAATCCTTCGTGAGTGAGAAGTTATCAAATACCCTCTTTTTCCCCAAGGTTATTCTCCTACACCCTTCTTGCTTGGGGTGTTGCTTGTACTTCTAACTTTATAGAAATCCGGTCTTTGTCGTATCCCGATCCTGGTTGTAATTCTTGTATGTTCTAGGAGGTCACACCACTTCTATGTGGTTGAAATCAACCTTCCCCTTCTAGCAACCTGTAAGCTTTCATTTTGCGGCTCTTAAATTCTTTGTATCGGGATGAGCAATGTATCTTATCTTGACTCCTATGCTTATGATTGTCTCGGTTTCCCATCTTGATTGTGGCGGCAAACAGTTTGTCAAGAGTGATCATATTCCGCTTTGCTTCTAGCCTCAAACTTTCACCTTTTGGTCCGTCAGTAAGCTTAGATTTAATGTCTCTTGTCTAGATCGCTTACTATATTTCACCTTGACCTTCATGCCTATGTGTGTTTCTGTAAGCATCCCCTTTGTTTGCAACGTTGCTTTACACCATCTTGAAAGAAACTATGGGTTGCCTCTCTTAATTTGTATACTTGCCGGTCACCCAACGCGTTGCTAGAACTACTTTCATGTATATTCTTCATTTGATCCTATTGAGTTGACTCAGGATTCCTTTCTTGTCATCGTAGTTGGTGTTGTCTTTTAGTCTTCACCTTTCCGTCTCGACGTTCCTCAACAAACTCGAAGGAGTTGTCCGCCATTCGTCTACCCTAATGCACAGAAGATGTGCATACTAATCCTCACGTTGTCACCCTTCAACATCTACTTAGATATGTCCAAGGGGTGAGAAACTCATTATGTTACCTTTGTTAAGGAAATAACATAACTACAGTTTCTACTAATCTCCGGCATATGCTTATCTACATCACCTGTCATTATAATCAAGCTAATAAGTCCAACAAAAGTATAACCTAAAGTCCATACTAAGCATACTGAGATCCGCGGTAGTAGTGGTGGTCAGCCGTACTTTTCTATCCCCAACCAGACTATGCATGCATTTGAAAACCAATTTTTTTTTTTTTTAAAAACTCAGATCCCTTTTCGGGTTCTGCTCAAATACTTATTCGGTCTTTCTGAAGATTTCAAGTGCCATTGTTGCCAACCTGGCTCTGATACCATGTTGTAACACCCCGAATTCTCGGAACTCGGGACGTTACTGGTTAGGACCTCACAATGGGTCCCGACCTCAGTTTGACAACAATATTACTAGGATCTTGCAACAAGACACAAATAAATAAATAAAAAAACTGAAATTTATAAAAATGTATTTTTATAGGAATGAATGCAACAACGTCTAACAGCCTATGGTACTTAAAACAGCAGAAGAGTCTAACTATCTTCAACAAGAAGAAAGAAACAACAATTAACACCCAACCCCACTCTAAGGAGTACGGAGACCCGGCTGACCACTACTTCCGGATCACTCAGCTGCTGCTCTAACCTGCTGTGAAACTAAAAACACAACAGAACAACCATTAGCTAGTTATCTAAACATTAGGAGAATAATAATAGCACACACACACATAAAATAATAAACACTCATCATGCTTTCAAACAATCCATTTATTATCTTCATTTAAGTCATTCACTCTAATGATACTTATTTTGTGACACGAGGGATTCCCAAACCTCGCCTCCGCCCCCGTGTACCCATCAGGAGTGGATCCGATGCATCTCACCGTGTGCCTGGATGGTCTGGGTATAGAGAACCTCCCAGTCTCCTGGTAGAGCTGGGCAGTGATGTCACGGCCCGTTATACATACACTTGGGCCTTAACACATAATAACAACGGTCGTCCTAACAAGTTGTTATTATTATAATCACATACATTGCACACCCACAACCATTATCACCCAACTAATATCCAGAAACTGGCTAAGTAATTCGCAAGGACTTACCTGAATCAAACCACAACTCTCACAATCTCAACTCGGCCTGCAACCGTAGAAACTCAAACGCCTGTCATACAAGACACGTGGATCAAAATTACATCCCATATTCTTAGAAGTCTTAAACTTCTAAGACGTACAATCTCATGAAGGGAACTTACTAAAAAGGTTTCTTTTAGGTGTAATGACCATTTTACCCTTGATCTCGAATTTTCGAAGAAATCTATTATTTAGTTCTAATCTTTTCTTTTAGAACTCGTTTCCTCTAATCTGGTTCTCAAGGTTAGCTTAATAAAGGTTATGAGATAAATCTCAAACACTCGTCAAGAAAACGACATCATTCCTTCCCGGTTATTATTCTATTCTTATACCTAAGTATATAAGTATATATACATGTTACCTTTATTCATTGGTGTATATACTATGTATATACTATGTATACGCACTCTATTTATTCATAATTATACACTTGTATCTCTCATCTCATACCTACATATATGTATATATACGTACACGGCATTGCTACTTATATATCTATTTATCTTTCAACTCTTACTTCTACATATACACCTTTCTATTACTTATTCCTACATAAGTATGTTGTAACTCTGCTCAAACATGTATATGCATATATATACCTTCCGTACCCCTACTCTTATATATACATACATATACTCAGCACTCAGTTACATATATAATTCTATATACATCCGTACCCCTACTCTTATATATACATACATATACTCAGCACTCAGTTACATATATAATTCTATATACACATACGACAGTGCTCCGAGTCGGAAAGTACTCACCCGTCCACCTACTCGTCATACACTCGGAGAGGAACTACAGCTCGGTTCGGTTCCACAGGTTCGTTGTCCCAGCGGGTTCGAAGATAGCTCGCTCGCTCTCCACCGTTGCACTGTCCAAGCCATTCCTTCCAGATTCCGTTTCTGGAGTGCAAAAATTCGTCTACACCAACTGCAGCGGAGGAGGCACTCGCTGATGTGTTGATCGGCACCACCGTAAGCGCCTAACGTAGTCTCGGTGCTGCTGCTGTGTTTAACTTCGGTCAGGGTACCCGGCTAGTATCACGGGAAGACAGAGAGGGAGGAAGAGGGCAGAAGCGGATGGCTGGCTTACCTGAGGGTCGACGGAGACGGCTAAAGAGGCCCGTGTCGCTCTCGAATCAGACCAGGGACGTACGCTGGCGTAGTCCTTACGGCTCGGCGGTTTGAAGCGCTGCAACCCGTCGCCGCTCTCGTAAATTGGTGGTGTGCAGAATCCGGCGTCGATGGCGGTCGTCTCGGAGGAACGATGGGCGGCGTCTTCCCTCAGTTGCAGTAGCTCGAGAATGCCGAAGACTCTGATGATGCCGGTTGTGCAGGAGAAAGAAGATGGGAGGTACGTGGTTTAACTAGGTTTAGTCATTAGATTAGGTTAAACGGTTTTAGGATTAGGGTAGGATGGGCTGGGCTGTAAACTTTTGGGCTTGAAAAGGCCTGATCTTCAATTAAAACAATTGAGCTGAAAAACATATACTCGTTAATCGTCCGCAACCGTTAAAAGTACGGGATTATTTACGGAGTTATCTACGGGTTACATTTTATCATTTTATGTGAATCGAAGTCACATAAAATGACAGAATTTAATACCGTTTTCTTTTTATTTAAAGGAAATAAGATTGCGGATCGGAATTTGATTTGATCTAGTATTAAACGGAGTTTAAAATTTTCGGTTATTACAGTTACTACATTTAAGTTAGTAAATTTTGGATGAATAATTGGGCTATTTTATTTTAGTCAAAGTCTACTTTAGTAAATTTATATTACTATATTTTAAATGAAATTTAATAATTGGGCTATTAATTATACAGTATATTTTAGATGGAATTTAAATTTGTAAATTTATATGTGTTTGAATTAAGCTGTTAAATTTAACCGAATTTAGTACTTGTAAGTTATTATTTATATATATAGTATATTTTAGATAAAAATATAAATTAATAAATTTACATTAGTATATTTAATTATATAAGCGTTTAAGTTAGTATGTTTATATTAGTAGATTTTAGATGCAATGTAGTTTAGTAAATTTAAGTTAGTAAATTTTGGATGAATAATTGGGCTATTTTATTTTAGTCAAAGTCTAATTTTGTAAATTTATATTACTATACTTGTAGGTTTTAGATGCAATGTAGGTTAGTAAATTTTAGATGCAATGTATTTTAGTAAATTTAAGTTAGTAAATTTTGGATGAATAATTGGGCTATTTTATTTTAGTCAAAGTCTAATTTAGTAAATTTATATTACTATATTTGTAGTTTTTAGATGCAATGTAGGTTAGTAAATTTTAGATGCAGTGTAGGTTAGTAAATTTTGGATGAATAATTGTGCTATTTTATTTTAGTCAAAGTCTAACCAAATTTAGTACAAACAAATTATTATTTCTTACATGCAATTACAATTTTATACATGCAATCATAATTTTTAGTAAAAAAAATGATGCAATCCCCTTATATATTTATTTCTTTTTCTCATGCAATTAAATATAACCAAATTTAGTACATGCAAGTTATTTATTAATTTAATTTAGTAAATTTATATTACTATATTTTCCACATGCAATTATAGATTTTAATATGTTACATGCAAATTATTATTTATTTAAATATTTATTTATTTTTGTTCTTAATTATTAAATATACAGCTTAGTAGATATTTTCAAAACCGACCTACTATTCATATGTAGGGTCGCAACCCACCAGTAGATCTAGGAGAGCCGTCCACGACCCAAAACATGGACGATTTATCATTTCTTAGGTTCGAGGCCTCTCCTTCATATTTTCTGGACACTTCAGATGTCTATACATCCCCAATCCCATCCCCGTATTTTTCTACTATATTCGGAGAGGATATCGATCCATGCACTCAACCTCAACCTCAACCTGCTGAACGGCCGAGACGCGAGATGAATTTTGATTTAAACATGGAGTATGTGGAGGAGGACCAGTTTCAACCGTCTGCTTATCAAGAATCGCTAGTGCAACCCTCCACCTTTCATCCCTCACCTCACTATCCTTCGATGGATGCGGGTCCGTCATTTGTTGGACCATCGGGTTTTGCTTCGCAACCCGATGTGAATCCAACAAATGTGTGGCCGAATGATATTCTCGATACTTAAACCGGACAGCCTCTCGCTACTGATATATTGGTAGATTACGGGACGCATAAAGCGAGAGCTATTTGGATTGATCCGGAGGCAAACGTAAGTTCCTATTCGTTATACTTATAAAAAAACATTCACAACTTCCAATACTGTTAATAATATTTATTTTATTCAATAGAATGATGTACGTAGAGTCCGGAGGACTAGTGCGGCCCTGAATAGCTTGCTACGTATGTATATGGACACTCCCGTAGATGCAGGGTGGCGGACTATAGTTGATAACTCGGGGTTACGTCCATTATTCACGATCCAGATGAGCAATGTGGATCATACTCTTATCCATGCATTTGTAGAGAGGTGGCATCCCGAGACGAACTCATTTCATATGCCTTTTGGGGAGATGACCATCACATTGCATGATGTGTTTCACATTACCGGGCTTTGCATAGACGGACTTGACCTGGGAGCTTTTGATTCGTGGCCGGTTATACGGGAAAGGGCACATCATTTATTCGGAGATTGGACAGAGGCTGAGTGGCATCAGATCCGTGTGAATAGCGGATTTCGTATAGCAGATATAGAGTCCAGGATGTAGGCAATGATCGAGAGAGGTGGTCCAGCGGAAGCGATTGCGTCTGCGTGGCTATTGTTGTTTCTCGGGCACTCACTTTTTATGGACAAGACGGGCAACAAGGTCAAGTGGGAACTCTTGACCTTCGTTCGAGATCATAGGTTTACTCATCATTTGGCATGGGGCACTTCCACCCTTGCTAACGTATATCGACAGTTGGAGGAGGGCTCGCACACAGATACGAGGCAGATGGCCGGATTTAGTCTGCTCATATGGGTAAGATATTTATGCCTTATTTTTTTCTTCCAAAATAAAAGGTTTTTTTGAATTAACATTTGTACATGCTGGTTCCAGCGTTGGATCTCTACATATTTCCCATGTTTTGAGGTTCATCCGAACATGGGACGTCGGAGTAGAGATGACCCTGTGGGCACTAGGAGCTTTGCATATCGTACGGGTGTGCGTTTAGAGAGACGTTTGTCACAGATCCGTGGTGTCTTAGAGAGCATGGATGCCTCTGGCGTTATGTGGTTCCCGTTCTCTGGTAGGTCTATGCGATGGGAAGGACACCTAGAAGTGTCCATGTATAGAGGGACTATCAGATATGCCTCGATATTTGAGCCTTATATGCCAGAGAGGGTCGTTCGAGAGTTTGGACGGATCCAAGACATCCCCCCCACCTATTGTCCCAGTACGTAGGCATAGGCCAAACTCTTGGAGGACTTATATGTTAGATTTTTCACCCGAGGTGTACATGTGGGAGAGCCGTCATTCGTCCATGTGTTTGAGCTTTGTCAGGAGTACTTTATATGCGTATGCCCCATGGCAAGACACGACACGGTACATGCATTGGTATGTCCGACATTGTCACCCGTATTTATTGCGAGAGTCATGGATGGGTGTTGGTTCCGGATATGAGTCTTCTCTTGCGACTCGGTTTATCACGGTACGATGATAATTGAGATGTTTCAGTATTTAATTTCAAACAATTGTTGTAATGAACTAATTTTGTTTGAACATACTTTTTTGATAGCGTTCTCAGCATGTTGGAGTTTCACTAGCACGGATGATTGAAGATAGGATCCAACCGACCCTGGAGCATATATCACGGTTGAGGTTGATGTTAGGTGGTCATGAGCCTGACCATCCGGTGACACAACATTGGAGAGATACCCAAGAAGATTATGACACTCAACCTAGTCAACCAACACAATATTATTATTTCTGATTTGGACTATGTTTCGTATTTTTACATTTTGATGGACTATGTATTTTTACATTTTGTTGGACTATGTTTGTATTTTATCATTTCGATGGACTATATTTGTATTTCATAGATCATTTTTGTGTTATTTTCAAACTTGTATTTTCAAAATAAATCCAACATAACATAAATATAACATCCAATATTGGTAGACAAACATAGGTAAACAAACATAGCATAAACATAACATTCAATATAAGTAGACAAACATAACATAAACATAACATCCAATATTGCTAAACAAACATAACATTCAATATAGGTAGACAATGCATTTCATGACAAACATAACTACGCCGGTGGTCGAAGATGCAATGCTCGCAATCTTTGAAATTCTTGGATGCGTCCTTGATACTGTACCTCCAACCCCGCCACACTATCATCACGAAGTTGCAACCAAGCAGTCAATATTGGTGGTACTGGACAACCTTCAGAGCACCACATCTGCACAAGTGTAGGTAAAATATAATAGTTAGTACAATTAAAAGAAGAAAAAAAAACTTTATTGGAAAATTTATAAACATACCGCAACAAAGTGAAAAGAGTGGTGATCCCGACAAAGGAACAAGGTAGAGTTAGGCGGTGGTGATCCGGGTGCGGCTTCTTGACGGATTAGAGGAAGACATGTATGTGGCATGAACCAATCTAAATAAACGAGGATGCACTGGTAAATAGTGGTGGACAATAAACCACATATAGGCATCTCAAACCAGTAGAATCTTGGTGCAAGACAACCCCTGTGTAGCCAGTTGAGACGGTTTGCAAAATTTTCAACTTCATCTTCGTGAGGAAGGAGGGCAATGTATCGATATGGGTTTGTAGTGAATTCCTGTTCGCTCAAAAGGGTGTGCGTCAAAGTCTTAAATTTATATCTAGAACTCAAAAGCAAAGCGAACCCGCAGTGTACGGATCAGCTGTAGAAAGGTAAGAATTCCAGAGTCGAACTCAGGGATTTGGTAAGAATAATTCCGATTTCAATTATCTAGCAAAAGTGCGAAAAGCTTTTGTGATCAAATAAGAGTGAAATGATTCCAAGGATTCAAGTATCCGATTTCGGCTTTCGATTCAAGACACTTCTATAGATATAGGACAGAGTTTATATTGCCAAGATTAATTGCTCAAAGGTAGGATTCGTACGGTGAAGTTCCGAAACCTATATGACTAATCTAAAGGTTCTCTCTATAAGGGTTGTTGAGGCTGCAATATAGAAAGATCTAAAGACAAGAATTATATTCAAACTAACTATCTAAAACTCCAGGATATGACTCTCCAAAGTAAAGAATAGCAAGCACAATTAAAATCTCAATAAAAGATGTTGAGTCTCTTTATTACCCAAATCTTGAAATCTTAATCTAATAAACGTAGAATCAGGTTTGAAGTGTCTTCATACATTCAATTAGAGGGTAAAAAGGTAAATCAAGATTGGGATTTAGGCAAGGATTAGTTTTGGTTAAAGATTGATTCAATTAAAGTTCGTCACAAGAATAAATCGCCCTGTTCATAAGAAAATCGGCCGATTTTCCTCAAGAACAGTCCGATTTTCCTGTTTGTCGCAAAACTAAAATCTAAACTCTCAGGGTCCTAATGTTTGAATGAGTTCAGTCTATCATCATCTAAGCCTTAATCATCAACTATCCTCCCCAGAATCACAGGGTTTTTAGCCAACCATTTTCAAAATCGAATCAAATTAATTATTGAGAAAGATATCGCAAAGAAACCAAATCTTGAATGAAAAATTCAGTAACTTCTGAATCTGTAAACAATTGTCAAATCTGTTCAATGTATCTCTCAAACAACTCAATTTCGTGTTCACAAACCACAAACAATGCAATGGATAAAGAAATCTCACAATCAAAGATCAAGAATGACTTTCCGGCAAAAGCTCTTCAATCTCTCTCCAAGAATCGTTGATTTCTCCAAAACGTGTAAAGATTATCCCGTGCGGCCTCCTCGTTTTTGTTCCTAGGGTTCTCCTCTATAGTTTCTTGCAGGTGGGCCGTTTGGCAAAACTCTCCTCTAGCCCAAAATAATTGGGCTTTGTGTCGTTTATCCATTTGGCCGAATCGTGAAGAAAATCGACCCAGTCGATTTAGGTGCAAAACCGTTCGATTTCAGGGTATGAAAATCGTCCGATTTTTATATATATTGGCACGATTTTCTTCAACAGAAAGTGCTCTTCCTTTGGTTCGTCTTCTATGCTTCTCCTTTGCAATTCCTTAGCTCTTTGTGATCCTTTTAAGACTCCTTTAGCTTCCTTAACATCCTTAGATGCTTCTTGCCCTATTTTTGCTTCCAATTCCGCTCTATTTACCTGCAATTCATCCAAAACTCGTGTAGACCTCTATTTCCGACAATTAATTGAATAGAACATAAAAGGCATACAAAATCTCTCTAAATGCAAGGTAAATAGAGATAATATCCTGTAATATGCATGAATATGATGATACATAAATCATGTCATCAAAATACCCCATATTTGCCTCTTGCTTGTCCCTAAGCAAGACTCAAATTTAGAATATAAGATATCATGGATTATGTGTGTATGAAACTCAAAAACTTTTCTTTTGGTAGTGCTTCTTCTTATTGGATAACCCTCAAAGTGATATTTCAAGGCACAAAAGGGCAAAGAATGTATCAATGATGACTATAAGATGAACAAATTCCCTTTTCTTCCTTGAAAGCATAAATAAAGAACATGATAAAGGTGTAGAGGCAATCAAAGTCAAACAAATCTAAGCCATTAAGTCTTAAACACATACATAAAAGTCTCAAGGTCTTCTAATCAAAGGAAAGGTTCAAGAAGCGTATTAAGGGAAGGAGTTCTTTTTGGCAATTGTGGTGCTAATCCGGGAAAGAGGAACACATAACACCTTCAAGAATTTTCTTCACCGCACATGCTTCGCATGTAGAAAGCTTTGCTTTCATTATACTTTACTTTTTGAGAGTATGGACAGCGGTGCACAAAAACCGAAGCCTAGGAGATCGGCGTTTCTCAATTTCGAGATGCCTCAAACCCTTGATGCACATACCATATCCCGTTAGGACTTGTCGTTCAATCGGACTTTGGCAAGACACAAACACCCGGCTATGTGAATGGTGCCGAGTTACTCATCCTCATGTTCAACGTCCCCAAACTTATGAAATTTTGCACTTTTTCAATACATTTTTCTTGGCCCTCCCACATCAAACATGCCTTTTTCAATCACCTATCCTAATTCCCGGATGGTAAAAGGAGGGTTACATATTTCATTGAGGAGCTAGCATGATCAAGATATGAGAAAAGAAAAGAAGTGAATTGCCTTAGTCATCCTTAAATGATGTAAAAGAACTTGCAATATAGCTTCGACTATTATTTCATTCTCTTATCAAAACAACTAAATCATATAGCTTATTCATGTGTTCAAGTAACAAAAGCAAATTCATTCATGCTATAATCAAAATCTCAACACAACTAAGCATCTTTTTGCCTATCCATATACACAATTCTCATCATAGAGGTCATTTCCATATAAGAAGCACTTAAAAATTTTTGAAAATTCATAGGTTTTGAAAAAGATCATGCAAATGCAAGTGTCATAATAGAAAGCAAGTAGTGCAAGAGTTATTACAAGCCAAATTGTCAAGAGTAGTGGAAAGTACGTAAAGTGCTAAAGTGAAACATAAGGTATTGTAAGTACCCCCACCCCATACTTGACATCCACATTGTCCCCAATGTGAAAATCAAGCATAGAAAGGAGAAAAATACTTACAATGTAAAAGAAGTGGAAGCTCATCAATCCTCTGTCGGCGGTGGAGGTGGTGGATAGGGATACATCGGTGCGCTAGGATCGTAGAAGTGGCCGAACTGGTGGTAGTACATGTCTCTCATCTGGCCATCATAGGATGAATGCCTAGCGTCCGTCTCCTCCCTATAATTCCTGAACTGGGTGTTCAGGGTATCGTAGTCGGTGCGGAGGGTACGGTAGTCGGTGCTGAGGCTCTGGAAACTAGTGACTAGCTCCCTGAAGTGGCGTGGAGCTCGGCGTCCTCGTCTAGGGCCTGGAACATGTGCATAAGAATGTCGAGGTGGTTGTATGTCATCCTCTGTCTCCTCATCCTGCCTACTAGTCCTGCTCGGTCCTGCTCCATGAGTGTCAGTGTCCATGGCATCCGTAGCATGCCCGCTATGAGTATCACTCTCAAACTCGAGCATGGTCTCCTGTCCTCCATCCTCATCCTCCTCGTCTGAATCACCTGCATCATCATCATAATAAGTAGGAGGTGAGAACTCCTCAAGCATCGCCTCAAAGGTCTCCTTCCAGTTCCTCTTGTTCCGAATGGTGTATTCGGATTTCCATATAATCTCGGATGGCTTCTTCTTCGGATCCTTGTGCCATGGCATCGGCACATGAAGAGTTCCTCTCCCTCAAGGAATCAAGACCTGTCGAACCACCAACCTCTGTGAGCCTAAAGGGAGGGCACTCTCAGCTAGAGTGCATCCGGAGTAGTCTAATCCCATGGTCTTAGCCACATGAGTGACAAGACCTCCTGCACAAATGTCGCCCTTAGCTTTGTTGGCTATCTTTCCTAGATAGTCAGCAAGCATGGTGGCGATGTCGGGAATGGTGGTAGATGTCATGCAGTAGAGAATGAAGAGCTCATCAGCCTTGAGCTTCTGTGGAGTCTCTGTCCGGGCAAATAGACTCTCGCTAAGTATCCTATGCACTACCTTAAAGGAAAGGTTGTACATACTTGTCTCCTTGGAGTTTCCGGGTCTCCACTTATCCCCTTCGTACTCACCTACGGAAATAGCCTCCCAAAAATCACTAGCACTGAGACCTCTAGCAAATGTGCCTGCATCTGAATAAGAGAAACCAAACAAGTCGCCAAAAGTATCAATGGACATAGTGTGGTCTTGGCTCATGAGGCGGAAAGTGACCATCTTTTCCCTAGGGTCGTGCTCAAACATGCTAAGGAATTCTAGGGTGATCTCTCTATAGGCATCCTCCCTAATCGTAGCAAACTGTCTCAACCCAGCTCTGTCTAGCATCATATCAACATCCTCTCGAACATACAACGGATCTAAGTCATCAAGCACTATGTAGCGAGGAGGGGTGAATGGGCGATCTACAATGCGTTCATAGCGTTTCTTGTGCTTGGATAGGGGAGGGGGAAGCTTAGGGATGTTGGTAGGTGGTGGTGGAGGTGGGGCAGGGGCTTTGGAAGAAGATCCCTTCTTCTTCCTCGTGTTTCTAGTTATCCTCTTTACAAGATCCATTCTAAGTCCTAAAAATCGACATGTTCTTCACAAAAATCGTCCGATTTATCTGGGCTGGGTCGATTTTTGTCTCGATTTCAATGATTCTCACAATTTTGTAAAGTTCTATTCAATCTATCACCACACACAGTTCTCTACAATGATTTCTAAGCAAATTCCTCTATCAATTCCAACAAACAAACACTTCCTAAGCAAACTTCAATTTCGAATGAGAAACTTAGGTTTTGGAAAGAAAAACCTGAATTCCTTATGGAGGAGTCGATTGTTGTGCGTGCTGTTGTTAGATCCTTGTTCCTTGTTGAAAATGCTTCAGTTTGGAGCCAAGAATCACTCGAAATGGTTAAGGAATGAAGATTGTAGGGTGTGGCGATTTTTCGGCTTTCTTGAGAGAGGGAAATCGAGAATTGGGGGTTTTGGAATGAAGAAGATCGAGTGTAATGTCCTTATATAGGTTCGATGATTTCCGAAGAAAATCGGCCGATTTATCTGGTCGATTTATTTGTCGGGGCGATTTTTGTTTCTGTCGAAAAAAATCGGCCGATTTATTTTGGCAGGTCGATCTCCAGGTCGATTTATGTTTCTGTTGAGAAAAATCGACTTGCTCTGTTACTGAATCGGACGATTTTCTTATGGTAACTCGATTTCCTTCCTTGTTTTTCTTGAATCTCGAAGATATAACTCATTTGTGCTCCATTCTCCATGAATCTCTCACATTTGACCTAATTTCCTGCGATTAATGACACGACAAACCAAGAGTGCATCGAGGAACAAATAAAAACGAAAAACGAAGAAACAAAGCAATTAATTTATTCTAACTAAGTGAGGGAAAGAAGGGAAACTATACTATCATGGGTTGCCTCCCAAGAAGCGCTTTATTTATCGTCTTTAGCTGGACGGTGTATGATGTTGTGTTCAATGGAGGAGGATAGGAGCTATCTCCTCGACCGGTGCTTCTGGTGTATATTTCTTCAACCGTTGGCCATTAACCTTAAAACTTCCGCTTTGTTCACCCCATACTTCAACTGCACCATGGAGGAAAATTCTTTTGATTACAAAAGGTCCTGTCCAACGGGATTTGAGCTTACCTGGAAATAGACGCAGCCTTGAGTTGAATAGGAGGACTTGGTCTCCCTCCTTCAAGTCTTTTGGAATGATGTGCTTATCATGCCAGCGCTTTGTCCGTTCCTTATAAATCCTTGCGTTCTCATACGCATTTAGCCGGATCTCATCCAGCTCATTGATGTCTAAGAGCCGCTTCTCTCCGGCTTCTTTCATGTCGAAGTTGAGCCACTTGATAGCCCAATAAGCCTTATGCTCTAGCTCTACAGGAAGATGACATGATTTACCATAAACAAGATTATAGGGAGTCGTACCTATTGGTGTCTTGAAGGCTGTCCTGTATGCCCATAGTGCATCGTCAAGCTTCATTGACCAATCTTTCCTCGTTTTAGAGACGGTTTTCTCTAAAATCCCTTTAATCTCTCTATTGGATATCTCGACTTGTCCGCTGGTTTGCGGATGGTAAGGTGTAGCTATCTTATGGGTCACCCCATACTTAGCCAATAGAGTCTCAAATCGACGGGCCGTGAAGTGCGTTCCTCCGTCACTAATGATGGTTCGGGGAGTTCCGAACCTTGGGAAGATCGTTTTGTTGAGGAACTTCACCACTACCATTGCATCATTAGTAGGAGAAGCGATTGCCTCCACCCATCTTGAGACATAGTCTACGGTAAGAAGTATATATTGGTTGCCGCAAGAAGCTGGGAAAGGTCCCATAAAATCGATGCCCCATACATCAAAGATCTCTACTTCTTGTATGTTGTTGAGAGGCATCTCATTCCTCCTGGATATATTACCTGTCTTTTGACAAGCATCACAAGAAACAACAAACTTTTGCACATCTTTGAAAAGTGTAGGCCAGTAAAAGCCGGAACGAAGTACCTTAGCACAAGTCTTGTGGGAACTAGCATGTCCGCCACATGGTAGAGAATGACAATGTTGGATGACACTATCTATCTCATCTTCGGGAATACATCTCTTGTAAATGCCATCTGGACCTCTTTTGAATAGAAGAGGTTCGTTCCAATAGAATTGCCGGACGTCTCTAAAGAACTTCTTCTTTTGAGCATATGAAAGTCCGGGTGGAATCTCCTGACAAACAAGGTAATTTACAATGTCAGCAAACCATGGATCATTACCTTGTGATATGTGTTGAAGACACTCTTCAATCTCGTGCAGCTGCTCGTCAGGGAAGGAATCGTCTATCGGAAGTTCATCCGACTCGCCGGTGAGTTGCGGAAGACGACTAAGGTGATCGGCGATGGAGTTCTCCGATCCTTTCTTATCACGGATCTCTAGATCGAACTCTTGCAAGAGTAAGATCCATCTTAGAAGCCTTGGCTTCGCATCCTTCTTCGTGAATAAGTATCGAATTGCAGAATGGTCCGTGTAGACTATCACCTTCGCACCTACAAGATAGGAACGAAATTTCTCAAAAGCGTATACTACGGCTAAAAGTTCCTTTTCCGTAGTTGCATAATTGTATTGAGCCTCATCTAGCGTTTTGCTAGCGTAGTAGATGGCATGAGTGCGACCATCTTTCTTCTGTCCAAGAACGGCTCCTATAGCGACGTCGCTTGCGTCGCACATGATCTCGAAAGGAAGGGTCCAATCGGGTGGTTGAATGATTGGTGCCGAAATCAAAGCTTCTTTGATCCTGCAAAAAGCATCTAAACAATCTTTCGAGAATTCGAAAGTCGCATCTTTCATCAAAAGATTAGTCAAAGGTTTTGAAATCTTAGAAAAATCCTTTATGAATCTCCTATAGAAGCCCGCATGTCCTAAGAAGCTTCTAATTCCTTTTACTGATGAAGGGGAAGGTAATTTCTCAATGGTTTCTATCTTTGATCGATCTACCTCTATTCCCCTTTGTGACACTAAGTGACCTAACACAATTCCTTCGGTGACCATGAAATGACACTTTTCCCAGTTTAAGACTAAGTTAGTGTCCTCACATCTCTTAAGAACTAGTGAAAGGTTATAGAGACAGTTATCAAAGGAAGAACCATATACCGAAAAGTCGTCCATGAAGACTTCCATGATATTCTCTACATATTCGGAGAAGATTGCCATCATACACCTTTGGAAGGTGGCTGGAGCGTTGCATAGACCGAATGATATTCTTCTATAAGCGAACGTACCCCACGAGCACGTAAAGGTTGTCTTCTCTTGATCATCCGGATGAATTGGGATCTGAAAGAAACCGCTATATCCATCTAAATAACAAAAGTAAGCATGTTGGGCTAACCTTTCCAACATTTGATCGATAAAAGGAAGGGGGAAGTGGTCCTTCCTAGTGGCCACGTTCAGTTTGCGGTAGTCGATGCACATTCGCCACCCTGTAACTGTCCGTGTAGGGATGAGTTCGTTGTTCTTGTTGGCAACAACGGTAATGCCTCCTTTCTTGGGTACTACTTGTACCGGACTCACCCATTTGCTATCAGAAATAGGGAAGATGATACCTACATCAAGTAGCTTAAGGATTTCTTTCTTCACGACCTCTTTCATTGCCGGGTTTAACCGTCTTTGAGGTTGGCGTGAAGGTTTGTAATCCTCTTCCATTAATATTTTGTGCATACATAGAGAAGGCTTTATTCCTACTAAATCATCAATGGTGTAACCTAGTGCTCTCCTATGTTGCTTCAAAACATGCATGAGTTTCTCTAATTCATCATCATTCAAATTTGCATTGACTATAACCGGGTACGTGGAATTGGTGCCAAGGAATGCGTACCTTAAATGCGTGGGAAGTTGCTTCAATTCTAATGATGGAGGTACCTTGGTTGGTGATGAATCGTGGCCTTCGGGTGTTGTGGAAGAGGTTTCTGGAGGTGGGGGTACTTCATCATGAGATTCGGAAGCGGCTGCGGTGAAGTTTGGAGAATCCAGAGAATTACTCATTGGATCGACCTCCCCTGTAATAAATCGGTCGATCTGCTGCACGATTTTTCTTTCTGTCAGAAAAAATCGGGTTACCTCTTCATGAATCGGACGATTTAATGTTGTCAGGTCGATTTTTGTTTCTGTCGAGAAAAATCGGATTGCATCTTCAGAAATCGGACGATTTAATTCTGGCAGGTCGATTTTCTTCACAGTTTCCGGAGTCCATTCAAGTTCTTCAATTCTTGCTCCTAGTTCTTCCTCCACATCATTTAATGCTTTCACATCCTCATTGCAGTCATGTTCCACCCCTTCCTCCATGATGCTCATGCTAAGAACCTTTTGAAGAGGGTCTTTCATCAAGATCGAACTTACTACCTCTCTAGACTCTTCTTCATCAACAATTTCAAAAACGTCATCTTTCAAGGCTGGCTCCTTGATTAAGGAAGATAGTATGAATTCTATCTTTTCTTCACCAATATGAAAGGATAGTTGGCCGTTCTTGCAATCTACCATACATCCAGATGTGGCAAGGAATGGTCTCCCAAGAATGATGGGAATTGGGTAATCTGCAGGTATGTCAAGAACGACAAAATCTATAGGGATATAAAACTTACCTAGCTTTACCGGAATGTCTTCTAATATTCCCACCGGTTTAGTGGTAGAACGATCAGCCATGTAGAGTGTGATCTTCACCGGTCTAGGCTCTCCTAGACCAACTGCCTTGCATAGAGCGAGAGGTATGATACTCACACTCGCTCCAAGGTCACAAAGAGCATCATAGGTAGCTTCTCCCAAAGTGATGGGTATGCAAAAGGATCCTGGATCACGGAGTTTGGGTGGCATATTCTCCGTCATAGTCTTGATGAGTTCGGATGACTCCATACTCATCTTGACTTCTCCTATGTCTTCCAACTTCCTCTTGTTAGAGAGGATCTCCTTGAGGAATTTCCCGTAAGCTGGCATACCTAAAATCGCATCCATAAAAGGTATGTTAATATGGAGCTTACTCATAAGTTCAACAAACTTACCGAAATGTTTATCTAGGCGTGCACGCGCTCTAGATTGAGGAAAAGGTAGAGGTGGTTTGTAAGCGGGAGGAGGAACATAGACTTCTTCCTTCTCTTTCGCCTCTCCTTCTTTTGTGGTGGTATCAACTACTTTGGGTTGAGGGTCGGTAGTTGTCTTGCCGCTCCTAGTAGTTATTGCCATAACCCTTCCTTTTGGGTTATCTTCTGTCTTTCCGGGAAGCTTCCCTTGATCTCTTGGAACTTCTCCGGCCTTGTTAAATACTTGGTTTTCTAAAGCTTTGTGAGCTTTGTCAACCGAAGTTATGTAACTCTCCAATCCTTGTAGCTTGCCTAGGATCGTTTCTAGCATGGGATCGGGTTTGCTTGATCCGCTTGATTGTCCCTGGCTTGTTGAAGGAGTAGAAGAAGATGGAGGTGTTAGAGCCTTTTCAGCATAAGAGTAAGGATTACCTGGACTTTGCTGATTTGACCTCCAATTGTTGTTATTTGAGTTCCTATTGTTGTTGTTATTCCAATTGGAGTTTCGGTTGTTATTGTTGTTGTTGCTCCAATTGGAATTCCGGTTATCATTCCTTTGATTGTTGTCCCGCCCCATGTAGTTGGCTTCTTGCTCCTTAGTCTTTTGAAGACTCGTTTTGAGCACTTCCCTCAATTCTTTGATGTCATCCTTGAGGGAGAATATTTGTGTTTGAGCCGCTTGATTCAACTTGGCTCCCGTGTCGCCTTGATTCCGGCTATTTGATTCCACCTTCCGGTGGGAATATTTCTCAATCACTTGGGCTTGCTTCTCAATGAAGTCCCAAGCATCATCCTCTCTCATATCCATGAATGTGCCACAAGAGAGAGATTGGAGGTTGAATTGTGTCTCCACATCCAACCCTTTATAGTAGATCTCCAATAATTCCAGCTTGGAAATGCCATGGTGTGGGCAATCCAACAAGAGATCTTGAAACCTTTCCCAAGATTGAAACAAGCTTTCATTAGGTTTCATAGAAAAAGCATTTATTTTACCTCTCGATTTCGCCGTTTTGGATGGCGGAAAGAACTTGGTGAGGAATTCCGAAGACAATTCCTCCCATGTAGCTAACTTCGCAGCTGGAAGTGTTTGGTACCAAGCTAGAGCCTTGTCCTTCAAAGAAAAGAAGAACGGTTTGATCTTGTAGTTGCTTGTAATAGCCTTCTTTGGCTTCATAGTCTCCATGAGAATCTCAAAATTCTGCAAGTGTTGATGCGGAGATTCAGTACTTGCTCCGCCATATTGGCTTTGGCGAACCATGGTGATGACTTGTGGTGAGAAGCTAAACTCTTGGATGTCTTCAGCTCCGAAATCCACACCTAGACGGCGTGGTTGCTAAATTGGATCCATCTGTTGCCCCAAAGTTCGGGGTCTATCTTCGTTATTAACAGCTCTAACGTTCCTAGTTGTAATGCGAGGGACGACCTTTGGTGTTGGGGTGTTTCGGGTAGGACGAAGTGATGGATCAATCTCCTCAAGTTCCGGCATGTCCGGATCAATCTCTTCATCATCGGATGAGTCATTTCGAATGGATTTAGTTGGTGTCTTGACTTTCTTCTTCTTCTTGGAGTCGTTCAACTCCAACTTCATGTCCAACATCATAGCTCTTAGTTCATCAATCTGAAATTGATGACTTATTTCAGCTTCTTTTCGGGCTTTCTCACTCAACTGGAGTTGGCGTTGAGCTTCGTTCAGTTCAGCCTTGTAGTTTCTCTCATCGTTTTCAGCCATTTTCTTCTCCTTCAACTTTCTCCTTAAAGTTCTTTCTAATTCGGGATCGAAAGGAATTAGATCTTTAGTGGATCTAGTCTTTCGCATATACCTAAAGAACCTGCAAAGATCACTCAAGTAGACAAATCAAATCACAAGAGCAAGAGCTCTCAAGCTAGACAACCGAAAACCGGATTTGATCTAGACCAAATCCCCGGCAACGGCGCCAAAAACTTGTTCACTCAAAAGGGTGTGTGTCAAAGTCTTAAATTTATATCTAGAACTCAAAAGCAAAGCGAACCCGCAGTGTACGGATCAGCTGTAGAAAGGTAAGAATTCTAGAGTCGAACTCAGGGATTTGGTGAGAATAATTCCGATTTCAATTATCTAGCAAAAGTGCAAAAAGCTTTTGTGATCAAATAAGAGTGAAATGATTCCAAGGATTCAAGTATCCGATTTCGGCTTTCGATTCAAGACACTTCTATAGATATAGGACAGAGTTTATATTGCCAAGATTAATTGCTCAAAGGTAGGATTCGTACGGTGAAGTTCCGAAACCTATATGACTAATCTAAAGGTTCTCTCTATAAGGGTTGTTGAGGCTGCAATATAGAAAGATCTAAAGACAAGAATTATATTCAAACTAACTATCTAAAACTCCAGGATATGACTCTCCAAAGTAAAGAATAGCAAGCACAATTAAAATCTCAATAAAAGATGTTGAGTCTCTTTATTACCCAAATCTTGAAATCTTAATCTAATAAACGTAGAATCAGATTTGAAGTGTTTTCATACATTCAATTAGAGGGTAAAAAGGTAAATCAAGATTGGGATTTAGGCAAGGATTAGTTTTGGTTAAAGATTGATTCAATTAAAGTTCGTCAGAAGAATAAATCGCCCTGTTCATAAGAAAATCGGCCGATTTTCTTCAAGAACAGTCCGATTTTCCTGTTTGTCGCAAAACTAAAATCTAAACTCTCAGGGTCCTAATGTTTGAATGAGTTCAATCTATCATCATCTAAGCCTTAATCATCAACTATCCTCCCCAGAATCACAGGGTTTTTAGCCAACCATTTTCAAAATCGAATCAAATTAATTATTGAGAAAGATATCGCAAAGAAACCAAATCTTGAATGAAAAATTCAGTAACTTCTAAATTTGTAAACAATTGTCAAATATGTTCAATGTATCTCTCAAACAACTCAATTTCGTGTTCACAAACCACAAACAATGCAATGGATAAAGAAATCTCACAATCAAAGATCAAGAATGACTTTCCGGCAAAAGCTCTTCAATCTCTCTCCAAGAATCGTTGATTTCTCCAAAACGTGTAAAGATTATCCTGTGCGGCCTCCTCGTTTTTATTCCTAGGGTTCTCCTCTATAGTTTCTTGCAGGTGGGCCGTTTGGCAAAACTCTCCTCTAGCCCAAAATAATTGGTCTTTGTGTCGTTTATCCATTTGGCCGAATCGTGAAGAAAATCGACCCAGTCGATTTAGGTGCAAAACCGTTCGATTTCAGGGTATGAAAATCGTCCGATTTTTATATATATTGGCACGATTTTCTTCAACAGAAAGTGCTCTTCCTTTGGTTCGTCTTCTATGCTTCTCCTTTGCAATTCCTTAGCTCTTTGTGATCCTTTTAAGACTCCTTTAGCTTCCTTAACATCCTTAGATGCTTCTTGCCCTATTTTTGCTTCCAATTCCGCTCTATTTACCTGCAATTCATCCAAAACTCGTGTAGACCTCTATTTCCGACAATTAATTGAATAGAACATAAAAGGCATACAAAATCTCTCTAAATGCAAGGTAAATAGAGATAATATCCTGTAATATGCATGAATATGATGATACATAAATCATGTCATCAATTCCCTCCACATGCTGGCACGCATCTCAGTCCACTGCTCTTCATCGAAACCCAACAACACAACAACAACTCTAAATCCACAATTTCCATCACCTAATACGTTTTGCAAGTGCGTAACATAAGGAACCATGAATGATTCGAAGTTCTCTACACCGAAGTTGTAACCACTAATAATGATTGGTGGTCCCTCATCCATCCTTTCATATCTCTTCTCCCTATAATCTCTCGCTTGTCTAACATCATCTCGAACATGCTCAAACGCCGACTTTTTCCTCCCGGTGCCCTTCTTCGGTGGTCTTCCTTTGGGATTTTGAACTTTAGGATTTCTCATATTCACTGTCTCTGGATTTTGCATTGACCTCCACAAGGTGCCTTAGAGACAAAAATAAGTAAATTAATATTTAAAGAGACAAATAAAAGACAAAAATAAGAAAATAAATATTTCAAACATAATGTAAAAGAATACGAAAATAAATAAATAATTATTTTTAAACTTAAAAGAAAAAAAATATAAGTCAAATAAATGTTACCTAATTGTCGAGTTTGATTCTCGTTTAAGGAATCCATCTCCATTGCCTTTTTGAGGTCCATAAGAGCAATCTGGTTCTCATTGATCTCAACTGGTTTGTCCGCACCACTCGATTGAACCCCATACCAATCGATCTCACGCCAAAATACATGGACATCCGTCACGAGGAAAACCCGTCCTTCTCTCATGATACTCTCCACTTCATGTGCACAAGGTAATCCGGTAGACGACCGCACAAAGCATTTAACACAATTCTCAAGATAATCCCCTTTGCATACGGGGATGTACGTCGCATACAAATCCCGTAAGCAAATATCGGAAACCTTACCCAATAGTTGGTGAAACATCGGTAAGTTTGCAACCTCACTCGGAATCTTGAAACGGGATTGCTCCAATGATGCCATCAATCGACGAAATTGATCCCTTAACATCAAATTGATATGCTTCAGACACGTCGAGAGTCGGAAGTTAGATGCATCAAACATCTTCTTCAAGGAAGAGTGTGCGGATTCGACCCTACATTTTAAGTTTATTTTAAACATGACATAAAATATGAAATACTAGTAATTGAAGAGGTAATATAATTAAAACAAAACATACCTGTTTGTGTCTTGGTTGCCAAGGTGAAAATGTTGGTCAACCAAGTAACTTGCAATTTTCTCCTTGTGACATATCCATGTCTTGTTCAAGTATTCCATCAACCCCCACCTATCTCCCCAATGCTCGATCATTTCTTGGTGTCGAGCCTCAAATGTCGCACTTGACTTTGATTTGAATAAAGCCTTACAATCACTTTGAAATTTATGTTGCATAGTTACTGACCTTGTCTTCTTAAAGGCTTGTCCCTCTATCCCGCGGTCGACGTGCCACGAACACAAAAGATGAGCTGCATCTGGAATAACCCATGGGATAGCCCTCAATAGCCCAAGCTCCCGATCGGTCACTATCACCTCCGGTTGGTATTTTGACTCTTGACACCACCCTTCGACTTGGCGCAATACCCAATTATATGTATCGGCATCTTCCCTTGTCATGAACGCAAAGCCCAAGTGAAATGTCAAGTCGGTGCATGTTTGACCGACAATCTCCAAAAATGGCATTTTGAACCTAAAAGAAAAAAGTTAATTAATTACATTACTAACTAAATTTATTAAAATGACAAAAACTAATGTATTTAAAGCTTACATGTTAGTGTTGTAGGTGGTGTCCATGATCATGACGTAATGATATTTCTCCCATAACTTGATCGATTGCTCATGGGCAAATGCAATGTCTTGCAAGCTTCCATCGTCAGATTCCCTAAAACCAAAAATAAAATTTCCTTCCACCAACATGTTGAATAGCAATTGTGTCGGACTCATTTCTCCTTGTTTTAACCTTTGAATCTTCGCCCGCGCATTGTACACGTGTTGTCTCCCCGACCAACTGCCTTCATACTTTTGTCTCAACATCTCATGAACAATCTTTGGCGCCGTTCCGGCAGCTGTTGCCCTTTCCACATCTTGAAATTGTTCACTAGTCAAACGACCGGCAAAAGCATGACCTTTTAAGTGTTTTGGCAGCACGTGGTTATGAAATCCACACTCAACCGCCAACCGCCACACATCTTTCGCTTGTTCATACCCATTTAGCAAAAATGGACAACCGCATTTTTTCGAATGACTGCGTCGAGTCTTCACCGCGACATCATTTAAATCTACAGTTTTTTTCTTTCCAACCTTCTTTCTCCCGGACTGTTCACATGCTAACTGCACCATACCGTAACTCCGTGAAGCTGACGCTTTCCATGACCGTTTTATTGTAAGCACCATAAAATATTTCATCGCCTCGGCCCGAGCCCAAACAATCATGGAATCTCTATCACTCCACCATCTGTCCGTTACGAATATCCCCGAATAATCGGGTCCCTCATTTTGGTTAAATGAAGGACCATCGTAAATCTAAAAAAAAAAATAACAAAAAAAACTCTCTCAAATATATATATATATATATATATATATATATATATATATATATATATATATATATATATATATATATATATATATATATATATGGATTAGAATAATCGGGTCTCTCATTTTGGTAAAAGAAGGATAAGAGTTAAATGAAGGACCATCGTAAATCTAAAAAATATAACATAACGAAATTTAAAGATTTCAAAATAATAAAAACGTACCTCAATTTGACCTACTTGATTTTTCCCTTCATCCGAAGAACTTGAAGACATGCTTTTGTAAGAAACTCTCTCAAAACCTCTCTTAAAATCTTATCCATCTTCCATATTCTAACCTATATATACTAAAACTTCTCATCCGTTGTATTAAATTTTAACCCCCAACCATTAACCTCCAACCGTAACATTAAATTTACGGTTCAAAATTTACCAACTTTTAGTCACTCGCATATAAGGTGCGAGAGAAGACAAAGTTTTTATTTTTTTTTTCCTCTCGCACATAGTGTGCGAGAGGCTATATTTTTTTTAAAAAAAATTAACCCTCTCGCACACTATGTGCGAAGTCAAAGTCTAATTTTTTTAAATTTATGGTGGCATTAGCATATTAATTATGGTGCCAATATCAACTCCTAAATAAATGCAGGACTTATATTTAAAAAAAATATTGGATATAAAATATCAAATTCAAAATCACAAGAAGGGCATTATGTAAAATTTCCAGAACACAGGACCATCGGTGGAAGCGTCAAGAATAGGAACCGGGTGGTCCACAAAAGAGCTTCGTGGCTTTTATGAAGCTCCCGAAAATGAATTAGTTCTTCTCTGCGCTGATCCATTGTTTGTTTGCCTCTATATTGCTTTCTCCATTCCAACAATCTGATTCAAGAAACGCATACAACAGAGGAAGCAATCTTGCTTTTCATGATCGAATTTTGACGAAAGCTTATCCTTGTTTTTCTAGGGTTCCAAGAAATGCCAGCCATAGAAACAGTAAGGCCGCTAGTTCATGCTAAACTGTATTCAAATCCGTCCTGTAGACTAGACTTATGCAATGGATTAAGTTACTTCCATGGCTGCTCTAGGGTTCTGAACCATAGAAATGAGTTTAGCTTAAAAAGTTCGGTAGTGTGTCATCTGCACAGAAATTCGAAGAATTCCAAGAGTTTTGATCTATGGAGAGGGTTGTATTTGAAGAATCAGGGTTGGAGAGAGAGCCGTGTACAAGCGAACAGTTCTTGCGAGCAGGATACGGATTCGACAAAGAGCACGTCGGATAATAAGGAGGCCAAAGCTGGCGATTCGGAGCAGGTCAGTCGGAATCAGGCTAATTCAAAACCTTCTCCGTCCCCAAGGAAGGATAAGCAATGGAAGAGCTGGTTGGGAGGCTGGAGATTGCAGTGGAAGCCGTTAATTCAGCCTCACGAAACTCGTGTCTTGCTCGTGCAATTAGGGATCGGAATGGCTTTGATGAGGGCGTTCGGTCCTTTTTCACTGATGGGGACGGAGCCTCGGGCACATCCGACGATCATAAGCGTCCCCTATAGTGAATTCTTGAGTAAGATAGATGATAATCAGGTAGATAAGGTTGAGGTTGATGGTGTTCATATAGTGTTTAGATTGAAGACTGATAAAGGAAGCAGTGTGGAGAGTGAATTGGGGACCGTGAACTTGTTTCAAGATTCCGATGTGGTGTTGAGGAGCGTGGAGCCGACGAAGAGGGTAGTGTATGCAACAACTAGGCCAACAGATATTAAGGCTCCATATGACAAGATGTTAGAAAATCATGTTGAATTTGGGTCTCCAGATAAGAGATCTGGTGGTTTTATCAATTCTGCACTGGTATGATATTTTTTCAAATTGGATACAATCTACTAAAACACTGTTTTCTTGATTGTTCAAATGTATGGATTTTGTTTGGAAGGGATATTATTCTAGGTGTTCTTCTTGTGAGTAGTAGTTTTAGTGGAATTTCAGTTAAAAATGAGTGAGAAAAGTTAAGATGAGGTTTGCTGTGTTTTTTTAGTACCTTCCAACCCCTAAAGATTCGAAAGGTTGCTTACATACACACTTTTTTAGCTCGGAGAGTTTAGTACGCTTCACCCTTGTCTTTAATGTGTGATTGGTATTGTCAAGTCACTTATGATATATGATTCTGCTGTCGAAGCAGTCACGATGGTGCATGAGATCAGTATGCATCATATTGATGATGATACATATAAAGGCAATTAAATATTTTGCATGCTGTTTGTGTACTAAATCAACATTTTTCTTGCAGAGTATTGTGTAGCACAGAGAATTAATAGGCTGTGTCATTATATATAACCTTGAAGATTTAGGTTGAAGTAAGAGGTTATCTCCTTGTAAAGTAGGAGGGTTCAGAGATGCACACTGCTGATGCTAGCCTTGGACAAGTAGAGTCAAGTAGACACAAAATGCCTTTGTGATAGATCATAGATACGGAGTATAATACACAGCGGTGGCTTAGATTTGGTGATGCTAAATGACCTTTGCCTCCAAGGACTAGGCTACATGTGGATGTCACGGTCGTGGATGCCTAGTTTGTGGGGGGTAGCATCATTAAGCTGCTAGCTTTCCCACTTTATTTTTGGTGTTATTTATGTCAACTGCATATGGCTTGTGTTGTGTCATCACTAAGCTTTCCTAATCTATATGCCTGCATTAATCATTTTAAACATGCATGGATTTAGCTTCAATGTTTGTTTGCTTTGCAGATAGCCTTGCTCTATGTTGGCATCCTAGCTGGTTTTCTCCAACGATTTTCCATTAGCTTTTCACAGGTTTGATACCGTATGCCTCTATCCTTTAGAATGATTTCTTATTTGATTTTTTATTAGGATTATGGTTACAGAATACACCTGGCCAGCTTAGAAATCCTAAGTCTGGAAATTCTGGTGGGGACAAAGTTCCAGATCAAGGAGAACCTGTCACATTTGCTGATGTTGCCGGAGTGGATGAGGCTAAAGAGGAGTTGGAAGAAATTGTGGTTTGTCCCCTGAACTTATGGAGTTATGGAGTATGATATATCATTATTTTATGCGATGAAATATGCAATTTAATGGGCTCACTTTCCAGGAATTTTTGAGAAACCCGGACAAGTATACCAGGCTTGGAGCACGCCCTCCTCGAGGAGTTTTATTGGTGAGTCATGCACGGAATGAGGATAATAATGTTTAGGAAACCTAGGGTTTCCAAATTTTAAAACCAGAGTTATTTTTGCCGCTTCCAAGACATCCTTTTTGTTATATGTGTAAAATTTCTTGTTTCCGCAGAACTTGAACAAAAGTCTGATATGTAATTAATTTATAGGTTGGTCTACCTGGAACAGGCAAGACTCTTCTGGCAAAGGCTGTTGCCGGTGAAGCTAATGTGCCCTTCATAAGTTGTTCCGCGAGTGAGTTTGTAGAACTCTTTGTGGGTATGGGAGCTTCCCGTGTGAGGGATCTTTTTGCACGAGCAAAGAAGGAAGCCCCATCAATCATATTTATTGACGAGGTCTGGATTCTGGAAACTGTTTCTAAAAACATTGGTTTCTATATTATGATCTTCCATCCTCAAAGTTCTTTACCAGATACCATTGAACATTAGGGTAAGTGTTCTTTATGTTGCAGATAGACGCAGTTGCAAAAAGCCGTGACGGGAAGTTTCGCATGGGCAGCAATGATGAGCGAGAGCAGACATTGAATCAATTGCTTACGGTGAAAAATCCTGACAAACTATTTTCCTCTCTTGACTTGTGCTCCTACATTCTTCCTAGATTAGTTACACTTGTAAATTGCAGGAAATGGATGGGTTTGATAGTAATTCTGCTGTGATTGTTCTTGGAGCCACTAATCGTGCAGATGTTTTGGACCCAGCTCTTCGCCGTCCCGGAAGATTTGATCGAGTGGTTATGGTCAGTTTCGGATATGTACTTATACATGACATGATGTTAATGAAGTCAATGTTGTAATAAGCTGATTTTACCTGAGAATTGTTAATACTGTGGCTCTCAGGTGGAAACTCCGGATAGGATGGGAAGGGAAGCTATTTTGAAGGTACATGTTTCTCGAAAAGAACTTCCTCTGGGAGATGATGTTAATCTTGTTGATATTGCTAATATGACTACTGGTTTCACTGGGTAAGTACCACCTGCATTTTTTTTTATTTGTCCATGGGACATAAACTCTCCCTCTTCTTAAACAATGCATCTGTGGTTATCTATATTTCAGGGCGGATCTTGCAAACTTGGTCAACGAAGCAGCTTTATTGGCTGGTAGACAGAATAAAATAGTTGTTGAGAGAACAGACTTCATTCAAGCAGTGGAAAGATCATTAGCTGTATATCTCTCTACTCCCCGTTCCTTCAATCTTTGCGGTAGTGAATAGATAGTATATTTTGAAAACAATTCTCTGACACTCTTTCTATGATTTAAGAGTTTTTTGAACAGAAGATAAATTTCCATCCAACTAGATAGAGCCTTGTTTTTCGATTTGAATACAGATTGGTTTGGATGGCATTAAAGTTCTTGGATGATATTTTAATTAGTTAATATCCCACTACATTGCCTTTTAACCATAAAATCTACCACCATCAGGACCATTTCTTGCAACTTCCCCAACCATACATCTTAATTCTACTTCTCTGGTACTAATGACTATTTCTTTGCATTTTGGTTTTTCCAGGATGACGCTTTAATTACTAAATGAAGTTTGGTTTTATCAAAAATGAAAAACAGAAATTTGATGTCTTAGAAAATTAAGTTTCCATTATTAATTAAATTAAAAAATTAGGGATTGAAAATCTTTTTGATCCAGTTCAAGTGTAGAACTGATTACATGGCTTAGTTGCATAGATTTATACATTTGCTAGTGGAGTATATACTTTGCGTGTTTGACCGCACAATTAACATTTTAGCGCTTATACTTCTATACTAACATGTATCTTAACCATTTTGCCTAACAGGGGATCGAGAAGAAGACAGCCAAGTTAAAAGGAAACGAGAAGGCTGTTGTTGCACGTCATGAAGCAGGACATGCAGTTGTTGGAACTGCAATAGCTAATCTTCTTCCCGGGCAGCCACAAGTTAAGGTTAAGCTCTAATCTGATTTTCTCTGCTCTTTCTTAAGCAGGTGTATATCATTCTGAAATCACTCTACATAATGTATGTAGTAATATGTTTCTTGTTTCAAGATTATTATTGCTTCCATTATGATCAAAAGGGAAGTAATACTTGAAATGGAAAGCCTAGTTGAAGAAGTTGAAAACCACTTAAACCCTTAAAGAAATAATCCCAAACTTCTTTGATGCAGACAACATGTTTATTTTATGACCAGTTTAGTTATGATGACGATGATAGTAGTTGTGATATTTTATAGTTTCTTCCTCTCTACAAAGAATGCTTTACTTATGCACTAGACTTGTGTAATGCAGATCAGTTAGACAGGGGACCTGTTTTCTTCTGATCAGTACAATTTATCACGGAACTTCTTCAATGAAGACAAAACATTGTATCAATTTGTGGTAGATCTTTGATTCGTACACATCGTTGCATTTTGGACCTTCTATATAGGATAGCCTGGATGAACAAATAGATGGAGTTCTTTCTATTGTCTGTTTATTTATTTTTTTCCGGTAATTATGTCATCAGAAGTTGAGCATTTTACCAAGGTCTGGAGGGGCATTGGGTTTTACTTACACTCCTCCTACCAATGAGGACAGATATTTACTTTTTGTGGATGAGTTGCGCGGACGATTGGTTACTCTTCTTGGTGGACGTGCAGCAGAAGAAGTGGCCTATGCAGGTCGTGTTTCAACTGGTGCACTTGATGACATACGCAGAGCAACTGATATGGCATACAAAGCTATAGCAGAGTATGGACTAAGTCAAACTATCGGCCCTGTTTCAGTTGCTACTCTTTCTAGTGGTGGGATTGACGAGTCCGGTGCTGCTGCTTGGGGAAGAGATCAGGTCTTACTACGAGTTCTGTTCTAGTCTTATGGATGGTATCAACATCTTTTGTGTTTTTCAGTTTGCAAGGGATTTACGTACCTTCTCATTACAGGGGCATCTTGTGGATCTTGTTCAAAGAGAGGTTAAGACACTTCTTCAATCTGCACTTGATGTGGCATTATCTGTCATACGTGCAAATCCTACCGTTTTGGAGGGGCTTGGTGCGTACTTAGAAGGTAACCAGCTCATGCTACATGCCTCTTATACCCTCAAAAGATTTGTTAAGATCAATTTGCTATAATAGTTGAAAATATAATAAGATCTCTAGCTCTATAAAAAATAATTTTCAATCATTGCAACCTTATTTATCCAAGTGATCTGTAACCTCAAGACTGCTCATCTAGATGGGATCTACTTATGTTCATTTAGATAGGATCTACTTATGTTGGCTCGTCTATATTAGACCAGGGGTCTGGTTGAGTACATATGTTTCACATTCCAAGATGGAAATTGTAGATTCTGATGCTAACACAACTGGTCTGATTAGCTACATATGTTTCACATTCCAAGATGGAAATTGTAGATTCTGATGCTAACACAACTGGTTCTTTTAGATACGACATAGTGTTTCTTATGTAAAATTTGCTGTGTACTCTCAATCATTTTTTTACTTGCATATTCAACTCGGTATGCTATAACTGCTTTCATTTGAGACATATCTTCGTGGTTTAATTGTGTTTAAAACTGTTTACTTTATCAGAAAAGGAGAAAGTCGAAGGAGAGGAGCTAGAAAAGTGGTTGAAGCTGGTGGTGGTTCCCGATGAACTCTCACTATTCATTAATGGCAACCAAGAGGCACCCGTGCTCGCGCTGCAAACAACTGGTTCCGTCGAACGATTAGTAATCAAGTCCTCATGACGGCTACATTCATGATCTAAAATTGTGGGATCATCCAAAGTTTGAAGTCTTTAGTATATTTTGGATTTTGCCGCCTTTATATGGTCATCCAAAGTTAGAGGCTTTAGTAAATTGACGATTGAGGAGTTTTTCTGTACATGATCTACAATTGTTTTCAAGCATTTGTGTATATTTTAGGTGGGAAATTAAAGACTAGGTTTTGCAAGTTTGAGCTGTATAAATTTGACTAAGAAATTTAGTTAAATTATCTTCCTATGTCCACCGTTGCCTTAGATGGTAATGATGGATTAAGTATGATCTTATCACAAGCCTGCCTGTTACCATTTCTGGCTTAAACTTAGTTAGGAAATAACTCATCAGCATAGCATTTGATTATTTATACAATTATGCTTGCATTGGCATTTAATGGTATATATATAAAACAGGGGGAAGTATCTCTAGAAGTTCTGCATCATTTTTCGAGTTTTCTCTGCATATATATACTCGGTTTCGTTGGTGTCTTTGTGTTATTTTGGCTATGGAGATTTCAGGTAGAGAGGGCGGTACAAAAGCAAGGGTCTACCCTGTAAAGCAAAGAAGCATGGTCGAATACACAGGTAAAGGATTGCACAAAGGGTCTATGCTATCGCGGTTTCTCAAGTGTTTTTGGAGTATGAAGATTAGCTCTTGCTTGATCGTTCCCAGGCAAAAGAAGCGGCCGTCGGAGGAATCTGTTCAAGGTACGCCGACTTCAACTCCCATCCACGGAGCTGATGATCTCCGGCAAGAAGCTATGAAGGATTGCATTGACTATATTCACTCTTGTTCTTCGCGGTGCAAGACTGAAATTCTTTCCTAAATTTTCATTTCTGAATGTGCCTTTGCTCTGATAGCTTCACATACATGCTTCTGCTTAGTGATTCTCAATTCGTCAAGTTAGATTATTCCTTAGATTAGATTTCCAGCATTCATTCTTTGTTTCTACTAGTTTTAGTTTGATGTTTTTCCCCAATCCCATAATAATCCCTTTCATCAATGCATCCTATTTGATTGTCATTTTAGGTATTTTGGTTTATATTTTACATATTTATCCTTATCATATATTATTGATAGTGATTTTAAGATAGTAAAAGGATAGTCTTAATTGAGACCATTTTGTGTGATAATAATTTTTCATAAACAAAGATATTATTTCTCTCCTACCCAAAATTAGAGTCAATGTGGTACATTCATACTAATCCATGTTTAGTAATTTTAAATAAATAGGTTCAACCCAAATTCAATTCACAGTGAATTCGGCAAATTCACGAACCTGTCTATAGTCTATGCGTCCCATTCTTAGGACTTGCTTTTACTACACAAAAATCATACATCCCCGAGCCAACATTATTTCTATACACATTTACTTCTTTTTTTATATATAAAATTTAAAAATTAAAGGTTAAAATTAAACTCCAAATTTTATAAGAATTGGTATTATAGTTTAAATTTTTTGAGTTCATTGTATTTTTCACAACATAGTGATGTATTCAACACGCAATTCATATATGTAATTTTGTATTAATATTTAATAAACATAATCGACTTGGATTGGTTCAAGTAAATCAGAACGAAACGAAATCCCGGAAAAATGGTTTGTACGTTGGTAAAAACATGAATCGTGAGTTAATAGAATATGAAGTAATCATTAATTTTTTAAATAAACCTAAAATAAATGTTGCATAAAATATGAACTATGATAATATTCTACAAAAATGTTAATTTTTTTTATAAGTTTTAAAAATGTTTTTCCTTATTTTTTAAAAAATTTTAGTTCAATTTTTTTTTTTGTTAAATTACACTATCAAATGATATTTGTTGCACTATATTTAAGTAGTTTTTACGAAATACAAATTTTATTAGTATATTTTTGTTATAATATTTGTTACTTCAAAACTTTTATACTATCAGATCATATAGTGTTCATTAGTTCAAGCATTTTTATATTATTAGTTTATAGTTTATTGTATTTTTAGTGCTTATGTTTTATAAAAACTTATAATAATAAGTATTTTGAACTTTATAATATTAGTTTTACATTTATGTATTGTTAGTTTTAACCTTGTGGTCCGTTGGTTCAAATATCATGTTTTATTAGTTCAAACCTATATGCACGGACGTGGATGCGAGAAACGGGTACGACGATAAATGGGGAAGCGGTAATCTCAAAAAAGTGGAAAACGGGACACGGCGAGAAAAATAAATAATACATCATTTTAAAGCTGTTGAAATGTAGAATTAATTTATCATAATGAGATACATATATATATGAAAAACCCAATGATTTACGAGTAGATAAAATGGACAACAAAATAATCTAAACAAAAGCTTAGAAATAAACATTTTCAGTTTTACAAAATAACCGAACAACATAATCAACCACCAAAAAATAAATAAATTTATAAATAAGAAAAAGTGAAAGAATTGGAATAACACATTCAAGATTCAAAAAATAAAGATTACACAATAAACTAGTAATCAAAGGTTCAAAATCAATTCATGAAATCATAAGAATGATGGAAGAAATTGGAGAGAATAGTCGGCCGGCGGAACAACAACATTGCAATATTAGAACAAAAGAAGAAGATTGGTGGCTTTAATTATTTTAAATTTTTTTTAGCCTTAAAATTAGGGGAAACTTTCGTTGACCGAGTCTTGACCGGACACAATCCGTGTCCGCGCTATGTCCTAGATGTGTCCTACCTCTGAACCGTGTCGGGCCATATTTGACCATGTCCGAGCCGTGTCATGTCGTGTCCCTACTCCCAGTGTCTAACACGACAGGACACGGGGCACTCCACCTTCTAGAGGTGTCCGTGCATCATAGGTTCAAACATATACAAGTAAAGAAGTGCATAAAACGTAATTAATAAATAGATAAAAAAAATCATGAACCAATAATAGGAAATATTATAATTGATAGTATACAAAATTTGAACGAATCAAACAAAAGTTTTGAACTAACGAAGTAACAACTAAAATTTTTTTTTTATAAAAATGTATGACCCATTAATAGAAATAATTTGATGGAACAAAATTTTTGAATAAACAATACAAAATTTTGCTTGCGTTATAGGTTGACTCTTGGACGAACATGAAAGAAGTAGAGTCATGGACTCAATTCCTAAAATAACATGGTATTAGTGGTATAAACGAGTAAACCAATTTTTTAGTCGACGATCACCACACCACTTCCGGCTTCCGCCACTCCGACAGTCACATCCCTCGGTTGTCTCCTACGCCACCAATGGCCGCCGCCCAAACCCCCACATACAGGCTTCATCCCGCCCATACGGTTAGCAACGTCAAAAATCTAATCCCACTTACACTTGATCTTACGAAGGTCCACTACCACACATTGGCGGAACTCTTCTCCATCGCAGCCACCGGACATGAAGTCCTCTACTACATTGACGGATCGGATCGTCCTGTTGGCCGGCCTTTCCGATGCCAAGTGGAAAGTTTTGGACGCCACTGTCTTGTCGTGGATCTATGGCACCATCTCATAAGATCTACTCCTTACGGTTATCCAACCGAAGTCGACGGCGCGTCAAGCATTGCTCCGTGTCAAATATCTATTCCACAGTAACCAAAGTGCCCGTGTTGCAGATCTCGAAAGTAAGTTTATCAACACTCATCTTGATGCTTTTCCGAATAAATCGGCTTATTGCTCTTATTTAAAGTCCATAGCCGACCAATTATCGGATGTCAATCACGAGGTTAGCGAGGAGCACTTGTTTCTCCAAATGATTAATGGGTTATCAACTTCCTAGGATACCGTCGGAATGTTCGTAAGCCAACACTTCCTACTCTCAAGCTTTTCAAATGCGCGGAACATGTTAACGTGCAAAGAAACCCGGCGTGCCCGTCACTCCGAACCAGCACACGCCCTGGAGGTTTCCGGGAAGCCGAACAATGCCTTCCAACTGCCGCCACCTGCTCCGCCTCAAAACTCCAGCGCCCCCTAGCAAATCGCAGTAGAGGTCGCCGCGGTACTACTTTTGGGCAGCCTCCTCAAAACCCTCAACAACAAGCCATTATCAACAACTGACCCATTACCAACAACAGATCCATCAACCAATTGGCCGCCCTCAGCAGGCTTGCCCTGCTCCGCATGTGTACTAGGTCTGGACTCCTCCACCATGTCCATATCCAACTTTTGGCCGCGGGACACCGGGCCCATTCCAACAGCCTCCCCAACGTGCACCCACCAGGCTCATGCAACCCACGAATATTGCCCATGCTTTTAGCATGGTTTTGCTTCAACCACCCAACAACACGTGGTATATGGATACGGGAGCATCCGCGCATATGACTTCAAATGCATGTAACCTACGTACCTATATTTATCGGTCAACAAGCCCATTATCAGCAACAAACCCATTACCAACAACAGGCCCATCAACCAATTGGTCGCCCTCAGCAGGCCCGGCTTGCTCCGCATGTGTATTAGGCCTAGACTCCTCCACCATGTCCATATCCAACTTTTGGCCGTGGAAAACCGGCCCCATTCCAACAACCTCCCCAACATGCAGCACACCAGGCTCATGTAGTTATGCAACCCACGTATATTGCCCATGCTTCTAGCATGGTTTTTCTTCAGCCGACCAACGACACGTGGTATATGGATACGGGAGCATCCGTGCATATGACTTCAAATGCATGTAACCTACGTACCTATTTTAATCAGTCACGCTTCCTAATATTATGGTTGCAAATGGTTCTTGTATTTCAGTTTCGGGCTCCGGATTGGCTAAATTACCACAATTTCCACCTAACCTCCGTCTTCCAAATGTCCTTTACACACCCAACTGCATCATTAACCTTACTTCAGTAAGACAATTTGTGATTGACAATCTTGATGCGCCCTTGACCCCTATGTCCCAACATGAGGAAGACGAGGCACTCCGGGTTTGCTCCGATGGACCGCTCACCCGTTCACGTGCTAAGACAATCGCCCAAGATACCGGCTCCATCATTAGCCGGACCGTTGCTTGTCACGGACCCATTGGTTGCAAACCGTGCCTCTACACCACTATGACATGAAGCTTGTCAAGCCGGCACCGTTCCGGCGCATTTTCCGCTTTTTCCGCATTTTAGCGATTTGTAATAATAAGTCTTTTTATTTTCGGATTATTAATTTCCGGGACTTTATTTCCGGAACTTAATTTCCCGAATTTAAGATTAGACTTTTGGTTTCGGAATTTAATTCGGAAACTTAATTCCGAACTTAAATTCCCAACCTTTCATATTTTTAGGCTTTTCATTTTTGGAACTTAAAGTCCGACTTTATTTCCGTCATTTAATTTCCGACCCTTTGTATGACCTTCATCCACTATATAAGGGGATGCTTGACTCATTTGTAAAGCATGTTCAATTTAAATAAGTATTGAGAAGTATTTTCCTCCTACTTACTTGAACATCAATCCCTCTTCCAATCCTCTCAAAGTTCTTCTTTTGGATCTTCGATCCAAACTCAACCACATTCGAGGGTTCTTCAAGAACCAACTCAACCGACCCACTTCAAGGCTTGATCGATCAATCTAGATCGACTCATCCATTCAACTTCCGCCTCCATCTCTAAGCTTCCGCAACCCATCTTCAATCGCATTCGCACTTCAACTAAGGAGTAGTTGAGCTTCAGCTTGATCTAGATCCGGAATCCTTCATTAACGTGTCCAAGGACACATCAAATTGACATCAGAGCAAAGGGATCTAAGCTAAGTTATCTTTACTCTTGTTTTTGTGCGTTATCATATTCATCCTTTTTGCCTTTTGTTCATCATCATCATCATCTTCATCTCGTTCTTCGCATCTTCATCCACGTTCTTGAATTTTTTTTTCTCGATCCATTTTGCAAAGCAAATTTAGGAGATTTTTTGTTTGCCATCAAACCATTAATCAAAAAACATTTTTCCTCACCCAATCCGACATTTTTGTTAATCAATTTCACCATTTTCTTGGGATTTTTTGTTGACAAAATCGGATATCACGTCTTTTGATATTCCCAAAACCAAAAACAAAGCAAAAACTCTTCAAAAATTTCAAAAGAAAAAGTGGATTCATCTCTTGCATTCCAAAGGTTGCATTCAAAAGTTTCAAAAAGAAACAATTCCACAAAAACAAAAGTAAAAGACGTCCGGCAAACCGGTTCATCCGAAAAATCGGATTTTTGAAAAAGGTCAAAGACCAAAGCAAGTAAAACTTGCCGATAAATAATATGTCCATTTCCTATCTCTTCATTTTCTTACAAGTTGCAAATTATCTCTTGATTGTGTGTGCTTTTGGTTCAAATTTGTTGGATTTGCCTTCCTTGCCTTACCGCCAAACGGCTTTCCCAAAGGTAGAACCCTAACGCACTTGAACTTGGGTAACGTTGACTTAACTTGTCACCTTGCTCATTTGATTACTTGCAAATTTGTGTCTAATTTTGGAGTTATGACTAACGTCGAAATGGAAAATTCTCAGGACTCTCGTAAAAGGCAAGAGCTCACTACTTTGACCGAAGAAAATGCCTCACTTCGGCAAGAAATTGAAGCTTTGAAGGCCCAAATGCTTACCCTTACGACCGCCCCACCGAATCCAAATGGAACCTTGGTCGATGCTTCCACATCCGATGGACGTTGCAAAGGCAAAGGTATATTGGGAGCCGAACCATCTAACGGTCGACGGCTTGCCTCCGTCATTGAAAATCAAAGGCCCTTACAAGATGATGGTCATGAGTCCCACAATGAAGATGACATGCATTTTGACCCTTATCCGAATGATTTGCTATATGTTGACACGGAGAATCGGCACAAGCGTTATGAGCACCACCGACGTAAGTATGGAAATTCCCCTCCTCCATCTAGTGCCCAACGCACCAACCGTCCCTCCCGGGTTGATGACCGGTACCATCATCAAACACATGATCGCTCTCAATGTCCCGAGAATGATCGGTCCGGCCAACGCCGCCAACGGCATAACCGGAAACCGATGTATCATGATTATGACGAGTATGACGAGAGAGATGACTTTGACGAGTTCTCCGACGATGAGTCGGACTTGGAATGAGAAGCACATGTCCGTCTAGGCACCCACCCATCCGAGAGCCTTTTGAGAACCAAGATCGAGGAGAAGAATGGTTGCCTCCTCCTAACCCACCAAGACGTGCACAACCTAATCATGGGCGCCAATGGCATAACGATGGCCACCGACGAGCCTATCACGAAGAGGCATACATCGTACCACCCCGACAGGTTCCCTACCGAGCTCGTAGGGAAGGTAAGGTTAAATTTCTGATATTTTATGGTGAATATGATCCTTGTGCTTTTCTTGATTGGGCACAGGATATGAAAAGAGCTCTCAAGCATTTCCATTATGAAGAGTATGAGAAAATCGAAGCGGCGACACTTTACTTTGAAGGTGATGCAAAATCTTGGTGGAACCGGTACGAGACCAACCGTGAGAACCTAGGATGTGCACCGGTTGCGACATTTAATCAATTGATCTATGTCATGACTAAGAAGTATGTGCCCGACGACTTCAAAAACGACATGCGGTTACAAATTGCCGAATTCCAATAAGGAAGTCTTACTCCGGTGGCTTACTTAGCCAAGCTGGAGGATATGCATATGAAGGCCGGCATCTCAGCCTCCGCCTCCGCCCTTCGAACCAAATTCATTAGCGGCCTTAATCCGTCAATCCGACGCCCCCTCGAGATTGTCCCATAGAAGGACTTGGGAGCCTTATGTCATGCCGCCATGAAACTCCATAAGCAACAACTAGAAATGCCTCGATATTCAAGGTATAATTCTTCCACTAGTCAATACTCTTATACGACTAATTCCCGTTCTCGAGATGTTTCTAGTCCTCAAGATTCCGGAGCCGCTAAAGGATCATCACGGATGAGTCAACCCACCCGGCAAGCGGCTACCGAGAAAACACCATACCGTGGCACCGTTTCTCCACCACAAACGCCTCCGGGTCGAGGCCAACAAGGATCTCAAACGGTGGCCCGCCCAAGAGAACCCGTATGTGTCAAATGTAGCGGGTTTGGTCATGTCCAACGTAATTGCCCGAACACCGAGCAGGTGATGTTTGCCAACTCATCATATGACGATGGCGAAGAGGAATATAACGGTGATATCCTCTTGGAAGATGACCAAGATGCCGACCCCTACTATGGCATGGAGCCATGCGACGACCAACTTGCTTGCGGTCCGGCACAACCAGGTAAGTTTGCTCTTGTCTCTTGTCGTATTTTGGCTATAAAAGAGCATCTCCCTATGGACCAACGCGAGAATCTCTTCCACTCTCGTTGCTTGGTCAATAACATTAGTCCCTCTTTAATCATCGATGGGGTTCGTGTTGCAATATTGTCAACGAGAAAGTGGTGAAACACTTTAAGTTGCCTACAACCCCAACCCACAACCTTACGGACTCCAATGGATTTTCGATAAGGCAAGTGACACCGTCACACAACAAGCGTGGGTGACGTTTTCTATTGACGCCTATGTTGATAAGGTCCTTTGTGATGTTATGAAAATGGACACCACACATGTATCGTTGGGACGACCATGACAATTTGACCGTAAAACTTTTCATGATGGTTATCTCAACCGGTACATGTTCCAATATAATGGAAATCGGATCACACTTTTGCCTATGACTCCACAAGAAATTTTAGTTGACTATGCAGAACGAAAGAGGCAACAAGTTATCGATGACACAACTAAGGTGCCGACAACATCGGACTCTCCTTGAACCTCTCCCGATGTTGTGGATGCTTCCGGATCCCGTACCTCCGGCTCTAAGGTTCATGCTACCGAAGCAAGAGGCAATAAGAGCATTGTCCCTACACATGCACCTCCCGCTCCTACTATTCAAGGGCGATGTGAGCCACAAATCCTATTGGCTCGACGACATGATTTGACACCTGTCATGGAAGGTAAGTTTCCTTGTTTCTTACTTGTCCCTTTTTGTTTATCCATTTCTCATGACTTGAGTAACGTGCCACACGAGGTGTCTTTGTTGTTGTCCAAATTTCAGGACATTTTAACCGACAAACCACCACCCGGCTTGCCACCAATCCGAGGAATTGAGCACCAAATCGACTTGGTGCCCGGCGCGTATTTGCCCAACCGTGCCGCCTACCGTGCAAGTCCGGAAGAGACCAAGGAGCTACAACGACAAGTCCAAAAGCTCCTAGACCGGGGATATGTTCGTGAGTCTTTGTCTCCATGTGCCGTGCCGGTCATACTTGTGCCCAAGAAAGACGGATCTTGGCGGATGTGCGTAGATTGCCGAGCCATCAATCAAATAACCGTCAAGTACCGTCATCCAATCCCGCGCCTCGATAATATGTTGGACGAGCTCCATGGCGCCACTATCTTCTCAAAGATCGATCTCCGAAGCGGATACCATCAAATCCGCATGGCCGAAGGGGATGAATGGAAGACGACTTTCAAGACGAAGCATGGCCTCTATGAGTGGCTTGTCATGCCATTTGGTCTCTCCAACGCCCCGTCCATATTCATGCGCCTCATGAACCATGTCTTGCGCCGATTTTTGGGTATTTTCGTAATAGTTTACTTTGATGATATCCTTATCTTTAGTAAGTCTTTGGATGAACACATCGGGCACCTTCGTCAAGTGCTCGAGTGCCTTAGACTAGAGTAATTATATGTCAATTTGGAGAAATGTGTCTTTTGTTTGGACACCATAATTTTTCTTGGCTATGTCGTGTCTAAGGACGGACTACGAGTGGACGAATCAAAAGTTCGCGCCATTCGGGAGTGGCCTACTCTTACTACGGCCACCATGGTTCGAGCCTTTCTCGGCTTAGCGGGCTTCTATTGACGCTTTGTCAAGGACTTTAGCTCGATAGCGGCACCATTACATGAGCTTACTAATAAAGGTGTCACATTTGAGTGGCGTGACACCCATGCTCGAGCGTTTGAGTCGCTCAAAGACCGTCTTTGTAATGCGCCACTACTCCAACTCCCCAACTTTTCGAAAACCTTCGTGGTGGAGTGTGACGCATCTAATGTCGGTAGTGGGGGGTTCTCCTACAAGAGAATAGGCTCATTGCTTACTTTAGCAAAAAACTTTCCAGTCCCTCACTCAACTATCCAACTTATGACAATGAACTATATGCTTTAGTTCGTTGTCTAAAAACATGGCAATATTACTTGTGGCCGAAGGAGTTCGTGATTCATTCGGATCATGCGGCTCTTTCGTATCTCAAGGGTCAAACTACTTTGAGTCGGCGCCATGCTAGTTGGGTAGAATTTCTTGAGACCTTTCCGTATGTCATTCGACATAAGAAAGGTAAAGAGAATTTGGTAGCCGACGCCCTTTCTCGCCGACATATCTTTCTTGTGCATATGGACGCCAAGATCCATGGCTTTGCTCTTATCAAAGAGTTATATGCCACGGATCTTGACTTCAAGGATATATTTGCTCAATTCCTTGACCTCCGATAGCATGAGTCTTTCTTTATTAACGATGGCTACTTATTCCGTGCAAGCAAGCTTTGTATCCCGCCCTCGAGTATTCGTCATTTGTTGATAAAGGAGGCCCATGAGGGTCGTGGTCACTTCGGTGCTACCAAAACTCTCGCCGCTCTACAAGAGCACTTCTTTTGGCCTGAATGCACAAGCATGTGACACGGTTTTGCACAAGTTGCATCACATGTCACCATGTAAAATCGCGTCAAGGTCCGGATGGATTGTATTCTCCTTTGCCTATACCAATGGGACCTTGGGAGGATCTTTCTATGGATTTTGTGGTTGGCTTACCCATGTCAAAACGAGGCAAAGACTCCATTTTCGTGGTAGTCGATCTTTTTTCAAAATTGGCACATTTTATTGCATGTAAGAGCACACAAAATGCTAGCGAAGTAGCTACCCTTTTCTTTGACAATGTTGTGCGCTTACATGGAATACCGCGTTCCATCCTTAGTGATCGGGACGTAAAGTTTGTAAGCCATTTTTAGAGAACCTTATGGGGGAAACTTGGAACCAACTTGTTGTTTTCAAGTAGCTATCATCCCCAAACCGATGGTCAAACGGAGGTGACCAATCGGACTCTCGGCGCTCTACTTAGAGCGACCCTTAGGAACAACCCACACAAGTGGGAGGACTTACTTTTTATTGTGGAGTTTTCTTATAACAGGTCTCGACACTCGGCAACTAAGCTTTCCCCTTTTGAAGTTGTCTACGGCCTTAATCCACACACCTCGATGGACTTCACTCCGCGTCCACTCAAAGACGGAGAACACATCACCGGAGCAAGTCGTGCCGATCACATCATTGAGCTTCATGAGCGGACTAGGACACAACTCCAACGGCGTGCCGATCAACTTGCCTCACAACGCAACAAAGGGCGCCGTCCACTCTCATTCGAGCCTGGTAATCTTGTTTGGCTCCACTTAAGGAAGGAGCGTTTTCCATCTCGCCGCAAAGGCAAGCTCTCAGACCGCGGTGATGGACCATTTCGCATCTTATCCCGCCATGGCCCAAATGCATACAAGTTGGAGCTTCCGGACGACTATGGCGTGCACCCGACGTTCAATGTCAAGGATCTTGCACCATACATTGAGCCCCTATTTGACGACGGTGAAACGGGGACATTTCACATCCAAGATGGGGGGACTGATGCGCCCTTGACCCCTATGTCCCAACATGAGGAAGACGAGGCACTCCGGGTTTGCTCCGATGGACCGCTCACCCGTTCACGTGCTAAGGCAATCGCCCAAGATACCGGCTCCATCATTAGCCGGACCGTTGCTTGTCACGGACCCATTGGTTGCAAATCGTGCCTCTACGCCACTATGACATGAAGCTTGTCAAGCCGGCACCGTTCCGGCGCATTTTCCGCTTTTTCCGCATTTTAGCGATTTGTAATAATAAGTCTTTTTTTTTCGGATTATTAATTTCTGGGACTTTATTTCCGGAACTTAATTTCCCGAATTTAAGATTAGACTTTTGGTTTCGGAATTTAATTCGGAAACTTAATTCCGAACTTAAATTCCCAACCTTTCATATTTTTAGGCTTTTCATTTTCGGAACATAAATTCCGACTTTATTTCCGTCATTTAATTTCCGACCCTTTGTATGGCCTTCATCCACTATATAAGGGGATGCTTGGCTCATTTATAAAGCATGTTCAATTTGATTAAGTATTGAAAAGTATTTTCCTCCTACTTACTTGAGCATCAATCCCTCTTCCAATCATCTCAAAGTTCTTCTTTTGGATCTTCGATCCAAACTCAACCACATTCGAGGGTTCTTCAAGAACCAACTCAACCGACCCACTTCAAGGCTTGATCGATCAATCTAGATCGACTCATCCATTCAACTTCCGCCTCCATCTCTAAGCTTCCGCAACCCATATTCAATCGCATTCGCACTTCAACTAAGGAGTAGTTGAGCTTCAGCTTGATCTAGATCCGAAATCCTTCATTGACGTGTGCAAGGACGCATCAAATCTCATTTGACCGTTTGATTTTTCGGTGAAAGATCTTCGTACGGGGACCCAACTAGTGAGGTGCAATAGTTCGAGCGGACTTTACGAGCTCTCAAGAGCCCATCTGTCACACCCGTCGCTCTATCCTCCTCTACCACAACGTCACCCTCCCTATGGCATGCCCGTCTTGGCCACCCCGGTGATCATGTTTTTAGTTTTCTTTGTTGAAATAAATTCATATCGAAAAGCAACAAATCTTGCTCTTTGCTTTGTCATTCTTGTCAAATTGCAAAACACAAACGGTTACCTTTCTTTGATTTGGTGTCATAAAATTTTGCTTCTTTTGATATAATTCATAGTGACAACTGAACGTTTCCTATTGTTAGTGAATTGAGTTTTCGATATTATCTTGTGTTTTTAGAAGATTTCACACATTTTGCATGAGTTTTTCCTCTAAAACACAAATCACATAATTTTGTTAAATTTCAGCACTTTCACTTTTTCATCCGGACTCAATTTGGGAGATTTATAAAAGCTTTTCAATGTGATCTCGGAGGCGAATTTAACAATCATGTCTTGACATCCTTTTGCACCAAACAAGGCATTCAACTCCATTTTTCACGTGCTCAAACATCACCACAAAATGGTAAAGACGGACGCATCATCCGGTCTCTTAACAACATCACCCGATCTCTTCTCACTCCTGCGAGTGTGCTTCCCATGTTTTGGTTGATGCGCTCAACATGACCACCTACCTCCACAATATTACACCCACTACCACCCTAAAGAATTGTATTCTGACTTCTGCGTTGTATCAACGTCAATCGTCATACTCTTCCTTATTTGTCTCAAGGATGGCCGATTTACTAGAAGGACGTGAAAAACGCATTTTTCACGGACATCTTAAGAAGACCGTCACATACATCAACCCCCCGGATTCCGTCACGCTAAGTTTCCAGACCATGCATGTTTTCTTCGTCGCTCACTATATGGTCTTAAGTAGGCACCCAGGACTTGGTTTCACCAATTGCTTTATACATTCAGTCTCACGGCTTCACTGACAATAAGAGTGACCAATCTTTATTTATCTACCGCTTCGATACTGATAGAATTATGGGCGATCTAGATCGAGGATAAACTTCAACTACTTCTTCTTGATCGTTCGAGTTGGATCAAATGGAAGAACGTGGGCGGCGGAAGCATAGTAATAAATGCGGAAGTGTTCGTTTGATCCTTCAAAAGGATCCTCGAGTATGGAGGCTTGGATCAAAGACTAGATTCAAGATAGAAGTTTAAGAGGGTTGAAGGAGAAGTGATGCCTAAACCAAGTAAGAGGATTTTCCTTCTCAATACTTGGACTTCAACTTACACATGGTTTTACAAATGAGCCAAGCCATCCTTATATAGTGGATGGGGGCTAACCAAAGGTTCAAACATAAATGACAAAATTAAAGTCAAAATTAAGTTCCGGAAATGAAAAGCCTAAACTATGAAAGGTCGGAATTTAAGTCACGGAATTAAGTTCCGGAATTAAAGTTTCGAATATAAAAGGCCTAATATTAAATAGCCGAATAATAATAAATGTCTTCAAAATGGTGCGGATCCTTCTAGCCGGAAACACGGATGACATCGCCATCCGGGGGCGTATCATTCTCCTCCTCTTAAATGTGAAACGTCCCCGTTTCACCGTCAGAAAAGAAAGGACTCACTTGAGGAACAAGACCCTTGAAATGCAGCACTGAATGCCCATTGTTGGAGTCGGGCGGCTTGGACTTGTAGTCTTTCAAAAGAGTTGTGGGGCCACCAAGCTTGTCGAACATAAAGAGGACAAACTCCGGATCGGGAGGCTCGAACTTGTAGTTCGACATGGTGGTGACGCTGTGGACTTTGTCTCTTATGCCGTAATTGGTCTTGACTTTGAATGTCGGAGGCAAGCTGAAAATTTTGAACGGCAAGCTAAGAGGTAAGTGAGTGGGTATAGTAAAGACAAACCTCGGATCATGCGACTCATATTTGTAGTCCATCAACACCATTGTGCCATTTTCAGAGTCAATGATTTCTTCTTTCTCAATGATGGCGTCATCTTTGCCATCTTGAAAATATTCTCCACATAATGGATTGACAAGATGAATTGGAATAATCAGGGCACAAGTTTTAATGACTACATCTTCCTCGTCTTCAACTTCATCACACAACGGTTGGACCACCAACTCACACCTTGGTTGTGACACCACTTGAGGCTCTTCTTGTTGGGTAACCGTCGTTAGTTCAAGTATTGTTGCCCTTATAACTTCTATTTCATGCTTTAGAGCGGCATTTTCTTTGGCTAAGACAGCAACACGTTGTTGGTGTTCATGTGTATACCATTGATACCCATGGATAGTCTCTTTGGGCCTTGGTGGATTTGGAGGAGGTAGTCACTCCTCATCCTCAAAATATTGTCTCCGTCGATACCTCCGGGTGGTTTGTTTGGCCTTCGGTGGATATGGAGGAGGTAACCATTCCTCATCCTCATCATAAGAATCATAATCATCACAGAACATGATGAATGATGAAGAAACACTTGAAGATCTTCGAAGAACACCGAAGAACACTTGAAGAACTTCGAAGAACACTAAATAACTTGAAGAACACCAAAGAGAGAAAAAAAATTGATGAACAATCAAGAACACAAGTAAATAACTTGGCCTCGATCCCGAGCTTTGATACCAATGATAGAATTATGGGCGATCTAGATCGAGGATAAACTTCAACTACCTTCTTGATCGTTCGAGTTGGATCAAATGGAAGAACGTGGGCGGCGGAAGCATAGTAATGAATGCGGAAGCGTTTGTTTGATCCTTCAAAAGGATCCTCGAGTATGAAGGCTTGGATCAATGACTAGATCCAAGATAGAAGTTTAAGAGGATTGAAGGAGAAGTGATGCCTAAACCAAGTAAGAGGATTTTCCTTCTCAATACTTGGACTTCAACTTAGACATGGTTTTACAAATGAGCCAAGCCATCCTTATATAGTGGATGAGGGTTAACCAAAAGTTCAAACATAAATGACAGAATTAAAGTCGGAATTAAGTTCCGGAAATGAAAAACCTAAACTATGAAAGGTCAGAATTTAAGTCACGGAATTAAGTTCCGGAATTAAAGTTCCGAATATAAAAGGCCTAACATTAAATAGCCGAATAATAATAAATGTCTTCAAAATGGTGCGGGTCCTTCTAGCTGGAAATACGGATGACATCGCTATCCGGGAGCGTATCAAATACCATGTTATTTTATGACTTGAGTCCCTCACTCTATTGCTTTCCTTATCGGAATAAATAGAGAATGAGGATTACATAGTATCCTAATTACAAGGAAATAGTTCGTAAATATAAGATGCACACTAACTATATATTTAAACAATATATATGTGCTAACACTTTATTGATGAATTGACTAATTTGCACTGATTTAATATACCAACTAGTGTAGTTCCCTTGTCAAGACACGAGTATAATTTTGAATTTTAAAAATTTATTTAAAAAAATTGATGTAACATAATGATTTTAATTATTAACCAAAGATTACTTAAAAATTTATTATTAAATTCATTATAATTTTAGATAAACAATAAAAATAGACTAATTTATACAATATTACATATCTTAGTTAAAATTAATTTTAATAGACTATTTATGAAGATGATAAAGGTGAAATAAAAAAAATAAAAAAAGATTATTAAATTATGTTAGGTAGTTTTAAATAATATGCTAAGAAGATATAATAATTATATTATTATAATTTATACATTTGTTAAGTTAGTATATATTTCATAATTAATATAAGAACTATATATTTATATGTTAAAGTTAGAATAATAAATTATCTAATAATTTTATAATTAAAAGTTAAAAAAATTCAAAAAATAATGATAAGAATATCATCATAATATATTGTAGATTGTGATGATACTAAAAATGAAATCAATATGTCTATTGTTTATATTAATAATTTTATTTATTTATTAATTAATATAATTATAAATTAAAATGAACAAAAAAAATGACACGTGACCTGAAGTTTATGAAAATATTACACATGACACAAAACACTTCTGCTTTAATATAGTATATAGATTTTCCTTAATATGCTACCAGATTTTGTATTCAATTCTTGTATATGAATTTTAGGTACAAGAAATAGTCAAATCATTTGTCTACAAGAAAAATAATGGGAGAATTTGGTCTAATAGGCTCTTTTTGATTTTTGTTAGAGAAACTATACCCCATATTTTTTTACCATTTTCATTTAATAGTAGTTAAAAATTATTAACCCTTCTATTTAGGAAGAAAGAATAAAGGGCAATTTTGGTAATTAGGCTCTTTTGAGAAACTAGAGTAGTAACTAGGCTTTTTAATGTTTCAATTAAGTAAATATACTCCAACCTTTTGTATTTATTCTCAAACTCTACACACTCTTTTTTCAAGGGTACATTTACTAAACACAAAACTAGAAAAAGCCTACTAAACCAAATTGTTACAAGAAATAAATGATGTTTGTTATTTGTTATATAAGTATAAGTTTTAATTTTTAATTACTGATTTTGTTTTGTTTTATTATTTTTTTTTTGTCTTTTTTTATTTTATTTTATTTTTATTTTCTTTTTTATTTTCTGAACTGAATTTCTCATACCGGAATTCTCATACCAGAATTTTCATACCAGAATTTTCATACAAGAAATTTCATACTAGAAATTATCATACCATAAATTATCATACGAAAATTAGATACCCTAGCTGTTGGGTGAATTTTCGGTGCTAGTGAATCACATGTTTGAAGGCCAAATGAAATTATATACCAGAAATTAAATACTATAAATTATCATACAAGAATTTATCATACGAAAATTAGATACCAGAAATTAGATATCAGAAATTAAATACCATAAATTATATACCAGAAATTAAATATGATACCAGAAATTTTACAAGTTCATCTACTATTTACTTATGAATTAAACGGATGAAATATTTGATATCCAAACATGCTTGAAAAATTTGACATCAGCAGTGCTGCACCATATCAAGGTTTTAACAAAACAAAATCACGATAGTTTGACAAGAAGTAGTTGCTAGTCCGTAAAACAAAACAAAAAAGATCATGATCATGTCAAGATCAGTATAGATTAACAACAAGCAACAATAAATCGGCACAAACAAGAGAGTGCGAGAGACAACAAGGATGAAATTTTATATAACTGCGGTAGAGTTGTGGAAGATCGACATCGGAAATAAAAAAAAGGACGGATCAAATACATGAGATCGAAAATATAATTGTATCGGTTGAATCGGTGATATCGACAACAAACAGATGGGAGAAGCAAGAGGGTAATGAGAAACCTAATGTTTGAAGAATTGGACAGTACCAAATATTTTTGGGTATATTTACCTAATAAAAAAACAAAAAAGCCTAGTTACTACTATTATAATCTAAAAAGGCCTACTTGTATATAATCAAGTATAATAATTAACGTATATTTATAATTTTTAAAAATAAAATAAATGATGAGATACAACTTATTAGGCGTTTGTTCAGGTACAGTTCAATTAATGCGGTACGGCCGTACGGTCGTCACGTGTCCCGAAATTTTTTTTTTTTTTCTGAAATGATTTTTTTTATTTTTTTTTTCAGAAACGAATGAAAATTTGTTTGAACTACCATGTTATAATTTATGCACTATTTTCCTATAAACTTTAAACTATTCTCATATAATCCATAAACTATTACTTTTTAATATATTTTATCAAATTATTCATAAATTAATCGTTTATATGTTATGAACTATTCAATTGTAATTCATGAACTATCATTTTATAAGTTATGCACTATCCTTTATAAATTTTGCACTTTGAACTATTCTATTATAATTCATGAACTATTTTATTATAATTCATGAACTATCCCATAATAAGTTTTGAACTATTACTTTCACTCTTTTATAAATTTTACAATATGAACTATTCTATTATAATTCATGAACTATCCTTTTATAAGTTATGAACTATCCTTAATAAATTTTGAACTATTACTTTCACTCGTTTCTGAAATTTTTTTTTTTCTTTTTCGGACACGTGTCGGCCGTACGGGCGGCCGCACGGCCGTATCGGAATAACGTGCCTTACCTGAACAGCACCCAACTTATTAACCTATTAGGGTGGGATCATCGTAGCATCACCCAAAGATCTATTCACCTAATAATTTATAGACCTGAAATATCTAGTAAATAAAATTTACTATTAGAATACGTCTCATTCAATTCTCTTTATTATTTTTAAAATCGATAAAGTTTATTGGCGCCAACCCAAACCAACGGAACATATACATATCTGACATAAGCATGGGGCACAATTCTCCCCGCTTTTATCTTTCTGTATAAAAATCCGAAATCTCGATCCCTCCATGTCGCTCCTCATGTTCTCGCATTTACATCGATCGAAAATGGCAGCTTTGACCTCGCACCTCGAAAACTGCACTCCACTTCTCAAATTAGTGCAAACAGTTTATCTCTCTCCTCAAATCTTGCTTCCGAAATCGGAACTCTGTCTCTCTTCATCCATCCGTACATCTAGGGTTTATAGATTTACACCACACTTGAAGGTTAGGTGTTTCCAGTTGAATATTTTGATAGAGTAGCATGGACGCTATCCATCTAACTCGTGTGCCGCATGTCTTCGTATCTACCAATCAGCGATTATTCAATTCTCTCTTCTTTTATGAAGCGACCTCGAGGATTGAGGAGTTCCACTCCTGGTTTTCCAGCCAATTCCTCTCATGGAATCTATTTTCTTCAGTTTCTCCAACTGCTGACAGGTACTTTTCTACTCACATTAGGCTTCCGTTTACTATCTTTGATTCTAATTTGCACTTTTTTATTTTTAATCTTGTTTGTTTGTTCAGCTATTGGTGTAATTTTTCTGCCAAGCTGAAAGTCGTCTTGCTTGCTTGTCCCGAAATCAACCGCCTCGTCTTGCAAAGGTGCGATTTATTTTTATCGTAGTGGCATATTCTGCTCCCTCTAATTTGGCTGCTCAGTTGAATCAATGAAAATCGTAAAATTCCATCAACCGGCATCATGTGCTCATAATTTCAGGTTGGAATGGTGGGAATTGTGCTTCATACAGGGTGTGTTTTGTAAACATATTGATAATAAACATAGCTGATTGAGTAGTTGATAAGGAATTATAAAAGGTAACCGAAAAGACAATAATGTGCTGAAATGAGAGCCTTAATAATGTAAACTATATGAAGCTATATATACACATTTTGAGAGTATAAATCGTGTAGAAGTAACATATAGCTTGGTAAGCAATGGGTTTCTTATTTTTCATAAATAGATTAAAAAAAACTGTCATCTCGGCCTCTCTGTTTCCAGGTTAGTCCAATGACATCAGATTCCAATATAGAAATAGTTGACAACTATGATGATCAAGAATCTACAGACACAGGCTTTATAAACAGAAAAGTTATGTTAAGCCGGTGGGTCAATTCCGTAGACAGCGGCTTCCATGGTTACTGGAAGGATAAGAACGTGTTTGATAACATTATGGGATCAAATCTGAGATGGTCTGACAGGTATAACTGTGTTGTTCTTAATGTACTTCATCATAGACATTCTTTGATAAAGCTTTTAATTATTTTTTTCTTTCATATTTGTCTGATATCTCTCAATCTCTATCTGTTTGATCACATTCTTTACGCTTAATAAGTATGACAGACAGATTATTATTTTTTGTAGAGGAACACAAATTTTATGCTTACAGAGGATTGCTAGAAAACATGGTGGCATTAGTGTAATATGATGTTGATTTGAACAATTGAAACCATTTAATAATTGTGTTCGTAAGAAATCCGATATGGTTATGTATGTAGGTTCTTCCAGTGGACTCGAGGATCTTATAGCGTCTCTGATCATGGAGGAGGAAAAGGCAGTGGTCCTCTGCTGTCAGGAGCTGCCTACTGTGTTGCTTCTTGTAGCATGATACTTCTTAATAAAATAGCATTATCAACTTATAACTTCAATGCTGGTGTATCTTTGATGTTTTATCAGGTGTTATTCACTTTCATTCTGGCTTTGTCATCACTGTTTATTATCTTGGTTGAAACTGATGGATTTAGTTGTTCACTTTTTATTATTGTAGAACTTGATGAGCACCATAATCGTTGTTCTGTTGGGTTTATTTGGAGCTGTTTCTCTTGAAAAACTTAACTGGAAGCTCATCAGGATCTGGATACCAGTCAATATCATCTTTATTGGCATGCTTGTATCTGGAATGTACAGGTAAGTTGAGCTTGCCTTTTTACTTGGAAGTTTGTTGATAGAGTCTTTGTAGATGCAAAGCAGTTTAGTCATAGTTGTAAATGACATTTTGCTTCATGTATGTGATGGTAAATTGTTTTCAGCTTGAAGTACATAAATATCGCAATGGTGACAATTCTGAAGAATGTTACAAATATTATAACAGCAATCGGAGAACTTTACATTTTTGGTAAACATCAGAACCAGAAAGTTTGGACCGCCATGTTCTTGATGGTAAAATTGCATGTTTTTAAAGTGCTCATGATTGTAAATGTGCCATTTGTGGGCTTCACTTGCAGATAATATATCTTACCTCAGTGGCCATGATAGGAAAAAGTTTGTCTTTCAGATATATTAGAATACGTCATTACATGTACCTACATACGCAAAGCACTTGAAGAGATGCATTGTCAAACAGAAAAAGGCATGGGCTCGGCTAGGCTTTGACTGTGTTTGCTTGTGTCAGCCTTAAACCGGGACTTCGGATGTTTTGTTTTTCCGTAGTATAAATAGAATATGATTACGTAATTTTGCTTTCCTTAGCCCACAGTACCTTGAAGGCTTTCCCAAACTAGACTCCAACTAGAGGATGATCTTTTTCTTGTATTTAAACTCATGCCTCTCAATTTGCTTGGATGGTCTCGAAAATGAGTTTGATCACATCTCCAAGTACCTACAAATTAGAAAATCATGTGTGTAGATTCGAAATGAAAGCAAGGAAGTTATGTCTAAAACCTACACAAACCATGCATGGAAATGCTTGAACCAGCTAGGATAAAATGCAACCTATGCCATGTACAAAATGCATGCTAACAATAGCAACAAGAATTATGATTTCGGTCTAGACTTCTCTTAGTTGTCATAATCTACTTCTTAAGCCAGGTTTCGTCCTGCTAAAATTAGCTTATAGATAGATCATAAGGTCGGACATTCATTTGTCTAGCAGTTTATATATACTGCTAGCTAGCTAGCTGATTTTCAAAATCTATTAGTAATTTTCAACTTATTTTCATACTGGTAACTTCTCATGCTAGTCTAGCCATTCATTTCTTCTTAGCTGGCGACGTCTATATATTTAGCTTGAGAGTTTGCCTTCCAGGATTCTAAAATTCATACTCATGACAGATTATCTCCGCTATAAGTGGTGGCATCACAGATCTTTCCTTTGAAGCTACAGGATACTCATGGCAATTTCTAAACTGCATCCTCACAGCAAGCTATTCAGTATGTTTTTGATGCATATTTATGCTGTCAAACCAAGTTTCATTTCCCTTTCCAAGACCCTCTTATTTGCCTTTTCTATGTTTTTTCCTGCCAGCTAACACTGAGGAGGGTCATGGACAAAGCAAAACAGGCAACCAAGTCTGGATCTCTTAATGAAGTGTCCATGGTGTTGCTGAACAATGCGCTGTCTTTACCGTTTGCAGTTGTCTTGATTCTTGTATTTGGTGAATGGGATTATATAAAGAACACGTAAGCAAACATGATTATAATAATACCTTAACATTCCTCTCGTTTGCAGTGAAGTTGATCTTATTTTAATTCTTTGAATTGCAGAGATGTAGTTACAATCCCAATGTTTTGGGTCGTAGCAACATTCAGTGGGTTCCTGGGACTCGCCATCAGCTTCTCATCTATGTGGTTCTTGAATCAAACGAGTCCAACTACTTACAGGTAACGTGAATTTTCAGAATAACTTACAATCATTGATGGTTACCGTAATACCAAAAGCCAGTCTGATCGAATACCAGTTAGAAGACGCATTACTGATGATTAAAAGGTTCTCTTGCAGTCTCGTAGGTTCGTTGAACAAGATACCAATATCAGTTGCTGGCATACTATTATTCAATGTCCCGCTTAGTCTAGCAAACTCCTTCAGCATACTATTCGGTAACGAAATCATCCCCAACTGCTTTTATGTCTCATTTTGTCTGTTCATTCTACTTAGCTCCTCGAATGTATGGATTACAGGGCTATTTGCTGGAGTGTTCTTTGCCAGGGCCAAGATGTCCTCGTAGCTTGGTGTCTCCGATGTAGTATAAGATAATCTCAGCCTACTCGAATGTGAACGAAGAAGCGCTAAAGTTTGTTATTTTAATTTTTTTTTTCTTCCAATAGTATGTAGCAGGTGAGCTTTGAGTTGAACAAGAACCAATGGGCTCAGCTTCTCAATGATCCAATAAAACTGTCCTACTTCCAAAAATTCGATGGAACCACAAAATTTGAAACATGAAAGTAAATTGAACATCCATTTTGAGATGTGTGGTAAGTAATACTATATTGTGTGAAAGTAACGTATAAATCTTAGGGTTACTCTTCCTGTTGGCAATTGGTTTTAGGATGGCCCGAAAGGCTTGTATGTGTGGCTCACTGGATGGTATCAGAGAAGGTCCGATCGGGGTGAGATTGAGTTGCTCGACCCGAGAAAGAAAAAACGTGTCAAGTGTTAACTAGTTTAGGTAACCCGAAAGGCTTGTTAACTAGTTTAGGTAACTCAAAAGGCTTGTGCGAAACTGCGGAATGGATATAAGAAAAAGTTAACAATATTATATAATTAGGCAGGTTTGATATGGCAATTAGTTGTCGACAGAAAGTGAAAAAGTAGTTGACCACCAAATCAAGTCATATATGCGTGGCAAGCTAGCAAGATTAAACAACAACGAATTAAGAAGTCAATAGCAGAAAAGATCGATATTGTATTGTATTCCTAGGTTTCCTTCCTAGGTTGAGAAGAAGAAACCAGCTCAATCAAATCCATATCCTTAACTCCAATCTCAGAATCATCATTATAGCTGTAGCCCTTAGTCATCTGCTCATCTTCATCAACACTCTGGCTTGCTTCTCCTTCTTCCAAGTAATAACCATCACGGTATTCATAGCATTGATGACGATGAACACGATCACTCGTTTCCTCTCCAAACCCGCCTCTCAATATTGTAAGATCACGATTTTCCAACGAAAACAATGACGGTGGAGGCCGTTGTAACCCTAGTGGCTGGTGATGAGTACCGTTGAACAAGTTCAGCATGAACACAAGTTCTTCATCATAAACAGTATCCGTAATCAAGGGCGACGAGTAATCATCCTCCCATGGCTCTAAGGGCATCAAGCTAATGACTTCAGAGATAGGAGTGTCTGGAATTGTTTTCTCTTGGGAAATCATACTACCACCATGGAGATTGTTCTTCGTTATATAGTCTTGTAGTAAAGACGACGGTTTCGGGAGATTTTCACTCCCTCTCTTCTTTCTTCCTTTCTCCAACTTCCGCCTCCTCTTGGCCGCATTCCAGTGATTCTTCACAGCGTTCTCCGTTCTCCCCGGAATCCTCCTCGCAATCTCCGACCACCTATTGCCAAGCTTCTCGTGTGCCTCTACAAAAATCTTCTCTTCAACTTCACTCCATGAATCTTTCTGAACAACACACAAAATTTAATGATAGTATTATCACCATTAGAAGGTATACAGACGGTCAATTCTTCATTCTTTAATATTGGAATTCATTAAATTCTTTTCACTAGGCTAGCTATCTAATGAGCAATCCTTCTATATTCAAAATCTGCCCAAGATATTCTATGAAATATAATACATAATCTAGACTAAATTCAGTAAAAAAAAAAAAACCTTAATATCTGGACGAAGATGATTTTGCCAGCGCTCTCTACACTGCTTTGCTGTTCTTCCATCCAACTTCTGAGCTATAGAAGCCCATTTCTTCATCCCATTCTCCTTCACCAACTTCACCAATGTCCTTCATTGTATCATCCAAAATCGATTCATACACGAACCCAAAAGCAAGATTCAAGTAAACCCTAATATTAGAAAGCTATGTGTATATATATATTGCATGAGATGTAAAAATACCTATCTTCATCTTCTGTCCATTTTCTCTTAATCAGATTTGAAGGACTCCTACCTTGGATGTTCTTCTTGGCATCCGAACTGACACCATTATCATGTTGTTCATGGCTGTTGTTATAGCCATGGCTTATGATTTCATGGGAAGTAACAGTAGAGATACAGCCATGCAACTCAGGGAGAAGCCAAGAATTTGAGAACCCGTATTGATCTTCATAAGGTAAAGACAAGTCAGTAAACCCAGTTTCTTTCTGATCACTGCTTTGAGTTTGAAGCTGCATATAATGACTTTGACCGGTCAAGAATCTATCTAGGGCTGAAAATGGCGGAATCGAAGAAGTAGCTATGGTTGGAGTGTAAAACTGTAAATTTCCATGGTCAATTCCCATGGTGAAATGGTTTGCAAAGAGTTTCGACGTTAGAGGAAAGTGAAGAGAATAAGGGAGAAGTTTAACTAAAATGACGTTGCCATTAGCATGATTTATGCTTTTGGATTTATGAAAGATTTTCAATTTAGTTTTTTTTTTAAATTTTGGACAAGAGAAGCTTAAGCTTAGCCTTATGGTCAGCAATTGATCAGAGCCGTTGATTCAATCAAGCATATAAACTCTTCACCTTTCTTATAATTGAGATTTATGTTAAGTTTTTTGTTTTAAAATACAAAAACCCTAATTAGTAATTAGTGCTCATTAATTCTGAGGGGTTACGTTTTTGCCATTTAAATTACAAATTTAATGTCGTCTTAATAGCCCGGTCATTGCGATTATATTTATTGTTTATCATCCTTTCATTTTCAAATCTTATTTTTATTTTACAAAATGATCGTAGAGTGTTCCATTAGCTTAAATATTTTGTATTATATCCTTTGGGAAAAAAATCTAACTTTTGCAGATCAATGTAAAATTTTGTGGATGGAAACGATAGTAATTTAGGAAACAAATATATACCGATGTAAAAGCTTTTTGAGATCACATCTTTGAGAATTTTTGTATAATATTTATGAAACATATTACCACGTTTTATTTTTCGAATTTTGTATAATATTTAAAAATATTTTACCAAGGTTTTATTTTTTATAAAAATTATGTGAGTGATTCAATTAAACTATTTATTTTGATATGGAAGTCGTGGACATATGAATTATACGTTGATAAAATATAAACCGCTAGATAATAAAATATGAACTAAAAAATTAAATTTTTTTAAAGTAAATCTAAAATGAACTGTTAGTTCATGAAAATGATCTAAGATGATATTCTAATAGAAAAACTATAATTTTTATAATACTTTTTTTTCTTGAAATAAAAACATAGTTGCTACAACTTTAGTTCAATTTTTTTTATGTTAAATGGTTGAAAGTTTTTGTTAATTTATTTAATATATTTTACATCGTTTGTTCATATGTTTTTTTAATTATTCTCAAGTGATGTTTATAAAAAACAAATTTTTAGTACATTTTTATTATAATTTTGTTATTTCAAAACTTTTATGTGTTAGTTAATATAGAGTGTTTCATTAGTTTAAATATTTGGTATTGTTTGTTCATACTTTATTGTATTTTTGGTAGTTATAATTTTTTGTAATTTATAATATCATGCATTTTGAACTTTTATAATATTAGTTCAAGATTTATGTTCTATTAGTTTGAACGTTATGATCTATCAGTTTAAATTTTGTATTTTTATTAGTTCAAACATGTATCAGTAAAAAAATTGCATAAAAACATGACAAACAAATAGATCAAGAGACGAATGAACTCATGATTGTTTCAAAAAAAAAAAGGGCACCGATACATAGTAGCAAATCTATAACGAATTGAGCAAAATATTTGAACTAACAAAATAACGGTTAAAAACTTTTCTTGTAAAAATGTAAGGACCAACAGTATAAATAGTTTGAAGTAATAGAACACAAAAAATTAAATAAACGGTACCCAAAATTTAAACTAAAAAAATGATCGTTAGAAAAAAAGAAAAAGAACAACTTTTTGTATTTTTAACCCGATTAACAATACGGTACATAAACGAATACCAATCTCTGTATACATTTTTTAATTAATAAAATTAAGAATTAATTGTATCAGATCAAAAATAAGGTGAACTTTAGATGGTATTTATATGTTGAAGAAATGAAGATATAATTTTATTATATTTTTTTTTAAATTTAAAATTAGTATTAAAATCTTATTTAAACTTAAAAACAACATAAAATGAATTGAGTTATTATAATGTCTGAATTAGGATATAACTTGTTAAAAATATTTTTATTATAACTCATAAGATTCATTTAGATCTTACAATAAAATTACACTTAGAAGTTTTGAACTTTTGATGGCTTTGTTTATTTTGATCTTATCAACATACGAGGTATTTGGAGATAAATACTTTTTAATAAAATATGATATAATTAATTATGATAAAAATAATTGGTATATTTAATAAATATGTTAAAATAATTAGCATGCGTTACTTCGCTTAATACATAACATTATATTATATGTTTTGGTTTAGAAAATAGATTATTTTGTTTTTGAGAATTTTCGGATGGTGTACTTGTGTTTTAATATTTTTCGAAATATGTCTAATTTTGTTTAAATTGTAAAGGATGCCAACTAAAATAATTTTTTTAAAATGAGAAAAACTTATTTTTAAAAAAAAAAAAAAAGGCTAAACATTTTGCACATAGGTCTTTTTAAAAAAATTATTTTAACTTGCATCCTTTACAATTTTAAACGAAATTGGGCATTTTTCGAAAAGTATTAAAACACAAGGGCACTATCTGAACTAAAATTTTTTTGACAAAATTCGAAATATCCCAAATCACAGAAATACCATCCGAAATTTCTCTATGTTTAATTATAAGTTATAACACTAATAGCTAGCTAGTGACATCATTTTTAGCTTAGAGCGAGTGGTTCATGTTATTACTGGATAACGTTGGGTTATAAGTAATGATTTTCGGTCAAATGTGTATGCATATAATGTTAGGAAATTGATAAAATGAAAATATTTATTTAGAGATTAATCAATATGTCATATTCATATGTAAGTTTTTTGAATGGAATTTAAATGTATTTGCAAAATTAAGAGAGGTGAAAGTAATAAGTAATAAGTATTACATTAGAACGATATGTTCAACCTTATAAGAAAAATACAACTATTTATTTCTAAAATAATAAAAAAAATGAAGTAAAATTAACTTTAGACATGTTTTCTAACAACTCAAAAAGGTTGAAACCCATCTCATAGATATTCAAGGCCTAACACCGCCTAACATAAATCAAAAAGTTGAAAATCTTCAAAGAAATATTCTTATAAAACAAAATCGTCTCATCAACTTTCATCAAAGTTACTAGAGACAAAGAACAAAGAATAAAAACTTGAAAATTATCGACACAAACTCCAAATACTTTCGCCGGATTGCTAACGGTAGAAGAAATATGAATCATCGAAGGGAATTATTTGATTCAAACGGGATCATTATTTCTCATGAAAATGAAATCCGAGTGGAAATTGTTTGATATTATTCCATGAACCCAAATTTACATCGAACTAGAAGGAAGACGGGCAACAAGTTGTGCCGCAAAACCTATCTGAATAGCAAATCCGATTCTCCTAAAAACAACATCAGACGACCTAGGAGACATAACGTTTCCATGCAAAACCCGTTGCACCCTTTTGAGAACTTCAATAGCATTGGGCGCAAGGAAACCAAAGGTGTCAAAAGCGAACGGAAGAAACACATGTTGATTGTCAATACAAGCTTTCTCATGTTTGGCCACCTTAGCAGAAGCCGCACTAAGTGCCGCCTTACCCACCACAAAAGGCCCACTACCCAAACAAACAAGTGGGGAAACTCCAGTCAAATCGATGCAAGCATGCTTTCCACCCGCCCATCCAAACACCAATACATCCGCCGGCCTCAAGGTGGATCTTCCTTCACGTGGGTCAGTCAAGAAGGACACATGCGCCTCCTTCTTAACCGAAACCCCTGCCCTCCTAAACACATCACACAACACATCACGGACCAAATCATGCCTATATTTGAAGCCAGGAAGCTCTTTACAATGAACTGCATGCTCCCCAAAAGAATCTAAAATCCTTCGACAATTGGGCATAGGACAAATCTCATCAACCGGGTATAGAGGAATCATAAGACGATACTTAAGAACCGAACGATACTCAATCGGGGACATACATTGCCCAAGTCCATCAATGGGTATGGCAAGAAGGAAATCTTGGCTATGTGTGGATTGAAGACACTTGAAAATCACTTTTTGTCTAAGGGTCAAATCAAAAGTAACTTCTACCTCCTGCACGGTCTGATTGAAAAAAGCACACGCCAAAGTATGTTGGGCTTTAGGGGGACGGTGTTCTTGACAGTAAAGACAGAAAGATCGAAACCAAGAATAGAAGTCTGAAGATTGCCCAAAGCTCCATAAAACTCAGAGCCCATTTCTACAACTCCACTGTCCCGCAAAATGTGGTCTTGAAGCTCCCAAGACTGAACCCTAGAGGCAACAAAAGCAAAGGAAGACGTCTCCATAGCAGAATATAAACCAAGCCCCCCAAATCGAATAGGCAAAGATGCAAGTCGCCACTAAAGATCTCCAAAAAACGGGCCCCCATAAACCACAATATCCTCAACTGATCTACGGAGCCCAACATCAAAATAAGCTGCTGCACTCTCCCAATGCTCCGGATGACAAGTCCTAAGGCCAAAATACATCTTAGCAACACCCATACAAGAACGAAGCAGAAGAAGCTCACTCTGAGGATCTCTCAACTGTGGAAGAAGATGCATCAACTCAACCGCCTTAACAACTCTCTTCATGACAAGCTCTCTAACAAACTCCTCATCTCTACTCATGGCCCCACCTAACAACTTAACTCCCAACGCCGGTCTTGCAATATCATGTGGAAATAGTCCATCTCTAACTTTCGACCCATCGCATGAAGGCCAAAAGAGCTCAGTTTTACGAACATTCAACATGAGGTCTAAATCCGGACCAAACTCACGAATGATATCAAGAGCTCTAGCCACCTCCTCAGACCGACCAATAATGATGCCATCATCAAGATACCAAGCATGTAGAATAGGCTTGCAATTGTCTCTGATCCTATGCAAAAGCGGGTGCAAGACAAGAGAGAAGAGGAGGGGCCCCAAAGGGTCTCCTTGTTGCACACCAGTAGCCGACCAGATAAATCTATCTCCAATGTACAACCGGGCGGCCTAACCATACAAGAAATCAACCCATAAGGAGATAGACGGGCATCTCTCTCTAACCTCCCTAAGCAAAATAGTCCTATCAACCAAGTTGAAGGCATTGGAAAAATCCACTGTCAACATAGCTAAAGAACCATCGGCATAACGATCACTCAGAACTCTATTAACACTATGTAGAATAGCCTCTGCACCACCTGAAACACCAACTCCAAACTGGAGATCTCCCAAATATCCTCTCATATCCTTACACACACCATTCATAGCAACTTTAGACACCAACCGTCTCCATATAGTACCAACTGCAATGGGTCGAATCCCATTGTCAGGCTTCAGCAGCGGCGTGAGAGGAGCCGAAGCCACAAACTCAGCCAAACTCAGGGGACACCTACCACCCAACCACAAATTAACCACTGAGGTGATCGCTCTCAAAAGACCCGTGGCAACAGAAGAACCCTCACCACACATAGCGTCTAAGATGTGTTGTGCCCTCAAGCCATCTCTACCGCAAGAAGTACCTTTTGGAAAGGACTTGATGCATTTAAAAACCAAATCTATGTCAACAATGAGAGGTGGTTCATGAAAGGTAGAGCAAGACTTAGAAGGTGGAGGTTTGTGCGGTTGTTTAGCCTCTAACACCTTCAAAGTCTCCTCATTGTAAGAAGCAACACCAGAAGAACACAAAACCTTAACAGCGGCCGTAAAATGCCCATCCGAAACCTTGCGGAGACATTTCTTGATGTTAGGATTTCTCTCTAAACCTTCTCTATCGCCTGAGCCACAATCAACCATCTCAAAAGGCCTATGCTCCGAAGGGTCGAACAAGGCCTCTACTAGACTCAAAACACCCTCAGCCTCTCCCCAAATAGACAAAGCCTGCAAAATACGTTGATGTTGTATCGACTTTCTACTTCCCGATCTTCTGTCTCGCCTGCTCATAGGCCTGAACACCTGCAAAGTGCACCGAGGAAGTAAAAACAACATAACCCAAGCAGCTACACACCCGGGCTCAGCTACCACCTTCAAGAGAGCACTCAACAATGCTTGAGAGAACCTAAGACGCCAACTATGAGGGATGCTTTTCACGGTAGAAATAGGAACTCGCATAACCCTCTCCAACAGATCTGCATCGAAAACCATACTCGCATCGTCCACCACAACTAGATCTCCAGCAACTGGCCTCAAAATACCCACATCCGGCCTCGAGATACCCACAATGTATCCACCCTCATCACCAAAGGAAGAAACAGAGTCATCTGGGTGACGACAATCACGGCTCAGAGCATGAAGACTCATACACCGGCCACACAACCACATCCTGAGAGCAACCAACACCTCCACAAGCGCCATAAAAACATCAAGATCACACTCAAGTAAGCCCCGAACCTCATTCTTGCATTCAACCGCAAAGAGATGTTGCCTTTTCAAATGACTAAGTAGACAAGAAAAACCTCTACTTCCCTCTCGACCATCACCACACCCATGAAATGATCTAAGGGGACAATGAAGAAAACCATTGCCCTCCGACATCATAGAAAAATCCAGCTCAACAAAGAAAATTTTCTTTAGGACATAACAACAAACACCTGGTGGGCATGTTCTCAATATCCAAAAATACACTTTGCTTCCTTTCCTTACTGGTTCTCCACTTCCATCGCTTTATTTCTTAGCAAAGAACCAGACGTACCATTCCTCAGCAGTAGACAACCGCAACTATGAAACAAAAATGATTTCGAGCTCGAGTAGGATGAGATTTTAGCCTTCGACCCCGTTTTCCCTTACTGTTCTGACGTTTACTGCACCGATTTCGACCCTATCTCCCTCGACGATCACCACATCCACCAGGACCACGATTTCGTCCTGGAAACCTACGATCGCACCGGAGAATCCATTGACAGCACGTATGAGGAAATTTGAGTGCAAATTCACTAGCTACCCACTAAATAAAAACCTATTGGAAGAAAAGCTTCAACTCATCAAGAATAAAATCAGTAACGAAGACAATGAAAGACTAACAAAAACACCAACAAATGAAGAATTATTAATTTTATCTTTGACATTGATTGTGATAAATCCCCAGGACCTAACGGTATACCAGTCGAGTTCTACCAAAAATACTAGCACATTGTGAGAACGGACGTTTCAAAAGGAGTTAAGAACTTTTCAGAAGTGAAAAACTACTCAAACAAATAAATCACACGTTTATAACACTAATTCCAAAAATAGACAATCTTACTTATATAAATCATTTTAGATCTATTAGACTTTGCTCAACAATATACAAAATAATTGCAAAAGTAATTACGAATAGAATGGAACCCATCATGCCAAAATTTATCCACCCTCTTCAAGGAGCTTTCGTTACTAAAAGGTCAATACATGACAATATTCTCATCGCACATGAGATTTTCCACTCTTTCCGGAGTAAGAAACAAGGAAGGTTGAACAACAATTAAATACAAGACAAATTATACTGGAGAAGCAGTTCGAATGGCTACTTCTCCATAAAATCAGCTTCGGTAATGATCGAAAAGGAGTGTGGATGGCTCCCTGAATATTCTTGCAATTAGGTATGAAAATGAGTAAAAGGGGTAAGTAGGTTGTTATTGGATTCATGTAGAAGAATTAGACAGTTATGTATAAATGAATAGAGACTAGGCCCCTTCAAATTTACAAAAAAGATAAATTATTCAATAATTGAATATCCTTCCTTAATTAATCAAAATCTCACTCCTAATTAATTAGGTTATTTTATAATTAATTAAGGAAATTGATATTAGTTACGTATAATTAAGGAAACAATTTCTCCAAAATATCTCTTCCAACGTGTGTCTATTTATCACGATTCCGAAAAGATTTGAGGGAAACAACCTCCACTTTAGACAAGGAAGCTTTCATCATCATCAAAAATTGTTCAGCGTGTGCGTTTCGTCTGGAACTCACTTTATAAATTTACATAAATCGGTTGTGTTTGTATTCAACTTGCGGGATACGATTAGTGGCCATTTTGACGTCGCCTTCGTTACAATTGGGTGTCTATTTATGCAATTTGCTTCAATTTACGTCAATTTCATTTATTGTGGTTGGTGATTTTGCATCCAAATCTGTGTGACGAGCATTTTAAGGTGAGTTTGTAGTTCATATTATGTAGCCTTATACAGTTTCTAGTCAATAATTCCATCATTATATTTGTGTAGCCAGATCTGATATTTTGTAACATCGTATGTGTGGTAAATTTGTGCTGTCTGTGTGTACATAATTATGTGTTGTCTGTGAAAATTATGTACATAATTTTCACATACAACATTTCAATGTTGAAGACGAAGAAGACGAAGATGACGAGTGTGTTGTCTGTGATAATTATGTACATAATTATGTGTTGTCTGTGAAAATTATGTGCATAATTTTCAGAGACAAAATTTGAAGGTTGAAGACGAGTGCCTGTCTTCACATACAACATTTGAAGGTTGAAGACGAAGAAGACGAGTGTTTTGCGAGTTGCAAGTGAATACTCTCCAGAATATCTATGACGCTATTTTCTCGGGAAGTTATGAGCGTGAAAGTTGAAGAGACGAATCTCGTAATATCAATAAATAACAAGTTGTCTTTTTTACGGGATTTTAGATTTTTGTTTTTGACAGTTTATTATATTTTTTAGGGAAAAGACCTTAATTAGTTATCCTAATTTTAGCATTAATCTATTTTATTTACCTTTATATTTGATGTAGAAATTAAAGGGGTCTATATTGTATATGAGATACAAAAAAAGCTTTTCTACACCAATTTTCTCTATGAAAATTAGATACTCAACCAAAAATTAAAAACTTCATACAGAAAATATCAAGAAATGGTCTCCAAAATAAATCAAAACTTAACGAAAGAAGAATCGCGGTTCCTTTAAATTGTGAATTTTAATCACCAAATCGAGGATCTTGCACATCTTCTTATTGAATGCCCCCACGGTAAAAATGTGATTGCGAGAACTGACAGTTTCATCCTACTAACCTCAATACCATTAGTACGGGAAACATATAAGTCCAAGAAATTTTAATAGAGATTAAAAACAAGATCGGTATAAATAACTTTACTCGCCTTGCAACTATTTGGTGGAGTATTTGGTTCTTCCGGAACAAAACAATCTTTAATAACGATACTATTGGATCGGACCATGATATCATAAACTTCATCAAGAGTCAATTGCATAATTGCAAAACTAATTTTACGGATGAGGACGACTACGACTTTAAACACCCTAAAAAAACAACACATTCATTACAAGGAAGAAAAATAACATCAAATGGGACAAACCAAAATCTAGATTCCATAAACTCAATTTTGATGTATCAAAACTCGATTTGGGCATAACGTCTATTTGTCAAAATCATAACGGCAAAGTTATTAGTTTGGACGCTAGAAAAAAAACTTTAATTCGGTAAATAAAGCAGAAGCCTTCACTCTAAAAGTTGGATTACAAGAGGCAATAAGGCTAAATATCAAAAAGATCGAAATTGAGGGTGATAACCTATGTGTTACCAAGACACTCCTAGGACTTTGGAGCTGTCCTTGAGAGATCGAGATGATCGTATCCGACTCCAGACTCGATCTTCACTTCTTTGAGGAAGTCCAGGTCAGACATGTGTTTAGAGAAATTAACTATGTTGCTGACCGATTGACCCATTTAAGAATTTCGAACCCCAACACACCCTTTTCTAACGATACCAAACTTGATGTTCTCATCCGCAAGGATGCTTTAGGATGCACTATCTCTAGGAGATAGTCTTTCATAACCGCCTTTCGTTTTCATATAAAAAATCTTCATGTTTAACTTTAAAAGACAAAATTTTCATTCATGTGATATAATTAATATTTACTAATAAATAATGAGATACAAAGACAAGAAGCACGCATACTCTCATTTTATTTAGAATACAACATTGTAGGAAGTCAATATGCATAAGTTGAAAATATTTATTTTAGTAAAAATGTGAATTTGAATCAGCGAGACTTGATCACTAGGTTCCTGGATGTGAGAGAGAGGTAGATCAGCACTCTAAGTATCTGGGCTTACCGACAATTATTGAAAGATCAAAGCTGACAATATTTGCGGTGCTAAAGGAAAGAATGGAAGAAGGTGACAGGGTATAAGGAGAAGTTTCTCTCTCACATAGAGCGTAAGGTAATCATAAAATTTATTTTATAGTCCATTCCTGTATATGTTATGAGTGTGTTTCGGATGGATTCGAAATGTTCATATGATGTGTATTTGCAGAAGCAAAAGAGAGGTTCTATCCCTAAATACACTTATCACAAAGGGAGGTAAAACTTATTCAAAAGAGAAAAAAAGAAGAAGACATCATACCATGAATTGTCTCCTACTAAACATTTTTGGTTAAGATTTTGGCTCAACATTTAACTTCTTCCAGAACATTAATCACATATTTGGGAAAACTCTTCCTCGTCAAGAAGATTTATATACACCATGTTATATTGCTCTTGAAGAAGTTGGTGGGAGAACGAGGAATAAAGTGATTTTGATTTTCGAATTTAGGTGTATCTTCACTAAACCTTGTTGATCCTTCCTCATTAGGTCTTTCTTTCTCTAAGACCTCTATCCCATACTTGTCTTGTACTTCCTTCGCAAGCATGCTCATATGAGGTAAGTTGATTGAGAGCCTTCATCATTTGATTAGTACAATCCTTGACCAAATAGTTTTCATTATTAGGCTTTGGTGGATCATGATAGATCTTTTCAATGAGGTTGATCGTGTCCTTAATTTCTATCTCCATTTTCACGTCTATTTCGTTAACCTCTTCTTGGACTATTGCCTTGAATACTCTTCTATACTTATATTAGCTCCTCAACTTCTTCTTAGCTCCTCAACAATTTCATCCTTTATCCAAGCTAACTTTTTTGGGTAAAGAGAGCAAGTTGAACTTTAAAATCCTATTGTTTTCTTTCCAACTCTTGGACACTTTTAGACAAAGCGGTCATAGTAGTTGTGAGCTTTTCTAACATTTCCTCCATGCTATATTTTTACAATATAGCAAGAAAGGCTTGATGTTCCACTCTTATGACCTCCTCATTTTGTTGGGAACACCATTGATCATATTCAACTTCAAATTGGTGTGTTTATTCTCTTGATGCACATAAGGTGGTTAAGCTTTTACGTTTCTCTTTAGTTTCAACACACCATTATTCATGTTCAAATTACCTTTGACATACATCTTCTCTTGAAACCCATTAAAAGAAACAATAATCTTAAACACTCGAGTTGTCGAATGACAACCAAACAAAGCTAAAGTTTTCAGGAATGGCGCCAAAAACTTGATGCGTTCTCAAATGAGGACAATAGTACTATAAGTGCACGATTTTTGTAGTTGTAGAATATGATTAAAATTAAGTGTCTAATCACAAGGACCTTGCATGAGTGGTTTAAAAATAAGAATATGATTACAACAAAGCGTTTAATCACAAAGACCTTGGATGAGTGGCTGAAAATAAGCATCTCAAGTGTTTAAAAAAAAAATAACAAGGTGAAATAACATGGATAATGATCAAATGAACAAAGTGGAATGCAAATGATCTATAAATATGGGATAAAGGATCTAGGACTAGAAGTTAGACGTACCAATCAAGGCAGACCATCTTAGCTCAATTAATGGATTCAACAATGCAAGATAATGTATACTCACAAATGTGGTCTTATCTACAAATTCAACACATATTTTGATTGTGTGAAATGACCTAATTCAACTAGCATATGAACTCTCGTAGTTAATGCAATAAATATGAAAATAAGGAACTAAGAGAGTGATAAAATCAACAAGATGTGGCTTGCCCGGCCTCGGATTGAGCACCAAACAACATGATCAAACACTTATGGATGAATAACAGCACATTATGAATTATCGTCATGCTCCGGTTTTTAGTAATAAGATCGTAAAATTAGAACATTCTTAGAAAAAAAGTAATAGGTAGAGAAAAATAGAATGAAAATCTTCAAATTAACTTGAAAAATCTCAATCTTCACATTTCTTACAAATTTCTTCAAATCTTCAAATTTAGCCTCCAATTAGGCGTCTGTCGTACAAGAAGAATGGTTTGTGAACATTAGATAGATGGTTCATCACACCATTCCATGTACGGACCAATCTTTGCTTCAGTTGAGAAAGAACGGTTTGAACTGTTCTTTCTCATAGAGATCATTGTGTTCGTAGACACCACAAAGGAAAGTAGACATCATTGTGTTATTTTAGATCGAATCAAAAAAGACCCTTGAAAATAAAGTTAGAACGGTTATTCTAGATCAAGATCATAAAGGGAAGTAGAACATACCTTTACGACGTCTATGCACATATTTAAAGTTAGGAGGCTTATTCTATTGAATCCCAACAATAGACCCTTAAAAGTTAAGAGGCTTTTTTTAGCCTTGAGGAATTTTTTCAGATGGACCTAATTATGTTCGCATTGTTAAGATATTAAAGATATTAGAGATAATATCATATAATATCGTAGTTATATTAGGATAGTTTATATTTCATTCTATAGTTACGATCCTTATGATTCCATTGTAATCCCTATATAAAGGGTCATATTATATTAATATAAGTGTGCTTCTCCCACCAACATTTATGAAATTCTAAGCCTATCACGCATATGTGATTTTAAGAAAATCAATTGATTAGTCATTCACGGGGATTGAGGGAGAAGAAAACGAACAACAACAATGAACCACCACATCGGTTGACAGTGCGGAGAAGATGGTCACTAGAGGCGGAATCTCCCACCCCAAAGATCCTGATCCACCCAACTTATTTCAAGAAAAAAATTGGTAGAATGTAGTTTTGAGATCACAATTAGATTCAAGAGAAGTATTTCTCAACTTCTTTTATGGAAAATCGAGCAAGAGATTGTTCATTAATCGAACAAAATTAGGGTTTGGTTCATGTGTGTGATTTTGAGCTTCTCCGGTGTGGATGGTTGCTTATAATTTTGTTGTTTTGTTTGTTACTTCATACAATCATGATTATTATAAAGAGTTGTTTAAAACTACTATAGAAACAGAGGAAAAGAAGGTTGAGATACACACCCTGGGGAGTTTGTTGCCGGTTGGGCGATAGTACTTAGGGGTTCTTTTGTTCATAAAACACATTTTTTGAACCCATGCAGTTTAATACGTTGTTAGATAAATCTTTTTAAAGATTAAAATATATTAATAAATATCATTTGTACATAAAATAGCATATACAATATTAAAGTTGATACGTAGAGAAAATGCAAAGGATAATAAAAACATTAATATCAATGAAGAGTACTTCAATTCCCATTTATTTCATTAACATGGTAGGGCGAAAAGACAAACAACCAATGGCGATAACACAAACAAGACAAATTAAAGAAGTGTTTCAACAAAAAAAACAAAACGAATAAGTGTAACTCAAACCAGGAAAGTTTTGTCATAGATCCAAAGGGTTTCACCCTTCATGACTTTGGTAGAGTGTGGTTCTAGTGCTTGTAATTTCTAAAGGTTGACCACTTAGGTAATTGGATATCAACAATGCGTTTTTACACGGAACTCTTTATGGTGATTTCTACATGGCTTAACCACCTAGGTTCATTGATAAGCACAGCCAGATCACATTTGCAAGCTTCGAAAGACGATCTATAGGTTGAAACAAGCTCCTAGGATGTAGAATAATGAGCTCAGGGTTTACTTACTACATATAGGCTTCACAAGACCCCAACTCATTGGCTGATGTTTCTCTATTCGTATACTCACGGAGACAAGACCTATTATACTTGCTTGTGTATGTTGATGACATTATCGCAACATGTAAGTCTAAATCCATGCTAGCTCGGTTGATTATTTTGATCTCCTCCAAATTTTCTCTCAAGGATCTCGACAATCTCTCCTAGTTCTTAGGCGTTGAGGTGTTGCCCATGAATGATAGGATATTTATGTCACAACAAAAGCATGTCAAAGACCTTATGCTGAACGCAAGCATGGTTGATGTCAAGTCTTTTCCAACGCCAACATCCCATTCTAATGTTCTAAGTAAACACAAAGGGTGAACTCATTCCTTCTACAATAGATTATCACACATTGGTCGGAAGCTTTCAAGACTTGTATCTCACTCGTCTTGACATAGGATTCACTGTAAACAAGTTATCCTAGTATATGCAGACACCAAACACTTCTCACTGGGCTGCTTTGAAGAGACTGCTACGTTACTTAGTTGGCATGCTTGACTTTGGTGTACGTATCCATGCTTCACACAACACAGTTCTCCATACATTTTTTTATATGCAAATTGGGTTGGGATAGGGATGTGTTGGAATAATAAGGTCCCACATCAAAAGATGGGGACACTCCGAGCCTAGTATATAAGGTCGGTGGGCTACTACTCCTATTGCCAATTGGTTTTAGGTTGGAACCTCGCCGGGTTTATGTGCTGGGCTTGGGCCTAATGCGCATGTGCGCTCGTACGCACACGACCCTCGCTCTACCGGTCCGTCTGTATCGGACTTTGACAGGATGACTTTGTCTCAACAACCGGCTCCTATCAATTGGTTCTCTTAGAACAAAAGTTGATCTCTTAGAACAAAAGTTGATTGCAAGGTCCTGTATCGGACTTTGACAGGATGACTTTGTCTCAACAACCGGTTATATATCTTATCTACATGTGATCTACTCCTATCAATTGGAGCTCTTAGAACAAAAGTTGATTGCAAGGTCCTCCACTGAAGTTGAGTACAATACCATTTCCGATACTGCCTCTAAGATCATCTAGATAACCCACAATTGAAAGAGTTCCGTCATCCGACAAGCTTACCTCCAGTTGTATACTGTGATAAACTGATAATCTAGGGGCGACAAGATTTAGTACAAATCTTGTATTTCATTCTCGTATATGAAACACATAGTTTTGGCCTACCACTTGGTACATGAACAAGTTTAAAAAGGATGTATATGAGTTAGTTTTGTCTCGACTGAAGACCACCTTGCAGATATACTAACAAAACCTCTACCACGTCACCGGTTTCTTCTTCTTCTACACAAACTACAACTCACGAAGTGCCGCTTTGATTGAGGCGGATGTAAACAATATTATTAATTAGTTATCTGGATCTTATCTGGTCTTCTTTTGAAACTGTTGTTAGAGAGGCACTAGAGATACTACGGATTCTACGTTTGCATTCAGTCTCTATACTTTTGTTTATAGAAGGCGTTTTTGATCCAAAGCCATTTAATTCGGTGTTAGATAAACTTTCTTAAAAACTTAAATAAACATCACTTTTACATAAAATAACAATCAAAATCTTACAAATTAATACATAGAGAAAAGGCAAAGGACATTCAAAACATTGATAGCAATGTTGTGTAGTTGCCAATTATTTCATTAACAAGGATGAAAAGACAAACAACCATAAACACAAACAAGACGAAAGAGTGTAGGACGATAGCTCAGACAAGGAAAGTTTCGTCATACACCCAAAGGGCTTCATCCTTCATGACTTAAGCAGAGTAAGTGTATCCATCTATGTCCTTGTAAAGTGCATCCCTTAGCCTAGCAAGGTTTATTGGCAGGTTCAGGACACGGCGCGACACGTTGTTTGGCTTGATGAGGTCTTCGTTCATGTCTTTCCAAGCATCTCTTATCATATTTTGAAGAACCGGAACCGCTTCATCTCTACTCACCCCGTGTTCTTCCATGTAGCATTCGACCCCGGAGGCAACGTGAAGTCCACGTTGTTGCTCCTCCTTCACATTATGAACGTCAAACTATATTTGATGAACAACAAAGCAATACGAAACGAAAGGTGAAATAATCTCACCTGATGAGTCACAATGTCGTCCATTAGACGACTAACTACTTCAGCGCCTCTTATAACTCGCGGAACGGGATCAGTAATCCACTCGAATGCTTTCTCATTTGCGATATCCGGCTCCATCCCCAACATGGCCGAGGTAGTCACTATTTGAGCAACCGACGTAATTCTTGCGTTGTTCATGTACTCCTCGAAGCTCGGAATATATTTTTGATGAGCCCAATTCACCTCCACAAAGTAGCTTCTTATAAGCTCAAGAAGCTGTCAAACATTAAGTGTCAGCTTGGTTGAGTGATAGAATAAAAATGGAATGAAATTGGATAAGGGTAAGGAAATGAAATGGAAATGATAGGATTACTTTTATGTGTTAAAAAACCTCTAAACAAACGTAGTTTTTAATTTATTGATTCGAAATCATTTCGTTATCGGGAATGATTCTTAACGCTTCTAAACGATCCCTAATGTTTTAGCTTGGAATTTTAGGCACTTTTGATTGTAACTTTGTAAACGGAATGAAAATAAATCTAGTCTACTTTTATATTATTGTTCGATCAGCAAAAGTTCTTACTCTTTCTTTGGCGTAACGGGCAGCGTATTCTCTGCCTTCTTTCGCCATCTCTTTCTCAAACTCATCGTAGACATTAAAGACAATCTCAAACACCAGCTTCATTTTGCCTGGAAGCTCAGCAGTAACACTCTTGTCCCACCTAACAACAACTCAGATCAATGAAAGAGTTAGTTAGATTACATAATTATACGGTAGCTAGCTCAAGTCATACATATGGTAACACCTCTCAAAGGCTTCAGTGAGTAGACGAAGCTCATCAAATGTCCCATAAGCATCATAAGTGTCATCCAAAATCGACATCATAAGATAGACTTTCGCCATCATTAGACGAGCTCGAGAGTATTGAGCCTCAAAGTACATTCCAACTGCCCAAAAGTGACACTCTAAGCTTCGATCCCTTGCATACGAGAGTTGATTCTTCACATCCAACTCCTTCCAAAACCTAAAATAAGTACAAAATTTAACATATATAATAAAAAAATGTATTAATTTAGGATATGTAGTATAGTTAAGTGAACTTGCTTGACGATTTGGCTCAACTCCTCGCGGTGAAAGAGCTGCAACATGTTGAAATTGAGCTTTGCTAGACGGAGCAAGGTCTCATTACGAGACTCGTCTTCTTCGTAGAAACTAATGAAATGTCGAGTCTCCACCCTCTTCACACCCGTATGAAATGGTTGTTTCACTGCTTGAACAACTTTCTTGTAAAGACATGTTCTTTCCATGTTGGATTGAGCGATAACAGATTTTAGAATACTCGCAGTTAACTCGAGTGCCTCGTCTAGAAACTCTTCCTCGTGTATTCTCAAATGGGCCGCCTCGTACAAACACAATACGCCCTTTACATCGCCTCTTAGGCTCTCTTTCAGCTTACCATCACTGTCCTTGAACTTGTCGAACACATCTACATATATTGTATTAGTCTGTAACGCTATAGAATAATGCTTCATTCATTTTAAGAAGGCTAAAATTGACTACACTCGACATTTTACCACTATTATTATATTAAGATAATTCAAACCATAAACTCTTTAGTAAATATATTTCTATTTAACTCAATTCTTTTATTAAGGAGAATTATATATTTTCACGTACCACTTGAAAGTTTGTATCCGTGCTGTCTGAAAACCTGAAAATGAAGACCAGTAGTATAAAGATCATAGTCGTTCTCGTAATTGTAAGCTTTGAAGATGCATTCGAGTTGTTCCTCAATCTCCTTCTCAAAGTAGTACGAGATTCCAAGACGATCAAGCACGTCGATCAATTCAAGCTTGTGATTTTGGCTCAAGGACTCGTCTGATATCATGTCTGTAGCTTGTTGCTTGAGTGAATCTATCTCCTTGGCGTATGCTTCCTTTTTCTGTGCAGATATACTAACAGATCAGTCAAAAAGTAAATCAAAAGCTAAAGATAAATCGTTAAAACGTACCATATAATCAACATTGTGATCTAGGAAACGATCGCCCCAGATATCATCAGGAAAACCAGCAAGCGGCCTGAAGACATTTTCTTGCACAGCTGAAGCCATAGCTATTGGATCGATAGATTAAAGCCAACGATGAGTGTTTTTGGGTTTGTGTAGTTCGATGGGAGTGAGATCGCAATATCTGAATGCATTTATTTATACTACATTTGAGCAGTTGGCGGACGCCACTTGATTTGGGTGTGAAACTCAAACTCTAATGCTGCTACTATTTGATTTGCGTTTGAAACCGATGCCTTACAAATTCTTTTAGGAAATAGTCAAAATTTATCTCCAGCCGAGCAAATATTTAATAACTTCATCAATTAATCCCATTTGTTCGGGTTCGGGTTTCGGGTTTCGATTTCGGGTTCAGGTTTCGGACTAAATCATCCGGATCCGGCCGGACTTTATATAATATTAAGTCCGTTTATCCAGATTCGGGTCGAGCCCGACTACCGGGTCGGACCTAGGGGGAGTGTCGAATCTAATCCGACGGATTTGGCAGTCTGGACTTTTCGATCTGACCGATCAGACTTCTTTCCCTGTCCATACCCTTCATTTTTTTTTGGATGGCGGCTCGGATTTGAACACGTATAATCGGTATGATACATGTGATGGCCTGCCATCTTTCATCAATAATATTAGTTGTATATATTTAGGTGAGATTTGGCAGCAACAGGTAGCCATCTGAGTAAATCCATGGGCACAGATCCCAAATAGTAATATTATAAACAAATAAAAGTTTCTCAAAGATAATTTATAATGTACTCTTGCACATTTCTAACCTATAATATACCAATTATGCACCCCTCATTAATTGTCACCTCATTGTATGTGTATTATGTTGTGTAAACTGCTGCATAACACGTTAAAATAACAACTAATATCATTATTGCTAAAAGTTATATTTTCGATAAATTGTATTGAAAAAAAAACAAAAATGGTTTATTTTATCACAAAATTTGCAATTAATTTATTTGTGAAAATTAATACAATTCCGATCCTCCTTATAATAAAATTACTCAATTCAAAATTCAAAATTTATTCCGGAGATTTACAAAAAATAGACTTCTTATAAAAGAAAAACAGAATAACAAAATATTGTAAATTACATTTCATGCAATCAAGATGTCATTGATATAAACTTTGAGTTTATTCATAAAATTTCATAAGAAAATGAAATTTCATAAGAGTCACATGGTGTGATCGAGTGGGTATACAATTAACGTGGTGCAAATCTACAATAACTAATCACCTTTTAATTAGTTTCAATACCAGTTTGATTCCCCGTAGTCTTTGTGCGGATTGAGTTTTAATAAATATTTAATACTTAAAAATTTATATATATTTTTGTAAAATAAAAATCAGGATAATAAAATTATAATCATTATTATGATTTTTAATTCTCTTTTAAGTATTTATATCTTTTAATTAATTATATTTTAAAATTGATTTGTTAAGATATGCTTCTTGGTAAAAAAATCCGTAAAAGTTTAAAAACTATTTTTATAAAAATATTTATTTAAATATTTTTTAAAAATTTTAGAATTCGATTTTCAATTTATATTAACATTTATAAATCACTTTTTAAAATAATTTTTAGGCTTCGAGAAACCTGGCGTTGACTCGTCGCAATAGAGGCTTCTGCTTTAATAGATACTAGTTTATATCCCACACCTTGTGCGGGTATATTTAAATATTGATGGATCTTCAAAGGCGGATCTCATAAGATCTGTGTGCGAGTAGGGAAGTGAGATGAAAGGTGAAAGGGGAGAGACTTTCATAGATAGGGTATACTGAAACCAAAGTTGTTGAAATAACACTTATTGAGAATAAATTACGGAATATAAACAATAGAAAAATGAATGTGACGATTGATAACGTAGGGGATAACCTGAAAATTCAGACAAATCAACTTTGAAAAATCCGATCTTCGAATTATCACAACCCTAAAAGGATGAAGAAATATGATTAATATTGGAAGATAAAAACCATCAGTAAAAGGATGGGGTATCTACGTATATAGAGTGAGAGATAAAACGTGGAGAAGAAGTAAAACGTACAAGAGAAGTTTAGGTTTTATGATCAGCCAACGTAAATTGTGAAATCCATAGATATTCTTAGATTTTGATATTTTTTTGATAAAACGTACCGGAGAAGTTTGGAAGTGATATGTTTGGATTAATTTTTAAAAGATTAGTTAAAAAAAGATTTGGAATTAAATTTTGTTTTAGTAAAAAAATATTTTTTGGTTTAATTTGTGATTTAGTAAAATATTTAATCCAAGAAAAATTGGAGGACGTCACATCAACATTAGTGTAGTGTATTTTAGTAGTATATATAGATATAGAGATTTAAGATGCTATCGTATATTTTTAAAACATTTTAAAATATATTTTTACAAAAGAAAATAAAATCCGATCAAAAAGGTGTGTGCGCCATTGTTTTTTCAAACAGATTATTTAGTAACCAATATGTTATCAAAAAAGAAAGAAAATTTAAGATACAGTTAATTAGTGATATTTTATGTACATATATACGATCGAAAACAAAAACATTCTCGTAATTGTTTTTTCAAATTCGGAGGCAGTTTTTTTAGAATATTTAGAATTATTTAGTTAACCTAATTCAAAATTCTAACAATATAATCATATAAAAAAAGCATCGGAAAACTGATATAGTAATCGGGTATTTAGTTAGTGAAAACCCGTATCTACAAATTAGATCCTGAACAGCAAAATTGGAAAGCCTACAATTCCTGCAATGCATGAAGAACGACAATGCAAAGTATTAAAAAGATGGGAATGATAAATCAATATCCGTTATGTAGTTATATAGTAATGGGTTATATAATTGAAAATAGGAACAAAATTACCTCTACGAAAACGAAACAATGAGGAGGAATGGATAATAAGTTATGGGAAGAATAAAAAAAGCAGCAGATACCGTTTTACGTTATGGATAATAAGTTCTTGTAAACTATATAATTGATCCTATCCTATTAGCTATTTTTATTATTCAATTAAAATTTGTTAATTTTTAAACAATGTTAATTCGGTTATGATCTTTATTCTTGTTTGTTAATATTGACTTTAACTTTTTCCGTAATGTATATTATAGATTTTAATCGAAAAAGAAAATTCGGAAAATCAGATATCGTAACCGTTCAAAAAATTCGGAAAATCAGATTTTGTAATCGTTCAAAAAATTCAGAATTTTATATCTTAATTTTTATTATAAAAAAATAAATCAAAAAAAAAAATTGGGAAATTAATTTTGTAATCGTCCAAAAAATTCAGAATTTTTTGGCTTAATTTTTATTAAAAAAAATTGTACCAAAAAAATATTTTTTTGAATTAACGTGATTTGATTCCTATAAAATTGTTAATTTAATAATAAAATATTTTTTGGCTTAAAAAATTGTTTAAAAATAAAGATTTATTGGCTTTAATTGTGGGAGCTCCATTTCAAAAATACTGCCTCCACATCGCACCACATCACCAACCCGTACTCTGTTTTAATATGTATAATAGATAAGATAAGATAAGATGTATTAAAGGAGATACCTTCTTTGCCAGCTCCCAAAATTTTTTTTAAAAAGTTATTATTTCGATTATTTTTAATAGAAAAAAAAAACAAATGTTAGTATCTATAATTAAATTTTTAAATCTTACTATTTTTTTTTAGTAATTTAGTAAAACTATTTTTTTTAATTCTCTAACTGATATGAAAACAATAATCTTCTAATCAATTAAAGCTTACCAAATTTTTTAAATTCAGCAATTTAAATTAAATTTTAAATCAAATCATGAAAAATAATTTAACAAAAAACGAAAATGGTAAAAAATAATAATATCAAAACAAGTTTTACTTTTAGAATTTGTTACGTCCAATTAGTTGTATAATCTTCAACAAAGATTTTTTTAATTTAAAATTATTTTAATTTTAGAATTTGTTGTTTGAGTTTATTTATCTAGACGTTGTTGCAACATAAGAGGTTTGTTCAAAAACTCATATATATGTTAAATATTTATATTTATTGTTAATGTTAATAATATGATTAGATATAAATTTTATACAATAATAATTATAAAAAAAATCTCGTGCATGACACGGGTAATATACTAGTTTTATCCTTACGATAATTCCTATATTTCAACTTCAGGTAGTTGATAAATCTAAGCCCTTCATTTTAATGAAAGGTTTAGATATATTAACCTAAATTATTATCTTGAAATTAAGAATATATTTTTTTTAAAATATAATTTTATTTAGATTTTTTCTCTTTATATTTATAAGTTTTCAAATTTTCTCTTGATACTTTCATGGTTTAATTTAAATTAAATAATTTTTATTTTTTTTAAAATTAAAATAAAATATTAAAAATTAAATTCAAAACTAATTCAATGAAAATAAAATTTAATATATTTTTATTTTAAATCAATTAGTTTTAAAAGTTCAAAACTTATTATGAGTACATTAATCTTAAACTTATTAAATTTATAAAATCATAAGTAATTGTATAGAAGTATTTTTTTTATGTTTTTGGGTCCGTTCGGTGAGGATGAAAAGAGAGATTATTGAGATTATTCTTGGATTATTATTATGACTACATTAATCTTAAACTTATTAAATTTATAAAATAATAAGTAATTGTATAGAAGTATTTTTTTTATATTTTTGGGTCTGTTTGGTGAGGATGAAAAGAGAGATTATTGGAGATGAAGATCATTTCAAGGGATGAAAGGGGATGATTTTGCTGAGAATTTTCATCCTTCTCTCATTCGATTATTGGGATTATTATGAAATTACTAATATTTTGTCCAGATTTGCCCCTATCTCTACTGTCAAAGGTGAACTGAAATGGAGGCACATGAATTGAGTTACAAGAATTTATTTTAACCCTTTTGTAATTTTACCCACAATAATCTCTTCTTTTCATCTTCTTTCACCAAACACATACTAGTTTTTTTTTTTAATTTCAACTTCTTAAATCATCTACTATTTTCATCTCTTTTCAACTTCATCTTCATCTTGATTTTCATCTACGATAATCTCGGTTTAATAAACATACCCTTTATGTTTTTATTTGTTTTAATAGTCTATTAAAGTACATTTAAAACTAATTATGTACCCTTATTAAAAATTAAAATATAGCAAATTTTTTTATTTATTTTCGAATAAGTTTTAAATTTAATTTTTATACTTTTATTTTTATTTGAAAATAAATAAAAATTAACTATATTTTTGTTCTAATTCAAAAAATAAAAAATTATCTTTAAATTTACATTTTAGATTTTTAAAATAAAAAAAACTACCAGCATTTTAGTATTTATTAAAATAATATATATTTAATGTGGTCATAGTTAGTTTTTTTTTAAAAAAATAGATTTAAAAAAAATATATTAAGAAAGAGTATAATGAGAAAACAAATCAAACCACGAAAACATAAATTAAAAATACTTAAAAATTTATGAATATTAAGAGAAAAAGTCAAAATTTGAAGAAGAGCAAAAGAAAAACCTTTATCTTTATTTGATACTAAAAGATATAAACTTCAATTTTCCTTCATCTCCTAACCCACCAATCCCCACCATTTGCTGTTAAACCAAGTCTACATTTGGAATTTTTTTTAAAATAAAAAACTTAAAATATTTTCTAGGATTTGGCATGGAATAAAACTTATTATAATAATAGAATTGTTTTTTGATTCGGAGTAGATCCGCCGTTTAAAATTGCAGGTTAACATGATTAACCCGCAATTTTAAATTGCGAATTTCATTTTTATTTTTTTTACTAAGTGACCCGTAGTTTAGAACTGCGGGTTTTCTTTCTGCGACCTCTTGATGAATCATGCAAGAAAACAAGATCTTATGTTGTATCCATACTTCTCACTTGGAATAATCAGTCTCTACGCAATATATCTCTGGCTAGTTTACCTATTGAATGTCTTTTCTTTTGAATGCTGACAATCTAATTACAAACTTAGGCCCTGCTCGGTAAAGTGAGATTTTTGAGCGGTTTAAGCTTTTTGAGTAGCTTTATCTTTTTGGGTAGATTTGTTAGTAGAGTTACAAAAAGCTTTGTAAATTCCAAAAATCTAACAAATAAGCTAATTGATGTTTGGTAAAAGTAGATTTGTGGATAAATTTGTATGGTAGATTTACCAAATAACCAAAAAGGACAAAACGTACAAATTGTTAAAGGTGTAAAAGAGGAGTAAAATTGTAAAAATTCTGATAATCTACCCAAAAAGCTATCCTAGAAAGCTTTTCAAGCTCTTCAAAAATCTAACTCTCCAAGAAGCTATTATGTCAAACACCATTTAACTTTCAAAAAAGGAAAAATAGCCCAAAATAATACCAACTATTAACATTCAACCAAAAATAATACCAACTTTGAAAATTACTAGGAGCGATACAAACTATCAACGTATTTACCAAAAATAATATGTCTTACTTTTCCGGCAAAAATAGTAACTCCGGCGATGATGTGGAAACCGGAATTTGACATGTCATCAAAAAATGGGATAAATTGTGTGATGTGGATTATTTTTTTTAAAATTAAGTTAATAACACATAAAAAAATTTAAAAAATATAAATTAAGTCCTTTTATTTAATTATTATATTTAAAATATAATTTTTGTAACTATTTTTTTGATAAATTTTTACAAATATTTTGTAAAAATTATTTTTTTAAATAAAGAAAAACTGTAATATATATTAAAAATAAATCGTTTTCTTGTGAATTTTTTTACACCTATTTTGGAAATTTTTTTATTTTGCATATATTTAATTAATTTTAATATAAAAATATTTTTTAAAATCTATTTTTTATTTAAAAATTAGTTAAATATATAAAATTTCAAAATTTTTAAAAAATTACAAGAATTTTTTAAAAATTATTTAGATTTTTTTTTACAATTCATATTATTTTAGAAAAAATTATAATTTTTTAAAAAAAAAATAGTTACGAATTTATTACTTAAAAAAATTTAATTTATGATTTTAAGATATTAAATATTATTAACATGATTTAAAAAATAAAATCCACGTCGCATAATATTTTTTGATGACATGTTAAATTCCGGTTGCCATGTCATCGCCGGAGTTAGTATTTTCGCCGGAAAATAAGACATATTATTTTTGATAAATATGTTGATAGTTTGTATCGTTCTTAATAATTTTTAAAGTTGGTATTATTTTGGGTTGAATGTTGAATGTTGATATTATTTTGGGTTATTCTTTCTTCAAAAAATACAAAGCTCTACAATAATCTCCGCAATAACCTCCGCCGGACATGCCCTTACTAGGGGTGGGAGAGTATATGTTGTCAACTGTTCCCTTGAATCTATCTGATCCATTGTCTAGCCTGTCAAACAACGTTTTCGTAAGTGCTTTTTTACTCTATCCTTTTTATGTTGTTGACCTTGTTTAGTAGCCTATAGCACACCGATTTCTTAAAACTTCAGGGATCAACATCTATGTCTGGCATTACTGGGCTCGGTGATTCTGCCTTCACCTCAATGGAGCCTCTTTATCATGTCCAACTTGATTGCAGAACAAGTGAGACGGTTTCAGTGCCCATCGCAGTTGGGAGCATCACCTTGGAATTGGGTATATACTCTAGTTATAAATTATAAGTGGTTGATGATACATTATTGTTTTTATTCGGTATTTTGTTAGAAGTATGCATCCTATTGAAAATTTCTTGTTTGAAGCAATGTGTGTCCCTTTGTTTGCTCTAGTTTTGTTTCCTTTCTTGTTTCGATATTAGTTCGATCTTTAGTAGTCTACTACTTAAGATTGGAGTGACTGTTTGGGCTCTCTGGTGTTGTGCTATGGTCATGCTACACGTCCATTTCATCTATAATAGTACAAAATCCGCAATTTTAACCCGCTGGTTTATTACTAAAAATAAATAAAATAGAAACCCGCAGTTTAGAACTGCGGATTACGTAATTAAAAAAATGAAACAAAACATTGTCTATGCCCAAGTCTATTTTAGATGGTTACGTGCAATTACATTGTATCAATGTTTATGAAATATATATGTGCATTGGCGGCCTAGGGTGGGGCATGGTGGGGGAAGCTGCCCCACCCTCCAGGGGACAAAAAATTTTTTGTGTGGCATTTTGGAATTCAATGAATTCATGCCACATCCTCTTCCATTTCACATCCTCTTCCAGCCAATCTCTTATTCTCTTATAAAATGCTTGCTATACATAGTTTAAATAATTTGATTATTCAAAAAAAATTTACAGTAAACTTTGGTTATAAACAAATGAAGATATTAAATTATACGGCATTCTACCTTCCCGGAAGCATTATTGATATAAATTATTGTATTAACCCCTGTTATAGAGTAATGTATTTCTTTTTTTTAGAAATTTAATAATGTATATCTAACAATCATTATTAGTGCAAGACAAAAAAGAAAAGTAGCATTATTTAAAAAGTAAAGAAGGGATATTCTGGTTGGTACCCCTGTGATATGGGGTATTCCGAAATTTTCCCAGCAGTTTTTTCAAGTTCGGATTTTGTCCTTCAGTTTTGAAAATTTTCGGATTTTACCCTCTGCAGTCAATTTTACTAACCTTGACTGCCTTCTTCTTCTTATTCTTCTTCGATAGAACTCCTTGAGCTTGCTCGCATGAAGATACGTTATCCTCTTCCATCGAAGACTTGAAGCTAGGTTTGGAGCTCATTTGCCCGTTCAATCAAAGACTTGAAGCTGTTTCCTCTTCCATCCAGCTTTGCCGCCATTCATAAAGTTGTAATGAGTTTTGCAGTGGGAAGATAAGATAGCAAAGCTGACATTAGGGATTAGGGTTCATAAGTTGAGAGATTAGGTTTCAAACTTGGATGGAAGAGGAGAACGACTTCAAGTCTTTGATTGAAGGCGCAAACGAGCTCCATACCTAGCTTTAAGTCTTCGATGGAAGAGGAGAACCTATCTTCATGCGAGCAAGCTCAGGGAGTTCGATCGAAGAAGAAGAAGAAGACAGTCAAGGCACGTGAAACTTTTTTTTTACCCATATTTTTTTAAACCTTAAGTAAGATATTTAACCAAGGTTAGTAAAATTGATTACAACGGCAAGATCCGGAAATTTTCAAAGCTGAAGGGCAAAATCCGAACTTGAAAAAACTGTTGGGATAATTCCAGAATTCCCCATACCACACGGGTACCAACCGAAATTTCCCAATAAAGAAAAAACCTCCTCCGTTCGATAATTTATTTTTGCCCCCCCTTTTAGAAATCCTGCGGCCGCCACTGTATATGTGCATCAATATCTTAATTCATTATAGTGGGGATTCATATTTTCTTAGATTGACTTCCATCCATTGTTGCTACATTATAATCTCTTTCTCTTGTTACTATTGCTTGCTTTATTGTTTTGTTTTCACTTAAAATAAATAATTATTGTTGTCATCCAAAGCAGACACAATCCTTATAAATTCGATACCCTATTATAAAACATCTGATCCCGTATTCATGCAGGGAATGTTGTTTGTACTTCGGTAAAACCCACACAATATAATGAAGTTTTTCCATTGCCTTAGTTACATACATCAATTGTTGTGACCTAATTGACTGTCATGTACCTAAGTCAATGCCTATTCATCACACTGAACACAATATGGAAGTATGAGTGACTCGGCTCTCACATTTTCTATCAAAACCATGAAGAATATATAGCAAAGGAAGATCCAAACTCGGCTCTCTTATTTTGCAAGTAAAAAACTAAAAACTACCATAACTCATATAGTTGAGCTCTCTATACCCTATAAAAGATGAGAATTAGCTAAACATACAAGAACAAATCTCAAATGCTTTATTAATGACTAGAAAACGAGTCATTCGACCGAGCACCGGTAGTCCGGTCGAGTGACCTTAGGGGGGAACAAGTGGTACAAACTTGTAATAGAAGAAGAAGAAGAAGAAGAAGATATCTAACTTAATGGCTAAAAGCCTTATTTATAAGGTTAGTGTTTAATCTAAAACCCTAGATTTATCTTCTTATAAGGTAAGATCAAATCTAAAAATGAAATACCTCTAATGGATAAACATAAATACAAAAATGTCAAAGTGGAGGGCTAGAATTCCAACCCAAACAAAAGAGATAAAGGATAAGAATAATTGACGTCGAAGTGGGTCAGTCGCTCTTATAGGGTTGGTTGACCTTACTAGGCCAAGTAGACAGGTTTGACCCAAAACTTGATCCATGACTAAAATACTTCGAGAGGGGGTCCTTTGGAAGTCACGTGCAGAATAGAGCAGGCATGATCGGTCGGCCCTATTGCTCGTCGACCACTTCTACTACTTCCTAGTGTTCGGACCTTATTCATTTTCGTCTTGAACGTGACTTCTTTGACCTTAGGGAGATCCTTAGTGTGTATGAGACAATTTTTTATGAGGGATTATCCCCACACCAACTATACAAGGACCAATCACTAGAGCTAGAGCAAATATATTGAAGGAGAATGAGGCTACATCATCATCAAGTCATGACATAGAAGGATCCATCACTAGATCAAGAGTAAGGTTCATCCAAGAAGAGGTTGCTAGCTTATTGGCAACCTTCACACCTAAAGAGTCTCTACTTGTGTTCAAGTCTTCTTTAGTGACATTGATGTCTACTATAGAAGGACCCTACAAAATGAAGATGATCAAGAAGACAAAAAATGTGGCTAAATCGATTTGAGCAAGCCAACCAAAATCTTGACCCAAAGAACGAAATTTCGTCCGAAATCCCAGTCGAGATTTGCTTCTGTCGAGATTCATAAGATCCAGTTGAGATCTTATTAGTTGTTAGTTATGATATTAAAGTATTAATAACATATTAATAAAAATACGGAAAAATATTTATAGCATACGTGCCTTATTTTAGGGGCGTTTCATGTAGGCTTGTACACATACAATGTGCGGGAGGGTTAAATTCAAATTTAACCGAGATTCTCGTTCTGTGACTCTGTGCAAATAGCATATCCCTGGCTACTAATCCTGCCTATATAACTCGTGAAGCCGAGGGCTTACTTTTTACCTCTCCTTCCCATCTCTACGTATCTCTTATCTCTACGAATTTCCCTCATTTATATCCATAGTTTAGGAGTTAGTTAAGATATGGTTCGAACCGAAGCACAAATAGAAGTTGCAAGAAGGAGATGTGCAGATGCGATCGCTCGTGAAAATGAAGCTACCCACGCTCAAGCTCAAAATACGGTAAGTTTTCTTCTAATATAGACAATTAGTATTTTTATAAACTGGAAATATTTTATAATATAGATTAAATTATTAAATGCATGTATGTTAGAAATTTTACTAAATTATGCTAGATATACATATTTTTACCTGCAATTTTTATACTGTTCGAGTATTTACATGCAATTTATTTATAATATTTTAGTAATTTAGTTTGTATTATTTGCATGCAATTTGTAATTTTGTTATATATATGGATTTAGATTACGTTGGTAATTTAGAATTATGTGATTTTTTATGTTTATGCTAGTTTAGAACTATGTAAGTTGTACATGTTAGATATTATATTATAATATATATATATATATATATATATATATATAGAGGGTGTGGTTCCCATGAGAACACCCCTAACGTGAGAATATGAGAACAATCGTACACCGTTGGATGTGAGTATTAAGGGTTGAGATTTAGAGTAGATATCAATAATAATAATAACTACGAATAATAATAATTAGGAATCCAACAATAACTACGAATAATCCACTCAACCAACAATAACTACGAATAATACATTAAACGATATGACACATTCGTAACAAAACTAATAATAATTACGAATATGTTCTCATGTTCTCACGTTAGGGGGTGTTCTCATAGGATCTATACCCTATATATATATATATATATATATATATATATATATATATATATATATATATATATATTGAATTAGATTAAGTTATTTATTTAGAGCTATTTACAGGAAACTTATAAATTATCAAATTTATAGTTTAGTAGAAACTTATAATGGCGACCCACGATTCATATGCCAGGCCTTAAATCAGCAGTAGGAGAGTCGTCCACGATACAAAATGTGGACGATTTGTCGCAACTTCATTTCGACGCATCTCCCACTACACTTCTTGTGGACACTCAAGATGTCCGTGCTCATATGCCATCCCTCATTTTTCAAGTGTAGTGGAAGGTGATTTAGAATCATACACTCAACCTAAACTTGTTCCACGGTTGAGCAGCGGATTCGACAAAGACTTAAATATGGAATGTGTCGAAGGACAACCAAAATTTTCAACCATCAGAGTATCTACAGATATTGGTGCAACCTCTACTCATCCATCCCTCTTCTCACCATCCTTCAATGGATGTGAGTCCCTCATTTGTTGGTCCATCAGGTAATGCCTCACAACCTGATGCAAATCCAACTGATAGTTGACCACACGATATTCTTGATATTTGTACTAAACAACCAGTCGCTGACCACATTTTGATCGATTATGAGACGCATAAAGTAAAAGCTATTTGGAGTGACCCGATAGCTAACATAATTTCCTATATTGTTAGTTTAAAATTAAAAAATTACATCAAAAGTTGGTAATATTTTTGTTTTATTCATGAGACTCAAGTATGTAGAGTCCAGAGATCCAACACGTCCTTAAATGCCTTGCTACGTACTTATATGAGCGTCCCGCGGATGCAGAGTGACGGATATTTTGATAACTCAGGTTGGATTCTTTATTCACGGTTGAGATGAGTAATATGGAACATTCTCATATACAAGCATTTGTCGAGCGATGACATCCGGAGACAAACACATTTCACATGCCCTTTGGAGAGATGATCATCATACTACATGATGTTTTATACATCACTAGACTCTCCATCGATGGGCTCAACTTAGGAGTTTTCGACTCATGGGAAGTTATACAGCCACAACATATGCTCTATTTGGGGATTGGACGCGCGACGAGTGGCATCAGATCTGCACGAATAGAAGATTTCTTACAGTGGATAAAGAGGACATGATAGAGTCCTTGATAGAGCAAGGTGGTCCACCAAATGCGATTGCATCGGCTTGGTTGTTGTTGTTCCTTGGATACACGCACTTTATGGACAAGTCGGGTACCAAGGTCAAGTGGGTTGTCTTCACCTTCGCGGGGAATCTTTCACGTACTCCTTCATTGGCATGGGGCACATCACCCTTGCTTTTGTCTACCGGTAGTTGTGGGAGTGCTCGCGCAGCGTGACGAGACAAATGGCCGGATTTAGTCCAATCATACGAGTAATGTGAGAATATCTAAAATACATGTTAGACATATGTTCTACAAGTATAAGTTACAAATACTTGTATGTCTACTAACATGATTGCTAGGAGAATTCTAGAGTGAATTATTACTAGATATTTTGTGGTAAATTGTACAAGGTGAATTGTTCACCTTCTTTACCTCCCTAATTTTCTATTAGGAAATTCACTTTCACTTTGCCTAAAAATAGAGACATTCACCCATTGTAACAAGTGCACCAAGAGCAAGTAAGAAAACTACTATTCTTGTTCACTCCTCTAGCATCATTCTAAGTGTTCTTAAACACGTTCCACAAAGTCTAAGTAGGAAATTCAAAAGCAATCAAATTTGAACAAGTTATCAACACGAGGTTCTAACTTCAAACCGAACTTTGGTCATTTTTCAAGAGTTCAAGGTACTAATAATAAACTCTTCTTAAGTCCTCTCTAAAAATCTAAGAGTTTTAATAATCAAAATCTATTTGAGGATTATGCTCTGTAGTCGTCCATTATGGGATCTTCTACATCAGAAACTCAAGTTTTTCATTAGCTAAATATATTTAAGAAACACGGCTTATTAATATCTAAATTTTAAACTTTCTACATCATAATCTTAGTTAATCTTCCTAGATCTAAAGAACTTTTGACAAAATAAAATCATGTTTTTTTGGATTTATGCTAAGATACAAACAAATTTGAGATTTGCTTACCTCTTTTGATAAAACCCCACATCAAATTCCTTCCTTTCACCACTTGAATTATGAACGGAGATTTTTCAACAAAATAATGATTATGATAATGATGATGATGTAAATAAGGACAAGGCAAATGAAAAGCTCGATTAAAAATCGGTTGTTATTAGCAACAAACCGATGAGTAATATCATCATTGACCATGAATTTTTTTTTTCTTTGAGGTTGAATAATGAAAATGGAGTTAAGGAAGAAGGAGATAAAGATGGTGAAAGTGAAAGTGAAAGTAAAATAGATGGATGGAGATTAAAGGGGATAAAAGGAATCGGATTTAAACTATTCCCACTAGACTAATTTAACCCTATGATTTTACCACTATCACAATTTATGATACATAATTAACCATTTTTCGGGCTATTGATATGATTACATGACTACTCTTCATGGACTATTAATGACTATTGTCAGACTGTTACTATGACTTACACGGCATTCCTATCATACCATTGACCATGACTTACATGATTGTACTTGACGGATAATGACACACATACTGCACGTGGTGGACTACTAACACAACAAACTATTGACTTTTAGTTGCTTATGCTTATTTATGACTAAGATATTACTATCACATGATTAACACGTACTAACAAATTTATAATTTTGTCATCTTTTATCTAACTATCAAATATATACTTGCTTTATATATTTGATTTACATTCTTGTGTAGTAATGGCAAACATTTCTAAAAGAGAATTTGACGTCCTTGACCTTTCGGGCCAAAAACTACTTGGAGTGGAAGGTTGATGCCTTGGCTCTCCTTAAGGCAAATGGTCTCGAAATGAAGTCTTACTACCACAAGCACTACATGAGTGGAACAACTTGAGGTTCCAGGGCTTTAAGTTCATCAATGAGTATAATAGTGTTGTGCACAAGGTCAAGTCCCAGTTGAGACTATGTGACCATAAGATCTCCCAACATAAGATGTTGGAGAGAACTTTATCCACCATGCAAGCCTCAAATATAATGTTACAACAACAATACAGAGAGAGAGGCTTTAAGAGGTACTCTTACCTATTAAAGGTTTTGTTGATGGCTACGCTATGGTGGACGTGGTCCACAAGATGATCGTGGTCATGGTCAAAACCACAATGAGGGTCGGCCTACCAATGACCAAATGGGAATGATAAGTGAAGGTCCAAACGGGTCATAAAAAACCTTATAACAAAGATGAAAGTGTATGTTATATGTGTGGTATGACTGACCACTCGCAAAGAACATAGCGTACAACACCACATTTGGTGGAAGCATACAAGGCCGAAAGGGAAAGACAAAAGGCTAAGGAGATCAACCTCGTTGAGAACGATGGTTTGGGTAATTCTCCACAAACGTTAGCCTAGACGTCGAGGTTTTTCTCAACTATGAGAATGATGTTGGCTTTGCCTAAAATAATATAATGTTTAATCAAAGTCACTCTAATATGAAATATTGTATAATATGATCTAATCTTCTTGCCATTGTATTATAACCATTCTAGATTGACTTTTGTAAAAAATAAAGCCTTTTTATATCTTGACTTTCTCTTGTTGTTTATAGAAGGCGTGGAATCGTATAAAGCAAGATTCGATGGGAAAGAAAAGTGTCTCTTAGACAGTGCCACAACACATACCATCTTGAGAAATAAGGAGTATTTCACACAATTGAAACCCTTTAAGGGAAATGTGAATATAATATCCGGTATGGCTAGACTCATCGAAGGCTCGGGAAGAGCTCTTGTTCTACTCCCAAAGGGAACAAAATAGTAATAAATGACGCATTACATTCGAGTAAATCTCACAGAAATTTATTGAGGTTTAAGGATGTGGGTCAAAATGGGTTTTATATGGAAATCATGAATAAAAATGGGAGAGAATATGTATGCATCACAACACATGAATGTGATAAGAAACAAATCCTTGAAAAAATGCCAAGACAAGCCTCCGGATTATATGAGACATTTATGTATCCGGTTGAGGCTAATGTGATATCTAAGAAAAGGTCGGATGACCGAGTTGAATTTATACTTTGACATGACCAATTGGGTCACCCAGGATCAACGATGATGCACAAAATTATAAAGGGTTCACTTGGACACCCACTAAAGAACATGAAAGCTCTACCGCCAAGTCATATTAATTGTACGGCTTGCTCACTTGGAAAACTTATAATTGACCTTCTAGAAGTAAGGTTACAAGTGAGACTCCTACATTTTTGGAAAGGATACAAGAAGATATATGTGGACCAATTGCTCCACCATGTGGCGCAGTTCGATACTTAATGGTGTTAATTGACGCATCTACAAGATGATCATATGTAAGTCTACTATCGACTAGAAATGCGGCATTTTCTAAACTCCTTGCTCAAATAATTCGATTGAGAGCTCAATTTCCGGATTATACAATAAAGAAAATCTGGCTTGACAATGTAGGAGAATTTACATTCCAAACATTCAATGACTTTTGTATGTCAATTGGGATTGATGTTGTAACGTCTTGTTTATTGGGTGCGACTTCGATTTTTATTTTTCTGATGGTTATCGATATTTTTAATATCTTAAGGAAATTTTACGAGTATTTTAAGTCGTAAATTCAATTTTACGAGTATATATTTTACTTGGTATTTAATTATTATTGGAATATCGTAATATTAGTTACGAGGTCGATTTCTATGTTGCAAAGTATATTTTGCGAGTTTATTTACATATATTTCCCGTATATTTTTTTTATTTATTTTTTTTTGGAAAGTTTGAAAGAGTTATTCGATCCGAAAATCCCGTTCCGCATATTCCTAATTGAGTTTACTTTATTTTCTCATTTTCTTTTCTTTTCATTGTTTTACTTCTTTCTTCCATCCTGCCTCTTCCCTACAGTGATGGTCGACCCCTCGCCATCCCTACACCCTTGCTGCTACCCTATACCGCCCAAGCTAGGAGCTTGCTTTCACCTCCTGGGCAAGCAGCCTGCAACACACCACACCCCCACACTTCCTTTCTCTCTAATCCCTCTCTTCACACAACTCAGAGAACAACACTCAACATACCACTCCTCTTCTCCATCTCGATCAACACAGCAACGGTAGTGCATCCACCTCTCACCCTTCCCTCATTTCGTCTTCTGTTCAGATTGTCCTCTATACACAACAACCCTTCTCCCTCTATTACTTCTGGATGTCTCCATTACGAGAAACAAAGAGAACAGATCTCGAGTCCCTGTCGAGCCTGTTGGTCCCGCCAAGACTGCAACAGGCAGCAACACCTCCCTCGCCTGGACCTGCGAACCACCTGTACCGCCGCCCTCGCTCCTCCCCTTCGACCTTCCTCGGTCGTCTTCGACTCTCCCCGCAACGGCAGGCACACAACCACCCCGAGCCAACTTCTGCCAGCCCCTCTGTAGCTCTATGTTCTTCATCAGGCTTCGCCAGGAAAACAGAGAAGTTGCACCGGAGGACGCCATCAGAGTCGCCTTGCCCTAGCCTCCACCTTCGCCGTCGGATATCGGAGTCTGCCTGCCTGCCTTGCCTCGCCGCTACTGGGGCCTTGCCGGAGAGGATCTCTGTAGAAGCTCCTTGTTGGCCGCCGCTTCTCCTTCCCTACCCCAGCCCTGCGCAAGATCTATCGGCAGAATTGGGTTTTATGAAACCCTTTTTGTGATATTAAAATCGGGCCTCAACTTTTGGTATAATTACAAATATTACCCACTGCTTTGTATTTACAGTTTTGACCCAGAGTTTTTGGTAATTGCTGATATACCCTTTTTGGAATTAATTACAGATTTGGCCCAAAAAAGTTAATTGCAGATTATGACCCATATTTATGGAATTGTATGAATTGCCCTGGAAAATGTGTTAGCGGGTTTTAACTTTGGATTTTAATTGCCGGGACTTTCATATATTTATTTATATACCATATATATTATGCCCTTGTTGGATTAATTGCGGGTTATGGCTCAAAGATTTAATTACGGGATTTTAATGTTGACTTTGAAAACGAGTTTTACCTTGGGTTATGATGTTATACAAATTACCCGGAATATATATTTACGGTTTTTAACTTGGGTTTTAAAAGCAGGGTTTTCCTTAGAATTATTCCGTTCAAATTTAGCTTATAAGCTAAATTTGTTTAGTTTGGTGCTAGGTTTGGAAGCGCCCCGATAAAGGCCTAACGAGTCCAAGTCGACATCCGTTGACCGACTTCCGTCTTTTGACGTCGTGTGAGTATTCTTTCCCCTCGATCTAGTTATGTTAAGTTTTCGCATCATGCTAGGATGGATCTAGCATAACTTAGAGTTAATGCCAAGTAGTGGCTTTGAACCTTAGGTGAGTTTCGAGGATTTGATATTGTTTGATGGATTGATGTTGATTCTAGGCTTGAGGTGTTGGTTATATTGTGAGGTTTTTATAAGGCTTTAAGTTATATGGTTGATCTTGTGAGCATTTTGAGGCTCGGGGTGGGTTTGTATGATCTTGTTGGATTTTGGAGTTTAGGTTTGTTTATCCTAGTATGTGTTATGGGTTATGATCTTGCGAGATCATAAGGTCTAGAAGTCTAAGGACTTCTAGCTTGTGTTGAGGGTGATGTGAGCATGAGAGATTATAGGATGCAGTCCTAGAATGTGAGTCAAATGATCTCGCGTAGATCATTTGTCTAGAAGTCTTAGACTTCTTGAGTTGAGCCAGTGGTTGATATAGTTATCTTCTTGTGAGCAGGTTATGGGCTTCCTCCCTAAGGAAGCAAGAGTGTTGTGAGTTGAGTGTGGTGACGAGGTAAGTCTTCGGACTTACTTAGCTCATATTCTTTGTATTAGCATTATTGTGTGTTGCGTGGTGTGTGTTTATTATTTTACTGTTTATAACAACTAAACCGGAAATAGGATTACCGACCTTTATATTATTTGGCCCAAGTGTATGATAACGGGCGGTGACATCACTGCTTGGCTCCCCGTGAGAGCTAGGGGGATCTCGGCGACTGGCCCGTGCTGGTTAGACGGTCGGAGGCATCCGACCGTTCCATTGCCGGAAGAAGGGACCGAGGCGAGTTTCGGAGGATTCTCGTGTCACAAAAGAAGTTGAACTAGAACGGAATATGACTTAATAAATAAAGATAATAAACCGGATTTGTGTGCTTTGAGTATGTTGTGTGACTATGTTGAATTAATTGTGTTTGTGCCTTTCCCTTTAATTCTAATGCTTCGAATGTGAGCTAACGGTTTTATACCGAATGTTGTAGTTTGCCTTGCAGGTTAGACATGCTCCGAGAGATCCGGAAGGGTGGGCAGCCGGGGTCCGTACATTTTAGGAAGGGTTTTGTTTGGAGTCACGTTTGGAGTTTTGTATATTGTATTATTGTATGCCGCATGTATGACGTTTGGTCTTTGTAGTTGTTTTCGGCTGAAGTCCATTGTTTGTTTTCTTTTGGATTTTCTTACATTGCATAAAATGTATTTCGGTTTTGGCCTATATTTGTGCCTTGTTGCAAGATCCGGTGAAATTGTTGTCAAGCTAAGGGTCGGGACCCATTGTGAGGTCCCAACCCGTAGCGCCCCGAGTCCCGCGGATTCGGGGTGTTACAGATGTGGAACATCTAGTAGCTCATGTTCACAAACAATATGGTCTTGTTGAATCATTGATAAAGAGATTACAATTAATTGCTAGACCATTATTGATGAAATCTAAATTACCACCATCTGCTTGGGACATGCGATATTGCATGGTGCAACCTTGATCCGATTAAGACCAAGTGCAAACCATGAACAATCCCCATTGCAATTAGTGTTTGGTAAGAAGTCTAATATATCACATCTAAAAACATTTGGATGTGCAATTTATGTTCCTATTGCTCCACCACAACATACAAAGATAGGTCCACAAAGAAGATTGGGAATATATGTTGGTTTTGAATCCCCCTTGATCATTAGATATCTTGAACCAATAAGAGTGATTTGTTTACAGCAAGATTTAATGATTGTCATTTTGATAAAAATACATTCCCAATCTTAGGGGGAGAAAAGAAGAAAGTGGACCCAAGTATAAAATAAAATTACATGGAATGCAACACTATTATCACATCTTGATCCAAGAACAAAAATGTGTGAACAAGAAGTTTAACGAATCATTCGCTTACAGTGTGTTGCAAATCATTGCAGACACTAAGAAGGTGATAAAGTCACATGTTCCAGCGGCAAATGCCCCTGCAAGAATTAATGTACCCATTATACAACCAAATGTGTTCATTGCAAATGAGTTTACAACACGTCGAAAACATGGTAGACCACTTGATTCAAAAGACTTGAAACCAAGAAAAGCAAGGAACCAAAAAGGTATCGAAGGAGAGGCTATAGTGACTGAATCAAACGAGGAACATGAAAAAGACAAAGAAAACGAGGATGAGAACATCCCAAATGAAGATATATCCGTGATGATGATGAAAGAATCGACAATTATGAAATTGCTATAAATTATGTCGATACAAGGATACAATGTAATAGAAAGGATATCATTGTTGATGATATATTTGCCTATTTTGTGGCTAATGATATCGGTATTGAAGATGACAACATTGAGCCAAAATCAGTTGATGAATGTCGTTGTAGAAAGGATTGGCCAAGATAGAAAGAAGCAATTCAGGTAGAATTGAAATCACTTGAAAAACGTGAAGTTTTTGGGCCTGTAGTCCATACATCAAAGGGTGTAAAACGAGTCGGCTATAAATCGGTTTTCATAAGAAAACAAAATGAGAAAAACGAAATTGTGTGATATAAGGCGAGACTTGTAGCCCAAGGATTTTCTCAAATTTCAGGAATTGATCATGATGAAACATACTCGCTAGTAATTGATGCGACCACATTTAGATTCTTAATTGGTGTGAATGTCTTTGAAAAACTAAAGATGCGCCTTATCGATGTCGTGACTGCATATTTATACGGGTCACTTGATACCGACATCTACATGAAAGTCCCACAAGGGCTAAAATTGCGTGAGGCCAACTCCTCAAAGCCACGAGAAATGTTTTCCATAAAATTGAGAAGATCCTTGTACGGATTAAAACAATCAAAACGAATGTGGTACATTTGTCTTAGTGAATAACTTCTCAAAGAAGGATATAAGAACAACATTATATGTCCATGTGCTTTCATCAAGCGATCCAAGAGTGGATTTGCTACAATCGCAGTTTATGTTGACGATTTGAATATCGTCGGAACTTCCAACAAGCTTGAAGAAACTACAAAGTATTTGATGAAAGAATTCGAGATGAAAGATCTCGGAAAGACTAAGCTTTGTCTTAGCTTGCAAATTGAACTTTTGAAGGATGAAATCTTTATCCATCAATCTAATTACACTAAGAAAATCTTGAAGAGATTTTACATGGACGAAGCACATCCTTTAAGCTCACCCATGGTTGTTCGATCCCTTAATGTGGAAAACGATGAGTTCCGTCCTCAAGAAGAGGATGAAGAAATCCTTGGCCCAAAAATGCCATATTTAAGTGCAATTGGTGCTTTAATGTATTTGACTAACAATACAAGACTATATATTGTCTTTGTTGTAAATTTGTTGTCCAGGTACAATTGTGCACCTACAAGAAGACATTGGAATGACATCAAACGTATATTCCGCTACCTTCGAGGTACGCATGACCTTGGTCTATTTTATCGAAACAAAGGACATGTCACTTTGGTTGGATATGCAAATGCAGGATATTTGTCTGACCCACACAAGGCCAAATCCCAAAACGGATATGTGTTCACATATGGAGGCACGGAAATTTCATGAAGGTCAACAAAATAAACAATTACAGACACTTCTTCAAATCACGCAGAGTTGATTGCTCTATATGAGGCTGTAAGAGAATATATGTCCCTACGATCAATGATCGAGTTCATACAAAAGGAGTGCGGGATGAAACCTATCACCGAAGAGCCCGCCATCTTATATGAAGATAATTCAACATGCATTGCTCAAATGAAGAAAGGACATATCAAGGAGATCGTACAGAGCACATATTGCCAAAGTTCTTCTCCACCCGTGAACTGGAGGAAACCAGGGAAGCTGATATTCATCAAATCCGTTCTAGTAATAATCTTGTTGACTTGTTCATGAAATCATTGAGTCCTAAGAAATTTGAAGAGCTTGTGCGCAAGATTGGAATGTATAGACTCCGAGACATAAGTTGAAATCAGGGGGAGCATTATACGCGCTGCACTCTTTTTCCCTTCGATCAGGTTTTCATCCCACTGAGTTTTTCCTCACAAAGTTTTTAATGAGGTAGCTTCACCCAAGCGTATAATAAGTATGAAGTCAACAACAACCGCTCAAGTTTAATAATGGAATTAGGTGAACATTCAAGGGGGAGTGTTATTGAATATCACAAATACATGTTAGACATATGTTCTACAAGTATAAGTTACAAATACTTGTATGTCTACTAACATGATTGCTAGGAGAATTCTAGAGTGAATTATTACTAGGTATGTTGTGGTAAATTGTACAAGGTGAATTGTTCACCTTCTTTACCTCCCTAATTTTCTATTAGTAAATTCACCTTCACTTTACCTATAAATAGAAGCATTCATCCATAGTACCAAATGCACCAAGAGCAAGTAAGAAAACTACTATTCTTGTTCACTCTTCTAGCATCATTTTAAGTGTTCTTGAACACATTCCACAAAGTCTAAATAAGTAGGAAATTCAAAAGCAATCAAACTATAACAAGTAAGATCTTTATGTCTTGTTTTTCCTCCAAAACTACAAGTAGTTAATGATTAACATTTAAATTTATAAACGTACAACATTGGATCTTGACGTACTTCCCATGTTTTCAACACCATACGAGTATGAGTGACCGAAATACAAATGACCCCATTGGAGTTGAGCGTTGGGAACATTGGACGAGCTTGTTCTCGAATAGACGTCTGGTGGAGATACATCATAATAAAGAGTCAATGCCTCAACGTATATCTCGGTTGAGAGGGAAGTCAGGTGGACACTGGAGAGAGACACAAGGAGATGATGACGCACAACACAATTAACCATCGCAATATAACTAATTTTGATGTTGGATTTGACTAAGTTTGTACGGGTTTGCTATGTTTTATCTCCATTGACTATGTTTTTGAAATTTATTTTCAAAGTTTGTGGAATTTGATATCTAAGTCTGTGGAATTGACCACAATGAGAAAGTAGATTTATATAGGTAGACAAATATTACAATAAAAAAATTTCAATTACAATATATACCGCATAAATTTAACCTACATCACTACCTTCTTTGTCCGAACTACTCAAAGACATCGTATATGAACAAAGCTACTCAAATTTTAGTTACCTCTCTATACCCTCTCAAACATTTGTTTGGATGTGGTAGTCGGTAAAAACACGATTTATATACCCAAGTTATCCAACCGTAAAATTTAATTCACAACCTTAAAATTCAATTACTCAAATGCATATAAAATGAAAGTTCAAAATTTACCCTCATGCGTAATCCGGTCCTGTTTCCTTAAGAGTTTTAAATAAACTCTAGGGGTTGATTTCATTCAATCCTGACTCTTAATCTAATCTAACGGATAAAATTTACTCTAATATATAACTTATTAAAAAAATATCTAAAAGAACCATTAACCTAATCAGTTGTCTACGTTCTGATACTTCTCTGCCGCTTAGTTACACGTTCTCTTCTCGTTACTTCCCTGCTCGTTGCTTCTCTACTCTGTTATTTCCCTGCTCGTTTCTTCTCTACTCTGCTACTTCCATGCTCGTTGATTCTTTACTCTACTACTGCTCACTACTTCTTTGTGGTTTTGCTAATCTTCCTTGCTTGTTGCTGTTCTAAATGACTCGGCTATTTCCCTGCTTGTTTCAATTCTAAACGATTCTTCTACTTCTCTGCTTGTCGTTGTTATAAACGTTTCCATCCTGCTACTTCCCTGCTCGTTTCATCATGGATGTATCTACAGACTGAATTCCATAATTAGGTATGGAATTTGATTCAGTTGATGATGTATGGAATTTTTGGGTAGAATATGGAGGAAAGATGGGTTTTAATGTTCGTAAGCATTTCGAGAACCAAAGTAAGAAAACCAGCGAGGTAATTTCGCGAAGATTTTTTATGTGCGAAACAGGGTCATCGCTTGATTGACAAGAGAGACAACTTAGGTAAGCGTTGTCTGGCTGAAACTAGAACGGGTTGTCAAGCACGAATTGGATGTTCATTGAACAAGATAACAAACAGATACAAAATACATGATTTTGTATCTGAGCACAATCATCCTCTCCATTCACCAGAGACAAGTCACCTATTGACATCACAAAAGAAAATATCCGAAGCTCCGGCAACTGAAATTGATATTGCAGATGACTTTGGAATTAAGCCTAGAAAAGCTCACGAGTTTATAGGTGCGCATGTTGGGGATCAACTAATCTAGGATACACACATCAGGATCATAGAAATTACCTACAAAGAAAGCGCCAACGGAGTTTGTTATATGGGGAAGCTGGAAGTTTATTGAAATACTTTCATATGCAAACGATAGATAATCCTTCGTTTCAGTATTCCATCAGTTGGATAGTGAAGAGAAAATGACTAATGTATTTTGGGCAGATGCAAAAATGCGTATAGATTATGCATCATTTGGAGATGTAGATGTCTTTGACACTACATTTGGTACGAACAAGGAACATAGACCTCTTGGTGTTTTTGTCGGTTTTAACCATTTCAGAGAACTTGTTATTTTTGGAGCCACATTGTTGTATGATGAAACTGCAGAATCTTTTCGATGGTTGTTTGAAACCTTTCTTGCAACACATGACAACAAGTATCCGAAGACCATTTTCACCGATCAAAACAATGCTATGGGAAAGGATATAGGTGAGGTTATGCCAAAGATGTTGGATTTCGGTGTCAGGTTTTGTGTCAAAGTTGTTGTAATCTCCAAGAAGGAGTAGACTAACAACTTACAAGTTGTTATAATCTTCAAGGAGTAGACTAACAACTTACAAGTTGTTGTAATCTTCAATAGGAGTAGACAAACAACTTAATTGGGTAAAGACTATGTAATCTCACAGGTGAGTATACAAGCGACTTACAAGTTGTTGTAATCTCCGTTAAGGAGTAGACTAACAACTTAGTGTTGTAATCTTCCAAGTGAGTAGACAAGTAGCCTTAAATTAAAAAATATAATTATATATATTCTTTAATTGAATATCCAGAATTAAATCCTAGGAGTTGTAGTCTCCAAAATGAGTAGACAAACATCCTTATATAGTTACATTTCAGTTGCATGCAAAACCGGTTATTAGGATATTGTATGTACTTGACTTGGGTAATGTTGAAATCACTCAAATATACAGTTTTCCTTCTAAGTGTATTTTTCCTACACCGGGATCCAAATACCTTAGTGGGATAAGACCAACAAGTCACAAAGACTAAAGTATAGAAACATACCTTGTCTTACTGTTCGCTCCAAACGGTGTGTGCAAGCTTTAAATTTATAACCCTAGACGTAAGCTTAAAACAAGGATGCGAACCCGCAGTGTACGGGTCAATCGTAGTAAAAAGCAAGGAATTCCAGGGGTCGATCACAGGGACTTAGTGAAACAAAGTCCAATCACGGTAAGCTCTAGTAATTACTAACCACAAAAGCAATTAAAACAATCAAGGATGATAAACAGTCAATAAAGGAAACATGCAATTCTAGGGATTAAAGCATCTAGTTGTGGTTCCAACTCAAGATCTAAAGATAAGCGGACAAAGCTGAGGTTTTTGCATGGGGAAGGTGTTTCTAAAGTGGAGTAGATCACCGGGTAAGTCTCACTACTCACTAATCCTAAACCGTAACTCCTATTACCGGGTAAGTCTCAAGGAATTGAGATAAAGAACTATAACCTCAAACTAACACACCATCTAAGGGAATAGAATCAACCTTTACCGGGTAAGTCTCAGGCTAACTCACAAAGATGGGATGAAAGCACACTCAAACCCCAATAAAGGATAAACCTTTATTACCTACACTTATGATCGTTGGTAAACAAACTAAGGAATTACCGGGTAAGTCTCATCCTAGGCTTGCATTGAACCAGGAAAGGTGTAATAAGAATAGGATTTGGCAAACTCTAACACTTAACTCTCAGTTTCGGATCAGATAAGTCACCTCGGTCAGCCAAATTCCACCCCGGACGAGATGTTCATCGAGTGACCGAGATGCTTAGGGTTAAGGTAAAGACTCGAACTTTCAGGGTCCTACTAGAATCTAAGATTATTCTATCATTGTTTTTCCCACAACCTTCAGCCAATCACCCTAGAATCACACAAGGAAATTAGCCACTCATCATCATGAAAGTATTAATCAAATATATGGGAAGAAGGTGAATATTTGAACAAGAAGAATTTAATGAAAAGACTTCAATAACTGAATCAAATATCACAACAAAAGCGTTCCTTGGATAAAAATCCAACAAGGTAACACAACAAGGAAGGAATTCTAAGACAATCTTACAAAACCCTTCAAAAGCTATAAAAGCTATAATCTTCAATCTTCCTTCAACCTTCAAAAAGATTCTTCGAATCTCCCAACTGGAGTATGGCTGCTGTGTGCTGTACGGTGTAAGCAAGGTGATAGCGGATGTCGGATTTGTGGGAAATCCGACCCTTTTTACAGGAAAATTACTCTCCATAGATAAGATATCTTAGAAAGATCTCTTCCCATAAAAATAGGTAAAATATATGATCTAGTGTATCTTCTTCCTTCCAGGAGCCAAGCCAAAAATATAAGATCTCTTTCCAAAGATAAAAGATCTCAGCCAAGAATAAAATATTCTCGCCGCGTCCCAGGTGTTCGCCTCGGTCGAGTCGACTTCTCTGGATCACCTCGGTCGAGGTGAATCTGTGGTCAACCGAGGTGAGTCACAACTGAATGTGAAATCCCTCAAATCTGGTCCAAAGTGAATCCTAAATCCATGGCTATGCTTCCTGGATGGTTCCTTATGTTCCTGGATGTAGCTCCAATGACTCCATAGCTCCTTTTTGATGCAAAACGTGCCAATTTACCTACGATTACAACAAAACTAGGTGTAGACCTCGATTCCCGCAAAGGTAGATGAAATGGTAATATAATCACATAATATACATACAAACATGCAGATTATGAAAGATAAAACGTCCAAACAAACCCCAAAATATAGACTATAATTCATGCTATCAAAATACCCCATACTTAGCCCTTGCTTGTCCCCAAGCAATTTCCGCATATAAAAGACAAGATAGAATGGATTAATAGTCATGAAAATCAATGAAAAGTCTTTCAAAAACATTTTTATGGTGTGCAACAATCATAGATCACTCTAAGAGAATACTTCATGGAATTTAAAATCAAAATATGATCAAAACATTTTATAAGTATAAGAAAGTTGTTCATCTTTGCATAAAATCATAGAATGCATAATAAGTCATAATTATCGAAATTAATCATGCATAATCCAGTTTAAACCACTAAGTCAATCAACAAGCTCAAGGTCTCAAGGGCTTCCTAAAAGAAAGGTCAAGAAACGTGTAGGGTAGGGATGTATGTAAGGTAATGTGGTGCTAGAATCCGAGAAAAGGATGAACTTCACTTTCACTTTGACTTGCAACATCTTCCACCAATAAGCTTTGCTTATTTTACACTTTTTTTTTACTTTACTTTTTGGGATGCATGGACAGAGGTGCACAATAACCGAAGCCTAGGAAATCAGCAATCATCAATTTCTTGAGATGCATCAAACCCTTGATGCACATACCATGACCCGTTAGGAATATCGCTCAATCCGACTTTGGCAAGACACAAACACCCGGCTATGTGAATGGTGCCGAGTTACTCATCATCATGATTGACTTCCCCAAACCTATTATTACTTTCTAACACTTTCACTTCCAGCCAACTTCTCAACTTTAACTTCACTTGCTTTCACCACTTCGCTTGCTTCCAAATTCCCGGATAGGTAAAGGGAGGAAAAATGTATATGAGGGGCTAAGCATGATTAAGAAGAAGAAGAGAGAAGAATGAATTGCCTTGGTCTTTCCATGAAGAAAGTGAGAGAACTTATCTTGCGGTGTCAACCTTCAAATTCAACATAATTTGGATAAAAACAAAGTATTAATCATGCCAATAATTTCAAACAAAGCATTTAGCAACTTAAACATATTATTAAACCTTTCAAACACATAAAGATTTCAAAACCAGTCAGTAAACAAGATCTTCACTGAGATCATATCTAGATAAGAAGCACAAAAATCGTTTTCGAAAACTCTCAGTTAACCCACCTCGGTCGAGGTGTTCTTAGGTCAACCGAGGTGAAACACCTCGTTCGGCCAGAACTGCCCCGGTCGAGGTCCAAAAATTTTTTAAAACCAGTTTTCTTTCAGTTTCGACGTTTTTCTCAATCAAATAACCTGTAAGTATGCATGTAGTCTCAGATAAACACATAGATGCAAAAGTGAAGCATAAATATAGATATCCGGTCAAATAGAGTCATACATCAAATAAATGTCAAATAAATCAATAAACACCCCATACTTAGGACACACTGTCCCAGTGGGTCAAAATAAGTCTAAGGAAAAGTACTCACCGGATAATAAGCTGAACTGCATAAAAATAAGAAAGAAAAATCCTGCAGCTCTCAGTCACGATCTGGTGGTGGTGGTGGTGGCACATACGGATACTGGGACGGGTCGAATGGATAGCCCATGATGTGCTCAAACTGGATCTGGGCCATCATGTGTTGGTAATGCTGCCTCTCCTGCATCTCGCGGATATCCAATGACAAAGCAGCATATGAATCAATAACCTGATCCGTCAGATCGTCGATCCGACTGTGAGCCTCTGGGTCTCTGTGTCGGCGCGTCCTACGCCTAGCAGGTCTTACTAGAGAAGTAGTAGGTGCAGGCTCAGTATCCTCATCATCCAGATCTATAACTGGTGCGCTCGTCCCTGCAGTATCTGTCCCTGTATCCATCGGGACTCCACCTTCTCTGTCATCAGCCGTCTCCTCATCATCTGCCTCCTCCTCAGCTGGGGCAGCTGCTGCCTCTCTGTAATCCTCCATCAATGGAGCCCAAGCGGTCTGCCAATAATAAGGTTCAAAAATAGTAAACTGGGCAGACCACCTGATCCCCTGTGGTGCAGTCATCTCCCATGGCATAGCCACGTACGGTGTAGTCAAACCTCGGGGAACCAGAATCCGCCGAGTGATCATCTTCTGCAGTCCAAGCGGCTTGGCATCCGCCACCATCGTGCAAGCGCTGAGATCCATGTCCTGATAGCTGGCAATGTGGGTGACAATCCCTCCGCAACAGATGTCTCCCTTTGCCTTGGCCTTGATCCTGTGCAGATCCTCTGCCAACATCAAGCCAAAGTCCGGGATACCTCCAGTAACCATGCAATATAGGCTGAACAGCTCCCCCTAACGGACCTTCTGGGGCGTCTCAGTACGCGTCAGAAGTGTCTCACTAAAGATCTGGTGGGCTAACCTAAAGGCTAAGTGGAAGATGACCTTCTCCCTGGAATCTCCAGGGCGCCATCTATTTGCGTGCTCAACCACGTGAGCAATCTGTCCCCAAAACTCCCTAGCTACAGATCGAGATGGGAAGTCAACAGCTGTGGGCTCAGGAAAACCAAAAATATCTCTCCAGTACTCTAGTGGCACTATGAAGTTCCGGTTCATCAACCGGTACTTCACAGATCGCTTTGTGGCGAGGTAGGTGAAGGAGCTAATGAACTCTAAGGTGGGCTCCAAATAAGCTGGGGCTCGGATCTCAGTAAACCGATCCAGCCCTACTGTAGATATCATCCTCCTAAGGTCTCCGTCTACCTGGAGGCAATCAAAAGCAGACACGTCCAGGAAGCGAGGTGCAATCACTGGACGGCCAGAAATACGATCATAATCGACCTGGTGTCGCTCATGGATCACCGGTCGATAGGGTCGGGAAGAAGAGGAAGAAGGGGAAGGTGAGGATCTATCCCTAAGAGCAAGGCGTCTGTCGGAACTCATTTTCAGAAAATCACACTGTCATGTCACCTCGGTCAACTGACAACTCTCAAGAATCACCTTGGTCGAGGCACAGCTCGTCTGGACCGAGGCGGAAAACTGGATTCTAATTCCTTCTGAAAATTCAGTTCTTTTCCCCCAAAATCACTACAACTGCTTCCTATGGGGTACTTAATCCTTTCCTCAGCAAATGCAAGGGCAACCAAAGCCCAAATCGAAGCGAAAACAGCGAGGTAGGGTTTCGGTTTTATTTTACCTCGTTCGGCCGAATCGGTTCGATTTTCTTGCAGATCGATGATGCACTGGGATCCTCTATGCCTTAATCGCAGTTTGGAAGCGAAAATCTTCGAAAACGAGCAAGAATCGAAGAAGCGAGGTGCAAACTATCGCCGCGGTCGAGGAAGGGTGAAAGTGAAGAGAGAGAAAATTAATCCCCCTTTTATACCCTTTCTAGAACTGCTGTCACCTCGGTCGAGATGGTCTCGACTGGACCGAGGTGGTACGGACCGAGGTGGTTCTTCAGAAACCCTAGTCGCCTCGGTTGCTCATGAATCATATCGGTCGAGGTGCTCTGACAGCAACCGAGATGCCTCAGTCAAACTTCGTCTTCTCAAATTCTCGATCTTCTGTCCTTCCAGTTATGCTCCTTCCTTAGATGTCACCTGTTATCTGTCTAGAACGCCAAAAACAAAACAAAGTAAAGCAAAAAGCAAAACTATCTAAGCTAGACTAGAAAAAGGGAAAAGAAAGCAATACCTTGGGTTGTCTCTCAAGAAGCGCTTGGTTTAAGGTCGCTAGCTGGACCAGGATGCGTCTCTCAAACGAGGTATATTGGTGAAACCTCCTCAACCGGAACTTCCGGTTTGTACTTCTTAAGTCTATGACCGTTGACCTTGAAGTTTCCGCTAGTTTCGCCCCATATCTCAACTGCACCATGAGGAAAAACATGTTTCACAACATAAGGTCCGGTCCATCTAGATTTTAACTTACCTGGAAAGAGGCGGAGGCAAGAGTTGAAGAGTAGAACTAAGTCTCCTTCGTTAAGCTCCTTTGGGACGATACGCTTGTCATGCCATCTCTTCGTCCTCTCCTTATAGATTTTTGGCATTCTCATAAGCGTTCAAACACAGCTCCTCCAGCTCGTTGATTTCCAATAATCGCTTCTTGCCGGCCTCCTTAATGTCGAAGTTCAACCATTTGATCGCCCAATATGCTTTGTGTTCCAATTCAACGGGCAAATGGCAAGACTTCCCATATACCAAATTATAAGGGGTGGTACCTATGGGAGTCTTAAATGCGGTCCTGTACGCCCAAAGAGCATCGTCCAATTTCATGGACCAATCCTTCCTCGTCCTAGAGACGGTCTTCTCCAAAATTGATTTGATTTCTCTATTCGAGATCTCGACCTGTCCACTAGTTTGAGGGTGATAAGGGGTTGATACCTTGTGGGTTACCCCATACTTCGATAGAAGTGCTTTGAACTTCCGGTTGATGAAATGCGTTCCTCCATCGCTGATGATGATGCGCGGAGTTCCAAAACGTGGAAAGATAGTTATGTTTAAGAACTTCACAACCACCTTTGCGTCGTTAGTGGGAGAAGCGATGGCTTCAACCCATCTAGAGACGTAATCAACCGCAAGAAGAATATAGAGGTTTCCTCCGGAGGACGGGAAAGGTCCCATGAAGTCTATCCCCCATACATCAAAGATTTCCACCTCTTGGATGTTATTAAGCGGCATTTCGTTCCTCCTTGATAAGTTTCCTATTCTTTGGCATGCATCACAAGAGACAACAAACGATTGCACATCCTTAAATAATGTAGGCCAAAAGAAACCAGAACGTAATACCTTAACGCATGTTTATCGGTGCTGGCATGTCCTCCACAAGGAAGAGAGTGACAATGCCGTATTACGCTATTAACTTCATCTTCCGGAATGCATCTTCGGAGCATCCCATCCGGCCCGCGCTTGAATAGCAGCGGCTCGTCCCAATAATAGTGGCGTACTTCCTTGAAGAATCTCTTCTTTTGAGAGTACGTCAATCCGGGCGGTACTTCCTGGCAAACAAGATAATTCACAATATCAGCATACCAAGGTCCTTTATTATCAGAAAGTTGGTGGATAGAATGTTCCACCAACTGAGGATGAATGTCAGAGAAGGGAGTAAGAAGTTTGTTATTCTCAGTAGTCTCAGTTGACATCATCTCGCCATCGACCTCGGTCGAGGCGCAGAGGCGTTGACCGAGATGTTCTTCAGTCGCCTCGGTCAGTCCAGGAAGTGCCTCGGTCGAGGTACTGCAACTGGAACCGAAACTGGAGATCTTCGTCTCCTGGGTTAGCTTCTCAGTTTTAGCTCCTGGATCCTCTTCCAGTGCCTTTAAGCTCCGTATATCTGCATCACAAGAAGCATCTATACCTTCCTCCATTAAACTGAAGCTAATAACTCTTTCGAGTGGATCGTTTGTAAGGATAGGGCTCACCAATTCTCTTGACTCTTCTTCATCGTAGATGTTGAAGATATCATCGCTTAGCTACTCCCCTTTCATGGCTGCAAGTAATGCAAACTCCACCTCATCGCCGCCAATGTTGAATTTCAACTTGGCGTTCTTGCAATCCACGTTGCAACCCGAAGTTGCTAGAAATGGCCTCCCGAGAATAATAGGAACAGGATAATCTGCGGGAATGTCAAGTACAACAAAATCTATTGGTAAATAGAAGTTACCTAACTTGACCGGAACGTCCTCCAAGATTCCCACGGGATGGGTGATGGAGCGATCCGCCATATAAAGTCGAATCTTGACCGGCTTGGGCTCTCCAAGTCCGATCTTCACACATAGCTCCAGCGGGATGATGCTCACGCTGGCTCCTAGATCACAAAGGGCTTCACAAGTGACATCCCCAACTTGAATAGGAATGCAAAATGAGCCGGGATCTCTCAATTTAGGTAGCATCTTCTCCTTCATGATTTGAATGAGCTCCGAGGATTTAGATGTCATCCTAACTTCACCAAAATCTTCCAGTTTCCTCTTCCTTGATAGGATCTCCTTCAAGAACTTCCCATAGGTGGGTATTCCTAGAATAGCATCAAGGAAAGGAATGTTAATATGCAATTTATTCATCAAGTCAAGGAACTTACCAAAGTGCTTGTCTAGATGTGCTCTGGCCCTTGTTCGCTCCAAACGGTGTGTGCAAGCTTTAAATTTATAACCCTAGACTTAAGCTTAAAACAAGGATGCGAACCCGCAGTGTACGGGTCAATCGTAGTAAAAGCAAGAAAATTCCAGGGGTCGATCACAGGGACTCGATGAAACAAAGTCAATACGGTGTGCTTATGTCAATACTAACCACAAGAGCGATTAACACAATCAAAGATGAATAAGAAGTCAATAAAGCAAACATGCAATTCTAGGGATTAAAGCATCTAGTTGTGGTTCCAACTCAAGATCTATAGATAAGCGGACAAAGCTGAGATTTTTGCGTGGGGAAGGTGTTACTAAAGTGGAGTAGATCACCGGGTAAGTCTCACTACTCGCTAATCCAAAACCGTAACTCCTATTACCGGGTAAGTCTCAAGGAATCAAGATAAAGAACTATAACCTCAAACTAACACACCATCTAAGGGAATAGAATCAACCTTTACCGGGTAAGTCTCAGGCTAACTCACAAAGATGGGATGGAAGCACACTCAAACCCCAATAAAGGATGAACCTTTATTACCTACACTTATGATCGTTGGTACACAAACTAAGGAATTACCGGGTAAGTCTCATCCTAAGCTTGCTTTGAACCAGGAAAGGTGTAATAAGAATAGGATTTGGCAAACTCTAACACTTAACTCTCAGTTATGGATCAGATAAGTCACCTCGGTCAGCCAGTTTCCACCCCGGCCGAGATGTTCATCGACTGAACGAGGTGCTTAGGGTTAAGGTTAAAGACTCGAACTTTCAGGATCCTACTGGAATCTAAGATTATTCTATCATTGTTTTTCCCACAACCTTCAGCCAATCACCCTAGAATCACACAAGGAAATTAGCCACTCATCATCATGAAAGTATTAAGCAAATATATGGGAAGAAGGTGAATATTTGAACAAGAAGATCTTAATGAAAAGACTTCAATAACTGAATCAAATATCACAACAAAGCGTTCCTTGGATAGCAATCCAACAAGACGAGACAACAAGTGAGGGAATTGAAGATAATCTTACAAAAACCCTTCAAAAGCTATAAAAGCTACAATCTTCAATCTTCCTTCAACCTTCAAAAAGGTTCTTCAAATCTCTCCCAACTGGAGTAGGGTGCTGCTGCTGTGTGCTATAAACCCTGATCGACGGTATAGCGTGATGTCCAGCTCTAAGCGGATCGTATGCGGCCCTCTGGAATTGTGGAAATCCAACCCTTTTTATAGGAAAATAACCCTCCAAAGATAATAAATCTTAGAAAGATATTTTCCCATAAATATAGGTAAAATATATGATTCTGCATATCTCCTTCCTTCCAGGAGCCAAGCCCAAAAATATAAGATCTCTTTCCAATTTTAAAAGATCTCAGCCAAGAATAAAATATTCTCGCCACGTCCTAGGTATTCGCCTCGGTCGAGTCGGCGTCTCTGGATCACCTCGGTCGAGGTGAATCTCTGGTCAACTGAGGTGAGTCACAACTGAATGCGAAATCTCTCAAAACTGGTCCAAAGTAAATCTTTAATCCATGGCTATGCTTCCTGGATGGTTCCTTATGCTCCTCAATGTAGCTCCAAATGACTCATGACTCCTTTTGCTCCTTTTTGATGCAAAACATACCATTTTACTTGCAATTACAGCAAAACTAGGTGTAGACCTCGATTCCCGCAAAGGTAGATGAAATGGTAATATAATCACATATTATACATGCTAACATGCAGATTATGAAAGATAAAACGTCCAAACAAATCCCAAAATATAGACTATAATTCATGCTATCAAAATACCCCATACTTAGCCCTTGCTTGTCCCCAAGCAAGTTCCTTATATAGAAGACAAGGTAGAATGGATTATAGGTCATAAAAATCAACGAAAAAGTCTTTCAAAAACATTTTATGGTGTGCAACTACCATAGATCACTCTAAGAGAGTACTCCCTGGAATTAAAAACTTAATATGATCAAAGCATTTTATAAATATAGGAAAGTTGTTCATCTTTGCATAGAATCATAGTATGCATAATAAATCATAATTATCAAAATTAATCATGTATAATCCGATTTAAACCGCTAAGTCAATCAACAAGCTCAAGGTCTCAAGGGCTTCCCAAAAGAAAGGTCAAGAAACGTGTAGGGTAGGGATGTATGTAAGGTAATGTGGTGCTAGAATCCGGGAAAAGGATGAACTTCACTTTGACTTGCAACATCTTCCACCAATAAGCTTTGCTTATTTCACACTTTTTTTTCTTTTTACTTTACTTTTTGGGATGCATGGACAGAGGTGCACAATAACCGAAGCCTGGGAGATTAGCAATCATCAATTTCTTGAGATGCATCAAACCCTTGATGCACATACCATGACCCGTTAGGAATATCGCTCAATCCGACTTTGGCAAGACACAAACACCCGACTATGTGAATGGTGCCGAGTTACTCATCTTCATGATTGACTTCCCCAAACCTATTATTGCTTTCTAACACTTTCACTTCCAGCCACTTCTCAACTTTAACTCCACTTGTTTTCACCACTTTGCTTGCTTCCAAATTCCCGGATAGGTAAAGGGAGGCAAAAATGTATATGAGGGGCTAAGCATGATCAAGAAGAAGAAGAAGAAGAGAATGAATTGCCTTGGTCTTTCCAAGAAGAAAGTGAGAGAACTTAACTTGCGGTGTCAACCTTCAAATTCAACATAATTTGGATAAAAACAAAGTATTAAACATGCTAATAATTTCAAACAAAGCATTTAGCAACTTAAACATATTATAAAACCTTTCAAACACATAAAGAATTTAAAACCAGTCAGTAAACAAGATCTTCACTGAGATCATATCCAGATAAGTAACACAAAAAATCGTTTTCGAAAACTCTCAGTTAACACACCTCGGTTGAGGTGTTCTTGGGTCAACCGAGGTGAAACACCTCGTTCGGCCAGAACTGCCCCGGTCGAGGTCAAAATTTTTTTTTTAAAACCAGTTTTTTTTTCCAGTTTCGACGTTTTTCTCAATCAAGTCATCTGTATGTATGTATGCAATCTCAGATAATCATATAAATGCCGAAGTGATGCATAAATAAAATATCCGATGAGATATAATACATCAAGTAGTCAAATACATCAAAAGGTAGTCAAATAATACAAATACCCCATACTTGGGACACACTGTCCTAGTGGGTCAAATAAAAGTCTAGAAAATGAGAGAACTCACCGGATAAATAGCTGAACTGCATAAAAATAGAATAAAGAAAATCCTGCAGCTCCTCAATAATCCTGATCCGGTGGTGGTGGTGGTTGCACATACGGATACTGATCCGGGTTGAACGGATAGCCCATAGTCTGCTGGAACTGTAGCTCCATCATCCTGCGCTGATAGTGCTGCTCCTCTAACATCTGATGAGTCCAGCGGTCAATGTGTCGGTCCTGGGCAGCAAATCTCTCATGCATGTCCACAGTAAGGGCAGCATAAGAGTCTATCATCTGATCTGTCAGGTCGTCGATCCGGCGATGAACCTCAGAATCTCTATGGCGGCGTGTCCGACGCCTAGCAGATCTAGCAGGAGGTGCAGCAGGTGCTGGCTCAGTATCCTCCTCATCCAAGTCGATGATCGGTGGCACGCTCGTCCCTGCAGTATCTGTCCCTGTATCCATCGGGACACCACCCTCTCTCTCATCCAACGTCTCCTCGTCGTCGTCATCCTCCTCCTCCTCAGCAGGGGCAGCTGCTGCCTCTCTGTGATCCTCCATCAGTGTAGCCCAAGCTGTCTGCCAGTAATGAGGATCAAAGACTGTGAACTGAGCAGACCAGCGGATCCCCTGAGGTGCAGTCCGCTCCCAAGGCATGGCGACGTATGGAGTGGTCAAACCACGGGGAACCAGAATCCTCCGTGTGATCATCTCCTGTAATCCCAGCGGCTTCGGAGCCGCCGCCATCGTGCAAACACTGAGGTCCATCCCGTGATAGGTAGCAATATGGGTGACCAGACCTCCGCAGCAAATGTCTCCCTTCGCCTTGGCCTTGATCCTGTGCAGATCCTCTGCCAGGAGCAAGCCAAAGTCTGGGAAACCTCCTGTGACCATGTAGTAGAGGCTGAAGAGCTCGCCCTGTCTGATCTTCTAGGGCGTCTCAGTACGCGCCAAAAGTGTCTCGCTGAAAATCCTGTGGGCTAGTCTGAAGGCCGGATGAAAGATGACCTTCTCCTTGGAATCTCCAGGGCGCCATCTGTCTGCATGCTCAGTAATATGGGCAATCTGCCCCCAGAACTCCCTAGCTACGGATCGGGAGGGAAATTCGGTGGCGGTGGGCTCAGAGAAACCAAAAATCTCTCTCTATATCTCTAAAGGAACTATGAAGTTCCGGTTCATCAACCGGTACTTCATAGACCGGTCTGTGGGGAGGTAGGAGAAGGAGCTAACAAACTCCAAGGTCGGCTCCAAGTAAGCTGGGGCTCGGATCTCAGTAAACTGATCCAGCCCGACAGTAGCAATCATCCTCCTAAGGTCAGCGTCTAACCCTAGGCAATCAAAAGCCGACACGTCCAGAAATCGTGGTGCGATAACTAGACGGCTAGCTATCCGCTCATAGTCTACCCGACATCTCTCGTGGATAACCGGGCGGTAAGGACGGGAAGAAGAAGAAGAAGGGGAGGGTGAGGATCTGTCTCTAAGGGCTAAGCGACGATCTGAACTCATTTTCACTCAACTCTGTCAGACCACCTCGGTCATTGACAAGCCTCAAGAACACCTCGGTCGAGATGCAGTTCGACTGGACCGAGGCGCAGCAGTTACGATTCTAATTCTCAAAAATTCAGTTCTTTTCCCCCCAAAATCACTACAATTGCTTCCTAAGGGGTACTTATGCCTTTTCTCAGCAGAATCAGGGGCAACCAAAGCCCAAATCGAAGCGAATCAACGAGTTAGGGTTTCGACTTGTTTTACCTCGTTTCGGTCGATTCGTTCGATTTTCTTGCAGATCTGTTGTTGCAATCGGTTCCTCGACCCTTCAATCACAGTTTAGAAGCAGAAATCTTCGAAAACGAGCGAGATTTGAGAGAGAGCGAAGTGGACTGTTGCCGCGGTCGAGGTGGGTAAAAAAAAGTGAAAAATAAATTTATCCCCTTTTTATACTGTTCCTGGATCTGCTGTCACCTCGGTCGAGATGGTCTCGACTGGACCGAGGTGGTACGGACCGAGGTGGTTCTGCAGAAACCCTAGTCGCCTCGGTTGCTCAAGAATCAACTCGGTCGAAATGCTCTGACAGTGACCGAGATGCTTCTGTCTTCTCAAAATCTCGAACTTCTGTCCTTCCAGTTGTCCATCCTTCCTTAGATATTCCCTGTTGACTGTCCAGAACGCCAAAAACAAAGCAAAGCAAAGCAAAAATAAAAACTATCTAAGCTAGACTAGAAAACGGGAAAAGAAAGCAATACCTTGGGTTGCCTCCCAAGAAGCGCTTGATTTAAGGTCGCTAGCTGGACCATGATGCGTTTCAAATGAGGTGGGAGGTGCTCTCACCCCATACTTCACCTCCATCGTGGGGTGAAGTAAGTAGATCCATCAAACGCTCCAACAAGTGTAAGTGCTCATTGGGGAATGAATCGTCTATGGGTGGGTTATCCGTTTCGCGGGAGGATTCCGGTAGCCGGCTGAGGTGATTCGCGACTGAGTTCTCGGATCCTTTCTTATCGCGGATCTCTAGGTCAAACTCTTGGAGCAAGAGAATCCATCAAATAAGGCGCGGCTTGGCATCTTTCTTAGCCAACAAGTAACGAATGGCTGCGTGGTCGGTGTAGACAATGACTTTTGCTCCTACTAGATAGGAACGAAACTTCTCGAAAGCATATACAACCGCCAATAACTCCTTCTCGGTGGTAGCGTAGTTGCGTTGTGCTTCATCTAGTGTTTTGCTAGCATAATAAATGGCGGTGGTCCGTCCATCTTTTTTCTGTCCAAGCACCGCTCCTACGGCTACATCACTAGCGTCACACATGACCTCAAAGGGCAAGGTCCAATCAGGAGGTTGGATAATAGGAGCGGAGATCAACGCTTCCTTAATCCTGTAAAAAGCATCAAGACACTCCTGCGAAAACTCAAAAACAACATCTTTATTCAAGAGGTTAGTTAGAGGTTTAGAAATCTTAGAGAAGTCCTTGATGAATCTCCTGTAGAAACCTGCATGCCCGAGAAAACTCCTCACACCTTTAACAGAACAAGGAGGAGGGAGTTTCTCAATAGTTTCGATCTTAGCTCGATCGACCTCAATACCTCGATTAGAAACGAGGTGTCCTAGCACAATGCCTTCATTAACCATAAAATGACACTTCTCCCAATTTAAAACAAGGTTAGTGTCTTCACATCTTTTAAGCACTAGAGAAAGGTTAGATAGGCAATCATCAAAAGAGGAACCATATACAGAAAAATCATCCATGAATACCTCCATGATCTCCTCTATGTACTCGGAAAAGATAGCCATCATGCATCGCTGGAAGGTAGCGGGTGCATTGCACAATCCAAATGGCATCCTCCGATAGGCAAATGTCCCCCAAGGACAAGTGAAAGTGGTCTTCTCCTGATCATCCGGATGGATAGGAATCTGGAAGAACCCACTATAGCCGTCCAAGTAGCAAAAGTGTGAATGTTGGGCCAACCGTTCGAGCATTTGATCGATGAAGGGAAGCGGAAAATGATCCTTCCGAGTTGCCGTGTTCAGCTTCCTATAATCGATGCAAACTCTCCAGCCCGTAACGGTCCTCGTTGGGATCAACTCGTTGTTCTTATTCGTCACAACGGTCATCCCTCCTTTCTTCGGAACGACATGCACCGGGCTAACCCACTTGCTGTCCGAGATAGGATAAATAATACCTGCATCCAACAACTTAAGAACTTCCTTCTTCACAACCTCTTTCATGATCGGATTTAACCATCTTTGAGGTTCCCGTGAAGTCTTATGATTATCTTCCATTAGAATTCTATGCATGCAGAAAGAAGGTTTAATGCCAATAAGATCATCCGTGGTGTAACCTATGGCTTTTCGATGCTTTCTCAGGACATGCATTAACTTAGATAATTCAGAATCGGAGAGGGAAGCACTAACAATAACGGGATAAGTAGAATCCGGTCCAAGAAAGATATACCTCAAGTGACTGGGGAGCTGTTTAAGCTCCACGACTGGGGGTGCTTTCTGGGGGAAATCCATGCTTCCTCTTTCCAGTGGAGTGGTATCAGAAACTGGACTCGATGAAGTCTCAGTTTGAATCATCTCGCCTTCGACCTCGGTCGAGGCGCATAAGCGTTGACCGAGATGTTCTTCGGTCGCCTCGCTCAGTCCAGAAAGTGCCTCGGTCGAGGTACTGCTACTGGATCCGAGACTGGAGATCTTCGTCTCCTGGATTAGCTTCTCAGTTTTAGCTCCTGGATCCTCTTCCAGTGCCTTCAAGCTCTGTATATCTGCATCACAAGAAGCATCTATACCTTCCTCCATTAAACTGAAGCTAATAACTCTTTCGAGTGGATCGTTAATAAGGATAGAGCTCACCAATTCTCTTGATTCTTCTTCATCGTAGATGTTGAAGATATCATCAGTTAGTTGCTCTCCTTTCATGGCTGCAAGTAGCGCGAACTCCACCTCATCGCCACCAACGTTGAATTTCAACTTGGCGTTCTTGCAATCCACGTTGCAACCCGAAGTTGCTAGAAATGGTCTCCCGAGAATAATAGGAACAGGATAATCTGCGGGAATGTCAAGTACAACAAAATCTGTGGGAAGATAGAAGTTACCTAACTTGATCGGAACGTCCTCCAAAATGCCCACGGGATGGGTAATGGAGCGATCCGCCATGTAAAGTCGAATCTTGACCGGCTTGGGCTCTCCAAGACCGATCTTCGTGCATAGCTCCAGCGGGATGATGCTCACGCTGGCTCCTAGATCACAAAGGGCTTCACAAGTGACATCCCCAACTTGAATGGGAATACAAAATGAGCCGGGATCTCGCAACTTAGGTGGCATCTTTTCCTTCATGATTTTGATAAGCTTTGAAGATTTAGATGTCATCCTAACTTCACCAACATCCTCCAGCTTCCTCTTCCTTGATAAGATTTCTTTTAAGAACTTCCCATAGGCGGGCATACCTAAAATAGCATCAAGGAAAGGAATATTAATATGTAGCTTATTCATCAAGTCAAGAAACTTACCAAAGTGCTTGTCTAGATGTGCTCTGGCTCTGGACAGAGGGAATGGAAGTGGTGGTTTGTATGCAGGAGGTGGAACATAAGTTTCTGTCGTCCCTCCTGCTTTCTGTTGCTCCGCCTCGGTTGGCATCTCGGTCGAGGTGTTCTTCGACTGGATCTGGACCGAGGTGGTCTGCGTCGAGCGAGGTACTGGATCTGCAGTTTTGAGTCCACTCCTCGTCGTTATGGCCATGCATTGGCCCTTAGGGTTAGTTTCCGTCTTTGCTGGAAGCTTCCCTGGATCTCTTGGCGCTTCATTCGCCTTATTAGCAAGTTGTTGTTCGAAGGACTTTTGGGCCCTTGAAAATGAAGTCATAGAATTCTCCATAGCGCTAAGCTTGATCAAGATTGCTTCCAGAACTGCGTCTTTCTTTTCTGGCTGAGACGAACTTGATCCTTGCCCTTGGCTTTTCAATGGAGTAGAAGAAGAAGAAGGGGAAGAGAGGAAAGGGTTAGAGGAATCATTAGAGTTGGAGTTTGAATGATTGTTACCGTAGTTTTGGTTATTCGCCCTCCAGTTGTTGCTGTTGGATCCTCTATTGTTGTTGTTGTAGTTGTTGTTTCGGGGACCGTTGTTGTTGTTACGGTACCCGTTATTGTTGTTGTTCCTTTGCCCTTGCTCTTCCTTCTTAGTTTGAGCCATCAAGAGCTCCTTCAATTGCTTCACGTCATTCGTCAAAGACGTGAGTTGATTGTTGTTGGATTGAGTCTCTTGAAAGTTGACTCTTTTAACTCCACCTTCAGCTCCTTGGTGGGTATATTTCTCCATGTGCAAGGCTTGCTTCTCAATGAAGTCCCAAGCCTCATCAATCGCCATGTCCATGAAGGTACCGGCGGAAAGTAGTTGGAGATTGAACTGGGTGCTTCCGTCCAGCCCTTTGAAGTAGATCTCCAACAACTCGATCTTTGGAATCCCATGATGTGGGCAATCCAAGAGGATATCCTTGAACCGCTCCCAAGATTTGGACAAGCTCTCCTTGTCCTTCATAATGAAAGCGTTGATCTTCCCTCTCATTTCAGCGGTCTTTGAGGGGGGAAAGAATTTGGTCAAGAATTCCGTAGTCATCTCTTCCCATGTGCTAATTTTTCCTGGAGGAAGAGATTGATACCAAGTAAGAGCTCTATCTTTTAAAGAAAAGTAAAAATGTCTTAGCTTGTAGTTGTTGTTCTCAATTCTGGGGGGTCGCAAGGTTTCCATTAAGATCTCGTAGTTTTGAAGATGTTGATGCGGCGACTCTTTCTCTAGCCCTCCGAATTGGCATTGGCGAATCATGGCTAGAACTTGCGGTCGAAGTTCGTAGTCATGATCTGCTGGATCTCCTAGGTTCACTCCTGGACGCCTCAGCTGTTGGTTAGGGTCCATCCTTTGACCTAGGGTTTGTGGGATTCCTGCAAGAAGAACATCTCGGACTGGCATCCGAGGTGGAAGTACATCGGCCGGGGCGTTAGGTATTGGAATCTGCCTCGGTCGCGGGTCAACTACTGGATCCTGCATCGGTCGAGGATCAACAGGAGGATCTTCCCTCGGTCGAAGTAGAATCTGGTCTCGTATGACTGCTATCTCAGCTTCGATTGCTGCAGTCTTGGTGCGATTCTCTTCTTTCTCTTGCCTGAGTTCTTCCTTGCTGAGGCGTAGCAGCTCTAGCGCCTCTTTCAATTGGGCCGCAAGATCACGATCGTCTTGTTGGGCCATCTTCGCTTCTCTTAAGCGTCGCTTGTATGTCTTTTTTGGTTCGGGATCGTAAGGAACGATTTCCTTCCCAGCGCGGGTTCTTCGCATATACCTAAGAAAGAACCTGCAAAAGTCACTCAAGTAGAGTGGTTAGATGAAACGGGGCAATCGCCCCAAGAGCAAACCGTACCGGCTCGGTCTAGACCAAGTCCTCGGCAACGGCGCCAAAAACTTGTTCGCTCCAAACGGTGTGTGCAAGCTTTAAATTTATAACCCTAGACTTAAGCTTAAAACAAGGATGCGAACCCGCAGTGTACGGGTCAATCGTAGTAAAAGCAAGAAAATTCCAGGGGTCGATCATAGGGACTCGATGAAACAAAGTCAATACGGTGTGCTTATGTCAATACTAACCACAAGAGCGATTAACACAATCAAAGATGAATAAGAAGTCAATAAAGCAAACATGCAATTCTAGGGATTAAAGCATCTAGTTGTGGTTCCAACTCAAGATCTATAGATAAGCGGACAAAGCTGAGATTTTTGCATGGGGAAGGTGTTACTAAAGTGGAGTAGATCACCGGGTAAGTCTCACTACTCGTTAATCCAAAACCGTAACTCCTATTACCGGGTAAGTCTCAAGGAATCAAGATAAAGAACTATAACCTCAAACTAACACACCATCTAAGGGAATAGAATCAACCTTTACCGGGTAAGTCTCAGGCTAACTCACAAAGATGGGATGGAAGCACACTCAAACCCCAATAAAGGATGAACCTTTATTACCTACACTTATGATCGTTGGTACACAAACTAAGGAATTACCGGGTAAGTCTCATCCTAAGCTTGCTTTGAACCAGGAAAGGTGTAATAAGAATAGGATTTGACAAACTCTAACACTTAACTCTCAGTTATGGATCAGATAAGTCACCTCGGTCAGCCAGTTTCCACCCCGGCCGAGATGTTCATCGACTGAACGAGGTGCTTAGGGTTAAGGTTAAAGACTCGAACTTTCAGGATCCTACTGGAATCTAAGATTATTCTATCATTGTTTTTCCCACAACCTTCAGCCAATCACCCTAGAATCACACAAGGAAATTAGCCACTCATCATCATGAAAGTATTAATCAAATATATGGGAAGAAGGTGAATATTTGAACAAGAAGAATTTAATGAAAAGACTTCAATAACTTAATCAAATATCACAACAAAGCGTTCCTTGGATAGCAATCTAACAAGACGAGACAACAAGTGAGGGAATCGAAGATAATCTTACAAAAACCCTTCAAAAGCTATAAAAGCTACAATCTTCAATCTTCCTTCAACCTTCAAAAAGGTTCTTCAAATCTCTCCCAACTGGAGTAGGGTGCTGCTGCTGTGTGCTATAAACCCTGATCGACGGTATAGCCTCTGGAATTGTGGAAATCCAACCCTTTTTATAGGAAAATAACCCTCCAAAGATAATAAATCTTAGAAAGATATTTTCCCATAAATATAGGTAAAATATATGATTCTGCATATCTCCTTCCTTCCAGGAGCCAAGCCCAAAAATATAAGATCTCTTTCCAATTTTAAAAGATCTCAGCCAAGAATAAAATATTCTCGCCGCGTCCTAGGTATTCGCATCGGTCGAGTCGGCGTCTCTGGATCACCTCGGTCGAGGTGAATCTCTGGTCAACCGAGGTGAGTCACAACTGAATGCGAAATCTCTCAAAACTGGTCCAAAGTAAATCTTTAATCCATGGCTATGCTTCCTGGATGGTTCCTTATGCTCCTCAATGTAGCTCCAAATGACTCATGACTCCTTTTGCTCCTTTTTGATGCAAAACATACCATTTTACGTGCAATTACAGCAAAACTAGGTGTAGACCTCGATTCCCGCAAAGGTAGATGAAATGGTAATATAATCACATATTATACATGCTAACATGCAGATTATGAAAGATAAAACGTCCAAACAAACCCCAAAATATAGACTATAATTCATGCTATCAGCCCTTGACTGGGGGAATGGAAGTGGTGGTTTGTATGCAGGAGGTGGAACATAAACTTCAGTTTTCCCCTCCGCTTTCTGTGGCTCCACCTCGGTTGGCATCTCGGTCGAGGTGTTCTTCGACTGCATCTGGACCAAGGTGGTCTTCGTCGGTTCTGGCACCGACCGAGGCACTAGATCTGCAGTTTTCAGTCGACTCCTCGTAGTTATGGCCATGATGTGGCCCTTAGGGTTGCTCTCCGTCCTTGCTGGAAGCTTCCCTGGATCTCTTGGCGCTTCATTCGCCCTACTTGCAAGTTGTTGTTCAAAGGCCTTTTGGGCCTTCGAAAATGAAGTCATAGAAGTCTCCATAGCATTGAGCTTGATCAAGATAGCCTCCAGAACTGCGTCTTTCTTTTCCGGCTGAGACGAACTTGATCCTTGCCCCTGGCTCTTTAATGGAGTAGAAGAAGAAGGGGAAGAGAGGAAAGGGTTAGAGGAATCGTTAGAGTTGGAGTTTGAATGATTGTTACCAGAACTTTGGTTGTTCGTCCTCCAATTGTTGCTATTGGATCCTCTATTGTTGTTGTTGTTGTAATTGTTGTTCCTGGAACCGTTGTTGTTGTTATGGTATCCATTGTTGTTGTTCCTTTGTCCTTGCTCTTCCTTCTTGGTTTGAGCAACCAAGAGTTCCTCCAATTGCTTCACGTCATTCTTCAAAGACGTGAGTTGATTGTTGTTGGGCTGAGTTTCTTGGAAGTTAACTCTTTTAACTCCACCTTCAGCTCCTTGGTGGGTGTACTTCTCCATATGCAAAGCTTGCTTCTCGATGAAGTCCCAAGCTTCGTCAATCGCCATGTCCATAAATGTACCGGTGGAGAGTAGTTGGAGATTGAACTGGGTACTTCCGTCCAGTCCTTTGAAGTATATCTCCAATAACTCTAATTTTGGAATCCCATGATGTGGGCAATCCAAAAGTATGTCTTTGAACCGCTCCCATGACTTGGACAAGCTCTCCTTGTCCTTCATAATGAAAGCGTTGATCTTCCCTCTCATTTCAGCGGTCTTTGAGGGGGGAAAGAATTTAGTCAAGAATTCCGTCGTCATCTCCTCCCATGTGCTAATTTTTCCTAGAGGAAGAGATTGATACCAAGTAAGAGCTCTATCTTTTAAAGAAAAGTAAAAAGGTCTTAGCTTGTAGTTGTTGTTTTCAATCCTTGAGGGTCTCAAGGTCTCCATCAAGATCTCATAGTTTTGGAGATGTTGATGTGGTGATTCCTTCTCCAGCCCTCCGAATTGGCATTGACGAATCATGGATAGAACTTGTGGTCGAAGTTCGTAGTCATGGTCCGCTGGATCTCCTAGGTTAACTCCTGGACGCCTCAGTTGTTGATTGGGGTCCATCGTTTGACCTAGGGTTTGTGGGATTTCTGCAGGAAAAGCATCTCGGACTAGCATCCGAGGTGGAAGTACCTCGGCCGGGGCGTCAAGTACTGGAACCTGCCTCGATCGAGGGTCAACGACTGGGACCTGGATCGGTCGAGGATCTGAGACTGGATCTTCCCTCGGTCGAGGTAGAAACTGGTCTCGTAAAGCTGCCATATCAGCATTGATCGCTTCAGTCCTGGTGCGAGTTTCTTCTCTTTCTTGCCTCAATTCTTCCCTGCTGAGGCGTAGCAGCTCTAGCGCCTCTTTCAACTCGGCCTCAAGATCGCGGTTGTCTTGGTGGGCCATCTTTGCTTCTCTTAAGCGTCGTTTGTATGTCTTTTCTGGTTCGGGATCGTAAGGAACGATTTCCTTCCCAGTGCGGGTTCTTCGCATAAACCTAAGAAAGAACCTGCAAAATTCACTCAAGTAGAGTGGTTAGAAGACACGGGGGCAAGTGCCCCAAGAGCAAACCGTAACCGGCTCGGTCTAGACCAAGTCCCCGGCAACGGCGCCAAAAACTTGTTCGCTCCAAACGGTGTGTGCAAGCTTTAAATTTATAACCCTAGACGTAAGCTTAAAACAAGGATGCGAACCCGCAGTGTACGGGTCAATCGTAGTAAAAAGCAAGGAATTCCAGGGGTCGATCACAGGGACTTAGTAAAACAAAGTCCAATCACGGTAAGCTCTAGTAATTACTAACCACAAAAGCAATTAAAACAATCAAGGATGATAAACAGTCAATAAAGGAAACATGCAATTCTAGGGATTAAAGCATCTAGTTGTGGTTCCAACTCAAGATCTAAAGATAAGCGGACAAAGTTGAGGTTTTTGCATGGGGAAGGTGTTTCTAAAGTGGAGTAGATCACCGGGTAAGTCTCACTACTCACTAATCCTAAATCGTAACTCCTATTACCGGGTAAGTCTCAAGGAATCGAGATAAAGAACTATAACCTCAAACTAACACATCATCTAAGGGAATAGAATCAACCTTTACCGGGTTAGTCTCAGGCTAACTCACAAAGATGGGATGAAAGCACACTCAAACCCCAATAAAGGATAAACCTTTATTACCTACACTTATGATCGTTGGTAAACAAACTAAGGAATTACCGGGTAAGTCTCATCCTAGGCTTGCATTGAACAAGGAAAGGTGTAATAAGAATAGGATTTGGCAAACTCTAACACTTAACTCTCAGTTTCGGATCAGATAAGTCACCTCGGTCAGCCAAATTCCACCCCGGCCGAGATGTTCATCGAGTGAGCGAGATGCTTAGGGTTAAGGTAAAGATTCGTACTTTCAGGGTCCTACTGGAATCTAAGATTATTCTATCATTGTTTTTCCCACAACCTTCAGCCAATCACCCTAGAATCACACAAGGAAATTAGCCACTCATCATCATGAAAGTATTAATCAAATATATGGGAAGAAGGTGAATATTTGAACAAGAAGAATTTAATGAAAAGACTTCAATAACTGAATCAAATATCACAACAAAAGCGTTCCTTGGATAAAAATCCAACAAGGTAAGACAACAAGGAAGGGAATCTAAGACAATCTTACAAAACCCTTCAAAAGCTATAAAAGCTATAATCTTCAATCTTCCTTCAACCTTCAAAAAGGTTCTTCGAATCTCCAACCTGGAGTATGGCTGCTGTGTGCTATGCGGTGTAAGCAAGGTGATAGCGGATGTCGGATTTGTGGGAAATCCGACCCTTTTTATAGGAAAATTACTCTCCAAAGATAAGATATCTTAGAAAGATCTCTTCCCATAAAAATAGGTAAAATATATGATCAAGTGTATTTTCTTCCTTTCAGGAGCCAAGCCCGAAAATATAAGATCTCTTTCCAAAGATAAAAGATCTCAGCCAAGAATAAAATATTCTCGCCGCGTCCCAGGTGTTCGCCTCGGTCGAGTCGACTTCTCTGGATCACCTCGGTCGAGGTGAATCTGTGGTCAACCGAGGTGAGTCACAACTGAATGTGAAATCCCTCAAATCTGGTCCAAAGTGAATCCTAAATCCATGGCTATGCTTCCTGGATGGTTCCTTATGTTCCTGGATGTAGCTCCAATGACTCCATAGCTCCTTTTTGATGCAAAACGTGCCATTTTACCTACGATTACAACAAAACTAGGTGTAGACCTTGATTCCCGCAAAGGTAGATGAAATGGTAATATAATCACATAATATACATACAAACATGCAGATTATGAAAGATAAAACGTCCAAACAAACCCCAAAATATATACTATAATTCATGCTATCACTTACGTTTGTAAAAGGAGTTCTTCTAGATCTTGTCGAAACTTGATTCTTATAATGAATGCCTATATTTCTTTAATATTAATGAAGTAGTTTGGTCTTCCAAGTTGCACAAATAAGCCAAAGAGAGATTTTCTATCCCTTGTCAAAACTTGGGAACTAATGGCTTAATTTTTTTCATGCAAAATGGATTATCTTTCAAGTGCAAATGCCTGTGACATTATAGGCAAAGAGGGGCACGGTTTTGGGGAGAATAACCGCCACCAAAGCGATTGAGAATGGTTACAAACGGTTACTGGCGGTTGAGAGAAGTTAGAGTTTCATAACCACTTTTTGGCCCAAGCCCAACTCAATTGGGCCATAAAAAAGCCCAAATTTCAGCTAGCTTTTCCGACCCGACTTTTTTCTCATCAATGAGCTTTAACTAACTCATTATAACTAGGTGAAGCTTCAAGGTCAATAAATACACATGAGCTTAGCTCAAACTAGCTTAGCTCATCAAGCAGCTCATCAAGCAGCTCACTAAGCAGCTCACTAGCTAGCTTCTAGCTAGCTTCTTAGTGCTGAATGGACATTTGTGCTTGGATTTCTCTCAAACTTTGTAACAAATTTCTTGAGCTAATATAATGAGGAATGCCCGAAAGAACGCTCACATAATGTGTCCCAAAAACACAAAGCGTCGGGTTCTCAATTTTTGCCCCAAAATGGACTAGGTGTTGGCAAGGCCAATAACGCTCTTGCCAAGTCATGACATTGTCATGACAGAGTCAAGATAATGTCCCATGACAGTCATTAGGCTCAACTAAACCAACTTTCAACATAGCCGTGATAACCATGTCCTTTTGTTTAGTTTAATTTAATTAGCTTCCATACTTTTACCCCGTAATCACTAGTTACTCTAAGTGCCGGTCACTTGGCTTGCCTCCCGCAACCTATATCATCGTGACACACATGTGAGTAACTTATTGCACCTTGTCTCTACAACAAGCTCAATGGTTCCATTGAGACTTAGCACAAATCTCCAACATTCCTCCCCCATTTGAGCAAAGTCGTGAAATTTAATTTAGGCAAATTAATAAACAAAACTCTACACATAATCACAAATATCTTTCAATTGATTTTATTTATTTAGTACAAATACACATTCTGTACAAAAGAATCATGGTATCCTAATGGATTGAACCACTCAACTTGTCGAAGTACATGAAGGCAAACAATTGACACATTAAAAGGCTATTGTGTCCTAATCCTCTAATGAACGCGTAGGCGAGTCAACCACATACTCCCTTGAAGAAGCCTTGACACTTCACGTTCAAGTAGCCGACTTTCTTTTAATCTTGTGCCTACACTCGCAATTTCTCAAAGAAGTCGTTAAGAGAATTCTCTCAAGCTTTCCTTAGTTTGTAGGACCGAACTCCTTTGGATGGAACTTTGAGTTCGCTAACTTCTCGGAATGGGTTTTCCACATTGAATTCGGCTATAGCTTTTGGCCATAGGCGAATTGGGTGTCCCACGACGAGAGGTTAAACTAGTAGGTTGTAACCCATCCCCTTGGCTATCTTTTGTACTAAATAACAAGCCAAGATCTAGGTTAGTCTTTCGACCACGTTTGTGAATATTCAACAAAGCACCGATGCTATATGTTGAGTCTAATAGTTCTATAACCAAATTATGTCTCAACGCCAAGATGTTTCGATTTCCATAACATCCTTGACTTCATACCAAGCCAAAGAACCACTATTTCAAAAAAATAGATTTTCTAGGAATCAGGACTTAGGCCACAAGGACTTTTAACCACCAAGTCATGACATTGTCATGATAGAGTCAAGACAATGTCCGAAGGAACGCTCTTGTCGTGTGTCGACAACAAGCTTTCAACTCTGATATATGAGTACTTTCAAGTCTCAGAACTTGTCATGTCATGTGTTGACAATGAGATTTTCACTTGAATCATGGATATACTTTATCGGAGTATAATGAGCATCATTGGAATTAGTCCGAAACCCTTTTCCATTAGTCATGAAATTTTTATCAAGTCTTTTATCAAAACTTTAGAAGTATAGAATCATTTAGATTCACACGTTTTGACTAGTGTCAAAACCATCATGTTGTCTAAACATAAGCAAGAGATATTACCTTGTGTGGTATAATTCAATTTGCTATTGACACACCAATTGGCTTGATTTATCTTAAACCGATTCAACCAACAACTTTGATCATTTTCACCTTGTTGCCATTAGGGCAGGGAGAGTTCCTATATGAGAATATATAACTTTGAAATGACATAACTTATGAAGTTGTCCTTTTCAAAAATTTGTTAGATATCCGGAACGAGCCATCCTCTTTGTTCCATAATGCTTTTCCAAATTTGATCAGCCCCCCATAGCTATTTCAATAATTAGAAATGATCATGTGCCTTGTAGGCATTCATGTGTCACCATAGTCAACAATTCGACTTTAGTGAGTCCATCGACTTTCAATTTCCTCATAGAAATTCCTTTTGTATGACCCGAAGATTTACAAACAATCCAAAGTCAATTAATCTCTTTCAAAGTGATAGCATGTATTATAGTCTATGTTTTGAGACCGGTTTAGATGTTTTATCTTCATAAATCTACATGTATGAGCATACTTCTGTGATTATATTGCCATTTCATCTACCATTGCGGGAATCGAGGTCTACACCTAGTTTCGTTGTAATCGTAGGTAAAACGGTACGTTTTGGACCGAAATAGAGCTAAAGGAGCTAAGGAGTCATTGGAGCTACATTCTGGAGCTTAAGGAGAACTCAGGAGACATGGAAATGGATTAAGGATTCACTTTGGACCAGATTTGAGAGATTTCACATTCAGTCCAGAGTCACCTCGGTCAGCTACAGTACCACCTTGGCCGAGGTGATTTTGAGAAGCGCCCCGACCGAGGCGAATACCCTGACGCGGTGAGATATATTTTATTTGGATGAGATCTTTTATTTTTGGAAGGAGATATCTTATATTTTTGGGCTAGATTTCTGGAAGGCAGATATTATTTTTGGGAGATATATTTTAGGAGATATGGATATATTTTATAGAAAATTATCTTTTAAGATATTTTATCTTTGGAAGATAATTTTCCTATATAAAGGGTTGGATTTTCCACAAATTCAATCCATGCTTAGACGTGCTGGAGCAGCAGCTGCATCAAAGTCCTGCGATTGCAGAAGATTTCCCTTCGGAGTTGAAGGAAGAAGGAATTATTCCTTGTTGAAGATAGCCTTGAAGGAGTTTTGTGAGATTTCTCTAGGCTACTTTTGGTTGGTTGTTCTTGTTGATTTGTGACTTGGAAACACTGATTTGTCAAATACTTGATTCAGTTATTGAAGTTCTTTTCTTAAAGTCTTCTTGTTTGATAATTGATTCTTTCTATATAAAGTTTATTATTGTTATCATGATGATTGTTGGCTAAGTTTCTTTTGCGATTCTAGGGTGATTGACTGAAGGTTGTGGGAAAGACGATAATAGAATGACCCTAATCCCAGCCGGACCCTGAAAGCTCGAGTCTTTATGTTAATCGACGAACACCTCGCTCAGTCGACGAACACCCCAGCCGAGGTGGGTTCTGTCTGACCGAGATGAACGTTTTCCTAATCCTAATCTAAGTTAAGATCTAGTTTGCCAAACCCTATTCTTATTACACCATTCCTGGTTCAATGCAAGCCTAGGATGAAACTTACCCGGTGATTCCTTTGTTTGTTTACCTAAGATCATAAACGATAGGTAATAAAGGTTTATCCTTTATTGGGGTTTGAGTGTGCTTCCATTCCAATCTTGAGATTTAGCCTGAGACTTACCCGGTAAAGGTTGATTCTATCCACTTGGTTGGTGTGTTAGTTTGAGGTTTTAATTCTTTACCTTAGTTCCTTGCGACTTACCCGGTAATAGGAATTACGGTTTGGGATAGTGAGTAGTGAGACTTACCCGGTGATCTATTCCCATCTTAGAAACACCTTCCCTTTTCAAAATACCTCAGCTTTGTCCTGTAATATCTGAAATTTTTATTCCGTTTAATTCCGAATCAATTCGGACTTCGAGCCGTCGACGGTTTCCCATTCTATCTAGTATTTCTTTCTTCACAAATTTTATCATTTCATGTAGAATTTAATTCACATAAAATGATAGAATTATATCAAACCATAATTCTTATAATTATTTATTAGTTTATGTAGAATTTAATTCACATAAAATGATAGAATTATATCAAACCCTAATTCTTATAATTATTTATCATTTTATGTAGAATTTAATTCACATAAAATGATAGAATTATATCAAACCCTAATTCTTATAATTAATCCTTAACGACGACTTTAGACGAGATCATGACAAGGCTGAGACGAGACTGTGACAAATCTGTGACGAGACCATGACGAGTTATGACGAGGCCATGACAAATCCGTGACAAGGTCATGCATGGGCTTGACAAGGCCATGACAAGTTTTGACAACCCAGCCCACCTTTGCTTTTTACAATTTCAGCTGACCTTGGTTCAGCCCAACTCTCATGTCAGCCTCACCTCAGCCCATTTCTGTGCGTGCTCCCAGCCTGCTCTCGACCCGGCCCAACAGTAGATTGCCCATCTGCCTCATCCCAGCTCACGCCGCAACACAGCAACCCTAATTCACCGTCACGCTGGAAGATACTCCGGAGCTCTCTCCTTCCTCCTTCGACAAGCATGGCCACCTCGTTGCCATACCAGGAGCGAACATCTCGCTACTAACCTAACGCCTCTCCTCGCCTCCTGCATACTCGACTGAAGCCGTCTCCTTCTCCCCTTCGTTCCAAGACAGCATGCGGCCTACCATCCCCTTCGGTTCGTGCACAGCAGCGCCAGGGGAACAACTGATGGTGCGTGTTTGCTCGAGCCGCTGGGTAGTTGAGAACCAGGTTGTGGGAGCACCGCACTAGGGTCGCGGGTGCGCCTCCTGGGCCACTGTCGCACCACTCTCCAGCCCTCCAATCACGCAGCTACAACGACACAACATAGCCAGCCCTAGAGTGCGTGTCCTACTCACTGCAGATGCGCCACAGGGACAGCAGCAGCCTTTGGGCCATCTTCCTTCATGCCTTCGAGTATCGGAATCGGATAAGGCTTGTAACCCTTGCTACAATACACTTCAGTCCACCTTTGCCTTGCCTAACGTGTACCCGTTTCGTCTGTTAAACCTACTCAGAACAACCGTAGGAGAGCTGTACAGATTCTTGCGTTTTCCAGAATTTTCGGAAGTGTTGAGCAGTCAACTTCGGGTCCATTTTTGGGTACGCTAGACTCTTCCTTTCTGGCTGATTTTCGGATATGTTTTAGTCGATATTGTATAGTATAACATACTAAAATTTGAGAGGAATCCGAGCTACGGTTTGAGAGTTATTGTGTTCCAAAGTTGACGCCTTATGCAGTTTTTATATATGTGCTGAGTTTTGGGGAAAACAGCAAGTGATGCTGTTTTGTGAGATGGTTTTGGTTAAGCTCTTGATCTCCGTTGGGCTTGAATTTTGGATATGATATAGTTGACATATTTTTGTAGAACATAATAAAATTTGAGAGGAACCCAGCGAGTGGTTTGGGATTTATGATTTTTCAAAGATTGAGTCGTAAGCAGTTTTTCTGTTGTGCTGAAATTCGGTTTTGTGAGATAGTTTTAAATAGTATTTGATCTCCTTTGTGGCCGAATTTTGGATATATTTTAGATGAGATTTTATAGTAGAACATATCAAAATTTGGGATAGATCCAACGAGTAGTTTAGGAGTTATGATTTTTCAAAGTTTAGACAGTGTGTTGTTTGTTAAGTGTTGTAACCAACTTTGGAAATTTTTGTAGAAGTGATGGTTGAACAGTTTTAAGAAATTCTTGCTCCTAGGAGTAGATGAGATTTCATAAATGATCTAGGGAATTATTTCGGAATTTTTATATGATTATTCGAATTTTATATTTGAAGCCGAAGTTGGACCTTAACGATCATTCGGAAAATAAGAAGAATGTGTCAATTGCCAGTTTGTAACCAAAGTGTATGATAACGGGTCGTGACATCATCTGCCTAGCTCTTGCGAGAGTCTAGGAGGTTCCCTGCGACCAGCCTAGTCAGGTAGACGGTCATATGCATTAGTACCATTCCGCGTTGGTAAACGGGGACAGGGGTGAGGTTTGGAAATCCCTCGTGTCACTAAATAAGTATCATTAGTAATGATATATCACCTAATTAAAAGATAATAAAAAGGATTGAGTGTTGCATGTTGATTGTGTATGTTATGTGTTTGTGCTTTTACCTTTATACTTATACATAGAATGTTAGCTAACGGTTTTATCAGTGTTGTAGATTTGTAGAGATAGACAGTTGTAGAGAGATCCGGAACGGATGGTCAGCCGGGTCCACGTATTCATTGGATGGGGACATGGGGTCTCTCATACGACATGCATGTTATGTATCTATATATATGTTTTGTAAAGCTGTCACATGTGTACATTCATACATTAAAAATAATATGTTTTGAAATTGTTTTAAATGCATTTGTGCCTTGTTGTAAGATCCAAGTAAAATTGTTGTCAAACTAAGGTCGGGACCCATTGTGAGGTCCTAACCAGTAACTCCCCGAGTTCTCAGTATTTGGGGTGTTACAATATGGTATCAGAGCTCTGGGTTGGCAACAATGGCACTTGAAATCTTCTGAAAGACCGATTGTATAAAATAAATAGAACCCGAAAGAGGTCTAAAATTTTCTAAACGCATTTTTATTTTTACACACACGCATAGTCGGGTTGTTGGGGGTACGTCGGACCACCATCACTTTCCGTGGATCTCTGTAACTTGGATCGATAAGATTTAGTATATAGACTTTTTATGATGTTTCTTATTATATGTTATATACATGCGTATGCTTAGTTTTTTTTTTGTATCCTAAAGGATATTTTATATCCTTTAGTCGTGATATCACGAAGCGATTATCCCTCATGATAAATCAACTGCGGACTTGAAGAATCTCCAACACGAGGCAATGGAATCGGACCTTGAATTGAGTATTATACACGGGTAGGCTGCTTGGTGATCCTTACAAATCACCCAAAGAACAAGTGAGCAAGAAAGTAAAGTGGTGAAGATAATTTTTACCATAAGCGCAATTGGATGATGAAGGAATTCCTGAGTTAGTTCCATTAGAAGGTCGTACAAGGAAGTCGGGCATACGAGTCCGAGAGATGGAATTACAAGAACCATCCAGGAGACGAGAAGATCTCCGAGTGGAGATAACAACATTAGAACAAGAACCAAGTAGAACGGAGTACAACCAAGATGGCAAGATAAAGGACGTTAAAATCGTGGCGAATGCTCATAGACAATTATGGGCATGAGAGATCTGAAGAGATTGGGTGTCGAACCAGATATGAGGATCTGAGGTGCATAGAATGGAGACCGACAATTGAGTGTAAAAGCAAAAAGGCAGACCCCACAAGCGTGGGGAAGTTTTGACCTCCTCAGAGATATAAGAAGTTTTAAAGGGTCCGCGACGCCAATATCCAAAGAAGGGAAGCCTGGAGCAGGGTCAATGGAGTTTCATGAAGGCGATATTACCACCAACACCAGTGAAGAAATGTGTATGGGAGAACGTCCTTGCAGGACTCGAGAATTTAGGGTCACCCCAATTATCACGGGACCTAAGCCATCAACGCAGACGGTCCATGGAAAAGGAACTGCAAGTGGATGATCATTATAGCCAAAAGAATTTCAAAGATGCTTGCAAGCTATCGAGGAAAACTAGAAACAACAATTTATGTCAGATGGATGACCCAATCAGACTAGAGGAATGGAGTTAGCCAAAGGAAGTGGAAGGGTTAAAGATAGAACAAACTAAAGAAGTATAAAAAGATTAATGGAGTAGGTGATGCTTACCAAAAGTTTAATACTAGTAGAGGTATGAAATTGAGATAAGTCAATTATAGACTGATCGATGTAAACCAAGGACGTGCAAGTATTTTTTGGTATTGACGAGTTAAGTGTCGTTTAAGAAGAGATATTTGTGATTGTGAATCTATGGAGTAGCTTTACCGACGCCTTAGAGGATTTCCTCAAGTAGGCAACGACAACCTTCTTGGATGATTTAAAGGTATAAAGAGAAACGTTTTAAGGATTACTTCTTGGCTAGTTAAGATCAAACTCCGGTCGAGTCAGGGGGTTTGGATCCGTGGTAGAAGAATTTGGAAAGTAAGAGGAAGAAGTTGTCTTTCAATCGTTGTTTTATTTTCTTAAGGCAAGAAAAGAAGGTACTTGGTACTTCATCCGTATAAGACTCATGGTGTAACGGGAAGAAAGAGTTTTGGGGTCAATTATTATACTTACAGAAAAGGTCCTTAGGATTAATGAGTGACAACAGGATAAGCAGAGTAGCGCAGCGGAAGCGTGGTGGGTCCTAACCCACAAAGCAAGAAGCTCAAGGGTACTGATGGATGTCGTGCCGAGTTTAAGATGGTGATAGTTGGAGAAATGCATTCTAGTTGGAAGAAACGTGAGATAGGCTATGTGAGTGACTGGAAATGTTGTACGGAAACTTATGTTCATGTAGAGGTATTAGAAGGAGCCTAGTACCCTATTATGGATCCGAGTGAAGAGTGATGACTTTGCTACATGTTGCCAGACAAGTAATTTTGGAATTCTATACTAATAAAATACTCTTGAGTGAGTTTTCTGGATGGATTAGGAAAGAATTAATGATGTAATAAAAGTATTGTGCATGACCTGCACTAGAAAGCTCAAAGTGAGTAACTACCATCCTGAGTCGAAGATACATAAGAAAGAGAAGCGACAGGAGCATACTTGCAACCTAGTAACTGTGCTTAAAGAAAGCATAATCTCGGAGTAGATTTTAGGTGTAATGTTATGTCGGAACAGAGCCTAGTTGCGCTTTGAGTTAGAGGGATATTAGTAGTCCGATAAAAGTGGAGGATACAAGAGTTCAATGTTGACGGTGTGTTAGCATTTATCGAGTATTTATGATCAAATAACTGTGATATAAGATCACTTTGTGCCTAATACCGTCATTCCGGACATATTCTATGTCACTTAAGATCTTGGGAAATGTGTGGTAAGCCTAGGTTAGAGCTAACGATATATTAGAGATCTATAAATAATATAATAATGTCAAGTGAACAAAGAGGATGACCACTAGATTTGATTTTAGTTGTCTCAAGTGTTAAACCTGAAAAGGGTAAAGGTGACGATTCCTTACCTGAGGAATAAGATGACTGAGTAATATTAAAAGACAAGACCAAGTGAGTCGTGATACGAAGAGCATTGAGCACTTGGTAAGTGTTGGTGGATGTCCAAGACCTTGGACCTGATGGTGTAGTCAGAACCTTTTTAGAAGGCCGGAAGCAAGTGGTAATAACGAAGGGAAGAAATTTGAATAGATCATTTTCCGTAGGGTCATCAAAGGATCTAGAACTAAGTTGTGTAAGGCAACCATTAGAAGTTTTAAAGCAGTTTAAAAGTGAATGATGGACTAATATTCCTCACCCTATTGGAGAGTGCAGCTTCAGTTTTCCATGGAGACTAAGTCTGGAAACTGAGTTTAAGATTTTCAGTTGGAGAAATACATACCAGACACGAGTTAGGTCATCAGATTAGAGGATCAGACAGCTGAGCCGGATGATATCGGTGAGATACCCGGTAACCACTCTAGAACGTGGTAGTAGGCGCTTGTGATCTAAGTACCTGAAAAGATTAAAGATTCAGTAGTTTTATGAAAAGCCGATAAGGCTACCTAAGATTGGGGATAGTAAGAGACGCAACATTTCAAAGACCTATGTAGCTATAGTTGTAACCTCGGGAGTGACGAGTTAGGGCTGGACCTTGTATGTGTGTTATTGTTTGACTGCTTGTCTATTTCATGATTGAGTGTTTAGTCAGGGATATGTGCTTTTGGTAATCTTGATGTGCGGGAAACTTAGATGTGGACACGACGAGACTTTTGTGTAGTGATCAAAGACACCCATTTGGTGGCTTAAAGGCCGATTAGGATTGTTTTACCCTAAGTTTCGGGACGAAACTTATTTTGAAGGGGATTTGATGTAACGACCAGTTTTTTTTTCGTTACGCTTTGATAGGTTTAGAGAATTTTAGGAAACAAATAAAAATTTAGTGAGACTAGGACATACCAGTTTATTTATGGAAGTCGTTTAATTAAGTACCTCGTTCTAAGTTTTGGGACGAAACTTATTTTAAGGGGGTACTGATGTAATATCCGGAATTTTTATTCCGTTTAATTCCGAATCAATTCGGACTTCGAGCCGTCGACGGTTTCCCATTCTATCTAGTATTTCTTTCTTCACAAATTTTATCATTTTATGTAGAATTTAATTCACATAAAATGATAGAATTATATCAAACCCTAATTCTTATAATTATTTATTATTTTATGTAGAATTTAATTCACATAAAATGATTGAATTATATCAAACCCTAATTCTTATAATTAATCCTTAACGACGACTTTAGACGAGATCATGACAAGGCTGAGACGAGACTGTGACAAAGCTATGACGAGACCATGATGAGTTATGACGAGGCCATGACAAATCCGTGACAAGGTCATGCATGGGCTTGACAAGGCCATGACGAGTTTTGACAACCCAACCCACCTTTGCTTTTTACAATTTCAGCTCACCTTGGTTCAGCCCAACTCTCATGTCAGCCTCACCTCAGCCCATTTCTGTGCGTGCTCCCAGCCTGCTCTCGACCCGGCCCAACAGTAGATTGCCCATCTACCTCATTCCAGCTCACGCCGCAACACAGCAACCCTAATTCACCGTCACGCTGGAAGATACTCCGGAGCTCTCTCCTTCCTCCTTCGACAAGCATGGCCGCCTCGTTGCCATACCAGGAGCGAACATCTCACTGCTAACCTAACGCCTCTCCTCTCATCCTGCATACTCGTTTGAAGCCGTCTCCTTCTCCCCTTCGTTCCAAGACAGCAGGCGGCCTTCCATCCCCTTCGGTTCGTGCACAGCAGCGCCAGGGGAACAGTAGATGGTGCGTGTTTGCTCTAGCCGTTGGGCAGTTGCGAACCAGGTTGTGGGAGCGCCGCACTAGGGTCGTGGGTGCGCCTCCTGGGCCACTGTCGCACCACTCTCCAGCCCTCCAATCACGCAGCTACAACGACACAACATAGCCAGCCCTAGAGTGCGTGTCCTAATCACTGCAGATGTGCCACAGGGACAGCAGCAGCCTTCGGGCCATCTTCCTTCATGCCTTCGAGTCTCGGAATCGGGTAAGGCTTGTAACCTTTGCTACACTACACTTCAGTCCACCTTTTCCTTGCTTAACGTGTACCCGTTTCGTCTGTTAAACCTACTCAGAACAACCGTAGGAGAGCTGTACAGATTCTTGCGTTTTCCCGAATTTTCGGAAGTGTTGAGCAGTCAACTTCGGGTCCATTTTTCGGTACGCTAGACTCTTCCTTTCTAGCTGATTTTCGGATATGTTTTATTTGATATTGTATAGTATAACATACTAAAATTTGAGAGGAATCCGAGCTACGATTTGAGAGGAATCCGAGCTACGGTTTGAGAGTTATTGTGTTCCAAAGTTGACGCCTCATGCAGTTTTTATATATGTGCTGAGTGTTGGGGAAAACAGCAAGTGATGCTGTTTTGTGAGATGGTTTTGAATAAGCTCTTGATCTCCGTTGGGCTTGAATTTTGGATATGATATAGTTGACATATTGTTGTAGAACATATTAAAATTTGAGAGGAATCAAGCGAGTGGTTTGAGATTTATGATTTTTCAAAGATTGAGTCGTAAGCAGTTTTTCTGTTGTGCTGAAATTCGGTTTTGTGAGATAGTTTTAAATAGGATTTTGATCTCCTTTGCGGCTGAATTTTGGATATATTATAGATGAGATTTTATAGTAGAACATATCAAAATTTGGGATAAATCTAGCGAGTAGTTTAGGAGTTATGATTTTTCAAAGTTAAGACAGTGTGTTGTTTGTTAAGTGTTGTAACCAACTTTGGAAATTTTTGTAGAAGTGATGGTTGAACAGTTTTAAGAAATTCTTGCTCCTAGGAGTAGATGAGATTTCATAAATGATCTGGGGAATTATTTCGGAATTTTTATATGATTATTCGAATTTTATATTTGAAGCCGAAGTTGGACCTTAACGATCATTCGGAAAATAAGAAGAATGTGTCAGTTGCCAGTTTGTAACAAACTCATCTTTAAGAGTAGAATATGACATTTTAGTCTCAAATAAGAGTTTAGACATAAATTATGGAATTTTTAGAAGTTTCGGGACCAAGGGTAAAATGGTCATTTTACCATAAATTAATATTGTAATCAATTCCGTTCTATTAAGGCCTGCTATCTTAGAAGTCTTAGACTTCTAATCACCTAGAAAGTGTGCTGACACACTTGCCTCCTTTGACAGACCACTGAATTCCTACTGTACACATCGATTTGCGAATTAGAAAGTCGAGATCTGATTCAGGTAAGTCCATGGACTTACTTAGCTGGCTTCTTGTATGAGTGTAATGTGTATGAGTGGTGTTTGTTAGTTATAATAAATAACGAAACCGGATTAGGCCGACTTTATTATTTACATAATTGACCCAAGTGTATGATAATGGGCCGTGACATCATCTACCTACCTCTTGCGAGAGTCTAGGAGGTTCCCTGCGACCAGCCCAGTCAGGTAGACGGTCAGATGCATTAGTACCATTCCGCGTTGGTAAACGGGGATAGGGGCGAGGTTTGGAAATCCCTCGTGTCACTAAATAAGTATCATTAGTAATGACATATCACCTAATTAAAAGATAATAAAAAGGATTGAGTGTTGCATGTTAATTGTGTATGTTATGTGTTTGTGCTTTTACCTTTATACTTATACATAGAATGTTAGCTAACGGTTTTATCCGTGTTGTAGATTTGTAGAGATAGACAGTTGTAGAGAGATCCGGAACGGATGGTCAGCCGGGTCCACGTATTCATTAGATGGGGACAGAGGGTCTCTCATACGACATGCATGTTATGTATCTATATATATGTTTTGTAAGGCTGTCACATGTGTACATTCATACATTAAAAATAATATGTTTTGAAAGATCCAAGTAAAATTGTTGTCAAACTAAGGTCGGGACCCATTGTGAGGTCCTAACCAGTAACTCCCCAAGTTCTCAGAATTTGGGGTGTTACATGTCCGCTATATCCTTAGATCTTGAGTTTGAACCACAACTGGATGTCTTGATTTCTAGAATCCGCATTTCTCCTTATTTGACTTACATCATCTTTGATTGCTTTAATTGCTTTTGATACTTGCATTATTTGACAACCAATTATGTGCTTGATTTTGCCTAAGTCCCTCTGTTCGACCCCTGAAATTTCTTGTTTTTATTACAATTGACTCGTACACTGCGGGTTCGCATCCTTGTTTAAGCATATTTCCTCGGTAATAAATTTAAAGCTTGCACACACCTTTTGGAGCGAACAAGTTTTTGGCGCCGTTGCCGAGGACTTGGTCTAGACCAAGCCGGTTGCGGTTGTCTTTTGGGGCAATTGCCCTTGTTGCTATTAACCATTCTACTTGAGTGTTCTTGCAGATTTGTGTTCTTAGGTACATACGAAGTTCTCAACGGAACAAAGTTTCGCCAAAGAACAAGTTTTCCTATGAGTTTTGTAGTTTTCAGGATATTCGATGACTACATTTGATCCGGCCTGGATAGCAAGACAAATGCTAGGGCAGACCATTATGAATACTTGGAAGAGAAATACTCCTATTAGTTTGACAATGAAAGGGAAAGAGAAGAGACCATTAAGGATGAGCTTGCTATATGGGATAAGCTGAATGTCCCTAGAAAGATTTATGAGCAACCTCTTGAAGATTTGCTTGAATCAAAATGGGAGAAGTTGATGAAGAAGATGGAGGAGCTCAAGAAAAGCACCCTATCCTATGCTAAGCCGAAAAAGGAGCATAAGGAAGTACTGCAAGTTTCAAGCATTCCTCCAATCGAACCGGAAATTTCTCCTGAAGCTCTTGAAGAAGAGGAAGAAGTGGAAGATCTCGATCCAACTGCTAAAACATCGGCCGAGGTGGAAGAGAGATTGGCCGAGGTGGAAGAGAATCCAGCTGAATTGGGAAAGATTTCATGTGTGGATTATCACCCTAACATAAAACTTGTCCCAATATTTGAAGAACTTTATAAGGTACTTGCTCCTACTCCCTTTAAATTTCTAGATTTCTTCAAGGATGCACCGAAGAGTTGGAGGTCTCTTCCGAAAGAACCTCTTAAGATCAAGATGAAACCTCCCTTGAATTTGCTGAAACTAAATGCTCCTTGGACTGAAAGGAGTGGAGTTAACAAGCACTTTACCGCTAAGACAACGAAGTGTCTTCTATTCAAGTATGGGGTCACTCACGTGACAAAGACCTTGTACTATCCCCAAGTTAGAGATGGGGGAGCTAAGTGGATTCTCGAGAAGTTGATTTCCCGATCCAGGAAAAGATGGGATGCAAAACTGAATTATGTTCCATGGAAGCATAGGAAGACCGGTAGGATTCCGGTGAGAACCAAACCGTACAAGCTTGTACGTAGGAGATCCTACCATATGCCGGTGAAATTAGGAACCGGAACCTTCTTGGAAGATTTTTATGATGGATGTGATGAGCACTCCAAGATATTCGAGGTACATTGAGTAAATCCATGAGGAAAGGTCCAGCTAGCGACCTTAAACCAAGCGCTTCTTGGGAGGCAACCCAAGGTATTGCTTACTTTTCCCTTTTCTAGCTTAGTTTTAGATAGTTTGCTTTGCTTTGCTTTTCTTTGTTTTTGCGTCCTCCTAGACAGAAACCAGGTACTCTCTAAGAAGGAATTACAACTCAGGAGCTACATGGAAGGACTGATGTTCGAGAAGTTGAGAAAACGGAGCTTGACTGAGACACATTTTGGGTGCAGTCACAAGACCTCGACCGAGATGTTCTTCGCCAACCGAGATGATCTTATCTGGGAGCTGTTTCTTATTTTTTTATGTAGTTCAACTATGTCTGGTGAGTATTCTGTTCTTCTTGACTTATATTTGACCCATTGGGACAATGTGTCCCAAGTATGGGGTACTTGTATGACTCTCTTGATCTTTGATTATGATCTTATTTGGCTTTATGTGCTTATCTGAGATTACATGCATGCATACAGGTTTTTGTTTGAGAAAAACGTCAAAAACTGGTTTAAGAAAAAAAGAATTTTGACCTCGACCGGGATGGTTCTTGCCAAACGAGGTTGAACACCTCGGATGACTAGAACACCTCGACCGAGGTGGATTTTAACTAAAAGGAATTTTCGAAACGATTTTTATGTTTCTTCTCTGGATATGATCTCAATGAAGATAAAGATTGCAGATTGACTTTAAAATCCTTACATGCTTAAAAGGTTTTATGATACGTTTAAGTTGCTATTTGCTTTATTTTAAAATGCTAGCATGTTTGATTCTTTGTCTTTATCAAAATTATGTTGAATTTGAAGGTTGACACCACATTATGAGTTCTCTCACTCTCTTCTTGGAAAGACCAAGCCAATTCATTCTCTTCTCTTCTTCTTCTTGATTGTTACGCTAAGATCGTGTGATGTGTACGCAATAAGTCTTAAATTTATACTCGTTATATTTATCCTAACTCCTAGCGAACCCGCAGTGTACGGGACGTTTGTAGTAGGGATAGTATTCCGAGGTCGAACACAAAGACTAAGGTGAAATCGAGTCGAACAATGATCAAAGATAGTGTGAATCTAGGCTAAGATAAGATGAGAGAAAAAGAAAATGGAAAAACTCAATGTTTTTGTTGGTTTTTGTGGTGATCAAACAAAGATCACAAGTCAAGCAAGATAATAAAACAACTAACAACTCAAGCTAGCAAACAAACAAGTAACTCAAAACACAAGTATATGATCAAGAGAGAAAAGTAGATTCTAGAGATCAAGATTTTCGGTTATGGCATAGGATTCAAGGTTCTAAGGATTCTAAGGACAAGTCGCGGTGTTGGGGAAGAGTGTTTCGCTAAAGGAAGCAATTACCGGGTAGGTCTCAAGGTGGTTAAATAGGGAGATTCTACACAAACCGGATACTACTTAAGAGTGCAACCCTCTCCTTACCGGGTAAGTCTCGGAATAGGGAAGTCTCAAGTACTAATCCTAGCACACTCGATCCAATAGCGGCTTATGAAGCTCACTACTACCTAGCATTCATCATCTTAGGTATCTAAGGTCGGAAATCATCGGGTAGATCTCTTCCCTCACTTAGATTGATAGCATTAGGTGATCTTAAGCTAAATTAGGCTTAATAAACACTAGGATTTAAACAACCAAGGACCCTAGCATTCAGATTTATCATTTAAAGAGCAACAGGAGAATAAATCGGGCTGTTCTACAGATAAATCGGCCGATTTATCTGATGAACAGGACGATTTTTCCTTCTGTTGTGAGTTTCGTGCATATTAATCATCCTAAACTAACATATAAGCTCATCCTATCATCACCCTAGCCATAACCATCAATCCATCACTCTAGAATCACAACAAACTAGCCAATAATATACATATCAAGATCCAAAATCATCAAACAAGCATACATGGTGTTCATAGATGAGTAATGAAAGATGAGAAACAAAATCAATTAATCTCAGCAAAATCCAAGTTGTAGCAAGACTTACAAACTCTTAAATGAAGATCCAAAATGTTCCTAACAATCCTTGCTAAAGTTCTTCAATCAAAGACTACAAAAGTAGCTCAAAATCACTCAAAACCTCACTATTCTCCTCAAATGGTGTTCTTCTTCTTCCTTCAATCCTTGAGAGCTTCTCTTCTCCTCCAATCTTTCTACCAAATTGATGAGCTGTGAATGAGAGTGTGGGAGAGGAGAGATGCTCAGCAACCACCTGCAGGACCACTTATATTCTCCACCAAGAGCAAGGACGGACAAGAGATCGTGGGACACGTGGCTTAAGTTGTCAAAGCCTCAAAAATCGACCCAGTAGGAGAAAATCGGCCGATTTAGCTGCTTGTTGGTCCGATTTTCTTCAGCAGAAAGGTGCTATGATCGTCTAGCCATGAGTTGATTCATTGCTTGCACCAATAGTGGTCTTTGTGTCCCTTGTTGCTCCATTTATGCTCCTCCTTAGCCTTGGATGTGTACCATCATGAGGCTTGGCCCTCTAATGTATCGGTTAATGTCCAAAAGACCCCCGAAATACCTACAAAGCAACGCACAAGTCCGTGTAGACGTCTATCTCGACAAAATACGTGAATTGAGTGCAAACGTCGCGAATTTGTGCTAAATCATGCATGAATGAGTGATGAATCTATCTAAATGATTACCTAAACCCTAGTCATAAATCGTGTTATCAAAAATACCCCATAATTAAGGTTTGCTCGTCCTCGAGCAAATTCCCAACTATAGACTAAGAGATGACATGATTTATGTATGCAGAAAAAATGGCAAAATCTTTTGGAGTTGTGCTTCTAATATTGGATCACCTTCATAGTCATGTTTCATGGCAATGGACAAGTAATTATGCATCAAATAAATGAAAGCATGGAAAGACAATTACACTTAACTTGATAGCATGCAATGAAATGTAAAGATGAAGAAGTCAAGATGATCATGAGTATATCCAATCTAAATCACTTAGTCTTGCACACATGCAAGTAGGTCAAAAGGACTTGTAAAATAGAAGGCCAAGAAACGTTGTGATTAGGTGGGAATTTTCTAGGCTATGTGATGCTAATCCGGGAAAGGAACTAAACAACCACAACTTCAAATTTTCTTATCAACTTCCCTCAAGTTTATATTTTTCTTCATTTTCTTTCCTTTCTTTTATTTTTGAGACAATGGCATTGGTGTGCAAAAGCCGAAACCTTGGTGATTAGCCATTCTCGGGCTTTTTCTATTTTTCGAGATGCATCCACACCGGGCACACATACCAAAGCTCGTTAGGACTATTGATTTATTTGACTTTGGCAAGGCACCAACACCCGATCATGTGAAGTGTACCGAGTTACTTGTCATTTAAACCAACGTCCCCAAACCTATATTTTTGTCTACACTTTCACAACAATTTCAGCATTTCATTCACATCATTCTTTCATCAACAACTTCACCCCACACTTGCTTTTCACACACATCAACACACTAGCATGCTCCTATTCCCGGATGGGTCAAAAGAGGTCAATTTATATCAATTGAGGTGCTCAAGCAACATGATCAAGATGAGAAGTAGAGAAAGATGAATTGCCTTATTCATTCCTAAATGATGTGCAAGAACTAGCATGCAATTTCGACTTTCAATACTCAATTCAATCAAGGCAAACATTCATGATCACAAATTCATTCATGGGTTTCAAGATAAGTACTTCAAGTCCACATATGCTATCATAAATTTGACACATAAGGCCATTCATAGCCAATCCACAAGACAAGGTTCATCATTAGGGTCATATCCAAGCCTAGAAAGCACAAAAATTTTTAAAATTTTCTGATTTTTTTTGGATTTTTCGAAATATGTATATACAATGCAAGACATAATGAAACATGTGACAATATTAAACTATCCTAGATGCTAATCATGCAAGTGATCATGAAAACCCCACCCCATACTTAGAAACACATTGTCCCTAATGTGTAAACTAAATAAAGAAGTGAAAGAAGGTTCTCACAATGTAAGATTGGTGATGCTTTGGTATTTCGGTTCACATTGAATGAATGTGGTGGATGATCGATCAAGGATGGTAGAGAGCTCTTGATGTTCGTTAAGGGGTTGGAACCCGCGCTTGGCACCGCAAGCCGTCCAAGTTCCTCGTCCGCTCCACCCATGCTTGATTGGAGATCATCACTTTCCTTTATACAGAGGAAAAATCGCCCCATAGCCCAGGAAAATCGGCCGATCTAGATGAAGAACAAGCCGATTTTTCTGGGTGATTTCCTCCTCGTCCATGTGCTTGGATCTTGTACCTTAAATAGCTCCATGAGGTCTTCACATGACCTCCAACATCTCATAACTCATGACAATCAACAAGATCTAGCACCCAAAAACACAAAAGAAAAACAAAGCACACCAAGAGTGAGATTAAACAAAAGCAAGAAAAAGAAAGGGAAAATATATACCAATGGGTTGCCTCCCATTAAGCGCTTCTTTAAGGTCATTAGCTTGACCAAATTCAGGAGCGTTTTAATCAAGGTGAAGCGGGGCAATCACTTCCACCGGGGCTTCCGGGATGTACTTCTTCAATCGATGCCCATTCACTTTGAAGTTACCACAATGATCTCCTCCTATCTCTACCGCTCCATGAGGAAAGATCTTCTTCACCACATATGGCCCGGTCCATCTTGATTTGAGCTTCCCGGGGAAGAGCCGCAGCCTTGAGTTGAAGAGAAGGACAAGGTCACCTTCACTCAACTCCTTCGGGATGAGGCGCTTGTCATGCCATCGTTTAGTCCTCTCCTTGTAGATCCGGGCATTCTCATAAGCATCCAACCGGATCTCTTCAAGGGCGTTTATATCAAGCAACCTCTTCTCTCCCGCCTCCTTGAGATCAAAATTTAGCCACTTAATGGCCCAATAAGCTCTATGCTCCATCTCTACCGGAAGGTGGCAAGACTTGCCATAGACTAGCTTGTAAGGAGTGGTGCCAATTGGTGTTTTGAAGGCGGTCCTATATGCCCACAAGGCATCATCGAGCTTCATAGCCCAATCCTTTCTCGTCCTTGAGACCGTCTTCTCGAGAATCCCCTTGATCTCCCGGTTGGAGATTTCCACTTGGCCACTAGTTTGGGGATGGTAAGGTGTTGCCACCTTATGAGTCACCCCATACTTAGCCAAAAGTGCCCCAAAGTTCCTATTGGTGAAGTGCTTCCCTCCATCACTTATGATCACCCTTGGTGTTCTAAACCTAGGAAAGATCACTCGGTTGAAGAACCGCACCACAACCTTGACGTCATTTGTAGGAGAGGCGATTGCCTCCACCCATCTCGAAACATAGTCAACCGCCAATAGGATGTAGAGGTTGCCACATGAAGAAGGGAAGGGTCCCATGAAGTCCACACCCCATACATCAAATATTTCTACCTCTTGGATGTTGTTCAAGGGCATCTCATTCCTCCTTGAGATGTTGCCCGTCCTTTGGCAAGCATCACAAGCTACCACAAAGCTTTGCACATCCTTGAACAAGCTTGGCCAAAAGAAGCCCGATTGTAGCACCTTCGCACATGTCTTGTGTGCGCTAGCATGCCCTCCACATGGCAAGGAATGACAATGGCGGATCACACTCTCCACCTCATCCTCCGGTATGCATATTCTAAACATTCCATCCGGTCCTCTCTTGAACAAAAGTGGTTCACTCCAATAGTAGTGCCTCACATCCTTGAAGAACTTCTTCCTTTGGGCATATGTCAAACCGGGAGGCACTTCCTCACACACAAGATAGTTCACAATGTCGGCATACCATGGCTCACTTCCTCTAGACACTTGGAACAAGCATTCCTCCACAATTTGCAATTGCTCATCCCGGAATGAGTCATCAATCGGGATGTCCTCTCTTTCAAGCTCCAATGGTGGGAGTCTACTAAGGTGATCCGCCACGGAGTTCTCGGATCCCCTCTTGTCCCGGATTTCCAAGTCAAACTCTTGAAGAAGAAGGATCCACCGAATCAACCTAGGCTTGGCATCCTTCTTGGTAAGTAGATAACGGATCGCAGCATGATCCGTATAGACAATGACCTTCGCTCCAACAAGATATGAGCGGAACTTTTCAAATGCATACACAACCGCTAGCAACTCCTTCTCGGTGGTAGCATAATTGAGTTGAGTATCATCTAGCGTCTTGCTAGCATAATAAATGGCATGAGTTCGCCCATCCTTCCTTTGCCCCAAAACAGCCCCAACGGCTACATCGCTTGCATCACACATGATCTCAAACGGTAAACTCCAATCCGGAGGTTGCATTATAGGTGCGGAGATCAAGGCGTTTTTCAACCTACAAAAAGCCTCAAGGCAATCTTTGGAGAAAACAAATTCAACATCCTTCATTAGTAGGTTAGTAAGGGGCTTAGAAATTTTAGAGAAGTCTTGAATAAACCTCCGGTAAAAACCGGCATGCCCTAAGAAACTCCTTACCCCTTTCACCGAGGTAGGTGGTGGCAACTTCTCTATCGTCTCAATCTTGGCCCTATCAACCTCAATGCCACGGTTAGACACCAAGTGTCCTAACACAATACCTTCACTTACCATGAAGTGGCATTTTTCCCAATTTAAGACAAGATTTGTCTCCTCACATCTTTGCAATACTAATGACAAGTTAGCCAAGCAATTATCAAAGGAAGAACCATAAACAGAGAAATCATCCATGAACACTTCCATGATATTTTCAATGTATTCCGAAAAGATAGCCATCATACACCTTTGGAAGGTGGCGGGTGCATTACACAACCCAAATGGCATCCTCCTATATGCAAAAGTACCCCATGGACATGTAAAGGTGGTTTTCTCTTGGTCATCGGGGTGGATAGGGATTTGGAAGAATCCACTATAGCCATCTAGGTAACAAAAATGGGAATTTTGAGCTAACCTCTCTAGCATTTGGTCAATGAAAGGGAGAGGGAAGTGATCTTTCCTAGAGGCCATGTTCAACTTCCTATAGTCAATACACATCCTCCACCCCGTAACCGTCCTAGTCGGGATTAGTTCATTATTCTCATTGGTCACTACGGTCATCCCACCCTTCTTAGGTACTACATGAACGGGACTAACCCACTTACTATCCGAGATAGGGTAGATAATTCTCGCATCTAGCAACTTTATGATCTCCTTCTTAACTACCTCTTTCATTATGGGATTCAATCTTCTTTGATGTTCAATAGAGGGTTTATGATTATCTTCCATCATTATCTTATGCATGCACAAAGAGGGTTTTATGCCAACAAGGTCATCAATGGTGTATCCTATTGCCTTTCTATGCAGTTTCAGTTCATTCAACAATCTATTAAGCTCATCATCATTCAAAGATGCATTCACAATCATCGGATAAGTAGAATTTGAACCAAGGAAAGCATACTTTAAATGAGAAGGGAGAGGTTTAAGATCAAGTTGAGGAGGACCTTTTTCGGTTGGAGACGATCCATACAATGTAGGTTGAGATGATTGCAAAGCCATGGAAGCCTCCTTGAAGTCCCTTGATGATTGGTCACATTCAAGTGGTTGGTGCTGAAAAGACTCAGGAAAATCGGCCCAGGAAGAAAAATCGGTCGATTTATCTGAGGGTGGGTCGATCTGAGTTTCTGTTTTGGCAGAATTGGGTGAAATTGCAGCCCAAGGACAAAAATCGGCCCCTCTAGTCCGATTTTTCTGGCAGTTTTCCTCTTCTTCTAGCACTTCAGACCCAACACTTGGTAGCTCGTCCAATGCATTCAAGGCCTTGATTACTTCATTGCTACTCTCCTCAATTCCTTCCTCCATCAAGCTTGAGCTAAGAACCCTCTCAAGTGGATCCTTGAGCAAGATTGAGCTCACAACCTCTCTAGACTCCTCTTCTTCAACTATGTTGAATACATCTTCATCAAGGGTTGGTCCTTTCATCATTGTGGACAGCTTGAACTTGATGTTTTCTTCTCCAATGTTGAAGGAGAGGGTTCCATTCTTGCAGTCTACTAGACATCCGGAAGTAGCTAGGAAAGGTCTCCCCAAAATGATAGGAACCGGATAGTCCGCCGGGATGTCCAAAACAACAAAGTCTATGGGCACATAGAACTTCCCTAATTGCACCGGGATGTATTCCAAGATTCCAACCGGATGAGTGATTGAGCGGTCCGCCATGTAAAGGGTCATCTTGACCGGCTTTGGCTCTCCTAGCCCAACCTTGTTGCAAAGTGCAAGCGGGATAATGCTTACACTTGCCCCAAGATCACATAGGGCGTCATACTTCACTTCTCCTACTCCGATTGGCACACAAAAGGATCCGGGATCCCTTAGCTTGGGAGGCATCTCCTCCTTCATCGTTTGAATCAACTCTGAGGATCTCTTAGTCATCCTTATCTCACCATACTCCTCCAACTTCCTTTTGTTGGAGAGTATTTCCTTCAAGAACTTGCCATATGCCGGCATCCCTAAAATAGCATCCATGAACGGAATGTTAATATGCAATTTAGACATTAGTTCAAGGAACTTACCAAAATGATTGTCCAAGCGAGCTCTTGCTCGTGATTGAGGGAACGGTAGTGGTGGCTTGTATGGAGGCGGTGCCACATAGGTTGGCTCTACATCCTTGCTTTTGCCTCCATTTCCTTGCAAAGTCTCTTCTTTATTCACCACTTGCTTCCCTTTAGCATTCTCCTTGGGCAAAGGATCCTTCATGCTTAACCCACTTCTCGTTGTAATAGCCAACACTTGGCCTCTTGGGTTTTTGATGACATGAATTATGACCTATTTTTAGGCATGTATTTATATAGATTTTCCCTTTATTTTGCATGCATAGATATACATTCATGGCATTTATGGTTATATTCACCTACTTTGTAAGAATAGAGGTCTACAGAGAGTTTTATTGCATTTGTAGGTAATTTGGCGAATTATGGAGCAAAGATGGCACATTTAAGGATTAAGCCTTGAAGCGGGACAAAAAGGACATAAAAGGAATTTAGGACGCGCCAAAGTATCTTCTGATACCGTCTGACGCGGCAAAGTATCTTCTGATACCGTCTGACGCGGCAAAGTATTTTCTGATACCTTCGGACGCGGCCCAGAGTATCTTCTGATACCAGCGCACTCGCCTTCTTTTCAGCCCAGATTTCTAGGGTTTTACCTTTAAACCCTAGATTTATCCCTACATATATTCGAGAGCCTTCAACATTGAAAAAAAACGGTGACAACCCCGGAACTTGGAGTCAAATTCTCCAAAGGACGGTGATAGCCCCAGGAGAACGGTGATAGCCCCAGAAGAACGGTGATAGCCCCAGGATTTGGATCCCCAAAGAGAGGGAGAGTTGAAGATTTTATTGCGTACAGGGAAGATTCGGAGAAGGAGGCATTTTTGAGATTGTGTACTTCGAGATTATCTTAGGGTTTATCTTTGGAGACGGATTGACACCCTGTTCTTCATTGTTCCTTAAGATTGTTGTGAGGATTTCTATTCCTTTTTTCTGCATTCATTCAATACAAACATTTGTTATTGGATTTGAGATTGGTTATTTGATAGTCATTGAGTTTTTTTGAGGTTTTCGTCCATTTTCTCTTTAAACTTGATTATTGAATTGATAATGATGGTTATTGGCTAAAACCCTTTAGCAATTCTAAGGTGAAGGGTTAATAATTGTGGCTTAGATAATGATAGATCGATCGTAATTTGATTAGACCCTGAGAGTTAGAGAAATATCGTCGACACCCTAAATCACGGTCTGTTCTTAGGTTTCCACGGCCGTGATTCTTAAGATCTACCCGTGATTTACCTCAGTTTACGAACTTTGCTTTTACTTTGATTCAAGGTTAAAGATTAGCTTTAATCTAGTCTAGGTTTGCCCTTTTCTAGGTAGTAGTGAAGCCTCAACAACCTCTACTTCGATTTCGAGTGTCACAACCTTAATCGGTTTAGTTAGTTTTGATCCTTGGGTTACAAGTTTGGGTATTTGAGATTAATTCTTGCCTTTAGATCCTTTCTATAATGAAGCCTCAACAACCTTTATAGAGAGTGTCTTTAGATAAGTCATATAGGGTTTTGGAACTTCACCGTACATTACCTTACCTTAGTATACCTTTGCAAACCTCAACTTTGTCCTTATATCTATAGTATATCTTGAATCGATTGCCACAATTAGATACCTGGATCTTTAGGATTGTTGTTTTCCCAATATTTGCAAAGCTTCTATACTTTACTTGCTCGATAATTTGTTAACTGAATTTGATCCCCCAAATCCCTGAGTTCGATACTCTGGAATACTTGCTAATCTACGCCGATCCGTACACTGCGGGTTCGCTTGCTTTTATTCTAGTTTTATAAATTTAAAACTTGATTGCACGCACGTTTAGGGGCGAACAAGTTTTTGGCGCCGTTGCCGGGGACTGTTCTTGCTTTTTCTACTAATCATTCTACTTGAGTGTTCTTGCAGATTTGTGTTCTTACGTACACGCGAAGTTCTTGTTCCGGCAACGGAACAGAGTTTCGCCAAAGAACAAGTTTTTGGCGCCGTTGCCGGGGATTTGGTCTAGACCAATTTCGGTTTTCGGTTGTGTGGCTTGGGAGCTTTTGTTTTTGCTTTTAATCTTTTCGGTATGAGTTTTTGAGTTTTCAGGTTCACCAATGGCTGCATGGAGCAATGAACCTGCATTTGATCCAACCTGGTTTGCATGGCAAGGTGCTAGGGCGGACCATTATGAATATTTGGAAGAGAAATACGCCTTCTATTGGTTTGACAACGAGAGAGAACGTGAACAAACCATTGAATATGAATTTGCAAAATGGGAAAAGCTGCACTACCCAAAGAAGGTTAAGAAGAAACCTCCCAAAGATGCGGAGGACTCGAAATTTGAAGAATTGATGAAGAAATTTAAGATGCTCGAAGAAAGATTCAAAGCCTATGATGAATATAATCTAAAAGTGATAGAAGACGCAACAAAGAATATTTCTAAGGTTGAAAAAGCCTTGGAAAATCATTCATCTAGCAAAGAAGAATTACAAGTTTCGAGCGTTCCTCCGCTCGAATCTGAAGCTTCTCTAGAAGTTCTCATTGAAGAAGAGGAAGAAGTGGAGAACCTTGGCCAAATCACTGAAACTGTGGCCAAGGTTGAAGAGGATCCAGCTGAGTTGGGAGATATTTTATGTGTGGATCATCATCCCAACATGAAACTTGTCCCAAGCCTTGAAGAACTTTACAAGGTACATTCTCTTACTTCATTTGGAAGTCCTATTAAAATTTCTGATTTTTTCAGGAATGCACCGGAGAGTTGGAGGTCTCTTCCAAAAGAACCTCCTAAGGTGAAGATGAAACCTCCATTAAAACTGCTGGAAGTAGATGCTCCTTGGACTACAAGGAGTGGAGTTAGCAAGCACTTCACCGTTAAGGCGATGAAGTGTCTTTTGTTCAAGTATGGGGTCATTCACATGACGAACACCATACATCATCCCCAATCTGGAGATGGGGAAGCTAGGAGGATTCTCGAGAAACTGATTTCTCGATCCAGGAAAGGATGGGACGCAAGGCTGAATAATGTCCCATTAGAGCATAGGAAAGCTAGGAGAATCCCGGTGAGAATCAAACCGTACAAGCTTGTACGTGGGAGATCTTACCATTTGCCGGTGAAATTAGGAACCGGAATCTTTTTTGAGGAATTATATGATGAGTTTGATGAGCAATCCAAGATGTTCAAGGTGCATTGAGTCATCTATGGAGATAGGTCCAGCTAGCGACGTTAAACCAAGCGCTTCTTGGGAGGCAACCCAAGGTAATGCATCTTTTTCCCTTTTCTTTTTCTTAGGATAGTTAGCTTGTTTGTTTTGTTTTTGCTTTGTTTTTTTTTCCTTCTCGATGCGCTCCCGGTTTGTTTGTGTCATGGATCGCAGGAACTAGGTATAATCTTGAGGAATTGATGGAAAAAGGCAATACAAAGGTGCCTAAGGACGTTTTCAAGGAACAAAAGGAAAGAAATCGACTTACCAAAAGAAGATCGGTCGATTTAGGCTTCAGAGCAGGTCGATTTTTGACAACAGAAAGAAAAATCGACCCAGAGATCGACCCCCTCAGGAAAAATCGGGCCGACGAAAAAATCAGGCAGAAAACTCGGCCGATTTTTTGAAATATCGGTCGATTTTTTGAAATATCGGTCGATTTTTTTCAAAAAAAAAAAAAAAAAAAAAAATTTTTTTTTTTTTTTTTCGGAAAATTTTTGGTCGGCCAAAAGACGTTCCCCTTCTTCATTCTTCGACACCGATTGGAATATCCAGAGTTCCCTATTGAGCTTATATAGACTCCCACCATCACCACTCAATGAATGATTCGCCATGCCTGATTCGCCATCTTACATTGTGAGTATCCTTTTCTTCCTTTTCTTTTCTTCACATTGGGGACAATGTGAATTTTAAGTATGGGGTGGAGGTATTTGCAATATCATTTGCATGTTTTATGTCTTGCATCATATGATTTGAAAATTTTGGAAAATTTTTAAAATTTTTTAAAAAAAATTTCGTGCTTCTAGGATGGATATGATCTCTATGATGAACATTATTTTGTGGAATAGCTATGATGATTTTGATATGCTTGAATTGATTTGACATATGTGGGATTTGAATACTTTGTTAGAATTTCATGCATGTTTTATAATTTGCTTTCATTCTAAATCATGTTAAGTGTTGAAGGTTGAAACCGCATGATAAGTTCTTACGCTTCTTATTGAAATGATTAAGGCACCTCGATTTTTCTTGCTTCTTTCCTTATTCATTTAGCCCCTCAATAAAATAATTGCCTTCCCTACCTATCCGGGAACTAGGAAGAGTTGAGTTTTGGCATGTTTGATGTGGGAGGGCCATGAAAGCAAATGCTTGCATTCACAAGTATAGAAAATTGTAGGTTTGGGGAAGTCAATCTTGATGATGAGTAACTCGGCACCATTCACATAGCCGGGTGTTTGTGTCTTGCCAAAGTTGGATTGAGCGATATTCCTAACGGATTATGATATGTGCATCAAGGGTTTGAGGCATCTCGAAATTGAGAAACGCCGATCTCCTAGGCTTCGGTTTTTGTGCACCGCTGTCCATATTTCCAAAAAAAATAAAGTCGAAAAAGAATTTTGTGTTGAAAAGGGAGAGCAAAGCTCTCAATGCTGGTTAGTTCAAACAGTAAAAAGAAAAAGAGTTCGTGTTGTTCCTTTTTCCCGGATTCATACACCACATTCCTTTATAAGTTTCCCACCTATTCACGTTTCTTGACCTTTGCTTGAAAGACCTTAAGATCTTTGAGTATGTTGTTTGGCTTTGTGGTTTAAACTAGATTTCTCATGATTGATTTTGATATATTGCAAGTTATGATGCATGTTATGATTTTCTTTCAAAGTGTGATTATCCTTTCCATGATATAATTCCTTTTGATCATATGATGATTTTCATTAGCTATGAAGCAACCATTTGAGAGTGATCTATGAATAGAAGCACAACCAAAATATTGTGGTTTTTCTTTATTTTTGCATATTCATAATCCATATCATCTTTTATTTTAAGTTTGAACCTTGCTTGGGGACAAGCAAGAGGCAAGTATGGGGTATTTTGATGACATAAATTATGACCTATTTTTAGGCATGTATTTATATAGATTTTCCCTTTATTTTGCATGCATAGATATACATTCATGGCATTTATGGTTATATTCACCTACTTTGTAAGAATAGAGGTCTACACAGAGTTTTATTGCATTTGTAGGTAATTTGGCGAATTATGGAGCAAAGATGGCACATTTAAGGATTAAGCCTTGAAGCGGGACAAAAAGGACATAAAAGGAATTTAGGACGCGCCAAAGTATCTTCTGATACCGTCTGACGCGGCAAAGTATCTTCTGATACCGTCTGACGCGGCAAAGTATTTTCTGATACCTTCGGACGCGGCCCAGAGTAATCTCTGATACCAGCGCACTCGCCTTCTTTTCAGCCCAGATTTCTAGGGTTTTACCTTTAAACCCTAGATTTATCCCTACATATATTCGAGAGCCTTCAACATTGAAAAAAAACGGTGACAACCCCGGAACTTGGAGTCAAATTCTCCAAAGGACGGTGATAGCCCCAGGAGAACGGTGATAGCCCCAGAAGAACGGTGATAGCCCCAGGATTTGGATCCCCAAAGAGAGGGAGAGTTGAAGATTTTATTGCGTACAGGGAAGATTCGGAGAAGGAGGCATTTTGGAGATTGTGTACTTCGAGATTATCTTAGGGTTTATCTTTGGAGACGGATTGACACCCTGTTCTTCATTGTTCCTTAAGATTGTTGTGAGGATTTCTATTCCTTTTTTCTGCATTCATTCAATACAAACATTTGTTATTGGATTTGAGATTGGTTATTTGATAGTCATTGAGTTTTTGAGGTTTTCGTCCATTTTCTCTTTAAACTTGATTATTGAATTGATAATGATGGTTATTGGCTAAAACCCTTTAGCAATTCTAAGGTGAAGGGTTAATAATTGTGGCTTAGATAATGATAGATCGATCGTAATTTGATTAGACCCTGAGAGTTAGAGAAATATCGTCGACACCCTAAATCACGGTCTGTTCTTAGGTTTCCACGGCCGTGATTCTTAAGATCTACCCGTGATTTACCTCAGTTTACGAACTTTGCTTTTACTTTGATTCAAGGTTAAAGATTAGCTTTAATCTAGTCTAGGTTTGCCCTTTTCTAGGTAGTAGTGAAGCCTCAACAACCTCTACTTCGATTTCGAGTGTCACAACCTTAATCGGTTTAGTTAGTTTTGATCCTTGGGTTACAAGTTTGGGTATTTGAGATTAATTCTTGCCTTTAGATCCTTTCTATAATGAAGCCTCAACAACCTTTATAGAGAGTGTCTTTAGATAAGTCATATAGGGTTTTGGAACTTCACCGTACATTACCTTACCTTAGTATACCTTTGCAAACCTCAACTTTGTCCTTATATCTATAGTATATCTTGAATCGATTGCCACAATTAGATACCTGGATCTTTAGGATTGTTGTTTTCCCAATATTTGCAAAGCTTCTATACTTTACTTGCTCGATAATTTGTTAACTGAATTTGATCCCCCAAATCCCTGAGTTCGATACTCTGGAATACTTGCTAATCTACGCCGATCCGTACACTGCGGGTTCGCTTGCTTTTATTCTAGTTTTATAAATTTAAAACTTGATTGCACGCACGTTTAGGGGCGAACAAGTTTTTGGCGCCGTTGCCGGGGACTGTTCTTGCTTTTTCTACTAATCATTCTACTTGAGTGTTCTTGCAGATTTGTGTTCTTACGTACACGCGAAGTTCTTGTTCCGGCAACGGAACAGAGTTTCGCCAAAGAACAAGTTTTTGGCGCCGTTGCCGGGGATTTGGTCTAGACCAATTTCGGTTTTCGGTTGTGTGGCTTGGGAGCTTTTGTTTTTGCTTTTAATCTTTTCGGTATGAGTTTTTGAGTTTTCAGGTTCACCAATGGCTGCATGGAGCAATGAACCTGCATTTGATCCAACCTGGTTTGCATGGCAAGGTGCTAGGGCGGACCATTATGAATATTTGGAAGAGAAATACGCCTTCTATTGGTTTGACAACGAGAGAGAACGTGAACAAACCATTGAATATGAATTTGCAAAATGGGAAAAGCTGCACTACCCAAAGAAGGTTAAGAAGAAACCTCCCAAAGATGCGGAGGACTCGAAATTTGAAGAATTGATGAAGAAATTTAAGATGCTCGAAGAAAGATTCAAAGCCTATGATGAATATAATCTAAAAGTGATAGAAGACGCAACAAAGAATATTTCTAAGGTTGAAAAAGCCTTGGAAAATCATTCATCTAGCAAAGAAGAATTACAAGTTTCGAGCGTTCCTCCGCTCGAATCTGAAGCTTCTCTAGAAGTTCTCATTGAAGAAGAGGAAGAAGTGGAGAACCTTGGCCAAATCACTGAAACTGTGGCCAAGGTTGAAGAGGATCCAGCTGAGTTGGGAGATATTTTATGTGTGGATCATCATCCCAACATGAAACTTGTCCCAAGCCTTGAAGAACTTTACAAGGTATATTCTCTTACTTCATTTGGAAGTCCTATTAAAATTTCTGATTTTTTCAGGAATGCACCGGAGAGTTGGAGGTCTCTTCCAAAAGAACCTCCTAAGGTGAAGATGAAACCTCCATTAAAACTGCTGGAAGTAGATGCTCCTTGGACTACAAGGAGTGGAGTTAGCAAGCACTTCACCGTTAAGGCGATGAAGTGTCTTTTGTTCAAGTATGGGGTCATTCACATGACGAACACCATACATCATCCCCAATCTGGAGATGGGGAAGCTAGGAGGATTCTCGAGAAACTGATTTCTCGATCCAGGAAAGGATGGGACGCAAGGCTGAATAATGTCCCATTAGAGCATAGGAAAGCTAGGAGAATCCCGGTGAGAATCAAACCGTACAAGCTTGTACGTGGGAGATCTTACCATTTGCCGGTGAAATTAGGAACCGGAATCTTTTTTGAGGAATTATATGATGAGTTTGATGAGCAATCCAAGATGTTCAAGGTGCATTGAGTCATCTATGGAGATAGGTCCAGCTAGCGACGTTAAACCAAGCGCTTCTTGGGAGGCAACCCAAGGTAATGCATCTTTTTCCCTTTTCTTTTTCTTAGGATAGTTAGCTTGTTTGTTTTGTTTTTGCTTTGTTTTTTTTTCCTTCTCGATGCGCTCCCGGTTTGTTTGTGTCATGGATCGCAGGAACTAGGTATAATCTTGAGGAATTGATGGAAAAAGGCAATACAAAGGTGCCTAAGGACGTTTTCAAGGAACAAAAGGAAAGAAATCGACTTACCAAAAGAAGATCGGTCGATTTAGGCTTCAGAGCAGGTCGATTTTTGACAACAGAAAGAAAAATCGACCCAGAGATCGACCCCCTCAGGAAAAATCGGGCCGACGAAAAAATCGGGCAGAAAACTCGGCCGATTTTTTGAAATATCAGTCGATTTTTTGAAATATCGGTCGATTTTTTTCGGAAAATTTTTGGTCGGCCAAAAGACGTTCCCCTTCTTCATTCTTCGACACCGATTGGAATATCCAGAGTTCCCTATTGAGCTTATATAGACTCCCACCATCACCACTCAATGAATGATTCGCCATGCCTGATTCGCCATCTTACATTGTGAGTATCCTTTTCTTCCTTTTCTTTTCTTCACATTGGGGACAATGTGAATTTTAAGTATGGGGTGGAGGTATTTGCAATATCATTTGCATGTTTTATGTCTTGCATCATATGATTTGAAAATTTTGGAAAATTTTTAAAATTTTTTTAAAAAAAATTTCGTGCTTCTAGGATGGATATGATCTCTATGATGAACATTATTTTGTGGAATAGCTATGATGATTTTGATATGCTTGAATTGATTTGACATATGTGGGATTTGAATACTTTGTTAGAATTTCATGCATGTTTTATAATTTGCTTTCATTCTAAATCATGTTAAGTGTTGAAGGTTGAAACCGCATGATAAGTTCTTACGCTTCTTATTGAAATGATTAAGGCACCTCGATTTTTCTTGCTTCTTTCCTTATTCATTTAGCCCCTCAATAAAATAATTGCCTTCCCTACCTATCCGGGAACTAGGAAGAGTTGAGTTTTGGCATGTTTGATGTGGGAGGGCCATGAAAGCAAATGCTTGCATTCACAAGTATAGAAAATTGTAGGTTTGGGGAAGTCAATCTTGATGATGAGTAACTCGGCACCATTCACATAGCCGGGTGTTTGTGTCTTGCCAAAGTTGGATTGAGCGATATTCCTAACGGATTATGATATGTGCATCAAGGGTTTGAGGCATCTCGAAATTGAGAAACGCCGATCTCCTAGGCTTCGGTTTTTGTGCACCGCTGTCCATATTTCCAAAAAAAATAAAGTCGAAAAAGAATTTTGTGTTGAAAAGGGAGAGCAAAGCTCTCAATGCTGGTTAGTTCAAACAGTAAAAAGAAAAAGAGTTCGTGTTGTTCCTTTTTCCCGGATTCATACACCACATTCCTTTATAAGTTTCCCACCTATTCACGTTTCTTGACCTTTGCTTGAAAGACCTTAAGATCTTTGAGTATGTTGTTTGGCTTTGTGGTTTAAACTAGATTTCTCATGATTGATTTTGATATATTGCAAGTTATGATGCATGTTATGATTTTCTTTCAAAGTGTGATTATCCTTTCCATGATATAATTCCTTTTGATCATATGATGATTTTCATTAGCTATGAAGCAACCATTTGAGAGTGATCTATGAATAGAAGCACAACCAAAATATTGTGGTTTTTCTTTATTTTTGCATATTCATAATCCATATCATCTTTTATTTTAAGTTTGAACCTTGCTTGGGGACAAGCAAGAGGCAAGTATGGGGTATTTTGATGACATAAATTATGACCTATTTTTAGGCATGTATTTATATAGATTTTCCCTTTATTTTGCATGCATAGATATACATTCATGGCATTTATGGTTATATTCACCTACTTTGTAAGAATAGAGGTCTACACAGAGTTTTATTGCATTTGTAGGTAATTTGGCGAATTATGGAGCAAAGATGGCACATTTAAGGATTAAGCCTTGAAGCGGGACAAAAAGGACATAAAAGGAATTTAGGACGCGCCAAAGTATCTTCTGATACCGTCTGACGCGGCAAAGTATCTTCTGATACCGTCTGACGCGGCAAAGTATTTTCTGATACCTTCGGACGCGGCCCAGAGTAATCTCTGATACCAGCGCACTCGCCTTCTTTTCAGCCCAGATTTCTAGGGTTTTACCTTTAAACCCTAGATTTATCCCTACATATATTCGAGAGCCTTCAACATTGAAAAAAAACGGTGACAACCCCGGAACTTGGAGTCAAATTTTCCAAAGGACGGTGATAGCCCCAGGAGAACGGTGATAGCCCCAGAAGAACGGTGATAGCCCCAGGATTTGGATCCCCAAAGAGAGGGAGAGTTGAAGATTTTATTGCGTACAGGGAAGATTCGGAGAAGGAGGCATTTTGGAGATTGTGTACTTCGAGATTATCTTAGGGTTTATCTTTGGAGACGGATTGACACCCTGTTCTTCATTGTTCCTTAAGATTGTTGTGAGGATTTCTATTCCTTTTTTCTGCATTCATTCAATACAAACATTTGTTATTGGATTTGAGATTGGTTATTTGATAGTCATTGAGTTTTTGAGGTTTTCGTCCATTTTCTCTTTAAACTTGATTATTGAATTGATGATGATGGTTATTGGCTAAAACCCTTTAGCAATTCTAAGGTGAAGGGTTAATAATTGTGGCTTAGATAATGATAGATCGATCGTAATTTGATTAGACCCTGAGAGTTAGAGAAATATCGTCGACACCCTAAATCACGGTCTGTTCTTAGGTTTCCACGGCCGTGATTCTTAAGATCTACCCGTGATTTACCTCAGTTTACGAACTTTGCTTTTACTTTGATTCAAGGTTAAAGATTAGCTTTAATCTAGTCTAGGTTTGCCCTTTTCTAGGTAGTATTGAAGCCTCAACAACCTCTACTTCGATTTCGAGTGTCACAACCTTAATCGGTTTAGTTAGTTTTGATCCTTGGGTTACAAGTTTGGGTATTTGAGATTAATTCTTGCCTTTAGATCCTTTCTATAATGAAGCCTCAACAACCTTTATAGAGAGTGTCTTTAGATAAGTCATATAGGGTTTTGGAACTTCACCGTACATTACCTTACCTTAGTATACCTTTGCAAACCTCAACTTTGTCCTTATATCTATAGTATATCTTGAATCGATTGCCACAATTAGATACCTGGATCTTTAGGATTGTTGTTTTCCCAATATTTGCAAAGCTTCTATACTTTACTTGCTCGATAATTTGTTAACTGAATTTGATCCCCCAAATCCCTGAGTTCGATACTCTGGAATACTTGCTAATCTACGCCGATCCGTACACTGCGGGTTCGCTTGCTTTTATTCTAGTTTTATAAATTTAAAACTTGATTGCACGCACGTTTAGGGGCGAACAAGTTTTTGGCGCCGTTGCCGGGGACTGTTCTTGCTTTTTCTACTAATCATTCTACTTGAGTGTTCTTGCAGATTTGTGTTCTTACGTACACGCGAAGTTCTTGTTCCGGCAACGGAACAGAGTTTCGCCAAAGAACAAGTTTTTGGCGCCGTTGCCGGGGATTTGGTCTAGACCAATTTCGGTTTTCGGTTGTGTGGCTTGGGAGCTTTTGTTTTTGCTTTTAATCTTTTCGGTATGAGTTTTTGAGTTTTCAGGTTCACCAATGGCTGCATGGAGCAATGAACCTGCATTTGATCCAACCTGGTTTGCATGGCAAGGTGCTAGGGCGGACCATTATGAATATTTGGAAGAGAAATACGCCTTCTATTGGTTTGACAACGAGAGAGAACGTGAACAAACCATTGAATATGAATTTGCAAAATGGGAAAAGCTGCACTACCCAAAGAAGGTTAAGAAGAAACCTCCCAAAGATGCGGAGGACTCGAAATTTGAAGAATTGATGAAGAAATTTAAGATGCTCGAAGAAAGATTCAAAGCCTATGATGAATATAATCTAAAAGTGATAGAAGACGCAACAAAGAATATTTCTAAGGTTGAAAAAGCCTTGGAAAATCATTCATCTAGCAAAGAAGAATTACAAGTTTCGAGCGTTCCTCCGCTCGAATCTGAAGCTTCTCTAGAAGTTCTCATTGAAGAAGAGGAAGAAGTGGAGAACCTTGGCCAAATCACTGAAACTGTGGCCAAGGTTGAAGAGGATCCAGCTGAGTTGGGAGATATTTTATGTGTGGATCATCATCCCAACATGAAACTTGTCCCAAGCCTTGAAGAACTTTACAAGGTACATTCTCTTACTTCATTTGGAAGTCCTATTAAAATTTCTGATTTTTTCAGGAATGCACCGGAGAGTTGGAGGTCTCTTCCAAAAGAACCTCCTAAGGTGAAGATGAAACCTCCATTAAAACTGCTGGAAGTAGATGCTCCTTGGACTACAAGGAGTGGAGTTAGCAAGCACTTCACCGTTAAGGCGATGAAGTGTCTTTTGTTCAAGTATGGGGTCATTCACATGACGAACACCATACATCATCCCCAATCTGGAGATGGGGAAGCTAGGAGGATTCTCGAGAAACTGATTTCTCGATCCAGGAAAGGATGGGACGCAAGGCTGAATAATGTCCCATTAGAGCATAGGAAAGCTAGGAGAATCCCGGTGAGAATCAAACCGTACAAGCTTGTACGTGGGAGATCTTACCATTTGCCGGTGAAATTAGGAACCGGAATCTTTTTTGAGGAATTATATGATGAGTTTGATGAGCAATCCAAGATGTTCAAGGTGCATTGAGTCATCTATGGAGATAGGTCCAGCTAGCGACGTTAAACCAAGCGCTTCTTGGGAGGCAACCCAAGGTAATGCATCTTTTTCCCTTTTCTTTTTCTTAGGATAGTTAGCTTGTTTGTTTTGTTTTTGCTTTGTTTTTTTTTCCTTCTCGATGCGCTCCCGGTTTGTTTGTGTCATGGATCGCAGGAACTAGGTATAATCTTGAGGAATTGATGGAAAAAGGCAATACAAAGGTGCCTAAGGACGTTTTCAAGGAACAAAAGGAAAGAAATCGACTTACCAAAAGAAGATCGGTCGATTTAGGCTTCAGAGCAGGTCGATTTTTGACAACAGAAAGAAAAATCGACCCAGAGATCGACCCCCTCAGGAAAAATCGGGCCGACGAAAAAATCAGGCAGAAAACTCGGCCGATTTTTTGAAATATCGGTCGATTTTTTGAAATATCGGTCGATTTTTTTCAAAAAAAAAAAAAAAAAAAAAAAAATTTTTTTTTTTTTTTTTCGGAAAATTTTTGGTCGGCCAAAAGACGTTCCCCTTCTTCATTCTTCGACACCGATTGGAATATCCAGAGTTCCCTATTGAGCTTATATAGACTCCCACCATCACCACTCAATGAATGATTCGCCATGCCTGATTCGCCATCTTACATTGTGAGTATCCTTTTCTTCCTTTTCTTTTCTTCACATTGGGGACAATGTGAATTTTAAGTATGGGGTGGAGGTATTTGCAATATCATTTGCATGTTTTATGTCTTGCATCATATGATTTGAAAATTTTGGAAAATTTTTAAAATTTTTTAAAAAAAATTTCGTGCTTCTAGGATGGATATGATCTCTATGATGAACATTATTTTGTGGAATAGCTATGATGATTTTGATATGCTTGAATTGATTTGACATATGTGGGATTTGAATACTTTGTTAGAATTTCATGCATGTTTTATAATTTGCTTTCATTCTAAATCATGTTAAGTGTTGAAGGTTGAAACCGCATGATAAGTTCTTACGCTTCTTATTGAAATGATTAAGGCACCTCGATTTTTCTTGCTTCTTTCCTTATTCATTTAGCCCCTCAATAAAATAATTGCCTTCCCTACCTATCCGGGAACTAGGAAGAGTTGAGTTTTGGCATGTTTGATGTGGGAGGGCCATGAAAGCAAATGCTTGCATTCACAAGTATAGAAAATTGTAGGTTTGGGGAAGTCAATCTTGATGATGAGTAACTCGGCACCATTCACATAGCCGGGTGTTTGTGTCTTGCCAAAGTTGGATTGAGCGATATTCCTAACGGATTATGATATGTGCATCAAGGGTTTGAGGCATCTCGAAATTGAGAAACGCCGATCTCCTAGGCTTCGGTTTTTGTGCACCGCTGTCCATATTTCCAAAAAAAATAAAGTCGAAAAAGAATTTTGTGTTGAAAAGGGAGAGCAAAGCTCTCAATGCTGGTTAGTTCAAACAGTAAAAAGAAAAAGAGTTCGTGTTGTTCCTTTTTCCCGGATTCATACACCACATTCCTTTATAAGTTTCCCACCTATTCACGTTTCTTGACCTTTGCTTGAAAGACCTTAAGATCTTTGAGTATGTTGTTTGGCTTTGTGGTTTAAACTAGATTTCTCATGATTGATTTTGATATATTGCAAGTTATGATGCATGTTATGATTTTCTTTCAAAGTGTGATTATCCTTTCCATGATATAATTCCTTTTGATCATATGATGATTTTCATTAGCTATGAAGCAACCATTTGAGAGTGATCTATGAATAGAAGCACAACCAAAATATTGTGGTTTTTCTTTATTTTTGCATATTCATAATCCATATCATCTTTTATTTTAAGTTTGAACCTTGCTTGGGGACAAGCAAGAGGCAAGTATGGGGTATTTTGATGACATAAATTATGACCTATTTTTAGGCATGTATTTATATAGATTTTCCCTTTATTTTGCATGCATAGATATACATTCATGGCATTTATGGTTATATTCACCTACTTTGTAAGAATAGAGGTCTACACAGAGTTTTATTGCATTTGTAGGTAATTTGGCGAATTATGGAGCAAAGATGGCACATTTAAGGATTAAGCCTTGAAGCGGGACAAAAAGGACATAAAAGGAATTTAGGACGCGCCAAAGTATCTTCTGATACCGTCTGACGCGGCAAAGTATCTTCTGATACCGTCTGACGCGGCAAAGTATTTTCTGATACCTTCGGACGCGGCCCAGAGTAATCTCTGATACCAGCGCACTCGCCTTCTTTTCAGCCCAGATTTCTAGGGTTTTACCTTTAAACCCTAGATTTATCCCTACATATATTCGAGAGCCTTCAACATTGAAAAAAAACGGTGACAACCCCGGAACTTGGAGTCAAATTTTCCAAAGGACGGTGATAGCCCCAGGAGAACGGTGATAGCCCCAGAAGAACGGTGATAGCCCCAGGATTTGGATCCCCAAAGAGAGGGAGAGTTGAAGATTTTATTGCGTACAGGGAAGATTCGGAGAAGGAGGCATTTTGGAGATTGTGTACTTCGAGATTATCTTAGGGTTTATCTTTGGAGACGGATTGACACCCTGTTCTTCATTGTTCCTTAAGATTGTTGTGAGGATTTCTATTCCTTTTTTCTGCATTCATTCAATACAAACATTTGTTATTGGATTTGAGATTGGTTATTTGATAGTCATTGAGTTTTTGAGGTTTTCGTCCATTTTCTCTTTAAACTTGATTATTGAATTGATGATGATGGTTATTGGCTAAAACCCTTTAGCAATTCTAAGGTGAAGGGTTAATAATTGTGGCTTAGATAATGATAGATCGATCGTAATTTGATTAGACCCTGAGAGTTAGAGAAATATCGTCGACACCCTAAATCACGGTCTGTTCTTAGGTTTCCACGGCCGTGATTCTTAAGATCTACCCGTGATTTACCTCAGTTTACGAACTTTGCTTTTACTTTGATTCAAGGTTAAAGATTAGCTTTAATCTAGTCTAGGTTTGCCCTTTTCTAGGTAGTATTGAAGCCTCAACAACCTCTACTTCGATTTCGAGTGTCACAACCTTAATCGGTTTAGTTAGTTTTGATCCTTAGGTTACAAGTTTGGGTATTTGAGATTAATTCTTGCCTTTAGATCCTTTCTATAATGAAGCCTCAACAACCTTTATAGAGAGTGTCTTTAGATAAGTCATATAGGGTTTTGGAACTTCACCGTACATTACCTTACCTTAGTATACCTTTGCAAACCTCAACTCTGTCCTTATATCTATAGTATATCTTGAATCGATTGCCACAATTAGATACCTGGATCTTTAGGATTGTTGTTTTCCCAATATTTGCAAAGCTTCTATACTTTACTTGCTCGATAATTTGTTAACTGAATTTGCTCTATACTTTACTTACTTCCCAATATTTAGCTCGTTGTTGATGGCGTCGAGCTTGAAGTTGCTCATGGTGACCTCACTCACCTCATATGCTCCCGCCTTTCTCCCTTCACTCTTCCTATGGAAGTACTTCTCAATTACTAGAGCTTGCTTCTCCACAAACTCCCAAGCATCATCTACATGCTTCTCCATGAAAGTCCCACCGGAAAGGGATTGAAGCTTGAATTGGCTATCTTCATCAAGTCCCTTGAAGTAGATCTCCAATAGCTCAATTTTCGGTATGCCATGGTGTGGACAATCTAGGAGAAGATCTTTGAATCTCTCCCAAGACTTGAACAAACTCTCTCTATCCTTCATCACGAAGGCATTGATCTTCCCTCTTAATTCGGTAGTCTTGGAAGGTGGGAAGAACTTAGTCAAAAACTCGGTTGTCATCTCTTCCCAAGTACCAACTCGCCCTTGTGAAATAGATTGATACCAAGTCAAGGCTTTGTCCTTAAGAGAGAAGGAGAAAGCCCTTATCTTATGGTTGTTGCTCTCCAATCTTGGCGGTCTAAGAGTCTCCATCAAGATCTCATAATTCATTAAATGTTGATGAGGAGACTCCCCTTCCATCCCTCCAAATTGATTATGCCGGATCATTTGTAGAACTTGAGGGCGGAGCTCATAGTTGTGGGCTGCGGGATCTCCTAAGTTCACACCCGGACGGTGTGCTCTTTGTGCCGGATCCATACGTCTCCCTAGGGTTTGTGGCTCTTCAATGGCAATGGGCGATTAAGCTTGCCTTGAACAAGGGCTTGCCTAATCTCATCAATCTCCCTCCTAGTTTCCTCTTGCCTCTCGTTGGCAAGTCTCCTTTCTTCCTCCAAGAGCTCATCTCTTAGCCTTATTTGTTCTAAGGCTTCATCTAATTCAGCTTGGAGGTCTCTTCCGGCCATCTCCTTTCCCTTTTTGATGCTCTTGGATCTAGATCTAAGGGTTTTCTCCGGTTCGGGATCGAATGGAGCTAAATCCTTTCCACGAGATCTTCGCATGCACCTAAAGAGTAAGAGATGTCCTGAAAAGCAAAGACACACACCAAAGAGAGATCAAAAGCAACAAGAAAGATCTACACTATAAACAATCACAAAATGACTCAATCTAGACCTAGTCCCCGGCAACGGCGCCAAAAACTTGTTACGCTAAGATCGTGTGATGTGTACGCAATAAGTCTTAAATTTATACTCGTTATATTTATCCTAACTCCTAGCGAACCCGCAGTGTACGGGACGTTTGTAGTAGGGATAGTATTCCGAGGTCGAACACAAAGACTAAGGTGAAATCGAGTCGAACAATGATCAAAGATAGTGTGAATCTAGGCTAAGATAAGATGAGAGAAAAAGAAAATGGAAAAACTCAATGTTTTTGTTGGTTTTTGTGGTGATCAAACAAAGATCACAAGTCAAGCAAGATAATAACACAACTGACAACTCAAGCTAGCAAACAAACAAGTAACTCAAAACACAAGTATATGATCAAGAGAGAAAAGTAGATTCTAGAGGTCAAGATTTTCGGTTATCGCATAGGATTCAAGGTTCTAAGGATTCTAAGGACAAGTCGCGGTGTTGGGGAAGAGTGTTTCGCTAAAGGAAGCAATTACCGGGTAGGTCTCTGACTTCACTAGTCCCGCATCTAACTCCTATTACCGGGTAGGTCTCAAGGTGGTTAAATAGGGAGATTCTACACAAACCGGATACTACTTAAGAGTGCAACCCTCTCCTTACCGGGTAAGTCTCGGAATAGGGAAGTCTCAAGTACTAATCCTGATTTTTCATTTGATCTTTTTGACTTATAATACATCCTATCCTCTATCTAATATTTGAAACTTGCTTGGGGACAAGCAAGGGACAAGTATGGGGTATTTTGATAGCATGTATTATAGTCTATGTTTTGAGACCGGTTTAGACGTTTTATCTTCATAAATCTGCATGTATGAGCATACTTTCTGTGATTATATTGTCATTTCATCTACCTTTGCGGGAATCGAGGTCTACACCTAGTTTCGTTGTAACCGTAGGTAAAACGCACGTTTTGGACCGAAATAGAGCTAAAGGAGCTAAGGAGTCATTGGAGCTCCATTCTAGAGCTTAAGGAGAACTCAGGAGACATGGAAATGGATTAAGGATTCACTTTGGACCAGATTTGAGAGATTTCACATTCAGTCCAGAGTCACCTCGGTCAGCTACAGTACCACCTCGACCGAGGTGATTTTGAGAAGCGCCCTGACCAAGGCGAATACCTTGACGCGGAGAGATATATTTTATTTGGCTGAGATCTTTTATTTTTGGAAGGAGATATCTTATATTTTTGGGCTGAATTTCTGGAAGGCAGATATTATTTTTGGGAGATATATTTTAGGAGATATAAATATATTTTATAGAAAATTATCTTTTTAAGATGTTTTATCATTGGAAGATAATTTTCCTATATAAAGGGTTGAATTTTCCACAAATTCAATCCATGCTTAGACGTGCTGGAGTAGCCGCTGCATCAAAGTCCTGCGATTGCAGAAGATTTCCCTTCGGAGTTGAAGGAAGAAGGAATTATTCCTTGTTGAAGATAGCCTTGAAGGAGTTTTGTGAGATTTCTCTAGGCTACTTTTGGTTGGTTGTTCTTGTTGATTTGTGACTTGGAAACACTGATTTGTCACATACTTGATTCAGTTTTTGAAGTTCTTTTCTTAAAGTCTTCTTGTTTGATAATTGATTCTTTCTTTATAAAGTTTATTATTGTTATCATGATGATTGTTGGGTAAGTTTCTTTTGCGATTCTAGGGTGATTGACTGAAGGTTGTGGGAAAGACGATGATAGAATGACCCTAATCTCAGCCGGACCCTGATAGCTCGAGTCTTTATCTTAATCGACGAACACCCCACTCAGTCGACGAACACCCCGGCCGAGGTGGGTTCTGTCTGACTGAGGTGAAAGTTTTCCTAATCCTAATCTAAGTTAAGATCTAGTTTGCAAAACCCTATTCTTATTACACCTTTCCTGGTTCAATGCAAGCCTATGATGAAACTTACCCGGTGATTCCTTTGTTTGTTTACCTAAGATCATAAGCGATAGGTAATAAAGGTTTATCCTTTATTGGGTTTGAGTGTGCTTCCATTCCAATCTTGAGAGTTAGCTTGAGACTTACCCGGTAAAGGTTGATTCTATCCACTTGGTTGGTGTGTTAGTTTGAGGTTTTAGTTCTTTACCTTAGTTCCTTGCGACTTACCCGGTAACAGGAATTACGGTTTGGGATAGTGAGTAATGAGACTTACCCGGTGATCTATTCCCATCTTAGAAACACATTCCCTTTTCAAAATACCTCAGCTTTGTCCGCTATATCCTTAGATCTTGAGTTTGAACCACAACTGGATGTCTTGATCTCTAGAATCCGCATTTCTCCTTATTTGACTTACATCATCTTTGATTGCTTTAATTGCTTTTGATACTTGCATTATTTGACAACCGATTTTGTCCTTGGTTTCGCCTAAGTCCCTGTGTTCGACCCCTGAAATTTCTTGCTTTTATTACAATTGACTCGTACACTACGGGTTCGCATCCTTGTTTAAGCATATTTCCTCGGTTATAAATTTAAAGCTTGCACACACCTTTTGGAGCGAACACAAAGCCATGAAGGTAACATCTCGAGATATCACATTCTCGTTTAGGTATCTTACCTTCTTTTAAGAACACTTGATCAACGGAAATCATATATGGTCATGTTGGTACTTGCCCTTGGTACCAGGCAATCGAACGACGGAGGTTTGGCCTTTTAGCCAACTTTATGATTACGTTCAATCATGTCGTAGTCTTATTTAGACTTTGGCCAAAACGTCTTTAAAGCATAACATGACTTTTCATGGTTTTAACCGAAGTCAACATATTAGGTTTGAACGTCACCAAACCTCTATGCCTCTTTGAGTATTCCGTTCTTTCAACGAATTCACACTCGACGTTTTAATCATCCAAGCGTCTTACTCATGTTCATATCAGCCTTCTACAAGTCCCACGACTCCAAGGAATTTCAAGACAAGTCGTTTGTACAAAGGCATAAACACACATACATAGTGCATGAATCGATTGTATGATCACAAGGACCGATCAAGCCGATCACTTTTGTAATTCCTAAGAATCACAAGTCCTTGTCAAAAACCATTCAGGTTGGCCACTGTCCCAGTCGGGTCAAATGGTTAACAAAACGCAAGCTAGCGTGTTCTAAACAGTGTCGGTCAAGCCGCCCGACAAACCAATCAAGTCAATCGCTTGGCGGTTACTCGACGGTTTCATAAAAGCTATGTCCAGTTGAGTCGACTGACAAGCCCATCAAGTCGACCACGTGGCAGTTATAGATAGTCGAGTCGCCTAAAGTTGCCAGTCAGGTCGCTCCCTTCAGTGTCATATTCCGGTCGAGTCGCCCGATTCATTATCAAGAACTGGTCGAGTAACATAGTTTGCTCAAGTCTTTTCCAACCAATAGTTAGCCCTTAGCCACTATGGCTTGGGCCTTGACATAGCCAATCCAAAAGACTTCGATGAGTCACTTATGGCTTGTCTTTCCTTAGGTATTTTGACACGTCTTAGGACCATGGTTTGCCTTGTCATTTGCGCAGCATGACGCCTTTTGTTACGCTAATTGGGTAGCACAAAAAGCTTTACATTTATAAACTCGATATAAAATCCTAAACTACCTAGCAAAACCCGCAGTGTATGGATCGTTTTATAGAAAGGAAAGTATTCCGAGGTCGAACACAAGGACTGAGGTGAAATCAAGTCATTCAATTATCAAAGATAGTGTAAATCCAAACTAAGATGAGATGAGGAATAAAGAAAGTGCAAAACACAATATTTTTGGTTTTGGTTTTGTGGTGATCAAGCAAGGATCACAAATGGTGCAAGATTATAAAACAAACTAACAAATCAAGCTAGCACACAAATAAACAACACAAACTCAAGATATGTGATCAAAGAGAGAAAAGTGGGTTCTAGGGGTTAGGAATTCCGGTTATAAAATTGGACTCAAGCTTCTAATCAAACTTGGACTAGCTATGGTATGTTGGGAAAGGGTGTTTCTCAAATGGGATCAATCACCAGGTAGGTCTCATGGTCCACTAATCCCGCACCTAAGGTCCTATCACCGGGTAAGTCTCTAGGAGCCTATGGTTGGGAAATCTACACAACCGGATTGCTATCTAGGGGTCAAACCTCTCCTTACCGGGTAAGTCTCGGAAAGGCTAGTCCTAAGCAACAATCCCAGCACACTCAGTCCAATAGCGGCTTGTAAGGCTCACTACTACCTAGAGTTCATCATCATTGGTACCTAAGAGCGAGAATCACCGGGTAGGTCTCTCCTCTCACTTAGTTTGCTAGCATTAGGTCACGCTAGGCTAGATTAAGCTTAACAAACACTAGGATTTCAACAATCTAACATCCTAACATTCAGATTCATCAATACAAACACAACAGAGAAAACCACGGGCTGATAATCCAAAACCACGGCCGTGGTTAGGCAAGAACAGACTGTGATTTGTAAGAGAGGTTAGGTTCGAGCAAGCAATTCATCCAAGGATACATTTAAGTCTATTCTATCATAGTCCAAGCCATAACCATCATTACATTACCCTAGAATCACTACTATTTAGCCAACAACAAGCATTTTAACATTCAAACTCAACAAGCAAACATTCATGGCTTCCATAGCAAGAAAATGAAATGAAAGAGAAGAGAAACAAGTAAACACAAGTAAACCAAGCTGAATATATGTTTAAGAAAGACTTACAATCCTTCAAAAGAAGGTCCAAATCATTCCTTATAAATCCTTGCAAATGTCTTCAACAAGCTCACTCAAAAACCACTAAAAAACTATGAAAACTCTAAAACTAGTGTTGTTCTTCTTCTTCCTCAAATGAGAGAGTTTTCTTCTTCCCCAAGTGTAGCCTCCAATGGAATGATGTGTAATGAGAGGGTGTGGGAGAGAGAATCCCCTAGCAACAGCTTGCAAGACCACTTTTATTCTCCATCAAGGGCAAGAGTCGGTTATGGAGATCGTGGGACAGCTGTCACAGCTGTCCAGAGAGAACCACGGCCAAAATTACGGGCGTGGAATCTGTGTCTGGGCCGTGGTTTTGCATAGACAACTCTCTTTTGATCGTTAAGCCCTGAGTTGGTACAAGGCATGCACTAACAAGGTCCTATGTGTTCTCCTTTGCTCCTAGCTTGCTTCTTAATGAGTCCGGAAGTGTGTCATCACGAGGAATGATCCTCGAATGTATCGATTAAGCTCCAAAAGTTCTCCAAAATACCTACAAAACCGACAATAGTTCGTGTAGACGTCTATCTCGACAATATGCATGAATTAAGCGTAAACGTCATGAACTAATGCCAAACCATGTATGAATAACGGGAAAAACTATCTAAATGAATGCCTAAACTAACGTCATAAATCGTGTTATCACCTTTACTCAACCCGCTTTAGCCATTTCTTTGGCTTGACACTCGCATTTTCACAAGGCGTGTCACGAGCCTTATTTAGCGTTCCACTTGCCCTCTTTTGGGACAACAAGTCCATGTCAACACTTAATGCCTCAGCATAAGTTTGCACATATCTTGGCTTGTTCATCTAGCCCAATGCCATAGCCATTTCTTTGGCTTTCAACAAATAATAAATAAGACTTATTTGCTTGTCAAAAATGATCAAGTTTAAGTGCTTTACCATTTGACTTTAAACACTAGAATATGTAATCGAACTAAGCTCTCAAACTTTTATAAATATGAAAAACAACTATGCTTCCATTCGATCTTGACACAAGTGTAAAATCGAAAACACACAACACTTCTTTATTAATATTGATAAGGTATTACAAACTATGGCCGAAGCCTATACATAGTTTTAACATAGCAAGATACTTACAAAGCATATAGGCCTGAAGCCCTTTACATATACTTAACATCAAACAGTACAAGATCATCCTTTATGGATTCTCTTCCTTGGGAACTTTTGAGAGAGTTTTCTCACATTGCTTGAAATATATTCCCAAATCCTTCATGGATAATCCTCTGATCTCAAACAACAACATGGTGCGCTTGAAATCAACCCATGATGGAGGGATCTTCTGGATGATAATACCCACTTTCGTAGACTCATCCAACTTTTTTCCATACTTGTCCATACGAGCCAACGTCTCCTTCATCTCCTCAAACTAGGAGGACAAGGGACGTACATCTTCCATGACATACCTGAAGAATATAGTCTCATACATCATTCCATGATATTCAAATTCCAAGGCATCCCAAAGATCCTTTGCGGACTCAAAGTCATGATAGATATCCAACATGTACGGCGACATGCTCTTGAGAATGTTTCCCCGACAAGTGTAGTTATCAACACTCCACTGCGTTTGCAGTCGGGTCCTCATCAACCCATTATGGCCCAAGATAGGACCAATTCCAGGCGGCCCGGGATCCCCCTCAAGAAGTATGTAGTCCAGCTTTAAGGACGTCAAAATCTTATTCACCTCTCGTTGTCATATGACAAAAGAGATACTTGCAAAACCATCTAATTTTTTGGACTGTAGCAAATCCATGACAGGCATGTATCCATCATGTCTTAACATAATCAAGTCAATAGAACAATTATCAAAACCACATCCTAACTTATGCACAACATATATCAAATGTATAAAATACACTTAGAAGATTGTTGGATTTCGGTGTCCGGTTTTGTGTCAAAGTTGTTGTAATTTCCAAGAAGGAGTAGACTAACAACTTACAAGTTGTTGTAATCTTCAAGAAGGAGTAGACTAACAACTTACAAGTTGTTGTAATCTCCAATAGGAGTAGTGTAACACCCAGAATTCTCAGAACTCGAAGCATTACTGGTTAGGACCTCACAATGGGTCCCGACCTTAGTTTGACAACAATATTACTAGGATCTTGCAACAAGACACAAATGAGAAAAACCGAAATTTATGAAATAGTATTTTTAAGAGATGAATGCAACAACGTCTAACAGCCTATAATACTTAAACCACAAAAAAGACTAACTGTCTTTAACAAGAAGAAAGAAACCACAAGGTAAACACCCAACCCCACTCTAAAGAGTACGGAGACCCGGCTGACCACTACTTCTAGATCACTCAGCTGCTATTCTAACCTGCGGTAAATCTAAAAACACAACAAAATAACCATTAGCTAGTCATCTAAAAATTAGGAGAATAATAATAGCACACACACACATAAAATCATAAACACTCATCATACTTTCAAACAATTCATTTATTATCTTCATTTAAGTTGTTCACTCTAATGATACTTATTTTGTGACACGAGGGATTCCCAAACCTCGCCTCCGCCCCCGTGTACCCATCAGGAGTGGATCCGATGCATCTCACCGTGTACCTGTATGGTCTGGGTATAGAGAACCTCCCAGTCTCCTGGCAGAGCTGGGCCGTGATGTCACGGCCCGTTATACATGCACTTGGGCCTTACAACATAATAACCACGGTCGTCCTAACAAGTTATTATTTTTATTATAACACACATTGCACACACACCCCCATTATCATCCAACTAATATCCAGAAACCAGCTAAGTAAGTCGCAAGGACTTACCTAAATCAAATCACAACTCTTTAAATCTCAACTCGGTCCGCAACCGTAGAAACTCAAACGCCTGTCATACAAGACACGTGGGTCAACAATCACATCTCATACTCTTAGAAGTCTATAACTTCTATGATGCACAAACTCATCAAGAGAAAAAAAATGACTTAAACGCCCTCCTAAGGTAAAATGACCATTTTACCCCTGGTCCCGAAACTTCAGAATTTTCTATAAATTAGTTTCAAACTCTCCTTTAGAACCTATTTCCACCATCTCGTTCTCACGGAAAAGTTCGCTAAAGATTTATAAGAGTTACACACCATTCTTGATTTTCACAAAAAGTCGCTAAGGTCGGACTTTTACTTATTATACGAGGCTCGGATAAAATATAAAAAATTCCGAAATAATTTTCTAGGTCATCTATGATATGTCATATATTCATAAGAGAAAAGATTTATCAAAACTACCTAATCAGAATTCCTACACAAGTCTCTAAAGTTGGAGACAACATCCAACGTTTCTATACTTAGTCAATTTTTCTCTGCTGTAAAAACAGCCCAACTGTCCTACTTTGAGTCCTTGTAAGTTCTAATCCGACCGTTAACTTTCTTCCAAATTTTAGCACAGTAAACTAAATATTTCTATCGACAATATATCAAAAATTCAACGGTGGATGTTCGATCTAAGATGTCCAAAAACGGGTTCAAAGTTAGCAGTTTCAGCTCACAAAACTGGAAATTTTCTTATAATGAATAAGGTCCTAGGTTCGAGTCTCTCTGCCAGCAGTCCCTCATATTTTCCATGATTTGCAGGTCCCCAGTTCGAATCCTACAGAGCCCCAAAAAAAATGTCTAATTTTATTAGCTTAAAAGATGTATAAAATCTCTCCCTCTACTGTCCTGACTCTTCTTCATTTATCGCCTATCTACCTCTACTACACTCAGCAAACAACAACAACCATCTACATAGTGTTATGGCAAGAAAGGAAGGAGGTTGTACACTCACCTACAGCACGAAGCTTGACCTGCGATTACCCTCCTGAAGAGGACCCAGTCGGAGCACAACAAGCTATACGCAGTGGACCAGATCCAGATCCGTAGTAGAGGAGTGCAGCCGGTTGCAGTCCAGACGACAACACAGTCACGTGCCTGGTACCGGCTCGGCTGTGCAGGACGTTGGAGCAGAAGCAATGGATCCGGCAGCCTGTGTAGAGCGTTGATAAGTAGCAGTGGTTCCAGCATCCGAGATGAAGGTCCCGAATCGAAATCAGAAGGGAGTGCGATCGGTGTTTGTTGCTGCAGAGATTGGAGGTAAGGTCCCTTGGGCTCTCGGTGAGGACGAAGTGGCGGTCTTAGTGACGTTTCCGGCGAGGCGAGGCGGTGGTGGTGGTTGGCCAAATGTGCGGCAATGGCGTCGTTTCTCTAGGATCGGGATGGGAGATGTGTATGCGATAGAGGGAAAGTTGTTGTTGTTTCTCACGTAGCAGTTACACAGGTTAGATTATTAATTAGGTTAAACTAGTAGGATTAGGAGAAGGTTAAGGAAATGGGCCATCAAAAGGTTATTGGGCCCGTCATTGGGCCTGCTCCTCTAATTAAAAGATGGGCTGAAAGGATAGAACGTTACTCGCACGTTGTACGGAATTATTTACGGTTACATAAATTATCATTTTATGTGCATCAAGGTCATATAAAATGATATAATTTAACATCGTTTTATTTTATTTAAAAGAGTAAAGGTTGGCGGATCGGAATCCGGTTTGATCCGGTACTGAACGGAGTTTAAATTTTTTGGTTATTACATCAGTGCCCTCTTAAAAGAAGTTTCGTCCCGAAACTTAGAATAATGTAACTAATCATTCAACTTTCTTTGTAAATCTTAGTTTCATAAAATTTTTGTTTTCTACCATGCAACTACTCAATCATCATACTCAGACACACATCACATAAAACATAATCACTCAATCCAATATAGAAACATGAATGGTCAAACAACACAGCATCCGAGTACTAACTCGTCGGTACAACAGTAGCGGCTAACTCCACAAGGAACTCAAAACTACTCCTGCTACCCTCCTCCGTCTTCCAAGTAGTCTCATCGGCTCCTATATTATAACACTAAAGGCTCCATAAGAGTATGTTTTGGCTCAGTTATCAGATTTTCCTGTTCGACGACCTGCGTCGGTTCCGATAGGTACTCTCTCAAGGGTTTTTTTTTTCCTGAAAGTTCCCGACTATCGATTCTGAATTAATGATCTTAAACTTCTGTCGGCACTTTACTAAGTGCCTAATACTCTTTGTAATACAAACCGCTTGGCCCGGTTTCCTCAAAGTGACCTAATCGGATCGTTCCTTAATTAATGGTTTTTCACCTACTTCTTGTCAAGCTTCCAAATTTATATAACTCAAAACAAATCACACACTCAAGTGGACCCTTTTATATAGATCTCTAATTCCTTAACTTGGAATCATAGTTAACCTAACATTGATTTTCTTCATCTGTGGGTTATGGGCCTACCACGCTTCTAGTGTAACACCCATTAGTCACAATGGCGTCTTTCTGAGAGTCAACATGATTTACCCAACTACCGCCTATACTTCCCTTCTAATACTAGCAAGATCCTCTTCAAACAGACTCTTACTCTCTTACTCAACTGTAGTTTGTTCTTAACCAACCAGTAAGCAACCTCTAACCCGATTTCTCTCCCTATCCTTAGATCATCCAAGAAGGTTGTCGTTGCCTACTTGGGGAATCCTCCAAGGCATCGGTAAAGTTACCTCTTAAATCTGCAGTCACTAATGTCTCTTCTTAACGGTACCTACTCGTCAATACTAACCAATATTTACACGTCCTCAGTTGACGTCAGTCAGTCTATAATTGACTTATCTCAATATCCCGGACTTACTCTTCTCATACCTATACTGGCGTTAAATTCTTGGTGAGCATCATCTACTCGCTTAATACTTTCAGGCTTTGCTAATTCGTTTTATCTTCCACACTTCTGTTTCCTTAGGCTAACTCTACTTCTCGAGCCCAATTGGGTCATTCATCTTGACATAAATAGTCATTCCAAGTCTTCAATGATAGCTGGTGAGTGTCTTGGTAGTTCTGATGACTTTAGTTATTATCCCCTTTCAGTTCCCCCTGAATGGACCGTCGGTGTTGATGACTTGGGTCCCGTGATAATTGGGGTTACCCTGAACTTTCGAGTCTACCAAGGCCGTTCTCATATATATACATTCCTTCGCTGGTGTTACCGGCAATATTGCCGTCATGAAACTCCGTTGTTTCTGCTACAGGGCTTCAACTCTTTGATACCGGCATTGTGATTTCTTTCAAATTCCCATATCTTTGAGGAGGTCAAAACCCCTCCACACTTGTAAAGTCTACATTTTGCTTCTACACTCCATTGTAGGTATCCCATTCCATGCACCTTAGACCCTCATATCCGGATCAACATTTTATCTCTTTTGGTCTCTCAAGCTTGTCTTGTGAACTCTTCTACTAGGTGACTCGTCTTATAACAATTTCCTCCTCTAAATCGGTCTCAACTCAGTTGATCATTACTGCTCATTTCATTTTGGAACCTCAGTTACGTTGTACTCTTGCATAGATTCTACAAAGGCATCATCATCTCAACACTTTATTCCAATTTAGCAAGATCCGCCTTTTGATACATGACTTTCCTTCTTACTGGTTAAGTTATTCTTTTGGTTTACACTTTATCCATCCAAGCGCTATCGGTCCGATGTGTATGACTTTTATTAAACACCTATCGGTACCGTTTGCATAAGAAATCTCAGTTGTATATGATTTTATCAAAAATCAAAGTTCTCGACTCGCATTTATTATGTTGTCCTTATGCTCGTGTCGCTTCATCTTCAATAAATCTTTACCCCCTAGTAGGATAGTTAAATCCCTTTGTGTTTCCTTGTATACACCTTACGGACCACATTGGTTGGTCTTATTACTTTCATCAACTCTTATGTCATCAGTCCAACTTGAATTTTCATTGGAGTACCTCCATTTCTCATTAAACTTTCATATATACATTTTTCGGTAATCATCCTATTGGGGTAATACCGGATCCATATAACAACCTTTAGTCATTCCACTTTACTCCTTCTCATGTCTGTTCTAGCCAATATGTAGATTCCATCTGCAATCACCTCACAACTCGACCACACATTTTGCCAAGGCTTTAAATCATACTCTCTATGTCTGTGCCTCCTCTGAAATTCCAATTATTCTATATCACTTCTTTATCACAAGGGTTTCCCCTGTCAATCTCGACAGTTTAACCCTACTTTTTCTCGGATGAGCACCATCAGTCCTACTTGTGTGGAATGCTAAGAGATAGAACATGTTCACAATCATATGTTTCTTCTTACTCTTCTAGTTCTTCTTACATGGATCCCTTCATACTAACTTTGATATGTATCTTTACTTAGTCAGTAGTAAGTAACTACTCACAACAATTCCCTTTACACCATTACTATCATCAATAGTCATTACCGACCATCAAGAGCTTCTCTTTAATTTCTTTATTAGAGTTATCATATTGGACTCATTCAATATTACCATCAAGGCTACTAGTACTTGTATTGATTTAACTTCACCATTGTCGTCGTTGATCTCTGGAAGAAATTTACCAGATATCGGTAAATTTCCTTTATAACCTTGTGGTTATTTTTTTTTCTTATCTGTCAACCAACCATCACTAGTTAGCGAGCACGTGTAAATTCTTTGTTGTTACCAATTAGTCTGTAGTTGACCTTCTATAAGATCGTAGACTTACTTTTCTTCTATCTCTTTTGAGGCTTGATATACTTGGTGAAATATATCTCCTCCAGTCTCTCTGTTTATACTTCTTTAGCTCCTCCTACAATCTACACTTTTGTAAGATCGCTATACTCTTACGAGTCCAGTTGTATCATTCTTCTTCCATCAACAGACTTTTAAATCCTTCTAGGGTAGCTTGTAGGTACATCTCCGTGATTCTTTTACCTGAGTTATCGTCTATTTGCGGTTCTCTATTATGAACTTGTAGTGTAGTTAGCTTAAATCCCTTTTGAATGAGAAGTTATTGGGGTCCCTCGAGTTCACCAATACTCTTCTCACACACTCTTCTTCCTTGGGTGTTGCTTGAAATGCTGCCTTTACAGAAGCTGATTATTGTTGTATCACGGTCTATGTCGAAATTCTCGTGTGTTCTACGAGATCACTCCACTTCCTTGTTGGTGAAATCCACCTTTCCCTTTCTGGCAACGCGTAAGCTTCCAAGTTGCAGCTCTTTAATTCTTCCTATTTGGATGGATAATATATCTCGTTTTAACTTCCATACTTTTGACTGTCTCGGTTATCAATCTGAATTGTGGTGGCAAGTAGCTTGTTGAGAGTGATCATATTTCGCCTTGCTTTTGACATCAACTTTCACTTCCTAGTCTGTCAGTAAGCTTAAATTTTATGTCTCTTTTCTTGATCGCCACTATATCTCCCTTTTGACTTTCATGTCTATGGCAATTTTCGACGTCATCCTCTTTGTTTGTGAAGTCACTTTACACAACTTGGAAGAGCCTCTAAGTTGTCGTTCTCAAATTTCCTAGTTGGCGATCAACCCTTGCTTCTCCGGAACTACTCTCTTGTATATCCTTCATTTGATCCCGTTGAGTTGACTCAGGTTCCCCTTGCCATTTTCGTGGGTATTATCTTGTAGTCTTCACTCTTCCGTCTCCATGTTTCTCAACACGCTCGAAGGAGTTGTCCGTCGTTTGTCTACTCTAATGCACATAAGAGGTGCATACTAATCCTCACGTTGACACCCTTCAAAATCTACTTAGATGTGTCAAAGGGGTGAGAAACTCATTATGTTACCCCATTAAGGACATAACATAACTATAGTTTCTACTAATCTTCGGCATATACTCATCTATATCACATATCTTTATAATCAAGCTAAAAAAGTCCAACTAAAGTGAAAACCTAAAGTCCATACTAAGCATACTGAGATCCGCGGTAGTAGTGGTGGTCAGCCGTACTTTCTATCACCCACCAGACTATGCATGCATTTGAAAACTAAAAGTCCTTTTTAAAACTCAGATCCCTTTTCGGGTTCTGCTTAAGTACTTATTCGGTCTTTCAGAAGATTTCAAGTGCCATTGTTGCCAACCTAGAGCTTTGATACCATGTTGTAACACCCTGAATTCTCAGAACTCGAAGCGTTACTAGTTAGGACCTCACAATGGGTCCCGACCTTAGTTTGACAACAATATTACTAGGATCTTGCAACAAGACACAAATGAGAAAAACCGAAATTTATAAAACAGTATTTTTAAGAAATGAATGCAACAACGTCTAACAGCCTATAGTACTTAAACCACAAAAAAGACTAATTGTCTTTAACAAGAAGAAAGAAACCACAAGGTAAACACCCAACCCCACTCTAAAGAGTACGGAGACCCGGCTGACCACTACTTCCAGATCACTCAATTGCTGTTCTAACCTGCGGTAAATCTAAAAACACAACAAAACAACCATTAGCTAGTCATCTAAACATTAGGAGAATAATAATAGCACACACACACATAAAATCATAAACACTCATCATGCTTTCAAACAATTCATTTATTATCTTCATTTAAGTCGTTCACTCTAATGATACTTATTTTGTGACACGAGGGATTCCCAAACCTAACTCCGCCCCTGTGTACACATCAGGAGTGGATCCGATGCATCTCACCGTGTACCTGTATGGTCTGGGTATAGAGAACCTCCCAGTCTCCTAGCAGAGCTGGGCAGTGATGTCATGGCCCGTTATACATGCACTTGGGCCTTACAACATAATAACCACGGTCGTCCTAACAAGTTATTATTTTTATTATAACACACATTGCACACACACACCCATTATCACCCAACTAATATCCAGAAACCAGCTAAGTAAGTCGCAAGGACTTACCTGAATCAAATCACAACTCTTTAAATCTCAACTCGGTCCGCAACCGTAGAAACTCAGACGCCTGTCATACAAGGCACGTGGGTCAACAATCACATCTCATACTCTTAGAAGTCTATAACTTCTATGATGCACAAACTCATCAAGTGAAAAAAAATGACTTAAACGCCCTCCTAAGGTAAAATGACCATTTTACCCCTGGTCCCGAAACTTCAGAATTTTCTATAAATTAGTTTCAAACTCTCCTTTAGAACCTATTTCCACCATCTCGTTCTCACGGAAAATTTCGCTAAAGATTTATAAGAGTTACACACCATTCTTGATTTTCACAAAAAGTCGCTAAGGTCCGACTTTTACTTAATATACGAGGATCGGATAAAATATAAAAAATTCCGAAATAATTTTCTAGGTCATCTATGATATGTCATATATTCATAAGAGAAAAGATTTATAAAAACTACCTAATCAGAATTCCTACACAAGTCTCTAAAGTTGGAGACAACATCCAACGTTTCTATACTTAGTCAATTTTCCTCTGCTGTAAAAACAGCCCAACTGTCCTACTTTGAGTCCTTGTAAGTTCTAATCCGACCGTTAACTTTCTTCCAAATATTAGCACAGTAAACTACATATTTCTATCTACAATATATCAAAAATTCAACGGTGGATGTTCGATCTAAGATGTCCAAAAACGGGTTCAAAGTTAGCAGTTTCAGCTCACAAAACTGGAAATTTTCTTATAATGAATAAGGTCCTAGGTTCGAGTCTCTCTGCCAGCAGTCCCTCATATTTTCCATGATTTGCAGGTCCCCGGTTCGAAACCTACAGAGCCCCCAAAAAAAATGTCTAATTTTATTAACTTAAAAGATGTACACAATCTCTCCCTCTACTGTCCTGACTCTTCTTCATTTATCGCCTATCTACCTCTACTACACTCAGCAAACAACAACAACCCTCTACACAGTGTTATGGCAAGAAAGGAAGGAGGATGTACACTCACCTACAACACGAAGCTTGACCTGCGATTACCCTCCTGAAGAGGACCCAGTCGGAGCACAACAAGCTATACGCAGTGGACCAGATCCAGATCCGTAGCAGAGGAGTGCAGCCGGTTGCAGTCCAGACGACAACACAGTCACGTGCCTGGTACCGGCTCGGCTGTGCAGGAAGTTGGAGCAGAAGCAGTGGATCCGGCAGCCTGTGCAGAGCATTGATGAGCAGTAGTGGTTCTAGCGTCCGAGACGAAGGTCCCGAATCGAAATCAGAAGGGAGTGCGATCGGTGTTTGTTGTTGCAGAGATTGGAGGTAAGGTCCCTTGGGCTCTCGGTGAGGACGAAGCGGCGGTCTTAGTGACGTTTCCGGCGAGGCGAGGCGGTGGTGGTGGCTGGCCAAACGTGCGGCAATGGCGTCGTTTCTCCTGGATCGGGATGGGAGATGTGTATGCGATAGGGGGAAAGTTGATGTTGTTTCTCACGTAGCAGTTACATAGGTTAGATTATTAATTAGGTTAAACTAGTAGGATTAGGAGAAGGTTAAGGAAATGGGCCATCAGAAGGTTTTTGGGCCCGTCATTGGGCCTGCTCCTCTAATTAAAAGATGGGCTGAAAGGATAGAACGTTACTCGCACGTTGTACGGAATTATTTACGGTTACATAAATTATCATTTTATGTGCATCAAGGTCACATAAAATGATAGAATTTAACATCGTTTTATTTTATTTAAAAGAGTAAAAGTTGGCGGATCGGAATCCGGTTTGATCCGGTACTGAACGGAGTTTAAATTTTTCGGTTATTACAAGTAGACAAACAACTTAATTAGGTAAAGACTATGTAATCTCACAAGTGAGTAGACAAGCGACTTACAAGTTGTAATCTCCGTTAAGGAGTAGACTACCAACTTAGTGTTGTAATCTCCCAAGTGAGTAGACAAGTAGCCTTAAATTAAAAAAAAACATAATTATATATATTCTTTAATTGAATTCTAGAATTAAATCCTAGGAGTTATAGTCTCCAAAAGGAGTAGACAAACATCCTTATATAGTTACATTCAATGGCATGCAAAACCGGTTATTAAGATATTGTATGTACTTGACTTGGATAATGTTGAAATCACTCAAATATACAGTTTTCCTTCTAAGTGTATTTTTCCTACACCGGGATCCAATACCTTAGTGGGTTAAGACCAACAAGTCACAAAGACTAAAGTATAGAAACATACCTCGTCTTACGTTTGTAAAAGGAGTTCTTCTAGATATTGTCGAAACTTGATCCTTCTAATGAATGTCTATCTTTCTTCAATATTAATGAAGTATTTTGGTCTTCCAAGTTGCACAAATAAGCCAAAGAGAGATTTCCTATCCCTTGTCAAAACTTGGGAACTAATGGCTTAATTTTTTCATGCAAAATGGATTATCTTTCAAGTGCAAATGCCTCTGACATTTATAGGCAAAGGGGGGCACGGTTTTGGGAAGAATAACCGTCACCAAAGCGGTTGAAAACGGTTACAAAGGGTTACTGATAGTTGAGAGAAGTTAGGGTTTCATAACCACTTTTTGGCCCAAGCCCAAGGCCCAAACCCAACTCAATTGGGCCATCAAAAAGCCCATATTTCAGCTAGCTTTTCCGGTCCGACTTTTTTCTCATCAATGAGATTTAACTAACTCATTATAGCTAGGTGAAGCTTCAAGGTCAATAAATACACATGAGTTTAGATCAAACTAGCTTAGCTCATCAAGCACCTCACTAAGGAGCTCACTAGCTAGCTTCTTAGAGCTCAATGGACATTTGTGCTTGGATTTCTCTCAAACTTTGTAACAACTTTCTTGAGCTAATATAATGAGGAATGCCCGAAAGAACGCTCACATAATGTGTCCCAAAAACACAAAGCGTCGGGCTCTCAATTTCTGCCGCAAAATGGACTAGGCGTTGGCAAGGCCAATAACGCTCTTGCCAAGTCATGGCATTGTCATGGCAGAGTCAAGATAATGTCTCATGACAGTCATGAGGCTCAACTAAACCAACTTTCAACATAGCCGTGATAGCCATGTCCTTTTGTTTAGTTCAATTTAATTAGCTTCCATACTTTTACCCCGTAATCACTAGTTACTCTAAGTGTCGGTCACTTGGCTTGCCTCCCGCAACCCATACAATCATGACACACATGTGAGTAACTTATTGCACCTTGTCTCGACAACAAGCTCAATGGTTCCTTTGAGACTTAGCACAAATCTCCAACAAAAGACTTCAAACGGATTATGTGCATGGCATATTATGGAAAATGCATTGAAGAAATTGATTTTATGATGAGTCAAGTGTCCTTCAAGATTTTAAGGCTTGTATGTGTGAATGAAATGAAGTAGCTGAATTTGAGAAAGCTTTCAGTGTGTTGCGGAAAAAAGTGACAAAAGTTGCTTGGTTGGATGGTATATATGCCTTAAGAGAAAAATGGGTTGAATGTTATATGAAGGATGCATTTTCTTTGGGAATGCAAAGCATGCAACTAAGTGAGAGTTTCAATAGGGGTTTGAAAGACTACTTACATTGTAAAATGGATATAATGCGATTTTTAAACACTTTGAGCGTGTTGTTAGGCAAAAACGTCAAAATGAGATACAATCTGAATTTGCTTCTCGGGAGAAATTGCCTAGAATGAAGATGAGGAGAACACCGCTACTTAAACAAGCTGACCAGATATACACTCCTAATATTTTTGAAGCCTTCCAAGACGAGTATGATTGGTCCTCAGCTGCATACATCAAGCCTCCAATTAAAGGACAACCAAGTAATGAGTATGTAGTTGTGATTTCTAGTTTTGATGATTGTGATAGTTCTTCTGATATGTAGTATACAGTTGTTGTTGATCATGTGATTCAAACAGTCGCTTGCAGTTGTAAAATGTTTGAGAGGTTTGGAATATTATGTGCTCATGCTATAAAGGTGTTTGACACGATGAACATTAAATTACTTCCCGAGAAATACATTTTGAAGCGATGGACCAGAGAAGCAAGAAGTGGTATTGTGAGAGATGTTAGCGGGATAGTTGTTGTTGAGATCCTCAACTGAATACTACACGCAGGTATAGGTCTTTATGTCGCAAGTCTGTTAGTCTAGCTTCTCGAGCATCTATATCTGAGGAATCCTCCTTGTTCCTTGAGAACAAGGTGAACACTATGATTGATGAGGTTGATAAGATGTTGTCAAACATGCGATTGCAAGAGCATACTGATTTGTTGGTTCCTGATCTTAATGAAAGTGTCAAACCAGACGATCTATCCATCCCCTACAATGTTGTTTTGAAGAAAAAAGAAGGCCGAAAAGGAGGAAAACGATTAACAAGTTGGACCGAGAAATTTCGTACAAGGAAGAGAAAGATGATTGATCTTAGTCTTAAAGATCAATTGTCTACGGCAAGTCAAAGAAAGAAGAAGCAAGTTCATCAAAACCAAAACAATCAGCCAACAGAGGTATAATTAGACATCTAGATAAGAAAAATTCAACGTATTTTCATATTAGAATTATTTAATTGGAATTCTGATTTTGTTTATTAGGAGCAAAGTAGTGAAATTCAAGTGATGCCCTCTATCAATCCTACCAATGAGATACTACTTTTAACTCAGGTGTAACTTCAAAATAATTTATTTTATGTTTAGTTTGAAAATTCATACATTGTGTGTGATAAGATTTGTTGCTTAGAGGATATGAATGCGGAGGCTGTTCGGTTCAACCAATTGTTTTCCAATGATTTATCAGATCTTAACCTTGGTATGTATTATAATTGTTCTATTTTCAATTTTGGTTAGTTAATTTTCATATAAAGCGGTAAGCTTGTAAATGCAGGTCTATGATTGTTAATCTAAACAGAGGAGTAAAGAAGAAGCTTGTAATTCAACAACAAGACATATAAGAAGAATGGCGAACAATTGATTAGCTTGGTCGGTGATTAGCTTGGTTACTGTTTGTTTTAGAAGCAAAAAAAATTGTCAGCAATGTTATTGGTTTCGTTTCATAGTAGCTTGTAGTTGTTTTTTTCTTACTCATATGGAGAACAATTAATTAGCTTGATCAGTGATTAATTGTGGTAAAACGTTGTTTGCAATGTTACTGGTTTACCGGTTTAGTTCAGCATTGCCAACAATGTTACTAGTTTACTGGTTTTGTTACTTCATTACTGGGTTTGTTGATTTACTAGCTTTGGACGGATTAATTTTGGAGAATTTCAATTACTGGTTTACTGCTTTCGTTACTACTTTACTGGGTTTACGGTTAGTGATTAATTTCAATTACTGTATTACTGGTTTACTAATTTACTGGTTAATTTTGAAGAATTTCAATTTCTGGTTTACTGGTTAATTTGGAGAATTATTTGTGACAAAAACATTGTCAACAATGTTACTGGTGTACTGGTTTCATTCAACATTGGTTAATTTGAAGAATTTCAATTAGAGAGCAAACAAAGAAGCTTATAATATAAGAGAAAGCAAATAACTAAACTTTTTATTGATTTGGAGAATGTCAACTTTATGACTTATACATAGTACAATCTAATCCTAATTAAAAGTTACACTTTTCTCTAGTTTTTGAGCATATAGTTTTGTAGACTGGTCTTCATGTAATCTTGTGCACATACACATGACGTAGTTGTAGCTTAGGCTGATATTTAATAAAGCAGTTCTCTTTCTCCAGATTGATGTTTTGTCCATTTTTGTATAATTCTCCCATGTTGCCATCTTCCATCTTTAAATCTAGCAATCTTTAAATCTTGTCAGGCTTGAAACTCAGCAACAAATCAAGACAATGCAAACAACACCTCTAGTCTTTGTCAACTACACTCATCTTTCATTGTAACTGTATGAATCATCGTATAACCATTTGCCTTCAAAACAAACCTGTCAAATTATTGAATAGAACAGATCAGCAAACTAATTCAGGCAGATATAAACTTTTCAAACTGCGTGAAACTAAAACTTCATCCAAAAAGATCAAGTCATATAATCAACCAAGTATAGGTATATTAATAAAGGAGTTCTCTATGGTAAGTTGGCTAGAGAAAGTGCCCAGTAATTGTTTGAATAAAAAATTATATGCAGTCACCAAGTATTGGTATAGTAATGAGATGTACATAAAAAACTACTAGATCTTGGCAAAGAAACGTCAAATGGTGTTTGCCTCCTATTATGGAAGGATGGAGTGTCAAGTTCAACCACATCCAAATTGGAAGCAATGACTGCACCCACAGTAATGCTCTAACCTAAGATCATATCTCACAATAGAATCTCAGTTAAAATTCAGCAATATCAAAATTCACTGTAAAATTCAGCAGCCTATTAAAAATTTTTATGATGAGAGTTCTTGAAAACCAAATCTTCTATCCACTGTAAAATTCATCATCCTATTAAAATTCAGCAACTCTTGATAGCAACCTATCTAAGAAAATTTCAACATATAAAAATTGAGAAATTATATTAACTTGTAGCTATAAGCCTGGAAGGATTAGATATCACAACAAGTAAGATGACAAATGTTAATATCCATGCTGGTTAAGAAACATTCCTTCACGCAGCATATGTGCGGGAGGTGAATTTACTCTTATCTAATTGAAATTCACAAGTATAATACTCACACATTAAATGCGTAAACTCGAGTTGTTTCAGCTTCATCCCAAGTATAATATCCCTACAAGCTATAAAATTAGAATATCAAACTGCAAAGTAGATTGTGTTGTTAAGTTATCAATATTGAAATTCACAGATGTAGAAAACCATTTCTTGAAATGTCTTCCTTCTCCAGCCTTAGACTAGAAGAGAATTCTTACATAAAAAATGTGTTCTCGTCAGTCGACCAACTCTATTTACCAGCAGAAGCCACACATAGCTCCACAGCTGATAGATACAACTTCGAAATTTGTGCAGACAGCGCATGCTGTTCGAGTGTTCGTATACGTATATGAACCAATTTTCAGTTTCCCAAGCTTATCATACCATCCTTCTTCCTATTATTCAAACCTCAACATACACAGTTTAAAATCAGCCTACACAGAACGGGTATGCTTCTTATGGCATCCAAATATAATCATACAACCCAGAATGCGAGTCACCATTGTAAGCAGGCAAACTCTATAACTTATACATGTGTTTGGATAGCTGTAAACACATACATAGCAGCAAATATTATCATGATAAACGAAAATAGAATGAATTTGCATTCGGCTTTGCCACACAACCAAAAACTCCCATAAGTTACCACACCTTACATTTAATCACTAGGAATCAATTCCAGATTTGGAAAAACAAGGCTCTCCACAAATTCATAAGTAACAGAGAATAATGCCTCACTCCATATAAATTCCGATCTCAAACGGATGTGCTTATGCCTTATGTTAGGATCATATAACACTAGACTTCCTTTACAATGTGCAGTCTGTGCTAATATTCTGCCACCGTTTTCCTCCTCCACACATAAAACATCCATTACCCTGTTGAGATTAAAACTAAAAGTAATCATTTTATTCCATGATCCAGATTTCATCAACCACAATGTACATCCATCAGACCGCCAATGTAGAATTGAAAGAGAGTGTTGCCATTTGTATACATTAGTGTTATCCTCCGCAGCCACCAATTCATTAGGTACATCGATGGTTCCGAATTTGTCCTGCAAGAAATCAAAGTAAGCTATAACTGCACGACCAGGACCTGGGTTGTATCCGTTCCAGTGACCCACTCCATTTATCAAGACCTGTCTAAAATCACAGAGTCCCCAGCTGATTTTGACCTCTCTAGCAACTTCCCTCCATGCCGGATTTGTAGAAGAGTAAAGAACAATCTTTTTTTCTGTGTTAGAAAACATCACGATTTTCCAATCGTTGTTGGAAGGATCTATCCAGAAACCGCAACACATGTATAATTCGTGACAATCGGGTAGAGGAACCCTCAACATCCGATGGATCGAAGGGTTCCAAAGGAGTAGGGTGAGGTCCAATTTGATACAAACTACACCATGAACGCTGCAAATAATCTCTCCGAAAAGACCCTCTTCTTCAGAGTCGATTGGAGCTTTTGAGAAGTCGAAACTTAAAGTGTCGAACATGGGGAGGGTATGAGGATCAATGATAAGATATTCAAAGGGCTGATTGTGTGCGATGATACGGGGCTTTTGTAGCGCGAGGTGTTTTAAGATGAAAGATTTGGAGTCGATGAGTTCTTTCCATGATTTGCACACGATTCGGTAACGGATTAGGGTTTTAACGGGCAACGATTTCAGAATCAGAGCCAGTAAATCGTTGGTGATGTAATCCGACATTGTTTGAATTGAAGAGGGGGAAAATCTCGTGAAAGTACTAGACGAACAGCGCTCAGACATATATGTGGGGAAAGATTATCTGAGAGCGCAAGGAGAAGATGAAAAGGTGATAGGATAATTAATCACCCTACATTTTACGGTCTAAACCGTGCTAACCACACTCAATGCTCATGGACATGGGATCCAATTTTGCCCACCGCCTATAAAAGGGGTGATATTACCTACCAATGAAAAATAAGCATTATTAACCATAGTTAGTTGTTAATGGTTAACTTAAAATAAAAATAAAAATACAATTTCTATATTTCTCTTTCCTTCTCTAGACGGCGAATCTCTCGTTCTCTTTTCTTCTCTAAACGACGACAGCAAAGCATTCTCGATCTTCTCCTCTCTTGCAACCAAAACAGGCGGACATGGAATTGGTGGATCCAATCTTTCCTCTCTAATAATTTACGGTGCCGTCGCCGGAGATGGAGGGATTCGTGTGGCGAGCTTTCTCAGTAGACTCTCTTTTCAACCTCTTAAGGAGATGCCCCTCTTCGAACATGTAATCTCTCTTTTCTCTTCAGCTTTAATGTTTTGGGGGGTTAATTTAGATTTTTGGTTGTTTGAAATTGAGATCAGGACTAAGGAGTGTAGTTTTTTGATTAATTTATGTAGTTTGTAGATGGTAGAAGCAATTGTTGAATCTGTTTGCTAAATTGGGATATTGGAGTGCTCAATTTGATGAATATTCAGTAGCTTGTATGAAATTGACACTTACTTGGATCAGTAGGGAGAATTTATCATTTCATTCATTCAACTGAGACTTTTTTTTTGTCTAGTTGTGTGTGGCTTCGTGACTTTGGATCTATATGTCTAATAATTTTGCTGTTTGAAAATTTCCTCTTGTCTAGTTGCATCATTGCTTATTCTCTGCTACAATTTTCACTTCCTTTTTTACAAATGATTAAGGATACACTGGTGAATTTTATTATGTGTGGGAGTTGAGCTCATGGACTTATCTCAGTTATGGTGAGATTGCTCATACTTCAGTCTTACAGGCCATCTTTTCTAATGCTGTAAAGGTAATTTCTTGTGGAAATTATGAGGAACTGTTATTTTGTGCATGGAGACTGTCAACTACAATAGAGTTTGTCATCTTGTGCAGATTAAGGCTTATCTAAAAATATCAGGAAATGGTTTGCTTTGTGTTGTGGTTCTCAACTACAATAGAGTTTGTCATCTTGTGCATAGAGATTATCATCTTGTGCAGATAAGGTCTTATTTAGAAATCAGAAAATGGTTGCTTTGTGTTGTGGTTCTCAACTGAATGACCTTGGTAGAATGGTGACTTTGGCTTGTTTTGGTTTTGTGGTAAATGCTTTTATGTCTCAATTGCAGGAGCTTGGTGACTTCGGCTAACTATTATTTGCTCTTTGAGATGCTTACACTTTTTCTTCTTTGTTTTCTTTTATTTATTGAATCATACATTGTAGAGTGGTGAGTGGGGTGTTAAAAATCAGTTGATAACATTAAAGCCTATTAGCTCAAATGGTAGAGCGGTGTGATAATATATACATTGATGTGGGTTCAAATCCTACATAGGCTACAATATGACTCAACAATTTTCACCAAAGTATGTAATTAACAGTTGGGATATTTTTCAGAAACAAAAGCACTTGCAACAGTAGTAGGAAAAATTGTTTTTAACAGGATTTAACAGTGACATTTAAATAGAACAGTTTTTAACAAGATTTATGAGTGTAAATAACAACTGCAATCCTGACAAACTAACAAAAAAACCCAAAGACAATATCATTGACAACTGCAACATTGATAGGCTAACAAAAACAGTTGCAGCCCGACTTCACCAGTTTTCAATAAAAAAAAATCAGTTGCGATAGTTTTCACAAAAAAATGAGCTACAACAGTAGTAGTGCTCAAGATGATGAATGTGGAAGTTGTGGCTGAATTGATCCTTGAGGTCTTGATTGGAGGATAGACTATCAAAAAATTTAGATTATATTAGACACCTAAGTGCTAAAAGACAAAAAAAATCAGAAGGTATCAATAGACTCTCCAAACCTGTGAATACATAAGCGGATAGTCCAATGTTGGTTGTAAAGATCCTTGACTCATTACTTGGGCAATGTAAGGATAATGGAGGAGGGTGCCTTGAGAGTAATGCGGAGGGATGCCGTGAGATTGAAATCCGTAAGGATACTGCAAGGGAATGCCTTGAGAGCCCAAATTTGTTGGGATTTCATGATGAATGAAGGCCGTGTTTGATTGAACTTGATTAACCAATCCAACTGAAGTGCTGATATTCTCATTTTCATGTCTGTTAGGTTCCTGAGAATCTACATTTGATAATATAAAGAGCTTAAAATTTTGATAAACTATACAAAGAGGGACAAATTTGAAAGATGAACATACAATACAAGATAAGTAATACAAATGCATCAAAATTTGATACTAACCTTTTTTTTTACGTGAAACTCTCTTTTTCTTTGGTACGGAATCACCTTTGTCAAACCTTTTACGCTTTTTTACTTGCGGATCACATAAAACCAGATTTGCATTATTTTCATGCACTTCATTATTTGAATATAAGTCAGTCCCTTTATCATAATCTTGTCCGTTTGGTGCATTACCATCTAATTGTGCCTCCAACTCCAACAACTTAGTCTCCACCAAAGCTGATGATTTCTTATCTTTAGCACCTTTTGCTACAATTCTTTGTGCTAAATGAGACAAGTGGCTATATTGAAGTGCCAAAGACGTTGTTTGATCACTCAAAGCTTCTTCCCCATGAAATTCAGAATGAACTCCCTTTCTAACATCTCGCCTCCATCTTTTTAAGAAGTATTGGGATGGTATAGATGACAAGCCTAACTCACGAAATAATTTTAATGCATGTGCACAAAGAATACCATCAAACTCAAATCTCCTACAACTACAACAAACAGACTTATTTGAAGATGAATAGATGACCGACCTTCTCAAGTTTAGATTCCCAGGTCTATGAACCACATATCTTTCTATTTGGCCGTCATCACTCTCTTTTTCTAATACCAAGTCTAAACACTTTCGGTACTCTCCTTGAAAACAGTTGAAGGTAGATTTGGTGTATACCTTAGCAGCTTCAGATTCCACCTTCCAATTAGACAAGAGCTTTCGCATCTTTTGTGTAGTTGCAACTTCTGCAAGCAACTCCTTTTCTCGCCGATCACTTAAGATACGCTCATAGTGTATAACCCACTCACACAATATAAGGTTCTTAGAAAAGAACTTTTTTAGAGTCTTGTTTATACTTTCACTTCTTTGAGTTGTTGTCATACCTACAAAAGGAGTGAAATATGACAGAGTTATAGAATGACTCCAACAGTTATGCCATCCATATGAAATATAAAGTACATTATACAATAAGGTAGAACTAATAAACATAATGTAATAGACAATTTATACTGCATCAAAGTTGTACCTGCACAAAAGTTTGAACGTCCATATATTTGTGCCCATTTCTCACGAAGAGCATACATATCTTTTAGCCACTCATTTTCTTTCAAATCATAATTGTGGAGTAGATCTTTCCAGCTTGATTCAAACTCTTCAACACTCTCTGGATCGTATATACACCTCTTCAAATCTTGTGAGAATGTTGAGAAATTTTGAAACACATGATTCAAATGCTTTGAAGCATTTTGATATATGTGCCACAAGCAAAGACGATGATGTGAATCAGGTAGCACTTCCCTAATTGCATTAGCAATTGCCGCAGCTTGATCTGTAAATATAGTCTTTGGTTTCTTTCCTCCCATTGCCTCTAGAAAGACATCAAAAAACCATTTGCATGCATCTGCGGTTTCACCATCTAGCAAACCACAACCAAATAAGGTTGTTTGACCATGATGATTGACCCCAACAATTGGAGCACATACCATGCCATATTTGTTTATTTTGAAGGTTGTATCAAAGACAACAACATCTCCAAATATAGCATAATCAGTCCTTGATTTTCCATCACAAAAAAATACTCCGCATATTTCATTCTCAGCATTTGTTCGAATCGGATGAAAGAACAATGGATCCTCTGTTCGCTTTTTCTTAAAGTAATCGAGCAAACATTTAGCATCACCATTCTTCATAAATTTTTCCCGCCTTCGCTGAATGAAATTATTGCAATCACTTTGAAGGAAATTCAGAGTTCCCGCCCCCCCGCTTCAACGGACATGTATGAAAATATTTGTGATGGTGTGAGCCCGGAAAGGTGCATTTGTTTTATCATACTCCCTTGAGAATACTCTATTTTTCTTTGTGACCTCATTGCATGTGAACTAGAACGAGGAACGAGTTCGTGGTTATGATCAGCTTCAAACTTTATGACCACGAACTTTCCATCTTCATTGAGTTTGATCTTAAACGTTGTCTTACATCCAAATCTCGTTTCCTCCCGTTTCTTCTCAGGAGTGGTCTTTTTTTGGTAGAATCCTTCACAAGAGCAACAAAATTCTCTACTACATATGACTTTACTATTCTTGAATGTGTTGCTCCTCTTCTTTCGTACACTAAACCCGACGACTCTAGCATATGAATTGTAATAGTCGTAAGCATCTTCATCGTTTTCAAAAGTCATACCAAGAATTGGGGTATTTGCAACTCCAGCTTCGTCATTACCATTCAAACTACGCAAATTTTCCAAACCGGCATCCAAAAATTCATCATCACTAAGGTTTGCGGTATCATCACTAAGTTTGTCAGAATCGTATTTCGCTCCCTCATCATTCCCACCAATTATCGCATCGCCTTGGTGACCTCCATGCCCGTCTTCACAGCCTCCATTGTCCTTATCATCCATAACCACAACGTTGCAATACTAAGCTACTGTAAATTGTAATTTTCTCAATAAGAGAATAATAGTCAAATTAGTTTGAGAAAATAAAAAAAGAGGAGAGTACCAAATCAAGACATATTCGAATAAGCATCACTCACCGATCGAATCCGTTTGAAGAGAAGGGAAGCGCTTGAAGAATCAGTCCCGTATCACTTCGGCGACACTTATGTCATTTGAGTTTTGGCGGCTTATTTTTCTCTGGTGTAAGAGAAGAAGAATGTGAAGAGACATACGTAGAAAGGAAAAAGGTCTTCTTTATTTTATTAGCTATAAAACATTATTTTTAATTAAAATAACTACTAATTAACCATGGTTAATGATGCTTATTTTTCATTGGTAGGTAATATCACCCCCTTTTTTAGGGGGTGGGCAAAATTGGATCCATGGACATGGGTGTAAATGGGATGGAAATGTTAGAAATTTAAGGCTCATAAAATGTAGATGGAGATTTTAAACGGGAGACAAAAGACTCTTCTTCTATTTATTTTCCATCCTTCCCCTTCCATCTTACCATCAAGCTCAATGATGAAATTTTTTCTCTAAAAAGCACAACTTTCTCCCTTCCTCAAAGCTCAGGATCTTTTTAGTTATGCTGATGGTTCGATCCCTTGTCCAAAAGATACATCCTCCTCATGATATACATAATGGTAAAGAATGATCAACTTGTCATCTCTTTACTCACAACATCACTCTCAGAGGCAAAATCACCATCATTGACCTACCTAATGATATTTATTGTGTCCGATTTGAACTTGAGTATGACTACATGAGAGCCCTCACAAAGGGTCCATGGGAAATCTTTGGGTTCTACATTGCGGTCCGACCATGGACTCCAAATTTCAATCCGCACACTGATCAAATATGGTCGATATTCGTCTGGACTCGCCTTTCCAATTTATCCCTTCAACTTTACAATGAAGGAGTCCTCTACGGGCTTGCGTCGATGCGCTATAGGAACCCCATTGAAGGTAGACCTGAAGACTTTGTAAGCTACGAGGGGCAGATTCACGCGAGTCTGTGTGGAAATTGACCTAGATGAAACACTAATGGGCACAATCTTAATCCGAGGTAGACGAATCCACGTTGAATATGAAGGGTTGACCAGCATATGCTACAGATGTGGCAAGTACGAGCATAACGTTGAACTATGGTCCACTCCACCAAAATTAAATACGTCCACCCCCAGTGTCAATCAACCAGATGATGCATCATCCCTAAACAATCAAGCCTCCCAGGAACGTGTTCTCACTTCAGAACCGTCTCAGCATACTCAGGCAAAACCAAACCTTGGCCCTTGGATGACGGTTACGAGGCACCGTAGACAAGCCTGTAACCGTCAAGGGACCCAACCAGAAGATGTCACAATGACCGCGAATAGGTATATAGGACTTGCTAAAGTCACTTCAGAAGGTAGGGCTAATGAACCTATCTGACAACAAATGAATCCATCTTCCTCCCATCCACCCAAGACCCACCAACTACTAGCCATGGTTCCCATAGTTGAATCCAATCTAAAGGTCCCTAGAAAGAATCAGGCTAAGGAGAATGTCATCAAACCGCCCAAAAGAGGTCGGCTCGATTCTAATAGTCAAGTGAACCAATACTCGGCTCCCATGGAGGTTATGGAAGAGGGTGTCGTATCTGGTCCTTCCCCTAGTCGGGAAATGAGCATGGAAGTGGATCCCACTTCCTTGGATCCTGGGGATCATACGAAGGAGAATAGTAGACTGGATGGTAACTCTGAGCAGATTGTTTCTGTGGAGAACTCACTAGGATCCATACAACATATTGATACACGCAATGAAGGAGTGGAGGCAGATGGTGTTCTAATCATCTTCCTTCTCACACTTAAAGACAACCCCTTTCCCCCTTGTTTTGGTCGATATGAATATTCTTTTTTGGAACTGTAGGGGAGCTGCCAATCGCGGCTTTCGCAAAGCGGTTCGCTATATGATTAACCGTCACCAATTGGATATTTTGGGCCTTTTTGAGACCAAAATCTCAGGAGAATCTGTCAATGGTATATTTACTAAAATGGGATTCACTAATCACACAAGAATAGAAGCAAAAGGCATGTTGGGTGGTATATGGATCTTTTGGAATGAACCACAATTGGAAGTGGTGGCGAGTCAGTCCGCAAATAACTTTATTAAGCTCAAGGTTGTAAAAGATCTAGAACTCTTTGAGATTATTGCGGTCTAGAATCCTCCTACTCCGGAACGTAGGGTATAGGCATGGTCAAAGCTCCTTGAGACAATTTGGGGAGTTGATGGTCTAGTGTTTGTTAGGGGCGATTTCAATTCTACTACCCACATTAAAGACCATTCTAGGGGCTCTTTGTATCTTGATTTTGCCAGATTTCGAGACTGGGTGGAAGAGGCGGACCTTATTGATATGGGCTTTGATGGACCCTCTTTCACGTTGTCAAGAGGAAGGGATATCACGTCTCATTTTGCAAAACGCCTAGACAGAGTCTTCACGAATAGGATTGGGAAGATATCTTGGCTTAAAGCTAGTGTAAGGCATCTCCCCTCTTTATCCTCTGATCACAATCCCATCCTCCTAGTCTTATCTCCCCGTCGCCCCTTCCAACGGGATAGGAGACCATTCCGCTTTGAAGCGGCCTTGTTAACTCATCCAGATTTCATGGCCTTGCTCAGTAGGAGATGGGATAGTGTAAAAGATCTCATGCTAGCCCTTTCTCTCCTCAAAAATAGCCTCTTCAAATAGAATAAGAAGTCCTTTGGTTTCGTGGCAGCTAAAAAAGAGGAACTCAGTAATAAACTCGAACTTTTACAAACTATGCTTGACACAGACAATACTCAAGAGAGCTTGGATTCTTTTCAAAAGCTGCAAATTGAATTCGAAGTTGTACTTACTCAATAGGAGTTGATATGGTTTCAAAAATCGAGAGAGAGTTGGATCAACTATGGCGATAGAAACATGAGCTTCTTCCACACGTCCACTATCATCCGGAGACACCGGAATAGGGTTGATGTCCTCAAAAGGAATGATGATGTTTGGATCTCGGATCCATTTCAGATTGAACAGCTTGCATATAAGTTCTTTACTGAATTATATGCCCCAACAGAACAGTTTCACTCAGTGGAAACTTTACAAAGTCCCTCTTCCCTAGGATTGAAGAGACCAAACTAGCTCAGCTGAGTAAACGTTTGAGTGATGAGGAGATACTATCGACAACGAAGAAGATGGGCCTTTGGAAAGCGCCGGGACCGGATGGCTATCAACCAAGGTTCTTCCTGAGTTGTTGGAATATTGTAGGGGAGCCAGTCAAGAATTGTATCAGAGATTGCTGCGAATCTGGTACCTTACAACATGGGATGAATGACACCCTAGTCATTCTCATCCCAAAAACTCAGGAATCCATCACCCAATTCCGGCCATCAGTTTGTGCAACGTTGCTTACAAGCTTATCATGAAGATTATGGTCCAACGAATACAACTGATTGTGGAGAAGCTAGTTGGACCAACTCAGAGTAGCTTTATTCCTGGGAGGCTCATTGAGGATAATATCATAATTGTCGAGCAGGTCGTTGATTCTATGGCTAGGAAAAGATCGGGTAAAACATGGATGGCAATCAAACTCGATCTAGAGAAAGCATATGACAAACTGCAGTGGAGCTTCATTGAGGAAACTCTCCAGTGTATTGGTCTACCCGATAGGTGGATGGAACGCATTAAAACTTGTGTTTTGTCTTCTAACATGAGACTCCTATGGAATGGAGAGATGCTTCCTGAATTTAAACCTACACGGGGATTTCGTCAAGGTGACCCAATTTCGCCCTATCTTTTTGTGCTATGTTTGGAACATCTTAGTCACTCTATCATGAAAGCGGTTAATGAAGGTGAATGGAAGCCGATCAAACTGAACAAAGAAGCCCCTCCCACCTCACATCTCTTCTTTGCAGACACCATTATTTTATTTGCTGAAGCTTCGGTATCAAAAATGAACGTCAATAAGAATTGCTTAGAGAGATTATGTGCAGCTTCCGGTCAGAAGGTCAGCCTCAACAAATCTAGTATCTTTGTATCATCAAACGTGGATGATAATCAAAAGCAAGACTGTAAAGGGCCAGCGGACTCAAAGTGAAGGAAGAGTTTGGCATGTATTTGGGTGCTCCTATTCTTAAATAGAGAATAGCGACACATGATCTTGATTTCATTCTCCAGAGGCCTCAAAATAAGTTGGCGAGTTGGAAGGGCCGGATTTTGAGTCTAGCGGGGAGGCTCGTACTCAACAATTCTGTCTTGACTACTCTTCCTAGTTATGTTATGAAAACTATTAAGCTACCAGCTTCCTTCATTAAGAAATTTGAAAGTATCTATAAGAAGTTTATCTGGAGTGGAACAAATGGGTCTCGTAAAATTCATTTGGTTGCTTGAGACGTGTTGTACCTTCCGAATGTTTTAGGAGGAGCGGGTTTGAAGTCGTTAAAGGATAGTAACACCGCAACCCTCAGGAAATTTGCATGGAGAATTACCATAGATAATCACTCGCTATGGGCTTCCAAGTATAAACTAGGAGGAGTGGCGGAGTTTGTGACCACTACGAGATTAAAGAAGGGCTCCATTGTCCCGATGAGCTTGATATGGGGGTTACACGAGGTTATCATATCGGGTTTTGCTTGGAGGGTGGGTGAAGGAAGGTCTATTTCTTTCTAGAAGGACCGTTGCCTCCTGTATACCCTTGCGGAATTTGCACTTGGCCAAATCGAGGAGGATATCCGGGCTGCAAGAGTGAGGGACCTATGGGTCGAGGACCAAGGTTGGAACTGGGCTTTTCTGCATTCGCTTCCTCCTCCTTCGATCCTCTTGAAACTAGTGTTGTGCGTATATTTGAGGATGCAAAAACGGAAGACTTTCCATGTTGGTCACATAATGGTAATGGGGAGTACACAATCAAATCAGGCTATGAGTTCCTTAAGCATGGCACAACAAGCCTACCGAAGACCTCGATTTATGCTTCAATTTGGAAGCTACAGATTCCGGAAAGAATCAAGATCTTCCTATGATTGGCGGCATTAGGCAAGGTTCTTACCAATGCGGAACGACACCATCGGCACATGGCCCCCTCTCATAGTTGTGACGAATGTCAGGCACAATCCGAAACCCTTCATGCATATCTGTCGAGATTTCCCCTGCGAACAATCTTTGGATACAAGTCAGGCACTCTGAGCTCCCCTCTGATTTCTTCCCAACTGATGCTCCTGATTGGTTTTCCTCCAATATCATGAACACTGAAAGATTGGAACATGGGGTTCTTTGGAACGTTACCTTTGCCTTTGTTGTGTGGTGGCTATGGAGGTGGATGTGTAATAGGACCTTTCGGTCCAAAGACCCACCACCTAGAAAGGACCTTTTTAAGATATATTGTCCAAGATTTTGAGTATAAAATTGTCACTGCCAGAACCTTGAAGCTGAGAAGCTACATCAAGAAAATGGAGATATGTGTGAAATGGATCAGACCCCCAAGTGGGTGGGTTAAATGGAATTCTGATGGGGTAGTGAAGCAAGTGAATGGTTTAGCTGCCGCTGGGGGGGGTTTGAGGAATGAGGATAGGCAATGGCTTTACGGGGGAGTTCATCACATTGGGGTTTGTACGGTACATCTGGATGAGCTATGGGGCATCCTCCTGGGGCTGAACGCATGCTGGGATTTGGGGCATCGTAGAGTGGAAATTGAGTCTAATTCGGCATTAGTGGTGACTATGATCCAGAAAGGAGCTCCTCTTACCCATCCGTTCGCTAATCTGGTGCTAACAATGCTTAATTCGTAGGAATTGTCTAGTTCCAACTCCGACATATTTACCGCGAGGCTAACACCGTTGCGGACTATCTTGCTAGTTTTGCTTTTCATTTCCGACAAGCATCCATTTTTTGGATAACCCGCCCGTCGATGTTGTTCATTTTATTACAAACAATATACGGGGTCTAGCGTTGTCTCGGTCCATCGTTCTTTAACACCTTTTTCATAGGGCTGAGCAGGTTGCCGAACCGCAATTTGCGGTTTGGACCGCAACCGAACCGCAACATTGATGTTCGGTTTGCGGTTTGTTAAAAATCATGTCGCGGTTTGCGGTTCGGTTTATGGACCGAACCGCAAGTTTTCGGTTCGAACCGCAAGCCGCAACGTTGCGTTTTAAAAAAAAACCTAGCCCTAATTTACACTTTACACTGTAAAGTAAAGTGTAAAGTGTCGCAGCTCGTAGATCGCAACTCGCAGATCGCAGCCAGGCTCACAGCAGCCCCTTCCTCCGGCGTCGCAGCATCGCTCGCCTCCTCCAGATCTCCGCCTCCTCTGCCGCTCTCATCGTTCTGCGCTCCAGACCTCCGCCTCCGCCGACTACAATCTCACAATAGTTTCTTCTTCTTCAGACTGGTTTTTCAAAGCCCTAAACCCGATACTCGACAGCCCTAAGTCCCTAACCCCTCTTACTCTATTCTTCTTCTTCTTCTTCAATCTTCTAATTGTTAAGTTCATCAGTTGTTCTATTGTTGTCTTGTTGATATGTCCTTACCGTTTGAATGTTTGATGTATAATTGTGTCATTACTGTCATATGTGATATGTGATATGTCCTTACCGTTTGTTCAATTCATTAGTTCAACACTCATTCAGTTGTTCTATTATTGTCTTGTTCTATTTTCTTCTTCAATCTTCTACTTGTTCCGTTCATCAGTTCAGCAAACCAAACCGCAAAACAGCAAAACCAAACCGCAACTGAACCGCAACCAAACCGCAAATTTGTTGTTCAAACCGGTTGCGGTTCGGTTGCGGTCCACGTTTTTCAGGTTTGCGGTTTGTGGTTTTGAACCGATGCTCAGCCCTACTTTTTCATAATTTGAGCCTTGCGAATAGGAGTTCCCACTCCTCGTTACCAAAAAAAAAAAAGAATGTAATGTAATGTAAGTAACTACGATTTTTTACAAACTCATCACTGCCAACTGCGGCTTTCACAACAACAAACACACCAAACTCTTCACTTCAATCAGACATATACTTCAACAGATGCTCAATGTAGATCGATCAAGGTCAACGAGTGAGGGGGAAACAAAAGCACACAGGTAGCCTTGTCCTCGGATATCATGCCCCCTCCTTTGCTCGTGTCGATTGCTTCCAAGAGCCTTACCACCTCGTCCATATCAGGCCGCCTGTCTGGATGCGGATCCCAGCATCGCTTCATAATGTTTCCTAGAGAACTCAGGCACCATCTTGGGAATTGCGGGCGTAAGTTCTGTCATAACACAATATAACACCATTGCAGGTGAGCCTCCAGTTTCAAAATTGAACATAACTTCTCACCTCATAATCACATCAACCTCAACAGCACTTTATTCTAACCACCAAACTAATGAAGCCCTAATAAAAAAAACTGACCTGTTGCACAACGGCTGATGACACTTCAGTAAAGCTTAGATCGGCATACGACATAATGACATATCATAACAATATATCTCCTAGAGGCAGATACCGAAGCTGTATACGTCACATTTGTGATTGTATGGTTTTCCATCAAGGGCCTTCAAGAAACAAAATTATAATGTGAGACAACAGAAGAGACATTTTGTTATTTTTTATAAAAAGAAATTAAAGATCATATTTATGATCATGTTTATATTCATTTTCTTGTGTTTTTAAATTAATCATACTGAGATATATTTTATAATATTCTAAAATATATTTATGATCATGTTTACATACATGTTATCGTTACTTGAAAATTCAAATCTAAAGGATCAAGTGGATGACAATAGGGATCCTGCATATTGCACTTCAAGATAACATTCTTGAATGTTATAATATAAAAACAATATTTAAATTTGTAATAAAAAGTGTTTGATTATGACAAAATAAAAAGCAATTAGTAGGATACTCAGACATAGAGTCAACCATTTCGGTGGTTAGATCAATAGAATTCATCGACAGAAAGCAAGTGAACAAATAGATGGAAAACAATAAGTAATTATTAGGATAAATGGGAGATTCAAACGAGCAATGTGAGTGCAAACCTCCACGTACATTGTAGTCCAACATATGAATAAATAATAAAAATACTTAGTGACCCAGACCCATAAGAGCTTAACTGCCTATAGACTCACAAAATCGTAGGTCAACGATCTATAAAATAATAGGTCAACAAGCTATATAACAGATATCAAGTATTCATGAATAAAAATTACACTTTACCTAAAAAGCCAAAAAATATATGATTTGTTTAATCTTAAAACTCTCAATTTATATAAGTTCTCAAACTATCAATCTTACTTGATAAGGTCAACGACGCATAAAATAGTAGGTCAACGACCCATATAACGGATGTTACGGCTATGAATAAAAATTATACTTCAACTTATCAAAAAGGCTAATAAATGTATGATTTGTTTAAACCCCTTTATTTAACAAGTTCTCACTATCAATCTTACTTAATAATCAATGTTGGATAGCAAAAGTGCTGAAAATATTTATTGTGGGACAACAAAATCGTTGAAAATATTTAACAACTCACAAAACATTAGGTCAAGACCCATATGGCCAAAAATGTAGGTCAAAGACCCACAAAACAGTAGGTTAACGACCTACAAAATAATTATAAATAAAAAATTATAGTTCAACTTAGCCAAAAAACAAAAAACCGTAGGTTAAGGACCCACAAAATAGTAGGTCAACGACTCAAATAACAAATATTAGTCCGCTATGAATAAAAACTATATTTCAACTTAGCCAAAATGTCAAAACATGTATGATGTGTTTAATCATTAAACCCTCTATTTATACAAGTTATCAAACTATATGTCTTCCTTCATAATCGAGGTGTGATAGCAAAATCTTGAAAACAATTAACGTAATTAGATTGGGCTTATAATACTTCAAAAATAAATTAGGAAAAAAATAAAAAAAAATCTTTCCAAAAAATAAATTACTTGTGACGACTTGGAAATAAATGAAATACGTAAATTAAATTATTTTTAAAAATATTTAGGAGATCTTGCTAGTTAAAATTTTACGTGAGATACAAACTGAAATTTTTTTTAATGGATTTGAAATTTAAAATTTAAGAAAAATATTTATTATACAACAAAATTTTTTAACAACCAAAATTGAAATCAATGTAAAGATTTCTCCCACATGATCACCTAAAGTTTTTTTTATTGGATTTAAAAATAAAATATTTATTGGCGTTGTGAGAGCTCTATTTTGAAATACTGCATCGACAGCGTGCCACCTGTAACACCCCGAATCCGCGGGACTCGGGATGCTACGGGTTTGGGACCTCACAATGGGTCCCGACCCTTAGCCTGACAACAATTTCACCGGATCTTACAACAAGACACAAATAAAGGCAAAACCGAAATACATTTTTATGCAAATGATATGATCCCCGGAAACAAATAAAAGACAACTTCAGCCGAGTTCTCAACTCCAAAGACTCGAACATCAAATACATAACAATATACATGAAATCATACCCAAAAACAACTCCAACCAAACCCTTCCTAAAATGTACGGAACCCCGTCTGCCCACTCTTCCGGATCTCTCGACCGCATTCCTAACCTGCAAGACAATCTACAACAATCGGTATAAAACCGTTAGCTAATATTCGAAGCATTAGAATCAAGGTGCAAGGCACAAACACAAGTAAATCAACATAAAACACAATGTACACCAAATCACACAAGTCCGGTTTATTATCTTTTTATTATTAAGTCGTATCCCGTTCTAATTCAACTTCTTTTGTGACACGAGAATCTCCCGAAACTCGCCTCGGTCCCCACTTACCGCATGGAACGGTACGGATGCCTCCGACCGTCTAACCACACGGACTAGTCGCCAAGAACCTCATAGCTCTACGCAAGAGCTAGGTAGTGATGTCACCGTCCGTTATCATACACTTGGGCCAAATAATATATAGGTCGGTGGTCCTATTTCCGGTTTAGTTGTTATAAACAATAAAGAATAAACACACACCACCAAACACACATCAATGCTAATACAAGGAATACGAGCTAAGTAAGTCCGGAGACTTACCTCGTCACCACACTCAACTCACTACACTCTCGCTTCCTTAGGAGAGGAAGCCCATAACCTGCTCACAAGAAGATAATTATATCAACAACTCACTCACAATAGAAGTCTTAGACTTCTATACAAATGATCTACGCAAGACCATTTGACTCTCAATTCTAGGACCGCATCCTAGAATCCCTCATGCTCACATCACACTCAACAGAAGCTAGAAGTCCTAAGACTTCTAAACCTTCGGATCTCGCAAGATCATAACTCACAACACCACTAGGATACTCTCGTTCTAGTCCACAACCTCAACAATCATACAATCTCAACCCCTAAATTCTCACAGCTCAACACACACTTAAAGCAATAAACAACCTCACAAGATAATATCAACTCCTCAAGCCTAATGATTCTCACAAGATCAAACCATATACTCGAATCCTTATAACAACCTCACTAGACCGCAATACCACCTCAAGCTTAGAATCCACATCAATCCATCAAACAATATCAAATCCTCAAGACTCACCTAAGGTTCAAAGCCACTACTTGGCATTCCCTCTAAGTTATGCTAGATTCATCCTAGCATGATACTGATACTAAACATAACTAAATCGAGTAAGATCATAAGCTCGGGGAAGAGGGTACTCACGTGACGTCAAAAGACGGAAGACGATCTATGGATATCGATATGGATTCGTTGGGCCTTTATCGGGGCAATTCCGAACCTAATACCAAAACTAAACAAATTTAGCTTATACGCTAAATTTGAACGGAGTAATTAACATATACAAATCTAAGAAAAACTCGTTTTCAAAGTCAACGTGAAAAACCCGGGATTAAATCTTTGAGCCATAACCATTTTAATCCAACAAAGGCATAATGTACCGTGTATAAAAATATAAGAAAATCCCGTAATTGAAATCCGAGTTTAAAATCGACAAATACATTTTTAGAGCAAAAATGAGCAATTTCTTAAACTTGGGTCATTTCCATAATTAAATCTTTGGGCATAAATCCAAAATAAATCCAACAAGGGCATAATTGTCACATTCCAAAAATCTGGGTTCAAACAGCAATATCAAAATATTGGGCACATTCTGTAATTAAATATGTGCAGGGACATAAATGCAAGTTTTCCATAAAAGATGGGTCAAAACTGAGATATAAATAGATGAGGGTACAAACTGCAATATGCTACAATTGGTGGGGCCCGATTTACAAATTGGGGAAAAAGAGGTCTTCTTCAACCTTATGCCAAACGCAGCAGAGGAGGGAACGCAGGGCGGCGGCTGTCGGCCTCCTGTCTCCGGCGAGGGCGAGGGTGAGGCGGCAAGGGTGATGGCGAGACGGCAAGAGTGAGGCGCTGCTGTTTCCGGCGGCACAGCGCGAAGGCAAGTGACGCTCCCATTCCGGCGAGTTCGCTGGAGCGAGGGGGACTGTGCAGAGGCTCTGGCGGCAACCTCAGGTGGCGACGGCAACTGGTAGGAGCAGCCTCTCTTCGACTCTTCGAGTTTTCGGGCGGGAAGGGGAGAAGGGAGGTGCAGTAGGCTACTCTGTCCCTCTCTCAGTTCCGGCGGTGTGGACGAGCTTTGGTGGCGAAAGGGACAGAGGAGAAGAGAGGGTGGTTCTCCTGTGGGAGAGAAGGAGAATCAAGTGAGGCAGAGAGGTATACAGGCGCGAGAGTAGACAGGCGGTGCGAGGCAAGGAAACGAAAGAGGGAAGGTGAAGGAACCAAAGGGTCGGGGTTGCAGGTTCACAGAGGTAGATAGTAGCCTGGCGGAAAGGTCAATCGTAGCCGGGCTCTCCTAGCGCCAGCAGAAGGGAAGGAAAATAATTAAAAGAAGAGAAGGGAAAAAAAATGTAATAATAAGATAATCCCATTTAAAACATACTTTGTGATGTATAAATCGATCCGAACTATTTCGAAAAACTTTTCTGAACTATTTCGAAAATAAGGTACGAGAATATATGTGAACGTATCAAAATATAACTATACTCGGAAATAAACTATGTTTATCGAATAAATAATTAATCTCACAAAAATATACTTTGTGATGTATAAATCGATCCCGTAACTAAATTACGAGATTTAAATAATAATAAAATGTTGTTAACATACTAATATAAACATATACCCGTAAAATTAAATTTACGACTAAAACGCTCGTAAAACATACTTATCGATTTTTTTTAAACTATATATTCATAAAATATAGTTTTCCATATAGAAAATTTTCCCATAAAATATTTAGGCTATTTAAATAGCGATAAAATCCGGAAAATTAAATATCAAAAACGCGCCAAAATTTTGGACGTTACACCACCTCATCAAAATTTTATTTTACATAAATATATTTTCTAATTGGTTTTTTCAGATTTGTTTACTATTAACATTTTTTGACATAAATAGCTTAGAATCGTTAAAAAAATATGCAGATTAGAATCGTTAGCTGATTATAATTTTTTTTTGTTTTTTTAAATAACTAGATTTGTTTATTCTCTCTCTTTTTTTAATAATTCTTTTCGGATTTTTGTTTTTAGATAAATTAACATATTAAAATTGTTAAAAAAATAGGATTTGATTTTCTTCAAAATTAAGAAATTAGAATCGGTTTTGTTATCTCAAGAACTTCGTTCAAGTTACATTTTTATATCTAAATATATAGATAAACTAGTTCATATCCCGCACCTTGTGCAGGTATATTTAAATATTGATGGATCTTCACAGGCATATCTCGGAAGATCTATCTGCGAGTAGGTAAGTGAGAAGAAAGGCGGAAGGGGAGAGACTTCATAAACATGTAATAGTGAAAACCAAAGTTGTTGAAATAATAGTTATTGAAAACAAATTAAGGAATGAATAAACATAGCAAAATGAGTGTGATGATTGAAAATGTAGGGAATAACCTAAAAATTTAGACGAAGATTAGTTGAAAAAATATTTCTAATTAGATTTTGTTTTAGTAAAAAAAAGGTTTTATGGCTTAATTGTTGAATTAATAAAAGATTTAATCCGAGAAAAAAACCTAGAGGCGTCACGTAAGCATCAGTGTAGTCTAGTTTAGTAGTATATATATATAGATATATAGATTTAGTAGTATATATAGATTATTTATTATTTATAAAACTTTCTTATTTCTTATTAATTATTTAGAAGATTAGTTGAAAAAAGATTTCTTATTTTATTTTATTTTAGTAAAAAAAAAAGGTTTTATGACTTAACTTGATTTAATAAAAGATTTAAGGGAGAATTTGACATACTAGGCTTTTTTGAGTTTTTGTTTAAGAAAGTGTATCCCAAATTTTTTACTACTTTCATTTAATAGTAGATAAAAATTATTAACCCTTCTATTTAGAAATAAAGGAATAAACGATGTTTGTTAGTTGTTATATAAGTATAATTTTTAATTTTTAATTTTTAATTACTGAATTTATTTTCTTTTATTATTTTTCTTTCCTTTATTTATTTATTTATTTTTTATTTTCTGGACTGAATTTCTATACCGGAATTTCTCATACCAGAATTTTCATACCACAATTTTTTCATACCAGAATTTCTCATACCAGAATTTTTTTTATACCAGAATTTTTTTTCCATACCAGAAGTTTCTCATACCAGAATTTGTCATACCAGAAAATTTTCTACCAAAAGTTCATACCAAAATTTCTCATACCAGAATTTTTTTTATACCAGAATTTTTTTTCCATACCAGAAGTTTCTCATACCAGAATTATCATACCAGAAAATTTTTCATACCAGAATTTTTCATACCAGAATTTTACATGCCAAAATTTACATACCAGAATTTTATATACCAGAATTACATACCAGAATGTTACACACTAGAATTTCTCATACCAGAATTTTATAATAACAGAATTTTATAATAGCATAATTTTTTCATACCAGAATTTTTTCATACCAGAAGTTCATACCGGAAATTTATTCATACAATAATTTTGTTTTATCCTTTTTTATTTTTTTTATAATTTTCTGGTATGAAATTTATACCAGAAACTAATACCAGAATTTTATTTTTCACATACCAGAATTGTATTTTTTCACCTATCAGAATTGTATTTTTTTCACATACCAGAATTTTTTACTATCAAAATTACATACCAGAATTTTATGTACCATAAATTTACATACCATAATTTTTTCAACCAAAATTTCATACCAGAATTTTTTATACCAGAATTTTTTACTATCAAAATTACATACCAGAATTTAAAAAATTCAAGGTTTCACTCCACAAATCAATCTCATTCACAGCTGAAGTTTTATTCTAACATCACTGGCCAAAGTTTCAAATAGAAGGGCACTCCAGTGATATTTAAAGCCCATCCCCCATGCAGATAGCCAACACTTGCAGATGCAAGCTAGAGCAGGAGGCCTCTCCTTCTGTTTGGACCAAGTTCAACAAGAATCGATCATTCTTTGCATTTTCTTGATGACAGTTTCAAACTATTCAGAAACCCTTCTTTGTAATTCTTGCAATTGCTCCATACAACAACACTCCCAATCTTTACTGTCATAGATCAACATTTGAGGGAGCGAGAAAGATCAGGCGTGTGCCACAATGTTAAACGAAGTCTTGTGATCATGTTCATGTCCTAGAATGTTATGAAAATCAACTCTAAGATCAATCCTCTTAAGATTCCAAAACAGAAGTTGATTTATTCAGTCAGATGCATACCTTATATTTTAGATGCAATCTTCATCATCGTCTTCTTCTGCTGCTTCATCCCAGTCTAGTGCAAATGCACTTGCTGATTTCATCAATTCAGTCAGTCCAGTTAGATCCTCCAAATAGGTAGGATGGTTGATTGCTTGAAGAAGAAACTCTGTTCCTTTATTCCGATACTCTGTCACAACCTGGATCCGTTCCGTTCAGACAACAGTCAATCAAAATTTGAGAACAATGGTACAAAGTGCGGTTGGACATGGTCATGTAAGACTTACTGTTGAGCTGCAAGCCGTGCAGCTGTTTGAAGCTTGTCCAATCAGCGACATTTGAGAACAATGGTATAGGGACCCGCGAATCTGATGTGGCAGTATACCGAGAGGTTTTTCATACCATAACTAACTAGATCTGGATCTAGATCCAGATCGCCACCAGCTCCGCCGACGACCCTGGTCACAGCCCCACCGAATCCGGTGACTATTCCTCCTCTTCTGCCACCGACGACGCCGGTGACTAAGCCTCCTCCTCTAGCACCTCCGACGCCGCCCAGTAAGCCTCCTTCTCCGCCTGTTGTTGGGCCGCCACCAATTCCGGCCCCTTACCGGCCATCGAAAAAGAAAGAAGGGACGAGTGAAAAAAGGGGCTGATGTAGTAGCTCTTTGATGGGAGAAGCGGCATAAGCGAGAAGGTAGAGAGGATAAAGAAGAAAACCTAATGTTGAAGAGTTGGACGGTAATAAATTAATTTGGGGTACGTTTACTAACTCAAAAATACTAAAAGGCCTATTTACTAATCTAATTCTCAAAACAGCCTACTTACCTAATTAGCCCAAGATTTAATCCGAGAAAAAAACCTGGAGGCGGCACGTCAGCATCAGTGTAGTCTAGTTTAGTAGTATATATATATATGTATATATATAATTTATACAGGTTTTCAAACCATCACTTTTAGTAGGTCAACGACCCATGTAACAGTAGACCAACGACCCACAAAACAATAGGCCAACGACCCCCACAAAACAATAGGCCAATGACCCACAAAACAATAGGTCAAGGACCCACATTATAGTAAGTCAACGACCTACAAAACAGTAGGCCAGTGACCCACAAAACAGTAGGCCAGTGACCCACAAAACAGCAGGTCAACGACTCACAAAATAGATATCAATCCGTTATGAATAAAAATTATACTTAACTTAGCCAAAAGACCAAGAAATGTGTGATTTGTTTAATCTTCAAACCCTCTATTTATACAAGTTATCAAACATTTCTTGGTCTTTTGAAGATTAAACAAATCACACATTTCTTGGTGGAGGCTCTAGTATATCTTATAATAATGATCGACCGACTTATATATCTGGCCTAAGAGTAACGGGCGGTAGCATTCTGCTCAATTAGCCCGAGGGCGCTGAGGGTTTCTCTCGGGACTAGTCCATACTTGGTTTGCGGGGACGCCACCGGCGGAGGTGTGCCAAACCATCACCAGTTGGATAAGGAACGGAGGCGAGAATCTTAAGATTTCTCGTGCTACAACTTTTAAAATCGGATAAAGTGAATCACGAAAGTTATCAGATAATAATCTAATTGTGTGCCAGCATGTTGAGTGTTTATATTCGTTTTCTGTGTGTTTGTGCTATTTATCCTTCTGCTTATTTTTGATTAGTTAGCTAACTGTTTATCGTTGTTCAGACTTACCACAGGTTAGAGAAGATGTCGAGTGATCTGGATGGTAGTGGACCGCCGGGGTGTCGTACTCCTTAGGATGGGGCAGTTACTTTTGTTGGTCTTTCAGTTATGACTATACTATTTCTCAGTTTATGAGACTTTGTTGTTTCCGGCTGTCAGATTCTGGTTGCATTCCTCGTTTTGTTAAAACACATTTATGATTTATGATTTTCCTTATTTGTGACTTGTTGTAAGATCTAGTTAAGTTGTTGTCAAACTAAGGTCGGGACCCATCGTGAGGTCCTAGCCAGTAGCTCCCCGAGTTGTGAAATTTGAGGTGTTACAACATGGTATCAGAGCTCTAGGTTGGCAACAATGGCACTTGAAATCTTCTAAAAGGTCATATAAGTAAATAAGTAGAACCCGAAAGGAGTCTGAGTTTTCCAAAGGAATTTTGGTTTTAAAATGCGTCCATAGTCGGGTTAGGATAGAAAGTACGGACGACCACCACTACCTCCGCGGATCTCGGTATTCTTAGCATTTGCACTTTAGACTTTTACTGCTTATGATAGATTAGATTAGATTATAACTGTAGTTATTATCGCTCGTGCATATGGCACGTACTAGGGCTACACCAGCGACAGGTCGAGGTAGGGGTCGTCCCCTCTTCCTCCTGCTAGACAAGATCGAGCTGATAGGACCTATGCTGTTAGAGGGCGTGGTCGTGGAGGTAGACCTCCACTAGGGAGAGGTCGAGGACGAGTCTCTCGAGAGGATCCACCGGAAGTGATCATGCCAGATGCTGCTGTGGAAGAGGTAGCTGAGAGTGTAGGTCCCGAGGTCAGGAATGAGACCATTGCTAGATCTGGAGCACAAAGAGCATGTTCGACTGAGTCAGGACGTGTTTCTATTGGAGCATCTGAGTATAGAGAGTACCGTGCATACGTCGAGCGTATGGAGGAGGCTGCCAGAGCCGAGAGACTTACCCAGGTACCACCAATACCGGTTAGGTCAGTTCAGGTGACACAAGGAGTGCCTCAGGTGCCGGCTATACCTGAGAGGAGAGTTGAGGCTGATAGAGCTCCTGCTGGGTCTAGGGCACCGAGACCGGATGAGTGGTTGAAGGCTTTCAACTCTCAGAAAGTTCCCTCATTCAGTGGAGAGATAGGGTTAGAAGTGGAGCATTGGATTGGACAGATAGAGACTGCACTGGAGGCGATACGTTGCCCAGAGGATCGACAGGTGGATTTGGTGCAGACATGTTTCACAGAGGATGCTCATTCCTGGTGGCGGACCATCCGTAGCCGAGTCACTAGTTGGGAGCAGATGAGGAGCATTGTTAGAGAGAGGTATTGCCCTGTCTCGCTTAGAAGAGAGAGGTTTCAAGATTTCATTGAGGCGGGATTTGAAGACATTCCGATTGCTGCTGCCATCAAGAAGTTTTAGAAGGAGTTAACCCTACTTGGGCCAGCTGCACCTCCGGAAGAGCAGCATGTTTACCTCTTCTCCTGGAGATTGAGAGAGAGCACCCGTTCCTATCTGGCAGGATTTCGCTGTGAGACTCTGTCAGATTATCAGGATAGGGCTTCTGCATATGAGAGGGATAGGTCAGTCTCCAGGAGAGCAGTTCAGTCCGGTAGGCCGGATAAGAGACAAAAGACAAGTTATGCTAGTGGTGGTACAACAGTATTCGGATTTGGACGAGGGCATACTCAGGGGAAGTCGAGCTACCACACTACAGCTCAGACTTCTAGCAGAGAGCGGCAGTGTTTTAACTGCGGCAGTCGGGATCATCTTAGACCAGACTATAAGAGGCCACCTACTACCTGCTTCACTTGTGGGAAACCGGGACACCGGTCGACTTTTTGCCATCAAGGCAAGGCTCCGTCACAGCAGGGTTCTTCGCCTGTAGGTTCCGATAGGAGTGGACAGAGACCTCCTCAGTACCGAGCACCGAGTCAGCAGCAGTAGTATCGGGCTCCAGGACATCCTGCCTCACACAGTACTGCACAGGGATCAGGCCGTGGCAGGGGACGTGATGTGATCCCCACCGGAGAAGAAATCATCGTCAATATGCCGGAACTAATCGTTTTGCCACCAACCGTCCAAGTCAAAACTCAACCGGCACCTATCGAAATCAATACTTATGTGTTGGAGATCATGCCTAAAACTGAGCCAAAACTTATTGAAATGAAACCGAAAATGCTTGCACCGAGCATGCCAAATGGAAGCCAATTTTCACTCTCTCCGGCTAAGCTGTCAGGTTTGCGCACTCTCAGTAAAACGACTATAACTGAGTCAATTCTTGGAACTAAAATACCCATGAGTACTACTTTGAAAGGTATTTTCAATATCTACAACTTTCCAGTTTATACAAAGTCGAAATTCCAAGAGGAAGAGGGTGAAAATGATCCTACATTGCAGCAACTACGGTACTTGTATGGATTGTTGGGCAAGATCATGCATGGAGGCATGAAAGATGGTTATACAAACATATGCACGTCCACCCAATACATATTTTATGCAGCATATCATCCTCATATTATTCATATATTATGCATGAATTTATGTATTAATTATGTGAAAGTTGGTGGAGAAAAGTAGGTGGAAAAGTAGGTGAGAAAGTAGGTGGTTGAAAGTTCCTATGTTTGCTCTTTGTTTAATGTCACAACTCTTGAACTTGTAAACCTTTAATGTTGGGAGTAGGTGCTGAATTTTCAGCCTATATAAGGCCTCTCCCACAAATGTTTTTAGAGGACGAAATAGAGTTGAGTTATCAATCAAAAGTTGTGTTTTCACTTTGAGAAAAACAAAACCCGAATTCTAGGTGAGATGCTTAGTTTTCAAACATCTAGGTGAGATGCTTAGGTGGTTCTAAGGTGAGAGGCCGAGGAACGAAGGTTCGAACCCCAAAGTGAGATTCCGAGGGTTGTTCGTTCGAGTTGAGGGATTCCCAAAGTGAGAGGCCGAGGGAATTTGCTCTTCATATCCAAAAATACAAAATCCAAAAAAAAAAAGAGTTGAGTTTCATTTCACCGATTCCAATCCGAGTGTGAACTTGTGCCGGTGGATCCTCGTGTTCGAATCTAGTTCGAATCACATCAAGTGGTATCAGAGCCCAACGGTGCGATTTCCTCAAGCTTTCGGGTTGTGAACTGTTCGAGAATGTCAAGACGCGATCGAAAAAGAACAATAAATGAAGAATACGTTCGATGGGCTATTCGAGAGTATGACGATGGTTATCTTCGTTTGAGTGAAATGGAAGACGATCTTTACGAGGCTGTCTATGAAGAACTACGAAGACGACGAAAGAGAAGAGAAGCCCGTCGCCATGAAGACGAAGCTCGTAAACAAGAGGAAGAAGATCGACGTCGTCGTCGAGAAAAGGAGGATCGGAAAAAGGAAGAGGAAGATCGGCGCCGTAGAGTGGTCGAAAAATGGATGAAGGAGGCAACTTACTTTCCAACGAGCCGAGTTGAGAAAGCAACCAGCAAAACAAAGTACATATCACCGCCTCCACCACCACCGACTTCTCCACCGAAAATCAACGACAATGGAAACGGTGGTAATCGAATCGACCAACGTTTAGATAGGATTGAAGCCCAACTAGCTGAAATATTGAGAAGGTTTCCTCCCCTTCCCTTGAACCCGGATCGTTGTCAAGCATCTCGACATGATGGCGGCGAAGTCGAGAGAAGTAGTTACCATGATAATAAATCCGACAATCACTTTCCCAAGAATGGCATGACGGATTCGAGGACGAATCCTTTTCAAGGGAAAGGGGATGATGTGATCCCCGAGAGCCCCAAGATGAAGCCGAAAATGTTCACTCCGAGTGTGGTCAAGTTAAGTCATATTTCGCTCGATCCGGATAAGCTGTCAAATGTATGCACTCTCAGTAAAATGCCTATATCTGGAGCTTCGTTTGGAGTTAGAAGACCTACAAGTACTACTTTCGAAGGTATCTTCAAGATCTACCACTTTATAGTTTATGAGAAGTCGAGACTCCAAGAGGAAGAGGGTGAAAATGACCCGACAATGAAGCAGCGTTTATACTTGAGTGGGTTTTTGACCAAGATCACGCATGGACGTATGAAAGATGGTTATACAAAACATATGCACGTCCACCCAATACACATTTTATGCAGCATATTATCCTCATATTATTCATATATTTTGCATGAATTTATGTATTAATTATGTGAAAGTTGGTGGAAAAAAGTAGGTGGAAAAGTAGGTGGAGAAAGTAGGTGGTGAAAGTCCCTTTGTTTAATTTCCAAACTCTTGAGCTTGTAACCTTTAATTGTTGGGAGTTAGGTGCTGAATTTTCAGCCTATATAAGGCCTCTCCCACAAACCTTTTTTAGAGGACGAAATAGAGTTGAGTTATCAATCAAAAGTTGTGTTTTCACTTTGAGAAAAACAAAACCCGAATTCTAGGTGAGATGCTTAGTTTTCAAACATCTAGGTGAGATGCTTAGGTGGTTCTAAGGTGAGAGGCCGAGGAACGAAGGTTCGAACCCCAAAGTGAGATTCCGAGGGTAGTTCGTTCGAGTTGAGGGATTCCCAAAGTGAGAGGCCGAGGGAATTTGCTCTTCATATCCAAAAACACAAAATCCAAAAAAAGGAGTTCCATTTCACCGATTCCAATCCGAGTGTGAACTTGTACCGGTGGATCCTCGTGTTCGAATCGAGTTCGATCACATCAAGTTCGAATCACATCAGGACGTGGTGGTACTACTGATACTAGAGGAGCCCCAACAAGGGTGTTTGAGCTTAGGAGTGCTGATCAACAGCGGCACCTGTGACCACAGGTACTATCTGGATTCATGATTTACCTATGCGTGTTTTGTTTGATATGGGTGCTACGCACTCCTTTATATCAGATGCATGCGTAGATAGGTTGTCCTTAGCTACCGTGGAGGGTACACCTTTTGTGGTTAGTTTACCGGACGGGGGTAAGATTAGAGGATCCCGAGAGATTTTTGACTGCCCTATTCATCTAGGAGGCCGGGATTGGTTGGTGAATTTTCTAGTCATGCCCTTAGCGCATGAAGACGTGATTTTGGGGATAGATTGGATGACTAGACATGGAGCAGTCTTAGACATTGGCAGGAGAACTGTGACTGTCGCCACTGAGGAGGGTCACAGAGTGATATTTTGAGGTTGGGACCTCGGAAAATCCGGCACAGTTATCAGCGCAGTGAGAGCAGCGAGACTGATAGCACAGGGTTGCGAGGACTTCTAGTGTTATGCCATGAAGGAGCGTAAGATCCTGACAATAGAGGAGATACCAGTTGCATGCGAGTTTGTAGAGGTATTCAGTGACGACCTGCCAGGGCTACCCCCACAGAGGAGTGTTGATTTCAGCATTGAGTTAGAGCCGGGCACGAGGCCGATCTCGAAGGCCCCGTACCGTATGGCACCGATAGAGGTGCTTGAGCTGAAGAAGTAGTTGAACAAGGTCACCATCAAGAACAAGTATGCACTGCCTCGCATAGATGATCTGCTGGACCAGCTGCATGGAGCGTTAGTGTTCTCTAGGATAGACTTGTGATCGGGTTATCACCAGCTGAGGGTGAGAGACCAGGACATACCTAAGACGGCATTTCGGACTAGGTATGGCCATTATGAGTTTGTAGTGATGCCATTTGGGCTCACTAATGCGCCGGCAGTATTTATGGAGTTGATGAACGGGATTTTCATCGACTTCTTAGACCAGTTTGTAGTGGTCTTCATTGACGACATCCTAGTTTACTCTAGGAGTCGAGAGGAGCATGCCGGGCACTTGAGGACAGTATTACAGATTCTACAGGATAGCCAGCTATATGCTAAGCTATCCAAGTGCGAGTTCTGGATGTCAGAAGTGGCTTTCCTAGGCCATGTAGTGACTGCTGAGGGGATTAAGGTCGACCCGGCAAAGATTGAGTCAGTGTCTTCTTGGCAACCTCCGAAGAATGTTAAAGAGGTTCGCAGCTTTCTGGGATTGGCAGGTTATTACCGCCGGTTTGTGGAAGGGTTTTCTCTGATTGCCCGGCCACTTACTTGTCTTCTGAGGAAGACTACTCGGTTTGTTTGGTCTGAACCGTGTCAGCAGAGTTTTGAGGAGCTGAAGAGGAGATTAACATCTGCTCCGATTTTAGCACAACCTGAGGGTACAGAGGACTTTGTAGTGTACAGTGACGCGTCCAAGCTGGGCTTGGGGTGTGTCTTGATGCAGAGGGGTAAGGTCATAGCATATGCGTCTCGACAGCTGAAGACGTATGAGGAGAACTACCCCACACATGACCTAGAGTTAGCTGTAGTTGTACACGCTCTAAAGATTTGGCATCACTATCTCTATGGTGCGACCTGCCAGATTTTCACAGACAATAAGAGTCTGAAGTACATATTCACTCAGCGGGAGTTGAATAACCGCCAGAGGCGGTGGCTAGAGTTGATCAAGGATTTTGACCTTGAAATTCTCTACCACCCCGGGAAGGCGAATGTAGTTGCTGACGCTGATAACACGATTTATGACTTAGTTTTAGGTAACACTTAGATAGATTTCTCACTCATTCATGCATGGTTTAGCACTAGTTCACGATGTTTTGCACTCAATTCATGTATTTTGCCGAGATAGACGTCTACACGGACTTGTGCATGTTTTATAGGTATTTCGGGAGATTTAGGAGCAAAACGATACGTTTGAGGATCGTTCATCTAGATGACACACCCTCGGACTCATTAGGACACAAGCTAAAGGCTAAGGAGGACTCATGGAGCCTTGCCAACACTTGCCATGCACCAAACCACAGCTTAATGATCCAAAGCAAAGTTTCTGCACAGAATCACGGTTCTCTGACACTCCACGGCCGTGGAATCAACCGTGGATTTTGCCAGATTCTTGTGACAGCTGTGCCACGACTCTCATGGCCAGCTCATGCATGTTTGTTATAAAAGTGGTCCTTCATGGGCTGTGAGAGGCAGCTGGGAGTAGTTTGGAGCAGCTCATCCATTATCCATTTCTCTCTAACAAAAATATTCTCTCAACAAGAAGTTTTTCTAGGAAGGAAAGTGTCAAAGAGAAGAAGAAGAGCTCCATTGAAGAGGAGGAGAAGAACACACACCATAGTTTTCTTGTATTTCGGATTCTGTTTCTAGAATTGTATGAACCATTTGAACCTTCCTTTGGAAGGATTGTGAGTCATTCTAATCCTATTTTCAGCTTGGTTTTGTTTTAAGTTCACTTGTTCATCTCTTTTCCCTCATTATCTTGCAATGAATGTTATGATTTTATCTTTGTTTGTTTCGATTTCCATTATGAACGTTGTAGGCTAAATTGATGTGGTTCTAGGGTAAGGAAAGGATGGTTATGGCCAGGGCTATGATAGGACGGACTTAGATTTACCTTTGGATGACTTTTGTTTATGAACGTAGCTGCTGTTAGAAATCACGGGTAGTTCTTGTCTGACCACGGCCGTGGTTTAGGTAGAACAAACCGTGATTTTCCCTGGTTCGAAGGATCTTGCCTTAGATCTATAGAATGTTGAAATCCTAAGTGTTTGTTGACTTTAATCTACCCTAGGGTAACCTAGTGTAGTAACTAAGCGTTAGGAGAGACTTACCCGGTAATTCTTGCTCTTAGATTCCAAGATAACAAACCTTAGGTAGTGGTGAGCCTAATAAGCCGCCATTGGATTAGGTGTGCTAAGATAGTTTTTTAGGGCTTTCCTTTCCATGACTTACCCGGTAAGGATAGGTTAGACTCCTATTTAACAATCCGGTTTGTGTAGAATTCCTATCCTTAGGTTCTTAGAGACTTACCCGGTAATAAGACCTTAGGAGTGGACTAGTTGGACATGAGACCTACCCGGTAATTGATCCCAATTTAGAAACACTTAATCCCAACATATAATAGTTAATCCAAGAAATGAATAGATAACTTTAGTCCTATGCCATAATCGGAACTTCCAACCCCTAGAATCCGTCTTTTCTTTCTTTGATCATTATCTTCTTTAGCTTGTTTATTCGTGTTGATTCTTAGTTTAGTTTGATTGTTTACTTTGCATGAATTGTGATCTTTGATCGATCACCAAAAACCAACCAAAAACATTTGAGATTTTCATTTCTTTATTTCTTTCTTTTCTTTCAACCTAGATCTTTACTAAACTCAATCACAATTTGAATCAATTTCACCTTAGTCTTTGTGTTCGACCTCGGAATACTATCCCTTCTACAAACGACCCGTACACTGCGGGTTTCGCTAGGTAGTTAGGATTTAGTTCGAGTTATAAATTTAAAACCCATTTGCGCATCACGATCTTAGCGTAACAAGTTTTTGGCGCCGTTGCCGGGGACTAGGTCTAGATTGAGTCTATTTTATGATTGTTTCTAGTGTAGATCTTTCTTGTTGCTTTTGATCTCTTTTTGGTTTGTGTCTTTGCTTTTCAGGACATCTATTACTCTTTAGGTGTATGCGAAGATCTCGTGGCAAGGATTTAGCTCCATTCGATCCCGAACCGGAGAAAACCCTTCGATCTAGATCCAAGAGCATTCGAAAAGAGAAAGAGATGGCCGGTAGAAATCTCCAAGCTGAGTTGGATGAAGCCTTAGAGCAAATAAGGCTAAGAGATGAGCTCTTGGAGGAAGAAAGGAGACTTGCCAATGAGAGGCAAGAGGAAACTAGGAGGGAGATTGAGGAGATTAGGCAAGCTCTTGTTCAAGGAGAGCTTAATCGCCGACAACCTCCACCTCCTCCACCACAACCGCAGCCGACGGCTAATATTAGGGTTGCACCCATTGCCATTGAAGAGCCACAAACCCTAGGGAGACGTATGGATCCGGCACAAAGAGCACACCGTCCGGGTGTGAACTTAGGAGATCCCGCAGCCCACAACTATGAGCTCCGCCCTCAAGTTCTACAAATGATCCGGCATAATCAATTTGGAGGGATGGAAGGAGAGTCTCCTCATCAACATTTGATGAATTATGAGATCTTGATGGAGACTCTTAGACCGCCAAGATTGGAGAGCAACAACCATAAGCTTAGGGCTTTCTCCTTCTCTCTTAAGGACAAAGCCTTGGCTTGGTATCAATCTATTCCACAAGGGCGAGTTGGTACTTGGGAGGAGATGACAACCGAGTTTTTGACTAAGTTCTTCCCACTTTCCAAGACTACCGAGTTAAGAGGGAAGATCAATGCCTTCGTGATGAAGGATAGAGAGAGTTTATTCAAGTCTTGGGAGAGGTTCAAAGATCTTCTCCTTGATTGTCCACACCAGGCATACCCAAAATTGAGCTATTGGAGATCTACTTCAAAGGACTTGATGAAGATAGCCAATTCAAGCTCCAATCTCTTTCCGGTGGGACATTTATGGAGAAGCATGTAGATGAAGGTTGGGAGTTTGTGGAGAAGCAAGCTTTAGTGATTGAGAAATACTCCCATAGGAAGAGTGAAGGAAGAAAAGCGGGAGCATATGAGGTGAGTGAAGTCACCATGAGCAATTTCAAGCTTGACGCCATCAACAACGAGTTGAAGTCCTTGAGGGAGTTGTGTGCTACAACTTTGAAGAACCAAGCAACTCCTCAAGTGCTTCCACAAGCCAACTTGTCTTCCAAGGAGGAGGATGTGAATTATATGGGAAGGGGCAACTTCAACAATTACCAAGGCCCAAGGAGTTTTAACAACAACCGACAATTCAACAATTACCGGCCCAACCACAACCATCCCGGATTTTCTTACTCTAACCCGGATGGAGCCTTGAACCCTTCCTCCTCCACAAGCACAATACCACCATCAAGAGCTTCACAAGACACTCCACCCGGATTTACTCAACCTCCAAAGGATAGAACCGAAATAATGTTTGAGCAATTGCTTGGAAGGTTGAGTGGTCTTGAGAGCACGGTGACTTCAATTTCTAAGGCTCAAAAGGTTTTGGAAGCACAAGTGTTCCAAAAAGCGGGTGAAGCCCATAGAGACCCGGGGAAGCTTCCCGGAAGAACCGAAGAAAACCCAAGAGGCCAAGTGTTGGCTATTACAACAAGGAGTGGGTTGAGTATGAAAGATCCTTTGCCCAAGGACAATGCTAAGGGAAAGCAAGTAGTGGTAGAAGAGGGAAAGTTGCAAGAAGATGGAGGCAAGAGCAAGGATGTAGAGCCAACCTATGTGGCACTGCCTCCATACAAGCCGCCACTACCGTTCCCACAATCAAGAGCAAGAGCTCGTTTGGACAATCACTTTGGTAAGTTCCTTGAACTAATGTCCAAATTATATATTAACATTCCGTTCATGGATGCCATTTTAGGAATGCTAGCATATGGCAAGTTTTTGAAGGAAATACTCTCCAACAAAAGGAAGTTGGAAGAGTATGGGGAGATAAGAATGACCAAGAGATCCTCGGAATTGATCCAAACAATGAAGGAGGAGATGCCTCCCAAGCTAAGAGATCCAGGCTCTTTTTGTGTCCCGATAGGAGTAGGAGATGTGAAGTACGAAGCCCTTTGTGATCTTGGAGCGAGTGTAAGCATCATACCGCTTGCACTTTGCAACAAGGTTGGGCTAGGAGAGCCGAAATCGGTCAAGATGACCCTCTACATGGCGGACCGTTCTATCACTCATCCAGTTGGGATCCTAGAAGACATCCCGGTGCAACTAGGAGGATTCTATGTGCCAATTAATTTTGTGGTCTTGGACATTCCGGCGGATTATCCAGTTCCCATCATCTTAGGAAGACCCTTCCTAGCCACCTCCGGATTCCTAGTGGATTGCAAGAATGGAACTCTCTCCTTCAACATTGGAGAAGAGAATGTCAAGTTCAAGTTATCCACAATGACGAAAGGGCCAGCCCTTGATGAGGATCTCTTCAACATAGTCGAGCAAGAGGAATCTAGGGAAATTGTGAGCTCGATCTTGATCAAGGATCCCTTGGAGAAGGTTCTTACCTTAAGTATGATGGAGGAAGGTGTTGAGGAGGCCTGCAACGAAGAGATCAAGGCCTTGGAAGCATTGGAAGAGGAGCCAAGAATTGGATTTGAAAGCCACGAAGAGGTGTTGAACAGCTGCAAGTTCCACGGTCGAGATTTAAGTTCCACGGCCGTCAAACTTTCTGGACAACTCCGGGAAGCAAGCTTAGCAAGAACCACGGCTGTGGAAGTTGAGCAAGCCGTGATTCCAGCCGTGGTTTTCCCTGGACCAGTCCTTGATGATGGTCAAGCTTTTAGGAGCCATGAAGAGTCTTCATTTGCTTTGGATTCATCTCATCCAACTTTATTTGGATCATCTTCAACCGATAAAGGTCCTCCTCAACTTGAACTCAAACCCCTCCCCTCTCATTTAAAGTATGCATTTCTTGGTGAAAACTCTACATATCCTGTGATTGTTAATGCATGCTTGAGTGATGATGAACTTGCTAAGTTGTTGCATGAACTAAGATTGCGTAGGAAAGCAATTGGCTATACTATTGATGCATTGGTTGGCATTAAGCCTTCTTTGTGCATGCATAAGATAATGATGAAAGATAACCACAAACCCTCTATTGAACATCAAAGGAGATTGAATCCTATAATGAAAGAGGTAGTCAAAAAGGAAATCATTAAGTTGCTAGATGCGGGAATTATCTACCCTATCTCGGATAGTAAGTGGGTTAGTCCCGTTCATGTAGTTCCTAAGAAGGGTGGGATGACCGTAGTAACTAATGAGAACAATGAACTAATTCCGACTAGGACGGTTACGGGGTGGAGAATGTGCATCGATTATAGGAAGTTGAACATGGCCTCTAGGAAAGATCATTTCCCTCTCCCCTTCATTGACCAAATGCTAGAAAGGTTAGCTCAACATTCTCATTTTTGCTATCTAGATGGCTATAGTGGATTCTTCCAAATCCCTATCCACCCCGATGACCAAGAGAAAACGACCTTTACATGTCCATGGGGTACTTTTGCATATAGGAGAATGCCATTTGGGTTGTGTAATGCACCCGCCACCTTCCAAAGGTGTATGATGGCTATCTTTTCGGAATACATAGAAAATATCATGGAAGTGTTTATGGATGATTTCTCTGTTTATGGTTCTTCCTTTGATAATTGCTTGGCTAACTTGTCATTAGTATTGCAAAGATGTGAGGAGACAAATCTTGTCTTGAATTGGGAAAAATGCCACTTCATGGTAAGTGAAGGCATTGTGTTAGGACACTTGGTGTCTAACCGTGGCATTGAGGTTGATAGGGCCAAAATTGAAACGATAGAGAAGTTGCCACCACCTACCTCGGTGAAGGGGGTAAGGAGTTTCTTAGGGCATGCCGGTTTTTACCGGAGGTTTATCCAAGATTTCTCTAAAATTTCTAAGCCTCTCACTAACCTACTAATGAAGGATGTTGATTTTGTCTTTTCCAAGGATTGTCTCGAGGCTTTTTGTAGGTTGAAGAACGCCTTGATCTCCGCACCTATCATGCAACCTCCGGATTAGAGTCTACCGTTTGAGATCATGTGCGATGCAAGCGATGTTGCCGTAGGGGCTGTTTTAGGGCAAAGGAAAGAAGGGCGGACTCATGCTATTTATTATGCTAGCAAGACGCTAGATGATGCCCAACTCAATTATGCTACCACCGAGAAGGAGTTGTTGGCGGTGGTGTATATATTTGAGAAGTTCCGCTCGTACCTTGTTGGAGCGAAGGTCATAGTCTATACGGATCATGCTGCGATCCGTTATCTACTTACGAAGAAGGATGCCAAACCAAGGTTGATTCGGTGGATCCTTCTTCTTCAAGAGTTTGATTTGGAAATACGAGATAAGAAGGGATCCGAGAACTCCGTGGCGGATCACCTTAGTAGATTGCCTCCATTAGAGCTTGGAAGAGATGATATTCCAATTGATGACTCATTCCGAGATGAGCAATTGCAAATGGTGGAGGAATGCTTGTTCCAAGTGTCTAGAGGAAATGAGCCATGGTATGCCGACATTGTGAACTACTTAGTGTGTGAGGAAGTGCCTCCCGGATTGACATACACACAAAGAAAGAAGTTCTTCAACGATGTGAAGCATTACTATTGGAGTGAGCCACTCTTGTTCAAGAAAGGTCCGGATGGAATGTTTAGAAGATGCATACCGGAAGATAAAATAGAGAGTGTGATCCGGCATTGTCACTCCTTACCATGTGGAGGCCATGCTAGCTCACACAAGACGTGTGCAAAGGTATTGCAATCCGGTTTTTATTGGCCTAACTTGTTTAAAGATGTGCAAGGTTTTGTAGCGGCATGTGATGCTTGCCAAAAGACGGGCAACATCTCAAGGAGGAATGAAATGCCCTTGAACAACATCCAAGAAGTGGAAATATTTGATGTGTGGGGTGTGGACTTCATGGGACCATTCCCTTCTTCATGTGGCAATCTCTTCATCCTATTGGCGGTGGACTATGTGTCAAGATGGGTGGAAGCAATCGCCTCTCCTACAAATGATGCCAAGGTGGTGGTACAGTTCTTCAACCGAGTGATCTTCCCTAGGTTTGGAACACCAAGGGTGGTCATTAGTGATGGAGGAAAGCACTTCACGAATAGGAACTTTGGAGCGCTTTTGGCTAAGTATGGGGTGACTCATAAGGTGGCAACACCTTACCATCCCCAAACTAGTGGCCAAGTGGAGATCTCCAACCGGGAGATCAAGGCCATCCTTGAGAAGACGGTGTCTAGGACTAGAAAGGATTGGGCTATGAAGCTCAATGACGCATTATGGGCATATAGAACCGCCTTCAAGACACCGATTGGCACCACTCCCTACAAGTTGGTCTATGGCAAGTCTTGCCACCTTCCGGTAGATATGGAGCATAGAGCTTATTGGGCCATTAAGTGGCTTAATTTTGATCTCAAAGCGGCGGGAGAAAAGAGATTGCTCGAATTGAATGCCCTCGAGGAGATCCGGTTGGACGCTTATGAGAATGCCCGGATTTACAAAGAGAGAACCAAAAGATGGCATGACAAGAGGATCATCCCCAAGGAGTTGAGTGAAGGAGATCTTGTCCTTCTCTTCAACTCAAGGCTAAGGCTCTTTCCCGGAAAGCTCAAATCAAGATGGACCGGGCCATATGTGGTGAAGAAGATCTTTTCCCATGGAGCCATTGAGATAGGAGGGGAACATTGTGGGAACTTTAAGGTGAATAGGCACCGGTTGAAGAAGTATATCCCGGGAGCTCCGGTGGAGATAATTGCCCCGCTTCACCTTGAGTAGACGCCCCCGAGTTTGGTCAAGCTAATGACCTTAAAGAAGCGTTTGGTGGGAGGCAAGCCATTGGTAACATTTTTCTTTTCTTGATTTGCTTTTGTTTTTAGATTTTTCTATCTTTGTGTGTGTTTTGTCTACTTTGTGTGTGTGCTAGAACATTAGTGGCATTGGAGGCCTTGCTTGATATAGGAATGATGATGATGAAACCCTCATCGATTATGGGTGGAGCGGATGCGGAACTTGGACGGCTAGCGGTGCCTAGCGCGGGTCCCGAAGCTTCGATGGATGCTTAGAGCTCTCTACCATGGTTGATAGGATCATCAAACATCAATTCGCTATTGAACAATCCCGAATACCATAGCAAACAATTTTACATTGTGAGAACCTTCTTTCACTCTCTTTACTTGTATACCACATTGGGGACAATGTGTTTCTAAGTATGGGGTGGGGTTTGCATGATCCTTTGCATGATGAGCATCTAGGATAGTTTAAAATCTTCACATGTCTTGCATTGTACATACTTAAATCGAAAATACCATAAAAATCAGAAAATTTTAAAAAAATTTTGTGCTTTCTAGGCTTGGATATGATCCTAATGATGAATCTTGTCTTGTGAATTGGCTATGGATGGCCTCATGTGTTAGGATTAATGAACGCATATGTAGACTTGAACTACTTCTCTTGAAATTCTATGAATGATTTGTGACCATGATGTTTGCCTAGAAAGGATTGAGTAGTGAAGATCGAAATTACATGATAGTTCTTGCATACCATCTAGGAATGAATGAGGCAATTCATCTTTCTCTACTTCTCCTCTTAATCATGATTGCTTGAGCACCTCAATTGAGATAAATTTGACCTCTTTTAACCCATCCGGGAATAGGAGCATGCTAGTGTGTTGATATGTGCAAAAAAAAGCAAGTGTGAAGTGAAGTTGTTGATGAAAAGAACACCATGCATAAAATGCTGAATTTGTTGTGAAAAGTGTAGCCAATAATATAGGTTTGGGGACATTGGTTTAAATGACGAGTAACTCGGTACACTTCACATAATCGGGTGTTGGTGCCTTGCCAAAGTCAAATGAACCAATAGTCCTAACGAGCTTTGGTATGTGTGCCCGGTGTGGATGCACCTCGAAAACTAAGAAAAAGCCCGAGGACGGCTAATCACCAAGGTTTCGGCTTTTGTACACCAATGCCATTGTCTCAAAAATAAGTCAAAGAAAAAGAAAAGAAAGAAAAGATAGAGGAAAATATACACTTGGGGGAAGTTGATCGAGGACAAGGATGTGGAGTTAGTTCCGTTCCCGGATTAGCATCACATAACCTAGAAATCCCCACCCAATCACTACATTTCTTGGCCCTTTTTATCTCACAAGACCTTATGACCTATTTGCATGTTTGTAAGACTTAGTGATTTAGATTGGATGTACTCTTGACCTTCTTGACTTCTTCATCTTTACATTTTGTGCATACTTTTGAGTTAAGTACAATTGTCTTTCCATGCTTTCATTTATTTGATGCATGATTGCTTGTCCTTAGCCATGAAACATGACTTTGAAGGTGATCCAAAAATAGAAGCACAAACCCAAAAAGATTTTGCCATTTTTCTGCATACATAAATCATGTCATCTCTTGGTCTATAGTTGGGAATTTGCTCGAGGACGAGCAAACCTTAAGTATGGGGTATTTTGATAACACGATTTATGACTTAGTTTTAGGTAACACTTAGATAGATTTCTCACTCATTCATGCATGGTTTAGCACTAGTTCACGACGTTTTGCACTCAATTCATGTATTTTGCCGAGATAGACGTCTACACGGACTTGTGCATGTTTTATAGGTATTTCGGGAGATTTAGGAGCAAAACGATACGTTTGAGGATCGTTCATCTAGATGACACACCCTCGGACTCATTAGGACACAAGCTAAAGGCTAAGGAGGACTCATGGAGCCTTGCCAACACTTGCCATGCACCAAACCACAACTTAATGATCCAAAGCAAAGTTTCTGCACAGAATCACGGTTCTCTGACACTCCACGGCCGTGGAATCAACCGTGGATTTTGCCAGATTCTTGTGGCAGCTGTGCCACGACTCTCATGGCCAGCTCATGCAAGTTTGTTATAAAAGTGGTCCTTCATGGGCTGTGAGAGGCAGCTGGGAGTAGTTTGGAGCAGCTCATCCATTATCCATTTCTCTCTAACAAAAATATTCTCTCAACAAGAAGTTTTTCTAAGAAGGAAAGTGTCAAAGAGAAGAAGAAGAGCTCCATTGAAGAGGAGGAGAAGAACACACACCATAGTTTTCTTGTATTTCAGATTCTGTTTCTAGAATTGTATGAACCATTTGAACCTTCCTTTGGAAGGATTGTGAGTCATTCTAATCCTATTTTCAGCTTGGTTTTGTTTTAAGTTCACTTGTTCATCTCTTTTCCCTCATTATCTTGCAATGAATGTTATGATTTTATGTTTGTTTGTTTCGATTTCCATTATGAACGTTGTAGGCTAAATTGATGTGGTTCTAGGGTAAGGAAAGGATGGTTATGGCCAGGGCTATGATAGGACGGACTTAGATTTACCTTTGGATGACTTTTGTTTATGAACGTAGCTGCTGTTAGAAATCACGGGTAGTTCTTGTCTGACCACGGCCGTGGTTTAGGTAGAACAAACCGTGATTTTCCCTGGTTCGAAGGATCTTGCCTTAGATCTATAGAATGTTGAAATCCTAAGTGTTTGTTGACTTTAATCTACCCTAGGGTAACCTAGTGTAGTAACTAAGCGTTAGGAGAGACTTACCCGGTAATTCTTGCTCTTAGATTCCAAGATAACAAACCTTAGGTAGTGGTGAGCCTAATAAGCCGCCATTGGATTAGGTGTGCTAGGATAGTTGTTTAGGGCTTTCCTTTCCAAGACTTACCCGGTAAGGATAGGTTAGACTCCTATTTAACAATCCGGTTTGTGTAGAATTCCTATCCTTAGGTTCTTAGAGACTTACCCGGTAATAAGACCTTAGGAGTGGACTAGTTGGACATGAGACCTACCCGGTAATTGATCCCAATTTAGAAACACTTAATCCCAACATATAATAGTTAATCCAAGAAATGAATAGATAACTTTAGTCCTATGCCATAACCGGAACTTCCAACCCCTAGAATCCGTCTTTTCTTTCTTTGATCATTATCTTCTTTAGCTTGTTTATTCGTGTTGATTCTTAGTTTAGTTTGATTGTTTACTTTGCATGAATTGTGATCTTTGATCGATCACCAAAAACCAACCAAAAACATTTGAGATTTTCATTTCTTTATTTCTTTCTTTTCTTTCAACCTAGATCTTTACTAAACTCAATCACAATTTGAATCAATTTCACCTTAGTCTTTGTGTTCGACCTCGGAATACTATCCCTTCTACAAACGACCCGTACACTGCGGGTTTCGCTAGGTAGTTAGGATTTAGTTCGAGTTATAAATTTAAAACCCATTTGCGCATCACGATCTTAGCGTAACAGACGCTTTGAGTCGGAAGACGCCTCGAGAGAAGGCGATAGCCCGGTTGACAGTACAACCACAGTTACAGAGAGACTTAGCTTGGTTGGAGGTAGAGATCCAGTTCCCCGATACAGGTCATCAGCTGGCTACCTTAGAGTTACTTCCCGATCTGTTGAGTGAGATCCAACAGAAGCAGGAGACCTGTCCGACTTTGACCCGGATCCGAGACCGGATGTCTCGAGATGAGGCACCTCAGTTCACTATTGGTGCTGATGGAGTGATGAGACGTCAGGGCCGCATCTGTGTGCCATCAGACAGTGAGTTGAGATAGAGGATACTAGGTGAGGCTCATGCTACCCCATACTCAGTACATCTTGGGGCGAGTAAGATTTACAAGGACGTGAGACGTTCCTTTTGGTGGGGTGGTTTGAAGCCTGATGTGGCACGGTATGTAGCCCAGTGTGCGACCTGTCAGCAGGTCAAGATTGAGCATCGCAGGTCCGGAGGAGAACTTCACCCACTTCCAGTACCACAGTGAAAGTGGGAGGATATATCTATGGATTTTGTCACAGGGTTGAGGCTCAGCAGAGGTTTTGATGCTATTTGGATGGTAGTAGACCGTCTGACGAAGACCGCACGTTTCATTCCGATTAAGGAAACGTGGCCGGTAAGTCGTCTTGCTGAGGAGTTTACCAGACATATCGTGAGACTCCATGGGGTACCGAGGACTATCGTCTCCGATAGGGATGGACGTTTCACTTCAAGATTTTGGCAGCAGGTACATACTGCTTTGGGGACGAGTCTCCACTTTACCACGGCTTATCACCCACAAACCGACGGTCAGTCTGAGAGGATGATAGCATGAATTATAGTCTATATTTTGGGGCTTGTTTGGACGTTTTATCTTTCATAATCTGCATGTTTGTATGTACATTATTTGATTTTACTACCATTTCATCTACCTTTGCGAGAATCGAGGTCTACACCTAGTTTCGTTGTAATTGCAGGTAATTTGGTACGTTTTGCATCAAAAAGGAGCAAAAGGAGTTATTAGTCATTTGGAGCTACATCCAGGGAGCATAGCCATGGATTAAAGATTTACTTTGGACCAGTTTTGAGAGATTTCACATTCAGTTATGAGTCACCTCGGTTGACCAGAGATTCATCTCGACCGAGGTGATCCAGAGACGCCGACTCGACCGAGGCGAACACCTAGGACGCGGCGAGAATATTTTATTCTTGGCTGAGATCTTTTATCTTTGGAAGGTGATCTTATATTTTTGGGCTTGGCTCCTGGAAGGAAGAAGATCATATATTTTACCTATATTTATGGGAGAATATCTTTCTAAGATTTATTATCTTTGGAGGGTTATTTTCCTATAAAAAGGGTCGGATTTCCCATAATTCCAAGATCCGCTTACATCTTCGGATCGCCGCTTACACCGAAAAGCACGCAGCAGCAGCAGCCTACTCCAAGTTGGGAAAGTTGAAGAACCTTTTTGAAGGTTGAAGGAAGATTGAAGTCCATAGCTTTTATAGCTTTATTGAAGGGTTTTGTAAGATTGTCTTCAATTCCCTCAATTGTTGTCTTGTCTTTTTGGATTGTTATCCAAGGAACGGTTTGTTGTGATATTTGATTCAGTTATTGAAGTCTTTTCATTAAATTCTTCTTTGTCCAAATATTCACCTTCTTTCCATATATTTTAATACTTTCATTATGATGATGAGAGGCTAATTTCCTTGTGTGATTCTAGGGTGATTGGCTGAAAGTTGTGGGAAAAACAATGATAGAATAATCTTAGATTCCAGTAGGATCCTGAAAGTTCGAGTCTTTAACCTTAACCCTAAGCATCTCGTTCAGTCGATGAACACCTCGGCCGGGGTGGAAACTGGCTGACCGAGGTGACTTATCTGATCCTAAACTGAGAGTTAAGTGTTAGAGTTTGCTAAATCCTATTCTTATTACACCTTTCCTGGTTCAAAACAAGCTTAGGATGAGACTTACCCGGTAATTCCTTAGTTTGTATATCAACGATCATAAGTGTAGGTAATAAAGGTTTATCCTTTATTGGGGTTTGAGTGTGCTTCCATCTCATCTTTGTGAGTTAGCCTGAGACTTACCCGGTAAAGGTTGATTCTATTCCCTTAGATGGTGTGTTAGTTTGAGGTTATAGTTCTTTATCTTGATTCCTTGAGACTTACCCGGTAATAGGAGTTACGGTTTAGGATTAGTGCGTAGTGAGACTTACCCGGTGATCTACTCCACTTTAGAAACACCTTCCCCATGCAAAAATCTCAGCTTTGTCCGCTTATCTATAGATCTTGAGTTGGAACCACAACTAGATGCTTTAATCCCTAGAATTGCATGTTTGCTTTATTGACTTCTTATTCATCTTTGATTGTGTTAATTGCTCTTGTGGTTAGTATTGACATAAGCACACCGTATTGACTTTGTTTCACCGAGTCCCTGTGATCGACCCCTGGAATTTTCTTGCTTTTACTACGATTGACCCGTACACTGCGGGTTCGCATCCTTGTTTTAAGCTTAAGTCTAGGGTTATAAATTTAAAGCTTGCACACACCGTTTGGAGCGAACAAGTTTTTGGCGCCGTTGCCGGGGACTTGGTCTAGACCGAGCCGGTACGGTTTACTCTTGGGGCATTTGCCCCGTTTTGTCTAACCACTCTACTTGAGTGACTTTTGCAGGTTCTTTCTTAGGTACATGTGAAGAACCCGTACTGGGAAGGAAATCGTTCCTTACGATCCCGAACCAGAAAATACATACAAGCGACGCTTAAGAGAAGCAAAGATGGCCCAACAAGACGATCGCGATCTTGCGGCCCAATTGAGAGAGACGCAAGAGCTGCTGCGCCTCAGCAAGGAAGAACTCATGCAAGAGAAAGAGGAGAATCGCACCAGGACTGCAGCAATCAAAGCTGAGATTGCTGTCATTCGGAACCAGATTCTACTTCGACCGAGGGAAGATCCTCCTGTTGACCCTCGACCGAGGCAGATTCCAGTACCAGATGCCCCGGCCGATGTACTTCCACCTCGGATGCCAGTCCGAGATGTTCTTCTTGCAGGAATTCCACAAACCCTAGGTCAAAGGATGGACCCTAATCAACAACTGAGGCATCCATGAGTGAACCTAGGAGATCCAGCAGATCATGACTACGAACTTCGACCGCAAGTTTTAGCCATGATCCGCCAATGCCAATTCGGAGGGCTAGAGAAAGAGTCGCCGCATCAACATCTTCAAAACTACGAGATCTTGATGGAAACCTTGCGACCTCTCAGAATTGAGAATAACAACTACAAGCTAAGACCTTTTTACTTTTCTTTAAAAGATAGAGCTCTTACTTGGTATCAATCTCTTCCTCCAGGAAAAATCAGCACATGGGAGGAGATGACCACGGAATTCTTAACCAAATTCTTTCCCCCCTCAAAGACCGCCGAAATGAGAGGGAAGATCAATGCTTTCATCATGAAGGACAAGGAGAGCTTGTCCAAGTCTTGGGAGCGGTTCAAGGATATCCTTTTGGATTGCCCACATCATGGGATTCCAAAGATCGAGTTGTTGGAGATCTACTTCAAAGGGCTGGACGGAAGCACCCAGTTCAATCTCCAACTACTCTCCGCCGGTACCTTCATGGACATGGCGATTGATGAGGCTTGGGACTTCATTGAGAAGCAAGCCTTGCACATGGAGAAATATACCCACCAAGGAGCTGAAGGTGGAGTTAAAAGAGTCAACTTTCAAGAAACTCAATCCAACAACAATCAACTCACGTCATTGAAGAACGACGTGAAGCAATTAAAGGAGCTCTTGATGGCTCAAACTAAGAAGGAAGAGCAAGGGCAAAGGAACAACAACAATAACGGGTACCGTAACAACAACAACAGCGGTTCCCGAAACAACAACTACAACAACAACAATAGAGGATCCAATAGCAACAACTGGAGGGCGAATAACCAAACTCACGGTAACAATCATTCAAACTCCAATTCTAATGATTCCTCTAACCCTTTCCTCTCTCCCCCTTCTTCTTCTTCATCTACTCCATTGAAAAGCCAAGGGCAAGGATCAAGTTCGTCTCAGCCAGAAAAGAAAGACGCAGTTCTGGAGGAAATCTTGATCAAGCTTAACGCTATGGAGAATTCTATGACTTCATTTTCGAGGGCCCAAAAGTCCTTCGAACAACAACTTGCTAATAGGGCGAATGAAGCGCCAAGAGATCCAGGGAAACTTCCAGCAAAGACGGAAGCTAACCCTAAGGGCCAGTGCATGGCCATAACGACGAGGAGTGGACTCAAAACTGCAGATCCAGTACCTCGCTCGACGCAGACCACCTCGGTCCAGATCCAGTCGAAGAACACCTCGACCGAGATGCCAACCGAGGCGGAGCAACAGAAAGCAGGAGGAACGACAGAAACTTATGTTCCACCCCCTGCATATAAGCCACCACTTCCATTCCCTCAGTCCAGAGCCAGAGCACATCTTGACAAGCACTTTGGTAAGTTTCTTGACTTGATGAATAAGCTACATATTAATATTCCTTTCCTTGATTCTATTTTAGGTATGCCCGCCTATGGGAAGTTCTTAAAAGAGATCTTATCAAGGAAGAGGAAGCTGGAGGATGTTGGTGAAGTTAGGATGACATCTAAATCTTCGGAGCTTATCAAGATCACGAAGGAAAAGATGCCGCCTAAGTTGAGAGATCCCGGCTCATTTTGCATTCCCATTCAAGTTGGGGATGTAACTTGTGAAGCCCTTTGTGATCTAGGAGCCAGCGTGAGCATCATCCCGCTGGAGTTGTGCACTAAGATCGGTCTTGGAGAGCCCAAACCGGTCAAGATTCGACTCTACATGGCGGATCGCTCCATTACCCATCCCGTGGGCATCTTGGAGGACGTTCCGGTCAAGTTAGGTAACTTCTATCTACCCATAGATTTTGTCGTACTTGACATTCCCGCAGATTATCCAGTACCTATTATTCTCGGGAGGCCATTTCTAGCAACTTCGGGTTGCAACGTGGATTGCAAGAACGCCAAGTTGAAATTCAACGTTGGTGGCGATGAGGTGGAGTTTGCACTACTTGCAGCCATGAAGGGGGAGCAACTAACTGATGATATCTTCAACATCTACGATGAAGAAGAATCAAGAGAATTGGTGAACTCTATCCTTATTGACGATCCACTCGAAAGAGTTATAAGTTTCAGTTTAATGGAGGAAGGTATAGATGCTTCTTGTGATGCAGATATACGGAGCTTAAAAGCACTGGAAGAAGATCCAGGAGCTAAAACTGAGAAGCTGATCCAGGAGGCGAAGATCTCCAGTCTCGGATCCAGTAGCAGTACCTCGACCGAGGCACTTTCTGGACAGAGCGAGGCGACTGAAGAACACATCGGTCAACGCCTATGCGCCTCGACCGAGGTCGACGGCGAGACGATGTCAACTGAGATTGCTGAGAACAACAATTTTCTTACTCCCTTCTCTGACATTCACCCACTGTTGGTGGAACATTCCATCCACCAACTTTCTGATAATAAAGGTCCTTGGTACGCTGATATTGTGAATTATCTTGTTTGCCAGGAGATACCGCCCGGATTGACGTACTCTCAAAAGAAAAGATTCTTCAAGGAAGTACGACATTACTACTGGGACGAGCCGCTGCTATTCAAGCGCGGACCGGATGGGATGCTTCGAAGGTGCATTCCGGAGGATGAAGTTAATAGCGTCATAAGGCATTGTCATTCACTTCCTTGTGGGGGGCATGCTAGCACCGATAAAACATGCGCTAAGGTATTGCGTTCCGGTTTCTTTTGGCCTACATTATTTAAGGATGTGCAATCTTTTGTTGTCTCTTGTGATGCATGCCAAAGAACAGGGAACTTATCAAGGAGGAACGAGATGCCGCTTAATAACATCCAAGAAGTGGAAATCTTTGATGTATGGGGGATTGACTTCATGGGACCTTTCCCATCATCCGGAGGAAACCTCTACATTCTCCTTGCAGTTGATTACGTCTCTAGATGGGTTGAAGCCATCGCTTCTCCCACTAACGACGCCAAGGTGGTTGTGAAGTTCTTGAATAGAACTATCTTTCCACGATTTGGAACTCCACGCATCATCATTAGCGATGGAGGAACGCATTTCATCAACCGGAAGTTTAAAGCACTTCTATCGAAGTATGGGGTAACCCACAAGGTATCAACTGCCTATCACCCTCAAACTAGTGGACAAGTCGAGATCTCGAATAGAGAAATCAAGGCAATTTTGGAGAAGACTGTCTCTAGAACGAGGAAGGATTGGTCCATGAAGTTGGACGATGCTCTTTGGGCGTACAGGACCGCATTCAAGACTCCCATAGGTACCACTCCTTATAATTTGGTATATGGGAAGTCTTGCCATTTGCCCGTTGAATTGGAGCACAAGGCGTATTGGGCTATCAAATGGTTGAACTTTGACATCAAGGAGGCTGGTGAGAAGCGACTATTGGAACTTAACGAGCTGGAAGAGCTGCTGTTGAACGCCTATGAGAATGCCAAAATCTACAAGGAAAGGACGAAGAGATGGCATGACAAGCGTATCATTCCAAAGGAGCTTAACGAAGGAGACTTAGTTCTACTCTTCAACTCCCGCCTCCGTCTTTTTCCAGGTAAGTTGAAATCTAGATGGACCGGACCTTACGTTGTGAAACATGTTTTCCCTCATGGTGCAGTTGAGATATGGGGAGAAACTAGCGGAAGTTTCAAGGTCAACGGTCATAGACTTAAGAAGTACCAACCGGAAACGCCGGTTGAGGAGGTTGCACCGATATACCTCGTTTGAGACGCATCATGGTCCAGCTAGCGACCTTAAATCAAGCGCTTCTTGGGAGGCAACCCAAGGTATTGCTTTCTTTTCCCGTTTTCTAGTCTAGATTAGATAGTTCTTGTTTTTTCTTTGCTTTGCTTTGTTTTTGGCATTCTGGACAGACAACAGGGAATATCTAAGGAGGAGCACAACTGGAAGGACAGAAGTTCGAGATTCTAAGAAGACAGAAACACCTCGGTTACTGTCAGAGCACCTCGACCGAGTTGATTCTTGAGCAACCGAGGCGACTAGGGTTTCTGCAGAACCGCCTCGGTCCATACCACCTCTGTCCGGTCGAGACCATCTCGACCGAGGTGACAGCAGATCCAGGAACGGTATAAATTGGGAAAAAAATTATTTTTACCTTTTTATCTTCTTCACCTCGACCGCGGCGACAGTCCACTTCGCTCTCTCTCGTTCCTTGCTCGTTTTCGAAGATTTCTGCTTCTAAACCGTGATTGAAGGGTAGAGGAATCGATTGCAACAACATATCTGCAAAGAAATCGAGCGAATCGACCGAAACGAGGTAAAACAAGTCGAAACCCTAACTCGTTCGTTCGCTTTGATTTGGGCTTTGGTTGCCCCTGATTTTGCTGAGAAAGGATTTAAGTACTCCTTAGGAAGCAATTGTAGTGATTTTAGGGGGAAAAGAACTGAATTTCTGAGAGTGGAATCGCGACTGTCTTCGCCTCGGTCCAGTCGACCTGCACCTCGGTCGAGGTGATTCTTGGAGCTTGTCAGTCGACCGAGGTAGTCTGACAAGTATTGATTGAAGATGAGTTCTGACAGGTTGTTAGCCCTTAGAGATAGATCCTCTCCTTCCCCTTCCTCTTCCTCATCCCGACCTTCTATCCCGGTGATCCATGAGAGACACCGGGTAGATTATGAGCGCATTGCTAGCCGTCCAGTGATCGCACCTAGATTTCTGGACATTTCTGCTTTTGACTGTCTCCACGTAGATGGAGAGCTTAGGAGGATGATCACCACCGTAGGGCTGGATCAGTTTACTGAGATCCGAGCCCCAGCCTACTTAGAGCCGACCCTTGAGTTTGTCAGCTCCTTCACTTACCTCCCCACAGAGAGGGCGGAGAAGTACCGGTTGATGAACCGGAACTACTTAGTACCTCTAGACCATTAGAGAGACATCTTTGGCTTCCCTACCCCCACTGCCGTAGACTTCCCGACCCGAGCTGTAGCTAGAGAGTTCTGGGGTCAGATCGCCCACATTACAGAGCATGCAGATAGGTGGCGCCCTGGTGATTCCAGGGAGAAGCTTATCTTCCACCTTGCTTTTCGTTTAGCTCACAGGATCTTCAGCGAGACGCTTCTGGCGCGTACTGAGACGCCCCAGAAGGTCCGACAGGGGGAGCTCTTTGCTTTGTACTGCATGGTCACAGGTGGATACCCTGACTTTGGATTGATGCTGGCAGAGGATCTGCACAGGATCAAGGCCAAAGGGAAGGGAGATATATGCTGTGGAGGGATAGTGACCCATATCGCTACTTATCAGGATATGGATCTGAGTAGGTGTACTATGGTGGCGGCTGCCAAGCCGCTCGGACTTCAGGAGATGATCACACGGAGGATTCTAGTTCCCCGTGGTTTGACTACACCCTACGTCGCTATGCCATGGGAGCTGACTGCACCTCAGGGCATCAGGTGGTCTGTACAGTTCTCAGTTTTTGATCCACACTACTGGCAGACAGCATGGGCTCCACTGATGGAGGATTACAGAGAGGCAGCAGCTGCCCCTGCTGCAGAGGAGGAGGCTGAGGATGAGGACGACGATGAGGACACAGTAGATGAGAGAGGAGGTGGCGTCCCGATGGACACAGGGACAGATACAGCTGGGACGAGCGCGCCACCTATTATAGGTCTGGACGACGAGGAGGACACTGAGCCGGCGCCAGCTGAGACTTCTCCAGTCAGACCTGCTAGACGGAGGAGGCATGGAGTGAGGGATAGAGCCGCTCACCGACGGATCGATGACCTGACGGATCAGGTTATCGACTCATATGCTGCATTATCGCTGGATATCCGCGAGATGCAGGAGCGGTAGCATCATCAGCACATCATGGCTCAGCTGCAGTTCGAGCGCATCATGGGCCATCCTTACGATCCGACTCTGTATCCCTACATACCACCACCACCACCGGATCGAGACTATTGAGGAGCTGCTGGATTTTCTTTATTTTCTTTTATGCAGTTCGGCTTTTATCCGGTGAGTACTCTCATGATTAGACCTTTTATTATACCCACTGGGACAGTGTGTCTCAAGTATGGGGTGTTTGTTATTTGACTACGTGACTACGTGATGTATTTGACACCTTTGATGTATTTTATTTATCGGATATTTTCGTATTTATGCTTCATTGCCTTTATATGATTATCTGATATTACATGCATACCTACAGGTTGTTTGATTGAGAAAAACGTCGAAACTGAAAAAAAAATTTGGTTTTAAAAAAATTTTTTCGACCTCGACCGAGTCAGTCTTGGCCAAACGAGGCGTCTCACCTCGGTTGAACCAAGAACACCTCGACCGAGGTGTGTTAACTGAGAGTTTTCGAAAACGAATTTTTGTTACCTATCTGGATATGACCTCAGTGAAGACCTTATTTACTGACTGGTTTTAAATTCTTTATGTGTTTGAAAGGTTTTATAATATGTTTAAGTTGCTAAATGCTTTGTTTGAAATTATTGGCATGTTTAATACTTTGTTTTTATCCAAATTATGTTGAATTTGAAGGTTGACACCACAAGATAAGTTCTCTCACTTTCTTCTTGGAAAAACCAAGGCAATTCATTCTCTTCTTCTTCTTCTTCTTCTTGATCATGCTTAGCCCCTCATATACATTTTGCCTCCCTTTACCTATCCGGGAATTTGGAAGCAAGCGAAGTGGTGAAAGCAAGTGAAGCAAGTTGAGAAGTTGGCTGGAAGTGAAAGTGCTAGAAAGTAATAATAGGTTTGGGGAAGTCAATCATGAAGATGAGTAACTCGGCACCATTCACATAGCCGGGTGTTTGTGTCTTGCCAAAGTCGGATTGAGCGATATTCCTAACGGGTCATGGTATGTGCATCAAGGGTTTGATGCATCTCGAGAAATTGATGATTGCAGATTTCCTAGGCTTCGGTTATTGTGCACCTCTGTCCATGCATCCCAAAAAGTAAAGTAAAAAGAAAAAAAGTGGAATAAGCAAAGCTTATTGGTGGAAGATGTTGCAAGTCAAAGTGGAACTGAAGTTCATCCTTTTCCCGGATTCTATCACCACATTACCTTACATACATCCCTACCCTACACGTTTCTTGACCTTTTCTTTTGGGAAGCCCTTGAGACCTTGAGCTTGTTGATTGACTTAGTGGTTTAAACTGGATTATACATGATTAATTTTGATAATTATGATTTATTATGCATTCTATGATTTTATGCAAAGATGAACAACTTTCCTATATTTATAAAATGTTTTGATCATGTTGAGTTTTTAATTCCAGGAAGTATTCTCTTAGAGTGATCTATGATAGTTGCACACCATAAAATGTTTTTGAAAGACTTTTTCATTGATTTTCTTGACTTATAATCCATTCTATCTTGTCTTCTATATGCGGAACTTGCTTGGGGACAAGCAAGGGCTAAGTATGGGGTATTTTGATAGCATGAATTATAGTCTATATTTTGGGGCTTGTTTGGACGTTTTATCTTTCATAATCTGCATGTTTGTATGTACATTATGTGATTTTACTACCATTTCATCTACCTTTGCGAGAATCGAGGTCTACACCTAGTTTCGTTGTAATTGCAGGTAATTTGGTACGTTTTGCATCAAAAAGGAGCAAAAGGAGTCATTAGTCATTTGGAGCTACATCCAGGGAGCATAGCCATGGATTAAAGATTTACTTTGGACCAGTTTTGAGAGATTTCACATTCAGTTATGAGTCACCTCGGTTGACCAGAGATTCATCTCGACCGAGGTGATCCAGAGACGCCGACTCGACCGAGGCGAACACCTAGGACGCGGCGAGAATATTTTATTCTTGGCTGAGATCTTTTATCTTTGGAAGGTGATCTTATATTTTTGGGCTTGGCTCCTGGAAGGAAGAAGATCATATATTTTACCTATATTTATGGGAGAATATCTTTCTAAGATTTATTATCTTTGGAGGGTTATTTTCCTATAAAAAGGGTCGGATTTCCCATAATTCCAAGATCCGCTTACATCTTCGGATCGCCGCTTACACCGAAAAGCACGCAGCAGCAGCAGCCTACTCCAAGTTGGGAAAGTTGAAGAACCTTTTTGAAGGTTGAAGGAAGATTGAAGTCCATAGCTTTTATAGCTTTATTGAAGGGTTTTGTAAGATTGTCTTCAATTCCCTCAATTGTTGTCTTGTCTTTTTAGATTGTTATCCAAGGAACGGTTTGTTGTGATATTTGATTCAGTTATTGAAGTCTTTTCATTAAATTCTTCTTTGTCCAAATATTCACCTTCTTTCCATATATTTTAATACTTTCATTATGATGATGAGAGGCTAATTTCCTTGTGTGATTCTAGGGTGATTGGCTGAAGGTTGTGGGAAAAACAATGATAGAATAATCTTAGATTCCAGTAGGATCCTGAAAGTTCGAGTCTTTAACCTTAACCCTAAGCATCTCGTTCAGTCGATGAACACCTCGGCCGGGGTGGAAACTGGCTGACCGAGGTGACTTATCTGATCTTAAACTGAGAGTTAAGTGTTAGAGTTTGCTAAATCCTATTCTTATTACACCTTTCCTGGTTCAAAACAAGCTTAGGATGAGACTTACCCGGTAATTCCTTAGTTTGTATATCAACGATCATAAGTGTAGGTAATAAAGGTTTATCCTTTATTGGGGTTTGAGTGTGCTTCCATCCCATCTTTGTGAGTTAGCCTGAGACTTACCCGGTAAAGGTTGATTCTATTCCCTTAGATGGTGTGTTAGTTTGAGGTTATAGTTCTTTATCTTGATTCCTTGAGACTTACCCGGTAATAGGAGTTACGGTTTAGGATTAGTGCGTAGTGAGACTTACCCGGTGATCTACTCCACTTTAGAAACACCTTCCCCACGCAAAAATCTCAGCTTTGTCCGCTTATCTATAGATCTTGAGTTGGAACCACAACTAGATGCTTTAATCTCTAGAATTGCATGTTTGCTTTATTGACTTCTTATTCATCTTTGATTGTGTTAATTGCTCTTGTGGTTAGTATTGACATAAGCACACCGTATTGACTTTGTTTCACCGAGTCCCTGTGATCGACCCCTGAAATTTTCTTGCTTTTACTACGATTGACCCGTACACTGCGGGTTCGCATCCTTGTTTTAAGCTTAAGCCTAGGGTTATAAATTTAAAGCTTGCCCACACCGTTTGGAGCGAACAGAGGACCATTCAGACATTAGAGGACATGCTACGAGCTTGTGTACTGGATTGGGGACAGGTATGGCCAGATCATCTCCCTCTGGTAGAGTTTTCATATAATAATAGTTGGCACGCATCCATTGAGATGGCACCTTATAAAGCTTTGTACGGACGGAGATGTCGCACACCATTGTGCTGGGACGAGCCTAGCAGAGCTGAGAGAGTAGCTCCAGATCAGATACAGGATGACATCGCCCGAATTGCCTTAGTCCGAGAGCGGATGTTAGCAGCTCAGAGTCGTCAGAAATCCTACGCCGACAAGAGGCATCGACCACTGGAGTTTAGAGTAGGTGCACAGGTGTGGTTGAGAGTGTCACCGACGAGAGGCGTCCGGCGTTTCTGCATTAAGGGAAAGCTGAGTCCCCGATATGTTGGCCCATTTGAGATCTTGGAGAGAGTAGGGGAGGTTGCCTAAAGATTGGCATTACCACCGAGATTGGAGGGAGTCCATCCGGTCTTTCATGTATCTCAGCTGAGAGAGTACATACCGGATCCCAGACACGTCATCAGCCATGAGGATTTGATAGTTGAGCCAGACCACACTTTTGTGGAGTACCCAGTAGCAGTCCTAGAGCGCGGTACTAGACGTCTGTGTTTTAAGGAGATACCGATGTTGAGGATTCAGTGGTCTAGACGAGGGGCCGATGAGGCTACCTGGGAGACAGAGGAGAGCATTAGACGTAGTTATCCTGAGTTCTTTGCGGAGTTATCCGCTACTTCTGTACTGACGAGTTAGTACTTTGATGTTGTTTTGTTTGACTTTATGAGTTTATGTTGGATTGTGTGATGGCGTTATTCTATTTATTGTCTAATTATTATGATTGAGTGGTTGCATATTAAGAACCTAAATTTAACTATTATGGAGCACAGATAATACTAATCTTGTTGAGACATAGTGTAATTAGATATCTTACTCTAAGTTTCGGGACGAAACTTAATTTAAGGGGGTACTGATGTAATATCCGAAAATTTTCTTTCCATTTATTCCATAGAAAACCGGACTTTGATCCGTTAGGAATCATCTATCTTCTAAGTTAGACACAATATTTCAAATTTCATCATTTTATGTAACTCCTCTTCACATAAAATGATAAGTTTCTTACAATAAACCTAGTCCATCAAACCCTAATTTTTTTCTACATGACTTGTCTTTGACAAAGTCATAGCGTCCTAGTGACGAGATCGAGACGAGCCCAAGACAAGGTCGAGACGAAACTTTGACGAGACCATAACAGGTTACGACGAGATCAATATAACCTCGTGACAAAGACATGCATGGGTTCATAAGCCATGACACCCTTTTGACATACTTCTACAAGCTCAACCAACCTTTCTCCCTATGTTCTAAGCAACTGCCACCCTAGTCCAACCCAGTGTGAGTCCAGCCCAGTTCATGCCCAGCAGCTCAACGTGACCAGCCCAGTGCGTGTCCAGCCCAGCTCGCGTCCAACCCAGCATGGGAGAAGAGTAGACGGCCATTCCTTGTCGCAGCCTTGAAGATCCTGGACGTGCGAGTATCACGCCTCGGCTGAACATTACCAATATGGTAACCGTCCGGATTTCACGCAGACAATCAAGCCTCTCCGCAATCTCAGCAGCATCGCACTCCTCCCTATCTTCATACCTTCTGTTTCGATTCTGAGAAACGTACACCCCAAGCCGTTCGCAGACCATCATTTGCACCCATCCAGTCTGCTCCAGACGCAGGAAACGCATCAGTGAGAAGCCAGCAAGCCTCATAGCCGGAGATCCCTCGCCTCGACGTTCCCTTCTGCACTAGGAGTGGTGAACCTTCGTTCCTCTGATCCATTTCTCCTCCTCTCGCCGTAACAACTGGGACGCCTTCAACCTTGAGAACACGTAAAGTGCAACAAGGTAGACATCTCCCTCCCTTACACTTCTACCTTCTGCTAGTCTCACTGCTGAAACCACACCACCGTTCCTTACAGCCTCGATCAGCGACCAACACTGCCTTCTGGATCGAACAAGGCTCAGCCTGAAATTGTCCATCCGGGTAAGGATTTACCTACCTTCATGTCCTGAGTATATCGATCATGAAAGTGTATATGACGGACTCTCATTCAGATTGTGGTGACCGCAGGCTACTAGTTAGGAGCTTCCAATCCCTACAGCAGGAAGGACAGATCTCGTCTCGAGCCTAGTCTGGTAAGGTTCCCCTCTCCCCTACTCTGTTATGCCGTAGGTGAAGTTGGGTGAGATGTGTGTCGTCCATAAGGATCGAACCCTATATGTGAGGTAGAGACCTTGTGTGATTTCTAGTATATGAGTGCAGTGAGTTTCGAACTCGGGACCTGTGTACAAATTAAATAGTGGGTGTTGCTGACAAGGAGAATCGAAGTGAAGACCTTATACACACTTGTTCCAGCCTTAAAATCGCCAACTTCCAGAACGAGTTTCGACACTTTAAACTTAACATCCACCGTTGAATTTTGGATATATCGTAGACTGTTATACGTAGTATATGGTGTTAAAATTTGGGAACGAGTTAACGGTCGGATTAGAATCTATGAGGTCTCAAAGTAGGGTTGTAGGGCTGTTTTCCAATAGGGGTATAATTTTGGCTAAGTATAGAATATACTAGTTTTCATCCAACTTTAAGAAATTGTGTAAGAGTTATGGTTGATTATTTTTGAGAGATTCTTGATCCTATGAGTAGTTGGGTATCACAAATAACTTTTAGAATTTTTTTGGAAATTTTAGGAAATTAATTGAGTATTCATATTTGAAGCCGAAGTTGGACCTTAATGAGTTTTCGGAAAATAAGAAAAAAGGGTAAATCGCTAGTTTGTAACCAAACTCGGCTTTAGGAGTTAGAATATGATTTTGTAGTCTCAAATAAGAGTTTAGACATGAATTTCGGAAATTTTTGGAAGTTTCAGGACCAAGGGTAAAATAGTCATTTTACCATAAATTAGTATTGTAATCAATTCTGTTCTAATAAGATCTTCGATCTTAGAAAACTTAGACTTCTAATTACCCAGAAAGTGTGCTGTCACACTTGCCTCATTTGACAGGCCACTGAATTCCTACTGTTACAGATCAAATTATACATTCGGGAGTTGAGATCTATTTAAGGTAAGTCCTTTGGGCTTACTTAGCTAGCTGTCATATATGAGTGTGAATGATGATAGTGGTGTGTGAATGATGTGTGCTCTAGTATATCTTATAATAATCATCGACCGACTGACATATCTGGCCTAAGAGTAACGGGCGGTAGCATTCTGCTCAATTAGCCCGAGGGCGCTAAGGGTTTCTCTCGGGACTAGTCCATACTTGGTTTGCGGGGACGCCACCGGCGGAGGTGTGCCAAACCATCACCAGTTGGATAAGGAACGGAGGCGAGAATCTTAAGATTTCTCGTGCTACAACTTTTAAAATCGGATAAAGTGAATCACGAAAGTTATCAGATAATAATCTAATTGTGTGCCAGCATGTTGAGTATTTATATTCGTTTTCTGTGTGTTTGTGTTATTTATCCTTCTGCTTATTTTTGATTAGTTAGCTAATTGTTCATCGTTGTTAAGACTTGTCACAGGTTAGAGAAGATGCCGAGTGATCTGGATGGTAGTGGACAGCCGGGGTGTCGTACTCCTTAGGATGGGGCAGTTACTTTTGTTGGTCTTTCAGTTATGACTATACTATTTCTCAGTTTATGAGACTTTGTTGTTTCCGGCTGTCAGATTCTGGTTGCATTCCTCGTTTTGTTAAAACACATTTATGATTTATGATTTTCCTTATTTGTGCCTTGTTGTAAGATCTAGTTAAGTTGTTGTCAAACTAAGGTCGGGACCCATCGTGAGGTCCTAGCCAGTAGCTCCCCGAGTTGTGAAATTTGGGGTGTTACAACATGGTATCAGAGCTCTAGGTTGGCAACAATGGCACTTGAAATCTTCTAATAGGTCATATAAGTAAATAAGCAGAACCCGAAAGGAGTCTGAGTTTTCCAAAGGAATTTTGGTTTTAAAATACATGCATAGTCGGGTTGGGATAGAAAGTACGGACGACCACCACTACCTCCACAGATCTCGGTATTCTTAGCATTTTCACTTTAGAATTTTAATGCTTATGATAGATTAGATTAGATTATAACTGTAGTTATTATCGCTCGTGCAGATGGCACGTACTAGGGCTACACCAGCGACAGGTCGAGGTAGGGGTCGTCCCCTCTTCCTCCTGCTAGACAAGATCGAGCTGATAGGACCTATGGTGTTAGAGGGCGTGGTCGTGGAGGTAGACCTCCACTAAGGAGAGGTCGAGGACGAGTCTCTCGAGAGGATCCACCGGCAGCGAGCATGCCAGATGCTGCTGTGGAAGAGGTAGCTGAGAGTGTAGGTCCCGAGGTCAGGAATGAGACCATTGCTAGATCTGGAGCACAGAGAGCACGTTCGACTGAGTCAGGACGTGTTTCTATTGGAGCATCTGAGTACAGAGAGTACCGTGCATACGTCGAGCGTATGGAGGAGGCTGCTAGAGCCGAGAGACTTACCCAGGTACCACCAATACCGGTTAGGTCAGTTCAGGTGACACAAGGAGTGCCGCAGGTGCCGGCTGTACCTGAGAGGAGAGTTGAGGCTGATAGAGCTCCTGCTGGGTCTAGGGCACCGAGACCGGATGAGTGGTTGAAGGCTTTCAACTCTCAGAAAGTTCCCTCATTCAGTGGAGAGATAGGGTTAGAAGTGGAGCATTGGATTGGACAGATAGAGACTGCACTGGAGGCGATACGTTGCCCAGAGGATCGACAGGTGGATTTGGTGCAGACATGTTTCACAGAGGATGCTCATTCCTGGTGGCGGACCATCCGTAGCCGAGTCACTAGTTGGGAGCAGATGAGGAGCATTGTTAGAGAGAGGTATTGCCCTGTCTCGCTTAGAAGAGAGAGGTTTCAGGATTTCATTGAGGCGGGATTTGAAGACATTCCGATTGCTGCTTCCATCAAGAAGTTTCAGAAGGAGTTAACCCTACTTGGGCCAGCTGCACCTCCGGAAGAGCAGCATGTTTACCTCTTCTCCCGGAGATTGAGAGAGAGCACCCGTTCCTATCTGGCAGGATTTCGCTGTGAGACTCTGTCAGATTATCAGGATAGGGCTTCTGCATATGAGAGGGATATGTCAGTCTCCAGGAGAGCAGTTCAGTCCGGTAGGCCAGATAAGAGACAAAAGACAAGTTATGCTAGTGGTGGTACAGCAGTATTCGGATTTGGACGAGGGCATACTCAGGGGAAGTCGAGCTACCACACTACAGCTCAGACTTCTGGCAGAGAGCGGCAGTGTTTTAACTGCGGCAGTCGGGATCATCTTAGACCAGACTATAAGAGGCCACCTACTACCTGCTTCACTTGTGGGAAACCGGGACACCGGTCGACTTTTTGCCATCAGGGCAAGGCTCCGTCACAGCAGGGTTCTTCGCTTGCAGGTTCCGATAGGAGTGGACAGAGACCTCCTCAGTACCGAGCACCGAGTCAGCAGCAGTAGTATCGGGCTCCAGGACATCCTGCCTCACACAGTACTGCACAGGGATCAGGCCGTGGCAGGGGATGTGGTAGTACTACTGATACCAGAGGAGCCCTATTCATCTAGGAGGCCGGGATTGGTTGGTGAATTTTCTAGTCATGCCCTTAGCGCATGAAGACGTGATTTTGGGGATAGATTGGATGACTAGACATGGAGCAGTCTTAGACATTGGCAGGAGAACTATGACTGTCGCCGATGAGGAGGGTCACAGAGTGATATTTCGAGGTTGGGACCTCGGAAAATCCGGCACAGTTATCAGCGCAGTGAGAGCAGCGAGACTGATAGCACAGGGTTGCGAGGCCTTCTAGTGTTATGCCATGAAGGAGCGCAAGAGCCTGACAGTAGAGGAGATACCAGTTGCATGCGAGTTTACAGAGGTATTTAGTGACGACCTGCCAGGGCTACCCCCACAGAGGAGTGTTGATTTCAACATTGAGTTAGAGCCGGGCACGAGGCCGATCTCGAAGGCCCCGTACCGTATGGCACCGATAGAGCTGCTTGAGTTGAAGAAGCAGTTAGAGGAGTTAGCAGAGAAGGGCTTCATACGCCCTAGTGTTTCTCCCTAGGGAGCGCTAGTGTTTCTCCCTAGGGAGCGCTAGTGTTATTTGTGAGGAAGAAGGATGGATCAATGAGGCTCTGCATTGATTACAAGGAGTTGAACAAGGTCATCATCAAGAACAAGTATGCACTGCCTCGCATAGATGATCTGCTGGACCAGCTGCATGGAGCGTCAGTGTTCTCTAGGATAGACTTGAGATCGGGTTATCACCAGCTGAGGGTGAGAGACCAGGACATACCTAAGACGGCATTTCGGACTAGGTATGGCCATTATGAGTTTGTAGTGATGCCATTCGGGCTCACTAATGCGCCGGCAGTATTTATGGAGTTGATGAACGGGATTTTCATCGACTTCTTAGACCAGTTTGTAGTGGTCTTCATTGACGACATCCTAGTTTACTCTAGGAGTCGAGAGGAGCATGCCAGGCACTTGAGGACAGTATTACATATTCTACAGGATAGCCAGCTATATGCTAAGCTATCCAAGTGCGAGTTCTGGATGTCAGAAGTGGCTTTCCTAGGCCATGTAGTGACTGCTGAGGGTATTAAGGTCGACCCGGTGAAGATTGAGTCAGTGTCTTCTTGGCAACCTCCGAAGAATGTTAAAGAGGTTTGCAGCTTTCTGGGATTGGCAGGTTATTACCGCCGGTTTGTGGAAGGGTTTTCTCTGATTGCCCGGCCACTTACTTGTCTTCTGAGGAAGACTACTCGGTTTGTTTGGTCTGAACCGTGTCAGCAGAGTTTTGAAGAGCTGAAGAGGAGATTGACATCTGCTCCGATTTTAGCACAACCTGAGGGTACATAGGACTTTGTAGTGTACAGTGACGCGTCCAAGCTGGGCTTGGGGTGTGTCTTGATGCAAAGGGGTAAGGTCATAGCATATGCGTCTCGACAGCTAAAGACGTATGAGGAGAACTACCCCACACATGACCTAGAGTTAGCTGCAGTTGTACACGCTCTTAAGATTTGGCGTCACTATCTCTATGGGGCGACCTGCCACATTTTCACAGACCATAAGAGTCTGAAGTACATATTCACTCAACAGGAGTTGAATAACCGCCAGAGGCGGTGGCTAGAGTTGATCAAGGATTTTGACCTTGAAATTCTCTACCACCCCGGGAAGGCAAATGTAGTTACTGACGCTTTGAGTCGGAAGACGCCAAAAACTTGTTCGCTCCAAACCGTGTGTGCAAGCTTTAAATTTATAACCCTAGACGTAAGCTTAAAACAAGGATGCGAACCCGCAGTGTACGGGTCAATCGTAGTAAAAAGTGATAACACGATTTATGACTTAGGATTAGGTAATCATTTAGATAGATTTATTGCTCATTCATGCATAGTTTAGTACTAGTTCATGACGTTTGCACTCAATTCACGTATTTTGTCGAGATAGACGTCTACACGGACTTGTGCATTGCTTTGTAGGTATTTTGGGAGATTTAGGAGCTAAAACGATATGTTTGAGGATCGTTCATCAAGATGACACACCCTCGGACTCATTACGATGCAAGCTAAAGGCTAGGGAGGACTCATGGAACCTTGCCAACACAAACCTTGCACCAAATCGAAGCTTAATGATCAAAGGCAAAGCTGAAGCACAAAATCACGGTTCACTGACACTCCACAGCCGTGGAACTGTCCGTGGATTTTGCCAGGTTTTCGTGACACCTGTGCCACGATCTCTTGGACAACTCTTGCAAAGTTGGAGTATAAAAGTGGTCGTGCATGGGCTGAGAGAAGCATCTTGGAGCAGCTCTCCATTATCCACTATCATCCAATCAAAATATTCTGTCAACAAGAAGATTCTTGAAAGAAGGAGGTAGAAGGAAGTTACCATTGGAGAAGAGCTTGGTTGGAGAAGAAGAAGAACACACCATTGATAGATTTTGATAGCTTTGTAGTGAAGAATTTCGGAATCGGTTTCTAGAGTTGTATGAACCATTTCAACCTTCTTTAAGAAGGGTTGTGAGTCATTCTAATTCCATTTTCAGCTTGGTTTTGTTTACTTAACTTGTTCATCTTTTTCTCTTCATTATCTTGCTAATGGAAGCCATGATTTTATGTTCAATGATTTCGATTGCTATGATGAATGTTGTAGGCTAAATAGATGTGATTCTAGGGTAAGGAAGGAATGGTTGTGGCTAGGACTATGATAGGATGGACTTAGATCAACCCTTGGATGACTTGTGTGCTTGAACGTAGCCTCTGTTAGGATCCACGGTTTGTTCTTGCCAAACCACGGCCATGGACTTGGTAGAACAACCTGTGATCTTCCCTGGTTCGATGGATCTAGCTTTAGTTAGTTAGAGTGTTGAAATCCTAGAATTTGTTGAGTTAAATCTACCCTAGGGTGACCTAGTGTTAGCAACTAAGTGTTAGGAGAGACCTACCCGGTGATTCTTACCCTTAGATTTTGAAGATGACAAACCCTAGGTAGTGATGAGCCTCATAAGCCGCCATTGGACTAAGTGTGCTAGGATAGTTTCTTAGGACTAACCCTTTCGAGACTTATCCGGTAAGGATAGGTTAGATCTCTAGGTGACAATCCGGTTTGTGTAGAATTCCGTCCCTTGGGTTCTTAGAGACTTACCCGGTGATGAGACCTTAGGAATGGACTAGTGGACCATGAGACCTACCCGGTAATTGATTCCAATCTAGAAATGCTTACTCCCAACATATCATAGTTGATCCAAGGAATGATTAGATAGCTTGAGTCTTATGCCATAACCGGAACTTCCAACCCCTAGAATCCGCTTTCCTCTATTTGATCCATATCTTGTGTTAATCTTGTTTGCTTGCGTTGATTTGTTAGCATAGTTGATTTGTTTATTTCGCATGATTTGTGATCCTTGATTGATCACCTAAAAACCTCCCAAAAACATTGAGATTTTCATTTGTTTATTTCTTTCTCTTTTCTTAACCTAGATCTTTACTAGACTTAATCATAAATCGAATCAATCTCACCTTAGTCTTTGTGTTCGACCTCGGAATACTATCCTTACTACAAACGTCTCGTACACTGCGGGTTTCGCTAGGAGTTAGGATAAATATAGCGAGAATATAAATTTAAAACCCGTTGCGTATCACATCCTGAGCGTAACAAGTTTTTGGCGCCGTTGCCGGGGACTAGGTCTAGATTGAGTCTTTTTGTGATTGATTGTAGTGTAGATCTTTCTTGTTGCTTTTGATCTCTTTTTGGTTTGTGTCTTTGCTTTTCAGGACATCTCACTCTTTAGGTGTATGCGAAGATCTCGTGGCAAGGATTTAGCTCTATTCGATCCCGAACCGGAGAAAACCCTTAGATCTAGATCCAAAAGCATTAAAAAGGGAAAAGAGATGGCCGGAAGAGATCTCCAAGCTGAGTTGGATGAGGCTTTAGATCAAATTAGGATAAGGGATGAAGCTTTGGAGAATGAAAGGAGACTTGCCAATGAGAGGCAAGAAGCAACTAGGAGGGAGATTGAGGAGATTAGGCAAGCTCTTGTGCAAAGGGAGCTTAACCATCAACAACCTCCTCCACCTCCACCACAACCGCAGCCGGCGGCGGTGAATATTAGGGTTGTGCCCATTGCTATGGAAGAGCCACAAACGTTGGGGCAACGTATGGATCCGGCACAAAGAGCACACCGTCCGGGTGTGAACTTAGGAGATCCCGCAGCCCATGATTACGAGCTTCGCCCTCAAGTTCTACAAATGATCCGGCATAATCAATTTGGAGGGATGGAAGGAGAGTCTCCTCATCAACACTTGATGAATTATGAGATCTTGATGGAGACTCTTAGACCGCCAAGATTGGAGAGCAACAACCATAAGCTTAGGGCTTTTTCCTTCTCTCTTAAGGATAAAGCCTTGGCTTGGTATCAATCTATTCCACAAGGGCGAGTTGGTACTTGGGAGGAGATGACAACCGAGTTTTTGACTAAGTTCTTCCCACCTTCCAAGACTACCGAGTTAAGAGGGAAGATCAATGCCTTCGTGATGAAGGATAGAGAGAGTTTATTCAAGTCTTGGGAGAGGTTCAAAGATCTTCTCCTAGATTGTCCACACCATAGCATACCGAAAATTGAGCTATTGGAGATCTACTTCAAGGGACTTGATGAAGATAGCCAATTCAAGCTTCAATCTCTTTCCGGTGGGACTTTCATGGAGAAGCATGTAGATGAAGCTTGGGAGTTTGTAGAGAAGCAAGCTCTAGTGATTGAGAAGTACTCCCATAGGAAGAGTGAAGGGAGAAAGGCGGGAGCATATGAGGTAAGTGAGGTCACCATGAGCAATTTCAAGCTTGATGCCATCAACAATGAGTTGAAGTCCTTGAGGGAGTTGTGTGCTACAACTTTGAAGAACCAAGCAACTCCTCAAGTACTCCGACAAGCTAACTTATCTTCCAAGGAGGAGGATGTGAATTACATGGGAAGGGGCAATTACAACAACTATCAAGGCCCAAGGAACTTCAACAATAACTGGCAATTCAACAATTACCGGCCTAACCACAACCATCCTGGATTTTCTTACTCTAACCCGGATGGAGCCTTGAACCCTCCCGCTTCCACAAGCACAACTCCACCACCAAAAGCTTCACAAGAACCTCCACCCGGATTTACTCAACCTCCAAAGGATAGGACCGAAATGATGTTTGAGCAATTACTAGGAAGGTTGAGTGGTCTTGAGAGCACCGTGACTTCAATTTCTAAAGCTCAAAAAGTGTTAGAAGCACAAGTGTTTCAAAAAGCGGGTGAAGCCCATAGAGATCCGGGAAAGCTTCCCGGAAGGACCGAAGACAACCCAAGAGGCCAAGTGTTGGCTATCACAACAAGGAGTTGGTTGAGTATGAAAGATCCTTTGCCCAAGAAGAATGCTAAGGGGAAACAAGTGGTGATAGGGGAAGAAACTTTGCAAAGAGATGGAGGCAAGAGCAAGGATGTAGAGCCAACATATGTGGCACCGCCTCCATACAAGCCACCACTACCGTTCCCTCAATCACGAGCAAGAGCTCGCTTGGACAATCACTTTGGTAAATTCTTTGAACTAATGTCTAAATTGCATATTAACATTCCGTTCATGGATGCTATTTTAGGAATGCCGGCATATGGCAAGTTCTTGAAAGAGATACTCTCCAACAAAAGGAAGTTGGAGGAGTATGGGGAGATAAGAATGACCAAGAGATCCTCGGAATTGATCCAAACAATGAAGGAGGAGATGCCTCCCAAGATAAGAGATCCGGGTTCCTTTTGTGTCCCAATTGGAGTGGGAGATGTGAAGTATGAAGCCCTTTGTGATCTTGGAGCAAGTGTAAGCATCATACCGCTTGCACTTTGCAACAAGGTTGGGCTAGGAGAGCCGAAACTGGTCAAGATGACCCTCTATATGGCGGACCGTTCTATCACTCACCCGGTTCGGATCTTAGAAGACATCCCGGTGCAACTAGGAGGATTCTATGTGCCAATTGATTTTGTTGTCTTGGATATTCCGGCGGACTATCCGGTTCCCATCATCTTAGGAAGACCTTTCCTAGCCACCTCCGGATGCCTAGTGGATTGCAAGAATGGGACTCTCTCCTTCAACATTGGAGAAGAGAACATCAAGTTCAAGTTGTCCACAATGATGAAAGGGCCAACCGTTGATGAGGATGTCTTCAACATAGTCGAGCAAGAGGAATCTAGAGAAGTTGTGAGCTCGATCTTGATCAAGGACCCCTTGGATAAGGTTCTTACCTTAAGTATGATGGAGAAAGGTGTTGAGGAGGCTTGCAATGAAGAAATCAAGGGCTTAGAAGCATTAGAAAAGGAGGCAAGAGTTGAAGATGAAGACCACGAAGAGGAGCTGAACAGCTGCAAGTTCCACGGGCGTGGAAGTGGTTCCACGGCCGTAGAACTCTCTGTAAAGTCTCAATAAACGAGCCAGGCAAGGTCCACGGCCGTGGAAGTGTCTCCAACCGTGATTTCAACCGTGGTTTTCCCTGAATCAGACCTCATTGATGATCAAGCTTCAAGGAGCCTTGGAAGGTCTTCATTTGCTTTGGATTCATCTCATCCAACGTTATTTGGATCGTCTACAATCGATAAAGGTCCTCCTAAACTTGAAATCAAACCCCTCCCCTCTCATTTGAAGTATGCTTTCCTTGGTGATAATTCTACATATCCGGTGATTGTGAATGCATGCTTGAGTGATGATGAACTTGCTAAGTTGTTGCATGAACTAAGATTGCATAGGAAAGCTATTGGCTATACTATTGATGATTTGGTTGGCATAAAACCTTTTTTGTGCATGCATAAGATAATGATGGAAGATAACCATAAACCCTCTATTGAACATCAAAGAAGACTAAATCCTATAATGAAAGAGGTAGTCAAAAAGGAGATCATTAAGTTGCTAGATGCGGGAATTATCTACCCTATCTCGGATAGTAAGTGGGTTAGTCCCGTTCATGTAGTTCCTAAAAAGGGTGGGATGACCGTAGTGACCAATGAGAACAATGAACTAATCCCGACTAGGACGGTTACGGGGTGGAGAATGTGCATTGACTATAGGAAGTTGAACATGGCCTCTAGGAAAGATCACTTCCCTCTCCCCTTCATTGACCAAATGCTAGAGAGGTTAGCTCAACATTCTCATTTTTTCTATTTAGATGGCTATAGTGGATTCTTCCAAATCCCTATCCACCCCGATGACCAAGAGAAAACAACATTTACATGTCCATGGGGTACTTTTGCATATAGGAGAATGCCATTTGGGTTGTGTAATGCACCCGCCACCTTCCAAAGGTGTATGATGGCTATCTTTTCGGAATACATTGAAAATATCATGGAAGTGTTCATGGATGATTTCTCTGTTTATGGTTCTTCCTTTGATAATTGCTTGGCTAACTTGTCATTAGTATTGCAAAGATGTGAGGAGACAAATCTTGTCTTGAATTGGGAAAAATGCCACTTCATGATAAGTGAAGGCATTGTGTTGGGACACTTGGTGTCCAACCGTGGCATTGAGGTTGATAGGGCCAAAATTGAAACGATAGAGAAGTTGCCACCACCTACCTCGGTGAAGGGGGTAAGGAGTTTCTTAGGGCATGCCGGTTTTTACCGGAGATTTATTCAAGATTTCTCTAAAATTTCTAAGCCTCTTACTAACCTACTAATGAAGGATATTGATTTTGTCTTTTCCAAAGATTGTCTTGAGGCTTTTTGTAGGTTGAAGAACGCCTTGATCTCCGCACCTATCATGCAACCTCCGGATTGGAGTTTACCGTTTGAGATCATGTGTGATGCAAGCGATGTAGCCGTTGGAGCTGTTTTAGGGCAAAGGAAAGATGGGCACACTCATGCTATTTATTATGCTAGCAAGACGCTAGATGACGCCCAACTCAATTATGCTACCACCGAGAAGGAGTTGCTAGCAGTGGTGTATGCTTTTGAGAAGTTCCGCTCATATCTTGTTGGAGCGAAGGTCATAGTTTATACGGATCATGTTGCGATCCGTTACCTCCTTACCAAGAAGGATGCAAAGCCTAGGTTGATTCGGTGGATCCTTCTTCTTCAAGAGTTTGATTTGGAAATCCGGGACAAGAAAGGATCCGAGAACTCAGTGGCGGATCACCTTAGTAGACTCCCACCATTGGAGCTTGAAAGATATGAAATCCCGATCGATGACTCATTCCGGGATGAGCAATTGCAAATGGTGGAGGAATGCTTGTTCCAAGTGTCTAGAGGAAGCGAGCCATGGTTTGCCGACATTGTGAACTACTTAGTGTGTGAGGAAGTACCTCCCGGTTTGACATATGCCCAAAGGAAGAAGTTCTTCAAAAATGTGAGGCATTACTATTGGAGCGAGCCACTTTTGTTCAAGAGAGGGCCGGATGGAATGTTTAGAAGATGCATACCGGAGGATGAGGTGGAGAGTGTGATCCGCCATTGTCATTCCTTGCCATGTGGAGGGCATGTTAGCTCCCACAAGACATGTGCGAAGGTGTTGCAATCGGGCTTTTTTTGGCCAAGTTTGTTCAAGGATGTGCAAGGCTTTGTGGTAGCTTGTGATGCTTGCCAAAGGACGGGCAACATCTCAAGGAGGAATGAGATGCCCTTGAACAACATACAATAAGTGGAAATCTTTGATGTGTGGGGTGTGGACTTCATGGGACCATTCCCTTCTTCATGTGGCAACCTCTACATCCTATTGGCGGTCGATTATGTATCAAGATGGGTGGAGGCAATCGCCTCTCCTACAAATGACGCCAAGGTTGTGGTGCGGTTCTTCAACCGAGTGATCTTTCCTAGGTTTGGAACACCAAAGGTGATCATAAGTGATGGAGGAAAGCATTTCACCAATAGGAACTTTGGGGCACTTTTGGCTAAGTATGGGGTGACTCATAAGGTGGCAACACCTTACCATCCCCAAACTAGTGGCCAAGTGGAGATCTCCAACCGGGAGATAAAAGCAATTCTTGAGAAGATGGTCTCTAGGACAAGAAAGGATTGGGCTATGAAGCTCAATGATGCCTTGTTGGCATATAGGACCGCTTTCAAGACACCAATTGGCACTACTCCTTACAAGTTGGTCTATGGCAAGTCTTGTCACCTTCCGGTAGAAATAGAGCATAGAGCGCATTGGGCCATCAAGTGGCTAAATTTTGATCTCAAAAAGGTCGGAGAGAAGAGGTTGCTTGATATGAACGCACTTGAGGAGATCCGGTTGGATGCATACGAGAATGCCCGGATCTACAAGGAGAGGACCAAGCGGTGGCATGACAAGAGGATCATCCCCAAGGAGTTGAGTGAAGGAGACCTTGTCCTTCTCTTCAACTCAAGGCTGCGGCTCTTTCCCGGAAAGCTCAAATCAAGATGGACCGGGCCATATGTGGTGAAGAAGATCTTTCCCCATGGAGCTATTGAGATAGGAGGGGAGCATTGTGAAAACTTTAAGGTGAATGGGCACCGGTTGAAGAAGTATATCCCGGGAGCTCCGGTGGATATGATTGCCCCACTTTACCTTGAGTAGACGCCCCCGAGTTTGGTCAAGCTAATGACCTTAAAGAAGCGCTTGGTGGGAGGCAACCCATTGGCAACGTTTTCCCTTTCTCGTTTTGTTTTTGTTTTAGATTTTTTCTGTTTTTGTGTGCTTTGTGTGTGTGGTAGAACCTTAATAGCATTGGAAGCCTTGCTTGGCGAGTGAATGATGATGATGAACCCCTCATCAATTATGGGTGGAGCGGACGCGGAACTTGGACGGCTAGCGGTGCCTAGCGCGGGTCCCGACGTTTTGATGAATACTTAGAGCTCTCTACCAAGGTTGATAGGATCATCCAACATCAATTTACTTGAGCATTCCCAAATATCATAGCAAACCACTTTTACATTGTGAGAACCTTCTTTCACTCTTCTTTACTTCATTTACACATTGGGGACAATGTGTTTCTAAGTATGGGGTGGGGTTTGCATGATCTTTTGCGTGATGAGCATCTAGGGTAGTTTAACATTTGCACATGTCTTGCATTGTATATATTCATTTCGAAAATCCCATAAAAATTCAGAAAATTTAAAAAAATTTTGTGCTTTCTAGGCTTGGATATGACCCTAATGATGAATCTTGTCTTGTGGATTGGCTATGGATGGCCTTATGTGTTAAATTCATGATGCATATGTGGACTTGAAATACTTCTCTTGAATCCCATGAATGATTTGTGATCATGATGTTTGCCTAGAATGGATTGAGTATTGAAGGTTGAAATCACATGATAGTTCTTGCATACCATCTAGGAATGAATGAGGCAATTCATCTTCCTCTAATTCTCATCTTGATCATGATTGTTTGAGCACCTCAATTGATATAAATTTGACCTCTTTTGACCCATCCGGGAATAGGAGCATGATAGTGTGTTGATGTGTGTCAAAAGCAAGTGTGGGGTGAAGATGTTGATGAAAGAATATCATGCATAAAATGCTGAATTTGTTGTGAAAGTGTAGAAAAAAATATAAGTTTTTGGGGACGTTGGCTTAGATGACAAGTAACTCGGTACACTTCACATAATCGGGTGTTGGTGCCTTGCCAAAGTCAAATAAACCAATAGTCCTAACGAGCTTTGGTATGTGTGCCCGGTGTGGATGCACCTCGAAAAATAAGAAAAAGCCCGAGGATGGCTAATCACCAAGGTTTCGGCTTTTGTACACCAATGCCATTGTCTCAAAAATAAGCAAAAGAAAAAAAGAAAAGATAGAGAAAAGTATACACTTGAGGGAAGTTGATCGAGGACAAGATTGTGGAGTTAGTTCCATTCCCGGATTAGCATCACATAGCCTAGAAAAAACCCCACCTAGTCACAACGTTTCTTGGCCTTTTAGTTCATAAGACCTTATGACCTATTTGCATGTTTGTAAGACTTAGTAATCTAGATTGGATATGCTCTTGATCTTCTTGGCTTCTTCATTTTTACATTTCATGCATGCTTTTGAGTTAAGTACAATTGTCTTTCCATGCCTTCATTTATTTGATACATAATTGCTTGTCCGTTGCCATGAAACATGACTATGTAGGTGATCCAATAGTAGAAGCACAAACCCAAAAAGATTTTGCCATTTTTCTGCATACATAAATCATGTTATCTTGTAGTCTATAGTTGAGAATTTGCTCGGGGACGAGCAAACCTTAAGTATGGGGTATTTTTGATAACACGATTTATGACTTAGGATTAGGTAATCATTTAGATAGATTTCTCGCTCATTCATGCATAGTTTAGCACTAGTTCACGACGTTTGCACTCAATTCACGTATTTTGTCGAGATAGACGTCTACACGGACTTGTGCATTGCTTTGTAGGTATTTTGGGAGATTTAGGAGCTAAAATGATATGTTTGAGGATCATTCATCAAGATGACACACCCTCGGACTCATTAAGATGCAAGCTAAAGGCTAGGGAGGACTCATGGAACCTTGCCAACACAAGCCATGCACCAAATCGAAGCTTAATGATCAAAGGCAAAGCTGAAGCACAAAATCACGGTTCACTGACACTTCACGGCCGTGGAACTGTCCGTGGATTTTGCCAGGTTTTCGTGACAGCTGTGCCACGATCTCTTGGCCAGCTCTTGCAAAGTTGGAGTATAAAAGTGGTCCTGCATGGGCTGAGAGAAGCATCTTGGAGCAGCTCTCCATTATCCACTATCATCCAATCAAAATATTCTCTCAACAAGAAGATTCTTGAAAGAAGGAGGTAGAAGGAAGTTACCATTGGAGAAGAGCTTGGTTGGAGAAGAAGAAGAACACACCATTGATAGATTTTGATAGCTTTGTAGTGAAGAATTTCAGAATCGGTTTCTAGAGTTGTATGAACCATTTCAACCTTCTTTAAGAAGGGTTGTGAGTCATTCTAATTCCATTTTCAGCTTGGTTTTGTTTACTTAACTTGTTCATCTTTTTCTCTTCATTATCTTGCAAATGGAAGCCATGATTTTATGTTCAATGATTTCGATTGCTATGATGAATGTTGTAGGCTAAATAGATGTGATTCTAGGGTAAGGAAGGAATGGTTGTGGCTAGGACTATGATAGGATGGACTTAGATCAACCCTTGGATGACTTGTGTGCTTGAACGTAGCCTCTGTTAGGATCCACGGTTTGTTCTTCCCAAACCACGGCCGTGGACTTGGTAGAACAACCCGTGATCTTCCCTGGTTCGATGGATCTAGCTTTAGTTAGTTAGAGTGTTGAAATTCTAGAATTTGTTGAGTTAAATCTACCCTAGGGTGACCTAGTGTTAGCAACTAAGTGTTAGGAGAGACCTACCCGGTGATTCTTACCCTTAGATTTTGAAGATGACAAACCCTAGGTAGTGGTGAGCCTCATAAGCCGCCATTGGACTAAGTGTGCTAGGATAGTTGCTTAGGACTAACCCTTTCGAGACTTACCCGGTAAGGATAGGTTAGATCTCTAGGTGACAATCTGGTTTGTGTAGAATTCCGTCCCTTGGGTTCTTAGAGACTTACCCGGTGATGAGACCTTAGGAATGGACTAGTGGACCATGAGACCTACCCGGTAATTGATCCCAATCTAGAAATGCTTACTCCCAACATATCATAGTTGATCCAAGGAATGATTAGATAGCTTGAGTCTTATGCCATAACCGGAACTTCCAACCCCTAGAATCCGCTTTCCTCTATTTGATCCATATCTTGTGTTTATCTTGTTTGCTTGTGTTGATTTGTTAGCATAGTTGATTTGTTTATTTCGCATGATTTGTGATCCTTGATTGATCACCTAAAAACCTCCCAAAAACATTGAGATTTTCATTTGTTTATTTCTTTCTCTTTTCTTAACCTAGATCTTTACTAGACTTAATCATAAATCGAATCAATCTCACCTTAGTCTTTGTGTTCGACCTCGGAATACTATCCCTACTACAAACGTCCCGTACACTGCGGGTTTCGCTAGGAGTTAGGATAAATATAACGAGAATATAAATTTAAAACCCATTGCGTATCACATCCTGAGCGTAACAAAAAGCAAGGAATTCCAGGGGTCGATCACAGGGACTTAGTGAAACAAAGTCCAATCACGGTATGCTTATGTAAATACTAACCACAAGAGCAATTAAAATAATCAAAGATGAATAAGAAGTCAATAAAGGAAATATGCGATTCTAGGGATTAAAGCATCTAGTTGTGGTTCCAACTCAAGATCTAAAGATAAGCGGACAAAGCTGAGGTTTTTGCATGGTGAAGGTGTTACAATGGTGGAATAGATCACCGGGTAAGTCTCACTACTCACTAATCTCAAACCGTAACTTCTATTACCGGGTAAGTCTCAAGGAATTAAGATAAAGAACTATAACCTCAAACTAACACACCATCTGTTCGCTCCAAACGGTGTGTGCAAGCTTTAAATTTATAACCCTAGACGTAAGCTTAAAACAAGGATGCGAACCCGCAGTGTACGGGTCAATCGTAGTAAAAAGCAAGGAATTCCAGGGGTCGATCACAAGGACTTAGTGAAACAAAGTCCAATCATGGTATGCTTATGTAAATACTAACCACAAGAGCAATTAAAATAATCAAAGATGAATAAGAAGTCAATAAAGGAAATATGCGATTCTAGGGATTAAAGCATCTAGTTGTGGTTCCAACTCAAGATCTAAAGATAAGCGGACAAAGCTGAGGTTTTTGCATGGGGAAGGTGTTACTATGGTGGAATAGATCACCATGTAAGTCTCACTACTCACTAATCCCAAACCGTAACTCCTATTACCAGGTAAGTCTCAAGGAATTAAGATAAAGAACTATAACCTCAAACTAACACACCATCTAAGGGAATATAATCAACCTTTACCAGGTAAGTCTCAGGCTAACTCACAAAGATGGGATGGAAGCACACTCAAACCCCAATAAAGGATAAACCTTTATTACCTACACTTATGATCGTTGATACACAAACAAAGGAATTACCGGGTAAGTCTCATCCTAGGCTTACATTGGACCAGGAAAGGTATAATAAGGATAGGATTTGGCAAACTCTAACACTTAACTCTCAGTTTCGGATCAGATAAGCCAGCTCAGTCAGCCAAATTCCACCCCGGCCGAGATGTTCATCGACTGAGCGAGATGCTTAGGGTTAAGATTAAAGACTCGAACTTTCAGGGTCCTACTGTGATTAAGATCATTCTATCATTGTTTTTCCCACAACCTTCAGCCAATCACCCTAGAATCACACAAGGAAATTAGCCACTCATCATCATGAAAGTATGAATCAAATATATGGGAAGAAGGTGAATATTTGAACAAGAAGAATTTAATGAAATACTTCAATAACTGAATCAAATATCACAACAAAAGCGTTCCTTGGATATAAATCCAACAAGCAAGACAACAAGGAAGAGAATCTAAGGTAATCTTACAAGAAAACCTTCAAAAGCTATAAAAGCTACAATCTTCAATCTTCCTTCAACCTTCAAAATAGTTCTTCAAATCTCCCAACTAGAGTATGGCTGCTATGGTGTAAGCGGGATTTCAACTCTATGCAGGATGTTGGATTATTTGTGGAAATCCAACCCTTTTTATAGGAAAATAACCCTCCAAAGATAAGATATCTTAGAAAGATCTCTTCCCATAAAAATAGGTAAAATATAAGATCTAGTATATCTTCTTCCTTCCAGGAGCCAAGCCCAAAAATATAGGATCACTTTCCAAAGATAAAAGATCTCAGCCAAGAATAAAATATCCTCGCCGCGTCCTAGGTATTCGCCTCGGTCGAGTCGACTTCCCTGGATCACCTCGGTCGAGATGCATCTGTGGTCAACCGAGGTGAGTCATAACTGAATGCGAAATCTCTCAAAACTGGTCCAAAGTGAATCTCAAATCCATGGCTATGCTTCCTGGATGGTTCCTTATGTTCCTCAATGTAGCTCCAATGACTACATAGCTCCTTTTGCTCCTTTTTGATGCAAAACGTGCCATTTTACCTACGATTACAACAAAACTAGGTGTAGACCTCGATTCCCACAAAGGTAGATGAAATGGTAATATAATCACATAATATACATACAAACATGCAGATTATGAAAGATAAAACGTCTAAACAAACCCCAAAATATAGACTATAATTCATGCTATCAAAATACCCCATACTTAGCCCTTGCTTGTCCCCAAGCAAGTTCCGCATATAAAAGACAAGATAGAATGGATTATAAGTCAATAAAATCAATGGAAAGTTTTTCAAAAACATTTTTATGGTGTGCTACACTCATAGATAACTGTAAGAGAATACTTCATGGAATTTAAAATCAAAATATGATCAAAACATTTTATAAATATAGAACAGTTGTTCATCTTTGCATAAAATCATAGAATGCATAATAAATCATAATTATCAAAATTAATCATGTATAATCCAGTTTAAACCACTAAGTTAATCAACAAGCTCAAGGTCTCAAGGGCTTCCCAAAAGAAAGGACAAGAAACGTGTAGGGTAGGGATGTATGTAAGGTAATGTGGTGCTAGAATCCGGGAAAAGGATGAATTTCACTTTCACTTTGACTTGCAACATCTTCCACCAATAAGCTTTGCTTATTTCACACTTTTTCTTTTACTTTACTTTTTGGGATGCATGGACAGAGGTGCACAACAACCGAAGCCTAGGAAATCCGCAATCATCAATTTCTTGAGATGCATCAAACCCTTGATGCACATACCATGACCCATTAAAAATATCGCTCAATCCGACTTTGGCAAGACACAAACACCCGGCTATGTGAATGGTGCCGAGTTACTCATCTTCATGATTGACTTCCCCAAACCTAAGATTACTTTCTAACACTTTCACTTCCAGCCAACTTCTCAACTTTACTTCACTTGCTTTCACCACTTCGCTTGCTTCCAAATTCCCGGATAGGTAAAGGGAGGCAAAATGTATATGAGGGGCTAAGCATGATCAAGAAGAAGAAGAGAGAAGAATGAATTGCCTTGGTCTTTCCAGGAAGAAAGTGAGAGAACTCATAATACGGTGTCAACCTTCAAATTCAACATAATTTAGATAAAAACAAAGTATTAAACATGCCAATAATTTCAAACAAAGCATTTAGCAACTTAAACATATTATAAAACCTTTCAAACACAAAAAGTATTTAAAACCAGTTAGTAAACAGGATCTTCACTGAGATCATATCCAGATAAAAAGCACAAAAATCGTTTCGAAAACTCTCAGTTAACCCACCTCGGTCGAGGTGTTCTTAGGTCAACCGAGGTGAAACGCCTCGTTCGGCCAGAACTGCCCCGGTCAAGGTCCAAAAAAAAAAAATTTTTAAAAAACAGTTTTCTTTCAGTTTCGACGTTTTTCTCAATCGAATAACCTGTATGTATGCATGTAGTCTCAGATAAACACATAGATGCAAAAGTGAAGCATAATTATAGATAAATATCCGGTCAATCAAAGTCATACATCACATAAGTGTCAAATACATCAAATAAACACCCCATACTTAGGACACACTGTCCCAGTGGGTCAAAATAAGTCTAAGAAATAAAGTACTCACCGGATAAATAGCTGAACTGCATAAAAATAAGAAAAAAAATCCTGCAGCTCTCAAGAATCCTGATCCGGTGGTGGTGGTGGTGGCACGTACGGATACTGAGACGGGTCAAAAGGATAATCCATAGCCTGCTGGAACTGTATCTCCATTATCCTGCGTTGATAGTGCTGTCCCTCGAGCATCTGATGAGTCCAGCTGTCAATCTGTCGGTGCTGGGCAGCAAATCTCTCATGCATGTCAACAGTAAGGGCAGCATAAGAGTCTATCATCTGGTCCGTCAGATCATCGATCCGACGATGGGCCTCTGGATCTCTATGACGGCGTGTCCTACGCCTAGCAGATCTAGCAGGTGATGCAGCAGGTGCAGGCTCAGCCTCAGTGTCATCGTCCAGATCAATAACTGGTGCGCTCGTCCCTGCAGTATCCGTCCCTGTATCCATCGGGACTCCACCCTCTCTCTCATCAACCGTCTCCTCATCATCTACCTCCTCCTCAGCTGGGGCAGCTGCTGCCTCTCTGTAATCCTCCATCAGTGGAGCCCAAGTGGTCTGCCAATAATGTGGGTCAAAAACAGTGAACAGGGCAGACCACCTGATCCCCTGTGGCGCAGTCAGCTCCCACGGCATAGCCACGTACGGAGTAGTCAGACCTCGGGGAACCAGAATACGCCGAGTGATCATCTCCTGCAGCCCAAGCGGCTTGGCAGCCGCCACCATCGTGCAAGCACTAAGATCCATGTCCTGATAGCTAGCTATATGGGTGACAAGCCCTCCGCAGCAAATGTCTCCCTTCGCTTTGACCTTGATCTTGTGCATATCCTCTGCCAACATCAAGCCAAAGTCCGGGATACCTCGAGTAACCATGCAGTACAAACTGAAAAGCTCTCCCTGTCGGATCTTCTAGGGCGTCTCAGTACGCGCTAGAAGTGTCTCGCTGAATATCCGGTGGGCTAACCTAAAGGCTAAATGGAAGATGACCTTCTCCCTGGAATCTCAAGGGCGCCATCTATCTGCATGCTCAACAATATGGGCAATCTGCCCCCAAAACTCCCTAGCTACTGATCGGGACGGGAAGTCAACAGCTGTGGGCTTCGGAAAGCCAAAAATCTCTCGCCAGTACTCGAGTGGCACTAAGAAGTTTCGGTTCATCAACCGGTACTTCACAGACTGCTCTGTGGGAAGGTAGGTGAAGGAGCTAACGAACTCTAAGATCGGCTCCAAATAGGCTGGGGCCCGGATCTCAGTAAACTGATCCAGCCCAACTGTAGAAATCATCCTCCTAAGGTCTCCGTCTACCTAGAGGCAATCAAAAGCAGACACGTCCAGGAAGCGTGGTACAATCACTGGACGGCCAAAAATACGGTCGTAATCGACCTGGTGTCGCTCATGGATCACCGGTCGATATGGTCGGGAAGAAGAGGAAGAAGGGGAAGGTGAGGATCTATCCCTAAGGACAAGGCGTCGGTCAGAACTCATTTTCAATTCAGTCACTGTCAGGTCACCTCGGTCAACTGACAACACTCAAGAATCACCTCGGCCGAGGCACAGCTCGACTGGACCGAGGCGGAAAACTAGGTTCTAATTCCTTCTGAAAATTCAGTTCTTTTCCCCCAAAATCACTACAATTGCTTCCTATGGGGTACTTAAGCCTTTCCTCAACAAATGCAAGGGCAACCAAAGCCCAAATCAAAACGAAAAAGCGAGGTTGGGTTTCGGTTCTATTTTTACCTCGTTCGGCCGAATCGGTTCGATTCTCTTGCAGATCGATGTTGCACTGGGATCCTCTGAGTCTTAATCGCAGTTTGGAGACAGAAATCGTCGAAAACGAGCGAGAATCGGAGAAACGAGGTGAAACAGTCGCCGCGGTCGAGGAAGGGTGAGATGGAAGAGAGAGAAAATAAATCCCCCTTTTATACCCTTTCTGGAACTGCTGTTACCTCGGTCGAGATGGTCTCGACTGGACCGAGGTGGTACGGACCGAGGTGGTTCTTCAGAAAACCCTAGTCGCCTCGGTTGCTCAAGAATCATCTCGGTCGAGGTGCTTTGATAGCAACCGAGATGCCTCAGTCAAACTCCGTCTTCTCAAATTCTCGAACTTCTGTCCTTCCAGTTATGTTCCCTCCTTAAATATCTCCTGTTATCTGTCTAGAACGCCAAAAACAGAACAAAGCAAAGCAAAAGCAAAAACTATCTAAGCTAGATTAGAAAAAGGAAAAGAAAGCAATACCTTGGGTTGCCTCCCAAGAAGCGCTTGGTTTAAGGTCGCTAGCTGGACCATTCTCCATAGAATTACTCAATGTACCTTGAACACCATGGAGTGCTCATCACATCCATCATAAAATTCTTCCAAAAAGGTTCCGGTTCCTAATTTCACCGGCAAATGGTAAGATCTCCCACGTACAAGCTTGTACGGTTTGATTCTCACCGGAATCCTTCTAGCCTTCCTGCACTTCAATGGGACATAATCTAGCCTTACGTCCCATCCTTTCCTTGATCGAGAAAACAACTTCTCGAGAATCCTAGTAGCTTCCCCATCTTTAGCATGGGGATGGTACAAGGTCCTTAGCATGCGAGGGACCCCATACTTGAACAAGAGACACTTCATCGCCTTAACGGTGTAGTGCTTGCAAACTCCACTCCTTATAATCCAAGGAGTATCTTCTTCCAACAGTTTCAAGGGAGGTTTCATCTTGATCTTAGGAGGTTCTTTCGGAAGAGACCTCCAACTCTCCGGTGCATTCCTGAAAAATTCAGAAATTTTAATAGGGATTTCAAATGAAGTAGGAGAATGTACCTCGTAAAGTTCTCCAAAGCTTGGGACAAGTTTCATGTTGGGTTGATATTCCACACACGAAATCCCTCCCAACTCAGCTGATCTTTCTTCCACCTTGACCACAGTATTTGTAATTTGGCCAAGGTTCTCCGTATCTTGCAGTTCTACAGATTTTTCCTCCACCTCGGCCGATCTCTCTTTCACCTCGGTCGAGGTCTCAACAGTTAGATCGAAATCTTCCAAATCTTCTTCTCCCTCAAAAGCTTCAGGAGAAACTTCTATTTTGATTGGAGGGGTGCTTGGAACTTGCAGCACTTCCTTATGCTCCTCTTCCGGCTTAGCATAGGATAGGGTGCTTTCCTTGAGCTCCTCCACCTTCTTCATCAACCTCTCCCATCTTTATTCAAGAGAATCTTCAAGGGGTTGCTCACAAATCTTTTTAGGGACATTCAGTTCATCCCATATTGCAAGTTCATGCTTAATGGCCTCTTCTCTTTCCTATTCATTGTTGAACCAATAGAAGGAGTACTTCTCCTCCAAGTATTCATAATGGTCCGCCCTAGCACTTTGCCTTGCTATCCAGGCTGGATCAAATGTAGTCATCGGAAATCCTGAAAACTACAAAACTCATAGAAAGAGTAGTTAGTAGCAACAGGGGCAAGTGCCCCGAAAGCAAACCGCAACCGGCTCGGTCTAGACCAAGTCCCCGGCAACGGCGCCAAAAACTTGTTCGCTCCAAACGGTGTGTGCAAGCTTTAAATTTATAACCCTAGACGTAAGCTTAAAACAAGGATGCGAACCCGCAGTGTACGGGTCAATCGTAGTAAAAAGCAAGGAATTCCAGGGGTCGATCACAGGGACTTAGTGAAACAAAGTCCAATCACGGTATGCTTATGTAAATACTAACCACAAGAGCAATTAAAACAATCAAAGATGAATAAGAATTCAATAAAGGAAATATGCGATTCTAGGGATTAAAGCATCTAGTTGTGGTTCCAACTCAAGATCTAAAGATAAGCGGACAAAGCTGAGGTTTTTGCATGGGGAAGGTGTTACTATGGTGGAATAGATCACCGGGTAAGTCTCACTACTCACTAATCCCAAACCGTAACTCCTATTACCGGGTAAGTCTCAAGGAATTAAGATAAAGAACTATAACCTCAAACTAACACACCATCTAAGGGAATAGAATCAACCTTTACCGGGTAAGTCTCAGGCTAACTCACAAAGATGGGATGGAAGCACACTCAAACCCCAATAAAGGATAAACCTTTATTACCTACACTTATGATCGTTGATACACAAACAAAGGAATTACCGGGTAAGTCTCATCCTAGGCTTGCATTGGACCAGGAAAGGTATAATAAGGATAGGATTTGGCAAACTCTAACACTTAACTCTCAGTTTCGGATCAGATAAGCCACCTCGGTCAGCCAAATTCCACCCCGGCCGAGATGTTCATCGACTGAGCGAGATGCTTAGGGTTAAGATTAAAGACTCGAACTTTCAGGGTCCTACTGTGATTAAGATCATTCTATCATTGTTTTTCCCACAACCTTCAGCCAATCACCCTAGAATCACACAAGGAAATTAGCCACTCATCATCATGAAAGTATGAATCAAATATATGGGAAGAAGGTGAATATTTGAACAAGAAGAATTTAATGAAATACTTCAATAACTGAATCAAATATCACAACAAAAGCGTTCCTTGGATATAAATCCAACAAGCAAGACAACAAGGAAGAGAATCTAAGGTAATCTTACAAGAAAACCTTCAAAAGCTATAAAAGCTACAATCTTCAATCTTCCTTCAACCTTCAAATAGTTCTTCAAATCTCCCAACTAGAGTATGGCTGCTATTGTGTAAGCGGGATTTCAACTCTATGCAGGATGTTGGATTATTTGTGGAAATCCAACCCTTTTTATAGGAAAATAACCCTCCAAAGATAAGATATCTTAGAAAGATCTCTTCCCATAAAAATAGGTAAAATATAAGATCTAGTATATCTTCTTCCTTTCAGGAGCCAAGCCCAAAAATATAGGATCACTTTCCAAAGATAAAAGATCTCAGCCAAGAATAAAATATCCTCGCCGCGTCCTAGGTATTCGCCTCGGTCGAGTCGACTTCCCTAGATCACCTCGGTCGAGATGCATCTGTGGTCAACCGAGGTGAGTTATAACTGAATGCGAAATCTCTATAAACTGGTCCAAAGTGAATCTCAAATCCATGGCTATGCTTCCTGGATGGTTCCTTTTGTTCCTCAATGTAGCTCCAATGACTCCATAGCTCCTTTTGCTCCTTTTTGATGCAAAACGTGCCATTTTACCTACGATTACAACAAAACTAGGTGTAGACCTCGATTCCCGCAAAGGTAGATGAAATGGTAATATAATCACATAATATACATACAAACATGCAGATTATGAAAGATAAAACGTCTGAACAAACCCCAAAATATAGACTATAATTCACGCTATCAAAATACCCAATACTTAGCCCTTGCTTGTCCCCAAGCAAGTTCCTCATATAAAAGACAAGATAGAATGGATTATAAGTCAATAAAATCAATGGAAAGTTTTTCAAAAACATTTTTATGGTGTGCTACACTCATAGATCACTCTAAGAGAATACTTCATGGAATTTAAAATCAAAATATGATCAAAACATTTTATAAATATAGAAAAGTTGTTCATCTTTGCATAAAATCATAGAATGCATAATAAATCATAATTATCAAAATTAATCATGTATAATCCAGTTTAAACCACTAAGTCAATCAACAAGCTCAAGGTCTCAAGGGCTTCCCAAAAGAAAGGACAAGAAACGTGTAGGGTAGGGATGTATGTAAGGTAATGTGGTGCTAGAATCCGGGAAAAGGATGAACTTCACTTTCACTTTGACTTGCAACATCTTCCACCAATAAGCTTTGCTTATTTCACACTTTTTCTTTTACTTTACTTTTTAGGATGGACAGAGGTGCACAACAACCGAAGCCTAGGAAATCCGCAATCATCAATTTCTTGAGATACATCAAACCCTTGATGCACATACCATGACCCGTTAAAAATATCGCTCAATCCGACTTTGGCAAGACACAAACACCCGGCTATGTGAATGGTGCCGAGTTACTCATCTTCATGATTGACTTCCCCAAACCTAAGATTACTTTCTAACACTTTCACTTCCAGCCAACTTCTCAACTTTACTTCACTTGCTTTCACCACTTCGCTTGCTTCCAAATTCCCGGATAGGTAAAGGGAGGCAAAATGTATATGAGGGGCTAAGCATGATCAAGAAGAAGAAGAGAGAAGAATGAATTGCCTTGGTCTTTCCAGGAAGAAAGTGAGAGAACTCATAATGTGGTGTCAACCTTCAAATTCAACATAATTTAGATAAAAACAAAGTATTAAACATGCCAATAATTTCAAACAAAGCATTTAGCAACTTAAACATATTATAAAACCTTTCAAACACATAAAGAATTTAAAACCAGTCAGTAAACAGGATCTTCACTGAGATCATATCCAGATAAAAAGCACAAAAATTGTTTCGAAAACTCTCAGTTAACCCACCTCGGTCGAGGTGTTCTTAGGTCAACCGAGGTGAAACGCCTCGTTCGGCCAGAACTGCCCCGGTCGAGGTCCAAAAAAAATGTTTAAAAAAAATAGTTTGCTTTCAGTTTCGACGTTTTTCTCAATCAAATAACCTGTATGTATGCATGTAGTCTTAGATAAACACATAGATGCAAAAGTGAAGCATAATTATAGATAAATATCCGGTCAATCAAAGTCATACATCACATAAGTGTCAAATACATCAAATAAACACCCCATACTTAGGACACACTATCCCAGTGGGTCAAAATAAGTCTAAGAAATAAAGTACTCACCGGATAAATAGCTGAACTGCATAAAAATAAGAAAGAAAATCCTGCAGCTCTCAAGAATCCTGATCCGGTGGTGGTGGTGGTGGCACGTACGGATACTGAGACGGGTCAAAAGGATAACCCACAGCCTACTGGAACTGTATCTCCATTATCCTGCGCTGATAGTGTTGTCCCTCGAGCATCTGATGAGTCCAGCTGTCAATCTGTCGGCGCTGGGCAGCAAATATCTCATGCATGTCCACAATAAGGGTAGCATAAGAGTCTATCATCTGGTCCGTCAGATCATCGATCCAACGATGAGCCTCTGGATCTCTATGACGGCGTGTCCTACGCCTAGCAAATCTAGTAAGTGATGCAGCAGGTGCAGGCTCAGCCTCAATGTCATCGTCCAGATCAATAACTGGTGCGCTCGTCCCTGCAGTATCCGTCCCTGTATCCATCGGGACTCCACCCTCTCTCTCATCAACCGTCTCCTCATCATCTGCCTCCTCCTCAGCTGGGGCAGCTGCTGCCTCTCTGTAATCCTCCATCAGTGGAGCCCAAGCGGTCTGCCAATAATGTGGGTCAAAAACAGTGAACTAGGCAGACCACCTGATCCCCTGTGGCGCAGTCAGCTCCCACGGCATAGCCACGTACGGAGTAGTCAGACCTCGGGGAACCAGAATCCGCCGAGTGATCATCTCCTGCAGCCCAAGCGGCTTGGCAGCCGCCACCATCGTGCAAGCACTAAGATCCATGTCCTGATAGCTAGCTATATGGGTGACAAACCCTCCGCAGCAGATGTCTCCCTTCGCTTTGGCCTTGATCTTGTGCATATCCTCTGCCAATATCAAGCCAAAGTCCGGGATACCTCCAGTAACCATGCAGTACAAACTGAAAAGCTCTCCTTGTCGGATCTTCTGGGGCGTCTCAGTACGCGCCAGAAGTGTCTAGCTGAATATCCGGTGGGCTAACCTAAAGGCTAAATGGAAGATGACCTTCTCCCTGGAATCTCCAGGGCGCCATCTATCTACATGCTCAACAATATGGGCAATCTGCCCCCAAAACTCCCTAGCTACTGATCGGGACGGGAAGTCAACAGTTGTGGGCTTCGGAAAGCCAAAAATCTCTCGCTAGTACTCGAGTGGCACTAAGAAGTTCCGGTTCATCAACCGGTACTTCACAGACTGCTCTGTGGGAAGGTAGGTGAAGGAGCTAATGAACTCTAAGGTCGGCTCCAAATAGGCTGGGGCCCGGATCTCAGTAAACGTATCCAGCCCAACTGTAGAAATCATCCTCCTAAGGTCTCCGTCTACCTAGAGGCAATCAAAAGCAGACACGTCCAGGAAGCGTGGTGCAATCACTGGACGGCCAGAAATACGGTCGTAATCGACCTGGTGTCGCTCATGGATCACCGGTCGATATGGTCGGGAAGAAGAGGAAGAAGGGGAAGGTGAGGATCTATCCCTAAGGACAAGGCGTCGGTCAGAACTCATTTTCAATTCAGTCACTATCAGGTCACCTCGGTCAACTAACAACACTCAAGAATCACCTCGGCCGAGGCACAGCTCGACTGGACCGAGGCGGAAAACTAGGTTCTAATTCCTTCTGAAAATTCAGTTCTTTTCCCCCAAAATCACTACAATTGCTTCCTATGGGGTACTTAAGCCTTTCCTCAACAAATGCAAGGGCAACCAAAGCCCAAATCAAAACGAAAAAGCGAGGTTGGGTTTCGGTTCTATTTTTACCTCGTTCGGCCGAATCGGTTCGATTCTCTTGCAGATCGATGTTGCACTGGGATCCTCTGAGTCTTAATCGCAGTTTGGAGATAGAAATCGTCGAAAACGAGCGAGAATCGGAGAAACGAGGTGAAACTGTCGCCGCGGTCGAGGAAGGGTGAGATGGAAGAGAGAGAAAATAAATCCCCCTTTTATACCCTTTCTGGAACTGCTGTCACCTCAGTCGAGATGGTCTCGACTGGACCGAGGTGGTACGGACCGAGGTGGTTCTTCAGAAAACCCTAGTCGCCTCGGTTGCTCAAGAATCATCTCGGTCGAGGTGCTTTGATAGCAACCGAGCTGCCTCAGTCAAACTCCGTCTTCTCAAATTCTCGAACTTCTGTCCTTCCAGTTATGCTCCCTCCTTAAATATCTCCTGTTATCTGTCTAGAACGCCAAAAACAAAACAAAGCAAAGCAAAAGCAAAAACTATCTAAGCTAGACTAGAAAAAGGAAAAGAAAGCAATACCTTGGGTTGCCTCCCAAGAAGCGCTTGGTTTAAGGTCGCTAGCTGGACCATTCTCCATAGAATTACTCAATGTACCTTGAACACCATGGAGTGCTCATCACATCCATCATAAAATTCTTCCAAAAAGGTTCCGGTTCCTAATTTCACCGGCAAATGGTAAGATCTCCCACGTACAAGCTTGTACGGTTTGATTCTCACCGGAATCCTTCTAGCCTTCCTGCACTTCAATGGGACATAATCTAGCCTTACGTCCCATCCTTTTTTTGATCGAGAAAACAACTTCTCGAGAATCCTAGTAGCTTCCCCATCATTAGCATGGGGATGGTACAAGGTCCTTAGCATGCGAGGGACCCCATACTTGAACAAGAGACACTTCATCGCCTTAACGGTGTAGTGCTTGCAAACTCCACTCCTTATAATCCAAGGAGTATCTTCTTCCAACAGTTTCAAGGGAGGTTTCATCTTGATCTTAGGAGGTTCTTTCGGAAGAGACCTCCAACTCTCCGGTGCATTCCTGAAAAATTCAGAAATTTTAATAGGGATTTCAAATGAAGTAGGAGAATGTACCTCGTAAAGTTCTCCAAAGCTTGAGACAAGTTTCATGTTGGGTTGATATTCCACACACGAAATCCCTCCCAACTCAGCTGATCTTTCTTCCACCTTGACCACAGTCTCTGTAATTTGGCCAAGGTTCTCCGTATCTTGCAGTTCTACAGATTTTTCCTCCACCTCGGCCGATCTCTGTTTTACCTCGGCCGAGGTCTCAACAGTTAGATCGAAATCTTCCAAATCTTCTTCTCCCACAAGAGCAATTAAAACAATCAAAGATGAATAAGAAGTCAATAAAGGAAATATGCGATTCTAGGGATTAAAGCATCTAGTTGTGGTTCCAACTCAAGATCTAAAGATAAGCGGACAAAGCTGAGGTTTTTGCATGGGGAAGGTGTTACTATGGTGGAATAGATCACCGGGTAAGTCTCACTACTCACTAATCCCAAACCGTAACTCCTATTACCGGGTAAGTCTCAAGGAATTAAGATAAAGAATATAACCTCAAACTAACACACCATCTAAGGGAATAGAATCAACCTTTACCGGGTAAGTCTCAGGCTAACTCACAAAGATGGGATGGAAGCACACTCAAACCCCAATAAAGGATAAACCTTTATTACCTACACTTATTATCGTTGATACACAAACAAAGGAATTACCGGGTAAGTCTCATCCTAGGCTTGCATTGGACCAGGAAAGGTATAATAAGGATAGGATTTGGCAAACTCTAACACTTAACTCTCAGTTTCGGATCAGATAAGCCACCTCGGTCAGCCAAATTCCACCCCGGCCGAGATGTTCACCGACTGAGCGAGATGCTTAGGGTTAAGATTAAAGACTCGAACTTTCAGGGTCCTACTGTGATTTAGATCATTCTATCATTGTTTTTCCCACAACCTTCAGCCAATCACCCTAGAATCACACAAGGAAATTAGCCACTCATCATCATGAAAGTATGAATCAAATATATGGGAAGAAGGTGAATATTTGAACAAGAAGAATTTAATGAAATACTTCAATAACTGAATCAAATATCACAACAAAAGCGTTCCTTGGATATAAATCCAACAAGCAAGACAACAAGGAAGAGAATCTAAGGTAATCTTACAAGAAAACCTTCAAAAGCTATAAAAGCTACAATTTTCAATCTTCCTTCAACCTTCAAAAAGGTTCTTCAAATCTCCCAACTAGAGTATGACTACTATGGTGTAAGCGGGATTTCAACTCTATGCAGAATGTTGGATTCGTGGAAATCCAACCCTTTTTATAGGAAAACAACCCTCCAAAGATAAGATATCTTAGAAAGATCTCTTCCCATAAAAATAGGTAAAATATAAGATCTAGTATATCTTCTTCCTTCCAGGAGCCAAGCCCAAAAATATAGGATCACTTTCCAAAGATAAAAGATCTCAGCCAAGAATAAAATATCCTCGCCGCGTCCTAGGTATTCGCCTCGGTCGAGTCGACTTCCCTGGATCACCTCGGTCGAGATGCATCTGTGGTCAACCGAGGTGAGTCATAACTGAATGTGAAATCTCTCAAAACTGGTCCAAAGTGAATCTCAAATCCATGGCTATGCTTCCTGGATGGTTCCTTATGTTCCTCAATGTAGCTCCAATGACTCCATAGCTCCTTTTGCTCCTTTTTGATGCAAAACGTGCTATTTTACCTACGATTACAAAAAAACTAGGTGTAGACCTCGATTCCCGCAAAGGTAGATGAAATGGTAATATAATCACATAATATACATACAAACATGCAGATTATGAAAGATAAAACGTCTAAACAAACCCCTAAATATAGACTATAATTCATGCTATCAAAGACGCCTCGAGAGAAGGCGATAGCCCGGTTGACAGTACAGCCACAGTTACAGAGAGACTTAGCTTAGTTGGAGGTAGAGATCCAGTTCCCCGATACAACTCATCAGCTGGCTACCTTAGAGTTACTTCCCGATCTGTTGAGTGAGATCCGACAGAAGCAGGAGACCTGTCCGACTTTGACCCGGATCCGAGACCGGATGTCTCGAGATGAGGCACCTCAGTTCACTATTGGTGCTGATGGAGTGATGAGACGTCATGACCGCATCTGTGTGCCATCAGACAGTGAGATAAGATAGAGGATACTAGGTGAGGCTCATGCTACCCCATACTCAGTACATCCTGGGGCGAGTAAGATGTACAAGGACGTGAGACGTTCCTTTTGGTGGGGTGGTTTGAAGCCTGATGTGGCTCGGTATGTAGCCCAATGTGCGACCTGTCAGCAGGTCAAGATTGAGCATCGCAGGTCCGGAGGAGAACTTCACCCACTTCTAGTACCATAGTGGAAGTGGGAGGATATATCTATGGATTTTGTCACAGGGTTGAGGCTCAGCAGAGGTTTTGATGCTATTTGGGTGGTAGTAGACCGTCTGACGAAGACCGCACGTTTCATTCCGATTAAGGAAACATGGCCGGTAAGTCGTCTTGCTGAGGAGTTTACCAGACATATCGTGAGACTCCATGGGGTACCGAGGACTATCGTCTCCGATAGGGATGGACGTTTCACTTCAAGATTTTGGCAGCACGTACATATTGCTTTGGGGACGAGTCTCCACTTTACCACGGCTTATCACCCACAAACCGACGGTCAGTCTGAGAGGACCATTCAGACATTAGAGGACATGCTACGAGCTTGTGTACTGGATTGGGGACAGGTATGGCCAGATCATCTCCCTCTGGTAGAGTTTTCATATAATAACAGTTGACACGCATCCATTGAGATGACACCTTATGAAGCTTTGTACGGACGGAGATGTTGCACACCATTGTGCTGGGACCAGCCTAGCAGAGCTGGGGGAGTAGCTCCAGATCACATACAGGATGACATCGCCCGGATTGCCTTAGTCCGAGAGCGGATGTTAGCAGCTCAGAGTCGTTAGAAATCCTACGCCGACAAGAGGCGTCGACCACTGGAGTTTAGAGTAGGTGCACATGTGTGGTTGAGAGTGTCACCGACGAGAGGCGTCCGGCGTTTCGGCATTAAGGGAAAGCTGAGTCCCCGATATGTTGGCCCATTTGAGATCTTGGAGAGAGTCGGGGAGGTTGCCTACAGATTGGCATTAACACCGAGATTTGAGGGAGTCCATCCGGTCTTTCATGTATCTCAGCTGAGAGAGTACATACCGGATCCCAAACACGTCATCAGCCATGAGGATTTGATAGTTGAGCCAGACCACACTTTTGTGGAGTACCCAGTAGCCGTCCTAGAGCGCGGTACTAGACGTCTGCGTTCTAAGGAGATACCGATGTTGAGGATTCAGTGGTCTAGACGAGGGGCCGATGAGGCTATCTGGGAGACAGAGGAGAGCATCAGACGTAGTTATCCTGATTTCTTTGCGGAGTTAGCCGCTACTTCTGTACTGACGAGTTAGTACTTTGATGTTGTTTTGTTTGACTTTATGAGTTTATGTTGGATTGTGTGATAGCGTTATTCTATTTATTGTCTAATTATTATGATTGGGTGGTTGCATATTAAGAACCTAAATTTATCTATTATGGAGCACAGATAATACTAATCTTGTTGAGACATAGTGTAATTAGATATCTTACTCTAAGGCTGTGTTTAGTTGTAGGGTTTGTGGGTTTTTTTTAGTTTAGGGTTATAAAGGGTTAGAAAGTGTAGGTGTTTAGTTGTGGGTTTGTGGTTCCATGTAGGTTTTTGGTGGGTGGTTTTTGAGACGCAGGAACCACATTTTTAGAACCTTTCTGAGCAAGGTTTTTGGAGTTTCTGAAATAAACGATACCAACTATGCCCCTCTCCTCATTCTTCTCTCCCGATACATCACACAAGAGAGAGCTGCGCTAGGGTTTGGCGAAAATGGTGTCAACACCAGCGAAAGGGAAGAGGGGTACTGCTGCGAAAATCCGGCCCGGAAAGGCACATGCCACGATCTCCAAAACAACACCAGAAATCTTGCAATCTCTCATGTTAGGAATTTTGGCAAGTTCTCCTCTTCTCTCTTCTCTACAGTTGTGTTTTGAGGCCTCTCTTCTCTATTCTCTTTTTTTTTGTCAAATGGGTTTGTTTATGATATGTTGTTAACTGATTTGTACTGGTTTGGTAGTGCATCTCATTGTTATTATCGTCTGATTTGTGCTTATTAGTAGTGCATCTCATTGTAATTATTGTGTTATTATAGCTGGAATAGGTACTACATCTCTATTTTTTGTATTGACAGACAAGAAAGAGGATTTGTGATAGGTTCCATTAGTACAACTGAACAATCTCCACTCTAGACTAGAGTAATTCGTGTCCAATGCTTGGAAATTGCCTGTTTTGAGCCTTATGTTGTTGATTTTATATTGAAGATATATGGTTTGCTTTGGTTGGATCTTTTAGAGAACCCAAAACCCTAATTCCCAAACTCTTTTCAAAACCTGAATTCAAATTGATTGGCCCTCCAACACGGAAGTTTTCCTTTCATGCTTTCAATTTCTTGTTTATATTCATATCATTTTTTTTTCTTTCATTCGCGAGATATTTAGATCTATCGTTTATAACTTGATGATGCGATTTTAGAGGAGTTTTGTCATAGAACTTCAGGTTTTTATTGCTGAATCATTCGATCTGTACCTATTACTCTATTAGCTTCCCTTTGGATGTTACTGATTGTAGGAGAATAAGAAATAGGTTTTGATTCTCAATTAATTTTTGGATCTCTAGGATAAAGTGCTAAGATGGATGATGGGAATCCTTCGTCAAGTAGCAAGATTATGATGTTCAAATTCTAGTTCCAATTCAAATGCACCTGCGAATGTCGATGACTCCTTCATTGACAGCTTAGTAAGGAAGTTCCAGGATCAATTATCAGCTACAAAGAAGCACAAGTTCTGGGAGACGCAGCCTGTAGGGCAATACAGGGATATTGGGGACACTAGCTTGCCTGAAGGACCTATTGAGCCGCCAACCTTGTTATCGGAAGTAAAGCAAGAGCCTTACAATCTCCCTGGTTCTTATGAATGGGTTACGTGTGACATGAAAATTGCTTACTCTTACTATAATGTTGCATCCAGGACTCCTTTGCTGCAGCTGATGAATGATGCACTTATAGTTGCCAAGCAGCAAGATTATGATGTTCATAATGCTTTAGATGTCATGGAGAATGAAAGTATCCACAAGGAACTAAAGTTTGGACCGGGTGATGGACAACTTCATTATTATCTTTACAACTATCGGGTCCGAAATGCCTTGAAGCCATCAAAACTTGGACTAGTTCTCTTGTAATTTGATAATACCAATGTTTTCACCATCATTTACTGATTAAATATTCACTGCTTTATGTTGTCGTGTTTGGACAAGCGAAATCTTGGAGGGCTTTTTATTGCTCTAGAAGTTGAGATTTTCTGAATAGTTTGGAATTGATCTTTTGATTCAAATAGTGTTGAGAAGCTTCATGTTTTAAACTTCTTTCTGTATGAATACTGAGCACTTCAATCTTTTGACGGGACATGTCCGAATATCTATTTCAATATTTCAACAAGTCGTGATGATGAGATTAAATCATACGGGGTTAGTCCTTTCAGTATAACCAGAAACTAGTGTGAACCCGGAATGAGCAAGTTAGGTCCGTGTTATGGTCGAGGGGAATGACTTGACCCTGGTAGCAGAATCCTGGGGGTGTTTATTATGGCTTATTTGCTTGCTTGGGAGAAAGGATTAGTCGTTAGAATCACCCATGCTTTTGTGAGATCGTAAATTGGTAATAGGCCGGCAGATCGCTTGTTAATATTAATCTCTCACTCTCGTAAGTGTTCATGTTTTGAAGCATTCAATGAAATGTCAAAGTGCATTTAAGTACAACAAGTATACGATCTCAAAGTGTACGTTCCATATGTACTTACTAAATGAGTCCAAGTTTCCAATGTTCGATAAATATCTTTTGGATGTCTGCGTTATATTTTGCCTTGTTTTCCAAAAAATGGTTATACCAGTCTACTTTCGAATGCTAATTAAACAATTGAAGTGAAATTTCAAGCTGAACCCTAAAACAAGTTTTTTCATCATTATATTCACAAGATTATCTGGACATCAAGTTACACTGCAATTACAAGCAAAAGGCTAATACAAGACTATAAATTAAAAATACATTTACATTTGCCCGGTCCTCGGTATATCAAATTTTTAGCTCATGCAACTAGCTCGAGTTCCCTTCATGCAACTGCCACAACTTCGCCTTGAGTACCTGTAACAAATAATATCAATCCAGACTAACAGCTCAGAAAACAGATTGCTACCGACTCAAGCTATACTACAGATAGTGAAACACGCAAATGAAAAGGCATGACTTTCAAACATCTCCATGGTGTTTGGATAAAACATATGGGTATTTAGTCAAATCAAGTTGAAGGTGTTCGTCAAGTGTTTTGCGTGTTTTGCTACTCCAAGGGTGACTATCAGAAGTAGAAAATGTAAAAACATCACCAAACAGCTTAATTCCCAATTTCTCATACCACCCAAACAACACCTTATATGTGGCCTGATTTGTAGTTGAGATGGTTTGGAAAACCATTATATTCCAAAAGATCACCAAAATAAACCATAATTTATACTTACACCGCTCAAAGATCTCATTTGCTAACTGAAGAACACCAGCTGCTTCTTCAGCCATCTTTGCAACTCTCTCTGCTTCCCTGACAGTGTGCTTGAAATGACAATTCTTCGGCTTTGGCAAGATTCATGGATGCAAGTCTTGCAGCTGCTTCCACACTCTGCGCATTCAAGGTGTACTATGACTCTCTGGACCAGATTTCTTTCTGAATAACTTGTTTTGGCTCATACAATGAGTTGTCTTTTATCTCTTTTACCTCTTTTATCTGGTAGCAATTGTCTATCTGCAATTTGTTAAAATTATTACCACATGAAATAATTATTGTGCAAGTATGAAGTAGTGAGTGAATGTCTCTTATAAACCAACCAGTAACACTCACAGAGTCACAGATTGGAGCAAATGTAACCTTAATTTTCAGATTGGAGCAAATCAATCAAAAAATTTCATAAAGACCATTTTGTTATGAAAATTCTATAGGAAAGACCTGAGGATAATAGATTATAGATCAGCATTTAGCAGTAGTGGTGCTAGTGGTATTGTAGGAGATAATGGAGCTTTTTCCTTGCAATACAAAAAGACTAAACGGGCACCTCCACACATGGTGAATCAAAACTTTGAAAGTGCAGAGCATTAGGTTAGTACCCGCCTACCCGGGGCGCCCATGGCAATCAATTCTATCTCACCCATTACCGAAAGCCAATTTCATGAAAAGTAGTGAAAGTAATAAGTATCTACTATGTCCCAAGGTTTATCCATCCTAACATGTAGACTCAAAGACAAGTAGATGGTCAAGTGTTGTTAATAAGTAACGTTAAGTGATGGAAACTTTGGACTCTCTACATTTCTTCAAACGCTAGAAAATAGAGCAAAACTGAGGACTCTTTACATTTCTTCAAACCCTAGAAAATCGAACAAGGACCCTAGGTTTGTAGTACTACATTTTTTCAAACCCTAGAAAATAATGGACAGCAAATTGAGCAAAAAGAGAGAAGAGTGTAAGGGGAAAAATCGAACAAGGACCTTACTTGTGCCTTCTCCTTCTTCGTGCGGAATCGATTGACGGTGTGCCTTCAACCCTTCTCCTTCGTGAGGACTGTCTGCAGAGAACGAGATAAGAGAAATGTCCAGAACTCAGCTCTCTTGGCCACACTGCATTCTGCCTCTCAAATCTCAAGTGTGTTATTAGGAGGGCAATATTGTCATTTTCCTACTTCGTATCTAATTAAAAAAACTCTAACTAAACACATATAACCAGTTTTTATAAATAAACTAACCCTCAAATAAACTCGAAATAAATCGCAACCGCAACTGCAACCACAACTACAACTATAACCACAAATAAATGGATTATAACAAACATTATAACTAAACACACCCTAAGTTTCTTACAATAAACCTAGTCCATCAAACCCTAATTTTTTTCTACATGACTTGTCTTTGACAAAGTCATAGCGTCCTAGTGACGAGATCGAGACGAGCCCAAGACAAGGTCGAGACGAAACTTTGACGAGACCATGACAGGTTACGACGAGATCAAGACAACCTCGTGACAAAGACATGCATGGGTTCATAAGCCATGCCACCCTTTTGACATACTTCTACCAGCTCAGCCCACCTTTCTCCCTATGTTCTAAGCAACCGCCAACATAGTCCAACCCAGTGTGAGTCCAGCCCAGTTCATGCCCAGCAGCTCAACGTGACCAGCCCAGCTCGCGTCCAGCCCAGCTCGAGTCTAGCCCAGCATGGGAGAAGAGTAGACGGTCATTCCTTGTCGCAACCCTGAAGATCCTGGACGTGCGAATATCACGCCTCGGCTGAACGTTACCAATATGGTAACCGTCCGGATTTCACGCAGACAATCAAGCCTCTCCGCAATCTCAGCAGCATCGCACTCCTACCTATCTTCATACCTTCTGTTTCGATTCTGAGAAACGTACACCCCAAGCCGTTCGCAGACCATCATTTGCACCCATCCAGTCCGCTCCAGACGCAGGAAACGCATCAGTGAGAAGCCACCAAGCCTCATAGCCGGAGATCCCTCGCCTCGACGTTCCCTTCTGCACTAGGAGTGGTGAACCTTCGTTCCTCTGATCCATTTCTCCTCCTCTCGCCGCAACAAATGGGACGCCTTCAACCTTGAGAACACGTAAAGTGCAACAAGGTAGACATCTCCCTCCCTTACACTTCTACCTTCTGCTAGTCTCACTGCTGAAACCACACCACCGTTCCTTACAGCCTCGATCAACGACCAACACTGCCTTCTGGATCGAACAAGGCTCAACCTGAAATTGTCCATCCGGGTAAGGATTTACCTACCTTCATGTCCTGAGTATATCGATCATGAAAGTGTATATGACGGACTCTCATTCAGATTGTGGTGACCGCAGGCTACTAGTTAGGAGCTTCCAATCCCTACAGCAGGAAGGACAGATCTCGTCTCGAGCCTAGTCTGGTAAGGTTCCCCTCTCCCCTACTCTGTTATGCCGTAGGTGAAGTTGGGTGAGATGTGTGTCGTCCATAAGGATCGAACCCTAGATGTGAGGTAGAGACCTTGTGTGATTTCTAGTATATGAGTGCAGTGAGTTTCGAACTCAGGACCTGTGTACAAATTAAATAGTGGGTGTTGCTGACAAGGAGAATCAAAGTGAAGACCTTATACACACTTGTTCCAGCCTTAAAATCGCCAACTTCCAGAACGAGTTTCGACACTTTAAACTTAACATCCACCGTTGAATTTTGGATATATCGTAGACTGTTATACGTAGTATATGGTGTTAAAATTTGGGAACGAGTTAACGGTCGGATTAGAATCTATGAGGTCTCAAAGTAGGGTTGTAGGGCTGTTTTCCAATAGGGGTATAATTTTGGCTAAGTATAGAATATACTAGTTTTCATCCAACTTTAAGAAATTGTGTAAGAGTTATGGTTGATTCGTTTTGAGAGATTCTTGATCCTATGAGTAGTTGGGTATCACAAATAACTTTTAGAATTTTTTTGGAAATTTTAGGAAATTAATTGAGTATTCATATTTGAAGCCGAAGTTGGACCTTAATGAGTTTTCGGAAAATAAGAAAAAAGGGTAAATCGCTAGTTTGTAACCAAACTCGGCTTTAGGAGTTAGAATATGATTTTGTAGTCTCAAATAAGAGTTTAGACATGAATTTCGGAAATTTTTGGAAGTTTCAGGACCAAGGGTAAAATATTCATTTTACCATAAATTAGTATTGTAATCAATTCTGTTCTAATAAGATCTTCGATCTTAGAAAACTTAGACTTCTAATTACCCAGGAAGTGTGCTGACACACTTGCCTCATTTGACAAGCCACTGAATTCCTACTATTACAGATCAAATTATACATTCGGGAGTTGAGATCTATTTAAGGTAAGTCCTTTGGGCTTACTTAGCTAGCTGTCATATATGAGTGTGAATGATGATAGTGGTGTGTGAATGATGTGTGCTTTAGTATATCTTATAATAATCATCGACCGACTTACATATCTGGCCTAAGAGTAACGGGCGGTAGCATTCTGCTCAGTTAGCCCGAGGGCGCTGAGGGTTTCTCTTGGGACTAGTCCATACTTGGTTTGCGGGGACGCCACCGGCGGAGGTGTGTCAAACCATCACCAGTTGGATAAGGAACGGAGGCGAGAATCTTAAGATTTCTCGTGCTACAACTTTTAAAATCGGATAAAGTGAATCACAAAAGTTATCAGATAATAATCTAATTGTGTGTCAGCATGTTGAGTGTTTATATTCGTTTTTGTGTGTTTGTGCTATTTATCCTTCTGCTTATTTTTTATTAGTTAGCTAACTGTTTATCGTTGTTAAGACTTGCCACATGTTAGAGAAGATGCCGAGTGATCTGGATGGTAGTGGACAGTCGGGGTGTCGTACTCCTTAGGATGGGGCAGTTACTTTTGTTGGTCTTTCAGTTATGACTATACTATTTCTCAGTTTATGAGACTTTGTTGTTTCCGGCTGTCAGATTCTGGTTGCATTCCTCGTTTTGTTAAAACACATTTATGATTTATGATTTTCCTTATTTGTGCCTTGTTGTAAGATCTAGTTAAGTTGTTGTCAAATTAAGGTCGGGACCCATCATGAGGTCCTAGCTAGTAGCTCCCCGAGTTGTGAAATTTGGGGTGTTACAAATTTCGACGGCTTAAAAATAAAAGAAATACGTAAACCCAAATTATTTTTAAAATATTTAGGAGATCTTGTTACTTAATTTTACAAAATTTTGTTTCATTTTTGGATTAATAAAAAAGATTATATGGTTTAATAAGTTAATTAAAAAAAATTTAAGCCTACAAAATCTGTGAGAATGACACGTCAGCATTAGTGTAGTCTAGTTTAGTAGTATATATGTAGATAATTTGTTTGCTTTTATAAAAAAGAAATTGGAGATTACTTTTCAAGTTAAAATTCTATTCCTGTTTATTTTTAGGTTGATCTTTTGTGTTTCTATATATTTAAAGAAATTGCTGATAAATAATCAATTTTATTTTTTTTAAAAATATGTGTTGTATAAAGATTAAATTTATGATGTGTAGAATAATTAGAAATTCTTTATTCGTGATTATTTTATCATTTTGAGAATAATTAAAGGTGAATTACTATTATAATGTTTCATAAATATTTATGAAACAATTTGGTTTACTAGACTTTTTCTAGTTTTGTGTTTAGTAAATGTATTCCTTGGAAAAAGAGTGTGTAGAGTTTGAAAATAAATACAAAAGGTTGGGGTACATTTACTTAATTGAAACATTAAAAAGTCTAGTTACTACTCTAGTTTTTCAAAAAGGCCTAGTTACCAAAATTGTCCAATATTTATTAGTTCGCAGGCTCGTGACATAATACTCAAAATATTCAATATATAAATATATCCGCACAAGATGCGGTATATGCACTAGTTTAAAAAGAATAACAAAAGCCAATAACATTATGACCCTTCTTGGATATTCAATTAAAAAATTCAAAATTTCTTCCGGAGAATTATAAAAAATAGACTTATAAAAGAAAAACGAAATAAAAGAAGATTAGTAGTAACAAAATACTGTGAATAACATATCATCAAAAATAATATTGTTAAGGGATAAAGTTTCATAAAATTTAATTGTTTGTGATTTTATATAAAATTAGTTTAAGTTTTACTCATTTTATAAACTCTAGGCTTAAAATTAGGAAGTTTATACTTGGATAGTGTGTCATCTAAATTAGACAAAATACTACCATTTTTGTATGGTAGCTAATGATAGTGTGGGATACATGCACGATCGTTATAGTTTTTCTTGCTAATTGTCGTGTGGTATACATCACGATCGTTATAGCTAATGAATGTTAGCTACATGCTAACGATTGTTGGTATAGGGAAATTAGATCCGTTACACTCCACAATCTTTATCACAATCATATTTTACGTTTAGAATGAAACTAAAGAGTTTTTCTAAACATGTGTTAATAATAATAAAAAAAGTAACGATTGTGTTTATAAAAAAATAACATCATTACTTTGACCTGATGTTCATCATTAATTAAGGAAAGTAAATTTTTGCATCAAAAATTAGTTATTGGTTACCTTAAACAACATTTAATAAGCATCGTGTATGATATTAGATCGTGTGTCTCTAATAGGTTCTTACTCCCTAACGATCGTTAGCTTTGTTTTATTTTTTTCATAGGTTAACGGTCGTTAGTATTTAACCAACGATTGTTCGTATGTAACTAATGATTGTTAGTATGTAACTAAAGATCGTTAGGCATTGGAAAAAATGTAGGATGTAGTTAACGATCATTATTATTGGTTTGTTGCACGAATGTATCTAACGATTGTATCTAATGTATAACGAACATAAAAAAAATAAGAAACAATTTGGTTTATTAGGCTTTTTCTAGTTTTGTATTTAGTAAATGTACCCCTTGAAAGAAGAGTGTGTAGAGTTTGAGAATAAATACAAAAGGTTAGGGTATATTTACTTAATTGAAACATTAAAAAGCCTAGTTACTACTATAGTTTTTCAAAAAGGCCTAGTTACCAAAATTGCCCATAAAATAATCGAGTGAAGTTATCCATAATTATATTATTTTTCTTCCTAATTAAACTTGAAACACATAAAAATGTCACTATTACTAGAAGTGGAAGAATAAAACGGAAGTCATACAAATATATTTGCGGTAAAATTGGCAAATTAGCCCTTTTAAACAAATCAATTGAGAAAGAAGACCACTAGTATTTGGAATTGGTATTTTGACCCCCTATAAAATAAAGTAAAGAAAATATAGTACAAAAAGATGGCAAAGTTTGACAACTCATTGGATGTGACATGTTGTACTATCTCACATGTCACATCGATCATAAAAAGGAATTCTCAACATGCTTACTTTCTCACCTATTACCCAAAAATCCGCTTACCCAAATAATGTCACAATCATACCCAAAAATAAATTTGTCAAAGTACATCAACATACTCGAAAACAACATACCCAAAAAATTAAATATCAAAATAAAACCATATCCATAAATTGGATAATATTTTATATTTATACCTAATTTAAACATCACTTAATACAAAAACCTTACCCAATTTAAATTTGTCATACCCAAAATTTTCAAAACTCGATATTGTACACAAACATCAATATCAAATGACATTTGGTCATTATCCGAAAATCCGCTTGACATTTGATCATTATAATACAGTTTGGGTAACCATAAAGCATACTCATGATATCACTTTAAATATACTTAATAATAAGAAATACACTACAAAGCCAATACACGTATAAAAGCATACCCAATTTGAATTTGTCATAACCAATTTTTACACAAATCGATATTCTACCCAAACATCAATACCAAATGACATTTGGTCATTGTAACACAGTTTGGGTAACCATAAAACATACCCAAAATTATCACTTTAAGCATACTCAACAATAAAAAAACATACTACAAAAACAATAAACATATACCCAATAATTAAAAAATACTACAATACATATTTGGGTAACGAAAACAATGTCAACCAAACAAATTAAACATTAAAATTTCATCAAATTAGCTATATTAACCAAAAATGAAAAGTAAACATGTAAAAAAGATACTTATATCAAAAGTAAACATCTAATCACCATCATTTCAATTAGAGAAAATTATTGCCCCTATTTTTTAGTTTTCATACCTACTTTTTCTTCCTTTATATAGAAGCCTAGTTTGCAAAAGAAAATTTCAAGGGATCCTATTTCCCTAATTAATTCTATATTTGCCTAATTGATGTGGAGAACAAAAAGACTCGTTGGAAGTGGTGAGACTCTAGTAGCCCATAACAAGATGAAGAGCTCAAAGAGCATGCGTTCCTAGATGTGCTAACCTGGCATACCAATGTGTGTATTCGACAACTACATGGGTAGATTGAAGTGGTTTATTTGAAACTAACGTGGACAACACATGATCAAGATCACCAAAGCTATTACATCACTCAATTGTTTCTGTATGAAGGTCCTTTAAAGAAAAATAAAAAAGGTCCAATTGAACTGACACGTTATCATCAATTGAGAATTTTCGGACAAATATTATGTCGGTGCCCTCGGAGGGGATTGAGATGGGTAAGAGCAAGGTGGTGCTGGAGGATGCCAACTGTAAACACTTGTGACAGAAGGATGATTTATTATTGAATGAAAAGATGATTATATATACAAGAAGAGATGAGATCTTTTAGGCTTAACAATATCCTAAGATCTCTCTGAGAATACTAACTGCACATCTGCATTTATTATATAATAGTTAATATTCCCCCTCAAGTGTAGCATCATTTTGATAGTTGTAACTTGTTGAGAAGATAATTAAAACCTTGGCAAAGTAAGGGCTTTGTCAGAATGTCTGCCAACTGATCATCAGTTGAGACAAATGTAACTCGCAACAGTCCTTTCCTAACTTGTTCTCTGATGAAGTGGTATGCTAGAGCAACATGCTTCATTCATGAGTGGAATACTGGATTGGCAGAGAGGCTAATAACACCCAAGTTGTCATAGTATATGACCGGTGAGAAGCTCACAATTTGACGGAGTTCCTGCAATAACTGCATTATCCAAATAACCTCAGATGAAGTGTCTGCAACAGCTTTATACTCAGCCTTCGTGGACGACCGAGCAACCGATTTTTGCTTCTTTGAGCTCCAACTGATTGGAGTGGAACCCATGTAAATGATATATCCTGTGGTAGAGATATAATCATTTTTATCACCTGCTCTGTCTGCATCAGAAAAGGCATGGATATTGTTTTCATGTACAGTAGAAGCCTTAATGCCCAAATGTAGACTCCCATCTAGGTATCAAAGAACTCTTTTTAGTGCAGTCCGGTGTGCATTTGTGGGAGCATGCATATATTGAGATAGTTTGTTTACAGCAAATCCTACATCTGGTCTTGTGAGGTATAGGTATTGCAAACTACCTACTATCATCCTGTATTCTGTGGGAGACGGTAGTGGTTGTCCAATTTTGTTGTGAAGATCATATGTTGGATTCATTGGTGTTGTTACAGGCTTAACACCACTCATTCCAGTAGTTGCAAGCAAATCATTGATATATTTCTTCTGAGACAAGAAAATTCCTCCATCATATTGCTTCACCTCAACTCCAAGGAAATATTGTAGCTTGCTCAGAGATCCTTTAATGAAAATTTCTTAACTAGTAATGCAATGAAATCATTTAGCTTATGAATGTTTCCTGTGATGATTATATCATCGACATAGACAAGCAAATAAATGAGAGCAGAATCACAAGCATAGATAAACAATGAAGCATTAACAACCGAGTTCTTGAAACCCAAATCAAGTAAAAACAATCTCAATTCATTATACCATGCTCGAGGAGCTTGTTTTAAGCCATATATAGTCTTGTTTAGCTTGCAAACATGATTTGGATGTGTCTTATCAACAAATGCGGGGGGTTGAGCCATGTATACCTCTTCATACAACCGACCTTTTAGAAAAGCGTTGTTTATATCCAACTGACGGAGAGACCATCCATGTGTCATAGCCAGAACAAGAACAACCCTCACAGTAACCGGTTTTATGACAGGACTGAAAGTTTCATTATAGTCACAACCGGGTCTTTGATTGAACCCTTTTGCTACTAGTCAGGCCTTTTATCTATCAACCTTGTCATTTGAGTGATATTTTATGCGAAATATCCACTTGTAGCCAACCACATTGTAGGTAGATGATGATGTAACTAGATAACAGGTCATGTTCAAACAAAGAGCATCATATTTCAATTGTATAGCCGCACGCCATTCAGGGATTTTTAGGGCTTGAGTAATAGACTTTGGTTCAATTGGAGATGTTGATGTGGTAGTATGCAGATTTATGGGTTTGACTACATTATTTCGAGATTGGGTTATGACCCCCTAGCGGGGAAGAGTGTTAACCTGTAGAGGTTGTAAAGATTCAGAACCCGCGGGTTTTGGAGGACATTGTTGTACAATGGCTGAAGGTTGAGAAGACATAGGTGATAAGGTAGGCGTGGACAGGTTAGCTGGACATGGTGGTGTGGACTTGCTCTCAAGTGAGATGGGAAGAGGTGAGATGTGTGGTTCTGGCAAGAGTCTTGTAACTGGTATTGGTGTATGGTTTGACAACGAGGGTACATGGAAAATTTGGTAAACCAAGTTGGGCCCATGCACAGTTGATTTGTGTATCATCAGCAGGGTTAGGCTTCATATTCTTATATGGAAACTCATTCTCTACAAACCGGACATGTCAGGATATGTATATGCATTTATTGACCAAATCTAAACACTGATAAACACTCTGAGTAGATGCATATTCGATAAAAACACATGCTTTGGATTTATGATCTAGCTTATGTGATCTATAGGGTTTAAGCCAAGGGAAGCAAAGAAAACGAAATTTTTGAGTTTTGTGTAATCAGGATGACAATTTGTGAGATTGTGAAAAGGAGTTGTGTATTTGTGAGATGGAGAAGGGAGTCTATTGATCAGATATGTATCCATGATCATGGCTAACGGCCAATGATCTAGAGGGATGTGAGAGTATGTAAGAAGTGACAGGCATGTCTCAAGCAAATGACAATGTTTACGTTCAGAATTAACATTGTGTTATGGAATCTGAGGTGGAGAGATTAAGTGTGTAATTCCCTGATCACCTAGGAAGGATCAAAGGGAGATGTATTCTCCACCATGGTCCCTGTAAAACACTTTGATTTTATGTTTGAAATAGTTTTCAACCAAGGATTTAAATCGAATAAAGATAGGATTGACATCCGATTTGTACTTCATTGGGTACAACCATGTATATTTAGTGTGATGATCAACAAATATAACATAGTATTTATATCCATCATAAGAAGGAACATGAGAACTCCAAACATCACTGTTTATTACTTCTAATGGCATTGTTGACTCAATGGTTGATGAATGAAATGGTAAATTATGAGACTTATCTAAGTTGCAAGAAGTACATTGAATCTGATGAAAATAATGACAACCTAAGCTAGCTCTTTTATTCAAAAACTTGAAGACTTCTGTTGATGGATGCCGAAACTTGTGATGCATGAACAAAGAACTGACTCAGAAAGCAGTATGAGCTGTAGGAGTTGTAGAAGACCATACATACACCCCAATAACATAAGGACTGCTAAGAATGGTTTTGTTGGACTTGAGGTCCTGCACATGAAAGCTAGTGGATTTGAAGATAACGGCATAAGGGTTGTCATTTGGTATTTTTGAAACAAAAACAATGTTCTTTGTCATATTGGGCACACACAAAGACATTAGATAAGACCACATCATTATAAGAATCAATTTTAGCTAGACCAGTGTGAGTGATCGGAATCCCCTTACCATCTCCAACTAACATCTCATCTTAACCAATGTAGGGGTAATGTAGAGCAAGGTTGTTGAGGTCATTAGTGACATGGTGAGACGTACCGCTATTAACTAACCCTTGTGATGATGAAGATGTTGACGTGGCAAGGTTGGTTTGCTGGGTTGGTATGGAAGGGAATCTACCAGAGGATGACACTTCAATTGTTGGATGCAATGTTCGATAGGTTCGACATTGTGCTAACACATGTCCTATCTCCCTGCACCATTGACACCGGCCTTTGAAAGGTTTTGGACCCCCATTGTTTGAATTGGAGGGTTGATATTGGTTCTGATTTGAAGATTGTGATTGTTTTGGTGTGGACTGGTAAGGATGTTGATTGGCGTGCGAGTATGAATTGGAATTAGAAGACTTACATGAGTTCTTGGAGAACTTGGTTTGCTTATTAAAGGTTGTCATAACACCAGCTGCTTCATTGTGGTTATGTTTGATGGATAACTCATGATTAATGAGTTTTCGTGTAGCTCTTCAAACGCAATGGATGATTCACGCGCATTTATGGCACGCACAGCCGGTAAATTGTAACACCCCGAATTCGCGGGACTCGAGATGTCACATTGCGCTAGGATCTCACAATGGATCCTGACCCTAGCCTGACAACAAGTTCACTGGACCTTACAACATGGCACTGATAGATATAAAACAAATACATAAAACAGTATAAACTGTACGACCCAAAGTAAACAACAACATAGTCGAGTATATAAAACGACATCCTCACATAGGAGGTACAAAAGATCATCCTCACGAAGGAGGGGAAACACAACAACCCCAAACCAACCACCTAATGTACGAGAGTCCTCGGCCTGTCACCCTACCAGATCACCCAGCAGCGCCTAACCTGTAAACATCTACAACACGGTATGAAACCGTTAGCTAACCATACATATATGAGGTAATGCATAAGCACAAACACAATCATGGAAGATAAACACATCAGCATGCTTTCACACATTTACCCATTTATTATCTTTATATAATAACCATTCACTCAAAAACCGTATATATATAGATAGATGAAAGTATGTGACACGAGGACCGATACATCCCCGCCTCTGAGTGCAATGTCCAGCTGTACGAGTATCGGTCACACAATCCGTGTACCCTATGGGAGTGGATTGCGCCCTTCTTGTAAACCAGTTTGGCCCGACATCAGAGAACCTCCCAGACTCCACGGCGGGATGAAAGGGAAAGGTTATCACAGCCACGCAGTGGGGCAGTCAATAAAACATAGGTCGATAAAAACGACAACTCATGCTATCATAGCAAACATATAAAGCATACACCACTCATGCAAACACCCAATATAAGGATGGCAGCTAAGTAAGTCCTACGAACTTACCTCAACCTCGTACAATCACAACCACGATCAACCTCCAATCCTGAGAGGGACACTGCCTAATAACAAGGCATAAAGAGATATCAATACTCCTATCGATCAAAAAGGTCACATCTAGACCCAAGGATCCATAAGGATCATAATCAATCTATAAGCCTCACAACCAACTAAACCTCAATATTTCAACATAACTCACAATTCCTCAAATCTCAAGGTAGTATCTAATCAACATTCCTCAATCTCAATTCTAATCCAAATTTAATTAATTAACCTTTAATTAATTAATTAGATTTCGCCAGAATAACGTTTTGCCCGCAGGCAATTTCTAAACCCTCTGTCATCAGATTTCATCAAACAAACAACCCATAATCACCGGAATAATATAACAACCATAATCGAATTCCTAATTGTCCTATTTGACAAACCTAAAGTCAATTTAGGCCAAATCGCAGTAGGGAAAACGAATAAATTCATAACTTATTCGTTACTAACCCGACTGACGATCTGAAAGAAGATTCGGAAACACAGCGACGCAGGCTACGAATGGACAACATCAAATTCACCGGAATCTGAGCGAGGGAACCGTCCTGGTGACATATATGCTCGACCATCCCTCCATATACTCGGAAATGCAGAAACTCGGTACCGATATGAAGAGAATGAAGAGAGGAATCCAGAAACTCAAACGGAATTGAAATCGGATTAGAAACGGAGAGTAGATCTGAGTTTGAAGGTTGAGAGAAATCAGAGCTTTAACGAGGAAACGTGAAAGAAAATGAATTAATAAAGGATTTTCCGCTATTTATAGTGAAGACGATAATTATCCTTTAGTAAAGTCGATAATTATCCTTTAACCAATCCAAAGGCGGGTCGAACCTCTTTCTCCAAACTTCTCGAGATTAGAACATTAAATCTGGAATATTGTAGGGATAATTATTCCACAACTTCCTCGGAAAACGTGTATTCCTAAGCCGTCTTTCTTAGCCGTTAAGAAACGAAATAGCGACTCTTTTGGCCGTGTTGCCTCTCCATGTTATTTCATATCTAGGAAATATCCGATGTCCTGATCATTTCTCTCAACTACATTTTTATTAATTGGAGCTCCCAAATGCTCCAAATAACACCGGAGGGTAAAAATAATTACCCGGGGGAAAAAGTAAAAAATTTCCCAAACGTGCAAAATTACGCCAGGAATATAACGGTGGGACTCTTACGCATCACTTGCGAAGTCTTCGCGAGTTATATGTTAATTACTATCAACGATTAAGTTAATCAACATTAATTAGAATTCGAAATCCTAGCTATTACATCACACACCCCTTAAAAAAAAGTTTCGACCCGAAACTTGAACAATTCCCAAATCCTCTCGGACCCATACGCCGAGGTATAACTCTCACTCTTTCTATCGGAGGTATCACATCTCCGTTCAAAAGATCACAACCTATAACAATCTATAACCTCAAGTATAAACATGGAGGAATCATCATCTCCAGGAAACAAGGCCATAACGCTACCCAAAGGCGTAGAGGAATCACGTCTCTCGCCATACCACATCACAAGGCATAGAGGAAGCACATCTCTAGTCAAAACATATCACAAGCATAGAGGAAATACATCTCTAGCCAACCCATAAACATATATATCGCATGGAGGAATCACATCTCCACTGAACTATGTCCATCAAGGTAGCATGGAGGAAAGAACCATCTCCAGCTGAATCCTAATCCCACTCAAATAGCATGGAGGAAAAAAACCATCTCCAGCTATAAATATAATCATAACGTGGAGGAAGTAATCATCTCCAGTTATAGCATACATCACGCTAGCACATCAAGATCTACTAAGATCATAAATCACATCACAACTAGCATGAAATAACACATCAAGGCATATAAGCACATAAGCACAACATTCATCAAGATAGCACTAAGATCTACTCGTGCTCCCACAAATGGGTCTGTTCCAACATATACCCTGGATAGTTCCTCAGGACACTATCCTCAGTCTCTCACATAGCCTCTTTAGGTCTTCATCTTGACCATCATATCCTCAATATGGGAATGTCTTTCGAATGCAAGCGTTTCATATCTCATTCCAAGAATGTAATTGAATGCTCAACAAAAGTGTGGTTGGACTCAATCATCAAATCATCGTAACTCACAAGGTGTCTCGAGTCTGGTATATACTTCCTCAGTTGAGACATATGAAACACTGGGTGGATATCCTCTAATCTCAGAGGCAAAGCTAAACATGATGCTACCTTCTCCGTAATGGTCGATCTCAAATAAACCATCATATTGGAAACTCAGTTCCCTTTCCATATTAACACGTCTAACGTCTCGCAGCTGAGATACTTACAGCCGGACATGAACTCTCGCTTGAACTTTAGAGGTTAACGCCTCTTGTCTACATATAATATCTGGCGACTCTGTACAATCAGCATTCTTCTTTCAATCAACGTTACTTGAACTATAAAATCCTGAATCTGGTCAGGTATTATTCCACTACTACTACTAGATCACTTCTAGCATAAGGATATACGACATCTATGTCTATATATATTGCCTCATAGGGCCATCCCAGAAAGATGCACGTCCTTCATTGTTATATAATAAACTCATTAATGGAAGGTAATATAACCATCCATGTTTCCCATTCAACTTACAACTTATAATAGATCTATAAGATCTAGATGATCCTCTCTAACTGACCATCTCTTAGGGGGTGAAGTGTAGTCATGAGGTACAGACTCATCCCAAAGCAGTCTGAATCTGCTGCCTAAAATCTCAAAGTAAAAACATCCATCTCGATCAAAAATGATCGTTCTCGGTATACCATGGAGTCTCACTATCTGTCTAGTGTACTCCTCAACCAATTCATTCTCTAGCCACGTCCTTTTGATAGAAATGAAACGTTCCGGTTTCATTAATTTGTTACCAACAATCCAAATAACATAAATCTTCTACTGGGTCACAATCCCATAAAAAAGTCCATAGAGATGTACTCCCAAATTCTACTACTGAACTGGTAGTGGGTGGGGCTTATCTCTAGATTGGAAATGCTCTATTTGGACCTGCTAACAGGTCACACACTGTATCACAAATTTGGTTATATCGGCTTCATACAATATAATCGTCTCATCTCGTGGTACATATTACTCGTACCTGAATGTACTGAATAAGGCTTACAGTGGGTATACCATAACATTCTCTGTCTCCATCTGCATCAGCAGGTACACAAAAATGGTCATGACTCTTCATCAGTCCATCTACAGCCATGGAGAACTATGGTGCCTCAGTACGAGACATCCTTTCTTTAAACCTTGTCAAGGCCGGGCAGGTCTCCTGCTTCTGTTGGACCTCATCCAACAGACCAGGTAGAACCTCTGAAGTATAATTGGGTATCCTCATCAAGGAACTGATTGTCCAACTCTAGCCAAACTAGATTTCTCTGAAGCTGAAGCTGAACTATCTGTCTCACAATAATCTTCTCTTGGAGCGTCTTTCCGTTCCAGTTGTCGGCGACAACGTTCAACTTCTTGGAATGATATGGAACCTCCAGGTCAAAGTCTTGATCAACTTAAGCTCTTAACACTAGCGGTTATTCAACCCCTGTTGCATAAAATATACTTCAGATTTCTATGATCTATAGAAATCTGACATGAAGATCACACCGGTATGGTCTTCAAAACTTAAAGGCTTGAACTACTACTACTAACTCTAAATCATGAATCAGGTAGTTCTCAGCTGTAAACACACATATCAATAACCTTACTCCTCTGTAGTAATACACATCTCAGACTTAGCTGGGATGTATCACCGTAAATCACGGAATCCCAAAAATCTTCTAACTACAACAGAATGGAAGTAGAGGTCAAATGCCTCCTCAACCCATCAAAACATAGACACACTGCTTTCATCACGTAGTTATGGTGGTTTTCTCAAAAGACTCGCAAATGAATACGTAATCATATAAAATTCTTCGTCAAAGCATTGGTAGCAATCGGCTGAGCCGAGAAAACTACGTATTCCTTAATGTTCATCAGTATCTCCCATGTTACAACATACTTAATTCTCGCCAGGTCAACCATGATCCCACTGGTGGAGACAACATGGCCTAAAAAGGCTACCACTGGCATCTCAACTTACACTTAGAGAGCGTAGTATACAACCTCTATCTCTCGAAATTTGCAGAACGGTCCTCAGACGATCGGTCTACTATTCTTTGCTATGAGAGTATACCGACATGTCATCCATGAAGTCCACCACCAACTAATCAAGGAAGTCGATGAAGATACTATTCATCAACTCCATAAAAACTACTAAAACATTTGTCAACCCAAATGACATCACTACAAACTCGTAGTGTCCATAACGGGTATGAGATGCTATCTCATACACATGCTGCTCTCTCATCCATGACTAGGGATATCTTGAGCACAAAGGAATCCTAAAAACACAATTGCTTCTTGAAGCTAACTCATCAGGTCGTCAATACGGAACTTTGAACCCACTAGGGTAAACCCGTTTCGATCAACTTTTCAAGTTATCAGTACAATATCTCAACAAGCACCATATAGTGTGACTTTCCCATTCAATCTTGTATCATACTTCAACTCGATAACAATGTCCACACTCCGCTGAGGTGGCAACTAGACGGTTCAGTAACACGTCTATAAACTCATAAACAACTAGAATACCTTCCATTGTTGGACTATCTCGCTCCTTCATGGTATAACACTAGAAGGCGTCACATCCCTGTGCTATCAGCTCGCTGCTCGTACAGTCATGATGACAAACCCGTCTCTTCAAAGGTCTTAAACTTAGAAGACCTCTGTTTACCATCTCAGTAAAGACTGTAATAGTCTTCCTATTAATATCTAACACCGCATGATATATATTCATCCAATCCATACACATAATGACTTCCTCATGCACCTACGGCATGACAAAGAAGTCTACAAGCCATACACAAGTCCCGGAATAAGGGAACAAACACCTATCTCGCGGGTACCTCAGACCCCTAACTGGTAATCCTGTAAAGGAAAGTCCACCTTCTACTATATATCAAAGATCAACCATTAACACATGCATCGAAAGACAAGAAGTGCATAGCACTCATAACAAACAAAACTCCACTAGGTAAACCATTAACGAGAATGGTACCTGTAACAGCTAACTCCCATAGCTCCACTATATATCATTACTCGATCTCGGATCTATGCTCCTCAAGTATCACTAAGGTCCTCACTATAGCCTCCACTTCCACTCTTTCAGCACCGGAAAGAGGAAGGTCTTGTTGGGAAGAAACACTACCTTGCTGACAGAAAGGGGCCAGATGGCCTAGTTCACCACATGTGAAACAAGTTATCGGTGCCAATGGGCACTCAAAACGCAAATGATCTGGATAGCCACAATTGTAACATAATTGTCTCATTCTTGCAACCTGTGCAACTGAAGGGTAACTCAATCTTCGTCATCCACCTTGAATGATCTTATTCCGAGAGGGAACTTGTAAAGGCAACGCCTTGCCCTGTCGATAAAACTTCGCTCTATACCCTGCTTTACCACACGTAAAGCATATGATGGGCGCCTTTGGGGCACACAGCTCGCCAGTGTCCCAACTTCCACGCAATTAAAACACTGTAGTTCCGTGCCAGTCGTCTTCATGGCCAAAGGACCACTTGGTTGTCCTGGTATCTGACTTGGTTCACCATTCATCATCTTTGCTTCTCCACTAACTAATTCAATCCATTGCTTCTTCTCTGATCCAGAAGCTTCAGTTGATCTCACAGATGTTGGTAAATCCGGTGTAGGTCTACCCGCTATCACCGCCTCATATACTTGCTGCATATACTCTTGAAACTCGGATCTACTCATGGAGACACGATCATCCTCTTCAAACTCGTTCTCTGCCATAGGCAAAACAACAGCGGAAACTGGTCCCTGACTTATCACCACTAGAGGAAGAGGAGGTGTACCCCTACCTCGTCCCACTACAGGTACTACTCTAGTTTGAGCCATTTGTAGGATATACACACCTAATCTTATAAGGCTATATATATGCCATAGGTATCGATATGTATATAATACATCCACATAATCCATAGTACACACAGATATATATGCATATTTACGCTGTAGAGATCCATGGAAGAGGTGACGACTTCTCGTACATTCTATCCCAAAACCACACTTAAAACCAAAACCTTTGAAAACGTCAGATTTCATGTGGGCTCTGTTTATTTTACCTATCAAACCTCATTGCAGGTAGCAAGTGTCATTGTTGTCAACCTGGGCTCTGATACCAACTCTGTAACACCCCGAATCCGCGGGACTCGAGATGTCACATTGGGATAGGATCTCACAATGGATCTTGACCCTAGCCTGACAACAAGTTCACTGGACCTTACAACATGGCACTGACAGATATAAAACAAATACATAAAACAGTATAAACTGTACGACCCAAAGTAAACAACAACATAGCCGAATATATAAAACGACATCCTCACATAGGAGGTACAAAAGATCATCCTCACGCAGGAGGGGAAACACAACAACCCCAAACCAACCACCTAATGTACGAGAATCCTCGGCCTGTCACCCTGCCAGATCACCTAGCAGCGCCTAACCTGTAAACATCTACAACACGGTATGAAACCGTTAGCTAACCATACATATATGAGGTAATGCATAAGCACAAACACAATCATGGAAGATAAACACATCAGCATGCTTTCACACATTTACCCATTTATTATCTTTATATAATAACCATTCACTCAAAAACCGTATATATAGATAGATGAAAGTATGTGACACGAGGACCGATACATCCCCGCCTCTGAGTGCAATGTCCAGTTGTACGAGTATCGGTCACACAATCCGTGTACCCTATGGGAGTGGATTGCGCCCTTCCTGTAAACCAGTTTGGCCCGACATCAGAGAACCTCCCAGACTCCACGGCGGGATGAAAGGGAAAGGTTATCACAGCCACGCAGTGGGGCAGTCAATAAAACATAGGTCGATAAAAACGACAACTCATGCTATCATAGCAAACATATAAAGCATACACCACTCATGCAAACACCCAATATAAGGATGGCAGCTAAGTAAGTCCTACGGACTTACCTCAACCTCGTACAATCACAACCACGATCAACCTCCAATCTTGAGAGGGACACTGCCTAATAACAAGGCATAAAGAGATATCAATACTCCTATCGATCAAAAAGGTCACATCTAGACCCAAGGATCCATAAGGATCATAAACAATCTATAAGCCTCACAACCAACTAAACCTCAATATTTCAACATAACTCACAATTCCTCAAATCTCAAGGTAGTATCTAATCAACATTCCTCAATCTCAATTCTAATCCAAATTTATTTAATTAACCTTTAATTAATTAATTAGATTTCGCCAGAATAACGTTTTGCCCGCAGGCAATTTCTAAACCCTTTGTCATCAGATTTCATCAAACAAACAACCCATAATCACCGGAATAATATAACAACCATAATGGAATTCCTAATTGTCCTATTTGACAAACCTAAAGTCAAATTAGGCCAAATCGCAGTATGGAAAACGAATAAATTCATAACTTATTCGTTACTAACCCGATTGACGATCTAAAAGAAGATTTGGAAACACAGCGACGCAGGCTACGAATGGACAACATCAAATTCACCGGAATCTGAGCGAGGGAACCGTCCTGGTGACATATATGCTCGACCATCCCTCCATATACTCGGAAATGCAGAAACTCGGTACCGATATGAAGAGAATGAAGAGAGGAATCCAGAAACTCAAACGGAATTGAAATCGGATTAGAAACGGAGAGTAGATATGAGTTTGAAGGTTGAGAGAAATCAGAGCTTTTACGAGGAAACGTGAAAGAAAATGAATTAATAAAGGATTTTCCGCTATTTATAGTGAAGACGATAATTATCCTTTAGTAAAGTCGATAATTATCCTTTAACCGATCCAAAGGCGGGTCGAACCTCTTTCTCCAAACTTCTCGAGATTAGAACATTAAATCTGGAATATTGTAGGGATAATTATTCCACAACTGCCTCGAAAAACGTGTATTCCTAAGCCGTCTTTCTTAGCCGTTAAGAAACGAAATAGCGACTCTTTTGGCCGTTTTGCCTCTCCATGTTATTTCATATCTAGGAAATATCCGATGTCCTGATCATTTCTCTCAACTACATTTTTATTAATTGGAGCTCCCAAATGCTCCAAATAACACCGGAGGGTAAAAATAATTACCCGGGGGAAAAAGTAAAAATTTCCCCAAACGTCCAAAATTACGCCAGGAACATAACGGTGGGACTCTTACTCATCACTTGCGAAGTCTTCGCGAGTTATATGTTAATTACTATCAACGATTAAGTTAATCAACATTAATTAGAATTCGAAATCCTAGCTATTACGTAAATATGGTCCATCCAACCCTCTAAGCACATAGTCAGTAATGTCCACTATCGTAACTGGTGAATCTAGTGAGGCAAGGAGGTTTGTTTCTTTGCAAACATTCTGCATATAAGTAGATATTGAATCAGATCCTTTCTTCATCGTGCGCAGTCTCTCTTTGATTTGTTTCACATGACCCCTTGAAGGATTGTCATAGGTTAGATGCAGTACCTCCCACACTTCATGAGAAGTCCTTGCAATGGCAACAAACCTAGCTACATCGGTTGAAAGTGTGCCTAGTAAGGAGCCATAAATATGTCTATCTGTCTCAGATATGTTTTGTAGGCTAGATTGGTTGTGGTAGAGTTTTTTATGGGATTTCAACTATGCCAAGAATGAATGTGTCCAGATCATATCCCTCCAATGTGGCTAAAATAGCCTGCTTCTAGGTAATGTAGTTGTGAGGAGTAAGCTTGACTATGTTTGCGAGGATGAGGATGGTAAAAGGTTTTGTATGCTCGTGTGGATTGGGAAGGGTTGAAGAATAATCAGCCATGTCAAGTAGTTGATGTTTAGTGATAGTGGATCGGTAAACCCTCTTGTTAACTTTGTGATTCATGTTGTATAGTGTAGATTACATAGTGCACGCAATAGTATTGATATGTAATAGTTCTTAGGTCTAGTGTGGTTAGGTTAAGGTGACTAATGCTTGTTGTAGCTTACTAGTGTGGTCCTAGTTGCCAGTTCATTGAACCCTAGTGGCTTACATTCACTGGGAAGCTGTGGCACGTGTTGTTTCCTTATATCTGATATATGAAGGTAGAATTGTTGGTTGACCTGTTGTCTTCTGGACAGCCGCTTGTGTTATTTGTTTGAACCGGGTTCGAGCTTTGATGATTATCTCCATTATTTGGCTTGGTTTGGCACCACCTAAATGAAACGACACGTTTGGGGTTTGAGGAGGCAGTATATAAGCTACCACTTACCTCATCTAACCCTAAGTGAGATTGCAGCCCTTACCGCTGAAAGAGAGAGAGTGATCCTCTGAGAGAAAGAGAGAGAGCGATTGAAGAGAAGACAGAGGTGATTCGCTAGGGTTTGAGACGATCATCCTCACCTACATATCTCCAGAAGAAGATATTTAGATTGAAGATAGCAAAGCTTCGCCGAAAGCTTTGCTTAGCCTTAGGGGCTATTTCGATACCTTGCTCTTTGTATCTCCTTTTGTTCTTGCTTGTTCTAGATATAGGTTGTATTACATATTGATCTTGCGTGCATATTGTAATCGAAACTATATTGTAATCGTCTTCAATGCCTAGTAAAAATTGGGATCGGACCTCCCCTCTTGAGGTTCCGCATAGGTAGGGTTTTAACACCCGAACTGCGTAAACAACTGTTGTGTTGATCTTCATAACATTGACATATATTTCCAGAATACATGATAAACATATTACAGATTGGTATCAGAGCATCTGTTGTATCTTTTTTCTTGAAAAGTATATATTTGTGTTGAAACTCATGTATACCTGATCTTGTCTTCCGCTGTGTTCTTGGTTCTTTGTTAAAAGATCTGATCCCACATAATATTGTTTTTGTATCCCTTTACTGTTGTATTTTGTTACCCTTTTTGTGAGATCTGCCTACCTTTATTCCTCCCCTTATACAAATACTAACCTTTTTTCCTTTGTTGTATTTGTAGAGAGGGTGAAATATGACAGACTCCACAATAAGGATGAAGCCATTCGATGGGAGTGGTGATTTCACCATGTGGCAGGTGAAAAATGAGAGCCATTCTCACCAAAGAGAAATGCCTCAAAGCCATCACTGGAAACTACCTGGCCATGACGTCTGAAGAAAAGAAAAAGGAGATGAGTGAGCAGGCCCACGCTGAGATTAATATTAGGTTAACTGACGACGTGGCTCGTCAGGTTGTATGTTACACCTATGCTAAATCTCTATGGGATGCCCTAGAAAAATTGTATTTGAAAAAATCCTTGCCCTCTAGGATCTCATTACTACATAGACTCTTTACCTTCAAAATGGACACCAATCTGACTCTTAATGAAAATTTAGATAAATTTTTAACAATGAATCAGGACTTGACTAGATGTAATGATGAAATTAAAGAAACCCACATTGTTGTCTTGTTGTTAGGATCTTTACATGCCCAATTTGACACTTTGAGAGATATGATACAGTTTAGCTTAGATAATATTACTCAAGAAAAGATAATAGAAGCTATAACTGAAAAAAATGATATCTTGAAATTAAATTATTTAAAAGTAAAACTGAAAAGAAATCAGATGTTAAGCTTGAAGTTCTTATGGCTAAAGGAAATCCTAAACATTTTAAAAACAAGAAGGAAAAATATGAAAAAGATAAAACTGGACCTTCTGACTTTGATAAAAATAACAAGAAATGTTATTACTGTGAAAAACCAGGACATTATGCAAATGAATGTAGGAAGAAAAAGAGAGATGATGCTAAGAATAATAAAAAATCTTGATGGAAAGTTGTCTTTATTTGAAAAAGTTCAAGCTGAATATCCCTGTGAGTTGTTGATGTGTACTGAGTATAATTCTTTAAATTCTAATGTGTGGATTTTGGACTGTGGTTGTACCATGCATGCCTCTTTTGATAAATCCTTATTTAGCTCTCTGCATGAATTTGATGGTGGAGAAGTTATGCTAGGGGATAATACTGCCTTGGCCATTAGAGGGGTAGGAAATGTACCTATATGTATGTTTGATGGAAAAATTAGAGTTCTCCAGAATGTTAGATGGATTCCACAACTTAGAAGAAATTTAATGAGTGAATTTGTCTTAGATGACTTGAATTGTCAAATTAATACTAGTAATGAGATAAGAGAAGTAATAAGAAATGGAACTACTCTTATAAAAAGCATAAAAAAGGGTGGGTTATATCAGGTTATTACTGCACCTAATTTGATCCTTACCACTACTAATACTAAAATGACCTTAAGTCATACTAAAAACTGGCACAATAGACTTGGATATATTGGAAATACTGGCCTTAAAATTTTGTATAAACAAGGTATTATAGATAAAGAACCTATTGATATTGTTTTTTGTGAAAACTGTATCCTAGGTAAAAAGAATAAACACAGTTTTAATAACTCATCCTATAAAGCTCAAAAACCTTTAGAATATGTTCACTCTGACCTATGGGGACCTGCACAGGTTGACACCATAGGAGGGAAGAGATACTTCATCTCTTTCATAGATCATTACTCTAGGAAATTTTGGACTTATCTCCTGAGAAATAAAAATGAAGCTTTTGAGTACTTTAAAGAATGGAAACAAGATGTAGAAAACCAATCTGGTTATACTCTAAAATGCCTTAGGACTGATAATGGGCCTGAATTTTGCAACTCTGAGTTTAATAACTACTGTAAAAACCAAGGGATTAAAAGACACCTTACTGTACCTGGAACTCAACAACAAAATGGAACAGCTGAAAGAATGAATAGAACTCTTCTAGAAAAGACTAGATGTATGCTCATTAGTTCAGGGATGAAACATTCTATGTGGGGGGAAGCCATAGTGACTGCTACCTACCTTATAAATAGATCCCCTTCCTTTGTTATAGACTTTAAGACTCCTCAGGAAATGTGGACTGGCAAGAAACCTAACTTAACTCATTTAAAACCTTTTGGTTGTATTGCCTATTCCTAAATCTCCCAAGGAAAGTTGCACCCTAGAGCCTTAAAAGTTGTCATGCTAGGGTATCCAGAAGGTGTTAAGGGTTACAAACTCCTCCTTATACAACCCCATGGATATAAAGTCATTAACTCTAGAAGTGTTACCTTCAATGAAGAAGATTTTCATTTTAAATCTAAAAATGATAATGTTGTGACCCATAGTTCTGAGGAAAATGATGGTATAGATACCCCTAGCACATCTAGATCCTTCTACAATCATAATGATCAACCTCACATAAATGAAAATGATAAAGAAGAATTCTATATACAGGATATTATCAAACTGAAAGCTCTAGTAATGTGAACACCCCTCACTTAGACATAAATGAGGATGACAATAATAATAATGATAACACTCAACAATTAGGGGAGGAAAATAATGAAGATAATAGGAATAATTATAACTCTCAAGAATCAGGGGAGGAAAATAATGAAATTCCTAATAAAAATTTGACAAACCTTGAATCTGGTAATGGTTGTGACCATGGAGATCAAGACGACTCGGGTACCAGTGCCCACAGTGTTGAAAATAAGGAGGGAAATTCAAACCAACTCAAGTCAAATGAAAGACATGAAGACCTGAGTCATTTTGATTTTCATGGTCACTACTAGTTAACCAGGGACAGGGCCCCAAGACTTAAAATTCCTAATAAAAAATATGCTAATAATGTTGGGTATATCATGTTAACAGATGAGGTGAATATAGTTGATTATGCCTTCTTAACAGCTGATGTGATAGAAAATTTCTACACCCCTAACACATATGAACAAGCTATAAAATGTCCTAATGCTAAACATTGTAACCAAGGTATGAATGATGAGATTGAGTCCATGAATTCTAATAATACTTGGATCCTTGTACCTAGGCCTGAAAATGTGAAACTAGTTCAATGTAGGTGGTTGTATAAACTAAAAGAAGATATAAAACATAGTGATCCTCCTAGGTATAAAGCCAGGCTGGTTGCCAAAGGCTTTACTCAAAGAGAACGAATAGATTACATAGATATTTTTGCTCCTGTTGTTAAGTATAAAACATTGAGATTGTTGCTTGCTATGGCTACTGTGTATTACTGGGATATTGAACAGATGAATGTTAAAACTGCTTTCTTGTATGGTGATTTGAATGAAACCATTTACATGAGTCAACCTAAAAGCTTTGTTAATAAAAATAAACCTGAGCATGTTTGTTTGCTTAAGAAATCTCTGTATGGTTTAAAACAATCACCTAGACAATGGAATATTAAGTTTGACATTTGCATGAAAAATCTGGGCTTCATGAGAAGCAAATATGATTACTGCCTGTATTTCAAATATCTTTCTACTCCTAATGCTCTTTATGTTCTCTTATATGTGGATGACATTCTGATTATGTGCAAATCCAAAGTTGTTATTAGCAATGTAAAAAGAGACCTTAAAATGCACTTTGATATGAAAGACCTTGGTACTGCACAGAAAATCCTTGGTATACAGATCATAAGAAATAGGGTTAAAAAGAAAATGTGGCTTTCTCAACATGACTATATACAGAAAGTTCTGGATAGGTTTAATATGGGAAATTCTAAACCTACCCCTATGCCCTTAGGAGGGCACTTAGATCTAACCAAGAAGCATTGCCCTGATTCTCCTTGTGAGTTGAAAAAGATGTCTAATATTCCATATGATGTAGCTGTTGGCTCTGTTATGTATGCTATGTTGTGCACTAGACCTGACCTATCTTTTGCTATAAGTGTCCTAAGTAGATTCATGTCTAACCCTGGATTGGAACATTGGACTGCTATGAAATATTGCTTGAGATATCTTACAGAAACTAAGAAGTTATGTTTGTGCTTTGCTGAGCATTCTTCGAATCATGATGTTATTGGTTTTGTAGATTCAGATTATGCTAGTAATAAGGATACTAGAAAATCTACAACTACTTATTATTACACTTGGACTAATAACTGTATATCATGGAAGTCACAACAACAATCTATTGTAGCTTTGTCATCTACAGAAGCTGAATACATAGCTGCAGTTGAAGCATCAAAAGAAGCCATTTGGTTAAAAGGCTTAATTACTAAAATACAACATAAATCTTGTATTCCTGTTTTAAATATTGACAGCCAAAGTGCTCTGTATCTTTGTAAAGACCTTGTATATCATGAACGATCTAAACATATTGATGTTAGATATCATTTTGTTAGGGATGAGATAGAAAAGAAACACTTTGAGGTTAAGAAAGTTAGAGGAGATATTAATCCTGCTGATTTTGGTACAAAAATTGTCCCTGCTGACAAATTTATCTTTTGCAGGAATTCCCTTCACTTGTGGGATGTTCCCTAAAGATAATTAGCACTGAACTGATGACGGACAAGAGTGCCTCCCTTCACTTACTACTGGTGATCAAGATGATGCGTTAACATGAATCAAGAGGGCAATTGTTAACTTTGTGATTCATGTTGTATAGTGTAGATTACATAGTGCACGCAATAGTATTGATATGTAATAGTTCCTAGGTCTAGTGTGGTTAGGTTAAGGTGACTAATGCTTGTTGTAGCTTACTAGTGTGGTCCTAGTTGCCGGTTCATTGAACCCTGGTGGCTTAAATTCACTGGGAAGCTGTGGCACGTGTTGTTTCCTTATATCTGATATATGAAGGTAGCATTGTTGGTTGAGTTGTTGTCTTCTGGACAACCGCTTGTGTTATTGGTTTGAACCGGGTTCGAGTTGTGATGATTATCTTCATTATTTTGCTCGGTTTGGCACCGCCTAAATGAAACGACGCGTTTGGGGTTTGAGGAGGCAGTATATAAGCTACCGCTTACCTCATCTAACCCTAAGTGAGATTGCAGCCCTTGCCACTGAAAGAGAGAGAGAGTGATCCTCTGAGAGAAGGAGAAAGCGATTGAAGAGAAGACGGAGGTGATTCGCTAGGGTTTGAGACGATCATCCTCACCTAGATATCTCCAGAAGAAGATCTTCAGATTAAAGATAGCAAAGCTTGGCCGAAAGCTTTGCTTAGCCTTACAGGGGCTATTTCGATACCTTGCGTGCATATTGTAATCGAAACTATATTGTAATCGTCTTGAATGCCTAGTAAAAACTGGGATCGGACCTCCCCTCTTGAGGTTTCGCAGAGGTAGGGTTTTAACACCCGAACTGCGTAAACAACTGCTGTGTTGATCTTCATAACATTGACATATATTTCCATAATACATGATAAACATATTACACTTCTGATACCATGTAAACACTTGTAACACAAGGATGATTTATTAATGAATGAAGAGATGATTATATATATATATATATATATATATATACATGTAGAGATGAGATGCTGATTATATATATAAGTAGAGATGAGATGAGATGCTGATTATATATATAAGTAGAGATGAGATGCTTAATAGTATCCTAAGATCTCTCAGAGAATACTAACTGCATATATTATATAATAGTTTGTTAATACCAACTAGTATAGATGAATAAGCACTGATGATGACAAAATCAACTTATTACACTGCACTTAAGCAGCAAACTTGAAAAAAACAAACAAGACGAATTAAGGAATGTAGAACGATAGCTCAGACAATGAAAGTTTCTTCATAGACCCAAAGGGCTTCATCCTTCATGACTTTAGCAAAGTAAGTGTATCCATCTACGTCCTTGTAAATTGCATCCCCCAGCCTAGCAAAGTTGATTGGTAGGTTCAGGATATGGCGAGACACGTGGTTTGGCTTGATGAGGTCCTCATTAATGTCTTTCCAGGCATCTCTTATCATTTTTCGGAGAACCGGAACCGCTTCTTCTCTGCTTACTCCATGTTCTTCCATGTAGCATTCGACCCCGGAGACAACGTGAAGTCCTCGTTGTTGCTCCTCCTTCACGTTATAAGTATACATGAATGTCAAGCTATATATGTGTTAGTTTTTCTTATATCCGTTCCGGAATCAAATGACGCGGAGGGCACACGTCAGGTGAACTACACGTACAAGCACACGGGATTCCATCCTAAAATAATTGGCAATAAGAGCCAATAGGAGGAGTAGACCGGATGTTTATATGGTAGTATCACCTAACTGTGTGTTATCCCAACAATACGATGAACAACAAAGTAATACGAAACAAAAGGTGAAATTATCTCACTTTATGAGATACAATGTCGTCCATTAGACGAATAACTACTTGAGCGCCTCTTACGACTCGCGGAACAGGATCAATAACCCACTCAAATGCTTTCTCATTTGCGATATGTGGCTCCATCCCCAACATGGCTGAGGTAGTCACTACTTCAGCAATCGACGTAATTCTCGCGTTGTTCATGTACTCTTCAAAGCTCGGAATATATTTCTGATGAGCCCAATTCACCTCCACAAAGTAGCTTCTTATAAGCTCAAGAAGCTGTCAAACATGAAATGCTTTAGATAGGAATCATATGCCGCAAACGAAATGAAAATAAATCCAGTCTACTATTCGATCAGGAAAAGTTCTTACTCTTTCTTTGGCGTAACGGGCAGCGTATTCTCTGCCTTCTTTCGCCATCTCTTTCTCAAACTCATCGTAGACATTAAAGACAATCTCAAACACCAGCTTCATTTTGCCGGGAAGCTCAGCGGCAATGCTCTTGTCCCACCTAACAATAACTCAGATCAATGAAAGAGCTTACTTAGATTACATAATTATACAGTAGCTAGCTCAAGCTATATATATATATATATATATATATATATAACACCTCTCAAAGGCTTGAGTGAGTAAACGAAGTTCATCAAAGGTTCCATAAGCATCATAGGTATCATCCAAAATCGACGTCATAAGATAGACTTTCGCCATCATTAGACGAGCTCGAGAGTATTGAGCCTCAAAGAAGATCACAACTGCCAAAAAGTGGCACTCTAAGCTCCGATCCCTTGCATACGAGAGTTGATTCTTCACATCCAACTCCTTCCAAAACCTACAATAAGTACAAAAATCAACATATATAATTAAAATTTATTAATGTACTAATTAAAAATAGATATATGGTAACTAGACTTGCTTGACGATTTGGCTCAACTCCTCGCGGTGAAATAGCTGCAACATATTGAAATTCAGCTTTGCTAGACGGAGCAAGGTCTCATTACGAGACTCGTCTTCTTGGTAGAAACTAATGAAATGTCGAGTTTCCACCCTCTTCACACCCGTATGAAATGGTTGTTTCACTGCTTGAACAACTTTCTTGTAAAGACATGTTCTTTCCATGCTGGATTGAGAGGCAACAGATTTGAGAATACTCGCGGTTAACTCAAGTGCCTCATCTAGAAACTCTTCCTCGTGCATTCTCAAATGAGCCGCCTCATACAAACACAATACGCCATTTACATCACCTCTTAGGCTCTCTTTCAGCTTACCATCACTGTCCTTAAACTTGTCGAACACATCTGCATACGTTGTGTTAGTCTGTAACGTTATATAAATATGTTTCATTCATTTTAAGAATGTTTTTACGTATACCACTTGAAATTTTGTATCCGTGCTGTCTGAAAACCAGGAAATGAAGCCCAGTAGTATAAAGATCATAGTCGTTCTCGTAAATGTAAGCTTTGAAGATGCATTCGAGTTGTTCCTCAATCTCCTTCTCAAAGTAGTACGAGATTCCAAGACGATCAAGCACGTCGATCAATTCAAGCTTGTGATTTTGGCTCAAGGACTCGTCTGATATCATGTCTGTGGTTTGTTGCTTGAGTGAATCTATCTCCTTGGCGTATGCTTCCTTTTTCTGCGCACATATAACAACAGCTCAGTCAAAAACTAAATTAAAAAGCTTAAGATGATTCGTTAAAACGTACCATGTGATCAACATTGTGATCCAGGAAACGATCGCCCCAAATATCATCAGGAAAACCAGCAAGTGGCCTGAAGAGACCTTCTTGCACAGCTGAAGCCATAGCTGTTGTCGATAACTGAAAACCAACGCTGAGTATTTTATGATTTCTGTAGTTCTCTTTGAGTAAGATCGCAATATCGCAATGCATTTATTTATACTACATTTGAGCAGTTGGAGGACGCCACTTGATTTGCGTTTGAAAGTGAATCTCGAATGCGGTAGGTACTATTTAATTTGCTATTGTGTCCGATATTGAAAATACATTTGTGAATTGAAACTATAGATTATTGTAAATAGAGGTCTGCCTTTGTAATTATTGTAAATACGTTTACCCTATTAATATTACCCATCTGACGATGGAAACCCTAAACGGAATATTATTCACGTTCTCACGTGGTATCAGAGGCTTCTATCCTCTAACCCTATTCCGTTGCTTCCTCTTCTTCCTATTCACCTTTTTCCGGCAATCTCGATCCAATGGCCGACAAAAAGACTTCCTTCCACTCTGCTCTCGGAATCTCGAATATCAAGAACAACATCGCTCTTGTTCTCGATCATGATACTCCGTATGCGTCTTGGGTTACCCTATTTCGCGTTACTACAAAAGAACTATGTGCTTGATCACATTGATGAATCAGTTCCGCGTTCTACAGACATCGACAATTCCTTATGGCTTCAAGTTGATGCTACTGTTTTTCAGTGGATATATAGTACGGTCTCACGTGACATCCTTCTTCAAATCCTTGACTCCGACGACACCGCGCTTCAAGCTTGGAATCGAGTCAAGGATATTTTCCAGGATAACAAGAACACTCGGGCGGTGTATCTTGAGCACGAATTCTCCAACTGTAAGTTATCCGCTTTCTCCTCTGTCAATTCCATTTGTCAGTATCTCAAGTCCTTGGCAGATCAACTAAAGGGTGTCGGATCACCGGTTCTTGCAACCCGTTTGGTGCTTCAACTAATTTCGGGTCTCCCGTCTGAATACAATGTTGTGGCGAGTTTTATTCAACAAACGGATCCTCTTCCGAGTTTTATCAAAGCCCGCTCTCAATTACTTCTCGAAGAAACCAGGCTGGCGGCACAAAATGGCACCAGCAAATCCTCGTTAGCAGCTCTCACCGCCGCTACTGCTGCATGTCAAGGTCTACTGCAACTCCTCCAACCCAGCAGCATGCAGACCGGCCCAGTAACAATCGGTCCAGAGGCAAGAAGGGCAAAGCCCGGTCCACCAATTCAGCTCCAGTCCAGAGATTTGTATTCCGTCCCAATTTCGGATGGATCCCTCTCTAGAGTTTCCCTGCCCAGTTCCTCCTACTGCTCAGTCCTGGACACCAGCCCACTCTGGCCCAGCTCCTCCTCCGTCTTGCCCCTATCCAACAAACCAACAGGGCCTCCTTGGACCTGGCCCAATGTTCAACCATCAAGCCCATCTGACGCAGGATCAGCTTGCTACTGCTGCTCAGCCCACTTAATTATTTGGATCAGTCCTTCGCCACGATGACGTTAAATCCGGAGGACAATTTATGGTGCATGGACACGGGCGCCGCCTCGCACATGACGAATAATTCCGGTAACCTCTCGTCTTTTTCGCATAATGGTCCATTAAATTCAATAATTGTTTGCAACGGTATGTGTATTCCTTCTACAGGTCTTGGTGATGTTATTCTACCCACCCCAAACAAACCTCTCCGTTTATCAAATATCCTTGTCGCACCCAAAATTGCCAAAAACCTCATCTCCTTTAGACGTTTTACTACCGATAACCTTGCTTCTGTTGAGTTTTTGGTTTCTCTGTGAAGGATCTACAAATAGGGACCGTTCGTCTGAGGTGTAATAGCTCCGATGAGCTCTATCCGGTTAACAATCGACCCGCTAGTTCATCACATGCCCTCTCAGCAGATTCTTCTTCCACTTGGCATTCTCGTCTAGGTCATCCCGGCATGCCGGTCTTTAATGTACTTAGCAATTCTTCCTTTTTTAAATGTCTTAAGGAGACATCTCCTCCTCTTTGTCATGCATGTCAACTTGGAAAACATCACAAACTTGCGTTTGATCGCTCTTCCACTAGTACTTTTGCGCTTTTGATATTATTCATAGCGATATTTGGACCTCTCTTATCCCTAGCCGGGAAGGTTTTAAATATTACTCATTATTTCTTGATGATTATACTCACTTTTTATGGGTCTATCCTATCAAGTTTAAGTCACAAGTTTTCGATCTCTTTGGGCAATTTTACAAACTCATTCAAACACAACTTCGCACAAACATTAAAAGTTTTCAATGCGACATGGGGCGTGAGTTTAACAACACGAATTTTCACAATTTTTTTCCACTCATGGCATCTATTTTCGATTTTCGTATCCTCTTACCTCCCCTTAAAATGGCAAAGTTGAGCGTATCATTCGTACAATCAATAACATGATGAGATCTCTTTTGTTTCATGCGTCTATTCCCGTCTCTTATTGACCTCACACCTTAGAGACATCATGCTACCTTCTCAATATTCTTCTATCCACCACTATTCACAATAGATCTCCTACCCAAGTGTTATACCGCACTACACCATCCTTACATCATCTCCGGGTTTTCGGTTGTCTTTGTTATCCCAATCGAAGTGCAACCATTTCAAACAAACTTCAACCTCGTACTACAAGGTGCGTTTTCCTAGGTTATCCCACTCATCATCGAGGTTACAAGTGTCTAAAGTTAAGTTCCAATAAAATTATTCTCTCCCGTCATGTCACCTTTGATGAGTCTAAATTCCCGTTTTCCACCCGGAACGACACCTCCCCGGATTCCTATGATTTTTTCACCGATGACGGACCTTCACCGTATAACAGTGCTTTACTTCAGAACCTTGAGAAAACTTCACAGCTAGCTCCTGATGACTCCAGCCGTCAGCCACCACCTGGCCAAACTGAGTCTGGCCCACTCCCTTATGCGTCTGGCCCAGTAGTCATATCCAGCCCACCTGCGCCAGCTGACTTCCCAATTTTAGCCAGCCATTTCCCTTCCTCTGTAGGCCCACTTGATGACTCCAACCCAACTCCCATTCCAGGCCCACTTGCACATAACAGTTAAATTAATATCCCACATTCCTTACCTACACGTTCCAGCTCCAACTCCTCCCTTATACAATCCGTCCCAGCACCGCCTGCTTCCGTGCCCACCCTGCCTCAGACCCGGGGTCAATCCGGTATTATGAAACCCAAATCTATCTTCGATCTATCCGTCTCCACTACCCCGTCTTCCCATCTTATCTCACCCATACCCAAATCACATAACCTAGCTCTCTAGGATCCGTATTGGAACCACGCCATACTTGATGAATATCGAGCTCTTATGCGAAATAAGACTTGAGTTCTAGTTCCTCATCCTAATGATGCTAATATTGTGCGGTGTATGTAGATCTTCCGACATAAGTACATGTCTGATGGTTCTCTAGAGCGGTACAAGGCTCGTTTGGTTGCAAATGGATGCTCTCAACAGATTGGAGTGGACTGTGATGAGACTTTCAACCTAGTGGTCAAACTTGCTACCATCCACATGGTTCTTAGCATTGTAGTATCTCGTTCCTGGTCCATTCACCAGCTCGACGTTCAAAATGCTTTTCTCCATGGGTATTTGAATGAAACGGTCTACATGTTTCAATCTCCAGGTCTCCGTGATACCTCTCGCCCTAATCATGTATGCCTTCTCTAGAAGTCTTTATATGGTCTCAAACAGGCTCCCCGCGCCTGGTTTCAACGCTTTGCAGGCTTCCTGACTCGCATTGGCTTTATTGGCAGTAAGAGCGTTTCTTCTCTCTTTATTTACCGACAAGGCAATAACACTGCGTATCTACTTATTTATATTGATGACATCATTTTAATTGCATCTTCTGATTTGCTGCGGACTCATCTGATTATGCTTTTAAGTAAGGAATTTGCCCTCAAAGATTTGGGCACATTATCTTATTTTTTGGGCATCCCAGTTCATCAAAGTTTCTTTGGATTGATCTTGTCCCAGGACAAATACGCTCGGAAAATAGTTGAAAGAGCAAAGATGACGAATTTCAAACCTGCAGTCACCCCTACAAAGACATCAGTTAAGCTCAGCGCATCTTCTGGCACACTAGTCAGCGATCCAACTCTTTACAGAAGTCTAGTTGGTACGCTTCAGTATCTTACATTCACTCACCCATATATTAGTTTTGCAGTTCATCAAGTCTGCCTTTTCATGCATGATCCCCAGGAATCGCATTTTGCCGCCCTCAAGCGTATCATCCGCTATGTTGTTGGCACTTCAAATTTTGGTATTACAATCTCTCCCTCTCCCAAATCGGACTTAATTGCATATATAGATGCTGATTGGGGCGGATGTCCAGACACTCGCCGTTCAATTTTTGGATACTGTGTATTTTTCAATGACACACTCATCTCCTGGTCCGCAAAACGTCAATCTGTGGTCTCTCGATCTAGTTCTGAGGCTGAATATCGCGGAGTTGCAAATGTTGTCTCTCAATGTTCTTGGCTACGAAATCTATTACTGGAACTTCATTATCCCTTATCTTAAGCCACATTTGTTTACACTGACAACATCTCTGCTATTTATCTTGCCAACAACCTAGTACAGCATCAACGGACCAAGCACATCGAACTCGATATTCATTTTGTTCGTGACAAAGTTGCCCTGGGTCACATCAAAGTTTTTCATGTGCCTTCTGCGTTTCAGTATGCTGATATCTTTACCAAGGGCCTGTCTCGACAATTATTCTTAGAATTTAGGTCCAGTCTTACTGTTCATCCTCCACTAGTTTCGACTGCGGGATATGATATATTATTATAAATAATGTAAATAGGGGTCTACCTTTGTAATTATTGTAAATACGTTTACCCTATTATATTACCCATATGACGATGGAAACCCTAAGAGGAATATTATTCACGTTCTCACAGAAACCTTGTTATTTAGTTGAGCAAATAATATTTATATAGATAAATATTAAGGTTATTTAGTTATTACTTTAATTTGCTAAATATATATTTATTTAGTAAGGTTATATATATATATATATATATATATATATAGATTAGTATTGATTTACACAATAAATATAGTTGTAAAAGATTTGGATTATCAAAATAAGAATAAAACAGTAAATAAATAAATTTTAAATCAATGCAATATTTTTGAAAGAATTTGGTGAACTAGGCTCTATTTTATTTTTATTTTGTATAATCCCCTATTTTTTAACACTATAGTTTTTTTTACCACTATTACTCTAGTAAGGATATATTTACTAAATAAAATTATGCTATGAGTCTACTTAATAGAACAATATTGCTAAAAGGTCTAGTTAGTAATATTGACCCAATGTTTTTAGAGTACTTCAAAACCAATAGTTTAAAACCATTATTGGAAAATTGCTAGCAACGAACTACCAAAGTATTTATAAAAAAACAATAATACGACATGTTTTTCGGGAAAAAAATCTGACTCTAACGATGTCGTGATAACCAGCTTCTTACATGGAAAAAAAATTGGATTAGGTTTGTGACGTGGAGTTTATTTTTAATAAGTCAAACTAATATCATTTAATATGTTAAAAGTTTAAATTAATTTAAATTTTATTTGAATATAATTTTCAAGTTCATACCAACTTTTAAGCAGAGTTACTATAGTTTAGATATTTTTTTTAACTTAATTATCAAATTAATACCAACTTTAGAAAAACTACTATTCCCTGGTTCACAATATTTGACATAAGAAAGTTTTAAAATTTTGTTTCATAATATATGACATTATAAGTGTTATTAATGCTTAATTTTTCGCACATAGAATTTTATCTACTTTTTATTTATTATTAGAATTTCAAACATTATTTTCTATATTTCCATGCAAATGTCCAAATTCTACAATTATTTTTGTACAATTTTTTAAATTATTGTACATCAATAAGTATCATATATCTTACTTTTAGTTTTCTTAATATGTGTGCTTTTTACTCTAATACCAATTATTGGAACCATAGGAAGGTTAAAAATGAATAATTTTTTAATTTAAGATTTACTATCATTCTTTTTAGTCTTTTTATTAAAAAAAATTACTATTTATTGTAATTTGTATTCTAAAAAAAACTTTAGTCTTTTAAAATAAGTTACTATTCATTTCAACTTGTATGTTTTTATATATAATAATAGATCAACATGATACATGTGATGATCTTCCCTCACTTTAATCAAATATATATAGAGAGAGAAAGAGATGTTGGTTCGGGTTTAGAGACTTCTTATACATATGAATTGCTTCACATGAGAACCAATTTTACGGAGAGGAATGAGAACCTTTAAGAGTTGTTGGATTATATTAGATCAACGTACGGTTAAGTTGAATCGGAACATTTAATTATAACATGATAGTACTCACCATACTCGGCTGATACTATACCTTGTTATGTTCATGAACATATACGTCCAATTGTGAAAGATAAATAAGAAAACTCATAAATATAATAATAGCATGTCTAGATAGATAATATACCCTTTATGTTCATAAGCTGTATGTTCACTTGTAAAAAAAATAAATAAGAAAACTCATAAATACAATAAGAGAAGATTGGTGAAATAGGGTCATTTTTGTTTAGTGTAGACTAACTAGGCCCCTAACAAAATCAAATTAAAAAATAAAAATAAAATAGAGAAATTAATGCTATAATTAAGGATTAAGATTAGGTAGTTCATTGATTTTCGAATTAAAAAGCTGCCAAAATTTTTTTTAAACGGTTTTAAAAAAATGGAAACCTTAAATAAAATATTCTCGAAATATTTTTATAGCTGCTACTTCTATAAATCATAAATACGCTCTACTCTCTCTCCAACTTCATTGAAGGCGATTGAAGGTATCTTTGTTGAGCGTCGTCTTCTCCGTCTTGCAATCGTCGTTTCCTGGTGTGTAACTCATCCATTGTTGTTTAATTCGAACCAGGTAAGTATTCGAATTCGATCTCATCTTTTCGGTTTATTCGTGGTAAAATCCCCAACATTCAAAACTTCTCAACCTAGTTCTTCAGTCATCCGTACGATATTGAGTTCTATGATGAGTACATAATTTCCTGTGATTATGTACATATGTTCAGTCTTATGTACATACGTGATGAACATATGTTGGTTAGTAACTTTTTTTAGGAAATATATGTAGGAGAATCATCCGATGTAGTTGGGACATGAAATATGTACACATATATATCAATATATTAAGGTGTTAAGTTTCGATTGTGGATCCGTGATGAATACATATTTTTCTATGACTTTCAACATAACTGTTACAATATGTATGCTCAACAGCATTTTATGTACATACGTGAAGAATATATATGTTTTTATGATTTTTGACATATCTGTTACATTTTATGTAGTAAATGGTGAAGATGATTTTCGGTTCTTCAAAGCTTCGAGTTGTAACAATGGCGACAGAGGAGACGAGATGAAGATTGATGGAAATGAGCCATCAATGAAGATTTGCAGAATCGTTCCTCTAATATTTTCCTTTTTATTTCATACAGTTACCTTTATTTTCGGTTAGTTAATTGATTCAAAAATCAGATGCTGCCTAATTATGTAAATAAATATAGATAAACAAGAGAGAGAAATATTGTGATTTATTGAGTATCTTTATTTCTGTTTTTAATAAATCTTTTTATGAAAATATGGAGGGGCCTAGTTTGTCAACATATAAACAAAAGGGTCTAGTTTATACACCTTGATACATAAATTGCCTACTTAGCCAACTCATCCATACAATAATAGCATGACCGGAAAGATATGCATATGTTAATAAGTAAAGGGTTAATTAGGTAAGTAGACTATAAACTACTAACAACAAATCAGAGAGATTGAGGGTCGAAGCCTACAGGTCGGGACTGTGACAAAGTTGCAGCAAATCGGCACTGTTGGAGTTAGAAGCAGTCTTTCTCAAATTTGAATAAGTCAATGGTTGGTTACCACAATCAATAATGTCCGTTTCTTTAGGAGGTCAAATAGAAGAGTCATGGGATGATCTAGTTTGTAGTGGTGATCTGTTTCCTTAATTTTAGCTTGCTTCTATTGTTCTCTGTAAGGCTATTTAAAGCCATATTTTTGATTTATCAAGTATCACTTTCAGTTCAATATTTCACAGGCACAACAAAGGATACAAAGGCGAAGGACGAGAGAGTAGAAGAAGAGGGGTTGAGCATTTGTAGTGCAGGTCGAGGGGTTGAGCATCTGTAGGTCGAGGGTTGAGCGTATGTAGGTCAAAGACGAGGAGCTGAGCACCTGAGCCGAAAAAGGTGAGACTGTGAGAGAGGTTGCGACTTGCGAGAGACGTGTAATATCCGGAATTTTTATTTCCGTTTAATTCCGAATCAAATCGGACTTTGAGCCGTTGACGGTTTTCCATTCTATCTAGCAATTTTTTTTCACAAATTTTATCATTTTATGTAGAAGCGATTTCACATAAAATGATAAAATTATATCAACCTCTAATTCCTATAATTACTTATCATTTTATGTAGAATTTAATTCACATAAAATGATAGAATTATATCAAATCCTAATTCTTATAATTATTTATCATTTTATGTAGAATTTATTTCACATAAAATGATAGATTTTTATATTAAACCCTAATCTATCAAACCCTAGTTTATAACATGACTTGTCCTTGACAAAGTCATGACGTCCTTTTGACAAGATCAAGACGAGACCATGACGAGGTTTGACGAGACCATGACGAGATCATGACAAGGTCATGCATGGGCTTGACGAAGCCATGACACGTTTTGACAAGGTTGTGACAAGTTGACAAAACTACACCACTCTTTTGCCTACCTTAGTTTCAGCTCACCTCTTCATGTCCAGTTTGCTCCAGCCCAAGAACCAGCTCATCCTTACAGCAACTCCAGCCCATCTCCTTGCCAACCCACTTCTTTGATTGCACTAGCCATGACAAGGCCCAGACAGTTTCTGACAAGGCCAGACAACCGGATCTGCAAGCCCATGAGGCGCCAGCCCAAGGGAGAGGAGCAGCTGGGACGCCAAGTGTTGCTGAGCTGGAACAAATCGCATATCTTCTTCAAATAAACAGCTCCTAATTTCACGCTGGAACATTAATTCCCTTCTGAATGCAGCCCCACATCCCACGCTTCGGTCTACATTCAGAATCTCCCTCTTCGCCCTTTCTTCTGTAGTATACTACGCCTCGCGACCCACTTCTTCCGTACACACAGACCTTCACATCCAGATCCACGAACAAGACAGCTCCATCCCTTCAGCGTTGACAGCAAACTCGCGAGTAAGCAGCACCATGGTCGTGCTAGGAGTAGAGCTGTACGTTGAACAAACCTCGCCAGAAGTGATAATCCCCGCCTGCTACAGCTACTCTCTTAGGTGAGTTTCGTAGCCCTTCTGCACCCGGTTCCCTCTCTTCTGTCGACAACCATGCTACAGCTACAACTACTCTCTTACAAGGAGCTGTTATTTCTTTTTCAGCTTTCCAACATTTACGAGCAGTCAACTTCGGGTCCAATTTTGGGTAAGCTATACTCTTCCTTTTTGGCTAGTTTTCGGATATGTTATAGATGGTATTTCAAAGTAAATCATACTAAAATTTCAGAGGAATCCATGTTATGGATTGAGAGATATAGGGTTTCAAAGTTCAGTTTTATAAATGTGCTGAGTTGAGAAAAACAGCATGGATGCTGTTTTGTGAGATAGTTTAGAATAGGCTTTTGATCTCTGTTAGGCTTGAATTTTTGATATGATATAGTTGACATCTTGTTGTAGATCATATTAAAATTTGGGAAGAATCGAAGTTACGGTTTGAGAGTTATTGTGTTTCAAAGTTGACGTTTTTATATATGTGCTGAGTGTTGGGGAAAACAGCAAGTGATGCTGTTTTGTGAGATGATTTTGAATAAGCTCTTGATATCCGTTGGACTTGAATTTTGGATATGATATAGTTTACATATTTTTGTAGAACATATTAAAATTTGAGAGGCATCCAGCGAGTGGTTTGGGATTTACGATTTTTCCAAGATTGAGTCGTAAGCAGTTTTTCTGTTGTGCTGAAATTCGGTTTTGGGAGATAGTTTTAAATAGGATTTTGATCTCCTTTGCAGCTAAATTTTGGATATATTATAGATAAGATTTTATAGTAAAACATATCAAAATTTGGGATAAATCCAGTGAGTGGTTTAGGAGTTATGATTTTTCAAAGTCTACTCAGATTTTGGCTAAGTATAGAATTTGTAAAGGGAGTAGTCAACTTTAGGAATTTTTATAAAACTGTTGAATGAACAGTTTGGAGAAATTCTTTCTCCTAAAGTTAGATAGGACATCATAGATAATCTAGGGATTTAAGTCGGAATTTTTATAAGCGGTTACGAATTTTATATTTGGAATCGAAGTTAGACCTTTACGATTTCCCGGAAAATAGAAACATAGGAAAAATGTTAGCTTGGAACCAAACGAAGCTTTGGGAGTTAGAATATGATTTTAGAATCTCAAATAGGAGTTTCGACATGAATTTTAGAATTTTCGGGAATTTCGGGACCAAGGGTAAAATGGTCATTTTACCCTAAATTAATACTGCAACTAGTTACGTCTTAATACATTATTCTATTTTAGAAGTCTTAGACTTCTAACTACGTAGGAGTGTGCTAATGCACTTATCTCCTTTGACAGGCAACTGAGTTGCTACAGTTTACAGAGCGAGTTGGTTTACAGAGAGTCGAGCTTTATATCAGGTAAGTCCTTTGGGCTTACTTAGCTGACTTCTAAATATGAGCATGAATGATGATAGTGGCGTGTGATTGAAATGTTTAGAGAGATAGGTTGTGATATATATTTACCGACCTATACTTGGCCTAAGAGTAACGGGCGGTGGCATTCTGCTCAGTTAGCTTGCGAGCGCTGGGGGTTTCTTTAGGGACTAGTCCATGCTCGGTTTGTAGTGATGCTACCGGCGGAGGTCAGCTAGACCTACACCCAGTTGGATAAGGAACGGAGGCGAGAGCTGTTAATAGCTCTCGTGCCACAACTTAAATTGAATAATGTGAATCACTTAAATAATAGATAATAAACGGTTGAGTGCCAGCATGATGTTTGTTTATAATTTTTCTGCGTGTGTTTGTGCTATTGTTATTCTACTTATATTTGGATTGTTAGCTAACGGTTTATCCGTGTTGTAGATCTGTAGAGATAGACAGTTGCAGAGAGATCCGGAACGGATGGTCAGCCGGGTCCACGTACTCATTAGATGGGGACGGGGAAGTCTTCCATACGTCATGCATGTTATATATCTTTATGTATGTTTGTAAGGCTGTCACTGGTGTACTTTCATACCATTAAAAATATTATGTTTTTGGAAATTGTTTTAATTACATTTGTGCCTTGTTGTAAGATCTTAGTAAAGTTGTTGTTAAACCAAGGTCGGGACCCATTGTGAGGTCCTAACCAGTAGCTCCCCGAGTTCCGAGAATTTGGGGTGCTACAAGACGGATGGTCGGAGTCGAAGCAAGCGAAAGAGGGGCCAAAGCATGAGAGACTGTCGCCGTCGACTCTTTAGAGAGTTAAGAATAGAGAATTAGAGAGTCACTATGGGAGTCGTGGCCGGTCGAGTGTCGACTGCAAAAAAAATTAGGGTTTATGTATAAAAAAAATGCAAAAATAAGTTGGTGAGGAGACTCGAACATTAGACCATCAGAAAAAAAGGAAAGAATCTAGCACTCCCTCACACCATCTCAACCAGTTGAACATTTGTAATATAATTCAATTAATGTTAATTATATATCGGGTAACGGATATTCGGGTATAAAAAAACAAGATCTGTATATCCGAAATTTTTTGCCGGATCAGAGCGGATACGGATACCTTTCCGGTGGATCGAGTAATTGTCGGATATCCTTAAGTCGGATCCTCGGATTATTGGCGGATCGGATAATTTCTGAACACCCCTAGTAATGGGCTCTCTAATATGTTTTATGTGAAGATTTTGATATGTGATTATGGGTGTTATAATGTATTAATGTTGGAGGTTAGAAGTTTGTGGTGGTGGTTTATTGAAAAAATAAAAGTTGGGGTGATCTTGAGAAAATACTAGATTATGGGATTTCAACTGTAATTGTTTTTGGTGTTCATATCCTTTTCTCCTGCAAGATGAGAGCAAACTGGTTCCCTATGATGGTAGTTAAGGCATCCGATATTAGTTTTTAGTGAAAGGATTTCAACTGTAATTGATCTCTCAGCACCGAATAACCGGTTTCTCGATCATTTTTGCTCCATCTTGTCTTTACACAACTTGTAGCATGACTAACAATGATCTGAGCACACATTTGTAATGAGGCTTGATGTGCTTGACTTGGAATATCTTCATGTTCCTTGAGCTTCAAATTAAATATTTTAGGTTGAATAAATAGTGTTTTTTTAACTAAAGGGGTGAATTGCTACTTGGTTGATGTATGATAAGTCCACTAGTTTTTATGTGATTCACTAAATCCTTTGTTGAAATTAACTAATGCGGGTTTCAATACTTTCATCTTACGAGATATCCTTTGTTGAAATATCTTACAAAGTATTTTGTTTGTGTTCAATTTTTGTACAGGAGTTTTTGTTTGTATTATTTTGGGTTATTTTTCCTTCTTTTTTTATTAAAATAGAGAAATTAATTATTTTAACTTACCATTAAATAAAAGTGATAAAAAATTATACGATGTATTTACTAAACACAAAACCAAAAAATATATCAGTACGATACATGTGATGGGCTGCCCTCTTTCATCAATAATATTAGTTGAAGCAGTTAGAAATGTGCAAGAGACATTATAAATTATCTTTGAGAAACTTTAATTTGTTTATAATATCACTATTTGGGATCTGTGCCATAGATTTACTCAGATGGCGACGTGTTGCTAACAAAATCTCACCTAAAGATATACAAGAGCCAACCGCCATTTGCCAGCACACCATAATTATTGCCTTGGCATTTCGTCCTTAATGCCATTCCCATTAATCACCCATCATTAATAGAATGATAATATACTCTTTACGTTCATAATTATTTCCTTCGCATTTTGTCCTTACTTTCATTGTATCTTCTGAGAACCAATCAGTCTAAAGCATCCTTTGAAATGAGGTTTTGAATATCTTCTGAGATTGCATCTATATTCAGCTCTTCATTGTGTCCGTGCAAAGCAATCTTGTCCGCAACCGTATTAATCTCCCTAAAAACATGTTATGCGGTCGAGTTTTGGAAACCAGAAATAAAAATTAAAAATGTCGTTGATAATCATATCGAGTTCCCACGGTGGCTTCCAAATTCGATTAATCGAATTGATAAGCGTTAGGTTATCCCCTTCAATCTCAATAGATTTAATTCCGATCTCCTTAGCCTTTTGAAGGTCAAACCGCAAAGCAAGAGTTTCAGCTTCCAACACTGATTCAACATTACAACTGCTGCTTCCTATAGCAATAGGAATCGCATGTTGGTTTCGGATGATAAAACCATATGAACATTTATTTGTTGAATTTTGTGAAGCATCAAATTTAAGTTTATAAAATCCTTCCCCAGGTTGTTTCCATTTAAAATTTTTCTTTTTCCTTCTTTGGCTTTTTGGTAGATGTTCTTGTTTTGATTTGAATTTGCTTGGTCCCAATTCATAATTTGATTAATTTTTGTAGCTTTTATGTTTTGTGAAAATTTAGTGTTGTGAAATATGAACTGGTTCATAGTCATCCACATATTCCACCAAATTACCACTATGAGTTTCATTTCCTTTGTTGAAATTAAACCGTTGAGGTCAAATAGGGCCTCAGCGATTCCTCGGTTATCAAGGTAATAATTTTGTAGGATATTTGTGATATTCTGATTGTCGACAATTTTGACCATAACCGGCACTGGAAAAAAGTGTTTGGCACTTTCAGTTTGGTGATTACAGAACTCGCAATTCATAACGACCGGGATCCTTTGTCTGTCAAGATTTTGCTTTGTAGGAAGACCATCCATAGCTAGTTTCCATACAAAATTTTTAGTTTTTGGCATGATGTCCATTTTCCAAATCCAAGTTTTATCACTGGTAACTCCAACTCTTTGCTTTTGAATCATCTCCAATGATGATTTAGTCGAATACCACCCTTCTTCGTTTCCCGACCAGTAGAGTCGATCACGGATGTCACTGTAGGGAGGTTATAATTCTTAATTTTATCTATTATGGTACACCGTAATATTGTATCTAATTGATTTAGTTTCTGGTGATCCCATGCATTGTTAGTAATAAACCAGGAAGTCAGCTCTATCAGAATCACTAGCGCGGAGTTTGTTGTGACATCTTGAAGCGGTTTGTCCAATAACCATTTGTCTTTCCAAAATCTTACCGTTTTTCCATCACCTACCCTGCAGGCAAGGCCTTTGTCAAAATCTTTGCATAATTTAATCAAGTTCTTCCATTGCCAAGAAACATTCTTCCTGCATTGGTAGTTCCAGAGACATAATCCTTTTAGGTATTTTTCTTCTACAATTTTGACCCATATATTATCCGGTTCCGCCATGATTTTCCACAAAAGTTTCATTTGAAGTGCTTTATTCATATCTTCCGCTTTCCTTATCCCCGTTCCTCCTAAGGACCGAGGTTTACAGGTCTTATCCTAACCGATCAAAGGGCGATAATTAGGTCCCTTGTTCCAAAAGAAAAGTCTATTAAGTTTGTCCAGTTCATTATGTATGCTCACCGGAAGCATGAAAGCTTGCATCAGATAACTAGGTTTTGCATTAATTTAGCTTTAATTAACGTTATTCTTCCTTCTTGAGAAAAGGAGGACGCTTTCCATCTAGTAAGTTGTTGTTTAGTTTTAATAATAACAGAATTAAAAATATCTTTGTTAACACGTCCATTGATAATGGAACAACCTAAGTATTGTTCTAGATTGGTAGAGATATTGATTCCAAGATGACTCTGAATTCTTCTGTTGTTACTTTGATCAATATTAGCGGTAGTTTGAAACACGGATTTATGATAATTAATGAACTGGCCAGAAATATCACAATAATCGTTTAGTGTCGAGAGAACCTTATCACTTGCTTGTGCTGATGTTTTGGTGAAGATTATGATGTCATCTGCAAATGCTAGAAAAAGAATCCTAGCCCCAGGGGAAACCAATAGATTTGGGGTTATCATCAGATATTTTTTTAGGTTTCTAGCTAGAACTTCCGCACACAGGTTACAGAGAAGGGGGGAAAGAGGATCCCCTTGCATGAGACCACGTTGCGGACAAAATATATTAGTAGGAGAGCCATTGATTAGAATAGAATAAGAAACTGTTGAAATACATTCTTGTATCCAATTTCGGAATTTATCCCCAAATTCTAATTTAACTAACACTACTTTAAGGAATTCCCATTCAACTTTATCATTAGCTTTCTCCATGTCCAATTTAATGGCCATGTAGCCTTCCTTTCCTTTTTTTGATTTGAATCTATGAAAAATTTTGTGGGCAATGAGCACGTTATCATGGATTGCTCTATTTTTTACGAAGGCGCTTTGTAACGGGCGAATTAATTTAGGAAGGACTAAACTTAGTCGTTTTGCTAAGATCTTTGAGATAATCTTATAGACCGTAGAAACTAAACTAATAGGTCTGTAATGTGATGTTGTTGATGGGTTATCGATCTTTGGGAGGAGTGCTATAAAAGTATGATTAAGTTGTCTCAGTATTTTCTCGGTTTCTGTGAGAACTCTTGACCGCTCTAGTCACTGTTGGGCCAACGATATGCCAGTATTTCTGATAAAAATCCGCCGGCATCCCATCTGGGTCTGGTGATTTATCGGAACCTATATTAAAAAGTGCTTCCTTGATTTCATTTGTGGAAAAAGGCCTTTCCAAATTCATATTATCAGTACTGGATATTTCTAGGATGATAATTTGTAATTGGTTTTGTAATTTGTTCATGTCAATTGATGTAGCTTTGAATCGATTCTTGTACTCATTTAAAAATTCTTCATTGATGTCATTATCTTTTTCCAATACCTCACCATCATTCTTCGTAATCGTCGTGATTATCTTTTTATTTCTTTGGCGTGTTGCTTTCCTATGATGAAACTTAGTGTTCTTATCTCCAAATTGTAGATTTCTCGTCTTAGCTCGCTGCATCCAATACTTATGATGATATTCTACTAAGCACTCTCTTTTCTTACTCAATCTATTGATTTTATCAATGATATCTTGGTCAAAACGTGAAAAACTTATTTTTTGGAGTCCTAATTTTTCATCCACTTTTATCAATTGTTTGTTTATGTTACCAAACTTTTCTCGACTCCATTATTTTAGTTTTTGTTTGAGAAGGCTTGTATTTTTTACTAGGTTAAACATATTTGTACCTTGGTATTGAGTCCTCCATACTTGTTTCACAACATTTACACAGTTTTGCCTTAACATCCACATTGTTTGGAATCTAAATGGTTTATTCTTCACACCGGTTTGGCTATTTTGAAAAAGGAATGAGATCATGCAGTGATCAGAGTTGGTGAAAGCATGATTCCTGGTGTGCAAGCCGGGGTACTCTTGGATGATCTCCACAGAGGTCATCACTCTATCTAATTTTTCGTACGTCTTATTATCACCTTCTTTCTTTTTCTTCCAAATAAAATCATTTCCTTTAGTTGGTAGATCTCTTAAATTAAATTGGTTAGAAATTTGCATCAACCTATCAAACCTATTATTTACGGCAGTTGCACCTCCCTTTTTATTAGACAGTTCCATCAAATCATTGTAATTTCCAACTACTATTATTGGAATTTTGATACCCACTATTTCGGTTTTTAACTGTATCCAAAATGAATTTTTCATTTGTTCGATTGGTGGGGCATAAATGAAAATAATCATAGATTCAAACTGCGTATCAGAGTTAGTATGTTTCATTAAAAGAAATCTTTCTGATGCTTTATTAATTTCCACTTTCTCACCTTTGAGTTGGTATTGTTTCCACATAAGACACAACCCCCCAACAAATCTCATGGCCGGGATGAAAAAGATTTTATTAAAACCTGTGCTTTTCCATACACTTTCACCGGGCTCATCCTTCGTTTTAGTCTCTGCTAGCATTATCATTTGAATGTGTTCGCTTTTACATGTTAAATTCAAGTTAGTCCAATTTTACCCCTGTAGTTCCAGAAAGCAACCTTCATTTAAACAACAATAAAAAATTTGGGTGTTCAATCTCTCTGTTCCGAACATAGACTTCCGATTTATAGTTGTTTCCGATATTACTGAGGAGATTAGTCACGTAGTTGTTGTTCTTGTTATCCAAAGTTTTGATAAATCGACCTCTACCACATTTACCTCTCCACCCATCACACCTGATTTGACATACTTTAGGTTTATCTAAAGCAATATGGGTGTGTCACGGTGTTAAATTAGAATAATGCTTACTATCACCTTTTTCCTTCCTCATAATGATCAACCAAATTGACATATTATTCTTGTAGACAATGAACAACCTTTTGGTAATGCAAAAAAGGGCATATGATCTGTCAATATCATATTTAACCATTACCTTGGATCTAATTTCTGCTTTGGGCTTTCTATTACTGTATGAGAAGAACATCAAGGTGTTTTCTATGGAAACCCTTGACTGGGTCATTAAATTCATACGTAATTTAGTATATTTCCTGATCATGCAAATGCCTATACCCCCACAAAGACAAAGGATTCATAAAAGAGGAATTTATTAGAACTAGGAGAATATGTCATATATTCGTGCAACAACACAGAACAATCTCTACTTGCAGTTGCGGACTTGATATCGAGATTGATCAGACTTTGAAGGATGCTTCTCCTTATTGTTATGTTGCTGATTTGGTCAAAACTAAGCATTAATTCCTCCACATGCACAACAAGTGCATTAACACTTGTTCTATTTCCTGCATACCATTCAAAGACTCTACAAACATCATTCATCAATCTAGGAATCACAATTAGTTGAGCAAAAACTTTTTTGAAAGAAAGTTTGCAATATGACAGGATCGGCCATATTGCACTATTCTTTGACCTTTTATGAAGACTCCAACCTAGTCGACTGAATCTCTTACCACCGGATTTCGCATCCGAATCAAACCAAACTGAAGTTGTTCTTTCAGAAATACTATTATTTACTCTTAGTGTGATTCTTGTTGTTCTTGTCCTGTAGAGAAAATCAAAATTTAGATTGAACAAAAGGAATAAAAAGGCCCTTTGATTTTCGATGATAGCTGAAAAAGATTCCTCGCAAGTATAGTGTATCTCATACAATATCAGGCAAGGCACAAACCATACATGAGTCAACATTCTAATATTTGTAATAGAATTGATTTTGTGAGTAAACTCAGATGAGAGATATGATTTCCCATAAAAGAGAATTCCAAAGTCAATAAATGAAAAATCAGATTCAATAGATCCCTTCAAGCAGGGATCATGGGGTATGATTAGTTTGTGTAAATTTAGCAACCAACATGGTTTCAGGAAAGATCTTGAGATAGGTAGTAGGAAAAAACAAATAAGACTTGCCAAACACATCAGATAATGGACTTGTTGTTTGCGTTCTAGCTCCATCGTTTGAGCAGGTTAACCACATTGTTCCACCTTCGTTTGCAAATCAAGAGCATATGATATGTTTATTATTCTTTATGGTTTTGTCAGTTTCTCGAAGATCAATGGCAACACAGGCCTTGTTCTCTCTTGTTTTCAGTTCCTAGAGTTTTTTGTTCAGATTCTCAGTATTAGTAGGGAGGTTTATTCGGATTGTAGACAAAAGCCCCAAAAATGTATGTATCGTCCCTAAAGGAGCTTCAATCGTTTTGAGGGAGGGCCGATGGAGAGGAGAGGGATAGCGCACCATGGATCTCAACAACGTCACATAAAGAGAATCCGGAGATCCTCGCCGCCACCAAGGCAACCGTTCACTTAACACTCTCGTACATCCTCTTTCGTTAACCAGACAATAGCAAAGAAGCTCTTTGCTTACATAAGTGTCGATCTGCATCGGAGAGAGGGAGTCTGCAGGTGTCTCCTCTCTAGAATGAGATCCATTGGCCCGAGGAAGGCGTCGTCGAAAGGTAAGTGTTTTGTGTGTCTTCTTTGTTTTGCTTTTGACAAATACAAGCCAACAACACCACAAAGGAAGGAGCCAACATGTTCTCTTTTCACCATAGCCGGGGAACTCAAACTTGGGGATTTTGTATAGATTGGTTTCGAGTAGAAAGAGGATATTGAAGCAGAGTCCAAAATCGTTCCCGAGTCGAAGATTCCATGGGAAGGGTTCTTCAGATTTGATTATAGGGTTTCTTGTGGATGATGTATCTGAAAAACGCTTTGGTGATATTGGGATTCTAGAGGATGAAGGAACGGCGCGTAGCAGCGCGTTCTTTGGGCTGTCACATTAGTTTAGTTGCCTCATTTCAACATTTTACTTATTTTTACCCACAAAAGAGAGTCTCATGACTCCTATTTTTCATTTTCTACTTTCTTATTTATTTTCAGGAAATTAATAAATTGTATATTCATACATTATTTATTATTAAATAATATTACCAATACTATTACAAATAAACATTAGCCGTAAAATTTAAAATATAAATATATTTTAAAATTAATAAAAGATAATATTAAATAACAAACAACTTAATAAAAAATAAACACAATTTAAATAACAACCAACCTAACAAAAAATAGATACTAAAATAAACAGTAAGAAGGGAAAAACGTAATTCAAATAACGATCAACTTAATAAAAAATACAGCTACAAATGTTTAGTGATTATCACCGGAATTGCCAAATTTTTGTCATATAACTAAGTCCGCTTTTAGTTGGTGATGCATACTCGTGTCGCGGAGTGCACTCCTATTTTGTATAAACTAGGCCATTATGGAAGATCTGAGGCGATTGACTCATTAACAACAACTTGGTCGAATTGAGATGGATCCTAGTAGTTGATAGTTATCACGTTCATCTTCAACGATCATATTGTGCAAAATGATGCATGCCCTCATTATTTTTCCAATCAACTTAAGGTCCCAAGCAAGTAAGCATGTCCACGGGTCACGGGTTACCCGTGACCCGACGGGTCCGGGGTCCGCTGTTCGCTCCAAAAGGTGTGTGCAAGCTTTAAAATTATAACCGAGGAAATATGCTTAAAACAAGGATACGAACCTGCAGTGTACGGGTCAAGTGTAATAAAAGCAAGAAATTCCAGGGGTCGAACATAGGGACTTAGGCGAAACCAAGTATAGAATCGGTTGTCAAGTAATGCAATTAACCAAAGCAATCAAAGTAATCAAAGATGATATAAGTCAAATAAGAGGAAATGCGGATTCTAGAGATTTAAGACATCCAATTGTGGTTCAAACTCAAGATCTAAGGATATAGCAGACAAAGCTGAGATTTTTTCAAGGAAAGGTGTTTCTAAGATGGGAATAGATCACCGGGTAAGTCTCACTACTCACTATCCCAAACCGTAATTCCTATTACCGAGTAAGTCGTAAGGAACAATGGCAATGAACTAAAATCTCAAACTAACACACCAACCAAGTGGATAGAATCAACCTTTACTGGGTAAGTCTGAGGCTAACTCTCAAGATTGGGATAGAAGCACACTCAAACCCCAATAAAGGATAAACCTTTATTACCTATCGCTTATGATCTTAGGTAAACAAGCAAAGAAATCACTGGGTAAGTCTCATCCTAGGCTTGCATTGAACCACAAAAGGATTAACAAGGATAGGGTTTGGCAAACTGGATCTCAACTCAAATTAGGATAAGGAAAACGTTCACCTCGGTCAGAGAGAATCCACCCCGGCCGAGGTGTTCATCAACTGAGCGAGGTGTTCTTCGGTTTAGATAAAGACTCGAGCTTTCAGGGTCCGGCTGAGATTAAGATCATTCTATCATCGTTTTTCCCACAACCTTCAGTCAATCACCCTAGAATCGCAAAAGAAACTTAGCCAACAATCATTATGATAACAATAATTAACTTTATAAAGAAGGAATCAATAATTAAACAAGAAGACTTTAATAAAAAGACTTCAATAACTGAATCCAATATGTGACAAATAATTGTTTCCAGGTCACAAATCAACAAGAACAACCAACCAAAAGTAGCCTAGAGAAATCTCACAAAACTTCCTTTAAAGGCTAGCTTCAACAAGGAATCCTTCCTTCTTCCTTCAACTCCGAAGGGAAATCTTTTGCAATCTGCAGGACTTTGGATGCAGCCGGTGTCAAAACACGTGCTAAGCATAAGTATGGCTTAAATTTGTGAAAAATTCAACCCTTTATATAGGAAAATTATCTTCCAAAGATAAAATATCTTTAAAAGATATTTTCCTATAAAATATATCCAAATAAATCAGCTGAATATCTTTTCTTCCTTCCAGAAATCCAGCCCAAAACTAAGATATCTTCTTTCCATAATTAAAAGATCTCAGCCATAAAATATATCTCCTCGCCAGCGACAGGGTGTCTACCTCGTTCGGGGCGCTCCTCAAAATCACCTCGGTCGAGGTGGTACTGTAGCTGACCGAGGTGACTGTGAACTTAATGTGAAATCTCTCAAATCTGGTCCAAAGTAAATCTTTATTCCATTTTCATGCTTCCCGAGTTCCTCCTTTAGCTCCTGAATGTAGCTCCAATGACTCCTTAGCTCCCTTAGCTCCATTTTGGTCCAAAACGTGCCGTTTTACCTACGATTACATCGAAACTAGGTGTAGACCTCGATTCCCGCAAAGGTAGATGAAATAGCGATATAATCATAGAATGTATGCTCATACATGCAGTTTTATGAAGATAAAACGTCTAAACCGGTCTCAAAACATAGACTATAATACATGGTATCAAAATACCCCATACTTGTTCCTTGCTTGTCCCCAAGCAAGTTCCGAATATTAGATAGACGATGGGATGGATTATAAGTAAAAAAGATCAATGAAAAATCTTTCAAAAACCTTTTTATGGTGTGCTTCCCCCTTAGATCACCCTAAGGGAATGCTTCATGGCAAATAAAATCAAACATGGTGAAAACATTTCATGAATATAAAAAGTTGTTCATCTTTGCATAAAATCATAGAATGCATAATAATTCATGTTTATCGAAATCAATCATGTATAATCTAGTTTAAACCACTAAGTCAATCAACAAGCTCGAGGTCTCAAGGGCTTTCCAAAGAAAGGTCAAGAAACGTGTAGGGTAGGGATGTATAGAAGGTAATGTGGTGCTAGAATCCGGGAATAGGATCTTTCTTCGCTTTCACTTGAACTTCAACATCCTCCACCAATAAGTTTTGCTTATTTTCACTTTTTTACTTTACTTTTTGGGATGCATGGACAGAGGTGCACAATAACCAAAGCCTAGGAGATCAACAATCATCAATTTCTTGAATTGCATCAAACCCTTGATGCACATACCATGACCCGTTAGGAATATCGCTCAATCCGACTTTGGCAAGACACAAACACCCGGCTATGTGAATGGTGCCAAGTTACTCATCATCATGATTGACTTCCCCAAACCTATTATTACTTTCTAACACTTTCACTTATAGCCAACTCTTCAACTTTTACTTTCACTTGCTTTCACCATTTGCTTCCAAATTCCCGGATAGGTAAAGGGAGACAAAAATGTATATGAGGGGCTAAGCATGATCAAGAACAAGAAGAGAAGAGAATGAATTGCCTTGATCTTTCCAGGATGAAAGTGAGAGAACTCATCATGTGGTGTCAACCTTCAAATTCAACATAATTTTGATAAAGACAAAGAATTAAACATGCTAGCATTTTAAAACAAAGCAATTAGCAACTTAAACATATCATAAACCTTTTAAGCATGTAAGGATTTTAAATTCAATCTACAATCTTTATCTTCACTGAGATCATATCTAGAGAAGAAACAAAAAAATTTTTTTCAATAATTCTCAGTTAGAAACCCTACCTCGGTCGAGGTGTTCTAAGTCAACCGAGGTGGTCAACCTCGTTTGGCCATAATCATCCCGGTCAAGGGCAAATTTTTTTTTCTTAAAACCAGTTTTTGACGTTTTTTTCAAACAAAAACCTGTATGTATGCATGAAATCTAAGATAAGTATGAAAATTATTCGCTCCAAAAGGTGTGTGCAAGCTTTAAATTTATAACCGAGGAAATATGCTTAAACAAGGAGGCGAACCCGCAATGTACGGGTCAATTGCAGTAAAAGCAAGAAACTCCAAGGGTCGAACACAGGGAGTTAGGCGAAACCAAGCACAGAATCGGTTGTCAAATAATGCAATCAACAAAAGCTATCAAAGCAATCAAAGATGATATAAGTCAAATAAAGGAAAATGCGGATTCTAGAGATCAAGACATCCAGTTGTGGTTTTAACTCAAGATTTTTAAAGATAAGCGGACAAAGCTCAGATTTTGCAAGGGAAGGTGTTTCTAAGATGGAAATAGATCACCGGGTAAGTCTCACTACTCACTATCCTAAACCATAATTCCTATTACCGGGTAAGTCGCAAGGAACTTAGGTAAAGAACTAAAACCTCAAACTAACATACCAACCAAGTGGATAGAATCAACCTTTACCAGGTAAGTCTCAGGCAAACTCTCAAGATTGGAATGGAAGCACACTCAAACCCCAATAAATGATAAACCTTTATTACCTATCGCTTATGATCTTAGGTAAACAAACAAAGGAATCACCGGGTAAGTCTCATCCTAAGCTTGCATTGAACTAGGAAAGGATTAACAAGGATAGGGTTTGGCAAACTGGATCTTAACTTAGATAGGAATCAGGAAACGTTCACCTCGGTCAGACAAATTCCACCCCAGCCGAGGTGTTCATCGACTGAGCGAGATGTTCGTCGGTTAAGATAAAGACTCGAGCTTTCAGGGTCCGGCTGGGATTAAGATCATTCTATCATCGTCTTTCCCACAACCTTCAGTCAATCACCCTAGAATCGCAAAGGAAACTTAGCCAACAATCATCATGATAACAATAATTAACTTTAATAAGAGGGAATCAATTATAAAACAAGAAGACTTAATTGAAAAGACTTCAATAACTGAATCCTATATGTGACAAATAAGTGTTTCCAAGTCACAAATCAACAAGAATAACCAACCAAAAGTAATCAAGAATAGCCTAGAGAAATCTCACAAAACTCCTTCAAGGCTAACTTCAACAAGAAAATCTTCCTTCTTCCTTCAATCCGAAGGGAAATCTTCTGCAATCTGCTGGACTTTTTGATGATGTGAATACCTAAGTATTCAGCTTCCAAGCATAAGCATGCAGCTCTAAGCATAGATTGAATTTGTGAAAAATCCAACCCTTTATATAGGAAAAATATCTTTCAAAGATAAAATATCTTAAAAAGATATTTTCCTATAAAATATATCCAAATAAATCAGCTGAATATCTTCTCTTCCTTCCAGAAATTCATCCCAAAAATATGATATCTTCTTCCCGTAATTAAAAGATCTCATCCATAAAATATATCTCCTCGCCGCGTCAGAGTATTCGCCTCGGTCGAGGCGCTTCTCAAAATAACCTCGGTCGAGGTGAAACTATAGCTGACCGAGGTGAATCATAACTGAATGTGAAATCTCTCAAATCTTGTCCAAAGTAAATCTCTAATCCATTTCCATGTCTCCTGAATTCTTCCTTAAGTTCCTGAATGTAGCTCCCATGACTCCTTAGCTCCTTTAGCTTCATTTCCATCCAAAATGTTCCGTTTTACCTACGATTAAAACGAGACTAGGTGTAGACCTCGATTCACGCAAAGGTAGATGAAATAGCAATATAATCACAGAATGTATGCTCATACATGCAGATTTATGAAGATAAAATGTCCAAACCGGTCCCAAAATATAGACTATAATACATGCTATCAAAATACCCCATACTTGTCACCAAGCAAGTTCCGAATATTAGATAGAGGATAGGATGGATTATAAGTCAACAAGATCAATGAGAAACTTTTCAAAACCTTTTTATGGTGTGCTTCCCTCTTAGATCACCCTAAGAGAATGCTTCATGGCAAATAAAATCAAACATGGTCAAAACATTTCATGAATATAAGGAAGTTGTTCATCTTTGCATAAAATCATAGAGTGCATAATAATTCATGTTTATCGAAATTAATCATGTATAATCCAGTTTAAACCACTAAGTCAATCAACAAGCTCGAGGTCTCAAGGGATTTCCAAAGAGAAAGGTCAAGAAACATGTAGGGTAGGGATGTATAGAAGGTAATGTGGTTCCAGAATCCGGGAATAGGATCTTACTTCACTTTCACTTGAACTTCAACATCCTCCACCAATAAGCTTTGTTTATTTCACACTTTTCCTTTTTTTTACTTTTTGGGATGCATGGACAGAGGTGCACAATAACCGAAGCCTAGGAGATCAGCAATCATCAATTTCTTGAGATGCATCAAACCCTTGATGCACATACCATGACCCGTTAGGAATATCGCTCAATCCGACTTTGGCAAGACACAAACACCCGGCTATGTGAATGGTGCCGAGTTACTCATCATCATGATTGACTTCCCCAAACCTATTATTACTTTCTAACACTTTCACTTCCAGCCAACTCTTCAACTTTTACTTCACTTGCTTTCACCATTTGCTTCCAAATTCCCGGATAGGTAAAGGGAGGCAAAAATGTATATGAGGGGCTAAGCATGATCAAGAAGAAGAAGAGAAGAGAATGAATTGCCTTGGTCTTTCCAGGAAGAAAGTGAGAGAACTCATCATGTGGTGTCAACCTTCAAATCCAACATCATTTTGATAAAGACAAAGAATTAAACATGCTAGCATTTTAAAACAAAGCAAATAGCAACTTAAACATATCATAAAATCTTTTAAGCATGTAAGGATTTTAAATTCAATCTGCAAACTTTATCTTCACTGAGATCATATCCAGAGAAGAAACACACAAACTTTTTTTTCGAAAATTCTCAGTTAGAAACCCTACCTTGGTCGATGTGTTCTAAGTCAACCGAGGTGGTCAACCTCGTTTGGCCAGAACCATCCCGGTCGAGGTCAAAATTTTTTTTTTAAACCAGTTTTTGATGTTTTTTCAAACAAAAATATGTATGTATGCATGAAATGACAGATAAGAACATAAAGCATAAAAATCATCATAAATATCCATCATAGTCATCATACAAACCATAGTAGCAAGCAAGTCATATAAATACATCCACAATACCCCATACTTGGGACACATTGTCCCAATGGGTCAAAATAAGTCTAGAAAAGAAGTACTCACCGGACAAAAGCTGAGCTGCAAAATAAATAAAGAAAAGAAATCCCTGCAAGCTCTAGTCCTGATCTTCTAGTGGTGGTGGTGGATATGGCACGTACGGATGCTGAGATGGGTCAAACGGATAATTCATGGCCTGCTGGAACTGGATCTCTGCCATCCGACACTAGTAATGGTGGCTCTCTAGCATCTGATGCGTCCAACCCTCGATCTCCTAGTGCTGGTCATCAAAATGCTCATGGATATCCATTGTCAGGGCAGCGTAGGCGCAGATCATCTGGTCGGTAAGGTCATCAATCCTCTGATGCGCTACTGGATCTCTGACTCTACGGCGGCGGGATCTGCGCTGAGATGGTGGTGGTGGTGCTGCCTCCTCCTCTGTCGCCTCCTCATCGAGGTCGACAACTGGCACACTAGGACCGGCAGTATCAGTACCTGTCTCCATAGCAGCTCCATCATCAAACTCCTCCTCATCAGCTGTAGCATCAGTGTCCCGGGCATCCTGAATGTAAGGAAGCTAGGCAGAAGACCAGTACTGCGAATCAAAGACCGTGAACTGATCCGACCATTTGATACCCTGAGGTGTAGTCTTCTCCCAAGACATGGCTACGTACGGTGTAGTAAGTCCACGAGCAACCAATATCCTCCTTGTGATCATTGTAACCCTAGCGGCTTCGCAGCCGCCACCACCGTACAAGCACTCAAGTCTAGGCCAATGTAACTCGCAATGTGAGTCACAAGGCCACCACAGCAGATATCCCCCTTTGCCTTTTCCTTGATCCTGTGGAGATTCTCAGCCAACATAACCCCAAAGTCGGGTACTCCACCAGTCACCATACAGAATAAACTCAAAAGCTCGCCGTGTCTAATCTTCTAGGGCGTCTCAGTACGCGCCAGAAGAGTCTCACTAAATATCCGATGGGCCAATTTAAAAGAAAGGTGGAAGATAATCCTCTCCCTGGAGTCTCCAGGTCTCCACCTATTAGCATGCTCTACCACATGGCCAATCTGCCCCTAGAACTGTCGAGCTACGGCTCGAGAAGGAAAGTCCGGCACCGTCGGCGTCGGGAAGCCAAAAATATCTCTGAAATGATCCAGAGGAATGATGTAGTTCCGGTTCATCAACCGGAACTTGATGCTCCTCGTCTCTAGAACGTGAGTCACGGAACTCACGAAATCTAAGGTCGGCTCCAGGTAAGCCGGTGCTCGGATCTCCATGAACTGCTCTAGTCCAACTGATAGCATGTATTATTATCTATATGTTGGGACTTGTTTGGACGTTTCATCTTCAATAATCTGCATGTTTGGATATATATTATGTGATTATATTGCTATTTCATCTACCTTTGCGAGAATCGAGGTCTACATCCAGTTTCGTTGTAATTGTAGGTAAAACGGCACATTTTGGATGGAATTAGAGCTAAAGGAGCTAAGGAGTCATAGGAGCTACATTCAGGAGCTAAGGAGAAATTAAGGGAGCATGGAATTTATGAAAAAGATTTACTTTGGACCAGATTTAAGAGATTTCACCCTCAGTTAGAGAGTCACCTCGGTCAGCTACAGTACCATCTCGACCGAGGTGATTTTGAGGAGCGCCCCGACCGAGGTGAATACCCTGACGCGGCGAGGAGATATATTTTATGGCTGAGATCTTTTAATTATGGAAAGAAGATATCTTATTTTTGGGTTGGATTTCTGGAAGGAAGAAAAGATATTCAGCTGATTTATTTGGATATATTTTATGGGAAAATATCTTTCTAAGATATTTTATCTTTGGAAGACAATTTTCCTATATAAAGGGTTGAGTTTTCCACAAATTCAATCCATGCTTAGTTGTGCTGAGATAGCCGCTGCATCCGGAATTCCTGCAGTTGCAGAAGATTACCCTTCGGGTTGAAGGAAGAAGGAAGATTTCCTTGTTGGAAGATAGCTTTGAAGGAGTTTGTGAGATTTCCTTAGGCTATTTCCTTGGTTTGTTGTCTTATTTGATTCGTGAGTTAAGGAACGCTGATTTGTTTGATATTTGATTCAGATATTGAAGCTTTGTTCTTAAGGTTCTTGTGTTCAAATATTCATTCCCTTCTCATATATTTGATTATTGCTTTCATGATGATGAGTGGCTAATTTCCTTGTGTGATTCTAGGGTGATTGGCTGAAGGTTGTGGGAAAGACAATGATAGAATGATCTTAATCCCAGTAGGACCTTGAAAGCTCGAGTCTTTAATCTTAACCCTAGAACATCTCGCTCAGTCAATGAACACGTCGGCCGGGTGGGATTTGTTTGACCGAGGTGACCTTTTCTAATCTAAAACTGAGAATTAAGTGTTAGAGTTTGCCAAATCCTATTCTTATTACACCTTTCCTGGTTCAATGCAAGCCTAGGATGAGACTTACCCGGTAATTCCATTGTTTGTTTACCCTAGATCGTAAGTGTAGGTAATAAAGGTTTATCCTTTATTGGGGTTCGAGTGTGCCTTCATCCCATCTTTGTGAGTTAACCTGAGACTTACCCGGTAAAGGTTGATTCTATTCCCTTAGGTGGCGTGTTGGTTCGAGGTTATAGTTCTTTACCTTAATTCCTTGAGACTTATCCGGTAATAGGAGTTTTGGTTTGGGATTGTGAGTAGTGAGACTTACCTAGTGATCTATTCCACTTTAGAAACACCTTCCCTTCGCAGAATCTCAGCTTTGTCCGCTTATCTTTAGATCTTGAGTTGGAACCACAACTAGATGCTTTAATCCCTAGAATTGCATGTTTCCTTTAATTGACTAAATTATCATCCTTGATTGCTTTAATCGCTTTTGTGGTTAGTAGTTACATAGCTTACATATACCTGCTTTGTTTCACCTAAGTCCTTGAGATCGACACCCCGGAATTCTTGCTTTTACTACGATTGACTCGTACACTGCGGGTTCGCATCCTTGTTTTAAGCATAACTTTTGGGTTATAAATTTAAAGCTTGCACACACCATTTGAAGCGAACACCAACCATGGAGATCATCCTCCTCAAATCCTCTATCACATAGAGGCAGTCAAATGCAACAATATCAAGGAAGTGTGGGGCTATGACACGACGCCCGCAAATACGATCATAATTGACATGGTGACGCTCGTGAATCACCGGGATAGACGGTCTGGAAGAAGAAGAAGGTGAGGATCCATCCCTCAGAACCAACTGTCTATCAGATCTGGAACTTATTTTTTTTTCTCTCACTGTCTGACAGGTCACCTCGGTTGGCCTGACAACTCCAAGAACAACTCAGCCGAGGCACAACTCGACTGGACCGAGGTGAAAGACGGGGCGATTTCGAATCTCAAAATTCCAGTTCTTTTCCCCAATATCACTACTGATTGTTCCTATGGGGTACTTAAGCCTTTTTCAACAAAATTGATTGGCAAGCAAAGCCAATTTCTTCCAAAATCAGTAAAATACGAGAAGTTAGGATTTTTGATTCTTTTACCCCAGATTCGGTCGATTCGAGGCGTTTTCGTTGCAGCTTCTTGCTTGCAAACTGTTCCTCTAGCCTTTCCTTGCAGAACCGAAGCAAAAATCGTCGAAAACGAATGATAATCGAAGAAGCAAGGTGAGATTCGTGCCGCGGTCGAGCAGGCGAGGGAGGGAAGAGAGAGAAACCGTTCCCTCTTTTGTACCCCTTGTTGAACCTGCTGTCACCTCGGTCGAGGTGATCCCGACCGGACCAAGGTGGCTGGACCGCGGTGAGTCTCTGTAAGCCCTAGTAGCCTCTGTTGCCTCAAGAACATCTCGGTCGAGGCGATGTGATTGCAACCAAGAGGTGTCTCCTTCGATCTTCGTCTTCTTAATTTCTCAAACTTCTGTCCTTCCAGTGTAGCTCCTCAGCTGTGATCCTTCTTGTTGTAATACCTGGTTGTTGTTATAAAAGAAAACAAAAACAAACAAAACAAACTATCTAATCTAATCTAAACTAGAAAGGAAAAGAAAGCAATACCTTGGGTTGCCTCCCAAGAAGCGCTTGGTTTAAGGTCGCTAGTTGGACCATACGTCATCCCTAAATAAGGTGTAGGTTGTCCTCACCCCATACTTCACCTTCATCGAGGGATGAGGTGAAGAAATCTATCAAACGTTCCAGAAAATGCAAGTGCTCATCGGGGAATGCATCGTCGATGGGTGGGTCGTCCTTCTCGCAGAAAGATGGAGGCAGCCGGCTGAGGTGATCCGCAACAAAATTTTTGGATCCCTTGTTATCGCGAATCTCTAGGTCAAACTCTTGAAGCAAGGGAATCCAGCGAATAAGACGCGGCTTTGCATCCTTCTTAGCAAGCAAGTAACGAATAGTTGCATGGTCAGTGTAAACAATAACTTTCGCTCCCACTAAGTAAGAGCGAAATTTCTCGAAAGCATATACAACCGCCAAAAGCTCCTTTTCGGTGGTGGCGTAGTTTCGTTGAGCCGTGTCTAGCGTCTTGCTAGCGTAGTAAATGGTGTTGGTCCGGCCATCCTTCTTTTGTCCTAACACCGCTCATACAACCACATCACTCGCATCACAAATAACTTCAAAGGGCAAAGTCCAATCGAGAGGTTGAATGATGGGAGCGGAAATCAACGCTTACTTTATCCTGTAGAAAACATCAAGGTATTCCTGTGAAAAATCAAAAACTGCATCCTTATTTAAAAGATTAGTGAGTGGTTTAGAGATTTTTGAGAAATCCTTGATGAACCTCCTGTAGAAACCTGCATGCCCGAGAAAACTCCGCACACCCTTAACAGAACAAGGGGGATGAAGTTTCTCAATAGTCTCGATCTTAGCTCGATCGACCTCAATACCTCGATTAGAAACGAGGTGTCCTAACACAATCCCTTCATTGACCATAATAAAGTGACACTTCTCCCAATTCAGAACAAGGTTAGTGTCTTCACAACGTTGAAGTACTAGGGAAAGGTTATATAAGCAATCATCAAAAGAGGGACCATATACCGAAAAATCATCCATGAATACCTCCATGATCTCCTCTATATACTCGGAAAAGATAGCCATTGTAATATCCGGAATTTTTATTCCGTTTATTTCCGAATCAATTCGGACTTCGAGCCGTTGACGGTTCTCATTCTATCTAGTATTTCTTTCTTCACAAATTGTATCATTTTATGTAGAATATAATTCACATAAAATGATAGAATTATATCAAATCCTAATTCTTATGATTATTTATCATTTTATGTAGAATTTAATTCACATAAAATGATATAATTATATCAAACCCTAATTCTTATAATTAATCCTTAACGACGAATTTCGACGAGACCATGACAAAGCTGAGACGAGGTCATGACAAATTCCTACAAGCAGTTGACAAGGCCGAGACAGGCTGCTGTCAAGGCCGAGACAAGCAGTTGACCAGGCCCAGACAAGCAGTTGACAAGGCCCAGACCTGACAAGCAGTTGACAAGGCCTAGACAAGCAGTTGACAAGGCCGAGATAAACAGTTGACAATGCCCAGACAAGCAGTTGACAAGGCCCAGACAAGCTGTTGACAGCCCACACCCTACCTACTGCTGATGAACTCTTCAAGACAGCCCAGGAACGCCAGCCCAGTTCAGCAACCTCCTTCCAGTAACGAGATTGCTTCACTCCAGCCCTACAACTTCAAGTAGCCCAGCAGTGAAGCCCAGCCCTCACGCCTGTTAGGAAGGCAGCGGGAGGAACGCTTCTCTCCTTCCAAATTGTAACGTACAGGATCTTGAAGATCTTCAGTTACGTTGATTCATCCGGATCTGTAGCCTCCTTCCAGTTTTCACGCATGGCCGCCCATATGTCCAGATTCATTCTCTTCTTCCCTACACGGATCTGCCTGTTATAGCCTTCTGCACACAGACGCTGGGTAAGTTCAGCAGCTTTCTCTCCCTCTCCTTGCTCCTCACGTAAAGCAACCGGTGGATTACTTCCTGCACGCTTGGGCTCGCAACAACAAGGCAGTCGGCGCTCTTCTCCTCTTCTGCACATCCAGCCGGCGGCTCCTCCTTCTGGCGACCTCAAACGCAGCACCAGCGGGCTGCTTCTCTTCTGTCGATCCAGTAGCCCTTGGATACCGAGCAGCCCAGATCCGATCCGCAGCAGCCTTGGTGTTGTCTTTCCCTTGCTTTCGAGTCTCAGAATCGGGTAAGGATTGTACCCCTTGCTACACTATACTTTATTCCACCTTTCCTTGCCTAACATGGAGCAGTTTTCGTCTTTAAACTTACTCAGAACAACTATAGGAGAGCTGTACAGATTCATGCATTTTTCTGAGTTTTCGGAAGTGAAAAACAGTCAACTTCGGGTCAAGATTTGAGTAAGTTATACTCCTCCTTTTTGGCTGGTTTTCGGATATGTCATAGACAGTAGTACATAGTATAACATACTAAAATTTGGGAAGAATCGGAGTTACGTTTTGAGAGTTATTCTGTTCCAAAGTTGACGCCTCATGCAGTTTTTATATATGTGTTGAGTGTTGGGGAAAACAGCAAGTGATGCTGTTTTGTGAGATCGTTTTGAATAAGCTCTTGATCTCCGTTGAGCTTGAATTTTGGATATGATATGTTTGACATATTGTTGTAGAACATATTAAAATTTGAAACGAATCCAGCAATTGGTTTGGGATTTATGATTTTTCAAAGATTGAGTCGTAAGCAGTTTGTCTATTGTGCTGAAATTAGGTTTTGTGAGATAGTTTTAAATAGGATTTTGATCTCCTTTGCGGCTGAATTTTGGATATATTATAGATAATATTTTATAGTATAACATATCAAAATTTGGGATAAATCCAGCGAGTAGTTTAGGAGTTACGATTTTTCAAAGTTAAGGCAGTGTGTTGTTTGTTAAAGGTTGTAACCAACTTTAGAAATTTTTGTAGAAGTGATGGTTGAACAGTTTTAAAAAATTCTTGCTCCTAGGAGTAGATGAGATATCATAGATGATCTAGGGAATTATTTTGGAATTTTTATAAGATTATTCGAATTTTATATTTGAAGCCGAAGTTGGACCTTAACGATCTTTCCGAAAATAAGGAAATGAGTAAATTGTCAGTTTGTAACCAAACTCATCTTTAGGAGTTAGAATATGACTCTTTAGTCTCAAATAAGAGTTTAGGCATGAATTACGGAATTTTTGGAAGTTTCGAGACCAAGGGTAAAACAGTCATTTTACCATAAATTAATACTGTAATCAATTCCGTTCTATTAAGACCTACTATCTTAGAAGTCTTAGACTTCTAATCACCTAGAAAGTGTGCTGACACACTTGCCTCCTTTGACAGGCCACTGAATTCCTACTGTACAGATCGATTTGCGAATTAGAAAGTCGAGATCTGATTCAGGTAAGTCCACGGACTTACTTAGTTGGCTTCTTGTATGAGTGTAATGTGTATGAGTGGTTTTTGTTAGTTATGATAAACAACGAAACCGGATTAGGCCGAATTTATTATTTACGTAATTGATCCAAGTGTATGATAACGGGTCATGACATCATCTACCTAGCTCTTGCGAGAGTCTAGGAGGTTCCCTGCGACCAGCCCAGTCCGGTAGACGGTCAGATGCATTAGTACCATTCCGCGTTGGTAAACGGGGACAGGGGCAAGGTTTGGGAATCCCTCGTGTCACAAAATAAGTATCATTAGTAATGACCAATCACCTAATTAAAGATAATAAAAGGATTGAGTGTTGCATGTTGATTCTGTATGATGTGTGATTGTGTTTTTACCTTTATACTTATGCATAGAATGTTAGCCAACGGTTTTATACCGCTTGTAGATGCCTTGCAGGTTAAGACAGTTGTAGAGAGATCCGGAGGGAATGTTCAGCCGGGTCCACGTACTCATTTAGTTGGGGACGAGGTTGTCTTATATACTTCATATGCGTCGTTTTAGTACCTTTGATTTGTAAGGCTGATACATATTTTTCATGTATATATTGTTTAAAGTTTTCAAATGTTTTTAATACTTTTGTGCCTTGTTGTAAGATCCTAGTAAAATTGTTGTCAAACTAAGGTCGGGACCCATTGTGAGGTCCTAACCAGTAGCTCCCCGAGTTCTTAGAATTGGGGTGTTACAGCCATCATGCAACGCTGGAAGGTAGCGGGTGCATTACATAATCCAAATGGCATCCTCCTATAAGCGAATGTCCCCCATGGACAAGTGAAAATGGTCTTCTCTTGATCATCCGGATGGATAGGAATCTGGAAGAAGCCACTATAACCGTCTAAATAACAAAAATGTGAATGTTATGCTAACCGTTCGAGCATTTGATCGATGAAGGGAAGCGGAAAATGGTCCTTCCGAGTGGCCGTATTCAGCTTCCTATAATCGATGCACACCCTCCAGCACGTGACGGTTCTAGTTGGTATCAACTCGTTGTTCTTATTTGTCACAACGGTCATCCCTCCTTTCATTGGAACTACATGCACTGGGCTCAGCCACTTGCTATCCGAGATAGGGAATATGATACCTGCATCCAACAACTTAAGAATCTCTTTCTTCACGACCTCTTTCATGATCGAATTTAACCGTCTTTGAGGTTCCCGTGAAGTCTTATGATCATCTTCCATTAGAATTCTATGCATGTGAAAGGAAGGCTTAATACCAATAAGATCATCAATAGTATATCCTATAGCCTTTTGATGTTTTCTCAGCACATGCGTTGGTTTAGCCAATTCAGTTTCGGAAAGGGAAGTACTTACAATAATGGGATACGTAGAATCCGGCCCAAGGAAAACATACCGCAAGTGACTTGGGAGCGGTTTAAGCTCCACAACTGGGGTTGCTTTTTGAGGGGGGATACTTGCTTCCTCCTTCCACTGAAGTTGTCTTAGATTGAAGAATTGGAACATTAGGAGTCTCAGTTGACAACATCTCGTTTGCTGTCTCGGTCAGTGTCCGAGGTGGGTGACCGAGGTGTTCTTCAGATATGAACACCTCGCTTGGTCCAGAAAGTTCCTCGGTTGAGGTACTGCAACTGGAACCGAGATTTGTATGTATCTCCTTCCTCTGAATTAGAGTTTCAATCTTAGCTCCTGGATCTTCCTCCAGCGTTTTTAAGCTCCGTATGTCTGCATCACAAGAGACATCTATACCTTCCTCCATTAAGCTAAAGCTAATAACTCTTTCAAGAGGATTTTTAATAAGGATACAGCTCACCAATTCTCTTGATTCTTCTTCATCGTAGATGTTGAAGATATCATCCTCCAGCGGCTCTCCCTTCATTGCAGCAAGCAATTTGAACTCTACTTGATCTCCACCAATGTTGAATTTCAACTTGGCGTTCTTGTAATCCACATTGCAACCCGAAGTTGCTAGGAATGGTCTCCCGAGAATGATAGGAACGGGATAATCTGCAGGAATATCAAGTACTACAAAGTCTATAGGTAAATAGAAGTTACCTAACTTAACCGGAACGTCTTCCAAGATGCCCACGGGGTGGGTAATGGAGCGGTCCGCAATATACAACCTTATCTTGACCGGCTTGGGCTCTCCAAGGTCGATCTTCTCACATAGCTCCAGCAAGATGATGCTCACGTTGGCTCCTAGATCACACAAGGCTTCATAAGTTACATCCCCAACTTGAATGGGAATGCAAAATGAACCGGGATCTCATAGTTTGGGTGGCATTTTTTCCTTCATGATTTGGATGAGCTCCGAGGATTTAGATGTCATCCTTACTTCTCCATAGTCTTCCAGTTTCCTCTTCTTTGAAAGAATCTCTTTCAAGAACTTCCCATAGGCGGACATCCCTAGAATAGCATGAAGGAAAGGAATGTTAATGTAAAGCTTATTCATTAAGTCTAGAAACTTACAAACATGCTTGTCTAGATGTGCTCTGTCCCTTGACTGGGGGAATGGAAGTGGTGGTTTATAAGCAGGAGGTGGAACATAGACTTCATATTTCCCCTCTGCTTCTGAGGTTCCACCTCGGTTGGTACCTCGGCCGAAGTGTTCTTCGACTGTACCTAGACCGAGGTGTTCTTCGATTGATCTGACATCGATCGAGGCATTGGATCTGTAGTCTTCAGTCCACTTCTCGTCGTTATTGCCATGATCTATCCCTTAGGGTTGCTCTCTGTTCTTGCTGGGAGCTTCCCTGGATCTCTTGGCGCTTTATTCGCCTTGTTGTAGAATTGTTGCTCTAAGGCTTCTTGTGCCTTCGAAAATGAACTCATGGACGTCTCCATAGCTTTGAGCTTGACCAAAATTTCATCCAGCACTGCATCCTTCTTCGTTGGATGGGACGAACTTGGTCCAGGCTCCTGGCTTTTCAATGGAGTGGAAGAAGAAGAGGAGGCGTTATAAGTGTTATGAGAATGAGAGTTACCGGGAACTTGTTGATTAGGCCTCCAATTATTGTTGCTTCGATTGTTGTTGTTATTTCTGTTGTTGGATTTTCTATTGTTGTTGTTGTTCCGCGATCCTTGATAGTTGTTCCTTCCTTGATACCCCCCATCTTGCTCCCTTGTTTGAGCTACTAAAAGCTCCTTCAATTGCTTGACTTCATTGCTAAGCGAAGTGAGTTGAGCTCCATTCGATGAAGTGTCTTGGAAGCTAACTATCCTTGCTCCATTATCGGTTCCTTGGTGGGGAGTATTTCTCCATGTGCAAATCTTGCTTTTCAATGAACTCCCAAGTTTCGTCTATCGGCATGTCCATGAATGTGCCGGTGGAAAGTAACTGGAGATTGAATTGAGCATCTCCATTAAGTCCCTTGAAGTAGATTTCAAGCAACTCGATCTTCGGAATCTCATGATGTGGGCAATCCAACAAAAGATCCTTGAATCTCTCCCATGACTTGGACAAACTTTCCTTATTCTTCATAATGAAAGCATTAATTCTTCCCCTCAACTCAGCGGTTTTAGATGGGGGAAAGAATTTAGCTAGAAACTCCGTCGTCATCTATTCCCAAGTGTTGATCTTTCCGTCGGGAAGAGATTGATACCATGCAAGCGTCTTGTCCTTCAAAGAGAAATAGAAAGGACGCAGCTTGTAGTTGTAATTATCAAACCTTGATGGCCTCAAGGTCTCCATCAGAATCTCATAGTTTTGCAAATGTTGGTGCGGAGACTCCCTCTCCGAACCTCCAAATTGGAATTGGCGGATCATGGTTAGAACTTGCGGTCGAAGTTCATAATCGTTCTCAGCTAGATCACCTAGGTTGACTCCTGGACGCCTCACTTGCTGATTAGGGTCCATCCTCTGTCCTAGGGTTTGTGGAATTCCAGCAATAAGAACATCTCGGACAGGCATCCGAGGTGGATGAATCTCGGCCGGGGCGTCTGGGATTGGGTCCTGCCTCGGTTGAGGATCTGGACTTGTTGATTAGGCCTCCAATTGTTTTTGCTTCTATTGTTGTTGTTGTTTATATTGTTAGAGTTTCTATTGTTGTTGTTGTTTTGCGGTCCTTGATAGTTGCTCCTTCCTTGATACGCTCAATCTTGCTCCTTCGTTTGAGCTACTAAAAGATCCTTTAATTGCTTGACTTCATTGCTAAGCGAGGTGAGTTGAGCTCCATTCGATGAAGTGTCTTGGAAGCTAACTCTCCTTGCTCCATTATCGGTTCCTTGGTGGGAGTATTTCTCCATGTGCAAATCTAGCTTTTCATTGAACTCCCAAGTTTCGTCTATCGGCATGTCCATGAATGTGCCGGCGGAAAGTAACTAGAGATTGAATTGAGCATCTCCATTAAGTTCCTTGAAGTAGATTTCAAGCAACTCGATCTTCGGAATCCCATGATGTGGGCAATCCAACAAAAGATCCTTGAATCTCTCTCATAACTTGGACAAACTTTCCTTATTATTCATAATGACCCCTCAACTCAGCGGTTTTAGATGGGGGAAAGAATTTAGCTAGGAACTCCGTCGTCATCTCTTCCCAAGTGTTGATCTTTCCGTCGGGAAGAGATTGATACCATGCAAGCGCCTTGTCCTTCAAAGAGAAATAGAAAGGACGCAGCTTGTAGTTGTTATTATCAAACCTTGATGGCCTCAAGGTCTCCATCAGAATCTCATAGTTTTGCAAATGTTGGTGCGGAGACTCCCTCTCTGAACCTCCAAATTGGCATTGGCGGATCATGGTTAGAACTTGTGGTCGAAGTTAATAATCATTCTCAGCTAGATCACCTAGGTTGACTCCTGAATGCCTCACTTGCTGATTAGGGTCCATCCTCTGTCCTAGGGTTTGTGGAATTCCAACAATAAGAACATCTCGGACAGGCATCTGAGGTGGATGTATCTCGGCCGGGGCGTCTGGGACTGGGTCCTGCCTCGGTTGAGGATCTGGAACTAGGTCCTGCCTCGGTCGAGAATCTGGGTTCGGTCGAGGTGCATATTGGTCTCTAAGAGCTGCCATATCTGCCTCGATCTCTTTTGTTCTTGCGTGAGTTTCTTCCTTTTCTCGCCGCAATTCTTCTTTACTGAGGCGTAGTTGTTCTAACGCCTCCTTCAATTTGGCCTCAAGATCGCGATCATCTTGGTTGGCCATCTTCGCTTCTTTTAAGCGTCTTTTGTATGTCTTTTCTGGTTCGGGATCGTAAGGAACGATTTCCTTCCCAACACGGGTTCTTCACATAAACCTACGAAAAAGATCCTGCGAAAGCACTCAAGTAGAGTGGTTAGTAGCAACTAGGGCAATAGCCCTAAAAGACAACCGCAACCGACTTGATCTAAACCAAGTCCCCGGCAACGGCGCCAAAAACTTGTTTGCTCCAAAAGGTGTGTGCAAGCTTTAAATTTATAACCAAGGAGATATGCTTAAACAAGGATGCGAACCCGTAGTGTACGGGTCAATCGCAGTAAAAGCAAGAAATTCCAGGGGTCGAACACAGGGACTTAGGCAAAACCAAGAACATGATCGGTTGTCAAATAATGCAATCAACAAAAGCTATCAAAGCAATCAAAGATGATATAACTCAAATAAGGGAAAATGCGGATTCTAGAGATCAAGACATCCAGTTGTGGTTTTAACTCAAGATTTCTAAAGATAAGCGGACAAGGTTGAGATTTTGCAAGGGAAGGTGTTTCTAAGATGGGAATAGATCACCGGGTAAGTCTCACTACTCACTATCCTAAACCATAATTCCTATTACCGGGTAAGTCGCAAAGAACTAAGGTAAAGAACTAAAACCTCAAACTAACATACCAACCAAGTGGATAGAACCAACATTTACCGGGTAAGTCTCAGGCTAACTCTCAAGATTGGAATGGAAGCACACTCAAACCCCAATAAAGGATAAACCTTTATTACCTATCGCTTATGATCTTAGGTAAACAAACAAAGGAATCACCGGGTAAGTCTCATCCTAAGCTTGCATTGAACCAGAAAAGGATTAACAAGGATAGGGTTTCGCAAACTAGATCTTAACTCAGATAGAAATCAGGAAAACGTTCACCTCGTTCAGATAAATTCCACCCCGGCCGAGGTGTTCATCGACTGAGCGAGATGTTCGTCGGTTAAGATAAAGACTCGAGCTTTCATGGTCCGGCTGGGATTAACATCATTCTATCATCGTCTTTCCCACAACCTTCAGTCAATCACCCTAGAATCGCAAAGGAAACTTAGCCAACAATCATCATGATAACAATAATCAACTTTAATAAGAGGGAATCAATTATAAAACAAGAAGACTTAATTAAAAAGACTTCAATAACTGAATCCAATATGTGACAAATAAGTGTTTTCAAGTCACAAATCAACAAGAATAACCAACCAAAAGTAATCAAGAATAGCCTAGAGAAATCTCACAAAACTCCTTCAAGGCTAACTTCAACAAGGAAATCTTCCTTCTTCCTTCAATCCGAAGGGAAATCTTCTGCAATCTGCAGGACTTTTTGATGTTGTGAATACCCAAGTATTCAGCTTCCAAGCATAAGCATGCAGCTCTAAGCATGGATTGAATTTGTGGAAAATCCAACCCTTTATATAGGAAAAATATCTTCCAAAGATAAAATATCTTAAAAAGATATTTTCCTATAAAATATATCCAAATAAATCAGTTGAATATCTTCACTTCCTTCCAGAAATACAGCCCAAAAATATGATATCTTCTTTCCGTAATTAAAAGATCTCATCCATAAAATATATCTCCTCGCCGCGTCAGGGTATTCGCCTCGGTCGAGACGCTTCTTAAAATCACCTCGGTCGAGGTGACACTGTAGCTGACCGAAGTGAATCACAACTGAATGTGAAATCTCTCAAATCTGGTCCAAAGTAAATCTCTAATCCATTTCCATGTCTCTTGAATTCTTCCTTAAGTTCCTGAATGTAGCTCCCATGACTCCTTAGCTCCTTTAGCTTCATTTCCATCCAAAATGTGCCGTTTTACCTACGATTACAAGGAAACTAGGTGTAGACCTCGATTCACTCAAAGGTAGATGAAATAGCAATATAATCACAGAATGTATGCTCATACATGCAGATTTATGAAGAAAAAACGTCCAAACCGGTCCCAAAATATAGACTATAATACATGCTATCAAAAATCATCATAAATATCCATCATATCGTCATACAAACCATAGTAGCAAGTCATATAAGTACATCCACAATACCCCATACTTGGGACACATTGTCCCAATGGGTCAAAATAAGTCTAAGAAAAGGAGTACCCACCGGACATAAGCTGAGCTACATAATAAATAAAGAAAAAGAAATCCCTGCAAGCTCTAGTCCTGATCTATTGGTGGTGGTGGTGGATATGGCACGTAAGGATGCTGGGATGGATCAAAAGGATAGCCCATCGTGTGTTGGAACTGTATCTCCATCATCCTACGCTGGTAATGCTGGCTCTCTCTCATCTCTATCATCTCCAGGGATAAGGCGGCGTAGGAGTCGATCATCTGGTCCGTCAGCTCATCAATCCGTCTATGAGCTATTGGGTACCGCTGCCTGTGAGGCCTGCGCCTAGCTGGTCGAGATGGTGTTGTTGCCTCCTCCTTTGTCGCCTCCTCGTCGAGGTCGACAATTGGCACGCTGGGACCGGAAGTATCAGTCCCGGTCTCCATGGCAACTCCATCATCAAACTCCTCCTCATCAGCTGCAGCATCAGCGTCTCGGGCATCCTGAATGTAAGGCATCTAGGCGGAAGACCAATACTATGAATCGAAGACTGTGAACTTATCTGACCATGGTATACCCTAAGGTGCAGTTTTCTCCCAAGGCATGGCCACGTACGGCATAGTAAGTCCACGAGGAACCAGAATCCTCCTCGTGATCATCTCTTGTAATCCTAGTGGCTTTGCAGCCGCCACAACCAAATAAGCTCTCAAATCCAATCCAATGTAACTCGCTATGTGATTCACAAGTCCACCGCAGCAGATATCTCCCTTTGCCTTTGCCTTGATCTTGTGCAGATCCTCAGCCAACATACCCCCAAAGTTTGGACTCCACCAGTAACCATGCAGAAGAGACTCAACAACTCTCCCTGTCTAATCTTCTGGGGCATCTCAGTACGCGCCAAAAGGGTCTCACTGATTATCCCGTGGGCTAATCTGAAAGCTAAGTGGAAAATAATCCTCTCCTTGGAGTCTTCAGGTCTCCACTTGTCAGCATGCTCTACAATGTGGGCTATTTGCCCCTAAAACTCTCGAGCCACTGCTCGAGAAGGAAAGTCAGGAACGGTGGGGGTCGGAAAGCCAAAGATGTCTCTAAAGTGGTCCAGAGGAATGATGTAGTTCCGGTTCATCAACCGGAACTTGATGTTCCTCGTCTCAGGAACGTGAGTCACAGAACTCACGAACTCTAGGGTCGGCTCAAGGTATGCCAGGGCCCGGACCTCCATGAACTGCTCCAGTACAACCATGGAGATCATCCTCCTCAGATCCTCCGTCACATGGAGGCAGTCAAAAGCAGAAACATCTAGGAATCGCGGAGCTATGATAGGATGACCGCAAATACGGTTATAATCAGCCTGGTGACGCTCGTGGATCACCAAAATAGAGGGTCTGGGAGTGGAAGAAGGTGAGGATCCATCCCTTAGAACTAGCTGGCGATCAGATCTGGAACTCATCTTTCTCTCTCTGACAGGATCACCTCGGTTGCTCTGACAGGTCTCAAGAACACCTCGGCCGAGGCGCAGGTCGACTGGACCGAGGCGAGAGGTTGTTCGATTCTACTCTTTGAATTTTAGTTCTTTTCCCGCAATTTCACTACCAACTGCTTCCTATGGGGTACTTATGTCTTTTTCAACAAGAATCAGTGGCAACCAAAGCCAATTTCTTCCAAAATCAGTAAAGAGAGAAAGAGTTAGGGTTTTCAACTTTTTACCCCAGATTCGGTCGATTTGAGGCGTTTTTGTTGCAGTTTCTCGCTTGCAAACTGATCCTCTAGCCTTTCCTCGCGAGATCGGAGCAAAAATCATAGAAAACGATCGAGAAACGAAGAAAACGAGATGGAGAAGCGCCGCGGTCGAGGGGAAAATAGGAGGGAAGAGGGAGAAATTGTTTCCCCTTTTATACCCCTCACCGATTCTGCTGTCACCTCGGTCGAGGTGGTCCCGACCGGACCGAGGTGTCTGGACCGAGGTGGGTCTTTGTCAGCCCTAGTCGTCTCGGTTGCTCAAGAATCATCTCGGTCGAGGTGTTGTGACAGCAACCGAGATGTGTCTCAGTGAAACTCCGTCTTCTCGAATTCTCGAACTTCTTTCTTCCAGTGTAGCTCCTCAGCTGTGATCCTTCCTTTTGGAAATACCTGGTTGTTGTCTAGAAGAAAACAAAAACCAAACAAAGAAAACTATCTAAAATTAGACTAGAAAGGGAAAAGAAAGCAATACCTTGGGTTGCCTCCCGAGAAGCGCTTGGTTTAAGGTCGCTAGCTGGACCATACTTCATCCCTAAACATGCTGGAAGGTGTCCTCACCCCATATTTCACCTTCATCGTGGGGTGAGGTGAAGAAGTCTATCAAACATTCCAGAAAATGCAAGTGCTCATCCGGGAATGAATCGTCTATGTACAGGTTGTCCTTCTCGCGTGAGGAGGAAGGTAGCCGGCTGAGGTGATCCGCAACAGAATTTTCGGATCCCTTCTTATCGCGGATCTCTAGGTCAAACTCTTGAAGCAAGAGAATCCAGCGAATAAGACGCGGCTTTGCATCCTTCTTTGCAAGCAAGTAACGAATAGTTGCATGGTCAGTGTAAACAATAACTTTCGCTCCCACTAAGTAAGAGCGAAACTTCTCAAAAGCATATACAACCGCCAAAAGATCCTTTTCGGTGGTGGCGTAGTTTCGTTGAGTTGTATCTAGCGTTTTTCTAGCATAGTAAATAGCGTTGGTCCAGCCATCCTTCTTTTGTCCTAGCACCGCTCCTACGGCCACATCACTCGCGTCACACATTACTTCAAAGGGCAAGGTCCAATCGGGAGGTTGAATGATGGGAGTGGAAATCAACGCCTCCTTTATCCTGTAAAAAGCATCAAGGCATTCCTGTGAAAACTCAAAAACTGCATCCTTATTCAAAAGATTAGTGAGCGGTTTAGAGATTTTTGAGAAATCCTTGATGAACCTCCTGTAGAAACCTACATGCCCGAGAAAACTCCGCACACCCTTAACAGAACAATGGGGAGGAAGTTTCTCAATAGTCTCGATCTTAGCTCGATCGACCTCAATACCTAGATTAGAAACAAGGTGTCCTAACACAATCCCTTCATTGACCATAAAGTGACACTTCTCCCAATTTAGAACAAGGTTAGTGGCTTCACAACGTTGAAGTACTAGGGAAAGGTTATATAAGCAATCATCAAAAGAGGAACCATATACTGAAATATCATCCATAAATACCTCCATGATCTCCTCTATATACTCAGAAAAGATAGCCATCATGCAACACTAGAAGGTAGCAGGTGCATTACATAATCCAAATGGCATCCTCCTATAAGCGAATGTCCCCCATGGACAAGTTAAAGTGGTCTTCTCTTGATCATCCGGATGGATAGGAATCTGAAAGAAGCCACTATAACCATCTAAATAGCAAAAATGTGAATGTTGCGCTAACCGTTCGAGCATTTGATCGATGAAGGGAAGCGGGAAATGGTCCTTCCGAGTGGCCGTATTCAGCTTCCTATAATCGATGCACACCCTCCAGCCCGTGATGGTCTTAGTTGGTATCAACTCGTTGTTCTTATTTGTCACAACGGTCATCCCTCCCTTCTTTGGAACTACATGCACTGGGCTAACCCACTTGCTATCCGAGATAGGGAATATGATACCTGCATCCAACAACTTAAGAATCTCTTTCTTCACAACTTCTTTCATGATCGGATTCAACCGTCTTTGAGGTTCCCGTGAAGTCTTATGATCATCTTCTATTAGAATTCTATGCATGCCAAAAGAAGGCTTAATACCAATAAGATCATCGATAGTATATCCTATAGCCTTTTGATGTTTTCTCAGCACATGCATCAGTTTAGACAATTCAGTTTAGGAAAGTGAAGTACTTACAATAACAAGATACGTAGAATCCGGTCCAAGGAAAACATACCGCAAGTGGCTTGGGAACGGTTTAAGCTCCACAACTGGGGGTGCTTTTTGAGGGGGATCCTTGCTTCCTCCTTCCAATGAAGTTGTCTCAAATTGAAGAACTGGACCTTTAGAAGTCTCAGTTGGCAACATCTCGTTTGCAGTCTCGGTCAGTGTCCGAGGTGGGTGACCGAGGTGTTCTTCAGATATGAACACCTCGCTTGGTCCAGAAAGTGCCTCGGTCGAGGTACTGCAACTAGAACCGAGATCTAAATCTCTCTTCTTCCTCTGAATTAAAGTTTCAATCTTAGCTCCTGGATCTTCCTCCAGTTTCTTTAAGCTCCATATGTCTGCATCACAAGAAACATTTATACCTTCCTCCATTAAGTTAAAACTAATAACTCTTTCAAGAGGGTCTTTAGTAAGGATAGAGCTCACCAATTCCCTTGACTCATATTTCATCGTAGATGTTGAAGATATCATCCTCCAGCGGCTCTCCCTTCATTGTAGCAAGCAATGAAAACTCTACTTGATCCCCACCAATGTTGAATTTCAACTTGGCGTTCTTGCAATCCACATTACAACCCGAAGTTGCCAGAAATGGTCTCCCGAGAATGATAGGATCGGGATAATCTGCGGGAATATCAAGTACTACAAAGTCTATAGGTAAGTAGAAGTTACCTAGCTTGACGGGAACATCCTCCAAAATGCCCACGGGATAGGTAATGGAGCGATCCGCCATGTACAACCTTATCTTGACCGGTTTGGGCTCTCCAAGACCGATCTTCTCACATAGCTCCAGCGGGATGATCTCACGCTGGCTCCTAGATCACACAAGGCTTCATAAGTTACATCCCCAACTTGAATGTGAATGCAAAATGAACTTGGATCTCTTAGTTTGGGTGGCATCTTCTCCTTCATGATTTGGATGAGCTCCGAGGATTTAGATGTCATCCTTACTTCTCCATAGTCTTCCAATTTCCTCTTCTTTGAAAGAATCTCTTTCAAGAACTTTCCATAGGTGGGCATCCCTAGAATAACATCAAGGAAAGGGATGTTAATGTAAAGCTTAATCATTAAGTCCAGGAACTTACCGAAATGCTTGTCTAGATGTGCTCTGGCCCTTGACTGGGGGAATGGAAGTGGTGGTTTATAAGCATGAGGTGGAACATAAACTTCAGATTTTCCCTCCACTTTTTGAGGCTCCACCGCGGTTGGTACCTCGACCGAAGTGTTCTTCGACTGCACCTGGACCGAGGTGTTCTTCGACTGATCCGGCATCGACCGAGGCACTGGATCTGCAGTCTTCAGTCCACTTCTCGTCGTTATTGTCATGATCTGTCCCTTAGGGTTCATCTCTGTTCTTGCTGGGAGCTTCCCTGGATCTCTTGGCCCTTCATTCGCCTTGTTGTAGAATTGCTGCTCTAAGGCTTCTTGTGCCTTCGAAAATGAACTCATGGACGTGTCCATAGCTTTGAGCTTGACCAAAATTTCATCCAGCACTGCATCCTTCTTCGTTGGTTGGGACGAACTTGGTCCAGGCTCCTGGCTTTTCAATGGAGTGGAAGAAGAAGAGGAGGCGTTATAAGTGTTATGAGAATGAGAGTTACCGGGAACTTGTTGATTAGGCCTCCAATTGTTGTTGCTTCGATTGTTGTTGTTATTTCTGTTGTTAGAGTTTCTATTGTTGTTGTTGTTCCACGATCCTTGATAGTTGTTCCTTCCTTGATACCCCCCATCTTGCTCCCTTGTTTGAGCTACTAAAAGCTCCTTCAATTGCTTGACTTCATTGCTAAGCGAAGTGAGTTGAGCTCCATTCGATGAAGTGTCTTGGAAGCTAACTCTCCTTGCTCCTTTATCGGTTCCTTGGTGGGAGTATTTCTCCATGTGAAAATCTTGCTTTTCAATGAACTCCCAAGTTTCGTCTATCGGCATGTCCATGAATGTGCCGGTGGAAAGTAACTGGAGATTGAATTGAGCATCTCCATTAAGTCCCTTGAAGTAGATTTCAAGCAACTCGATCTTCGGAATCTCATGATGTGGGCAATCTAACAAAAGATCCTTGAATCTCTCCCATGACTTGGACAAACTTTCCTTATTCTTCATAATGAAAGCATTAATTCTTCCCCTCGACTCAGCGGTTTTAGATGGGGGAAAGAATTTAGCTAGGAACTCCGTCGTCATCTCTTCCCAAGTGTTGATCTTTCCGTCGGGAAGAGATTGATACCATGCAAGCGTCTTGTCCTTCAAAGAGAAATAGAAAGGACGCAGCTTGTAGTTGTTATTATCAAACCTTGATGGCCTCAAGGTCTCCATCAGAATCTCATAGTTTTGCAAATGTTGGTGCGGAGACTCCCTCTCCGAACCTCCAAATTGGAATTGGCGGATCATGGTTAGAACTTGCGATCGAAGTTCATAATCGTTCTCAACTAGATCACTTAGGTTGACTCCTGGACGCCTCACTTGCTGATTAGGGTCCATCCTCTGTCCTAGGGTTTGTGGAATTCCAGCAATAAGAACATCTCGGACAGGCATCCGAGGTGGATGTATCTCGGCCGGGGCGTCTGGGACTGGGTCCTGCCTCGGTTGAGGATCTGGACTTGTTAATTAGGCCTCCAATTGTTTTTGCTTCTATTATTGTTGTTGTTTCTATTGTTGGAGTTTCTATTGTTGTTGTTGTTTCGCGGTCCTTGATAGTTGCTCCTTCCTTGATACCCTCAATCTTGCTCCTTCGTTTGAGCTACTAAAAGATCCTTTAATTGCTTGACTTCATTGCTAAGCGAGGTGAGTTGAGCTCCATTCGATGAAGTGTCTTGGAAGCTAACTCTCCTTGCTCCATTATCGGTTCTTTGGTGGGAGTATTTCTCCATGTGCAAATCTTGCTTTTTAATGAACTCCCAAGTTTCGTCTATAGGCATGTCCATGAATGTGCCGGCGGAAAGTAACTTGAGATTGAATTGAGCACCTCCATTAAGTCCCTTGAAGTAGATTTCAAGCAACTCGATCTTCGGAATCCCATGATGTGGAAAATCTAACAAAAGATCCTTGAATCTCTCCCATGACTTGGACAAACTTTCCTTATTCTTCATAATGAAAGCATTAATTCTTCCCCTCGACTCAGCGGTTTTAGATGGGGGAAAGAATTTAGCTAGGAACTCCGTCGTCATCTATTCCGAAGTGTTGATCTTTCCGTCGGGAAGAGATTGATACCATGCAAGTGTCTTGTCCTTCAAAGAGAAATAGAAAGGACGCAGCTTGTAGTTGTTATTATCAAACCTTGATGGCCTCAAGGTCTCCATCAGAATCTCATAGTTTTGCAAATGTTGGTGCGGAGACTCCCTCTCCGAACCTCCAAATTGGAATTGGCGGATCATGGTTAGAACTTGCGGTCGAAGTTCATAATCGTTCTCAGCTAGATCACCTAGGTTGACTCCTGGACGCCTCACTTGCTGATTAGGGTTCATCCTCTGTCCTAGGGTTTGTGGAATTCCAGCAATAAGAACATCTCGGACAGGCATCCGAGGTGGATGTATCTCGGCCGGGGCGTTTGGGACTGGGTCCTGCCTCGGTCGAGGATCTGGATCTGGTCGAGGTAGATATTGGTTCCTTAGAGCCACCATATCTGCTTCGATCGCCTTCGTTCTTGCGCGAGTTTCTTCCTTTTCTCGCTGCAATTCTTCCTTACTGAGGCGTAGCTGTTCTAGCGTCTCCTTCAATTCGGCCTCAAGATCGCGAAACCTAAGAAAAAGATCCTGCGAAAGCACTTAAGTAGAGTGGTTAGTAGCAAAAAGGGCAACTGCCCCAAAAGACAACCGTAACCGGCTTGATCTAAACCACGTCCCCGGCAACGGCGCCAAAAACTTGTTCGCTCCAAAAGGTGTGTGCAAGCTTTAAATTTATAACCGAGGAAATAAGCTTAAAACAAGGATGCGAACCCGTAGTGTACGGGTCAATTGTAATAAAAGCAAGAAATTTCAGGGGTCGAACACAGGGACTTAGGCGAAACCAAGTACATAATCGGTTGTCAAGTAATGCAATTAACCAAATTAATCAAAGTAATCAAAGATGATATAAGTCAAATAAGAGGAAATACGGATTTTAGAGATTTAAGACATCCAGTTGTGGTTCAAACTCAAGATCTACGGATATAGCAGACAAAGCTGAGATTTTTGCAAGGGAAGGTGTTTCTAAGATAGGAATAGATCACCGGGTAAGTCTCACTACTCACTATCTCAAACCATAATTCCAATTACCGGGTAAGTCGCAAGGAACTATGGCAAAGAACTAAAACCTCAAACTAACACACCAACCAAGTGGATAGAATCAACATTTACCGGGTAAGTCTTAGGCTAACTCTCAAGATTGGGATAGAAGCACACTCAAATCCCAATAAAGGATAAACCTTTATTACCTATCGCTTATGATCTTAGGTAAACAAGCAAAGGAATCACCGGGTAAGTCTCATCCTATACTTGCATTGAACCAGGAAAGGATTAACAATGATAGGGTTTGGCAAACTGGATCTTAACTCAGATTAGGATCAGGAAAATATTCACCTAGGTCAGACAGAATCCACCCCGGCCGAGGTGTTCATCAACTGAGCGAGGTGTTCGTTGGTTAAGATAAAGACTCGAACTTTCACGGCCCGGCTGGAATTAAGATCATTCTATCATCATCTTTCCCACAAACTTCAGTCAATCACCCTAGAATCGCAAAAGAAACTTAGCCAACAATCATCATGATAACAATAATTAACTTTATAAAGAAGGAATCAATAGTCAAACAAGAAGACTTTAATAAAAAGACTTCAATAATTGAATCCAATATGTGACAAATAAGTGTTTTCAGGTCACAAATCAACAAGAACAACCAACTAAAAGTAGCCTAGAGAAATCACACAAAACTTCCTATTCAACAAGGAATCCTTCCTTTTTCCTTCATCTCCGAAGGGAAATCTTCTGCAATTTGCAGGACTTTGGATGCAGCCGGTGTCAAAACATGTGCTAAGCATAAGCATGGCTTGAACTTATGGAAAATCCAACCCTTTATATAGGAAAATTATCTTCCAAAGATAAAATATATTTAAAAGATATTTTCCTATAAAATATATCCAAATAAATCAGCTGAATATCTTTTCTTCCTTCCAGAAATCCAGCCCAAAAATAAGATATCTTCTTTCCATAATTAAAAGATCACAGCCATAAAATATATCTCCTCGCCGGCGACAAGGTGCCTACCCCGGTCGGGGCGCTCCTCAAAATCACCTCGGTCGAGGTGGTACTGTAGCTGACCGAGGTGACTCTGAACTGAATGTGAAATCTCTCAAATCTGGTCCAAAGTAAATCTGTATTCCATTTTCATGCTTCCTGAGTTCCTCCTTAAGCTCCTGAATGTAGCTCCAATGACTCCTTAGCTCCCTTAGCTCCATTTTGGTCCAAAACGTGCCGTTTTACCTACGATTACATCAAAACTAGGTGTAGACCTCGATTCCCGCAAAGGTAGATGAAATAGCGATATAATCACAGAATGTATGCTCATACATGCAGTTTTATGAAGATAAAACGTCTAAATTGGTCTCAAAACATAGACTATAATACATGCTATCATCCGCCGGGTTACGGGTGCGGGTAAGGGTTGAGGTGATCCTTACCCGCCGACTCAGGGGGTCGACCCGGCAACGGTCAAATTTTTTATTTTTTAAATAATAAAACCCAACGGGTATATACATGTCAGTTTAGGATAATTTTGGTTGCATGAACCCTAACTCTTTAGAATCTCGGGTTGTTATTCATGAAATCTAGGCCGAGATTTGTATGATCCACCTGGTATATTCTTATATTGCTTTGCAATTGATGAGTTTGTATGTTAGGGTGTTAAATTGTTCAAGTCCTGGAGTTTATTGAGTTGAATCTAGCTTAGACTTGTCTACTATCGCAATCTAGGTGAGGAATGGTACTTACCCGGTAATTTTCTCTCTTAGGTATAGAAGATGATGAATTCTAGGTAGTAGAGGTGTAAAACCCTCTATTGGATTGATTGTGCTAGGTTTTCTGCGTAAGTTGAACGTACACAAGACTTACCCGGTAAGGGTTGGTTCGAGCCTTAGGCAGTGAACCGGTTTGAGTGGAATTCCCAACCTTATTTCCTTGAGACTTACTCGGTAATGGGAAGTTTGGTGCGAGATTAGTGAAATATGAGGCCTCCCCCGTAATTATTCTCAAAGGAGAAACACCCTTTCCCTCTAGTAATCACATCCTTGTCCTAATGTTTAGAAATCTTGAGTCCAATGCCATAATCGAAGATCTTGAACTCTAAAATCCGCCTTTCTCATATTATTCACATATCTTATTTTGTGTTGTTTATTTTTATTTGATATTTGCAAATTTGATCTTTGATCAATTTACAATCAAAAGCCAACAAAAACATATGATTTATAACCCTCTTCCTCTCGTTCTTTTCTTAGTCTAGAATTGTACTATTTGTGATCACTTGTATGATTCAATTTCACCTTAGTCTTTGTGTTCAATATTGGAATTATTGCCTTGCTACGAAACGACTCATACACCATGGGTTCGCTAGGTAGATTTAGAAAATTATTGCAAGTATAAATTTAAGACTTTTGTGCGCACTCTAGGAAGCGAACACTTACCTAAAATCATGCCTCCGACATTGAAGGAACTTAAAAGTCTGTAATCAAATTTGAACCCAACTTGAGCAAACAATGAAATCAATCAGTAATGGATAAAATAAAAATCAAATAGAGAAAAACCTTGAAACAAAAATAAATTTATTGAGAAAGACTATGACTAAGAAGAAAGAGAGAAGATGTGATGAGGAAGAGAGACAAATATGTGCAGAACAGAAGGAGAAACACATATCAGTTGTCGGAGGAGATGTCACGCTACAATGGAGAAGAGGAAGAGAAACATGTATCAGTCGTTGTTGAAGAAGATGTCACGATGCAATGAAAGCGATGATTCAAAAGCGAAACCCTATCAAGATTTGTAACGACCGGAAATTTAATTCCGGAACCCGATCCGAAGTCGTAGACTACGGACCCTTATCCGGATTTTGAGATCAATTAATTTGACTCCCCTATGAGTCAAAGAGGCCGGAAGGGCTAGATCACCGCCCCCGCGCCTCGCGGTCGCGACCAACTTGTGTTGCCGCGGTCGCAGCGGATGTTAGTTGTGGTCGCGGTAAATAGCCAGTGCGTGGCCTATCTTTTGTAACCGTCAAGATCTGGTTTCCTTTTGGATTTTTCTTTCCGATCTTGTTATTATTATACCTTCAACCACTTTATTCTACCATTTTTGTAACCCTAACAACCGCCCTTTCGATTCACGTAAGTCTTCTCCTCTCTTCTTGCTTCTTCCATTCTTCTATCCTTTCTTTATCCTTCTCTTGCAATACCAACAACACTTCCCTTGTCTTCATTGAGCATCAACGGTAGGTTGAAGGCAGTCAATTGGTTCGGTTGTTACGCTTGAGTGCGGGAGCGTCAAGCAACGTCCTAAAGAAGACCATCAGCCCTCAACATCCCCTTGCTAGTCTGGTACACATATGGTAGGAGTTTTTGAAAAGAGACTAGGATATCCAATTTCGGCATGTCTACCGCTAGGCGAATAGAGTAGCGGATTTTATTGCTAGCTTTGCATTGAACTTTCCTATTGGATTGAGTGTATTGTGTGACCCGCCGGAGGGTGTAGTTGATCTTTTACTTTATGATGTAAGGGGTCGGGCTATCCCCGTGTGATGACTACTTAAACCACTTTCTGATTTAATAAAAGCATGTCCAGATGCGTTGACTCTCTTTCGCACCAAAAAAATATATATGTGCATGTTGGTGGACAAATGTGTGGCTAGAGTGTGCTTATTAGCCGACATTGCAATGGTGTTGTATAATGTAATAACAAAGAGTTAGTTCGATCAATAGGCTACACACAAAGTGATGTTAGCAATTGTGAGTGCGCAACAAAATACGCGCTTATATATATACTCAGTGTAAGTCGGAAAAACGCTTATATTAGAGCCGAGGTTATGGTGGTGGGGTTTGGGTAAAGTTTGTTGCTTAAAGAATCTCGTATTGGCGTGATGGTGGCCGAGACGATGAGGGTCTTCGAGATTGCCCTCTTTGATGGGAATATCAACTTCACTTTGTGGCAAAGTACGATTCAAGACCTATTGGTGTAGCAGGGTCTTAACCAAGCTTTAGAGGAGGAGAAGTCTGGATCGATAAGTGAGGAAAAGTGGAGAAGCATCAAGAGGAAGGTTGTAAGTACAATTCAATTGTCGTTGGTCCCGAGATCAAGTACGGTGTGTTGAAGGAGACCACAACAAAGGCGTTTTGGGAGAATCTTGAGAGCATATACGCGTCAAAGTCACTAACTAACCGTTTGTGCTTGAAGATGGAGCTTTACTCGTTTAAGATGGAGGAATGATGTAATTTTCATGACCACGTGAACTCGTTTAATCAACTAGTATGCTAGTTATTGAATGCAGATGATAAGATTGGATAAGAGGAACAATCTTTAATATCGTTAGCATCATTGCCGAAGTCCTACAAGTTCTTGGTGCAGACGCTACTTGTAGGAAGAAAGTCTCTCACTCTAGACGGGGCCACCGCTGCTTTGCGGGAGAGTGAAAGGATGATGGAGAATGATGCTACGACAAAGGAGAGGATCACATACTAGTTGCAAGGGAGCAAGAACGAGGGAGGAGTCAATGGAGGAGGCATGATGACCCAAGACAGAAAACTGGCTCGCGACGAGATTTGAGCGAGGTCGAGTACTTCTACTACAGGGAGAAAGGTTACATGCATGCTCGGTGTCCTCAGATGAGGGAGAATTAAAAAAGTTGAGAGAGGTGTTGCCGGGAAAGAAGAGAGGGGACTCCCATACAAATGTGGTCAGTGAATTTGGTGAAGTTGATTACGAGTATGTTTACTTGTCAAGACAAAGAAAGAGTGGGTGATGAATAGTGCTGCCTCAATGCATGTATGTCAAGACCAATCAATGCTTGACACCTTGAAGACTCGTGGAGAGTTTGGTCACTTAAACTCGGTGTGGTGAAAAGTTGAAGGTCGAAGGTACCGGAAGCGTGACGATGAGGCTTCACAACAATACAAGTCCTACTCTGCACAATGTAAGGTACGTTCCGTCGACAAATGTGAATGTCATCTCGTTGGATGCGATGAAGATGGAGAGGTATAAGTTCGTCAGCACAAGGAGATGGTGCAAGGTGTTCAAAGGGAGGTGCTTGGTGATACGAGGCCGCAAAAACGAGAATAATATTTGCTTCTTAGAAGGAAGAGCGATGCAAGAAAAAGGTAGTGACATCATGAAGGAGAGATTTTACAATATAGTGGAGATGTTGGAAATATAGATTAAGGGAAAACTTGTTGGTCAAATATATATTTCTAATCATTATTGGGCTAAATTGGGTTTAGAAAAGCTGGAGTGGACCGATAAAAATGATCAAAATTGGGTTGCTTGATTTGAAGATAAGAAAATTCTAGAGGAATGAAGAAAGTGGATAAACACCTTTAGAATTATCTAGATTATTAGGAAAAATTTTGTAAATATTATCTAAA